>CM037931.1:10813647-12281147 GCA_021346845.1 Apeltes quadracus | reverse complement strand
AAGCTGCTACACACACAAACACACACTAGTTCCAGCAAGTGTGTGTGTGCTTGGACTTTCAAATGTATATCACTCCAGTTACACAGTGTATATGTCACATGTGTATATATTGGACTCACAGGATTAAAGTAAGTGTGTGTGTGTGTTTGGGACAGCCCCTCTAGTGGTTGATTGGCAGAGATGGCTGCACTGAGGCTGGGGTCAGCATATGGCTCAGTGTGATAGCGATGCTGCAGTGCTTGTGTGTTTCTTTTGTGCGTGTGTGTCTCTGCCTCGCTCCCCCCACTCTGTTCACACTGAAATAATGGCAGCTCTGGCCATGTAGCGCTATTATCCCCCATATACGCGCGCACGCACGCACACACACACACACACACCGAGGGCAGCCAAGCGCCCGGCGGGCTCCCGGACTTCTCTCTGCCAGCCCCCACAATGGAGCCCATTGTCCCGGTGAGGCGACAATCAGCCGTGTGCGACGAGCAGTGTGCGTGTTCCTCAGCGGGGGGGAAAGAGGTGAGGTCGGAACCTTAGATATTGGAGACATTTCCTTGTCGCTGATGCTGAAATGGGGTCATGTTATCCTCTAGACCCCCTCACGGGTGTGACATCCGAAGCTGCACTGCCGCCTGTCTAAAGGACGACTCTGCTGGACAAATATGTTCCATATTGATTATCATTGACATATCACTGATATTTCATCAAAACACTTGCTATTTTTTAATATAGTAACACGTACTAGAAGAAACATTGGTGTTCTATCGGGGAACAGCATAATGCAGCATATGTTCAGTAGTAAGGTCCCTGTTTAAGGGAGGTAAAGCGGTTTGGCACAAAAACAGGACACAGGACTTTTCAGTCTATAAAGACTGTGCATTACCTTTAGAGAATCTCAGTCAAAGAAAGAACAAAAAAACTCTTTCAGTTGAGCAGTTTCACAATGACAAAATATCTTTAAAGCCCTTTTTCTTTTTTTTAATGCATGCTGAAGTAGTCTGTCGAAGTTTGGCTCCGCTGGTTGTTTGCGTTGCTAGTTGGCTGCATCAATGCTGTGTAACGCCTTTAAGAGGTACTTCAGGCTTGTGGTAATCCGGGTGATAAGATAATTCCAGTTTGCAGTAGCTTTGCTTTTATCGAGATTTAAAATGAAAATGTCCATTTTAAAAATGCAGTTAAATTGTCTGTTAATGAGTGCAGCAGTGTTGAAGCCCCTCCTCCATGCTGTTAGAACATGTTAAAATCATTGTCTGAGTTAATGGATTGCTACATTAACATGTTTAGAACGTGTTAACGTGCCCAGCCTATATCTTTATACTGTGTATATATAAATCCATGTACTGTGTATATATATTAGATTAGTGGAGAAAGAGGAGTTGTCTTTTTGCATGTTTCTGATGTGAGGGATGAAGCTTTTGCACACTGTTAAGTGCGGAGGAAGTGAAATGTATTTTTACCCGTGCGCTCCTTTATTGAAAAGAGAACGTTCCTCGAGCAGCGATTATGGCAAATTGATAGCAAATCAAAATCGCACCCCAAAGCACTATTTGATGCATAAAAATACAGTTAGGATTAGGTTAAGGGTCTGTGTATTAGTGTGGCTAAGGAAATGAATGTGTGCTGAGGGCGGGGGGGGGTATGGTTAGTTATTTCCTGAACAGATAGAGGAAATGAAAACGTGTGTGTGTGTGTGTGTGTGTGTGTGTGTGTGTGTGTGTGTGTGCGTGTGCGTGTGTGCGTGTGCGTGTGTGTGTGTGCGTGTGCGTTTTTCACTGGCTCATATTGGCACCCTGACGTTTGACACTTTGTAATTTGTGTTATTTCATAGCAGACCGGCGGTTTGGAAATTATGTGGGCTTCACTCACGTAGAGCAGGTCAACTTTTTTAATCCTGGGCATTTGTATCATTATGATTTTATCAATGCCAGTGTTATTATCAATGCTGCCAATCAATCGGTTAACAGTTCGGTTACTATTATTATTTTGTGAGGGGGGAAAAAAAGACAAAGACTGTTTACAGCTGCTCCCCTTACTAATGAATTGATTAAGGGGGTATTAATTAAACACCTTTATATAGACTGATGTATTATTTGTCTCCTAAATCCCTGAAGAAGTAGGTTTGCAAAGCTGCCTTTTTGCACGCAGATCTCACTCAGTATCTGCTAAAGTACCGGTTATTTACCACTGTGTTGTTGTTACACAGACTCAGTGTGGCAGTAAACATACGTGTCCTTTTCAGGCAACGCGCCCACGCGTCGATCTCTGGGCTGTGACCGGAATTATCAGAGAGAATTACTCTAGAAATGCTTGTTTTTTATTATTTATTTTGGTTTAATTTCAGAAATGTATGATTCATATAATGGCCGTGTGTGTGTGTGTGTGTGTGTGTGTGTGTGTGTGTGTGTGTGTGTGTGTGGGTGTGTGGGTGTGTGGGTGGGTGGGTGGGTGTGCGCGCGCGCTTGATACTGATTGTGTGTGCGCGCGCGCGTTTGATACTGATTGTGTGTGCGCGCGCGCGTTTGATACTGATTGTGTGTGCGCACGCGCGTTTGATACTGATTGTGTGTGCACACGCACGCTCCCTGTCACCGGGTGCTGTGCGGACAAATGAGTTGGACACATCAGCCGCTTGATCACGCCTTGTTGGAGCGGACCCCCCTGCAGTCATACGCTCTCACCCAGACGATGGTCTTCACAGGTTGGTATTAGTATTTATTACACATATTTACAAAGTGATGATTCATCAATCAACCTCAAAGATTTGTTTGGAAGAGAAAAAAAGAAAAGCTCGAAATTGCCTTTTGTCCCTGCAGGTTTTAAAGGACTTTTTTACTGACTCGTCAAGATAAATTACCATGTAAAAATGGCTTTATCAAACATTTTCTAGAATATATATTATAATATAACTATTTTTTATGGCAGATGATTACTGTTACTGTTATTACTGTTATTTAAGATCTAAGAAGCCATGATGTTGGCTTAATCATCAGACATGTTTGAGGTTAGTGAAAAAGATGCTTAGCTCTAAAATGTAACTGATTTTACAATTTAAAAGCGAAAGATATATTCTTTCAAAACACTTTCTTTGATTAATTTGGCATTACTAGTTTGAATAATTAGCAACATTAGAAGCTGCTTAGAGCTGTAATTTCGTTCAATTTATAACATTTATATATGTGAGTGTGTGTATATATATAATATATATATATATTTTATTGCTGTGAAAATATCTCAACATCTGGATCTATTCCTAACACTCTGTTTAGTTTGCATTCAGACGTCAGAATGTGACAGACAGACAACATGAGAGGGATGGAACACGTTATGGCTGACCATCTGAATCCGTGCACCGATAGATCAGTCAGAACGTTTACGTAATGTTATTGAGGTTGTGTCCATATTACGGAAGGATAAATCCATGCATACGTTTGTTTAATCTCACCTCACATGTCCATGTTTAGGATTCGTAAGGGTGTTTATGGTTTAATAGATGAACGAAGGAGGAATATTGTCAAACTGTTACAGCCTGCAGATATGAACATGATGCATCTCCTTAATCAGAGAATTATTATCATGGCCTCTGTGACGTTCACTCACATCCAAGGTGTGTGTGTGTGTGTGTGTGTGTGTGTGTGTGTGTGTGTGTGTGTTGTGTGTTGTGTGTGTGTTAGATAGAGCTGTAATTGCACTGGCAGCTTTAGGGCTCCCCAGTGGTAAAGGGGGCGGGGGGTGTATGTTTGTGTATCTACTTCCGCCGTTGGCGCGTGTGTGTGCGCACACACACACACACACATCTCAAAGAGCGGGGTGGGGTGACAAGGGGCCAATTAATGTAGCACGTCTGTTTTCGTCCTTGGCCTGTGTCTGCATTAGGTTAAAGAGCAGATGAATAGGGGTGAATACAATTGTGCGTGTGTTTGTGTGTGTTGGTGGGGGAGGGGGTATGTCGTCCCCTGACAATAAGTAGTGCATTAGACCAACCTATCTCTGCCCTCATCTTTGGCGTACGTGGACACACACACACTCTTAATAAAATCACAAAGCCTCCATATCATTGCTATCGCAGAAAGATATAAACCCATTAGCTTTTTCCCTTGGGCATGGACACACGCACAGACACACAGGCACAGGCAGACACGCACAGGTTTATCATTACACGCTGTAAAGCTTTTCCAATTGTATTATCCCTCTGATGTCCTCTCTGTTGTCTGTTCCAAAGCCCGGGGTGGAGAGCACAGATAGTTTTGTGTGTGTGTTGTTGAGATTCAGGGTGAGATATTGTGTGCGTGTGCATTTGTGTGTGTGTGTGTGTTTTTGAGGTGAGGTGAAAGTAGACGGTTGCGCTTTAACACGTTTTTTACCTTTTGAAAACCGATGTTGGAGCTTCTCTGTGGAACGTTGAGCATGTTTCTCTTTGTTGATTGGTCCTACTTCACGCTAGCGGAGTTGTTCGGGGTTACACGCGGTTGAATTGCGGTCACGTCCGACTAAACGGAACCTATTCACTAAAACGTCTCAAGAAAATGTGAACAGCAGCGAGTGGACAGAGAAAGCTTGACCCATCCCACTTCCTTAAACCCGGCTGTCGCTTTTTCCAATGAAAAGCAGCCTGGCTGGACTTGATGTGACGCCGTTTCAGAGCCACGTGCAGAGTTGCCGCATCGGCTGAAGAAGAAGGCAATGTTCCTCATTGACGTCATTAATACTTCCCATCAGTACCGGTATCTTGACAGCATGATCAGCCAAATTCATCCACACCAGAGGTCCATCAGCGGTGAAAAAACTATCAAGCCGTATCAGTGAGCCACCTTTTCCCCTGCGTTTACTACGGTGAACACGGGAGCTTCAGTTTGTTTTGAGTCTGGTTTAAAAGGCAATCTCCTGCTGCCATAGATCTAGCTCTCAAACACCAGATGTGCATTAAATTACAAACTGAATTTATTTAAAACTACTGTTTCCCCGAAGATTCATTGGATTGCTTTGTCTTTTTTTAAAACTGCAAGTTTGCTAACAGTCTGACAGTAAGATAGAACATTTATTTGTAAGGAAAGTCAAGAATAATTTCTTCTTCATTGTAGTTTTCTAGCTTTAACACATTTAGCAGCACAGTGCACTGTAACCTTCGCTGGTAATATTGGAAGTAATATTTGCCATTATCTAGAGACGAGTTGCACTTAGAGGCCGTTGATGTGATTCTCTCACCAGCATTGAAGCCGCTCTGCACGAGGCTGCTGTTCTTTCCGCACATCCATGCATGCAAGTCCATGCATGGATGTGACAAGTGTTTACATCCACTAAACCCTTATCCACTCGCACTTGAATGGACTCTACTAGCTGATTTATTTGTGTGACGTGCAAAGTGCTTTTGGCATAAAGAGCTGTAGACGTATGTCATCGCAGTTTTGTTTTAGATTTTGAATTAATTTGAATTAATTAACTAAATTAAAACAACATATTGCCATTCTGTGCACATTTATAGAAATATGTACTATATTCACATGAGAGAGAGAGAGAGAGAGAGAGAGAGACTCTTTCAGCCGACCACAAGAAAATGAGTTTCTGACTTGATACAAAAGAGGCTTTTTACCCCCCCCATCTGCTTCCCTTTTCTATTCGTTGCTTTGCCGGCCTTTGTCCTCTCCTCCTCCCCTCATACTTTTCCCTCTTTCTTTTCTTTTCTCTCCCTCCAAAAGAGATATTTTTCCGCTAATGACATAAAAAGAGGAGCCATCTTAAATCCAATTACAGATTTCAGCGCGTGGTGCATTTGGATGGATGGAGGGAGGATACGTCAACCAGAGTCCTTTTTTCCTTGATCCCTCATTGGTTCCTACTTTTTGGACAGTAATTTCATTTGATGATGAAGGTGCGGCCCTAGACGCCACAAAGCAAAGAGCCACATTAAAATGCAATATACGACATTTAGAGCATTAATATAGCAGCAAACCATTATTAGGTGGCTGTGGATGTAGAGGAGTAATGGCTACCTGAGCAAGAATGAAGTTGCTGTTTGTGTGTGTGCTTTTGTGTACGTGTGCATATAATGTTTCCCTCCGAGTTGTTGACATAGCCCGGTTGGCGATACGTGCTTTTACTGCTTGTTAGTTAAAGGACCCATCATATGCCCATTTTACCACAAGTTGATATGGTTCCTTGGAGTCTTGGTGAAATGTATGTAACGTACTTTTGTCAAAATACCACAAGGGTCATTTAAAGCGGCGCCTTTTTACTCCGTCTAAAACAGCCCTCCACAGCGTGACCCGTATGGAGCGCATGTTCCTTTAAATGCCAATGAGCCAGCTCCACCCGGGAGTCTTCTTTAAAGCTGATAATGCTGCCACTGAGGTTGAGCAGCCACCGTCCAGGTTCTACTTGGGCTGGGTAGTGATTGCTCCTGTTTGCACTGTTCGTTAGCAAGCAAGGATCTCTAATTAGCACTACTACGTTATTCCGCTCCCTTGGGCGACCGCGCACGCGTAGTGACCTGACATTTTTCCAATTCTACTGCCACTGCATTGCCATTCAACCTATTAGGTTGACCCCTGCTGAAGGCATATATATATATATAATATATATATATATATATATATATATATATTTCCGAGATTCACACTTTTGAACAATTGAACACTAACTAAAAGTACAGGGTCTTTTCAATTATCCCAAACATGAACTGCTCATGTCAAGTGCCGTGCAACGACGGAGCATCCAACGCTCGCTCTCTCGTGAAGTCGAAGCTGGTGTTTGTGACACAGTGACATAAAGCCACAGGCAGAACCCCCACGCTGGGAGGAAGAAAGAGGGAGAGAGAGATGCATCTCACAGAGGTAGTGAAGAAAAGTAATGTGATCATTTATCGCAGCGGTGGAGCCATGGCTCTCCCTCTTCTCCACCTTCTTTCTTTCAGTTCCCCTCGACCTGTGTAGACATCTTTCTCTGGTGTCCTTTAAACCTTTTGACCTTCTGAGAAATGGCAAAATCGTTTATCCAGCAGCGGCTTTCTAAAGAACCCAGAGATTGTGTTGGCAGATACTTTTCTGTATTTCGCAAGCTGCCGCCTCGTACAGCCAGGCGCTATTTACACATGTTATTAAGACAATCAGGTGTTGTTTGAAGGAATATATAACAGCGCTTGGTCCTAATTGCATTAGAGTCACACAACACATTTATCCACCTAAGGAGGAAGTGCGATGCAGGGGAGCGGGAAACAGGAAAAAGGCAAACGGCGAGATCACAGAGACTTGATGTAGCAGCTCTCTCTCTCCCTCTCAGCCAGACACACACATGCTGTTACATCTGTATCCTCCCTATCCTGTCTCCCCCCGCAGTCCTCCTCTATCCACTCCACTGTGATTTGCTGCAGGATTCTCACCCTTCTTCCTCGGCACCCTTGCTATATCCTCCCTCTCTATTTTTACAAGTTCTCTCCCTCCCGCTCCATCTCGCTTCCTTTGCACCTCCAGCCTCCATCCCTGCTTCCCTGCTGCCTTTCTTCCCTCTCCCACTAATTTGAGAAGTAGTTTTGAAACTATAACTGCTATGTTTAGATCTTAAAGTCCTTGAAGTTAAAGTGAAATACGGTGTGGTTGCATTCTGTAAAATGTTACGCAGACAGCATCTCTCCACGTTGTATTTTAGTTTTCATTTCCCCCATTTTCACTCTCCTTGTTTCTTTTGAATTCTGCCAGCGCAGTCGGTCCCTCCACTTTAAAAGAGCCGTATTGTTGTTATTATCATTGTCTCTAACCGGATCAGTTACCATTAGACCTGAATCTCTCTCCTTCTGGGGCCCATAGACCGGCTCTCTAACCCAATAGCAACCCCATGGGAGCTATTACAGATGGCCGGCCCATTCACAAGGCGCACACACACAGACACACATAGATTTCATTCTGGCGATTCATCGGCCTAATCCCATCACACACTCGTACAGCGACACATGCGCTGACATACACACATGCCTGTTCACAACCCCTGTTATCAAATACACACACTATGCTCTCATTGAAGTTATTGAAGCTCACTGAGCAAATGGTAATACTATTTGGAGCTGAGCTGTGTTTGTGTGTCAAAGAGACTATAATAGCTGCATATAGCATTATGGCTGGATGTATGAGCAGGGTGAATGTCATTCTATCTCTAATAGATGGACGGTTGAAGTCCTGGTTTCCATTCACTCAGCTCTCAGCGCCGCTCTCTTTGAATTTGATGCTGAAGGCTGTGATAGCAGGTGATGAAAGAGCTTTTCTTACCGACCGCATTCTCTGTAAATCCATGTAGGAACCCCTGTAACTACATGGCGTGTTGCAAACAGTACTGACTTTATTGTGTCTATTTATATTTGCTTTATTTTGCAGTATTTCACTTTTTTTTCCTTTTTTTTTACAGCTGGTTTTCTATTTGTTTTCTTTTCATTTGGGATTTTGTATTTGAATGTGAAGTTTGAGGAAAGGTAATTTGAAGTATTGTAACTTCAACAAACTGCACAAGATTTTAAAGTTGCACTTCAATGATTTAATCTCCATAAAGTTTGGGGCTTTGAGATACCGATTTGAAAATTAATATGCAGCAGAGATCGAGTTATCTTTGCTTTCAGAACAAGTTTGGAAGACCATTAAGTGTCACAGCTCTGTCACTTCTACCGCTCACTCACCTAATCAGTTCATTCAGTGCACTCCGTGACCAAGCTCCCATTTCTGGTGTGGACCAACCACAAGAACCTGTAGTACGTCGCCAAGAGTTACAATTGGGATCAGGAGAGAGAAACAGCCCTCGGCTGCATGGTCTCCCCAGAACCCTGCCGCCTGGTCCCACCAGTTAATGTGGGTCGAGTACTGTACGCGCTTGACGCCCTGACTAGCTTTGCCAAAGGCATGTCATCTTTTCAATGAGCGTACGGGTTCCAGCCACCTGTGTTCCCTGCATTGGAGAAGGATGTTTCATGCCCTTCGATCCAGACATTTGTCCGCCGCTGCCGCCAGACCTGGGCAAGGGTTCGAGTTGTCCTTCTCTGGTCAGCGGCACGCTATTCAACAGCGGCTAACAGACGACACTCGCAGGTCAGGTGTACACATGTGATCTCGGGGGGCGAGGGCTTCAGTACCTGGTCGCCTGGGAGGTGCCCCAGATAAGAGGCAGTGGGAGTTCTAGCCCCCCACCCCCAGTTATTTACCCTAGCCTTCTGTCTTCTGTCTCTGACCACGTCTTTCCCGTGGGATTCTGATATATTTGCTTGTAGTCTTGTATGTCCTGATGACATCTATTAAATCAGCAGACTTATTCTTTCAAACTTGACAAAGCTCCTGTTGATCTCCAACTATTGTATCTCCCACTAGACTCTATTTCAAATTCTCTCTCCCTTTTTATGCTCATTTTGGTTTCTGCTGATGTCTATTATTTTGTTGTTGTTGTTGTTGTTGCTCGTCCCTGACTTTTGATCCCAGCTATGAGGAGCGAGCCCGGTACCTAGAAACCATCGTGCAGCACCACCAGGAGCCGACCACGTTCGAGGACTACGCGGCTCGGGTCTACAGTCCCGCTCCCTGCACACACCTGCCCTCTGACACAGGTAAGCTGCAACCTTCCAGCCTGCGCAGCCAAAGCTAACGAGTCTTGGCCCCTACCATAAATCCTTGGAGGAATTTGGACCAGTGAACCATGCAAATATATCATCTGAATACCTTTTTAGGTTGTCATAATAACTAAAATGCATTGTAAAAATAGATTTAATACTTAGTACTAATGCTGGATTGTAAACTACTAAAAGCCTCCAACATGGCTGCCCCCCACACGCACGCACACACACACACACACACACACACACACACTCATACTGGCAGCTCACGGTTTGAGTATCTGTATGCATGTGTTCTGTCCGAAGCTTCCCTCTCCGAAGTGTCTCTGGGGAGTTAGCTGACATCTGATTAGCTGCAGAGATGTGAGGCGTACACATGGGAGTTATACGCTGCTGCATGACCCTCATATGTGTCCCCTTCAGTTTATTAGACGGATAGTGTTATTTAGAATAGCGTGCTGTCCTTTGACTTGAACGTAATCAAATTATTCAGCGTGGCAGTTATTTATAATGATCTAATTCTACAGCTAAGCCACTATTTGTCACTAGTTCGTCTACTCACACATCAGTGTTCTATGTAAGCATTGCAGCAACATGACGTTTCTTTACTAGTCAGGCAGAGGTGTGGCTGTGAGTGTTAATATGTGTGTAATTGAGTACTGTTGTTTTTATTTCTTTTGTCTTCTTTTGCTCTTCATCACACCAGCTATTGTGTCCCAAATTTGAATCGCTTTACAATAATAATCAACCTGCTTGAGGCTGACTAACATTACACACAACCTGGGTACTGAAATCCAAAAGTGTGTGTCTCTGGGTTTTCATTCAGTCATTCCCGAGCACATGATCAGAACGTCCGTCCGATGGTGAGACACCTCGTGGCCACTAATTTCAGCACTAGCCTGAAATGGGCTAATTACTAATCTTAAAATGCGTCCACCATCGTGTCGGAGATTCTGAATCACATTAAGGCAAAATCAGTTCATCGTAATAATCCTGTGCTCTAAATTACAAACTACAACCCCCCTTCCCCAAAGAGGAGTCTCTCTCTCTCTGATCTTTACTCAACTTAGGTTCCTCACCCTCAACAGCACAATGATCAAACATGATTCTCTTTCCGTTTTTTTTCCTTTCATTTTCACTTTCTAATTTCTTTTTTTTGAATTATTTTTCCATTTTCAACTTTTGTTTATATTCTATTTTATTGTATTTGTCTCCCCCCTCCCCTCCACATCCCTCCCTCCTTCAGATCGTATTGTCTCAGTTGCCTATAGCTAAAAAGGTAAGCCTGGTCACATGATTGACCCACCTTGTCATGATTGGCTTCTACTGACATTTCAGCCTAACCTAAACCATCCTCCGATCCGTCCACCGTTTTGTTTTATTTGTTTTCTTGTGTTTTCTCCTCTGTGTTTTCCACAGTGTAAGCAGGCCTGCATGTGTTAAGTTCTATACTACTCAAAAGGTGTCATTGTCAGCTCATTCGTGGGTGTAGTTCGGTATGACTTGATGTGCTTTGCGAACCGCTATTAGCGCATCGCTAATACACCGGAGCAAGCAAACCACAATGCACCGGGATGAACGTGTAAAAACACTTGAGAAACTCAACAGCAGTGTCTCTTTCCATAAATAATGACTTTCTTGAGTGGTTTCATGTGAGAACTTATTTCTTTCTTCCGGATATCACCCATCAATCGCATTACTGCGCATAAGAAAGTGTTCATCTATGCTGGATTCCGCTAGCTCACATAGCACCACTGAGCTAGCTAACCGGGCATTCATGCTCTTCTGAGTAGACGTGTGTTTCTTTCCGCGTGGTAATACGGTTGGAGTGTATAGTTTGTGATTAAAAAAATATTTCCTGCATTAAACTGCTCACAACAAGGTCTTTCTGTCGCACTTAATTGTTGCTTTGAGCACAGCAAGCCTAGCGCCAGTTATATTGGCGAGAAGGCGGACATCTTTGCGGCGGATACCTCTTGAACAATCTAGATTGCAGCACTAGCTGTAAGAGGAACGCTATCTGTTTTTTATATTGGGGTGAAACACTTTTTAAGGAGTACATCAGCATCATACCAAGCTACACTCAGGGTCATAGTGAAAGTGGGATGTCCTTTAGATAGAAACATGAGCTCTGCTCTTTTGCCTTTTCACTCATTGGATCCTTCATTTTCTGGTTTTGTTCTGTTAACTTGCGCTGTCACATTGACCCGGTGAAACTTTACCTCTAACCTTTTGTATGCTCTTTACTTGAAACGAACATAAAATGTTTCTTTCTTTATCAGTACACTTGTTTGTGTTGTAACATTTGGAGTTGTGGTGCGGATGAGCAATGTGTACAACGTGTTGTCAGTCGGTTTGTGACGTCTTTCCATTCGGTCTGTGGAACGTATTGTTTTTCACCTCTCTGCATGTAGCAACTTATTCTTTATTTTTATTCATTTTTCTATTTCCTTTTCTCTGACCATCCCTCCTTCACAAATCCTTTGTCAACTCCTCTTTTAATACCTTCTTTCTCTGCTCTATTTAATTCGTTTCTCTTGTCTGCTGTTTCATTCTTTTTTGTATACTCTTGCTTCTATCTCCCCTTTTTGTGACCGGCCCTCCTTTCCTTTCCTCTACCATCCTTTCCTTGACCGCCCTCCTTCAGAGGAGCTTAGTGTTATGTATATGATGGTCCCTAAGCCACTTGACAGCTTTAACCTACTCCGGGGAAAAAGGAAGGGTCTGAAGCAGAAGGTTCTTCATGCCAGCTGTGAATGGTATACTTTATAGATATAAAACAATTACATTTTTGTTTCTTTTTTTTCTATTTGATTTCTAGTTTAAATTTGGAACTTTTTAGTTTTAAAATAAGTGACATGAAAATTTGAATGGCAGAAATGAGCCAACTTGTCGTTGGTATCGAGTCTGTAAAGTCAGATAATACTGTTTGGTCTTTTAAAAAGTCTATGCCAGCGGAGTTGGCATCGACCAAACTACCTGTAAGAGCAGACGAGAGCGCAGCTCAAGAGACACATCAGCTGATACAGCACGAGTAGATGAGAGCACTTCCCAGCATAAGTTGTTAAACATTGGCTATGATTTATGTTGCTCTTTCATTACACACAAACTCAAAGGTGCTCACATCTGTAAACCGTACAGGTTTCCTAGGGTGATGAGCAGGTCTAGATTTATTTGGGGGGTGGGGGGGGGGTGAATCCAGCGTAGAATACAAATAGTGTGGATGTTGTGTGTTGTCCTAGTGTGTGTCTGTCTGTCCTATCTGTGTGAGTATATTTTGCCATCTGGCTCAGTAGAACATCGAGGGGCATGATGTAACTTTCTTCTTGTCCCTTTTTCCTTTTCATTCCCTTGTATATCTCCTCCCTCCTCTTTTATCCATCTCTCCCCCCAACAACAATCCGCCCTCCTCAACCCTGCCCACCTCCTCAAACCCCCCCCCCCCCCCCCCCCTCCCCGCCCCCCCTCCCAACAGGCTCCTGCCTCGAGATTCTTCGGGGAGAAAGTCCGGCTCTTGGGGAGGCCGGGAGCGACACGGCGTCCCCCATGTCGCCTCGGACTAGCAAAAGCCGCATGTCGATGAAGCTGCGGCGCTCCTCCGGATCAGCCAATAAGACTTGAGCTTTGTAAATAATTTTTCCCGTTCCAAGCTGATCAAACCCTTTTTTCAGACAATTAGCGCCTAAAAGTGGTCGAAGTTGATATATGTATTACGCTGAAAACAAGCTGTGGTGGAGACGTCTACAAGCATTTATTTCGAACAGGAGAAACAAAATAGTTTTCAGAAATGGGCGGAACCATCTGGAGTGTCACACAGTTGTACTTTCAAAAAACACAAGTAAACGTATTCTGTGGAGTATATAACACAGAAACTCCATTTAGAAACTGCTCACCGTTGCTCAATATAATCCTTGGCTTTGCTCCAATAAAAATAACCCATCTGAACCAGTGCTGATGTTTGCCTCCGGAGGCGCGGCCCAGTCAGCGCTCCATCATAATCCGGGCCCTGCTAGGAATCTAAAAAACTCAAATGTGCCACGTTAGATGCTGTTTATTTTTGAAGAAGCATGTTTGACGAGGTTGAACCGCAGAACAAACCGAGGTGGAGTCCATATTGTAGTGTAATGTATAGATAGTCACTCCTTGTGTGTACACTATGAGTTTTGTGAGTTTTGATATCAAAATAATTCATTTGTGAATGAATGCTCCGTGGATGTTGCATGGAGAAGGAAAAAGTATATTTTTGTGTCAAGTATAGCACTATGCCCATAAAGTAGAGGGCAGTCCGTTGCTATTCAGTCCTCATGACATGTCGATAGGAAGCTAGCTATAAAACGCTGCATCACTCTCAAGTCCAAAATGTTTGATCACAAAAGAAATTCCCCCTCCTTCAACTTGTGGTCTGGAACGCCAAACCTGGAAGAATGGGAGAAGTTTTGGAAGAATAATGGAGGGATTATATGCTTTCGGAGACAATGCAGAGAAAGGCGGTTTCTAGAGGAAAATGAACAAATTTGTCACGGAAAGTTGTCAACTTTTTTGTGCTCATGCTGTAAAATGGGGAAAAAAGCACTGATGTTCATTGCATTTGTTACTTTTATGTTATGTCTTTTTGTTTTGTTCCTTTTTATATTTATATATATATATTCTATATATCTACATACGTAAGAATATATATATATATATTCGTTGTATGAATATCAATGAGGGTGTGCACAGTGTGAGGAGGCCGGTTGTTTATACTGTTATGTGAGAATAGCTGCCAAAGTCGGACCTCATTATTTGCTTAAAACACTATGAGATGTAAAGCTTCCACGGTTTCCCATTTTCACACTAGCTTACTCTTCATTTGTTAATGTTTTCTGTACTGCTGATAAAAGTGTTAAAGGGAGCGATGTCGGTGAGAAGGGGAGAAGAAAAGTGGTGTCATCTCACCATCATTTCAAAATGAACGGTCTTGTGCTTGTTTTTTTATTATGATTTCATTATTTTTTTAATCCCACTGTTGTATTTAGACTCATCCCCATTTGTACTTGTGGATGGTCGGGATCTGCTTGTAATCATAATCCATAATCTGTAACTTTACGTTCATGCATTAATGTTTCAACTTGTCTTTTATAGTTTTCCTCCGTACTGTTTACCGCTGGTTCTCTTCATAAATGGTCTCGGCTGTGTTCTCAGGGGTCCATCCTGATTGAACGTTCATCCACTTACTCGATATGATGGCTAGGCTCCATGAACTACTATCTCCCCTGGTCTGATTTAAAAGGAAGCACATTTACTGTATACGTCATTTGCATTTGAAAATATCTGTTACCGTTTCATTTTCTTTACTTCAGCAATAGAGAAAATACATTGTCAAACTTTATTTTTGTGACCTCCTATTACAGATCTACCAGTCTAAAAATTAGGTCAAATTTATGTTATTTTGTGCATTGCTAATTGTTTCCTCTAAATTATGTTGTTATCATTATCATATTGTCACGTGGTCTACAAGCCCCACTGCACTCTGGGAAGGATCTGTGTGTTGACTGCAGCTCACTGGCAGCTCAATCTCTTTGAGGATTAAAATATCAGTGATTCCATCTGATTATTAGTCTTGCTGCTTTCATAGTGCCATGGGAAAGAGGAAAATTTCAATTTTTTTCAGAATATGTAAAGGATTAGCAACCCTGATTAGCAAAACCAAAGTGTAATGAAAAGTTAACCCAAGCCTTTCAGCATAATAAGGAATCCCTCTCAACCTCCTCCGAGGACTCCATCAATCCTTATTGACTTTAATCTGAAATCTTGGTCATCTGGGGACAGTTACCATGTCAACCACACCGATGTCCCACTTGTATACAAACATATATGTAACTGCTGCATCTGCAGGGATTGATGCGGATGCCGGGTTCTGCTGTTGTCAGCCTGAAGACTGACGTATGTAACTACTGACTGTACAAACTGCATGACGCCGCTTCAGCAACTGCATGTGCTGATCGGCTGCATCACAACACGCACTTCCAACTGTTACTGTCACATCTGTGTATGTAGACGCCTAATGTCTCTTTTGGAAACGGACAAAGCTTGACAATAAACAATTCGTACCACTTAACAGGCTCACTAATTTTGTGTGTGTGCGTGCGTGTGTGTGAGAGAGAGCGACACCCCCCATGAATGAATCAACAGAGCAAGACTCCTCAGCCATAATAACATTTATTGACAATAATTTAGAATAAATGTCACATTGAACTTCAGAAATATCAAAATACTATACAGGCTTCATAGAACCACATATTATTGTCATTATGAAGGGTTCAGCAAATATTTCAACAATAATATATAATCGATAGACTATTTTTTTTATTTTTTAATAGCAGTACATACATTAAATGTTTACCATTTCGGTATGAAAATATGTTAGCTTAGAAACTTACCTTTAAAAGCCATATTATGGTCAATCTATGTATTTTTCTTTGATTTGTTTTTTGTTTGCTGTACATTAAAAATACTGAGGACTTAATACTCCAGTTCGTGGGGTAAGTATAAGGTCACTTTCTAAATGTAATAACAGGTCACCGCACATTATCCCAGTACCTAATGAAACATAGGCTCTCGTCGGCCGTGAATTTAAACTTCTTCAGTGCGAATGACCCCCTTTGCTCTAATAAGTTATAATAAAATTAACCTTCCTCTCAAGTGTTCAGTAAATTTAACCGTTTAGTTGTTATGCTTAAATAAAAAATTACACTGTTGGCTGGAAAAATGAGAGAGAAGCTGAAAAAGAAATTGGCTGTAAAGACTGAAAAACCTGCACAAAGACAACAGAACTTCCTTTGTGGACCTGGTGTCGTTTTTTTGTAATAGTTTTACTGGGTCGTTTATTTTGTGTAGTTTCAGCACCGGGGACAGTTCCGCTTACACCGACACGCTTCTCTAATTGTCTGGTTTCAGCGACACAGCCCAGTTTTGTTTAGTTATCAGTCCCGTGGGTATGAGTATGTATCTTTGTTAAACAATTGAAGATGCTCAATCGCCATCCGTGATCCGCATCCTGGCTCTCAGCGTGCTTTTTGCACTGGCTCTCAGAACCAAACAGGCCTCCGTCACAATTTATAACGGAAATGTCTGAATGAAACGTACCTCTATGTTCCTCTTAATGACAGTCAATGGCAGGTAATTATGCACATATAATACGTTCGGTTGTTTGAATGCGCGTGGTCCATCTCCCGCTCGTTTTACGGTCGGACGGTCATCTGCAGCAGCATCACCTGCCGCTTCTCGGCAGGATGGGACTTGTTGACGTGCCTCGCGAGCCCCGGGGAGCTGTAGAACGTAGACGCGCAGTGCGTGCATGTGAATATTTGTGGTTCGCGCTCCCCGTCGCCGCTCTCCCCTCCCTGCGCGTGGAGCAAATCCGGTCTCAGTTCTCCCCGCGGTGTTCCCGCCAGTAACTCGTCCCTTACCGCGTGCCACACGCGGTGCTTGTCCCTGATCTCCACCGACGGGAAGCGTGCGCCGCACAGGTGACACGGGAACACCTGGCTCTGTCCTCCGCTGGTCTCGCGCGCCTGCCCATAAGAAGACGGGCAGGGAGACGCTCGCGCCGTCTCGTGTGCGGCCAGGTGTTTTTTCAGGTAAGCCTGTCGGCGGAACTTCTTCCCGCAGTACCGACACTCCTCCGCCTCGTCCATCGGAAGCTGGACAAACGGCAGGTCCGCGCCCTCATCCGGGCTGCCATTTAACAGAAGCCGGCTCGAGGGCGGACCGAGAGCCTCTCTCCCCTGCGGGTCCGCGCACCTCACTGCCGCGTTCCGATATTGAAGGGAGGGGTCGTAGTGAGGGCGCGCGAGGCCGTCGCCTTCAGCGCTGTCCCGCGAACCACCGTGCATCAGCAGCAGCGAGGGCTCGCGCCGCACGCGGGAGCTGTCCGCCACCCCGGGGTGCTGATTGCTGTCTGTGCGCAGCAGCGCGTTCTCTTTGCCCTCCCTCAGCGGCTGGCCCTCGTCGGTCTGTGTCTCCCCGCCGCGGTCGATTACCGGACGAGGCTTGTGCCAGCGGCGGTGGGACGCCAGGTTGGCGGGACAGCTGAAGACTTTGTCGCACTCGGGGCACCGGTACTCTACGCGCACTATGCGGGAGCACTTGTGCTGCGCAAGGGAGAACGGGTCGGGGTACTCCTCCGTACACAGCTGGCAGATGTACTCTCCGAGCGGCTGGTTCGCGGTGCCACTGGACGACCTCTCCCGCTGTCTCCTCAGTCCGGGAAGCTCCTTCTTGATTCGCAGTCCCAACACCGGCGAGGTCGTGACCTCATCTTCGAAGGTCAGCTTTCGGTTAACTTTGGGTTTCTTCGCGGGCGGTCTGCTGAGTCTGCTGCCTTGGTCCTGCTCGAGGAACTGCTCTGGGTTCACTAGGGTCAATGGCGGGAACAGGTGACCCACGCGCGTGTCGTACCTGTCATTGTGTTCGTAGGATGGCGCGTTGCGGCTGCTGCTCGCAAGGAGCCTCTCGATGGAAGGGGACACAGGGGTCTGCGTGGATCTCACAAGGAATGGCGGTTCCGGAAACCCCGGCACCGGAGAGGAAGTGAGGCGCTTTCCCGTGAACAGCGGCCGCTGATCTCCCTCCTCGTGGTGCTGATGGTCCAGCAGTCTCGTGCCGACCGGTTTAACGGGGCTGCAGGACTGGTTCGATGTCAGGTCGCGTGGGGGAAGAGGGGGGGTGAAGAAACAGGAGAAGTCCCTGCCGGGAGTCTGACCAGCCGCCTGCCTCACCTGGTCCTCGATCTCCGGTAACTGCGCAGATTCCACGTGCGGCCTCCACGCCTCTGTGACCGCGGTGGAGTCCCCGCGGGACACTGAGAGCAGTCCATCCGGCACGACATACGGCAGCGCGCTCAACACGTCGTTCCCCCCCGCTGCTGGCCGGTCCGTCGCTCTGCACTTCTCACTGCCATTCCTGTCTCCGTAAAATGTTTCGGGTTTGTTATTTCTGTTGGTTCGTGACCGGTACGACGCTGGACATCGCCGGTTTCTCTTCACCAAGAATCCTCGAGGCATGGTGGTGGTGGTGATGGTGATGTTCGGCACCACCAAGCAAAAAGAACAACAACCCCTGTCTAAAGCCCACTATCAAGTAGAGCTTTGAAGTGAGAGAGAGAGAGAGAGAGAGAGAGAGAGAGAGAGAGAGAGAGAGAGAGAGAGAGAGAGAGAGAGAGAGAGAGAGAGACGCGCGCGCGCAGGTGTGATGATGGCTCGAGGGAGAGACAGCAGTGTCCGTGGTCACAGACACACAAATATACACGCACATTCATGCACACACAGATGCACACAAACGCGCATTTTAAATGCAGGATCAGGACTCTTTAGTTGCTAATTAGGGTTTGCCAACTTATTTGTTTATTGAATGTCACTCAATCAGCAAACATTTTGACCTGCAGCATTATGGATGTTAGTGTTTACTTATTAAGGGTTCTACAGAACTCATTGGAGTGGGATAAACCCTCAAATAAACAGTTGCTGGCTTAACTTATAAACTAAAGGGTACTGATTTTATTTATTATTTTTTTATTTGTTATTTTCATTGGACCAACATTATTTTTATAATAATGAGGGCCACTTGCAAAAAGTTTTTAGCTCAAGTTTTCACAAGAAAATAACTGGGTTCAGAGGTGAACAATATAGTTATGAATAATCATAGTGAGTCATAATCATTGAAATTATCAGTAATTTCCGTTGCGGTCTGAAACCCCTTATTGGGTCCACGTTGATGAACTTCTCGTATTTCTGGCTAAAGGTACTTTTCACCTGTCAGAAAAAAAAATCTGATGAAAAAAATCGAATGTGTGTGTGTCCGGATGAGTGCGATTACACTCGTGGGGGCTCCCCCACGTGTCAGATTGTCTTTGATTGTGGTTGGAATACCTCGAGCGTAGTAGCTTATATACAACCTGTGTGTGTGGGCGCGTGTGCGTGCGTGTGTTTGAGGGTGGGAATTATTCACATCCATTACTAGAAGCTGTTCTAGCTGATAAAGAGATCGAAGGGATATTCATCTCCCCCCCAGACCCCCTTCCCAGCCGGCCCCTACGGGCTTGGCCGGCCCCCATGCGGGCCAGGCGCTCTCAGCTCGGCCAGTGGTGCTCAGGCCAGCCGGCCTCGCTGGATATCCATCAAGGCGTGTGAGCGTGAGAACGAGTTTGGGGGGCCGGGCTGCTGGCTCTAGGGCCACCTGGGGGATAGAAATGAGACTAGAGGAGCGGAGGGCCCAACACTAAAGACTAATGAAGCACCAGCCGTGTGGACCTTTAGGCTACGTTCACACTGCAGGCTGAAACGACCCAATTCCGATTTTTTCTCCCCTATGCGACCTGCATCTGATGTTTTCATGACAGTCTGAACGACACAGAACCGATCTTTTCAAATGCGACCCAGGCCACTTGGGTATGTGGACCCAATTCCGATACGTATTCGATGTTTCTAAATGCAACTTTAGTCTGAACGGCCAGGTCGCATGTATCCGACCTGCACGCCATTGATACGACAAACGTCATAATTCCGTGAAAGTTAATCGAAGGGGCTCACAAACGAGCAACTCACATCATTATCCCACCACTCCTGGCTGCGACTCCGCACCCACACATTTCTTTGTACCGACGTTGCTGCTCCACAAAACGCCAGAGATAAAAACCTCGCTCTCCTCCGTTTTAATTTTTTTCTTAAAATGAGAAGATTGTAACTACTGGCTCCGTTGGCAAAATAACTTCCACTGCCGCAGTGTGAACGTAGCCTTCGTTGGGTTGTTTTCCCCTGTCATTCAGTGAGCCAAAGAAAACCCTGACCTAGGGTCAGTCGTTATGGAGCCGGCTTTTGCAGCCTGCCATGTTATTTTTGTTCATTTCTTTTTTATTATTAGTATCACTTCACCTTGGTTTTTGTGGCAAAAATTTAGAAATCTAAAAAACATATATAACCAAATAAGAACAAATATAAATCCTTCTCTTAAATCATCATTCTGTTTCGCTCTCAAACCTAAAATTATTAATTAATTATTTCACATTACTGCTCATAATTTACCGACCGAATTTGTATAATTCTACATCACAACTAGCATATATCTATGTTCACTGAACTGAAAGTGAGGAGTGCATTGGTTGATCGGTTGATGTGGAACCCATAGTGGGACAGGACCAATGTTCTCAGGTCGATGTCCTTTAAAAATCGGGATTTCCACAGACTTGGGGGATGTTGACTGAAGGACATGATGTGTGTGTGTGTGTGTGTGTGTGTGTGTGTGTGTGTGTGTGTGTGTGTGTGTGTGTGTGTGTGTGTGTGCGTGCGTGCGTGCGTATCTTTAGTTTGCGTTGCATCAGTGGGCAGGAAGGTGGATAATCCTTCAGACTGCTGATAATGACTCTATCGATCTGCGCTTCTCAGTCACGAGCCTTTAAGTACTGCAGTATTATCCAGTATTATCCAGTATTATCCAGCTCAACTGTATTCTCACATTGCGTCTGAATGCGTGTGCACGCGCATCCAGTGTTATGGGAAACAACAGGAAACCTGCTGAATTAAGCCATTTCCCTGGTTGTGGTTTGATTATAGAACTGTGTGTATAGTCAATCGTTAAGTGTACGTTTCATTCAGTGCCAGCTCCCAAGTGACAAAGGGAAAATAAAAGCCCCTCAATCATCCGTGAACACCTGTCAATTAGGACTGGTCTCCCGCGTGGCGCTCCGTTGGGTGCCAGCAGACACGTGGTCATCTGTCGCCATCTAGCGGTACACATTCACAGCACTAGCTTGCTGACTGTTGACATGTGCTGGATAATAATAACGAAACTTATCATTATTATCTATCTGCTGATTGACAGCAGACCTGTTTCTCCCTCGTGCCTTCCATGGACCTCCCTGCTGACGTTTTGTTATTGAAAGCCAGCCTGGTTGCCGAGTGGGAGGCCTGATTTGGCCACTGTGCGTCCAGTGAGAAGCTCCAGCGTTCTCCACGATAAGGAACGTTGGCTTCAAGCTGCTAGTCGCGCACGGACACACAAAATAACAGGAAGCTAAAGCTGAGCAGGTTGAGCAACTTTATTTCCAGCAGAGAGCTGTGAGACGGAGGGGAAGATACACAACCGGTCCCAGCTGAAGGGAAGCCTGCACTGCTCACTGCATAGACCCAACACATCAGGGAAGCAGACTCAGCAAAACCGGGAACAAACTATTCAACGACTGGAATGCAAAGTATAACCCAGCGGTGTCTATGTTTGCTATTTGAATTAATTCTAGCAAGATGAAAAATATATTTTAGGTGCACTTGTATCCCAGTAACTTCTTATAATCTAAAATGTAGAAACAATCAAAATAAAAAGTCTTACTTGACTTACCTTAAAAGCACTATGCTATAACTATAAACCACAAAATTATCAAGAAAAAACTTTCAGTGTTATATTATTACTATACATTATAATATTGAGTTGATATTATGAATCAGCTACGGCATTGGCTGGTGGTTTGTATATTTGAGTTTTTAATCCCTCGATCAGATTAGATTCACTGATGTGTGACCCATTGTCACTGAAACCATTGAAGTAAATATTTCCATCTGACAAGTAGATGAGGAAGAGAATACAGTAGTTATAAAATGCTCAAGTAATTCTACCCCGTTACACCACACCACTGATTGAAGCAAACCTGTAGGTACATAAACTGTGCTGTGCATTTTTCTGTCTGACTAAAACACGTTTTGGGACTTCACCTGTGCTTCCTCGTGAATCGGATTACTGCCACTTTATTTCTGGCTCCCGTTGACCTGAACGTTTGTCTACTTGAAAAGTCAACGAAAAAAAACAGAAACAATTACTTCACATGACTGTGCATAAATTGGCAAGTCTGCCAGACAGGAAGTCAGTCTGTCACTTGGTTCAGGAAGTGTGGGGAGAAAAGGGGAAGGAGGTGGAAAAACAGGTGAAGCAGTGAAGCCCCACGGTGTTTCAGAAGCCATCAGATAAGGAGAACGGGTTTCTCCATCACGCTTTTGGCCTCCGCCCATTTAGAAGTTCACAATCCCGTTTGATGAGTCATCATTGACATTGACCCTTTGCCATCATGTATTTTACTGTTGGTAGATGATTTGAGTGATTCATGGTTAGTCATTCTGTGTAACACGTGTCAGCTGGGGTCCAGAATGCCCCGGGATTCCCACAGCGCACGCCAACGTGCACGGATAGGCCACATGCAGGCTTCCATACACACACACACACACACACACACACACACACACACACACACACACATTCATGTGAGAAGGGCTTCTCTTCGGACACACATAGTCACGCTCATTTTAAAATAATTTTCTAATAGTTCCAACCCAAAAATCATCATGTGTTGTTTTTTAGCATGGGGATGTATTCTAACTGATGCGAATTCCACAAGTAGTTATTCTTGTATGAATAATATTGAATCAGGTGTCAGGTCTATACTCGCAGACACGTTGTAGTAATCGGGCTGAGTTTATAGTTTGTAGTTCTGGGCTGTGGAAAACCAGTTCCTGTGGAAATGGGTGCCAGGCTGGCAGCCCATTGAGCCGATGTTCTTTTACAGCTTACACACCTCTTTTGTGTTAACATTTTTGTTTTCTGTTCCAGAGGGAAGAAATTTAGGTGAGAGATCTGCATGCCAGGAAAAACATCTGGCAATCTGGCACTACGTTTATTCCAGGAATCGCTCAAATGAAAATATTTAAAAGTCCACGTTTGAAGTATTAAACAAATACCTGTCGTATACAATAACCCTGGTCAGCACCACTATTTACACACAAAGGAAGTCACAATGATCACAGTGATATTAAAAGGTCATATATGGTATCCTCTCCACTCCAGATATCTGGTTTCCAAAATGACCAGAGTTTTCTGCAGAGGGACTTCGACTCCCTGACTTCCCCTGGAACCTTCTGGGTGATTTCTCCTGCTGCAGCGCACGTCACTTTCAAAGAAACGAATGCTTACTTGTTTCTCTACTTGCTGACACTATTCTTGTGTTGCACGTGCTTCTGGAGAGGGCTCGTCTGACCACCAACCAGAGAAGGTTTACGCCACCTGGGTTAGAGTGCCACTGATTCCCGGTACCCTCTCTGATTGGCCACTGCTGGTCTTTGCAGAGAGGCCATCCGGTGGGTCTGTGTTTTAGGACAGGGGAGGAAGGCCACAGTTACCGGAATTCTTCTTCTTTACAAAATATCTCTAGAGGACTCTCCATGGTCGACCTTATGAAATGCTTCGTCCTCTTTGTGGCCGGCCTAAACTTGTTTTTTCTTTTTCTGGAGCGTAAGTAGCCCAACGCCCAACCCCCGCCCAGTTCTCAAATCCAAATGTCAATCACGACACAGGTCAGCGTAGTTCATTTGGAAATTTTGGATTCAGTCTTTTGTTTGTTTTTCTTCGGACGGATCCCTGCTGAGAAACATTCTGTAGCGAGTTCTACAAAAGAAATCCTCCCATCTCCGAAATATCCCAACCATCACAAAGACATTTAACTATCACAGACCTGGTTACAAAATGTTAGTTTCCCTTTTCAGAATTCCCTGTTGGAGCACAATATGCATGACTCAGGTTGCGTGAGAGCCCCGGGAGACACCCTGGGGAAACATTTGTTACACAAGACACGTTTGCCTTTGTAGTTACTTCCTCCTGCATCTACTGCTGCCACAGCCACATTAGTGGGTTTGTTAGATACATGACAGCTGTTCAACTGGTGCAGATTGTTCCTGTAATAACGCAGAGCTTCTGTGGTTTCAGATCGAATTAGATCTGCACCATCAATTACACCTATCTGCATTTGAAGAGTGGAAGATGCCCATGTGTCTCATCGTCCAATTAGACTCGACATGAAAGTAAACTAAAAAGATGAATATAAAGTAACAAATGAAGGGCTGAGCGACGTAGACCGGTGTGGAGTTTCGGTAAATGTTTCAAACTTATTTGAAATGTATGTCTCAATACATGACGCTCCCTGCGAGCGTGTAAAACCAGCCCCTCCAGCCGGCTGTGTGCATTGCTCTCCTCCGCATACCGGCCATAGTACCTTTCAAACGCAGGTTTTATTTTCACTATGACTTCTAAGTCATAGTGAAAGACTGTGATCTGTAGGCTGGATGCATAACATGAATTCACAATCAACTGCATGCCGTGTGGTTTGTTGCTCCTATGTGGGCTTTTCACCCCTGCATCAGAAACTGATGCACACACAGAATGCAGATTTGAACTGAGGCATGCAATAGGAGCACAGCGGGGCGTTCTCCGCTCAACCCCGTGCAACATACCTAAATCTAGTCAACCATGCACAAGATCAGAAGAAACGATTTTCTGATTGGGAACACGGTTGCATGACTGTGCAGTTCACCAGTCGCTATCGTGACAGTAAGAAATGTCTCTAAGCCTTCCTCGTCTAACTGGTCTGCAGGCAGAACAATGGGAGGTAAAAAAGAGACGGGAGTTTCCCTCAGGGCCTCGGGAACATCATGTTCAGCTCGCTGTTGTTTCTAAAAGGGATCTGTGACAGCGTCGCAAAGTCTCGGGGCCTTATCAGGAAACTTGGAGGGCCTCCATTATCATTTGCACAGGAAGTGAATGAGTGATCCAAGACTGAGTTATTAAAGGCACCGGCACAGAATCTGCTAGTTTAATCCTCATCAGCCCTGGCATGAGAGAAAAACAACTTTACCGCTTTTATACAATAAAATGTAATCAATGCACGCACCACAGTTGGTGAAAACGCATGTCGGGCGGAGGACTTGCATACAGGCGTGTTAGTTTGTTCTTGCATTTTACTTGTGACTGTGGGTGGGAAGGGGAGCACGGTAGTCCTCCAATCACAGGGTTGGAGGTTCGATCCCAGCCCTGGTTAACCCGCACATGTTGATGCGTGCATCAATTAACCCTTATTGATGCACTGCGTTCCTTATCAGTTTGGCTGACTGAGCATTAGACACCACTAATACTACAGTAGTACATATTTTGCATACTACATTCGTTGAGGAAACCCTGAAGACGGAGGTGCTGCAGAAATGTTTGTGTGTGGAGCCAAGCAAAAGCCTGCAAAGACAACTTTGCTCTCTCGTGACAAACCGAGGGGTGTATTTATATGTGTCTGAATAGAAATCCCCTCATGGTGCCAGCGCTCCGTGCGCCGTGTTATTCTGAGTGACAGGGTTCTGGAAATCCCCCACCTAGTCGTTAGCTCCGCCCCGCCGCAGCAGAGGGCATTAACAGCCTGCTGCACAACTCCGCCCGTAGACGACCAAGCGCTCCTCGTCCCGAGTAAACAAGCCCCCATGGCCCTCCGCAGGACCAGTATATTAAACCAAATGGATTACGGACGCGAGTCGAAAGATGGAAAGCCGGCTCCGACGACGGAGGAGCGGCTGGACAGCGGCCTGGACTCGCTGAAGGAGGAGGAGTACCAGGCTGTGGCGGCGGAGATCCGCCTGCTGCAGCTGGAGTGCGAGCCGCCGCAGCGCGGACCAGCTGCCCCGGGAGCCGCAGAGCCGCACGAATGGAAAACGCAAATCACGGAAGACGGAGACACGTAAGTCAAACCAGGATTAATTCTTAAAAAAAAATAATAAACGAAGCATTGGGATATTTGTGGGTTCTCCGAATGTAACCCTACGCTTCGGCGCGTGAAATGGCCCGAGAAGAAGAAGAAGGCCGCGCGCGAGGTCTCGGAGGTAATTCGACGCCTCTCTGGGGAGCGTATTACAATGCACAGGAACAGGCCCCTGCGACTCGGGGGCTTCAACGCAGAATTTGGGCCTCGAAAAAAAGGTTGCGGTAGTGTGAACAAAAACACGTAACGGGTTCGGCGTTAGGTAACGGGGCTGACTGCGGGCATGCGCTACGTAAACAAAAAGCCATTATCAGAAGGGAATCTACTATGGCCGCGGGTCAGACTGGGAAAGTCCCAGGCGCGCCACCAGGGAATCCGACCGACGCGCGCTCACGTGATGCGAGGAGAAGGGGGGAAAACAACAGGGGAAAAAATCACCTTAAATCCTGCGGAAACGTTAATACAATGAAATACAACTCCGCAGCTAGGGAAACACGTTACATATATGATTCAATAGCAAACAATTTATGTAACTCGATTTTAAATGAAATGCATCAATAATCAGTTGAACATGCGTTGTGTGAGTTTTTGTTTGAGGATGGTACTATGATGATGATCTGGATAAATCACATAACAATGTTAACTTTCTTTGTGAAAAACGTTTTTGACTACTTTGCAACAATCCTGCACGTGATTCAGCACAATCGTAAAATGGGTCAGTTTGTCACTGTCAAGAAGTAACCGTATAAGAAAAATAATTTGCTGTGTAAACTATAGGTTGTGTTAAGTCTATTTTAACAGTTCTTCTACCATCCCTCTGTCTTTATAGGCTGCTCCACCTGGCCATCATCCACGAGGCCAAGGACTACATCAGAACCATGATAGACCTGTCCAAGAACACCGACTTCCTCAACACACAGAATGACCAGAGACAGGTACTGATGAGGATTATCAGCACATAAAGAACCGTTCAATTGTCGTTCGACTCAGTAACTCACCTGTCCTCCACTAACTCCTCCTCGTCCCTAGACTCCTCTCCACTTAGCGGTAATAACGAACCAGGCACACGTTTGCCAGCGCCTGCTGGCGTCCGGCTGCGACCCCACGCTCGTGGACGACAGCGGGAACACGCCTCTTCACATCGCCTGTCGCCACGGCAATCTGCTGTGCTTCAGCGTCCTCACGCAGAATTGTCCTCCGGAGCATCTGCCAGCGGTGATGGCGTCCTGCAACTATCACGGTGAGACTGTGGAACAAACCTGGTACAAAGGTTCTACCTTAGAACTCGGCTTTAGGATGGCAGATAATGTAAATAAACATTAAAGTTGGTACTTGGCAGTGTTTGCTAAATCTTGACTAAATTGAGACCCAAAAGCTGCTAATGTGTTAGTTATTAAGCCCTTTCTCAAAATGGTTTCCTGCAGGTCAGAACTGCCTCCACCTGGCCTCAGTTCAGGGTTTCCTGTCGCTGGTGGAGAACATGGTGGATCTGGGAGCTGACATTAACTCAAAGGTGCGCACACAAAAGCTGTATATGAAAAAATACACTTCCGTAGTGTAGAATTCCATAGTATATAAGTAAGGACCAGCACCCAGCTGTGGCTAACACAATCCTGCCTCCTCTCCCCCCCCCCGTAGGAGCAGCGGAACGGGCGCAGTGCGCTGCACCTGGCCGTGGACCAGCAGAATCTCTCGCTGGTCAAACTGCTGCTGAAGAAAGGAGCGAACCCCAACCTCCTGACGTCCGGGGGCCACACTCCCTTCCACCTCACCTACGGCCGCAACAACAACGACATCCGGAAAGAGCTTTACTCGCTGACCGATCCCGCGCTGCGGGACCTCCCCGACAGCGAGTCGGACAACAGCGAGGAAGAGGAGGACGAGTCCGATGAGGAGGTGCGTGTTGAGAATGCAGAACGGCCGGCGTTACATAAAAAAAAGAGCTCTCTGAACAACTCCTTGATCTCAATTTTTGATCTCTGTGTTTGTAGGTGGGTTACGACGACATACAGTGGAACGGGCATTAGCAGCGAGCAGCAGGGGGAGGAAGTTACAGAGGCAGGAGGATGCGATGATGACAGTAAAAGAACAAGTGAACGGGTTCGGCAGCGTTCATTACTTCCTGGAAATGCGTCACACGGACCCAACAGCGTCGGAGGTGGGAAACGTTGAGAGATGACGGACGCGGCCCCGGCCCGCGGGAGGACACACACAGCGAGCTGTGACAGCGGGACGAGTTTTGCTCTATGATGAAGAGAGGATGGCTCCTATTCTGTGGAAACTGCAAATCAATTGTCACAGAAACCAAAAAAGAACATCATCCATCCACACAGATGTACCTGCAACAGCTCTGTTGTATGATATTGTAAATGCTGTGTATACAAAGATGTATTTTTTATGGAAGCTGTGAATGTGTACATTCGAGCAGATTGTACATGTCCAGCACACTCCAGTTAAATTAAAGAATCATATTTAACAGTTAAATGTGTATGTGTTCATATGTTTGGGGGGAGGTGGGTCACATGAGTAATGGCTTGATTGGAAGATTGCAGTTGGTCATTAATGGAAACTGATTTTAGAGAAAAATTGAGCTTTTTTTGGTAATATTGCTAAAGAGAGCTCAGCCAGAACCCAATGTATAATTAGCAGCGCACGGCGGTGCTACAAGGCTGCAAATCTAAGTTTCCTTTACCGTCATTCTGTCTGTATGTCTCGGCACTATAAAGTCCAAAATTTTGCAATGCATGACATGGCAGAAGAGGGCTGATAGCCACTAGTTCCTCATTCTGAGGAAATAAGTTAAGTGGTCTTGCCACAACTCCTCGTAGTGTGTGTGTGCGTGCGTGCGCTGTAACAGAAAACAGCACATCTATCTACACCAGGAAGTTTTTGGAAGGGCGGAGTTGAGAAAGGGACCGGAAATTCCCAGGAACAGAACACATTCCTGCCTCTTCTTCCTCCAAATGGCTCTCAAATCAAACAGGAGGCTTCTGAAAGCTTTTGATTGTAATGGAAATTGGGTCAATGTCAAGCAGCCTGCTGTGTTGGCTTCACACTGCAACCGTTGATGTAATGTCAACTCGCTAACAGAATACAAACATAATGCATTCAATATATATATATATTATTTTGATCTGTAAAAACATCTGCAGTGTTTATGTTGGACTATTTGGAGTAAAATATTAAAGAGCTGAATCCATGCGATCTTTGGTCGTGGAGAAATAAGTTGAGAATACTAACAAACAAGGGACAGACAAGCTAATGCTGAATCACTTCACATTTGAACATAGTTTACGTCGGTGACACACAAGGAAAAGGATAATGGGACACCGGAGTGTGTGATAAAAACATTGTGTTTAATAGAAGTGCAGTCATGTACAGCAGAGAGGAGGGTCGAGACACAGGGAAGAGGATGACTTCCTGTTAACATAAGGGGGGAGGGGGGGGGGGGGCAATGATGACTGTCTCTGATGGGAGGATTCCCACAGCTGTTTAAAGCCGGTGATGAAACGGGACATACACACATCGGGGCGGCCCTGAGTAAATACGATTGGAAGCTCTGTTGACAGAGCCTCAAAAAGCCACAGGACAACCAAGTCCCCAAGTGGAAGAGGTGCTGTCACTTGAGTCATTGGGTCATCATCATACGGGGGACTGATGCAGATGTCTTAATTGGAAGCTGCCTGCAGTACGGCTAAAAAAGAAATGCAGGCAGGGCAGGTCGATATTATTGGATCCAGTCAGGTCCTGGCTCATGACCAGTAAGGGTGGAGGAGGGACATATTGGTTGGTTGGTTGGTAACATATTCTACCCAGCCTGGTAATAAGGAACAGATTGTTTCATGTGTTTCAACCTCCCTGTGTGGTACGGACAGTTCTGAACAAGATGATACCATCTCCTTAATAATGTTCCCTCTAGGACGAGGGTGGGGGGGGTCTGGTGTTTCTGTTCATCCTGTTCAGAGCTTTCCTCACTCTCGCTCAGACAAAGCCACCAGGTGGACATCAATCTCAGTCTCCGACAGAATCCTGGAACACACACACACATCACATATTGAGAGCACATTCAACCATGTGAGGCCTCGCTTAGATCTCATCCCAGGTTTTAGAGGAATTTCCATAGCAGTATTGTTTTTTTTACACGTAAAAGAGCTCTGATGCACTACTAACAGTGCCAAGACATTACTAGGTTTTCACCGAGTATAGGCAACACAACTGCAAGTGCAATGGTATCTGTGCAGAACAGCTCTTTTTAATTTTCTTGTTGTGTGCTTCACTTTGGAAAAACACATGTAAGGCAGTGAAAAAAAAACACCTTTGACTAGGAGGATCCCATTCCTTGCTATGACTGTTTTTACTCCCTTTGAATGAGGAAAGCACTCACTTGAACTTGGATTCTTTTGTAGTAATTACTCCCACCTCCAGCTCTGATGGCTTGAAGTCGATGGACAGAACGCTTGCCAGACACGAGATAGCCGTCTGTTTTGAGAGAAGCACGAGCAAAATCAAATCTGAGAACCAACAGCTCAGATGAGATTTACGGTGTGTATACAATTATTAAATAATTATACATTTCTTCTACCAAGAGGAATACATTAATATCTGGCAAGTATTAACCAATATTTGAAACAGAATTTCCAAGAAATAACCATCAGTTGTTATTAGAATAATATCAGGATTTCTACAGTGTGATTTGGGCAACTGATTCCCAAATAATATTAACTAATTCCATGACATTCAAGTCCGAGCAGTCAGGTTGCCTGTTCGCTACCTCTATGGTCTGCTGATAGGTCCAATCCAGTTTCTTCTTGACTTTTTTCTCCAGAAAGCTAGTCGCTTCGGTCTGTTTGACTCCAGCTGCTGTGGCCTTAAAGCCACAGTAGTAGCCAGCCGGATCGCACTTGTACAGCTGTGGACCCAACTCTTCATCCATTCCGACCAGAATCATACCTTGGGAGGGGATGCAAGGAATAGCGGAATGAAGACCGTAACAGTAGAAACTTCGAGAAACAGGCCAATTTGTCTGTTTAAACCTCTATCCGACTAATGATCCAAACAGCACAGTTTTACAAAAAATGTTTCTAAACAGTCTAGTTCAAGTGAAAAACCAATATCAGGTTTCAAGGCTATAACGTATAATGTTAAATGGAGCTGCAAATGTTCAGTGTTAATATTCAAGCTGCAATGAAAACCCTCTGAAACACAGTAAACACAATACTAACACTCTTACCAAAACATCACAAAGTAATGTTAATATAAAACCATAGATTCATGAAGAAACACTGGTCACGTAGAAAAATTATTTAGAAAATGTGCGACAAGTGGTTTTCAACATTTCCAAGAGTCCGTTTTGGTTCAAGTAATAAATAAATATGTAACACTAAAAAAAAAAAATCACACATGCACACTACTCACAGCAGCCTAGCGGCCTCATCTCAGCGTTCTGTGTGTAGACTTGGGAAAGGTCGGCCATGCGTTTGCACAACATGTCTACGGGGATCTCATAGCCATACTTATACATCCAGTTAGCTGCTTCATACCGCGCCCTCTGCACCTGAGACCTGCTATCAGCTGGACAGAGGAAGAGGCAAAAGAATTTCAGATTGGACAAATTCACTGACCCATTACATCATTTTAAAAAATCATGAAAAACGTAGTAAATTATAAGTATTCACAATCAAATAGAGGGTACATTGATTACCTGTCATCCCAGTCATAACGCAGCCAATGTTCTCTGTAATTTTGAACAGATGTGTGACTGTCAAAGAGTCCAACAGCTTGTCCTGAGGAAGAAAAAAACAAAAGTGTTCAATCTAACATTCTTAGTGAAGACATCTGTGTGTGTGTGTGTGTGTGTGTGTGTGTGTGTGTGTGTGTGTGTGTGTGTGTGTGTGTGTGTGTGTGTGTGTGTGTGTGTGTGTGTGTGTGTGTGTCTGTGCATACTGACTGGAACTTTCTTTTGTGTGACAACCACAACACAGTCCTTCCCTCTGATCGCTACGGACGTCAGTCCTCCCTGGTTGATGGCTTTGAAGGCATACTCTGAAGACAGACAAAGGGGGAAAGGAGGGCACTTCTAATTTTTCACCATTGTGTGCACACTTATTTCCATTTCAATCACGAACATAAGTAGTTTTAAACGTACAGTAATTTAAAACACGCACAGATATTTAGGTATTACACAATTTATACATTTGTAACATACCGGTAATGTCTGTTCATGTTTCACTGATCTTTGGGTAACATTGGCAACTCGTCTAAGAATGCGGTAATAGAATCGGCCATTATACATATTGTAATCATTAAAACGGTTAACTAGGGGTAAGTATGTTACGGTTATGTCTCTGACAAATGCTAATCAAAACATGGTTAAATGTTAGCATGCAAAGCTAAATCAACGTAGCTAAGACTACAGCACCAATGTATCAAAATGAACAATTAGTTAATGTATTACTACATATCTATATGCAATCATAGGTAAGCATTTATCAGTTGTCCATATTGTGACTATTACGATGTACGGACTCCTTTTCTTAATAACAACGCGTTATGAGGAGGCTAGCTAACGCTAGTCTTAGCCTGGTAGCAGCCAGTGATGACAGAGCAGGTTGAGTTTGGTGCTTTCTTTCACGAACGTCACTCACCGACTTGGTAGAGTCTTCCCTCGGGCGAGAAGATGGTGATATGGCGGTCAAACCCTGCACTCGACCCCCGAGACATGACGGCTGGATATAACGTTTAACTGGTCTAGACTGAAGTTGAAACTACAAGTAAGAGGCAACAGAGGCAAAACAAGCAAGCGCTTCTAACGTTACACCGGATGTGATCTCACTGACTGGAGTCCTCCACTTCCGGGTCACGTTTGCACACTGCTAATGCTAAGAGGTGCAAATCGAATCAAATGTAATTTCTCCATGTCTCACAGGTTGAATTAAAGAGTTCAGGCCACTTTGTTCTTTGTTGTACATTATTTATTAAAAGGTCCACAGTTCATGGTCAAAACATGCGAGTTGTGTGTGTTCAGTGGTTTGTGGTGAGGCACAGCCATCGTTGTGGTACTTCATAGGTGCACCTGTCCTCTGTGTCGTCGTAGGGAACATGCCACGAGTCTGCAGAAGTCTGGATGATGGTGTCATAGCTGGGAATACTCTAAATACACACATAGTTAAATGGTATGCTTCCTTCACTCGTTCAGAATCATCCACTCTTGCTCTCTCTCTGTATGGACCGCTCTTTTTCTTCCTTTTGCTCACCTGAAATCGGACTCTCCTGCCTGCCGCTACGTACCCGTCCACTACCAGCTGGTGGCCTCGCTGCCACTTGAAGAAGAGCCGTCCGGGTGGCTCCGTCTGGCAGGCAGGCCTTGTGGTCTCTCATCAGGTCCCTGCTCACAAACCGACAGTGGTTCCCGGATTGCAGGGCGGCGTACAGCAAGAAGGGGTCATCCTCCGAGCTGACCACACGCAGAGACCACAAGGCGGGACGTTAACTCCGCTTCTTAAACATTGTTAGTAAATAACCTGTGTTGCCCCTGATGTGCAAACACATTTCTGTCTTATTCTTTGGTACATATTCCATGCCATTCTTGTTTTTTTTGTATGTGCTCACATGTTGTCAGTGAAGAAGCAATGAGCCTTTTGCTGGATAAGCTTCATGTTGTGCCTGTCCCATGACCTGGAGGGCCGCAGCATGTGTTTCCTCCCCAACACCAGAACTGTCAGGCCCTGTCTCTCCAGCTCCGACACCACTGTCAACAGCTGAAACAAACGCAAACAAACCTCCAAACAATTTTCTTATGTTAACTACAGAACATGAATATGTAATGGCACACACGTCTGTCTTGATACCAGCTCAGAGATGGTGTTTGTAGCAGTACCTAAATGAAAAATACAGATCCTAGATCGCGACACATCTTTTTGTCTGTTGGTTCTTTTGCTTTATGGTTTTTACAGACCATCTGCGAAAGTGTAAAACAAATGTGAACTCAAAGCAAAAAGTACAGTTGACACATATCACACATCCTCACAGACAGACACATGTGGGTAGTGTTGTTAAAATCAGGTATGGGCTAGTTATAAAGGCACCTCCTACACACACACACACACACACAGCAGGGTTAGTCATAGCGCAAATGGCTTAAAACTCCCCAAGTTGAAAAGACACATGTGAACGAGTAAAACCGTAACAGTAAAGCTGTGTGATTTCTCACCATCTCTGACTGCCTCCCTTTGTCCTTGCTGATATTTGCCACATTCAGCCCATCTACAACAACATCAAACACTGGCGTCCTCTCCACAAACACCTTGAACATCTCCAACTCCTAAACAGAGACAGAAAGAGCAACATATTGACATGGAGTAGTATGAGGATTACAAATATAACCGGCACGTTCTCCCTGAATATTCTACTAAAGCACTGGATGACATTGCTGCATTTTATTGTTACCACAGAGAATAGACAGTGTAATTTCATTTTCACTATGTGTGACAATTTGATGATATGCTATAGCTAATGTGAATACAAACCAAACTCGGATGCCCAATAGAGCATGCTAACATTTGCTCACTGGCGGAAAACAGTTTTTCCGGGTGTTGCTGGTTAGCATCCAAAGCACGGCTCCCCGACCTTTTTTGCCACACGGACCGGTTTCATGTTAGAAAATATTTGGGGGCCAGTCTTGAAGGTGCAGCATTAGGTCAACAAATGTCTGTTGGAAATCTTGGTCCAATCTATTCATGTAGATGTGGAGATATTTTACTCAATAAAGTAATTCATTTGACGTGCTTGTGGCCAATGGGGAAAAGCTAGAGGACCACTCAAGTCTACCTCTACGGGAACACAAATGACTTGTGGAAAGATTTCAAGGCAATCCATCCAAAGGTTAGCCTAAACAAATATTTTTGGCTTTAATGACTCATTGTTAGCAAAGGTAACTGGCTTCATAGCTGACAATTGACTGACTAATTTATTTCTGACTAAATACATGGGGGTTTATTCCTTATTGCGGTCAGGGACTCATCTGAGCCCCATCCGTGAGTTGACTAGTCTGATTTTCTGCCAGCAATGCATCAACCTAGCCTTATTTCTTCAACGATGAGATGACTAGCTGGAATTTGACAGACAATCAAGTACTGTGTTATATGCGTTAAAGTTTAATAGCTTATAAACTCTGCCCCCACACTGAGGACCTGGGACCGTTACTCCCCGTCGGACAAAGCATATCCCAGGCAGTTAGACTCAATAATACGACTAAATGTGAAGTAGGCGGCTGTCTGTGTACTCTCAACTTTTTATTTTGTATGTACAACATTTGTTTATACTTTACTTCTTCTAAATAAGTCACTAAATAACAAAAAAATATAGAAATTCTATTTTAATTAAAAATTTGTTACAAATGAATATTTTGGTGTCAGTTGTGGAATTTGAAGATCTCGTGTTTTCTGCTACGTCTGTGTAAAAGCTTTATACTATAAAAGGCAAGTAGTGCTACAGCTTAGAAAATGCCTCCAGGGCAGGAACATTGTCAGTAGTACTTTCACTTTAAGATAGCAGCCCTATGGAAATAGTTTTGCAGTGAATTCCCCCGGACGTGAAACTTAACTGTGGTCCCTCACACCATAGAAATGTTAAAGTGTCTGTAATATTCCTCCTTCGTGCTCTAGATAAACGAGGCCCCTCGATATTGCAGTATTATTGCTTTAAATTTCTGAACAGATCACAGTAATTTATTCTAAGATAATATGCAGTTTCACATTGGAGGCTAGTTTTGGTTGAGGGTGGGGTGGGAGGGTCGGGGGATTTGGGTTGGAGGCTAAATAAAAGTGTGGACATAAGGAGAGTGATTGATTAAGGTAACAAAAGGGTGCAGAAATAAAAAACAATTAGAAAATAAAAATAAAAAAAGAAAGGAAAGATTAAGAGCTGCAGATGGAGGAAAAGGGAGGAGAGAAAGTCCAGTATAATTATCCAGGGACTTTCCAGAGCCAACATGAGAAACCAGTTTATATTGCTCCTATGGATGATTACAATGATGGATGATCACATACTACTTTTACAATGCATACAATTTACATTATATATGAGGATCCATATTTTATTATTCTGTATTTAAAATAGGGCTGATCCCTAAAAATATTAAAAATCCACTTTATTATAATTCAATGCAAGTCATCACCACTAGAAAGCTTCCCAAAAGTGATGAATAATATTTGTTCTTTTAGTTGGCATTGAATCCCACTAGGGTTTCTTTTTATCTAGGCACTTTTTGCAGAGTCAAAATGTACGACTTGCTCTCAGCGACTCGTATGTCTCTCTGCCTAGAATGACATCACGCTTTCTAGCTCGCGTTGACGACTTGCATTCAGCGCACATAGACAAGCAGAGGTCCCTCTCTATCTCCGTCCCTCTCGGCATCTGCCGCTTCACTGTGGTCTGAAGGACCCTGTTTTCCATTTTAAATGATTTGCCTTCATTTTAGGAATGATTAAAGTGCAGGTCAGCGCCATGTCTGTCTGTCTTCCTTATTGCTTCTCCTCAATGGGAGGTAGATGTGATCCAGATTCACATAGTGCTCCACATGCTGGAAATCCCCTCAATTTAACCAACTGTCACACCAACAAACTTCCCCTCCTGACTTCTGAAAAACAAAAAGGAAAGCGTTCTGACTTTCTCTCTGAACAAAAAGCAAACGCGACATACTATCCAAATATATGTTTCATATTACAAGTTGGTTATTGGAATTATTTCAAGTGAAAACGTTTATTTATTTTCATTGGCATTATAAAAAATACAGCAAGTGCCTTCGAATCTAGTAGAAAGCTTTCACCCTGTCTGTCCCTCTCTGTGCGGACACAAGCCTTATCTCGGTCAAAGAAACAGACAAAGGCCAGAACACCTCAGATTTTTAGGAGACGTGTTGGCAGTTCCGTCCGTGTCAGAACTGAGTCTTTGAACAACAGTGAAACACACCTGACGCATCGCTCAACTTTAAAACAAATCCTCAGAAGGAGATCCAATCACAAGCTGTCATTTATGTGGATTGAGAATGTAGGAGAGCTCACTGTAATGGGTTTACTAGCCTCAACAGCTCAGCACTGTAGTGTGCACCGATGACGCCATCTAGCAGAAGAAGGTAGAGCGATAAAGGGCTAATGGACCATGCTATTGAAAACAAAGGATTCTTCATTTTTGTTTGTTTTAAAAATGCTTTTTTTTCCATTTTTGGAACAAAGTGTAACTTTGAAAAACATACTATTTAAATCTGAACTAAGCTTAAAAATACAGAGATGATGTATTATTCACCGTGTACTGCTTTAATTTAAAAGTTAATATAAAAGGTATATTAGAGTAATACAATAATCAATAAAAACAATTTTATACATATATATAATTTATATATCTATTGTTAAAACTAATGTTTATTTCATAACAGACAACAAGGAAAAAACTACACAGCATGTCTTCAAGTCGTATTTGAGATTTATTTAGACTTAAATAATATGGACAATCTTATATTTAAATTATTTAATTAATTATTATCCAGATATTTGGGATATATGGAAACCCTGCTAAGCACATGTGTGTGTTTGTGCGTATACGTGTATTCGTACCTCTGGTGTGGTTTTGTTGAAAACATCTCGACCCTGGATGATGTCAGTCATCACTCTGTCTTTCAGCTGTTGGTACTCCTCAGCAGTCAGCTGGATAGACTCCAACTTCGACCCACAACCCCCACACACACCCCTAAACACAGACACGCATTAATTACAGGAATTACATATTCAGGACAGACTATTCTGCACAAATATGGATGAAACATCTTCCGCAGAGATGTTGGGGTAGGAAGTGATGAAATTACTTTGGGCTGGCGCTCGTCCAACTTCCTGTCCAGCTCTGTCCCGTGAGACTGAAGACAAAGAAGAGATGAGGGCGATGTTAAGTTCATATAAACAAGAGAAAATGGTTAAATGCTGGTTTTGTACAGTAAGGGGCAGGGAGACAAAATAGCTGAAAATGCATTCTGAAGCCATACTAAAATAAAACTCCTCAGTGCAAATCCAGCAACAATGTTCAGTCACAGTTTTCTGACATTATTGTTTTCAAAGCAGCACCATTTAAAACTGATGATGATTAAATCTGTTGAGTTTTTTTATACTTCTAAAATGAGAAATTAGGTCAACAAAAATTGGGTCTGGCCTCAGTTCGCCCCTAACTAACTAACTTAGTGTCCTCATCTCTTTCTTGTACCTCTCAAACCAGGTCTTAATGGTGTTGGCGAGGCCGTAGCTGGGGGTAGATCTGGTTGTTTCTCATGTAGAGCAGAACCTTCAGCAGCCTCTCCTGCTGCTCAGACTGACACATGGCCTTGTCCTCCTTCCCCCCTTCCCCCTGCGTCTTCCTCACTCCCTTGAACAGAGCGTTCCAGGTCTCCGGGTGTGGGCTCAGTCCCTTCTCCATCAACTCATCATAAAGAGCCCAGGCAGTGGTCGTGTCACCATTCAACACCGCCGCCGCGATGATATCCCCGTAGTTGCGCGGTGACGGGGTAAAGACCTGGAAATGTGAACAGTAAAACCAGGTGACGATGGAGAAGAGATGCCCTGTCCTCCAGCTACGGTTTGAGATGTTCAAGGTAAAAATCAAACCATTCACCTTCTTTATTTCGCCCAGGATGACGATAGCCTCCCGCCATTTCTCCGTCCGGCAGTAGGACTTGATGAAGAGGCTGGAGGCTCCCGTCTCCAGAGAGGGGAAATTTCCCCGCATAATGTCATAGACATCAAACACCTCAGCGTTGTGGCCACCGCTCACACACAGTGTCAGGTACCGTAGAAGCAGCTCATAGGACAGCGTCCCTGTTTCCGTGACTACAAAGGTCAGCAGGGACCTGTGGCAAAAAGGTGCATTGATGTGCCTTGCTTGTATCTCCCGCCATTTGGTTTTTGAAAAGAGGTAGAAGTCAAACTGTAGAACCAAGAACCGGACACAAAAAGAATGTAATCAATAAAATCCCAGACACACAAACCCACTCGCCCTGCGCTCACTTGGCAATGTCCAGCTCCGCAGCGCAGTTGAACAGCGCACACATCATCTGGATGTCAAAGCGTGGATGATTTCCCAGAGACTCCTTCAGCGTCCTCCACTCTGCCGCAGAGAGCGGCCGGGTGGGAGGCTGCACCTTTGCTGTAAAACAAGTGAAGAAAACTGCAACAAAGACTCTCAAACACTTCATCATGGACTCAGTTTGTCTTTATAAAGGCAGCAGAAAAACATCTCTAGACTTAAGTTACAGTCAAGTATCAAAAGCAAAATAATGCTAAGCGCTTCAGAGTGAAAAGTAGCTAGTTCCATGGTCTCCTACCTGCTCCTCTTGTCGTACCCCTTTCAGACTCGCCTCCGTGCTGCTCCTCGTCCTGAGAAACCGTAAATGTTTTTCTCCTCAGCATCTCCGTCGTCCTCTTTGCCGTCCCAGCAGCAAATACAGATTTGGGGGAAGAAGGTCTCTGCCAAAGGGCGGAGCTCTTGCCTCCCCCCTTCGTAGCACCGTCCCACAATTCCTCTTCCCTGCGTCTGACTGTGCTATTTCTTATTCCACCCTGTCCATCAGTCTGTCGGCTGTTCCCTCTGTCTGTCGGTCGGCCTCCTGGGTTGGGGTTATTGTGTCTGGTGCACAGAAAGCGGGCTGCAAAGGCCAGCTGTGATGACTTGCACAGAGAGGCATTGTGTGTGTAGGAAGCCGAACCACCCCGGTAGATGAACGGCTTCGAGGCTTTCAGGCATATTCTGACTTTTAATATCAAACTGGAGCCCATAATGTGAGAATTTAATGTGGATTATCTATTATTACACATGACTTCAGTTATATATCCGTTCTAAATTGAAATCACATATACTATACAAACCGGGAAATATGTATTTCCTAAACCAACTGAAGTACAAACATGCTGTTAGTTACACGAATGAATAACCGGGTATGAGACAAGCATGCAAATAACCTTGCTGCTTTTGCCAAAAATGTCCCTCTCTCGTTGGTTCTATAAGTAACTAAAACGCATTAAAGGCGACTCACTCTCTTTCGTTATCCAATTCAAATACAGCTTCTTTCTTTCTACTTTATAGATAAACACAACTGAGAGAGCTGCGAGCCTGACTCGTGTCGCGCAACATGACGTCATCAACGCTTGACAGATGCGTGTGTGAACTGTCAAGTTAATCAAATAACCGGAAAACCTACTTGGTTTCAAATTGATGACACAGTGAAACAAATCACTTGAAACAATATTTTATATATATATATATATATATATATTAACAGTAGAAACTTGTTTTAGGAACACATACGTTACTGTCTCGGCTTTCCTGCGGTTCACATTTCTCCAAAGTAATGACATCAAGCTTTTATTTTGAAATAGGAAATCCAAATCAGAGTAACATAGACAGCAGCTTGATGTTGTTACGCTGTTTTGTGGCTTTACAGCGTTTGTTTGCAAGTATACATCCACTGTTTTGGGATCGAAAGGCTATACTGAAATTATTGTATTCATCTTAAAGAAGGTTACACTATGACTAAAGAACAACTGCCTCAATGGGCGGATATTTTGAAAAGAAGGTTAGAAAACACGCCAAGAGGTGAGACAAAATGTGAATTACCGTCACACACTGGCTAACGTTTGCTACTTCGGACTTCTGGCTAAAGTCGTTGGTTAGCCGAGTCACCGCTCACTAGCTCTTCATTTCCATGTTGCTGCACAGATGACAGAAGTGACGAGGAAAAGAAAGCAGAAGAAACGCAGCTGTTCACCAGATACTACGCGGAGTGGAAGGGAGGAGGCGACAAAGACCAGTCTTACAAGAACATCCCACGATTTTACTACAAGGTACTATTTAAATACAAACCAAAATGGAAAGTACTCTTTTATCCCAAGTTTCATTGTGTTAGCACACAACACAGATGACAGCTTTCATACTTAAATGTTCTAAGTAATACCATTTTCCATTTTGAAGAAAAATATCACATTTCTTCCCTAAAATAATAAAGCTACAATATCAGTCTAAACGAGCTATTTGATTTTGGGACACCTCAGGTTAGAACTTTGGCATTGGGGATGATGGTGATGAAACTGGGTTCTTTTCAGCTACCTGCAGAGGATGAAGTTTTACTACAGAAACTGAGAGAGGAATCCAGAGCTGTCTTCCTCCAGAGGAAGAGCCGAGAACTGCTGGATAATGAGGAACTACAAGTAAAACACACGCGCACACAGGTTTCACACCCAAAACAGATGGGCTCCTGCATGAATAAGCATCCACATTGCTGTCCCTTTACCCATTTGTCTTGCCTGTAGAATCTGTGGTTTCTGCTCGACAAGCACCAGGTGCCTCCGATGAGTGGCGAGGAGGCCATGATCAGCTACGAAGCCTACCTGCAGGTGGGGGAGAAGGCCGGGGCCAAGTGCCAGTAAGTAGCAGGAAGTCTGCGCTCATTGGCAGCGGCGCGGTTTGGGTAAAACCCCATTGTGCCAAACCTTCTTTTTGTGTTGATGCTAGGTGAAAGGTTTTTAATGGGAAATCCCCATAGTTCTTCTGGCGTCATTCTGCCTTTCCTTGGATTACTGTAAATTCAGACATGTCACATAATGGAATTACAGATTATGTATTAAAAGTTAAAATTCCTCTCCCCTCCAGAAAATTCTTCACAGCCAGAGTTTACTGTAAGCTCCTCCATAGTGACCCTTACGGCAGGATCTCCATCATGCAGTTCTTCAACTACGTCATGAGGAAAGGTCTGCACTGGCATTTTCTTTTGTGTACTTTTGTGTCCCTTTTTTGTGTGTTGGTCAGTGAGCAGACATCTGCAAGGATGAATAAGTATAATAGATCTTGAGAATTTACATCAACAAAAGAATAATCCTTATTGTCGACTCAAACTATTTCACTTGATATTGTAGTTGTTTTAGTAATACCAGTGTACTTACTTTATTTAAACTATTGGTGAACATATTGTCAGCGGATGTTGCCCGTTTTTGTTCCGTCTGTACATCTAGTGTGGCTGCATCAGACCCGGATAGGTCTCAGTCTGTATGATGTGGCAGGACAAGGCCACCTCAGAGAGTCGGTGAGCATTTCCATCATAACCACAAATAAGAATAATTGCTTCCCATAAGAGTTGGATGGAAAAAGGCCCATTTTCTGCATAGGACCTGGAGAATTACATCCTGGAGCTGATCCCCACTCTGCCTCAGCTGGACGGACTGGAGAAGTCTTTCTACTCTTTTTACGTCTGCACCGCCGTTCGAAAGTTCTTTTTCTTTCTCGACCCGCTACGAACAGGTGAGCCTGAACCCCACACATGGTGCACGTGTATCTCTATGGTAAAATGCACCTTTTTGGGGTATATAGAAGGGCATTGATGAGGGCGTCTGTTCCTGCTGGTTTTTCTTCTTCAGGGAAGATCAAAATCCAGGATATATTGGCCTGCAGTTTTCTGGACGACTTATTGGAGGTAGACATTTTTTTTCCACCACTGATGAGATGCTATGAATGTATTTGATTTCTACACTTCTAGCAGTTAAAATATAAAAATGCATGTTTTTAAAGGGCCAAATACAGGACATTTATATGAATGAATGTTTTTACTTTACCCTATGAAAACCGAAAATCCAACATTACAGAGCAGATTCAAAGAGCAGCTTGTGTAATGACTTGCTTTCTTCTCCTCTCCCTCTGGGCATTTAGCTGAGAGACGAGGAGCTTTCTAAAGAGAGTCAGGAGTCCAACTGGTTCTCGGCCCCCTCCGCTCTCCGAGTCTACGGTGAGAGAGCGTCTTGAACAACAGGTCCCCGATCTAACGCTTTGGGTTCCTGCCGTTTCTGGATGCTTTCCATCTTTGTTTCTCCGCAGGCCAGTACCTTAACCTGGATAAGGACCACAACGGCATGTTGAGCAAAGAGGAGCTCTCGCGCTACGGCACGGCGACGCTCACTTCGGTCTTCCTGGACCGAGTATTTCAGGAGTGTCTCACCTACGATGGAGAAATGGTACGATCATTTGCAGTACCGGTGGGAGAGTTGTGTGAGCCATACGGCTCTGACCTTGGTGTTGCCTTGTGGTGTTTTATTAACGCACCGTCTGATAAGTCGGTTCAAAGCGGGTTGAGATCTGGCGATTTGGTGTTGCGTTCGCCCTTCCCATTTTTTTCCTTTTTAATGATCCTGAACCGTCTGTATGTTAATGTTCAACACACAAACTAGTCCGGTCCCGCTTGAGCTGCTCAGTGAGTGAACAAAGTACGTCCTGTTTCTGTGGGCAGCTGACACACGTTTTAATGGCTGATCTTTAGAATGATACGGCATTGGTCTTATCTCTCCTCTGCGCATCCTTTAGTTGGATAGTTGGCCCAATTAAATACATCTAAATATGACGTTTACTGTAAGAGTGATTGTTTTGCTCTCCTCTTCCTTCCTAAGGACTACAAGACCTATCTAGACTTTGTACTGGCCTTGGAGAACCGGAAAGAGCCTGCAGCGTTGCAATATATTTTTAAACTTCTGGACATGGACAATCAGGGACACCTTAACGTCTTCTCCCTCAACTACTTCTTCAGGGTAAGTGGTTCTCTCTCCCTCTTCCCAAACCTCAGGCCCAGCTTGTTTCAGTGATGATCCTGTTTTCAGGCCATTCAGGAGCAGATAAAACTCCATGGTCAGGAGCCTGTCACCTTCCAGGATGTCAAGGTATATCGTACACACACACACACACACACACACAGGCTTTCTTTATAGGGCAGGACTCATCAATAGCCTCATTGCCTTGTCCTCAGGATGAGATCTTTGACATGGTGAAGCCCAAAGACCCCTACAAGATCACTCTACAGGACTTAGTCAACAGTTGCCAGGGCGATACCGTCGCTAGCATCCTCATCGACCTCAACGGCTTCTGGACCTACGAGAACAGAGAAGTGCTGGTCGCCAACGACAGCGATGGCAGTAACAGAGGGAACCTCGACGACACCTGAAGATGATTTGGGGACCAAAGTGTGGTAGAGCTCCCCCTCCCCCTCCCCGTTTTACACTCATCACAGTTCTGCTCCCAATGGGAGTGTGCGATGGAACGTTATAGCTAAATGTCACCAATGTGAAAACCTTTTTGACCTTTCATTATATTCCATATTTTTTGTATAAAATGTTTTGTCATTTACCTCTTGAAATTACATTTTGATTCCTGTTTTTTAAATTTACTCATGAGAGGGATGTTCATGAAGTAATATAAAACTATAAATGAACAATATTTTCTGGATGGGATGCTTAGTAAATGACATTTAGGAATCTGAATAACCCAAGTGACAACTGAGAACATGTCATGTAAAATGAAAAACTTCCCTTGTGAATGTTTTATTAAGAGAGGAAATAAATAAATACATATTCATTGAAGTTTAGTTAAGTCAATCCTTTTACAGATACAAAATAAATGTCATTCATTGACTAGTGAAGAACATTTTGTGTGTTTGAATGTTCTTAACAAGCCTGTTAAAGGAAAAAACTCTTGAGCAGAATCATTTTGAAAAGAGGAATGCTAAACACTGCTGCTCTGAGGCCACACAGCAGAGTCAGTGGATATAATAATAAAGATTAAGAAGCGTACTCTATGTTGAACTCAGCTGAACGCTCATGAAAGGCTTTTAGAAGGACACTTAAAGAAAACTTGTGTATACAAGAAGGTACATAAACACATTCTCTTCACTTTCCATGCCGCGTTTAAGCATTACCACAAACACATTTAGTATCTAGAGTGATTACCAGCAGAGCCCACAAAACATTAATATTCAATACAACGGCCCCCTTTTTGCAGTCAGATCTTCTACGCTGGAAGAAACCAATGTTACTAATTAATCCACAAAAACAAGCATCACACCAAGGATTTGAGCTCTTGGAGTAAGAGGCCTCATAGATAATAACTCAGCATATTACAGGGACCTGGTTCAAAGGGCAGGAAGGCACAGAAGCCTCTAGGAAGTACAATCAAAAGGCTGAAGTAGCAGGGTCTCCGTACTTTGTGTATGACATCATTCCCTGCTTATCTTTATCCCTCAGAACTAAAAAACTAGCCACCCCTCCTGCACTTTAACAATGCACATGCCAGGTGTACACAATGCTACCAGAGACAAGTGGCTGAGGAAGAGGAGAAAAAGGCCAAGAGGGACAAACGGCGAGGCAGTACCGGTGTCCGACCACGGCTTTGCAAAAAGGGTCTAAATTGGAGAAATGTCTAATGCTACTTAGTCACACTAACACATTCACACATAAGGCTAGTGCAGTCACATTCACAGCCCTTTTCCTTTTCCCTGCACTGTGTATTATTTTTATAAAATGAAAAAAAAGCATAACCGCACTATTAATTTACAGTATACTGCTACTTAAATCAGGGTCTCTCCCCACCGATAGAAATGTGTGGATGTTGTTTTCAGGAGGGGAGGGGGGAAGGCACGCGGTTGGTGTCTGTGGTGTTCAGAGGAGGTTCAGGGTCCAGATCAAAGCTGACGTTTACAAAGGAGGCTCCAGATGCTTCTGGCTGCTCCACGGTCGTGGGATGAGAATCCCCCTGCTCGCCTCTTTGCTGCTCCGCGAAACGACGCTCCGCCGTCTCAGCCAAGCGGTCCTCCTCCTCCTCTTCCTCCTCCTGCATGGGCCGGAATAAAACGAAACAACAGATGTTTGTTTTATTTTTCCCGCTTCCGTCTTTTAAACCGGTATGACCTTACCCAGGACATAAGGAACGCATGGATGTGCGTCTGCGTATGTGCCATACCTCTTTCTTTATGCGGTAGTACTCATCAATTGCATATTGGTATTTAGGAGAGGTGATGCCGAACAGGGAGGCCAGTCTCTCTCCCATGTAGTCACACACTATAGGGACAAACAGTAGCAATATGTTGAAGTGGATCAAATCCTCTGTCTGGAAATACCATGATGCTATAATGATACTTCATTGCTAGCGTTAATGCCAACTGAGGCTGCAGACTAATTTACCTGAGATGGTGGAGGTGCCCATTCTCCACATTTGGAACCAGAAGTACGGAGCCCAGGTCAGTTTGGACTAAAGAAAAACATGACAAATAGAGCATACATCAGCTGGTCAATCCCCCACCCCCACCTAAAAAAACTCATTTGAACCTACCGTATCGACAGCAATGACTGCTCGGTTCACAGGCTCCTCCGTGTCCTCCTCATCGGTGCTGAACTCCTCCATGGTCTCCCCACTGGCGAAGAAGATGGTCCTGCGTGGAACCTTCACCCTCCGAGTGGAGTCTCCCATCTCCACCCTGTCGAAGTCCGTCGCTCCTGCTGGATCCTGTTAAATAGACACTACATGTATCTGCAAGCCGTCAATACTTTAGTAACATGCGCTTGGTTATTCGTTTTTATGTCAACTGTAAAAGTTGCGCGAACATGTTTGAGTTGGATGTTATATTCTTATGTAGTAGTTCTTTACGTCACTGTTTTGCTGCAGCTACACAGTGAGGTGAGTAACGAGTGAATGGGCCTTAATGCTGAGACAGAACTCGGGTAGCGGTGAACGTCTGGTTCTTGTCAGACGGGTTCCAGGATCTAGTTCGTAAACTAGCCAGAGATAACGCGTTAGCTACTTTGTGGCTGTTGAGCTTCTGGGCGTAGGAAACTATTCGCTATCAATCTAAAATCTAGTTGTTTTTTCATCCACAAACACTGAAAGTAGTACAGGACGGACTAACCTTATCAGTTTCCATGTTTGGCCCCAGTGAAACATTGACATTCGTTAAATACAACGACATATCTTCCATGTCAGTTATCGTTAGCCCTTCAACCCCACCGAGACACACGGCTCTCTGTGATCCGATAGCTCTACTTCCGGTTGTAATGTATTCAGAATAAAAGCTTTCGAGTCAAATCGGTTTTCCCATAGGTCGTTGTATTTGGTGCTAACTGTTCTGCACAAAAAGGAGACGTGTAACTAATATTGTCCGAACAATAAAACCAACAAGTAAATAAACAATCTAATACGCTAGACATTAGGTAGAAGCAAAATATAAAGAAATAAGATTATTACAATCAAAACAGCTTAAAAACTTAGAGAGGGAAGCATAGTTCTGCTTTTCTGGCAGAAGGGAACACAACTTAAGTGCTGTTTTTGTACTTTCTACTATTAGAATTATTATGTTGTGTTCTTCTACTTTTAATTATGAACGTGTTAGTCGACTACATTCATTCATTGCTGAGCTGACCAGCTAAAACAACTTTGTAATAGATCCTAGATTCTAATTCTAATTGCATTACATTAAGTACTCTTTCAACAAAAAACTATTTACAACTTGTTATATAGATAAGAGCCATTATAAGTGCAATTTAAGAGCCAATCTTGTTGATTGTTTTGCTCTCAGTGAGGAAGAAACAAGCAATTTGGCAGATGCAGAGTGAAGTGCACGGGTTGAGATGTAGGGTTTGACCATGTGCTGGATGTAGACCGGGCCTGATCCATTCACCGCATGTTACGTGAGCACCAATGCACTAATTACTACAGTACCATATGCTAATGTTTAACTGACAGAGACCATTTTGTCTGCTTTTCACTTTTGTAACCATTTTGCTGATAATACCTCTATACCTTCCTTCAAGTGCAATTCCTAATGCACTTAATATAGTATTTTGATCGAGAAGTATTAATAATTGAACTGAAGTGAAAATGTAAATATATCTTTGAATGTAATAAAAAAGTGTATACTGCAGTGTACTTCAGACAGATAAATGATTGTAAAAAAGATTTATGAATAAATGAATAAAATGTACATACAATCATATTAGGAGAGGTACATGTGTGACTCATTTTTTAAATGTGTTTATTTATTGTGTTGACAGTTTGTTCTTTCAGGGAACAGGCTGTGTGTAGTTCAAGAGAATCTAATAAGAATGTAAATTCAGCAAATCCCATTTAATGAATATGTTTTTTTGGCAAACACAAAAATTAAGAGGATCCCAAATATGGACACTTTTCACTGTTAAAAAAGACGTTACTGTCATCCAATTTGCAACCATCGAAAATCCGACTTTTACTTTGAAAGATGTCACCGGAAACCGCTTGACGCTCGCACTAGCTCTGGTTTCCTCTCTGGTGGTGTTTTGGTCCAGTCGAGCCCACTCTCAAAAATGACAGCAAGGAAGTCCGGCTCACGACTGGAGACCGAGATAGAGCGGTGCCGTTCTGAGAGTCAATGGGACAAGATACCGGAGCTGGTCAGGCAGCTCTCAGCCAAACTCATATCAAACGGTAAGAAACGAGCGGCTTCTCCCGGGCTGATCGTTCATTCGGTGTCTCGGGCCTTCCCTCCGGTCCGAGTCCTCGGTACTTCCTGAAAGCTGCAGCGCAGCACCGAGATCTTATTAGAGGCCAGTTAGCTAGAAAAGGTCAAGAGAACAACACCTGCTGGGTTTTCGCCATCTCGGGGCAGTGCGGTGTGTAACGTTTCGCACGCACATACTTTGATTTAGGACACGGAGAACTTGGCTCGTGGTCTGACAGCTCTCCCCCGGTGGGTCAGCGCTCTCCGGTCGAGCGGACATCGGTCATTCGGTTAATGTCGTCCTTGCTTGGCTTTTTTACGACAGTAGCAATACTAATCATTGAAAAACTCCTTCATAGCAGAGTACTTTCGGCCCTGTTTCTGACATGTCGAGATGTAGCTTCCTTTTATACCAGAATAACCCGTTTACCACTTACAAGCTGCAACATCTACTTATAGACGTTTGACAAAAGTCCCGTAGAGTTTATCGAGGTATTTATCAAATTATTTGTTGCAAACGGCGTCACTGTGTGCTGAGATGCGTGATCATACTACCATGCTAAAGCTATAGCTGTCTAACTCCTTTCTGAATGGTAAACTGCACTACCAGCAGGTTAAAAAAACAAAAACTATTTTGTTTTACAAATGTAACCCTTGCTGCTTCGGCCCAATTCCCCAGTGTGATCTGAATCCTGCTGCTCCATATTGCCACAACTGCAAATAACAAAGGCATATTGTTCATGCATGTATTTTTATCAAAGCTTTGTGTCTATAAATTGACAACTCCCACTCTTTCTCTTGAATCTTTGTATTAAAGAGGATCTTGTTTTTGCTAGCCTTCAGTAGGTACCTTTTATTGATGCACAGCTGTATGAGTGTACTCCATACAATTTCTGAACAGGGCCATTGTAGAGGTCAGAGGTCAGAGAGGGAAGCCTAGTCCTGCTTTTCTGCCTGGTGTCCTTTTAAAATAACTACATACTGTTTATGGACACTAATGCAGTTATTAAAATTGAATTTGCGGTAAGCAAATTACTCTAGAAAATATACACCAAACATTAAAAGCTCTATAGATTTAGTTTTTAAGTGGTAGCTGAGAGGAATTGGTCCTATTCTGTAGTACACTAAGACTGAGGAGAATGCAGGCTTGTGGCATTATAGTGTTGAAACAGAAAGTGGATACAATAGTTGTAACTAAAAAATGAAAATATTTGTAATGGCTTCAGTGAGAGCTAATTTAGTTCAGTGGTGGAAGAAGATGAAGAAAATGTGGCCGTTATGGAATGTCATTTGGCAAAGGAGGACAAAGTAGACAAGACTGTGATCACTTACAGGATTAGCGCTCATTTCACTTTTTTGAACCGCTAAAATCCGGCACAATCCCACCAAAGGTTAAGCACGTTAAGGTTTTACATAATTCTCACTGGTATGTGTGTAAGTTCTGCAATGTGTTGAGATATTTATTGCAATCAAGCTGGCCACCACGACCTTCCAGGAGTATACCTCCTCATCGGATAGTCCCTAAAAACATCATATTATGTATCAATACATTTTAGATTGGCTATAGATTGATTAAGATTGACCTTCGCATTATACACCAGGACTGTAGTTTAATCATATATTGCCCATATTGTTTTGTGTGTGTGTGTGTGTGTGTGTGTGTGTGTGCGTGTAGATGACCTTGGTGAGTTGTTGCTTGGGGAATGTAAGCTTCAGACGTACCTGAAGGAGAACCCCATCAAACAGGGAGCCAGTCCCAGAGGCCCACGACCTAAACTGGTGGAGGTCAGGAAACACCTCACTGCTGCTCTGGACAGAGGAAACCTCAAGGTAACTGTGGGTAAAAAGATGGACAACAAATTGTCTGGGGGATTTTATGTGTTTTAAAAAATTGAAAAATAACGAGGAAATGTCTTGTCGTTTTGGGTCCTTCAGGCGGATTACATCCAGGAGGCCAGTCTGCTGATGGCCAAACTCTGCTATGTGGAGGGAGAACACGGGGATGCGTTAGGTGAGACTCACTCCTCTGGTATATTCACCCATATTTAGTATCTGTAACTGGGATAATGTCACGAATACATTTTCAAGTGCCCTTGGTTTTATGGATGAAATACTGGTTTACCAAGCAATTTGTTCATTGATATAATTGCTGTGTTGACAGATCACTACAGCAGGGTGAGCCTGGATGACATGCAGCTGGGGGGAGCTCCTGTTTACAGGCTATCCATGATAGCTGAGGCATATGCTACCAAAGGTATAAACACACACTTACACAGAGCAGCGTTCGTATCCTTGATTTCAACCTTTTGTCAGTTCAGTCAGCTCTAACCTCAGCACTACGGCTTTGCTCCACATGGGGGCAGTACAGGGTCACTGCTGTGAAATAAAACTGGATTTTGCCAGATTGTTCTGTTGCACACGGTCACACATTGGGCACCTCTGGATACCTTTGAATAATGGTTATTTACTTACTGTTCTGTTCTTATTCAACTGTCTAATAAAATAAAAAAACATCATGTAACCATTTCCCATCATTTATCATTATTGAGAAATGAACATGGGTATTATGAATGATGTTTCGAGCTGCAAAGCAATGGGTTTTAAAAACAGTCATGAGTCCCACGAGGGATAGAAAACTACATCAAACAACTTAATCAAAAGACATGAACTAGTGGTTAAAAAGCCCCAAAATGTACCTCAGACACTACTAAGTGACTAGTGGTACTTGCCACAGTGTATTTGTTTTCTTACAACGTTCACTCTTTCCCTGTCCCCCCACGTCCCCCAGGACTGTGCTTAGAGAAGGTCCCAGCAGCCTCTCCTTCTCTATCAAATAAGAACACTGGCTCGCCCTCGTCCAATAGGAGCGCAACGGACCAGGACCAGGAAATCATCACCTGCTATGAAAAGTCTGGAGACATTGCTCTGCTCTACCTGCAGGAGGCTGAGAAGGTACACGCCGGGTGCATGTGGGGCTGTGTCTTCAGTCAGACCTTTTGGAAAGCGACATACTTAGTCAATCGCAGCATTTTGTTTCTAAGCGACACTAAAACACTTTTTAGCACCTGGACATCTGAATGCTTGGCCTATACTCTGCGTCTATGCTCTGCTGACAGTGTGCAAGAATGACCAAGCCTGTGCCGTCTGTGAATGCCAACTAGCGAACAAAACTCTTCAGTTTCAAAACCTGTTGGTCTGCAGAAAGTCTTAGAGCGGACATTCTCGACCGACTGAGCTGGACAACACTAAGGTGCAATAAAAGGCAGGAAGATTCAAATCAAACAGTCCCAACATTCAAATTATGCTCATGAGTACTATAAAGTCATGAATGAAATCAAACAGAAACTTTGAAAGAGTGTTGCTGTCTTACCAGAAAAAGAACAACTGGTACATGAAATTGTTATCTTTTATCAACTTATCCTCAACTTTATCATTTAATGTTTCACACTGATACGCATTACATTGTTGTACGTCATTACGTCATTATGTTCTAATAATATGGAAATATGTCGTTACAATGGAATACTTTTCATTTTTCTGTGGGTGGCAGCAATACGTTGCCCTAAGAAATATGATGAGTTCTGGGAGTTTGAAAAATGTCATACTGAAAAGTCCATTGAGGTTTAGGGCTGGACATTTCATATCTAAATGGTCTAATGATATTGACAAATGCACAATCATGCAAGTCTCGTTTGAACTGACTAGCGGTCGAAAGCCCAAGAATTCTCTTATAAAGTCATAACATCTTCTCTACAACGCTGAATTAATAATCCAACACAAGTAATAGAAATTTAAGCCAACAAAAATTGGCCTATACAAAAGCTACCAACAGTCCCACTCGCACATCCTGGCTGCCAAAGACGGGGATATGATTATCTGGATCTTGCTGAGTTCTCATTTCTCGTGCATAAATAAATACATTTGTTAAATAGGCCTCTGTTGAAAATAAATTGTTTGAGTGAACCAATTTGAATCTCACTGTCATAAAATCAGGCCGACTGTTTCCCCTGAGAATGTCTTGTCCAAGATTAAATACACACATACACACAATTATATTCTGTTGTTCACACATACAGCTGCTGATGACTCCCCACAGCTCATTGTTTTTAGTTCACCTTGGTTTCATTGCTTTGGCGACAGATGCAAACATGAAGGAAAACCTTTTTGCTTTTGATATTTACTGCATTGGAAGAATTTTCCACATAATTGATTTAGTTCGGAAGGCATTCAGGCAGATCTCTCTCTGCAATTTTCTGTTGATACTTATATTTCTTTCTGTCCGTCTCTGCAGGCCTTATCAGCAGGAATTCAGAACCGCAGCCCGAAGCCCGGCCTGAACGCCCAAGACCTGGAACTGGGCTACTTCCTGGAGACGGGCCTGCAGAGAGCCCACGTCATCCACTTCAAGAACGGGTGAGAAAGGGAGGCAGGTGGTGCCCGAAAGATAGTCAGATAGACGGAGATTTGCCTGTCGATCACTTCAAAACCAGAAAACTGATGTTGCGAAGACAATCAGACACGTATTTTAGTGTTTACACTCCTTCATACCTCATGCTGCACTGTAGCTAGATATGAAGAACTTTAGCTTAACATTCTACCTTTTCTCTTTCATCTTGTAAACTTGCAAAGGATTTTATCTTCTAGTGATGCTACTGAATGTTCACCTTTACACTCACACATAGATGGAAGCTTGAAAATGTTTTGGACATGAGGGGGATTATGCACACATCTGTTGTGAGATATCTTCCATTCACACTTCACACACACTACAGACTTTTAACAAGTGTCCCTCTTCCTGTTTCCTCACTGCATTGCCATAGCAACCTGACACAAGGCGTGGGCCGTTTTCGGGAGATTCTTCGGGCTGTTGAGAACAGAACTACCCAGAGCCTCCGCATGGTGAGGGATGATGGGCTTTTTAATTCTGCTCTGTAACAATGGGTTTATTTGATTTCTTGTTTGGCTACTTTAGGAAATTCTCCTTCAGCACCCGACAGGTCTTTTACTGATTAAACAGTACAAGGTAGATGTGTGTATATATAGTGTGTTGTGGCGTTAACTGATGCTATCTGATGCTATTTCCCAAAATGTCAAACTATGTAATATGTCCACGTTGTGCAAAATGATTCCCTCCAGCCTTTCTATTGTGTCTTTTAGAGACTGAAAGTGGAAACCTAAATCTGAGTGAAAATGTAATTCGAGTCCCATTGAAAACCCACCACAAGCAAGTTAACCTAAAATTAGATTTTGATTGTGGGTGTTATGACAATGAAATGATTGTTATATCATTAATACAACGGTCTCATTCTAAGTATATTGGAAGCAAAGTAAGTCCCAAGTAAACAGACTGCTGCTGTGTTGGTTCCAAATGTGTCTGTGTTTGTGTGTTTGTGAATGCAGACCATAGCCAGACAGCTTGCAGAGATCTTGCTCAGAGGAATGTGCGAACAGAGTTACTGGTCTCCTCTGGAAGACCCGCCCACCGTGTCGCCATTGGATGATCCCACGCGGCGGGGACACACTCACACCAAGAACTACAGCTTAAGCCGACGCCCACGCGTGTACTCGGGAGAGAAGTAAGTGACAATGTGTGTGCGTTGATGCTAAAGTTGGAATACGGTGGAAAGTAATCAACATTTCTCTCAAATTAAATCTTCGCCAAAGTTTTATTTCCTAAATTGTCTTTTCTTTTCCATGATTCTGACTCCCGCGGGGGATTTCTCTCAGTCTATTTTGCCCTCAGGAGAACACCGAAGAAGCTTTGCTGCTGCTGCTCATCAGTGAGTCCATGGTAAGCAGAAATACGTGTAAAGCTGTGGGTCATCCCCTCGGGTTTGGAAATCGGGACATGGCGCCATTCCTCAACCGCCGTGTGTGTCTGTGTGTGCTCAGGCTAACCGGGACGCCGTCCTGAGCAGAATCCCTGAACACAACAATGATCGCATTATCAGCCTGCAGTCTGCGTCGGTGGTGTACGACCTGCTGACTATAGCTCTGGGCAGGAGAGGACAGTATGAGATGCTGTCAGAGGTTCGTAATCCCTCTGTGGGCTGCATAGCCACAGGCACAGTGATTTGTGAGAACAACCATAGTACACCCACATTAAATCACACAATGTATTTCCCCAAACAAATAAGTGTTTTTACAATTCAATTGACTCTAAAATGGCTGTAGAAGTCGATGAGGCTTGGTGCACATTTCATTAAATGTTCTATGTCTCTAGTGTTTGGAGAGAGCCATGAAGTTTGCCTTCGAAGAGTTCCACTTGTGGTACCAGCTCGCCCTGTCGCTGATGGCAGCTGGGAAATCAGCCCGTGCCGTTAAAGTCCTTAAGGAGTGCATTCGTCTGAAGCCTGACGACCCCACCATCCCGCTGCTGGCTGTCAAGCTGTGCATCGGCCCGCTGCACTGGGTAAGGGAGGAGCTGAAGCATCACAGCTATTCTAGAAACCTTTGGTGAGGTTTCTGGAGCTGTGTTTGCTCTGTTATTGCCATCCCTTAAATACCCTTCAGTTTCTAAAACAATATATTTTGAGTCCATTTGTTCTAATTTGATGTCTGTGTACTCCCACAATCCAGTTGGACGAGGGGGAGTGCTTTGGAAAGATGGTGATTGACATGGGGGAGAAAGCAGCGGAGTTCAGAGCCAAAGGCTTCTTGGCCATCGGGCTGGTTTACAGCCTCAAAGCCACTGATGGTAGGTCTGTGTGTGGGTTTTTGCTGTTGTAGGAAGAATGCTATTTAAGTACACTGAAAAGTATTAGAACCAATATTTCAGGTAAGGTGGCCTCAAGGTAGAATATTTGGGAGATTTATTCATTTTAAATGGGAAAACAAAGACTGCACAGCATGCATCTATTTCTGTTTTCTGTTCACTGTATGATGTTTCTCTCCTCCTATCCCTGCTTCTGTCTCTCTGGAACCCTTTAGCATCATTGCGAAGCACCCAGGAGGAGTACCAGAGGAAAGCTTTGGGAGCCTTTCAGAGGTTGGGACGGAGCCATGCCGCTCGCTGTTTCTCTTTTACACCCACGTTTCACTCATTTAGCTTTTTCACAGCACCAACTGCTTTTAGGTTCTACAAAATTAAATTTACAATCTGATCAATCCATCAAGTTGGCTGGTATCATTTTAATCTTATGTCTGATCAAACAGTTTGACCTTGCTGCCCAGAAACCCGATTCCCACATATGGGTCTTTAAAGTCTCTAAAGACGCTTTGTTTAGCACATCTGAGGTCGAAATGTCTCTTCTCCTGCAGAGCTCAGAGTCTATCCCCTACCGACCATCTAGCAGCTTTCTACTTGGCGCTGCAGCTTGCTGTGTCCAGACAGGTAACACAATCTTAAGTAATAACAGCCTGACATCACAAAGCATTGAGGCCAAACAGAGAGTCAGGAAATAAGACACCTGTCACTTGACAAAGTGCTTTTTTTACCCCGACTGTGGTGAAAACCTATAGCCTGTGTGGTGTGTGTGTGTGTGTGTGTGTGTAGATCCCAGAGGCACTAGGCTATGTACGCCAGGCGTTGCAGCTCCAAGGGGACGACGTCCACTCGCTTCATCTGCTCGCCCTGCTGCTCTCTGCTCAAAAGCACTACCACGACGCCCTCAATATCATCGAGATGGCCCTGTCTGAGTACCCAGAGAACTTCAAGTAACCAGGCTTCATGTAAAGCACACACAAATTGCCTTCATTCCTGCGTGGGGTTTATGTGTGTGTTGCGTGTCGTAGTCTGCTGTATACTAAGGTGAAGCTGGAGTCAATGTGCAGAGGGCCAGAGGAAGCTTTACTCACCTGCAAACACATGCTGCAGATCTGGAAGAGCTTCTACAACCTTACCAACCCCAGGTATACAAACATACACACACACACACACCCTCGCTCTCTTACATGCAACAACGCACAATAGAATGTGTACATTCGTTGCTAGTATCTAAATCAAAAGCAATCATCGTCATTCAACATTTTTATACATGTTTCATTTTTATATATAAAGATCTAGTGTGTATTCAATTACAGCTGCAATTTATAATGTCTATATTTCTATCCTGCCACGAGAAAATATTCTATTATAACTGGCCCGCCAGTCATCAGGACGCACACAGCTAATACTAAAAGTCCCATAAGGCACGGCAATGCAATTGCCTTTGGAGACATGTTTGTTTTTGTGGCAGTGATTCTGGGCGGGGCAGCAGCCTGTTGGACCGAGCCATGGCAGACAGACGACAGCTCAACGCCATGACTTTGCCTGACTTCAGTGACCCGGACACGGGTAGGCGCGCGCACACACACACACACACACACACACACACACACACACACACACACACACTCCTTTTGAGAACCTTCCCAGTGAAACTAATCCAATTGTGCTGATTGATTTTAAGTAAACACAATTTACTTCTATGATCTAATGGTGACCATATTTCTGTTTTTGTACATGTGATTTTGGGAATAGTATTAAAAGGGAGATATGGGTCCAGTTCCTCATTTCAAGGGAAAACATTTCTCAAACCACCAATACTGCATTCTTTTTATTTTCCCTTTTTGGTTATGAGAAACTTATGTGTCACAAAAATGATCCAACCTGAGCGAATTTAAGCATGAGCAGAGAAGTGACATGTACAATTTCCCTTTCTTTTATTCCTTGGTTTAACAATTTTTTTCTGTTGTATTACCTTTTTTTTTTTCAGTCTCAGGTTCTTCCACTTCTCACTCTGGTTCTGAACCGGTCTCCCCCACCTCCCCATCCACCATTTCCACCCTCTCCTCCACACTGTCCTCCCCTGCCTCCCCTTTTTTTCCTGCCTTCATCTTCCAGCCGCCTCCTCTTCCTCCACTCAAAAACCCATCCTTCCTCCCTCCTCTTCCTCCACATCCTCCTGCACCCACCAAGACCAGGACTCAGTCCTTTTGCAACCACGTCTGTCTCCGACAGCTCTCCTCCAATCGTAATCCGCCTCCACGTCCACTTGGCCTGTAGCATGGTGTGAAGAGTGACCTATGAGAGATCTGCTTATCAATTAACTTGCCTGTTTATTAATGAGAGTGTTTTCAGTGTGTTTGCTAATGAAGCTCATGGTGGATGTCTATAATATATTTTGTTACTAAATGTTAAAAATTAGATTAATTCTGTCACTACACTAACTAGGGAAGTATCACACAAGAAAGTTCATATCTGTGTAATATTACATAGGCGGTGCAGAGTTTGTCCAGAGGAACAGATGAGGCAGAATACTCCGTCCGGATTACTTTACCAATAATCCAAAGAGCATCAACTTCATTTCAGAGAGTGTTTGGAGTTTGACCTGATTGACGCTTATACGAATGCTGGTTGTGCTTCAGCGTCACACCAGATGTCAGACCTTCTGTAAACCGAACACAGGGCTGGATTGGATGGATCTGCTACAGTCGCTTTGTGTGTTTTTTTTTCTTTTTTTTTTCTTGAAGGTCTCATGACACATCTAGGATTTTGAGATCAGTGGCGTTCTTTTTTTAACCTTGTGAAAATGAGTTTTTCATATTGCAGCTATACAGTCTCTTCTCAGGAGATATATACATTATACATTTGAACCGACATTAATTGCCTGGCTCCTCGGTTCCACCCTATGCTGTCTTTCCTCGTTGCCTTTTCTTCCACTAATGAGGTTTGCACTGGAAAATGCTGGTTGTTATTCCATTAAATAATATATTTGCATAGAAAAATGCATCATTTTTCGCAGTTATCCATAGAATGGATGATTTTAAAACCATGGCGATAAGGCAATCACGTCCCTGATTTCCATCCCAATGAAAAATAAAAGTAATGTCACTCTGAGCTGCCCTGTTTGTTCTCACACTTCAACTTGCCAACAAAAAAGCTCTGTGTAATTAAGCTAAAAAAGATGAGCTCTTTTCACAATATTAGTTTATTGCACATTATTACCATTACTAGTTTTTAAAACACATTATGTCATAAAGTGTGGAAGCAGCTCGTCTCGTGTTATGGTCTAATGAAAACCTCATCACGCTCTACAGTCGCCGTTCCTTTTTTTTTTTTTTTTTACTCTTAATAATTCTGATATTTTTTTGTCTCGACTTTTCTTGCAATCATTAATGATTGTCTTTCTGTTTTTTTTCCCCCATCCCTCCGTTGTTTTCAAGGCGGTCTTCAGGACGCTAACACTCTTGGTTTTTCCTCCATGTTTTCTGTTTGTAAGTAGCCATCTAACCTCCATCCAAGCCCTCTTTTTTCATCTGTTGTTCGATCTGTCCTTTGGTCCCTGTTGGGCTTCCTTTCCTGACGAGGTACTGACGTGTGCACAATAACTAAAATGGAAAGCACCTGGCAAAAATGTTCTTGAGTCATACTTTTTTATTAAAAGCATGACCAGAAGTAGGTTTTTTTTTCTTCTAAACATCCAATCGATACATTGTCTTAAGGATTAGGGGCACAACATGGCATCAGTGAGAGGAATCCCAACACTAACAGATGGTGGCACTGCTCCTCTTTCTCCGGCTCTTTAACCAATCAATCACTGCCAGGCCATGTGCCTCACAAATACCCCAAAAGAAACCTACAAGAGGCAGAAGCTTCACGGTGAATGATAAAAACAAACGGACTGGATAAATGTGGAAATAAAAAAAAAAAAAAGAAAATGTGCACTGCATTTTTTTAAACTAGAGTAGATTGGCAGTTACAAAAATTTGTCAGAAATGATGTTTACACATTGCTATGCAAGTTATTTGGGATTTTATCAATGTGAGTTTGACTAAGGGAACAAGACTTGTTTGGTTTGAATTGGTTCTGAATCTGTGCTGCTGCATGCTGGCCTATAACAACAAATTCTTCCAATAAGCCCTTTAAACCAGCTCAAACCAGCTCAACTGTAAATACATTTGTGTTGAGACTCCGAGAGAAATCTGTTTTGAAGGCACTCATCAGCAACACGTACAACTTTGATATTCAAAGCTTTTTATTCTTGTTTCACGGATCTTTCACAAATGGCTGGTTCCTCTCCTTTTACACAGAAATACACATTTCATATCGGCATGGGTTAAAGGAGTGTTTTGGAATTTAGAATACACATAGCTAGAATAGTATTTGTTTATGTTACATTAGAAATATAGGAGTATTATGGAGGCAGACATATCTTGGTTCACTTTCACACATCTGCAATGCTCATCTGCATTCCCACGTGGTGGCCCCGTTCTGCCTCAATAATCTGATGCAATTGATACGCACTTCTTTCATTTACTGATCCACAGAGTGCGGATTGATGCGGTGTTCATGCATGCATTCATTTCCACCCGGTTGAGCTCATAACGCGTTGTATTTCGGCCTGTGCAATGTGTGGACTGATTTAAAGGCTTTAGATGCTGACCCTGACTATTGGGCGTTTAACTTCAGCCCAACACTCCAGATTTCACCGCTATTGAAATCTGTTGGTGTCTTTGGCTGAATTCAAATGCTGTGCTGTGACACACGGCTGCTTTACCATAGTGCAGTAGTTAGTCGGTATCTCTTGAAGACGTGTGTAATGGTTTGACCCCTCCCGCCCCCTCTCCAGGCTCGGTTCATGCCACATCCATAGCAGCCAGTCGCGTGGAGCAGGCTCTGTCAGAGGTCGCCTCCTCTCTGCAGAGCAGTGCCCCCAAACACGGACCCATGCACCCCTGGATGACCCTGGCTCAGATCTGGCTGCATGCAGGTATGCTCGCGTTCCTACCCGTCGCATACATGTGAGAGAAACGTATGAAGCACTGGGCTGTGGTTTCTAATACCTTTTGAAGAGACTAAACGGTTTAAACTATGTGCTGGCCATTGCTTCATTTAAAGGGTTCTCGTGGTAAAAACAATGCTGGGACTTAAAAAGCAGCAAACATTTCTGGTTGAGGTCAGATCGATTAGTGTCGCCTAGTTCTGCCCAGAGGAGTCAGAAATAGTATACAAGTATATATCTTTTCTCTTTCAGTAGTCTCTGACTACTCTCTACCCCAAACTAAGTATGGTGCACTACATGCATTATCTTCCTCTGAGCATCAAGGACATGCAGAGCCCTGTATAACAGCAGATTAGACTTGCTCTCATTTCTGCATCCCCAGCGGACACAAACATAAGCAGAGTGAAGAGTGTGCATAAACGTGTAGACAGAGCACACACACACACACAATTGCTTGTGCTTCCATTTATCTGTCCAGCTGCTTCATGTCAGAGGTGGTCATTTCCAGCTTGACGACTGTGCTAATATAATCATCCAATCACAGGACAGACGAGCAGGCGGTTTAAACTCATTTCCCGTTTGTGTCATCGCAGTCTTGCTCTCTCTACACACAGAACACATTAGATTATCTTGATACTAAAATGTTTTTTATTTTGTTGTTTGAGGTAGAAAACTTAAGGGCTCTCACATTTTCTGCTTCTCCCTTTAGCAAAATGCAATCATTTCACCCCCAAGACATTCTGCTTTCTCCTCCAAGCCTCTTTGTTTGAACAAAACATTTTCATTTCCAAAGTAAAAGATGTTGCTTAGGAAACGGCAGCATTGTCCTTGTACAAAACAGGGACAGCCAGGGACCGTTGTCTTCACTGATGTATGATACGTGGTATACAAAGTGTGCCAGTCATGCAGTGAAATGCTCTCCTCCTCCAGCTGAGGTGTACACCGGCATGTCAAAGCCCGCAGAGGCCTCGGCCTGCACGCAGGAAGCCTCCAACCTCTTCCCCACATCCCATAATGTGCTGTACATGAGGGGGCAGGTCGCTGAACTTAGGGGCAACGTAGACGAGGCCAAACGCTGGTATGAAGAAGCCCTGTCCATCAACCCGACGCATGTCAAGACCATGCAGAGACTGGTAAACACGCACACACACACACACACCTGGACATGGGCAGGGGCAGCTTGAGACCATATGAGGGTGTGTGCGTTTTATGCACATTCTGTGTAGAGAGAGAGAGAATAGTGTCTCTGTTCTCTCCTCCACTCTTTTCTCATTGGCTGAGTCCCAGTTGGAGTCACATGCTCCCCATCAAGGGCCGTTCAACAATGGTTACGGTCCAGTGGAACATTCTCAGAGAGCCTTTTGTCCCAGCGGTGACTTGCCGTGCTCCATTTTCCCCTCACGGAATTAACTAAATAATTTGTTACTCTCATAAATCAGGGCTTCATTTCCTCAGCAAAATTCATAAAACCCTCATGGGAGACATCAGAAAATGAACTTTGACTTTCACAGATGTAACGTACAGTTCAGGGCCGTACTTTTGGTGAATACACATTTATGTCGTTATATTGGGTCAAGCGTATGGAGGAAACCCATTTTTAGTCTGCTGTGTGGGATGAGATGCATTAAATGCTGGAAAGCCGATGATCGAGAGAAGTGTGTGCGTTTCTTACGGGGGAGGAAGCTGTGTGTCCCACAGGGGAGGGAGGGTGTAGCACCTGTTTATTTGCTGCTGCATGATCATATATTGCTCGTTCACTTGTCCCTGATTAACATTCTAAATACATTTGCACAAAAACACTTGTAATGTTACAAATGGCTAAGGCATTGGTGCCACCAAGAATTAGGAGCACCAGTGTTTGCAGCGTTGAAATGCACAGCGGTGCCCAACGTCTCTGACTTCATCTTCTCCCCTCCCCCACCCTTCTTGTTCCTCCTCCTTTGCCTCTCCACCACTCGACAGGGTCTGATTCTTCACCAGCTGCAGCGCTACAGTCTGTCGGAAAAAGTCCTCAGAGACGCGGTGCAGGTCAACAGGTGTGTGTGTGTGTGTTTGCACGCGCGAAATGTACCTGAATATCATATTTTAGTACATATATTTTTAGTATTTTCCTCATTTCAATTTGTTTCTTTCCTGTCTCTTCAGTACGGCTCATGACGTGTGGAACAGCCTCGGCGAGGTGTTGCAGGCTCAGGGAAACGCTGCCGCTGCCACTGAGTGTTTCCTCACCGCCTTGGAGCTGGAGGCCAGCAGCCCCATTCTGCCCTTCACCATCATACCCAGAGCACTATGAAACAAACACACACACACACACACACACACACACACACACACACACACACACACACACACACACTCCCTCCCACACACTCCTTCACAGCCAGAGCCTCAGTACTTTAACTCACTGGCACAAATGACCGACCTGTAAGCTGCAAACACCCCATTGACATCCCAGTAAGCCTGCATGCCATCTACACACAGCTGCCATACACAAATTGTAAATACCACCCCCAACACACACACACACACACACACGCACACACACACTGTATAGAAAATGTAGATAGCACACACAAACATACTTAAACGCTTCCCCTTAGTCAGTCCACCCATCCTTCCCACAATGCCTCTCTGTGGCTGTGAACGTGTGTGTGTGGTTGAGGGCATACATAGCTTGTGTGTATGTAAACCTATTTCTATGTGTGTGCCAACATGTTGCCTGCGAGTGTCTCTGTCTGCCTGTACTTGATTTGTAGTGTGCTGTGTGCGTTTGTTCATTACTGTTTGAAGGCGTAAATAAGGTTATAAGGAGTTGAGTTCCAACTTTTGCGTTGGAAGTATTCAGAAACCTAAGAGTTTACATTTTGTTTACATGTTATTTAGTCCATTAGTTTCTTTTACGAACAAAACGTTACTGATAATCTCAACACACACGCACTGTGTTTATACAAAGAGGATCACGGTTACTTTTCCCCGATCAACAAAGATGGTCAAGTTGAAATACCTGAACACACGGCAGATCAGATTAAGAGCTGATGTTCAAAGGACGGCTGCTCTTTTTCTTTTTAACATAAAGCATGTTTTCTCTCATGTGAACAGCCCTTACATGCTATTTTTGTTAAACTGTTAACATGACATTCTGTGATTTCACAAAGATTCCTGTATCATTCCATTCGACAAAAGGAAAAATGTGAATCTTGGAATTTGGGAGGAGGATTAATTGTTCAATGTGACTTTGCAGAGAAGAAACTTAGCATATTTCCCAAAATGTCAAACCATTGCTGTAAAATAAATCTTTATATGAATTCATGCTTCTGATCTGTTGGAGACAGCTGATACGTTTGTTTTGCATGATCAGCGGTAGTTTCAATAGATGAGAAAAGAACATAAAGTCAAACAGAAACAAGATGATGCTGCTGGTAACCAGCTAAATTTCTAACCAATTGGAAAATAACTCCCATGTGCCATATAAATGTGTTATCGAATTGTAATTAATAATGACATTTGTTCCACACATTCTTTTAAAAATCCAATTGATGCTGTGTGTCAATGCAACAAGTGATTGTGTCCCGTCCCACTTATGTTAAATAATAGATGAATATACTTTCTTTTTCAATTCATTATAAATACTAATGATTGCTGTTGTATATTTGACTGTTCCAAGTGTATCATTAATGCTATGGTTTTAGAAAGTAAATTATAATTCTATTATTTCTTGAAAGAGATGTTAATGAGAAGCAGTTAGAGGAATAAAAGGATGAAGTGATGCATTTGTTGATGTGAGTTCAGTCCTTCATGCAGTTAATGAACCGCTGAATTGAAGAGGACAAAGACAATAAAAGTGGTTAAATTATGGGGGACGACTTTTCTGTTTGTACCATAAATTGTCATAATATAGCATCTCAAAAACTCAACCATTGGATCTGAGCACGACTTATGTCTGCTGCAAAGGGTTAATTGGGCCCCCCTGTGTGGTGTTCACTCTCGCTGTGACCTCGGTGTGTGTTACTCTCTCCGCTGTGCGTCTGTCACTGCGTCCGTGTGTCCTCTTTGTGTGTTTTTATATGAAAGGATTACAACGCTGACAGGCTTTGACCCAGAGTGTCAGGAAGGCACCGTTCACCCTTCGGTTCTCTGTAACACCAACTCCCCCTGGAAGGTCACGACCTCAGGCCTCAGGGCACAACTGGGGCAATTACAAGCACTGTCAATGTCAGACTGTGTGTAACACCCATATTTTACACTCAGTCCACTTATTTTGTATATCTTGCTACTACTAACACACTAACGCTGACTTTTCGTCAAATGTAAATGGTACTTTGTAAACTAAAAATGTTTATGAAGCTTGGTGAACTTCATGGTCACCCCATTCCAGAAAGAAAAGGACCAAGAGGAAAGAACAAGAACTAGACGTCCACCACAAACATAGACACACACAACCCCTCTCTCAGGTGAGAAGCTGAAATATTGGTGTGGTTGAAAAGCTGGAGCCAAGAAGGGGATTTTGTGTATGTGTGTGAGAAACACACGCTGTTGATAAATGTGTGTGAGATTAATGACAATGAGACAATGACGTTTGAGTGGCGTCTGGCTAACAGCAAGCTGCAAGATATATTAACTCACTTTAGACAGTTACACAAGTACTGCATCATCAGAACCATCAGCTGCAGCACCATCTGTACAAACAGCATGTCATCCTTCTTATTGACATAGCTCTGCTGTCTTCTTAGTTTCGACTGTAAAACAACTTCCGCTGGCTTCAGTTTGCTTTATGATGCATTGTGATTTGGTCTCCTTTCAAACCCTTGTTGTCCCGCAAGTCCTGCATATCTATAATTGTCTTTCGACCCCCCCTCACCACCCACACTTGTCTCCCATCTTGCTCTCTACCATAAACTCCCGTTTTAGTTTTCTGCTCCCTCTCCTTCATTTCTATCCACCACATGCCCGGCTGTTGCCTAGCAACACTTCATTTGGAGACAAGACATTTTCAGCGATCTGAAGAAGTCCTAAAGTGGGCCTCAATGTCTGTGCTTCCACTTCCAGCGAGCAATAAGAAGCACAGATGAGTCATTCTAAAAACAGCACTTCCCCCACAGAATCTGCCTTCAGAGAGAACCACACAAGACCCAGCACGAGATGTTACTTCATGATTATTTTATTGGAAAAACAAAATGTAAAGACTAGCATGTACAACTTGGAATGCAGATCAACTGAACTGAACAGTTGGACTGGGCCGGGCCTCGCCGCACCCACACGCACACACAAAAACACAAGATAGAAATGCCGCAAAGCACCGACCCCGTCCCCACTAAACAGAATTTAACCCCGCGAAGAATCATGATACAAGTGCAACCTTTGAGGCGATGTACGGTCCCCTAAGCATGCTTCAGTGATCACCACATTGTCTCAAAGCTGATCTTGTATATAAATCACTTTTAAAGCCCCCCACCCCTCCTAATAGTCTGAACGGGCTCAAATCTATGCCCCAGCCAAGTTTCCCCCTCAAAAAAAAAAAAAAAAGGATAAAGAGAGTATCCTGACATGCCAGAAAAACAGAATCTAAAATGAGTTCTTCCTTTTTAAAATGTTCTTAAAAATATCTCTCGTCACAGACTTTGTTTAGGTAGGCAAGCTGCAAAAGGTTCTACTGGTTTACTACCTCCACTCCATCGGTCAACTATCCCCTCCCTCTCTTTGGGTCCCAGGCCAACCTACGGCGACAGACTTCTGCCATTGGGCTCTTATCAGTAACCCATCTAAAGCTGCATGCATGAAGAACAGAAAAAAGGAAACCGGAAGTCATAGAAGAAAGGCCATTGGCTCTCCCATATAATCACCAGGAAATCAGGCGGATGGAGCCAGGAAGCAGAGGTGCAGTGACCAAACCAGCCGGCTGCAGAGAGGCTGCTTGGCTAAAAAGGTTGAGATCTGATTGGGTAGCTCAGCGCTGGGGGCGGGAAATATAAGCCAGTACATGCAGAGAGATCCATTTAGAATTTTTCGTTGTCTTTTTTTTTTTTTTACCCTTTTTGAGCTTGTAAATATGGGCAAATTTTCAGTTTTCCAACATTCAGTCTATACAGAACAGTATGAATAAATGTAGATTTTTGCAATAAGAGGTAAGTGAAACATTTGACTGATTCCTTGTCTTTAATTGTGAGCCCAGTTCATTTGGCAGTCATCATCTGAACAAATTCTGTAAGGAAAAACAAAGAATAAAACAGGGTGAATAAATAATGATTGATAGTTTAAGGAAAAAAGGTCATTAGACACAACTTTATCGGCAGCAGTGTGCGAAATAAAGTGTTCAAAAAGTCCTTTATCGACACTTCGGATCCTTTACAAATAAAATTTTAATAAAAAGGTCATGTCCAGCTGTAAGCATTATTCAAACTGCAAAACATTTATTCACAAATGTGAATACTAACAAATGTTATATAGTAAGTGGCAAATGGTTGGCGATGCATATTTTGTGTTTAGAAAAGCTAATTTAACAATGTCAGCACAGTGCACCACAACTACTTCGGCTGGCATAATTTAGCCCCGTCCCATGAATGTACTCAAAGTGACTTGACAATTCGGTACCTTCATAGTTGACCTGTCCGTCTCCATCGATATCTGCTTCTCTGATCATCTCGTCAACTTCCTCATCCGTCAGCTTCTCTCCCAGGTTAGTCATCACATGACGCAGCTCTGCTGCACTGATGTAACCGTTGCCATCCTGACACACACACACACACACACACACACACACAAGTCCAAAGTGAGTGACTAAGAATAAGCAGAAGCAGGCCAAAGGTTGGACAGAAACTGACACGCTGCACATTTCTGCAACTGGCTGTGATATGGCATTATAACCATAATGCTCAGAAAAAGAGATTTGAATAGTAAGACCTAAGTGGGTTTTTTTATTTTTAGAACAAATATCCAAACATCATATCCCACCAATTCTGACAGAGCAGCATTACAATTAATCACGCAGCTGTCAATGGAGGCGATGTGTATCAAGTATCACTGTCGGAGCAAGTCCCTTCTTAGTTCTCAGCTGAAGGACATTCTGATCCCAGAAGGACGAGCTTTGTAAATCAATGCTAATCTGCTGATGACAAGAACGCAATACATCTGAGAATCCATTAGTGTTCTGGCACCACAGAACGAACACACACAAACACACAACATACACACACACCTTATCGAAGACCCTGAATGCCTCCCGGATCTCCTCCTCACTGTCAGTGTCCTTCATCTTCCTTGCCATCATCGTCAGGAACTCAGGGAAGTCGATGGTACCATTTCCTGCAAGGTGACAGAAAGGAGCATTCAAAACTCAATCAGCCCATATAGTTGAAACGTTTTATGAAAAAACAATTCAAAAACCCGGCGGCTGGATAGAGAAGCGTTTTTACTTTATACAAATCGCCAAAACCAGCGTTTTTCTCCTCGGGTTCGAACGATTAACAGAATGGTTCCCTGCGACGAGGAGAATTCAGCATACCGTCTGCGTCCACTTCATTGATCATGTCCTGGAGTTCGGCCTCGGTTGGATTTTGGCCCAGGGACCTCATGACTGTGCCCAGCTCCTTAGTGGTGATGGTGCCATCGCCATCCTTATCGAACAAGGAGAAGGCCTCCTTGAACTCTGTCCCAAACAACAAAGACATACAGGACGAGGAGGACACATTAGTGAGACCAGCTGTAACAAAGCTGATACTCCAGTGAGGATTGAACGAATATGCGTTTATTGTAATACACAATCTCACGTTGTACCCTTACCTGCAATCTGCTCTTCTGTTAGTTGATCGGCCTAAATTACGAAAATAAAGACAAAACATTGGGAAAGATTAAAAAGCTGGAACACTGGTTGAGAAGCAAGTAGCGACAGGTTAAAAAAATTATAATTTCTTCAACCAACGCGGCGATTACACCTGTGATCCCACACCAAAGAGCACAAGGCGGTTACTTCCATGACAACAGGCATCATCATCATACGGGCTGCAGCCATAATCATAATTCAATTAACCGGTATAAAAACGCTACAATAATGAGACCTTTAGAACTATTACACCTCTGGTACGGACTCCCCTGAAACCAACAGGGATCAGTGTGAACCACAGAAACCTGCTCTGGCATTTTAAACATTGCCGTGGCTAACCCACAGCTTTCACTTGGTATGGGTGTCCGTGTACAACCTTGATGTCCTCAAAGTGGATATCCGTGAGGTCTGCCACCAGCTTCAAAGCTTTTGGTGCCGTTTTTTTTCCCTCTCCATATCTTCCTCCTCCTTTAAGATCCACGGGCCGACCTCCGAAACCTCTCCCAATTATTCCGGTTTTGGAGCTGTTGCCATCCAGTTGCCCTTGCACTGTCACCAAGCCTTCAGCCAGCCACTCGGCCTGTTTGCTGTTCTGGACACCCTGTTTCTTAACCTCAGCTAGCTCAGCCTCGGTTCCCTGCAGGCAGTTCCTCAGGTCCTGCATCTCTCTAACCAGTCTGTCTGTGCGGCTTGATGATGTATCCATCAGCATCTGCAGGAAGGCTCTGTAGTTCCTCTCCTGCTGCTGGATAAGCTCCGTGAAATAGTCCTGTTGTTCATCCAAGAGGTCATAGACTGTGGACAGGCTGACCAGCTCGTCTTCTGGTGGGTACAGGGCTACTTTCTTAGGCAGCATGTTGAGGGACTGATAACATGAAGGGCAGAAATGACGTCTCAGGGTGGGAGGAAATAAATAATGGCTAGACATCTATCAGTTGCTCCTAAATGTGAAATGGACAGTCGAAAAAAAAGTGGACAGCAGATTTTTTGATAGTTATGCAACTATTCAGCGCTAAGTTTTTTTAAGATTTGAGTTTTTAGTCCTCCTGGACAGGAAGACAGCTGGATAGACACATGAACAGCAATCAGTTGGCAAGATAAATGTAGGACTCGTCTTTCAATCCATCCAGTGGGAGAGGCTGGGTGGAAGACACAATCCCTCTGGAGTGGCAACGGTCAGTGTGCTGGCACTGAGCTGACAGGCAAGGTATCTCTCTTCCATGAGCTGATGGAAAAGCTGGTCCGTTACCGCTTCCCTGGTCGCTGGTCTGTCTCAATAAATCTGTGTCCTTGTGTCTTGCAGCGCTGTGTCCTTTCCTGACTGCATCCGACTCCAACTGGTTGAGGAGCCAGAGAACTGCAGTCCCTTCACCTTCACCTCAGACAGTGTGTGTGTGCCTAGGCATGACAGTGAAGGCTTAGTTGTCCATTCACCTCCCCAGCAAATTAACAGAAAAGATTGATGTACAGATGGAGTGTCCACCTCCTGCAGTAGTTCATAAATGAATAGCATTCATTCAATAGCACACTTAGAATTAGAGTGTATGTAGAGGCCAGTCCAGAGGAGGTCACCCAAATGTGTCAGGGAATTAACTTAGGTGTGTGCGAGAGTAACAGAGTCCGGACCGGGAGAGGTCTCAGGGGGGTTGTGTGTCCATATGCATGTGCTAAACTGTGAGCTGTCATCTCACTGCTACAGTTGCAACTCCTAGGGAGGATCAGTTGGCTGGTCCTCTGGCCTCCTGGGCAGCATCACGGGTCACACAAACGGCCCCGTCTGACAGGGGTCCCACCCCTTGTAAACGGTCAATGTAAATGTAAGAATGTGCAGAATTGCAGACTGTCCTCTTAAATCGTACTGATGACGTACACCACCTTTGATGCAGCCATCTTATGGAACACCTAGTTGAAATACCACACACAGTTCCCTGATTTAGATATTTCAATATTACTTCAGAAAAGTCAAAGTAACATTAAATAATCAATTATCAAATTGTCCAGAACCGTTTAATACATTAAGGTCATAGTAAATCAAAATCTGATCCTCACTGTATTCTGTCTTTTTCTCCCATTAGGTACGAGAGAAGGGACATATTATAATGGATGAAATTAAAAACTGACACAGGGTTTATGTACAAGAGTACCATCAGGTAATAAATAATAGCTGTTCAGAATTTGGCTGATGAGAACTGGTTAGGATTTGTGTCGATGGATGTGTGCGCGCTCTAGCGGTGGTTAATGAGCTGCTAAACCCGCTAATACGCAGGCCAAATTCCTCTCAAGGCGCTGGCACGCTACAGTGATAGTGACTGCAGCATGTAGGCCCAGTGATTCACTCCTCATGCATTTATGAAGCGTTAGAAGAAATCAAAGTGGAAATAGATCACAGCGTTTTATTTAAGGAATATCAGTATCTATCAGCAACAGTTTCAAATGTGGTCATCATTTTATAAAATTGTTTTTTGTCAATTATGCCGCATACTAGAACGCAGCAATATATATTTTGTTTGCAGTTGAATGCCACTTACAAAAGGGTTGACCATGAATACATTTAGGTAGGATGAATGCCTTCAAGGAAGTCCAACAAATAGTCAAAGTAACCATGACAATGTAACAGAAATGTCTGAATCCCAGTGACTGCTTCCTGGAACAAACCTTTATTCATGAAGTAGTTCTAACAGATCTTCAGTTAACCAAAAGTCATAGGATACAATTCTTTGAATTGAATGAAGTACTGTTAATGTGGATTTGCCTCAAATATCTCAGGAAATTACAGTTGGATTTACAGTCTACTGAGAAACAGATGTTCTACTGATATAGCCATGCTGCTTTTTAATTTGAATGCAAAAGAGCCAAAAGAACAGAAAGCCACAGAGAGAGAGAGAGAGAGAATCACCTTGTTGGTCAAAAGACACAAACTAAATTCACTAAAAACATAACTAAGTGATGGATTGTTTAGGACAGGAAAAATGTAAATTACATAACAAGTTAACTAACCTGCACGAATCAAAGAGCAGGGAGTCAATGCGTTCAGCAGATTACAACAGTCAATCAAACTGTGTGCATTAAACACTTAAATACCGCTTAATAAAAGGGTACAGCAAACTATAAAACCAGATTGGACCACAACAGCATGGTGATACTCTTGAATAATTTGGGTGTGTGTAAATTTAAGCATTTGAAAATAAAAATGTCATAATGCGTTTAAAGCACAGATTGGTAGGTAGTAAACGATATTTAATTCAACCCCCGTGAGAACCGAATCAGCGCATGTGAAACACGGTAAGCCAACAGTCACCGAGTTGCTCAAATAATGGTTTTATCTGACTCCATCGTACAGGTGGTAATTCACCGTGCTGTGACCTAATTAGGACTCCCAGATGCGGTCTGTACAATGGCAACCGTCCATAAAACATGTATGAGAAAAGACACAAAACGTCGCCGGCATCATTGAGGAAACAAACGACGGTTAAGTCATCCCTGTAGGCTGCAAATGGCATTCGCTACGTTGGTCGAGTGATGGTGCAGCTGTCAAGATACCGCAGAACCAGCACCGGGGATGTAACGTTAACTTTAGCTGTGATGCTAACATCAACAGCCGACAGAACCGCTGTAACTACCGCTAATGTTTGGCCACCCGTAACAAGGAGTGACCCTTGAGTGCGGAATATAATGAGCTTCCGCAGGGAGTTCAATGGAGGGAATGAGCTTAAGCAACCGCGATGTGATAAGCTTCTCTGTCGCGCCGTTAGTGTTATCAGCTCATTAGCTGACGTTAGCTCACGTTAGCTAACTTCGCGCTGCAGTTGAGGCTATTTGGTATTCCTCCAGCAAAACGACTATCCGGGAGACACTGAATAGCGCCCGGCTGGCATTCAGTCAACTCAAAACTTCCTCAAGTGCTACATATCACACGCCGTAGCCGATCAGATACTCACCATGTCTGCTTGAGCTGGGAACGCTGGTCTGCTAATGCTACAGGGAGTGAGGAAATGGAAGATTGCTACTGAGCAAGGCTCGCTGGAGGCGGGCGGGCAAGACGAACCACTGCTTTACGACTCAATGTATTCCTCCGCACTGGGGAAAAACTCTCGATCAGTGCGGCGCCCTGGCTCGGTCTTTTCTGAAGTGCACGCACAACCGTGCACACCTGCTAACATGCGCGTACCCGTCGACGTGGTTTGATGATTGACGATAATACGGTTTTTTGAGAAAGTTTTTGAATGCTGTCAAATACAGTACCAACGCCTGGGGGCCATCCATGTATCACATGCACGATCCCGGGCAGTTCTTTGCTTTGCCCTGAACCACCTTTGATGCTGGGTATTCAGCGATTTAGATCAATCAAGATGCGCGTGTGTTTCTGGACTATCACACTACCAAAGTAGATTATGACCCATTTTGTGATGAACATATGCAGTCGTAAAACGCACAATGTGGAAACCACATTATGCACACACATTATTAGGGTAATCCGTATCTGAATTCCTGCAAGTTTACCTACATGGGTAGACATTGGCCTAGTGAAAATAACTTTAAATCATTAATTAATAAACAGTTTCATTTCACCATTTCATGTTCAAGTAAGTGTTAATCTTATTTAATAAAGTAATAGGTTTATATTGTTATAAAATAAAGCCTATTGAGGAGAATAATGTCCTGGGCAGGGAAGATAACCATAACGATATAGTAGTTTTTCGATTCCAAAGAAAAAAAAGCCTCATATCTACTCAATTTAGAAAAAATACGTATATATTTGACGGACTAGCTTGTTACACAGGTTTTTATGCAGGCGGAATGATACGTTTGGCGGCACTAAGGAAGTAGGGGTTTTACTCTTGAGAGGTGGACTGTGATTGGATTATACAGACCTGCAATATTCTGCACACTGTACAGGGACCGCTGATTGGTCAGAGTGGATCTGCAATGCGTCAAACCACGGCGCTGCAACAACTGGTTGGGTGGGGGGAGACACCACCGCCACCGTGCGTATAGTTAGTTCCAACGTATAGTTCCGTGATACGAGTGATAAAATAGGGCAGGTAAAACTTCAAGGAGCTCACAGGTGAGGTGAGGAAGTCAATGAATAAGACTTTCTATGGATATTTAACCTAAAAATCTTAAAATTAGAAATCTTTATATTAGATCATTTAAAGAATGCAACAATGCCGTTTTGGACTGTATCAGATGTTGCAGAAGCATTGTTCCCATGACGAATTCTGGCATACACAATTATTAAAAGCCAACTCACAAAAAAAAGAAAGAAAGAAAAAAAAAAGGAGCAGGGACACATGATTTAATTTCATTATCATTAATCTAATTATCTTATCTCCTGTTTTAAATCATCAAAGAGGGGTTAAATGCTGATGCAATGTTACATTGCATTTTACAGAAGTGTTTTTCATAATTCTCTTTTATCTCAGTATTTAATCAATGTTCCATGGTTTCTAACGTGGAGTTTCCCTTCACTATCGCATCTCATATAAACATGTCATACACTTTCAAAATATATTTCATTTGAAGCTCTGGCCCTTAACCTCAGTATGTATGCACTGAAAGCCTACACAGCACATGAATTAGTATAATGCATTTATTAACAGTATCTGGTACTAAACCCATGTACAAAGGATAATCATTAATTCAGTCTTTAAATGTGTGTATGCATGCACCCAGGTTTCTTGCCATTATGTGTGAGGCCAACTCATGTTCTTGAATGATTTGTGTGTGTGTTTGTGTGTGTTCAGTCCTCCATCAGTATATCCAGTTCTTCTAGAGGAAGTCTTAGTCGGAGTTCTTTCTCTGTCATCAGATCTACAAACTCCTGCAGATGCTCGGGGAACAGCTTCACTGCGTCCATGTACAGACCCTGATCACACAAACGCGGCAAACACAGACATGTGCATAAATGCATATTCACATTCATACACACCCACAAAGAGAGAGAGAGAGAGAGAGAGAGAGAGAGAGAGAGAGAGAGAGAAAAACACAGATTTCTCATGAATACATTTAGAAAATGAAGTAACCAGAGGTCCACTGCAGTGAGGTGATATCGCTCTACTGTCTGTAGCTCACCTTGGCCCAGGGAACATTCTGTAAGGCCTTGTAGAAGATTCCTGAGGCTTTATCCACCTTCCCTTCAGACACCTGCCAATACACACAGTGCAGACATGAGACTTTATGGACTCTGATTTGTATAATCAAATATGCAAATTACCCAGTCTTCATCAGTGTGCACGGTGCACGTTAGTTCTTATAGTTTTATCTCCATGTCGATATTTGAAAAATGAAAAGAGTAAAACGGGCCAACTGACTCATCTCAGATAAGAAATTAGTTCAAGTATACAGCGCGTCTTCACAATATCACTAAAAATGTGAGTGTTTTTGCCGTCTTACCAGGAAGTACATGTACATCCTCCAAAGTAATGGACAGTGAGAACCCATCTCTGTTGCTATGGCGCTTTCAAACAACCCACGGATACGGTTGCTGAGGCCATTCTCTGGCAGGATGGGCAAGGCTGCATCATGGCAGCACGATCTATAATGACCATAGAAAAAATGACTAGTAAGTGAAGTAAGCAATAGGAATTTTGATTCTCAGATTAGCAAGCATAAATATGGTTTCCCCCGAAGAGACGTGACAACAAAATTCTGTATGTTTTTATGAATTTTATGTATTGATGCTTTAGAGCGAGATAATCTTTCCTTCCATTCCTTAAAACACCCAGTGAAATTAACAATACTTTCCCCCAGTCTTCTATGCAAAATGAAACAAAAAATAAACTGGTTTTGTGTCAGGTCTTTTCGGTTCTGCGATAACAGTAACACATGACTCATAAAGCACCAATGTTTTTCACAAAATAAATCATCCAACTAAGTGGAACTATCAAGCCCACAACTTTCTAAAAACAGAAATTAAAAATATCACCTGGGAGAAAACATGGCTAATTTCCATCCTATTTAAAACGTAATCGTAGCCCATCAGATTATTTTTTTCACTTTCATCAAATTTAGTAGAAATTCTTTTCAAGACCTTATATTTTCGAAAAAGCCTGGTAGCCACGATCCAAACAAATATGGCCGCCATTTTCCAAGATAGCGCCACCAGCAAACGCCGTTCTGTACCTGGATCGTAATTGAGTTATTCACTTTTGATGATCTTGGTATTAAAATATGAGTTTTCTAAGTATGAGAAATCCAATATACAGGTATGCCTTTCCCACAAAAGGCTGATACAACATCGCAGCCAGAAAAGGATGCCAGAGGATTTTTTCAAAGCCTATACTCTCCACCATGTCATGAACAGGTAGGTACTGGCAGACTTAATCAATATGGATTTGATCTGTTGCTCAACTGCGTGCAGGAAGATTCTTCTGTCCGCCTCTTCATGGACTTAAGTATTCTAAACTTGCTCCTTTGTTGCAAAAAACACGTGCCCCTTTGGTCACAATCACAACATTTTCTAGACACAATGTCAGAATTCTGTCCACCAGAAACTCAAAAAGCTCGGGCTTGTTGTCATTGTCTTGCAAAAAGCCTCGTTTGACTTTTTTTCAGCATTCAGAACGGAATTCCAGTCAAACACAATGTCAGTCCTGATTCACATATCTGAATAAGCGAGTTACTTTGGAACCACACTGTGCACGGCATATTCTTCAAATGTTTTTGATATCTTATGGCACAATGAATAGAGAAGACCCTATGCTGGTGGCTTCACCTTTTGTTCTGGTTGGTAGGACAAATGACGTCCCATTATATAGAAACCTAATATTGTTCTTCCAATTTGGATGTATAACAAATGAGTACGTAACATTTATGGCATAAAAGATGCATGTAAGAAGATGTATAATAATTGAGAAAATGCCACCAGAGAGTTAATAAACAATGTTACTTGATATTAATCATTAAAAACATTTGACTTTGGATCAAATAGTTAGCTTGGACTAGTACTTCATCTATCAGAAAATTTACCAAAGTGTGAATTAGGAGTAATAAATGGCCATTATCTTAAAAAATACCAGCCATTTTGAATTTGTATTGGCACTATTGAATTTCTTACAAACACTTTGATGTCTAGATCAGTGGTTCTAACAATAATAACCAGCACCCGCCCGTCGTCCTTTCTGCTCTTACCTCTGAGCAGCATCCACCAGCTGCTTCCTCTGTTGTTCAGCAACAATAGCAAAGAGGCGCGGCACTACGCTGCGGTTGTCCCTGGTTACAGAGTGAAAAAAGCGGCGTGCCCGGCCAGCACTATGGTAACGGTTCTCCACCTGAAACACAATGGCCATCATGCATCAGTACACAAGGACCGGTTGGGTAGAGAGTGAGTGTAAAAGAGCCAACAGACATCTAGGAGGAGTACTGTGCCAAAAATAAAATGAGTTCATGATAACTCACCTGTATATAAATGCTCCAGAGCGGGGCGCTAGTCGGCAAGGCGGCGAGGGCGGAGGTCAGCGTTTGTCTCAGAGTCGCCAGTGGAAACACACTGACGCTGTTGTGGAACCTAAGCAACGCCGCATGCTGCACAGCCAATGCCTCACACTCCGAGGCCAGCCTGTGAACATGGTGCCTGCGCGTATGGCTGGAGTCCGCAGCCTGGCCGGCATTAGTGCTGGCAAGGTTGGCTTCCTCCTTGCTGTTGAGCTGCGTCAGGGTGCGGTGCAGCTCGTCCGTCCTCTCTCGGGCCTGGCTGTAGACGGCATTGGCGGCTTTGATGCCCATCGTGAGGTACTGGAAGAGAGCGTAGCAGCTTATCAGCCCTCGTAGCCTCAGCTTCTCCCCTAGCAGGTCCTCCGCACCTATTGGTGCAATGGTGAGAGATGCACGTAATTAGTTATTTTGCCTTACAGAAAATTCTTGGGACCCAGTGGGACACTAAGTGGAATGTAACAGTAGAAGCCAGTGTCTACCATTTGTTTGGAAAGAAGAATTTTGAATTTTGAATAAATGACTGGAACACGCAAACTGAGATTCACAGACAGTACTAGAGCTTAAGTAGTAATAATTAATTTAATTAAATGAATAATTACTTGTTATTGAAAGGGAACCTTTTGTGTCGTTTGGAGGGTTGGGAGGGCTTTGGTTCAGGGCTGCCAGGCCGGCAGTCAGAGCCTGCTCATACGACTTCCTGGCTTTCAGGACAGAAACCGGAGTGAGGGACGTGGAGGAGGACGAGGTCCCCTCTGCTAGCCTGGTTAGCACGCAGACGGCTGGGGACGCGGTGACATCTGTTGGCGCCCCCGCTCGCACACTCGAGCCGTCCTCCACCTCCAGCTGCGCCCACAGCAGACACAGCTCGCAGAGGGCGGGGCTCTTCAGCCCTTGGGTTCCGACTATCTCCGTGGCCGTTGAGAAGACTTTGCGAGCCTCTTCGAGGTTGCCCAGCATCCACTCCAGGTGGCCGTACTCCTGCCACAGCACCAACGACGAGCGGTTGTCTTGTTCTTTGAGGAGTTGCTTGGCAACACGCTTGCTGCTCTTGCCCTGAGAGCGCAGACGCTTTTTGTTGCCGCCATGCAAGCAACGCAAGACCTGACATGTACACACACACACACACACACAAATGAGCCAACTTCTACAGACGTTTAACTTTGTGACAGTTGGAGTCCAAAAAAACTCCTACCTTGAGTCTCTCGTACTGCATCCAGCTGAGTGACAGGACGGCACGGTGGTGGGCAGGAAGGACAGGTTGGACCCCCCTGAAGACATTGGTGACAAACCTCTCGCCCTGCTTCCCAAGCCCCACCCACTTCCTCGTTCCCATGAGAGTGGTCGTGTGACCCACAGAGTTGATCCCAGAGTCAGGTAAGTTGTGGGAGGTCAGAGGACGTTTGAGGTCATTACCTAGGATGTGACAAAAAGTTAACTTTGCATCAAAAGGATTTGCTACAAATTGATCATTCTACAATTAAAAAAAACAACAAAAAAACAGCTAGTTTGTTTTGGTCAGACTGAAGGTTTTACCCTGAGTGAGCAGAGAAAGGTTCTCCAGCAGCAGGCCCGGCTGACAGGGGTCAGCAGAGAGCACAGAGTCCACGGGCAGCCCCAAGAAGGAGACGAAACGGAGAAGAAGACGCAGCTGGAGCTCCGGTGAAGACAGACAGATCAGGGAAGGGCCGATGTCATCGAACAACACCTAGAGTGGAGGAGTGACAGGGGGGGGGAGAGAGAGAGAGAGAGAGAGGAAAAAGTCAAGCAAAGCGGTCACGCCAACAACATTTAGTAGTTTCGTCTTCACACACTGCCATGCATGAAACCAGTACCTGTCTGTCCGGGTCCTCACAGTCCACTTCCGACTGCCCCTTGGCCTTGTCAGGCCTCCAGGGCAGCCAGTGAGCTGCTTCACGAGACGGCTCCACTTCCAACCAGACTGTCCACCTGGGCTGGCTCCGATCCTTCACCTCCTCTTCATCCTCTTCCTCCTCCTCTTCTTCCTCTGCAGAAAACATACACACACACACATATGCATGCTTGGTTTTCTTGACGATGTTTAAGATTCCAGCCCGCTAATTGATGTAGAGATTATTGCAGGAATAGTCAACAGTGTTAGTCTCACCTGCACTTGGCTGTAACCACCCTCCTCGCTCCTGTTGGAGCATCCAGGCTTTCCAGCCTCTGGCACCCAACTCTCCAACCCTCTCCTCCCCGCTGTCCCAGAATGGCTCAAAGAACTCTGCCTGTACACACACAAAGAACGGAATTTAACTGGTTGCTTTAAGGTTGCTTTCGTGCTTCGTTTTGAATGAGAAAAGAAAGAGGCATGCATGTGTGTTGTTGTGTGCATGTTTGAAGTTAAGCAAGATTGATCTTTAAAGTAGGAATGCTGAGGACTACAAGTGTCCCTGTGTACAAGTTCCTTAATGACCACATTGTAGATGAAAACACTAGGATACAGCCGTGGGATAAGAAATGACACGTTTGTGTGTTTACCTGCTGCTTAGTGGACAGTTTTCGTACGCTGTCTGGTTTGTAGAAAGTGAAGTCGATCATAGCCTGAAAGAGGGAAACTGCCTTTTCAGAGTGACCAGACTGACGCAGGAAATGACACTGCTGGGAGAAGATATCTGGAGACAGAAAGGAAAGACAACCAGGAAAAAGTTACCACAACTTTCAATAAGCATTGAGGAATAAAAAAACGAGTTATTTGATATAAGGTGATGCATCAAGGCGACTGTCTTGGGACAGAATCTACTGATAAAACTGGGAAGATTGATAAAGTGAGCGGGGTAGCTGATTTAGTGGTAGAACAAACACAGGATGAACACATTTGTTACCCAACATATCCTCTTCGAGCCCTGGCAGGGCCGGGTGAGAGACCATGCTGCCATCGCGGACCGCACTGAGCGTGCTCAGACACTTCCCGTACGCGGAGTGAACCTTCGACACAGTGAAGTTGCTGAAGTAGCTCTGGGCAAACAGCAGATACTCCCTCCACAAGGGGGCACTGTTTGGGTGGAGGAACACCTGAGCCGCAACAGATGAAACACGGGTTAGCTCACATAAGACTCTGAGCTGCAGACACGTCACCATTACCCAGTAAGAAGAAGGGCTCAGAGCAGCATTCAAGACATGGTTATAGTGATTTACCGAAATGCGGAGGAGGCTTTGCTCGTGGTGTCAAACTGAATTAACACATTTAAAATTCAGAGTGGAGCTATATTCCACACTTTAAGAATAAACAGCAGCAGTCAAAATATAGCAGCACTGCATGAATTTCATGGAAACGCATAGAAACTGTAGACTGACCAGTTTCTTCCATTCTTTAGCCAGAAGCGAGGGCTCCCACAGCTCTTGGCAGATCCTGAGCCTCTCCAGCTGCAGAGCTACGCAGCCGTGGTTGGTGGCCACTGCGCGCTCGGCGATGCTCAGCTTCTTCTCCAGGACCGCTCTGTAAGAAGACTTACGCCGCTCGGCCGCGTCGGTGCCCCGTTGCTCCTCCTCGCCTCCGAACTCTGTCGCAGTCAGCTCATCCTACAGCGAGAGGAGAGGGAAGCAGTAGTTTAGAAGTATTGCTGGATGGAATTAACCTCAATAAACAGTTCAGGTAAATGGAAAGGAAATTCAGCATTTGCGACGCTCCTGTTTCTACAGGGTTCCCAAACATAAGTTTCAATTTAAGATTTAACTTCATCGTGCACGAAAGGTTTTTGAAATGTTGTGTTTGAATACCATTTTTTTTAAACTGCACTAAGCAGTTGTTTTGAATAATCACGAAGCATTTCTTGAAAGAATGATAAACTACATTTGTGACTCTGACCAATTTTTTTTAATTGACAATAGAAAGTGAATGGCCTGAGGGCCAAACAGAAAGTGATGTAGAATAATATTGAGGATCAGATATGTAGTTTTTGACCTCGAGAATGGTTGATAATCAGAAATATATGGAAAAGGGGCTTCAATAACTGCATTGAAATACAAAACCGTACAAACTACGGACACCAACACAAACACAATGACCTTCACAAAATGTACAGCTCAAAGCTGATTGTAAAGGCATGTGAAGCGGAATAAAGCGGTGGTCTATTTTTTAACAAAAGGAGAGTCTCCATACCTGGTATCGTATGAACTCAATCCACAGCTGAGCATCTGCTGGCTGCTCTCTGAGCCGCCGGTTAAACTCTTCAGTCCTCCCGGCCAAGGGCGCTTCGCTCTGCCGTGCCTCGCTGTCCTGCTGCTGCCGCTGCTCCGTCTGCTCCTGCTTTCCCTTCCCCTGCAGCCAGAGGGCCGTGGAGGAGTCGTACACACCGAGAGGGTTGACCAAACATGTCTGCACTCGGACACCTGGATTCACAGATGGCATTTGGTCAAACACCAGCTGAGGTCTTTGACTTACCCATTGAGATTGTTAGCTTACCCCTTCGCCGGCTGTTGTGGCTAAATCTCTTACCCGTCTCTCCTTCTTTGTTCCCCACATCGTCAGCCAACGGGAGGAAGGAGGTGGGGCCGATGGCCTTGCCACACTCAGGAACCCTAGGTAATGTGGGAGCAGGCGGCTCGGACCTCAGCAGCTGGCGACTGACTGTGGAGAAGTATCGGTCTGCTGCTTTCTTCTTGTCTGCGCCTTTGTGTTTCTTATTTGACTCCTCCCAGCTGACTCCCTGTCTGCGGGGGTCCAGGCCCAAGGATGAGCTGCCTTTTCTCCTGTACCTGAAACGCACGGAGAGCATACATACTTACATACTTCCACAACACAGGCTTTTATGTGCCCCTCTCGTAAGAGGAGCCGAGATGGTATGTTGCAATGTAAAATAATTGCTTTAATGAACTAATTTAAACGAAGAACCAACTGAAGGCGTTTTTCATGAGATGGGACAGTCACTAAACGAAGGAGGGAGATGCCAAGGCGTTGCCCTCGAGGTCTAACGTTTAAGCATGTATGCGTGTTTTACCTGGCTACGTCTCCTCTGTACAAGGACTTGTACGTCCAGTTGGCTGGGTCTGCTTTACGGTCCACACAGAACGGCTGCTCCGTGGGCGACTTGAGGTCATCTAACCAGGAGAAGCAGCTTGCTAACGGAGCCGCATGGGGACTGCATGACAGCACAGATGCAAACCGTAAATACAGAACAGAGGCAAGCAAGTGCTTTTGTAAATACAATTAAAAGTGTAAGCGTGTGTGACGTAAACCTGTGCGTCCATACCTATTGGACACTTGTTCCCTTTTGAGGTCACTGGGGAAAACGATTTCGGAGTCTGTACCACTGCTGTCCGAATATCTCCCACTCTTCTTTTTGTGTTTTTTCTTCTTTTTCCTCCTCTTTTCACTCTTCTTTTTCTTCTTTTTCGGTGGCAAATTACCCTCCTCCTTCTCCTCCTCCGCAGAGCTCACATCTCTGCCAACACTGGGGATTAAAAGGTCAACACAATATTAGCCAACTTGAACTCATATATATATATATATATATATATATAGGACGACAAGGTTGAAAATGTGCAATAGAATGTCCACTGGTGTGTCTACAAGCAATGAAACAAGCTTTTTATTTTCAACCTGTACCTTAATTCTTTCTCGTTCCTCCCCACACTGGTCTTCTCAAAAAAACGACTGTGAAGAGAAAGGGCATCACCAGTCTGGAAACTCTTGTTATTCAGCCAGTTCAATTCTAAAAGGAGAGAGTAGATGAGGAAAATGTTACTCAGTATGCAGGTGGAGGGGAGTCCCTCTGTTTACATGTAGTGCAGGATGACCGTTGAAACTAAAGTGGGGAGGTGGGGTTGTACCATGTGACCATTTCACTCATACATCATTACTGAAGATTATTTGGAATCCATGTGAAACACCAGAGTCTGAGAAGCCAGACAAACCAGAATCAGTTAGCTCAGTGGGTACAGAAACGAGCGATTATGGGTCACTACCATGGAGGATCAGGTCTGCATGGAGCCGACTAACCTGGAGAAGTGCAACAAAAGCTGTAAATACCCTCAATGGATGTAATGGTTGTGACAACAATACTAAGTTTTCCAGTAGTAGGAAATATACAGAGACGCAGAGTATTGGAGCCATTCAGCAGTCCTCGGCTGTTAGCTGAAATACAGTTAGTAGAATTTCATCAAGGCAGTATGGCAACATTGTCAGGTTGCTCACTTTGTCTTCTAGGTGTAACGTTAGTTGTTATATGTCGTTGCTAAGGTAATGCAACCATAACACCATTATTTGCTTGAACTATTATTAACTGAATGTGACAAAAATGTAAAATACCAGATAAACCATTCGTAGACGCTATCCTGGTTTCAGAAGTAGCCGTGTTAGGGAATGTGCACTAGCTAATTGACAGAAGAGAAACAAACGACTGCCATTCAAATGCAACGGCCAGCCGACGTTGAGACAGTTAATGTCAACTAACGTAAACTCGTAGTTCAACAGGTTTAATAACTCAACCCAATGAAAACAAAGCATAGAGGGGACTATTAGTCCATATAAAAAAGTGAGCTACATGAAAGCGTGATCACCTTTCGACGGATCTTCAACTTTGTCACTCTGTAGATCAGCAAAAGCTGGAAAGAGAGCCATGATGGTAAGTCCGGTCGCACATAAACAGTCGCAGGAACATGACGTCATTTGACGAGGCAAGGGCAAGACATTAGAAAGCCAGGTTATTATCCTAATATTGCTTTTAATATTAAAATAGTTAATTGAATGGGTCAAGTTGATTTAAAATACCAAAATATTGGTTGGTTTTAACATCCCTGGTGAGGTTTAGTGAGTCTCTGGAGAGTTTCTGTAGCTACGCTGTTGTGTACTGGCTTATAATTGGTGTTACCGGGGCTACGGAGCTCTCAGAGTTTCATCCAATCCAAACTCAATATTAAGTTCTGTGGACCAATGAGATGTCCGGTAAGCCTTGACTGACATTTAGTTGGTCCAATAGCCTTTCTCGCTCAGCTGTTGTTGGCGCGCCCGCTGAGTGTCGCGGTTAGTCCGTAGTTGGAGCGCTAAAGTCTAACAACGTCACAACAAAACGGTCTGTTTCGCTCGTTATTCTTCCAAGATACTTCTTTGATTAACATCATCATGAGGGAAATCGTGCACTTGCAGGCCGGCCAGTGTGGAAATCAAATAGGAGCTAAGGTAAGCAACGCTCTGTTCTTAGAGGGAATTATCAAACCAATAAAAAGTGCGTGTGTTTAATGAGTTTGGGCGGGCTGATCTGTTAGCGTACTTAGCAACAACTGCTAACTTATCGGGTCTCAGTTTCCATGCCAACAATGGGTTTGACTCGTTAAGATGCGTCACGCTAGTAAGCTGGCTAATTTAACCTTTGTCATCCTACTCTCTTTTACTCCTATTTTTAGTTCTGGGAGGTTATAAGCGACGAGCATGGCATCGACCCGTCCGGGACGTACCACGGGGACAGCGACCTGCAACTGGAGCGCATCAACGTTTATTACAACGAGGCATCAGGTAAACTTCACCGTAACGTTCATTAACTTAATTGTATAGATGATTCAATATCGGGGTGTGTAGCGATCCGGGGGGTCCGTCCCTGTCCCGACGGAAGCCGCTAGGAGCTCCAGAAAGCGCTCCTCTCAAGTTACCGTCGCCGTTTCTATGGTGCAACAAATCAACAAGCCGATGATGTTATCCCACATATATACAAGGAATATGTTCGTTATCTTTAATTTAGGCGTAATTTTAAGCCTTCAACCGAGAAGTTGTAACTTGTAATAATACTCCTAATGTGTTTACTTGTTTGCAATCTCCAGGTGGCAAATATGTCCCCCGTGCAGTGCTGGTGGACTTGGAGCCAGGCACGATGGATTCCGTGAGGTCCGGTCCATTTGGACAAATCTTTAGACCAGACAACTTTGTCTTCGGTGAGAATAAAACAAATGTCGACAATTGTTTGTTTTTTTCCTTCTGTGTTTGGCCTATATTTTAAAGCTGTGTATCCATAGAGGGATCCAGGCACTGCTCATTGCAGTGTGGCAGACTTGAGAAACCAAAGCGGTGACGTGTGACCAAATTTGCATCCACCTCAGGCCAGAGCGGAGCAGGAAACAACTGGGCCAAAGGCCACTACACCGAGGGAGCCGAGCTGGTCGACTCGGTCCTGGATGTGGTGAGGAAGGAGGCGGAGAGCTGCGACTGCCTCCAGGGCTTCCAGCTCACGCACTCCCTCGGGGGAGGCACCGGCTCCGGCATGGGCACCCTGCTCATCAGCAAGATCCGAGAGGAGTACCCGGACCGCATCATGAACACTTTCAGCGTGGTGCCATCTCCCAAGGTCCACATGAGAGCCACAAAAATGTCCACATCAAATATTTGTCCATCCACACGCTCCGCCGTTTAAATGCCGTTGCCTTTTCCTCCCCTTTGTCTCTCCAGGTGTCTGACACCGTGGTGGAGCCGTACAACGCCACCCTGTCCGTCCACCAGCTGGTGGAGAACACAGACGAGACCTACTGCATTGATAATGAGGCCCTGTACGACATCTGCTTCCGCACGCTGAAGCTCACCACGCCCACCTATGGTGACCTCAACCACCTCGTCTCGGCCACCATGAGCGGGGTGACCACCTGCCTGCGCTTCCCCGGTCAGCTCAACGCTGACCTGAGGAAGCTCGCGGTCAACATGGTGCCCTTCCCCAGGCTGCACTTCTTCATGCCGGGCTTTGCACCGCTGACCAGCCGGGGCAGCCAGCAGTACAGGTAGAGGGGCGGGAGCTCACTCTATAGAGACTGTCAAGGACCCTTGAGTTTAAAGAATTTCAAATTAATCTCCGCTTAAATTGCGTTTCTCCTTTTTAGGGCATTGACGGTTCCTGAACTCACCCAGCAGATGTTCGATAGCAAGAACATGATGGCGGCATGCGACCCCCGTCACGGGCGCTACCTCACAGTCGCCGCCATCTTCCGGGGCCGCATGTCCATGAAGGAGGTGGACGAGCAGATGCTGAACGTGCAGAACAAGAACAGCAGCTACTTCGTGGAGTGGATCCCCAACAACGTCAAGACGGCCGTCTGCGACATCCCGCCACGCGGCCTCAAGATGGCCGCCACCTTCATTGGCAACAGCACGGCCATCCAGGAGCTGTTCAAGCGCATCTCCGAGCAGTTCACCGCCATGTTCCGCCGCAAGGCCTTCCTCCACTGGTGAGTAAAAGAGACGCTGCTGTCAGGACCCTGGGGAGGTTTCCCTGTACTTCTTACCCAGAATTCATAGGCTCAACGCGTGCTAGTAACTGTTCACGTGTTTCAGGTACACGGGCGAGGGCATGGACGAGATGGAGTTCACAGAGGCTGAGAGCAACATGAATGACCTGGTCTCCGAGTACCAGCAATACCAGGAGGCCACTGCTGAGGAAGAGGGCGAGTTCGAGGAGGAGGGCGAAGAGGACATGGCCTAGTCACCCAACATGATCTCTTTTCTTTCTATGCAACAATTGGGGCTCGTTTTCATTGTTTGTATTGCTGTAGAATTATTGACAACTGGCTGTAAAACAAACAGTCAAAAGGAGTCTCCCTAAATCTCCACAATAAGCGTCAAGTGGGAATGTAGAACTCTGCCGTAGCGTGAATGCAAAGCATTTCTCCAGTCTTGGTTTTTATATGTTTTTTCTGTCTCTTCTGTCTTCTTACTTCCTGCTTTTGGAAGAAAATGATTTCATCAGGAACTGGTCAGACCAGATCATAGCTGGACTTTAATAAAGAATTTATGAATTGGTGCTGTTCTCTGTGTTTTTTTTTTACGACAGATATTCTAATCAGTCAAATAATAAATCTTGGTCCGGTGTACTGCAGTACTACTTAAAGAACATTTCAGTAGGCCAGTTTAGTCATTTTAACGTTAATTTAAAGTTAAGTTAAAATACACACTGCTCGATAGTAGAGGAGGATCATATCAGAATGACTTCTATGCAAAATGTGCAATGCAAGCCTGTTCTGTAAAGTGTTCAAGTCAGAGGAAGTTATCAAGCAGAACAGGAAGATCTGATATACTGTAACATCCTTGTCGGTTTACGCACACGCCCTCAGATTAATGTATGAACCTCCCTTGACTGTTGTTTAAACACAGAACCTCACTTAAACACAAAGTACAACGTAAAGTCTGAATCCATTTTTTGTCCTTAGACTTTTGTGACGCACGTTTGAGGAAATATGGTGTAAATGTGTCGTGTTAAAACCCATTACACCACAAATGAAGAGAATGTCATCAGACCACATTCAAATAAATGAGAAGTTTCTGCTCACAACCAGGTCTGCTGAGCGTCTTTAATCACAAGGTTACGTTTTCTGATAAAAGACATTGCTGTTGAGTTTTACAAATCTTCTGTTACATTCTGCTTGACATGGGAATAAGAGAACATTAAAGAGAAGAGAACCCATTAATAACGGAGACATCTCCTTATCAAATCTAATTCTGTCTGAGTGTGACCCACACACACAAACTTCAAGAATCAAATGTTCCACAAATGCACAAACTTCATTTGCACTTTTGATCATGCTTTCATCATAACTTATGCAGCATTTATTTTGCCTTGGAACCGAGGAAAGAAAAGAGTACGATGACTTTTTAACACTTAATGAAAATACAGCATTTTGTGCCTGACAAAAACACTTCCTTTTAAAATGTCCTCTGCACCGGCAGTAGTGTTACAGTTGTTTTCAAGAGATTGACTAGTTTGCTCTATAAAACATGAACATGAGCCGAAAGTAAAGGCACGTTGCCCTTTAAAAAACACATAATGAGAGCTGAATAGATCATGTTATGGTATTCATGATTATGAAACACATGGTGTATTGTGCATAGTCATTATTACTATAATGCCAATAGTTTAATTGAATGTAAACGTGTCCAGAAAACAAAATCAGGTATTCAAAGACATGATCGTGTAAGCTTGGTACCTTTTCCACAAGGGCTGTGCTGTGGTTGAGTGGCAAACAGGTTTTCCGTATTTAGTCTCCTTTTGACTGTCGGCCACATGAGAAAGAAAGTTTCTAAGAAGCTTTAATCTGCCACAGACAGTTGCTCTTAAATTGGTCAGAGAAACAGAAGACAGTGATTTACCACCCAGGGGATCATACCTTAGGCACATACACGTCATAATACATGAACCACAAAAACCATGAACACATTAGCAATAATACAGGAAAAGTCTTGGCTCAGGGTAACGAGAAGTATTGTGACGGTAGTTTGACTGCTCTGCTGCTCAACTCTCCCAATTCCATTTTTAAAATGGGGGAATATAAATTGGAAAATATTGGCAGGGTAAAACACAAGAAACATATGGAGCAGAAGTCCCATTGTAATAATAATCATAACAATTGCAAAGCTCCATGTCTTTTTATGGGTGCGGCCGTAACTCTTAATATTCTCAAATTGATTAACGTGCTCGTTAAATGGAGCCATGCTTGGTGCATTGGGGCAAGAGTCGGCCACACTTTTGGCATGATGCGGTAGATTATGCACCCTGCAAAATATCAATTTCACAGCTAATAACCCTAACGCTAAACTCCAGAGGGAATTAAGGTCCACACCATGCAGAACCGAGTGGAACCACACAGTCCTCAGACAAACACCGATCAGAGGCCCCGTGTGTCTCCTCTCTCAGGCTCAGACTGATGTGCAGTATCGAGAGTTATAATGAACAGTTTGGGATGAACACGCCACAGACACCCACTCTGTGACTCAGTGGGTGTCGCCGCTCAACCACAAGATCAGCCAGACACTAGACATCAGCCCGCTGTTCCTAATGCTTAGTGAGTCAAATGTCATCCAAGTACCTATGTATTTGACAATGTTTTTATTGTTCCTAAAATGTCATGATTGTTAAATTGGGCGGGTTCAACAGAACAGGCTTGGCATGGATATTACTGAGGGGAAACAAACACGCCACGGTGTTGGGAATAAACACCGCTTGGGTGAAACAAACTCTTTGACACTCCATTATCATATGTGAGAGCATCAATTGTTGGTAAACACATTGTGTGTTGATCTTCTGGAGCAGAATGGCCGCCTGGTTGGCAGAACGCAAAAACCGCTCGTGACAAAGTGGTCCTCTCACTGTGTCGCCATCGCGCCATCACTGCTCGGCATCAGATCGGGTGTCCGCTGCAGATCAGCCTGTGAGCCGGGTGTGAAAAAGGAGAGCTCTGTGTCACTGTAGGCCATCGTTGTCAGGGGCGACGGAGGGCGGACGCTCCAAGTGCTGGTGAACCTCTCTGACGGCCGAGATGCGCGTGAGCATGTTCTGCAGAGTGGTGGCGTCTAGAGGTTGAGAGGTGTACCAGTGGGAACTGTGGAGGTCAGAGATAGAAAGGAAAAAGTAAATAGAATTGCTGTACTTTGTCTTGTCTTTAAAAAAATGCTGTCAATGTTCTTGTCCCTAAAAACATTCCTTGAATAAATTTCAAAGTTGTTTGACACGTTCAGACAAATGCTCATAAGTACCCAACGGCCGTTTCCTTCATTATCTATCGCTTATGTCATCCACATTTCTATTTCACTTCCTTTCTTAGTTACTATTTTTCTGTATTATGCATTGATGTAAAGCAGCCTCAGCTTTTACTTCTCCGAACCACAATGACATGCTCAACGGATGTCAATGGATGACAGTAAAGCCGTAAAGGTCTGCTGTCCCTGTGTTGCTGTACTCTGACGGACGGGAACCCTTTCCAATCTCTCGTATTTGATGCCCCACACTCGTTAATGTGCAACAATGTACTGTTTGCTATGCGCCGTACAGAAAAAGTGCATCATTCTCATGAAAACCTTTGCCATATATCCATAAATCTCCATCATTCTTGACTATCTTACTTTGGAGAAAGAGAACTTAGAAAGGAGTTTGACTAAGTTTGCGTGGTGCTATTAGTACAAAACGCACTTACTGTGGTCCAAATGCTACAGCTTGTTTGAGAAATCTACCAATGCAAGTCGCAAATAGACTGCAAGGTAATACTTAGAATTAAATCTTGATTCTTGTTGATGTCGAAAAACGAGCACCCTGAAGCACAGTGAATCTGCAGCATGTATGAGGGTGGAGAGGAATCCCTGGGAACGAGGAACACATTTGGCACATTTGGCGTCCTTCCTGTTAGAGGACTGACTCTGACCTGTTGGTGTGCACAAGCTGCTCGGGCTGCAGGAAGAACACGTCAGTTCTCGTCTTCACCGACTCCGGGCTTTTAGGGAGCAAAAGGGATAGAGGTGAAGCTCAGTTGCTTGTCTTCATTTATTAGTTTCCTATAAGTGTGTGTGTGTGTGTGTCACCATCTAGAGAGGTAGAACTCGTAGAATCTGACAGGACAGTGCAGAGGGTTGGCGACATTTTCAAGCATCTCAAGGTCCTCCGCTTCCCCTCCCTTTCTCTTTCTCGATCGCTCTAACAGGAAAAAAGGTCCATCCCCGTGACATAAGAGTCTTTTTGTTATAGGTATAATCTTGGAGTACGGTGAATCTGATCCAATAAACAATACGCATTACCTGATATACTTTGTACTAAATACGGTCAGTGCAAACATTGAATCCGTTGTTTAAAGCAGAGCAGCACAGGCAAACTGCTCTCATCTGCTTTGAAAGGACACCCACCTGCGTGTGGCGTGGAGGTGCTGCCCCTGTGGTATCGGAGGTAGTCCACTTTGGCGGCCCGTTTGCAGGGTTTGGAGTGTCGAGTGAAGTTGGTGAAGGAGAGGCTTTGGTGCTGCTCCAGCGTGGTGAAGCCAAAGTGTTTGGTGCAGAAGAAGAGCAGCGTGTTGAGCAACACAATGGGGGAGTAGGCGCCCAGCTGCTTGCACTCCCACAGGTAGGACTCCACCACACGGGAGGAGGCAACACCACCTTCAGGGGGAGGGACAAAGCAGGGGAAGAGCTGAGACTCAAAGTGCCTGCAGCGGTTCAGGGCGCCTCTGCTGCATGCTGGGATATGTTTCAGCATGACTGTGACACAATGAATGAGGGTGATGATTTTTTTATATTAAAAAAAAACGTAGTTAGATATATTACAACCACAAATGCATAATTACAGTAGGTTTTGTATGATTGAATTCAGGTTTGTTGAGTGGTAAAATAGTTTAATAGCTATAATGGTACATTTTGTCCACTTGGTTGCAGCGGAACAAGCTGTAATCACAACAATGAAGTCTTAAAAGACTTATGTTAGTGTAGCTTGGTCATACTGTCGACCCATTATTATAAAGACATAGATTAGTGCAACTCTCTGTACCCATCACGGAATGAATCAATTAAAACTACAGAAGTAGTTATTTTAAGAACGTATACTCGATAGATATTAAGGATAAAAATCCAACAATAAACAGGGTCAACATTTTGAATGAAGATCGGACAGCCAGTGACTTGACGTCATTGATCGTACCACTGGGGAGTAGTCGAGGCTTCCAGAGGGACAACATCCCGCTGATCCTGGCAGCGAACTGACTGTACAGCTCGTCGGTGAAGATGTTCTCTATGCGCCCCTTCATGAACAGATACTGGCCAAAGAGAGGGTCGTAGGATAGAAGGCATTAATAAGAAACACACAAGAAGGATCAAGGTGTGTGTGTGTGTGTGTACCTGCTGTATCCCCAGACAGAGGTAGAAGATGCTGTCTGGGCTGTAGGTCTCTCCATTGGGCCGTCTCACGTCTCTGATGAAGTGAGACAGAGCAAAGCTCAGCTCAGCAGAGTCGCACTGAATGACGTCTTCTTTAATGTCCACTAGATTGGCTGCAGGGGAAGAGAGCACAAAACACAACTAGTATGGAATAAAGGAGCTCACAATAGAACTAATCAATGGGTCAGAGGAGAAGTAAAGAGAGCTGAGGCTCACATGGTCTCAGGAGTTTCTTCTGTTGCTGGACCCAACTCCTCCAGGCCTTGACCCCGTACAGGTGGTTCAGTTTGGGGGCTGCTGGAGTCACTACGGGGCTGCGGCTCAAAGTCACAGTTCGTCTTCGACCCTGGATGGATGGAAATGGAGGCAAAATGAACGCTGGGCAGTGCGTGAACCGGGCGACACGACGGGCAGGTTGACTGTAGCAGAATGCGCACGTCAGGCTAAAGTTCGGCCTATCTGGGAACCCTTTTTGTTCTATAAATCCATAATATTCAATGATGTGCTAATGGAAAGGCGCTCTTTGTTAAAACAAGTCCCCTGCAGCTAGAGAATCACAGCCTGCCAGACCACTTGCCCGCCCACAAACTGGAGTGAGCGGAATAAAAGGTACATCAGAGGCTGATAATGTGAACACATGACTTGTCATACCCGTTTGCGGCCGGAGTGACCCTCTCTAGGTCTCTTCACGCCCCTCCGTGGAGCAGAGGACGTCTGATCCAACGGTTCTGTTCAAAAACACACACACAGTATCCGCTCATGGAAGTCCTTAGAGGGAAGAAGGAAAACTACAATCTTGTCTGAAGTCTCAAAACTTCTCAAAACCCCCCTTCCCACCCTCTGCCCGCGTCATTTAGTAAGATGATAGCTCACCATTCGGGATGTCCGTCTCCAGGTCCATCAGCGGAGAGGAAGGCGCTTGATGGCCAGCACTGGTGGATGGTGGGTGGCTGGGGATCGTGGTGCCCTCTGGCTGGGTATAAAGTTGGGGATACGCTGATATAGGGAGGCTCTCTTCGCTAACAGTAAGCGGCAGGTCAGCCTGCACCTCTTCTTCGGTGTCCTCATCTTCACGGATTACGAGAGTGATCCCTGGTGACTTGTCTGTGTTAAAGGAGCTGCCTTGGTCTGCAGCAGCCACACAAAAACAGACATGAAATTTGGGCGGTTTACCTTTTGATTTTTGAGTACTTGTGAATAATAAATGTAGTCAACACAAGCTAATTTTATTTGATACAAGTGCATAGAAAGGACAAAAACGGCTCTGACCTGCACTTAAAACAGGCCCATCTTTTGGCTTTCCATCCTCCAAAGCCACATGCTCTGACTGAACAGATGCATCCTTCATTTCCTTCTTCTGTGGTGGTACCAGTATGGGTACTGGAAGCTGAAGAGAACAGGAGAAACAGGTTATCATTGGATCTGCTTAGGCAACAGAGCACAATAATGGTTTTCAATTAAAAGAAGTAGTGTTGGGACGTACAGGAACAGGTACAGCCATTGGAACAGGTGTGTGCTGGGAGTACATGTTCATAGGTACTGGGATGAAGATCGGTACTGGGACTGGCACAATCACCACTTTCACATTGTCCTGCCCTGCAGAGGAGCTTACTGAGGGCAAAGTCAGAGCTGGAGGAGGAAGGGAGAGAGGGAGGGAGGGAGGGAGAAAGAAATGAGGAGAGAGAGATTATGAAGAAGAGAGAGAGAAGGGTGAAGGAGAAGAGAGATTAGGCTCAAATACCCAAATGTCTCCATGGCAACCAGAGACAGATCAATTAACTAAATATAAGAGGTGATAACTTTCGCACAGTGCTTTTACATTAAGATGAAATATGGTGAAAAACAATGTACAATACTACTATGTTACCAGAAGGCAGAAATGAGAGCGAGCAGTCCCAGCAGTCCCTGGGTCATTCTCAAATCAAACCAGTACATGCAAGGGCAAGAAGACCTTTTCATTTTCATAAAAATATTCAATAATACATGCATGGACACGTTAATATTACAGATGGACAAATTGATCGACAACTTAATTAATCCATGCAAAGGAACAAGCTTTTCAACTTCTCTTCAGACCTGAGTGGGGAGCTGCTATCGATGGGAAGGCTCAGCAGACCAGCGCTTGTACCACACTGGTTTTGTCATTCCACTGTCTCAAGAGCTCCAGCCAACATATTTAGCTGCTGGTTTCTGTCTGATAGTGGCGAAATCCTCCTCCTTCCCCTTTGGCCATCTACTCACCTCTATTATAAATCTATGAGCAGCGACACAGTACTTCAGAGAAGTGGAATCACATCTACCTCACAAAGGTAGTTTCTTTTGTCTGTAATAGTTTATGCATGAAATGCGTTATTCATTTAAGGCCCTTTAGCTGTCAATGATGCCCAGTTTCCTCATCCGTCTGCAGACTGCTTTGAGAGTTCAGGTTGGTCTTTTTGTGTGTTAGTTTGTCTTGATTAAAACAGAACCCCACTTCAAGTGCTGCAGCTTTGTGTAGCTCTGGGACAAATGTATTTATAGTTGAGAAAGTTACTAAATAATGGATACTTGATAGTGATGCTTTACACAGGTGAGTCAGGAATTGACATTCACAGACTTTGGGCTGTGGAATACCATTTACACACACACACACACACACACACACACACACACACACACACACACGGACAGACAAAACTGTATTCAAAAATAAAATTTGACCAATATTGACCATTTTATTTGAGTTTAACCAAACCATACATACCGTATTTTACAATCCAAGGCATGTCAAGGGGCATTACAAACAACAGTGGAGAAGTCACACCTACAACAGACAAGTCGCAAAAGAAGTAAACCGTTTGCACCACTGGGCTGTAATCGACTCAGGCCGACAGAATTTAAGTCAGCTTTGGCTCAGATGACTCATTTATTGAACTTTGACACATACATCACACATTCATAATAAACATTAATATAGCTTCACAGTACAAATAAGGTCAATCACTCACACATCACTGAAATTCAAGTGATCCAGCATCTTGATCCTCTTGATCCATCTTGAGAGAATTGTGCCCCCGCCTACTTGGTTCATCGCTACCAGCGGTCCAAATTTGTTTTAAAAAAAAAGAGACTTTTAACAGAACCATAAAACAAATGATTATTTAATACCGATTCAGTAATTGAGTGTTTTGTTCCAAGTAGAAGCACAGTTAGCAGCACTGTTGCCAGGAAACGGCTACACAAACCTGCATTTTTATGTTTCGGCAAATTATTGTTTAATTTGAACAGAAATGTTTTATTCCCACGTTGTAAACAGCATGATTTAAAAAAATAATATCAGAAGTTAGTTTTTATTCAAAGGTGATATTCCCTTTGTGCATCTTGGCGAGCAGGTAGGCACAAGTGACCTGAATAAACGTAAGGAACAGCCTGCATACTGTATGACAGGCGTGGGTCACGTTAGAGGGATGCAGCGGTGGGAAAATATACTTGTGTACGTGTACATAAGAACAGTTTAAATAACATACACAAATCAAGCATAACAAACAAGGGAAACAAACGTCAGAATTACAAGGTTTAGGGCCCTCGAAAAGTGTGCCGATGAGCAGGTTCAGCTTTAATGATATATATCAATGTCTCATGAAACAAATTCATAAAATGAGGTATTTTTACTTGCATGTTACAGCACTGTTTTGTAGCTCAGTGAAGCCCTTAAGGAAGTATCTTGTCTTGACTGTTAGTCCATCAGCCACAGAACCCTTGCAACGCAGTCACAAAACCCACTCTTTTTTTGGGAAGACAATACACAAAGACGGCCTCAAGGACCTGTTTCGTATTTATACTCCCATCTATGATCAACAGGAATAACAAAACATCCCTTTAAGTCCGTCGTTTCCATAACCTGTCATTTTGCAAACGCACATTCATGTAACTGCTTATTGCTTGACAAAATGGTGTCAAGCAATAAAGTATCAGGTTAAATTGAAACAAGACCAGAGCAGAGTATTGTAGGAGTGAACACAGCCGGTTAATCCTGCAGTTTAATCCTTGTCCGGGCTCCGGGTAGAAGACACACTCCTCACGTAAGCAGGTCACGAGGCTGTGGAGAGAAAAACTTGGGTGACAAACTCGACCCTCTTGAGAAGTCAGTTAAATTGACTTGGAAAATGTACATTGATTGGAACGGATCATGCCAGTACTGTGGTTTTAACAGCATAATATGGGATTGTTTGGATTTTTTTTAAAGTGGGCCGCATGAGGTAATTATATGTAGATGGCGGTTTGGAGATGTGGCGCAGCAGTAAAATGGATCAAAGGCCCATTTTTTATAATAATTTATCATATTGACCATTATACTTGGAAAAAGTTGGTCTATTGCAGCCTTGGACGGTTTGACTCAGGGGTTAGTTTGGATTCAACTCCTGTATTCTTCAATACTGTTCTTAGTATGTCGCATCTTCAACAGGCTGTCTGATGTCAAGGTAAAGCGTTAAAATTATTTTAAATATACCCTGGACTATTAATTACTATAGTCAATGAAATGAATATGTTTAAGTAGCTCAGTTCTACATAAGAAAAAAAAGCAATTAAAAGAGCTAACCCCTTAATTAAGTGACAATTATTGCAATCGGCATGCACTCAAAAAGAAGGATCCATGGAGAGTAGACTTGTTATTCAGGAGGCTCACCTTGTGTATCGGGCTCAGGAGCCGTCTTGTAGATCAGTCTGGTGTGGTAGATTTCAAAACAGGGCACAGGACAGAGGCTGGGCTCTCCTGAACACGTCTTGCAGTAATACGATGTCTTCCTTGTTGCTGTCCCACTCTCCTGCTGACAATGCTTGCTTTCCGAGTGCTCGCCCTCTTTTGAGTCACGCGAGTTCACTCCCTTCGACTCTTCTTCAATTTCCCTCACCAGCTGCTCCTGCTCTTCGTCCTGCTCCGCCACCTTTGACTTTTTCTTCTCCCGCTTCTCTTCCTCCTCTCTCTTCCTTTTGTGTTGTGAGCAGACCTTGCAGTCAGAGTCTGTCTCGCTCCTGTCCAGGAAATGGCGTCCGGTCAGACGCGCTGGCACGCCGTTACGCAGCTGGGTTTCTCCCTGAGGTTTTGGGGACGGCTCCGGAGACGTGGATGCTTCCGTGGATGGCTGGTCAGGTAGCGAGGGGCTATCTAGCAGAGCTGGTGCAATTATTGAAACAGCTAGTTGTGAACAACGAATGATTGGATGAACCAACAAAAAACAATGAATGAAAATATATTAGATGGTGTGTAGGGTTGCAAAGACCCTACAAAAGGCCCGCCAGCCATTGCCAGTAGGACAATAAGCTGCTTTAATAATGGGAATTACATTATTCTTATTATTGTGAATTTTTGGTGTGGGTATTAGCACAGAATGATGACATTTTTAAAATCAAAATGTAGAATATCATCTTTGTCATGGCAAATTACTATGATATTTTATACTTAATTAGGAGGTTCATGTTATCTTAATATACGAGTCTCTCTTGTACTAGGACAGCAACAAAGCTCCACATCATATCCCACAGAGCACCTTGCTAAAAGCTCTCACTTTGCTGACAACTCAACTTCTCAATTCCACTATTATGGGAAAAAAACTGCCGACTCCCAAATCCTCAAGCTGTTAGTTTGACCAATCAGCAACAAGGAGATATTGGAGAGAGATTTTTCACACACACCAAGCAGAGTCTGAACAAGCCTGAGCACCACCAGAGACAGCAGATATAATGTCAACAATTGTATGAAAGCAGGGCGACATTATTCCAGGACCAATTTGAAAATAATCGACACGAAAGTCTGCACAAAACAGTGTCCAGTCAGTAGACGATATCTGGTGTCTGGACACTGTAGTGCATTTTAATGTCAGGAAACACAGGCACTTTTCCTCTCAAGCAGGCTCTGCTTGCCGTCCGAACGAGGTGAAACAGCTGGACTACCCAACTTGTTTTGAGTGGAGTTTTTTTTTTTTGTAACTACCTGTTAAATCATCGAAGGGCGTGGGCAGCTGGCACATGCTCTCTTGGTCCATGGTAAAGGGACGACACAGAACAGACTTATTCTTCATTTGACGTCGGCGGGGCATCGGCACTCGCATGGCGTCAGTCTGAGTGCTGGCCTGGAACAGAAAAGTAGAGCCAACCTGGTTCTTGATTCGGATTATGCTGCGTTAGATTGTGTCACACTTCAAGTCAGTTATCAAATCTTATTATAATGTTTGAAAACAATTTGACAACTTTTTTCGTATTTGTGTGCTACCCCTAACCCTGTAAAGCCCAAACCATTAAATAATTGACAGTAAATTCCAATTCTTTGAAACTGGAGCCTTTATTGGTCCTTCTGAACAAATAAAAAAAAAAAATTCAAATATCAATTTCCATATAGGAGTTTTAATTTGTATCATATTTGATACAACGGGTCACAATGCTCAAGATTGTTCAAGAAAAAACAACAAACAATACACAAACAAATCCAACAAAAACAATGCAGCAATGGAACTGGCAGGGTGGAAGTCAGGAAGACATAACATTTCAGTTATTTTTACTCATTTTGCGGTTCACAACCTTTTTATTTTGAGTTATGGTAGGCTTGAAAACAGTTTCTGTCCTTGTTCAGACAAAGATGCACTCTGCATTTCTCACAGTACACATGGGCAAAGTGGCCTACGCAGTGCTTGCATCTCTGTCGGGTTTCCCATGTTGGGAAATGATAAAGGCCATCCTTTCTCACATCAGGGGGCAGCTCTGGGGTTTTCCTCTTCCGGGGAGGGGTTGGCGTTGCTTCTGGAGAGGAGAGTGGTCTGCCACACTTTTTGACCTTTCCTGCGCTTGTGAGGGCGGAGGCAACAGAAGCCTGAAATCTTCGAAGGGGCAGGGCTTTCTGCCTGGGCTGCAGTTTCTCCATGTCTCTTCTGTAGCGGTTCCATGCATTGATTACTGCCACTGTAACGGTGTGCCACCAAATGTAGATGTACCATCTTCGTGATCTAAAGTTGAACTTGTACAGTGCAGATAGCATATCAAGAAGGTCAACCCCTCCCATGAACCTGTGGTATGTGTCAACAATGGCTGGTCTGGGAACCATTATGTAGGTTTTGGCTTTCCGATCCCAACGTTTCACATTGCCCAGTGGTTCAACACCAACAAAAGAAGAGAGCAGGTTCACAGCTTTGTTGTCATACCATCTCACAACGATGTTGTCTTCCTCATTTACTCTGAAATCCAGAGACCCTCTTCCCTTGGTCTTCAGTTCTTTTTCATCTATCAGTCTGCAGTTCTTCACCCTGTTCATTCGGACTGTCCCTATGTAGTAGATTCCTCTTTGTTTCAAATGCTCCACCAATGGTACTGATGTAAAGAAGTTGTCAGCAAAAACTTTGTGATTTTTTCCTGCTGGAAGGGTTGAAGTCATTTTCAGGACAACATCTCCTGTAGCACCAACATCAGATTTCTCTTTGTCTGGATTTTCTCTCCCTTGGCACACGTCAAAGTCATAGAGATAGCCACTTTGGCCGGCACGTCCCCACATCTTGAACCCCCACTTGTGAGGTTTTCCTGGCATGTAGCATCGTAGATTTGATTTTCCTTTGAAAGGCACCATGATTTCATCAACAGCGTGACATTCTTCAGGAGGTACGCAAAGAAATCGTTGCCGTAGTTTCTCTAACCATGGCCTTAGTTTCCACACTTTATCCTTTTTTGCATCCTCATCCACATTGAGGTTGTCCTGAAAGTGAATCAGCGTCAGCAAATCCAGGAATCGACCCCGTGACATCACATCACACACTGGGGGGTACCTTGTCTCCATCTCCCAGTAAGCTCGTACGTTGGGCATCTGTACTAACCCCATGTGCATGTACATACCCAGAATTTTCTCAATTTCTTGGGCATTTGTGTTCACTGATTTTCCATTTTTCTGAACACTGTACAAGTTTGTTTCTTCTGCAATTTCCTGTAGCATTTCCTCAGTCACAAAATCTTTGAAATACATATATGGTGTCCAGTCAAGCCTCTCTTCAGAGTCTTCCTCAACACATTCCACAAACTCAACAGATGGAGGTTCAAACTGTCGTCTTCTCCACTGATACTCCTTCTTTTTCACTTTGCCCCTTGCAAATTGCTTTGGTGTTGTGTCCTCTTCTGGGACTTCTGGGACTTCTGGGACTTCATCATCATTTTCCTCTTCCTCATCATCACTACTATCTGGGTTTTCCCCAGTCCCTGCAGTAGGAGTCCATTCCTCATCCTCATCCTCATCTTCCCCGAGCTGCTCCATGTCACTTGAATTCCCATCCATAATCATCTTTAGAACATCTTCAACACTGAATTTTTTTGCCATCTAAAACACACATGCACACAAAAAACTGATTATTGTGTATTTTTTCTTTGAATTGGTCAGTTTTTAGTGAAAATCAGTAAGCAAAATGAAGTTGCTATCAATCATACCATTGCAACACCAAACTAGTCATCAATCATCATGATACAACAAGTTGCATATCTGATTTTTTGCTCTGAATGTACCAAATAATGTAATTTAAACATTTAATTAGTTTACTTGAGTATGTTGCTTGATATTATTTATAATGCATGAAATACAATAAAATTACAATTGACTGATTTAGAGTTACATGACCTTATACACCCGCTGTATCAAATTTGATACGTCATTTTTAACACGGTTTTACCAAAACATAGATTATGAAATATTAAGTAATTTCACATTGCACCAACCCAGTAACTGTTCCTATTGACGTTTCACACACACACACAAAAAAAAAATTCTTACCTTAACTTTTCCAAAATTGGCAAAGTTCTTCTTGAAAAATCACACCTGTCCACTTCCTGATTAATAGCAGTCTTGTAGAATGGCGGGAAAGGCCTCTAGTGAGCAGATTACTGCCCTCTGGTGGATTATCGTTGTAATGCATGTATATAATTGTATACATCGGGTTTTTCAAGAAAAAAATTGTCACAATGCTCATGTAGAGGGCTCAAAAACTCGTGTATCATATATGATACGTTTGGCGTTATAGGGCTAAGAAACAAAAATATACACACGGAGCACGTACATGGTCTAGGTTCTTGCCGTCAACGTTGGAGGTTGGAAGTGATCCTACAAGAGAGGAATACAAAAATAAGGGCACTGCATTAAATCCCACAGTGAGTAATCGGGATCATAAATGTGGAACAACTGAGTGTTAAGCTAACCAGTGAGAGCAGTGTTTGCTGACACACTGGGCTGAGAGGCGGAGCCATTAGCCAGCGATACAACGTCGGCTATGACAGGGTTCATCTGTGAGGAGTGGTGGGGCTGCGTTGGGGCTGGATGAGGAGACAAACATACACAGGTTGTGACATTTCTACATATGTTACTCCTTTTGTTCAATGTCATTCCTTCCACATCATAAGCTGCCAGTACTCCGTTGTACCAGCAATTTCCAACAACTTTTTTTCAAACAGGAAGCTTCCCTACATTTGCTACAAACAAATGGATGACAGCTTCATGTTGGCAGCGGGTGGAAGTCTTGATGATATGTGTTTTGTCTGAAACTGCTAGCATATGAATTCTTGGAATATTTCCAAAAGCCTGTTTTGTAAGGTCACATTTCGCAATTTTCGCTTTCAAGATTATGGGCCCGACGTACCTATGTACACTGCTATTAGACATCATACAGTACAACACAGATGCAGCAACACAATTTACCGTGCGATGTTTGCAGCGCTGTTCCTGTGCCGTTACTGCTGGTGTGCTGACTCGCCTCAAAATGCAGGTAGCAGTACTGCTGCAGGCAGGGCAGGTTGCAGAAATTACGGACTGAGCCCAAACACTGCAGCTTCTCAGCCATGTAGCCCTGCTTGCGACAAGTGTCACACCGACCCATCTGAGTGGGACAGGAGCAAGAGGGAAGATGGAGAAAAACAAACACAACCAGTTTGAACACAGTCCTGCACTCCCCTGGGTCCAATGGCTAACAATGCACGGTGCAACCGGTCGCCTCACCCCGTAGTAGAGCACAGTGAACTGGGACATGCAGTGGGGTCTACAGAAGTCCTCCAGCCTGCCTCCGTAGTGGCTATGCAGCATCTTCTGGCTGATGCCGGAGCAGTAGGCGCACGGACGCCACGGATGATCCTTGTTACGAGATGTCAGGTCCTGCTTGAAAAGTTGCTTACAGCCTGGAGCAGAGGAAGGAGGGGCCTTACGTTATTCAACTTCTTGCTTCTTGCAGAAGAGACAGGAATAACAATGTACCGGAGAAGCTGAAGGTGTGAGATCATGTCGACTCACTTTCCCCGCAGAAGATCAGGTCCTGTTGGTTGTAATTGATGGTGTCAAAGAACACTTTCTCCTGTTTACAGAACTCACACACAATCAGGATATTCTTCTGGGTTTTATACTGCTCACAGCACGTCTTACTGCAGAACATAGAAATATGATCCTGAAAGAAAACAACCAGCATTGACAGAATCATTATCATCGTCATGGTTAGTTGAATAGTTACGGTCACTGGGCATAAGGGTTAGGGTTACTATCCATATATGCATGTACATGTGAGCCATGTTTCTTACTTGGTGACTGAGTAGCAGAGGCTTTGTGTTGAACTGTTTGCTGCACTGATGGCAGGTCAGCTTTGAGGTGTCACTAGGTCCGCCCTGTGCTGGTTTCAGGGGCGAACCAGCAGGTGCTCTGGCCGGGGCTTGAGGGGAGGGGAAAGAAGGGGAGGACGTGGTTGTGTAGGGAGGCACCAGCGGGGGCACTGAGGTATGACTGGGATGGTGAGCATGGTAGGGGACTGAAGATGGTTGGCCTTGAGGGATGGGAGGGACTGAGCTGGCTCCTTTGGGGGCTTCTTTGATGGAGGGCTCCTTAAGAACGGAGGTTCCATTGATGAGATCTGGCTGAGAGGTGATACCGGACTTCTGTGAGGATCAGGTCAGAAAAAAAATAAATCAATGAGAAGGTTTAGACCAATAGACCCTACATCAACGTTTGTTGGATACAAAAAAAGTTGATACGCCATTGGTGCCTTTACCCTGTATATGGTGACACAGTCATAGGAGCAGAAGTTCCGAATGGTGCCGTCCACCATGGCCAGATGATACTGAGGTACAGCTGTCACTTTGCACAAGCAGCATGGGAATGAAGTACCTACGAAAGAGTGGTAGAATTAACCAGACCACACTGCTAGCATGTGAGCATCTAATCATTAATAGTGAAACAGTTTTGGTTGAGAAATGGGATGCATTGAAAAATAAGTAAGGTAATATTACCATACCCCTGTTCATATTGAGGGGTATGGTATTGCAGCAGATAATACACGTGCAAAATAATAAGATAATAACATGCAGATTAAAAAATAAATACAATATACATTTATTTATTTAAAATGTTACGATGGCACACATCATGTGATTTCCATTGATCCTTGATCATTAGTATATATTTATCATAAACCTGTGAGGAGAATGTTGTAATCGCTGGGATGAACTGAAGCAACTTCCGCATATACCATCTGTGTGTGTCCTTACCAGTGAGGACGTGTTTCGGTGGTCGACTGCGTTCCACACAAGTAGATGAACAGTACAGTTGGACTTTCCCCTTCTGGTCTCGTTCCATGATGGTGAAAGACACTATCGCCATCTTGTGACAGTAGGCACACTCAACAGTCTTTCTGCAATTCTACGAGGAAACACAAGTGGATTTCAAGATGTCTGCATTTGGTCAAAAAACAGGAGTCCTTCTGTAGTTAAACGATTTGTGAGTACTTTAAATTTAATTTATAGCCACGAATATCAAAACATGGGAGGTACAGATTAGGTATTTTTAAAGTGTCAAGTCGACTACTACAATAGCAATGTTGTTTGTTAGCACAGGTTGACATAATGTGCGGAATTCAGTGCACCTTTCTAGTTTGAGTCATTTTCATAATTAACATTTTTGTCAAAACATCCTACTTCCATATTTGTTTGTATTAACCCTTTAGAAATACCATCAGAAAAGGTTTCCCGCCTACAGTCCCATTATGTGCAGCAGCAATCTAACGGCACCAATATATATTATATTCACCTCTGCAACTTTTACGCAAAAGAATACCTGTTTGTAGGTGCCAATACAGGTGGGACCACAGAAGTTTAGCTGCGATCTGTCGATTGTGAGTGTCTCACAGGCGCCTGAGCTGCTGCTGCAGTAAAGTCCGCAGCCTTCACAGCAGTTCATGGCTAGGTGCCGCATCTTGCGCCACGTTACAAAGCAGGCATCACTGCAGAGTCTGTGGAGACGACCTTGATGGGTGACCTCGTGCTCAATCTGCTGCAAAGACAACAGTCACAACACAAAAAGATGAAAGGATTAGACCGTAGAGTGAAGATGCAAAGGACTTTGGGGATTCACTGCCGACGTGGCTCCTTGGCACCTTTGCTCCTGCTTACTTTATTAGAGACCCGACAGACACTACAAACGGGTTTGTCAGCTGGTTGCTCCGCTGGTTTCTCGGGCGGATTCTCTGGCTTCTTCTCTATTCGTTTATCAGGGATCTTGTTACCAGGTTTCTTTTTGTGTCTGAAGACCGACAGACAGAACTGGCCGCAGAAGTTAAAGAAGGTGTTGTTTACGTCTCCTGGAATCGTGATTGTGTCTCTGGGCTGAAAGATCTCCCTGCAGAGTTAAATACGGCAGTAAGGGGATTGAACACATACAAGTACAGAGAGTTACATGTGGAGTTCTAATTGATATAGGTTAGACATTCAAGCAAATGTTTGAAGGCAAATGCCATTAAGTATTACCTGAACAGAACTTAAGTCAGGAAACTGTTTATTTTTGAGTCATGCAAAAAATATCTGCATATATTTATAATTAACATAATTACAAGGGATCATTTGTCCCTTAAAGGCCAAAGGACAATGTGCACATGTTGCCAACGAAGAGAAAGTCAGATTTAAGTTAATGCTGATTCAAGAAGAAAACAGATGGACCTGTTGCACTGGAAACAGGACCGGTTCTTGTTGGCTGCGGGCAGATGGCCACTCAGACAGACTGTGGAGCAGAACAGCTGTGTCGAACCCTTCCTTTGGAACGCCGTTTGGCCTTTCAGCAGAACCTACGGGCATTTGGAAAACCACAAAACATTGGACCAACAAGTAATAAAACACAAACATGCGCAAATTAAAAGCATATCTACCCATCATTTAACCAAACAATCTGATCAATGCAGTACATATGACACATTAATAACAGTTTTTCCTTCACAACAAGGACATCTATGTACCTTAGAGCAGCCACTGCAGCGCACGCTCCCCGCAACAGAGGGCAGGGACGGGCGGGGCGCTGCTGGTATCAGAGCTGGTATTGAACTTGTGATTGTAGCTGGCGGTCTGAGAGGAAAGGGAGCCATGCCTTGTAGTACAGTACCTCTACCTGGAATAAAGATGGTCGGGGGAGCTGGGACTGGTGCTGGAACTTGAATGGATAAGAGAGGAAAAGAGGAAAAAACAAGATTTTGGTAAATCTGCGTGCAAGAACAATGGAAACAATAGAACTGAATATCTTGTTTGAATGCAGTAGTTATTAAAGCTTTATGGTACTCATTTTTCCACTTGTCTGGTATTAAAAAGGTCCACTGGTAAATGCCTTTGCCCACAGTTCTCCACTCAGCCCAGTAAATCTGGTCTTCCTAAACGACCATTTCCCAATTCAAGCAAGTGGCGTTGCATGTTTTATATACCGTTTTACCAACTTCCCTTGGTTGCGGCCCACAAAATTCCTTGACTAAATCCATGTCATCGATAACAAAAACAAATTGATTTGCGTGTATGTCATTATATCTGTGTAATAGCTGCCGCTGGTCAAAGCAGGCACTGACACATTGTTAAAAAAATAAACATGTCCACAATCTTCTAGGGGAAGTGGGTAGCACATTCCCACTCAGCTCAATAACAGAACACATAGCTGATTTTATTGAAAAAAAAGCCATTTTCCAAACAATAACAAATGCTGTGGTTTAAATTGGAGTGATTGTTTACATTGTACCAGTGAATGAACCTACATGTGGGACAAGTCATCCAGATTTGAGATCTCTCTTGCAGATTCACAGAAAAGTTGACAAAGTTGTTCATCCCTCCTTTCAGGATATCTGTCCTGCTAACCGATCCAACTACACAGGAGGATTTTAGTGCCAGGGTAGAAGATTGTTTTACAGGTAAAATCAGAAGAACCGTCAGTTCCAAATGTGAAATGTGCTAATGTGCGTTTTGGCAGGTGAAGAAAGGAATATAAAAAAGGTCAGTGTACCACCTAACATTTCATTTTGACCGTATGAAACAGATTGCTTTATAAAATGCGTGCCACCAAGGGAGGGTGAAAGCTAAATGTTAACACCACAGCTCCTGCCAGCAGAATCCAAACTGCACCCAGCATTTCCTGCTCATGTTTTCAGACTGACTAGCATCCCAAATTAGCTTCAAGCTACCGTCCCAATCTTATCCAACATACAAAAATGAACAGGACACTGCAAAATACCAACCCAGATGTTAAAATGAGAAAAATAGATCCCAACAAATGAGTGAACTTACCGGTGGGGGGTGTAAAGGTGCTCCCTCCACCCACGGAGTAGACGGAGCTGATCCTCAGCTCCTCCTAAAATGTGCACACAACAAGAAAAAGTTTAATTGGGCCTTTCCAGCCAGTACAGTTGTAAGTCACATAATGAATGATTGATTTGAAGACAACAAGAATACCGTCTAAGAAAACATTCTACAATTAGTAACAATCAGCGCACAGTATTAGCGGCCGTCAGCGCTGATCCCAACAAACCATTTGACTCCGGAAACACCTGTTCTCTCTCTCACACACACACACACACACACACACACACACACACACACACACACACACACACACACACACACACACACACACACACACACACACACACACACACACACACACACACACACACACACACACACACACTACAAATCTAGCCTTAATAATGAACGCATGCGGGAGAACCCCCCACACCTACCTCTTGATTCTCTAGCTCCTCTTTGATCTGTCTGATGGAGCTCTGAGGCAGTAGAGCTTTGTCGTAGCCCTCATCTATGGGCTCGTCTTTAATATTGATCGTAGTAGACAACGCAGGATTACTGTCCTCTATTGGAGCTGCTTCGGACCTCTGAAATAATAGTATTCAAAATTAGCTGCTGAAGGCTCAAATATTTAAGAATTGGAGTAGCATGACAATCTTTCCATATCCCTACGTCTCCCTCCTGGCCATCTTCAGTCTCCGCTGTCTGGTTCAGGCCGCCTTCATCTGACAGAAGGGTAGAAAGAAAAACCTTCAATTTAAACAAATATAATACATAATATAGAATAAAAACGAGCAACAAAACAAACAAGGCTTCCATTTCCATGTGATGACCCTAGAAAGTATTTAATAGTCTAGTTACATGTGCGAAGAACACCCATTTAAAATGATGTAATAAGAAAACGCAACACGTTTGGTTAACTTGGGCTTTGCACTAGGAGCTTCATGTCTCCCAACTCTTGCCTACACCGCAGATTCAACATACTCCTCCGGTCCAACCAGAACCCATTAGTCCCCACAGAGCACAAACTACACGTGATGACTTCAAAGACCACTGCTGTCATTTACAGTGCACCTTCATGGAGACAACACTTACAAGAGACAAATATATATATACATTTATAAATATAAATATAAAAAGAATGTGAACATTGAAGTAGAGGCCAAGATATCCAGACTTATGTTGCATTCTATCTGAACCACACCGAGCAAGTCCTCAAAAAGCAAACGACAAAACATAAACTCTGCGGTAATGAGCTGTTTGTCATACTCATAATACTGTCCAACTCCTCTCTGTGAACATCTTGCTACAGTGTTTGTGGGTGCAAATTAACACTGTTATATGCTTTCTATCAACTTGTATGGCTTGTCTTGTTCGCCATTGTCAAACTGTTTATGGTAATAAATGTTTCCTGATTCCTGATCCTAATTACTGATTCCTAATAACAGCAAACCCCATGGAGTTTTTTGGCTTATCGTACTGTAAGGTTCATGTCACAGGTGTTACAATTCCAATTTATGAGGTAAATGGAACCCGGCCGGAGCCGCAAGTATAGCTCAAGTCCCGAAAATACTGTACAACAAACTGGCCAAACAAAACTCTTTCATTAGAGCCTCCCTGTCTGGCTCATGCCCACTCCATCGACAAATGAACTGAACCTGATGTTAAACATGCCATTAGTGAGCAATGTGGGCCTTTACAACAGTCTAAATTTTCCACACACATGCAGCTTTCTTTACCTCGGCTGTTATCACGTGTGTGGTCTTTTGAGGAGTGGGAAGTGTTAGAAGACCCTGTGCTTCCTCCCCTCTCTTGCACCTCCTCCTCCCCCTTCTCCTCTATGGGCTGACCGACAGAGGGTTCACCTGGAGTTGGGTTGTTTGTGGCTCCTTGTTGGGCAGCTTTTCTCTTTGCATTACCCCCTTTAGCGTCCTCAAGGCTGTCAATTGGCAGGGCAAGCTGCCAGTCTTCATCTTCTTCCTCCTCCACCTCGTCTTTTTCTTCTGGCCCAAATGCAGGAAGGCCATCTAGTGCATCATTACATGCAGCCTCTGCACCTCCTCCTCTTTCCTTAGTTCCCACACTAAACAAGGAGGGTTGGACAGTGGAAGGGGAGGACGTGCAAGGTAAGGATGACTCCCCCGCTCCCTCATGAACCTTTTCTTCTCTGCTGCTGCCGTTGCTATCTTCTTCTACCGGTTGGCATTCCCCTTGTCCTGAGGTTTTGTCACCTCCCTTTGTTTCGTCCCGACCTCCACTCTGGGAAGAGCTGGCAGAGCCTCTGGAGGAGTCAGCAAAGTCTCCAAGCCCCATCACTTCGTCAAACACTCTGGACAGACGCTCCTCGTGCTGTAAGGGAAAGAAAAAGGTTTTACTCAGTTTCACTTTTGTGTAGTGTTCCTGATTCATACAATTTGTTGTGTACAAGTTGTTCAAATTTTATTTATTTTAAATACTTTGTAAATGATTTTTTTAATTGCAATGTTGCAATAGAGATACAACTTGAGAGTTTGGCTCAGTATTTTGACAGTGATTTGAAATGATCCCCATTAGGATCCAGTCCACACTGTTGCCGCTTTTCAACCATAGTAACTAACCTCGAATCCGACTGTGATCATCAGTTCCTGTGAGTCTAAAAAAATAAGTTACATCTTAATTTGACCACCCAGCATGTATGTAGAAAGAGATAAGTGCAACACCAGAGGCAACATTTAATGGCCTGAGTAAACCTTTATCTTGTATTTGTTTATGGCACAGCAGGAAGAGCACAGGTGAGTAAAATTAAACAAATCTTCTCCATTTAAAGCAATGTAAGGACACAAGCACAATACCAGGGATGTGAAGCCATTTCCCCGAACTGAAATTCACCTTTAAAGTTGTTTTTGTTACATCTCGGCTGTTCTTGGTGTCAAATGCCGGCTACAGAATACGTTCTGTATAGTATTCTGTAAGTATACTGGTCCAACTACCAACCACTGCTTACATTTGCAGGTCCACCTTCATCTACTGTGGACTAGTAATCAAGTGTCCATGCTCCACACGGACAGCCTCCAATAACAAACCCTGTTCCCATGCAATTGGCTGGAAAACCAAATCTATTTTATAATAACATTATTAACAACAAAAGTGCCGCTAAAAAAATCGCTTAATCTACATTATATTAGAATTTTGAGCAGAGGACTGAATATAGTCTTGGCTACTGTAATGAGTAGAGTAGGAGTATGCCCCCGGCTAAGAAGGGGAACTTATATGCCATCCTCCCCTCACTGAAATACATCCCTTCGTGTCCACTTAGAAGGGAGCGTGCCATATGTCTTGCTGTTATGGGTTATTATTATAAAAGGTGTGGAGAGGTATCCCTCTACACCCCATTTATTCTATTCCTCCGCTTGTAATTCACGAAGGCATTTGCGTAGTCGCTGGAGTTAGCCAGCTACGGGATCGTAACGTAAGGCTAGCTAACTTAATTAGCTAACGTTAGCTCAGACGGGCTCCTCTCAGCCAGAAGTTAGCCCTCCATCACTAGCGGTAAATCTGTTAATGTGGAGCCAGATATCCAGTAACCCATTTAGCGGCCCGTATGTGTGCTACTTTGAATGCATTATGTGTATATCCCTTACCTTTAGTCGTTTAAGTCTAAATTCATTCGACTCCGCCATGTTTTAATGATTATGCTGCAGACGCCGTGCTTTCAATCACCCGCCCTTGTTTAGTTATGGATCATGTACTTAAGCAGCCATCATCACTGACAGGAAGAAAGTTGCTGTACACTCACTGAAGAGACGTGGCTACTTTAAGTCGCCTAACGCCAGCGGGTTTAGTGAAGCAACTGTCGAGCAAGTTAAACACAAAATGTTTTAGGATACAACTTATTGTAAAATATGTTACACATAAACACAGTCGCGGTGTTTAGTGGCCTCTATCGGTGAGGTTGAAGAATGCAATCAATTCACGCCGCTTTGCTTTTTCTTGTGCTAGAAAAGATTTTCCCATTTGTCAATAATTGGGTTCTCAAACTTCTCACAAAGCAACATCGGTAGCCTGCACCGGTGACCATTAACCACTTCGCCTCCCAACCCGCGCATGTATGCAGACACTGCAATGTAAGGAGCATTGAAGCCAAACCTAAGTTTGTCCGTTGAGGGATACGGTAGAAAAATGGCGACGCAACATGGTGGGCCCCGTTAAAAAGGGACAGTTTATGTCTCTTGTACACAAGAAGCGCTCATTTTCAAATGGCGTTAAACACAAAGATTCACAGTTCTAAGTAATTAGCGTTATTTACTGATGAAAAAAGAATAAACATGATATTTCAATGGGTGCCAATAAATCCACTCCTACACGCTGGTCCTTTAAAAATAAAGACGACGAAGAAAAGGTGGGGGAAATACAACGTTAGCATTACCGTATTTTGTGGTGCCTCTTCTCCGTCTTTTGACATTGTAGGAAGTTGTCAGTAAGGGTATTTTTCTCATGGAGAGATGAAAAATATGTAGTTCAAGCCTACGCTTCTTTAAAACTGCCTAATGACTTACTTTTCAGGTCCTCCACATAGACCACGCCACTTTATCAAATGTCGTCTCCAGAAAAATACGCCCTGCTGTATTCGCGTCATTACGATAATTCCAGTTTTGAACGTCCACGGAACAGGATATGAAGATAAATGTTGTTGTATGGACTCAGTGTGATTAATTCAGCTAAAGCACATGAAAATAAAATCTATAGTATTTCCCCATTATCTGACAAATGTGGCTCAATCAACTAAAACGCAAATTAAAATCTAAGCAGCATGAGACATTGTCTTTTAATCAAACAATAATTTGTCTCTATATTTGTTTTATTGGTTATAGAAACATGATTGTATTTGGCCATCAAAAAGGTACGTTTATACTAGCGATTTTAACTCTTAAACTAATTGTAACACATGGCTAAGGGTGAGGGTAGTTGTTACTGTTATGTTAACTGATTTGACCAGTCAGCCAGCTACCACCTGTATTTAGTCATATGTACCATCAGACAACTTGTACAATGGAAATTAAACAATAATACCAACACCACAAAGAAAGAAGGTAGTGCCCCTTTAATATAATTTACGAGGTAATTGTCAGTATTCTACAATGTCCACCAATTTGAGGAGGAGACCCATATCTCATCCTGTCTTTACAAACAGACACATATACTCACAAATACAGGACGCTTGTCTGTGGTGAGACTAAGTGGAGGGTCCACAGATCCGGCTGCAGAGAATTGACAATCAAATTATTAACAAACAGCATGAAAGAACACAGCCAATGCAGCCACACAGCGAAATTAATAGTGATTTAAGGGCGAGTTAAGACCTTTGCACTCCTCTGTCTGGGAAGTGCCCATTTCTCTGCAGTCGGCATTAGCATCCACCTGGTGGTCATTGAGAGGTGGCCCACATAATTTTAGATGCCTGACTGTATCCTGCCTTTTAACTAATGTTTTGGGGCATAAAGGGCAGTGGAAGTGACCACCAGTGCTTCCACTCCTGCAGGCTTGATGGCATTTTGTAATAAATAAATCTGTAAAGGGACAAAAGCATTATTTGCGTACAATATTATATAAAGCAACGGGTAGGGCATATGTAAAGTAACTATTGTTAAGCTTAATAAATAGCAGTAGCTACAAACAAACAAATGATAATGTCATAGCACAAAGCTGACTGAGGAAACTAACCTTCGTGTTGAATGGCATTTTTTACATGCACCTCCATGTGCTGCAAAACTTTTGACTTACACCGGGGCTTGTAAGCCGATGTAGGACAAATGGGGCAATGATGCTCGGTACAGCACACCGTGCATCGTTCCACTTGAGGTATTCTGTTTCTATCGAACACACTGATATGTACCTTAAGCAAAGTCACAGAAAGAAAACATCAAAGTCTGAAACCATATTTTATAGCTATGTACATTCAGCTATTTTTACACTTTGCTAATTTTCTTTTAGAACTGCATGGTTGCTTACCATGTCAGAAGAAATGTGTTATTCTGAACGACGCATAATTCGGTGCCTATGAAAAAACAGAAAACCAGACTTTAACGTTGCGCGTAACGTTAGCGAATACCGTATACATTCACTAGCAGAGGTGAAATATAATAGCGGCTAATTCGCTTGCAGAAGTAAAATATAATCGCGGATGCAATCTTGAATGCTAGTCATCGCTTTTTAATTTTGAGCCCCTGGACCTGCCGTTAGACACGCCCAGGCATGAGGCGGGAGGGCATGAGACGACCTGAACAAAACCGTGGCTCTACCGTAAGTGTGAGGTAAAGTGCGCACGCTACAACAGGCAGGAGGAGAATGAGCTCGTTGGCAACAATAGCAAAACACTCCACGTGTGTAAACCTACCGATTTCCAATTTTAAACTTAACTTAAACTAAAAACACCAATTATCTTTTTTCCCCCACACACGCGTTGCACGTATTGCATCCCATGTATCCCTTGTATCCCATGTGATAGAAACGCAGAATCCGTGGCAGACAGGGAGAGCCCGCTCTACACAACTATAGCTCTATGTGCGCACGTCCCCACGCGCTTCTCGGGGTCAAACGGCCATCGCAACGCTGTCAGGAAACAGCGCAGAGGCGGAGTTGGGTCGACCATTTGTTATTGTTGTTGTTGTTGTCATCGTCGCTGTCCATCGTCGTTCCGACCAACCGGGGGGAGAGGTGTTTTCTCCTCAGCGTTACCTTGAAGAAGTCATCTTCCCTGGGCGACCGAATGGCAGCGACGGCGGTGAGAGCTGCTGCGAGGGCCCCGGCGTCTTTGTCCCGGTTCAGAGGAGCGCTGGTCGCGGCCGTGCTGGGGGATTGTGTCGGTGGAGAGTTTGAAGGAGCGGAGGAGGTGCCGATGGAGAGCGTGCTGCAGCACCTGAGCAACCTAGACGACGAGACCAAAGGGAACGGTCAGTGGAAAGAGAAGGAGAACATTACGTTAGCTCGTTTTGCAGGGGGAAGCATTACTCTCGAAATGTCTGAAATCAGATATTCAGCACAAAGTATTCCGTTTAATATTGAGATCACAAGCTTCACTTGAACATCACAGCAAAATGGTTTTAAATTCGAAATCCCTGTGATGTAACGTGTTCTTGTCCATCATGCACGGTTTATATGTCTGTGTTTGTTTGTTTGTGTTTGTGTGTGTGTGTGTGTGTGTGTGTGTGTGTGTGTGTGTGTGTGTGTGTGTGTGTGTGTGTGTATGATAGGTATCCTTGAGTACAGTGACGACACTGCAATGGCGCGCTGTGTGGTCCAGTCTCTACTCACTCGCGCCGGCTTTGATGAGCAGGACATGGCTCGCAGGTATTCAAGTGCACACTGCTGATACTAATATCTGCTCTGGTGAGAGCAGCACACACTCAAACTGAAGCTCCGGGTGTCTCTGCCCTGTAGGTTTGCTAAGGAGTACAGCATGTCCCCGGGTCGTGGCTATGGTTCTGGAGTGATCCAGGTGTTGAAGAAGCTGTCGTCCCCTCAGCTCAGCGACGTGTACCAGCCGGCAAAGGACCAGTTCAATGGTCGAGGGTCCTTTGGAAATGGGGGAGCTATGAGGGCGGCGCCCTTTGCGCTGGCTTTCCCTGAACCGGCGGATGTCAAAAGGGTGAGCATTGGGCATCAACGGGCCAACCCCCACATTCTTGGTGATATGTTAGAGCTGCTTTTATTCATTAAAAACAATATATCTATTCTAGATGTATGCCAAGTAATCAATAGTAACTAACTCACCAAGACCCAAATCAGGTGGAGCACTGACTTGGTTTTGATATGTTTTTTGCGCTCCAGTGTGCGTGTCAGGGGGCCATGCTCACCCACTCCTGCTCTCTGGGTTATAACGGGGCAGTGCTGCAGGCGTTAGCCGTGCACCTCTCCCTGCAGGGGGCAATAGACAAGCCCCAGCTGTTCATCAGCAGACTAATCACAGAGATGGAGGAAGTTGAGGACAACAAGGAGACACGCAACGATGCCAGAATGTGAGTAGTGCACTGCGATGTGACCTGATGTTCGTTGGCTTTCAAAGTGGATCTTCCTTTTTAATGTGACGTGTTTTCGAGCAGTCTAAAAGAAGCGGAGAAGCCTTTCTGCGAGCGCCTGCACAGAGTGCGAGACCTGATGGACAGGAGCAAGGTCAGCATAGAGGAGGTCATTTCTGAGCTCGGTCAGTATTCTGTTTGTCTTGGACTGAATCTTGACTTTTTTATTTTCAATTCAATCCTCTTTTGTTGTCCCCAAATTTCCGGTTCCCAACACCTATAGATTTTTATATGTTTAGACGGTATTGTTTTTATTGGTAGTATCCAGGGTCCCAACAAATTAACCTCTGAAATGTTTCCTCAATTAAACATCTGTACAGTAATATGGGAAACATCACCTGTCAACGTTTCCTGAAATAAGTTAACCTATTCCCATTGTTTGTTCTGTCCAAGCAACAGGCATATTCAGTGGCATACTAAAGAAGATGAAAATAAATACAGAGACAAGAAATCAGTGTTAAGAAGTCCCTTAAACTATAACTATAATTGTTTTGTAGAGTTAAATCTTATTTGGACAGAACAAAGGGATTGTGTCAATAGGGCTGAGGGAACTGTCTTCTGTGTTGCACCCTTACTTAACCCAGATATTTTTATTTAACATGGTTGCCTTGTGAACAGCTCACGCGCTATTCTAATTTTCCTGACTTCGTACCACTCAACATTTTCCCGCCTGCCCTCCCAGGTAACGGCATTGCCGCGCTCCACTCGGTCCCCACCGCCATCTTCTGTGTCCTCCACTGCCTGCAGCCGAGAGAATACCTCCCGGCAAACTACGGCGGCCTGGAGAGGACGATAGCGTACAGCCTGGCCCTGGGAGGGGACACGGACACCATAGCCTGCATGGCCGGGGCCATCGCCGGGGCCCACTACGGCATTGAGGCCATTCCACAGTCGTGGATTAGGTGCTGCGAGGGGGCGGAGGACGCCGACACCGATGCAGAGTGGCTCCACATGCTGTACTGCCGGTCCTCTCGGGGAGGCGACGGCAGTGGGACGGGGAAGCGGAGCTGCGAAGACGCATCTGGAAGCCAGTCTAACGCTTCTAACGGCACGGAGGAGACAGTTCGAGCCGAGTGATTCTTTGAGAGAGTTTGAAAAAAGAAAAAAAAAAACAATAACTAAAAACTACTCTTGAAACCACATGCACAAAATGGCAAACTCTGATTTAATAAATACTGTTTCATTTCTCTTTTGTTAGATAAAGGATAAGCTATCTTAACATTGTAACAGTATTTAAGTGATCAAAACAATTATTATTTCAGAGATCCCAAACCATGGAGAAAAATTCTAAATCTTTCAGGTAACCGCAGAATAGTAAAGCTGAAAAAAAGATGGCCAAACGATCAAGATGCCAAACGGATGACAGACCGACTGTAAAAACTGTAGTACAGAAATATGGTCTGTGTATGCACACACAGTAACACATGCCCCCCCCGCCTCTCTGCAATCAACTGTCCTTTGTCATTTGAAAGCTGCATTATAAATTGGCCATGTCTTGTTTTATTCTTTTGGTGGATACGTTATTTAATAAACTTTTTTTTTTTTAAATTCACTTTATCTGTACGGGTGTTCATTTCTAATTTAATTCTCAACCCTCAAATGTGTCAGGAATGTCACCTTCATTGAGAAGTCTCCTTACTCATCTTCTAGCTCAACACAACTCCTCCTGACAATGTCTTTGGAGTTATTTGAGACCAAGAAACTACAATTTATGATTTTTGACATGATGCTGCTAGACGAAAAGTTACCGGTCCAGTATTTGTTGAGAGACAAGCATTTTCTGTTGGTATCAGTGGGATAGGGAAACAGAATATTCTTTCTTCCTGCGGCAACAAAGTCTCATCATTCAAGACAACCAAATAAAGTGGAACAGCCTGTTTCTTTCTTATCTTTATTTTCATTTACATATTAATTTGGAACCTGACCCATATTTATAATAACAACAATGAGGTTTTAGCTATTAAAGTGCATCCTTTTTCTAGCCACTGTTGCACTTGCAAAAAGTGTAGGTCTTTATATTACATAATTTTGTGATAGATTGACATTTTTAAAACAGATTTACTTTAGAATGATATTTCTTTTCCCATGTCCTAACGTGACCAAATAGTTCTGCGAATATACAAAACAGATGGTTCAAATTCAAACTCAACTGTCAAACGCATAACCCAACTTGACAATGAGAAACGTGGGGTGATATATTAAATGTGAAATGTAATGTTAAATTTCTTCTGCTCAAATCACAGGTTCTTCTCAGCCGGAGCGACCTCCAAGAACAACTGCAGGAACACTGTTAGCTTGGTCAACAGCCCTGGACATAGCTTGTAATGGATGAAGGGTATGTAGACGATAGCTCCGCTGACGATAAATAAAGTCACATAGAGGTATTCAATCTGTGGATTGTCTATGATTGGTGCCTAGAACAAGAAATACTGCAACAATCAGCACTAGTATGGGGAGTATAATAGGAACCTGTTGAGAGAGGAGGGCACAGACTTTGTTAGACATAGAATACGCTTATTTGTAATAGGAGAGCATGTGTGACACTGACCCTGTACGGCCTGTGGAGCTCCGGCTTCTTAATCTTGAGATAAAGTAGTCCAGACAGGGTGATGCCATAGAAAAACCAGGCAGTGAAACTGACAATAGCAATAAGGCCAAATAAAAAAATGTATTTATGCAAGTAACAGAGAAGAAACGTCAACGATGATTACATGCCGAATCCTACTCACCTGAAGTAGTTGACGATGCTCTGGAAGTCTCCAGGGATCAGCACCAGCAGAGAGATGATGGTGGTGAAGATCAGGGCCGGAGACGGAGTCAGTCGGTGGATGTGAGCCATGGCCAGAATATCTGGCTGCAAAGTCGACACGTGTCAGGGTTAAATTCTGTGTCACGGCTCTTTGTGCCGGACAAACACGATCACAAGAAGAGCCTCTCACCATGTGTCCTTCCCTAGCGGCCACAAAGCACACCCGGCCTCCGCTGAAGAACGTCCCATTCAGTGAACCGAAAGCAGACAGCGCTGCAGCCACAGACATGATCCAGCCCCAGCTTCCCAACACCTTGTTCCTGTGAATAAAGGTAGGAGAGTCTTGAGGAGTATAAATTGGTACAGTTATCCTTTGATGCGCCTCTAAAAATGTGTTATTTTAAAAGCAGGAAATCTGAATGCATCAGGTGCCGTGTTACCCCCAGGTTACTGCTACTGCGTTGGAGGACATGAGCTCCGTCGGCGTCATAACGGTCAGGTAGCTAACGTTCACCAGCAGATACAAGCCAGTCACCAGAGAAATGGCGATCACAACAGCCCGAGGAAGATTCACCTGGTGGGGGAAAAAAAAGGGCAACATCATTTTTATGTCCTGGATAATGTGTACAAAATCGCACAATGGATAATATTGATACTGTAATCAGAAATCAGAAATCATAAAACATTTATTGCCAAAGTACGTCAGACATACAAGGAATTTGACTTTGGCGGCAGGTGCAACAGAACAACAGTCGACAATAGACAACAGGACAACAAGACAACGGACAACATAGTGCAAAAATAAAATATAGTATGATACAATGCTATGGGTTGGTAACTAAGGCTAGGAATTAGTAAAAAAAAAAGAAAAAAAGTTAGAAAATCTAAAGTGCACCAGCAAACATGAGGTGACAATTGAAAGTGTTTGTGCATGTGCAGTGTGAAGAAAGTGACAGAGTCAATCAGTGGGGGACACGGGCTCTGTTGATGAGCCCGACTGATGACGGGAAGAAACTGTTTGTGTGGCGGGAGGTCTTGGTCCTGATGGACCTCAGCCTCCTGCCAGACGGAAGGGGCACAAACAGGTTTTGTCCGGGGTCAGAGGGGTCGGGAACAATCTTTCTAGCTCGCTTCAGGGTCCTGGAAGCGAACAACTCCTGGAGAGACGGCAGATTGCAGCCGATCACCCTCTCTGCAGAGCGGATGACACGCTGCCCTTGTCCTTGGCTGTGGCTGCAGCGTACCAGACGGTGATGGAGGAGCAGAGGATGGACTCCATGACGGCCGTGTAGAAGTGCACCATCATCGTCTTTGGCAGGTTGAGTTTCTTCAGCTGCATCAGGAAGAACATCCTCTGCTGAAGCCTTCTTGGCGACGGAGCTGATGTTCAGCTCCCACTTGAGGCCCTGGCTGATGATGGAGCCCAGGAAACGGAAGGAGTCCAAAGCAATGACAATGGATGGACTTACAGGTTGAAAAGATTAACACGTTTTTTTTGGTCCGTAACATTTCACAAAGAAAGCAACAGTTTAAGAGATATCATAAAAAAAAGAGATTTAAATGAGTTCTATTAAGGTTCCTAAAAGTCTTTCAATAATATTCCGCAAAAATGTTGCGGCTCTTTTCTTCTTCCAAAGTCTTGGTTTAAGCTGATGAATTTGTGTTAGGATTGTTAATAGCTAACTCTTTTGAAGATGTTTGTAATCATATAATATATCTTCTTGAAAAAGCAAAACAAATGTAGTGGCCTGTTATTAACTGCAATCATTGTAAGTATTAAATTGTCAATTTAAATGTTACATCACAATAAATACAGCCCAGATCTACATAAATGGAGACTGAAAACTGTTTGTGTGACCTGTATTTTCTGCCAGTAACACTTTTAATTGCTGCTGGTTGCTAAAATGCTATATTTTCCATTCACTGCAAACATTCACATGACAACATAATTGGCAAACAGACCTTTATCCCACTGTGATAAGATAACCATTGCAATAAACACACTGAGTGTTCTCAGTGACATCTGTGATTGTTTGGACACCTCTGTCCTGCAAAATGAAATGTCATGTTACCAGAGGAACTGCTTACGATGCTATTAACCCACAGGAGCACACATGCATCATCCAGCTCTCACCTCTGGTCTCTTCAGCTCCTCTGTGACACAGTTCAGGTTGTACCAGCCAGCGTAAGACCAGAGTCCTTGATAAAAAGCCATTCCTAGAGTGCTTAAAGACCACTGAGTGCCTTTAAATGCATTCTCAACTTTCAAATTGTCCACGATGACACTGCTGCTCCGTATGAGCTCCACTATTCCTCCGATCGCGATTAACGCCAATGCCAGGACCTTGGCTACCAAGAAGACCACTTGGATTCTGACAGCAATTTGGACATTCAACACATTGACAGTGGCAACAACCAGTATTGCCACAGCTGCAGCACACTTCACCAAAAGCTGAGGAGGAGGGCAGCCCGTGTAAAAGAGAGCTAGAGTGTACTCTGCAATGCTAATTGCCATTGCTGCGATGCCGAACGGTTTCACCACCAGGATAAAAGTGACGGCTGCAAAGAAAGCAGGACAGGAACCATAGATCCTCAGTATGTATATGAAGTCCCCACCAGATTCAGAAATGACCGTCCCAAGCTCAGCATAGGAGAGCGCTGCAAATATTGCAACAAGTCCTGAGAGAGCCCAGATCAGCAGACTGGCCCCGGGGCTTCCCACATACGCCAGTACAAACTGTGGGGACATGAATATTCCAGAACCGATCATAGTCCCAGAAACCAGAGCGACACCTCCAATCAGACCAATTTCACGCTTCATTTTCAGAGCTTCGGGTTCCTTGACCGCCATGTTGTCACGTATATCATAGAGACGATGAAAATACTGTAGTGGTTATTCACCCTGACAGACCACACTCCCTGAATAAGAAGTGCCTGTAACTGGTTAGGAGATGATAAAAACAGCTTAATGTGTTACAAAGATGTAATAGCAAATCCACTGTAGCTGTAAATTTTTGAATAGCTGATCTAGCTCTTGATCACAAACTCACATCTTATCTTCCGCATTGCCTTGATGTGATTATAGGTGTGATTATTCTTATTCTGTATCTAAACAAACCATTCATTTCAACAAAATCAGGGAGAGTGTTGAGAATGTTCTTGATTATAGATCCGTCTACGATGGTAACAGCTTTTCTAGTCTTTTGATCACTGAAATACTGAAAATCACTCACCATAATCTCCACTCACCCGCAGTTGCCTACAGACAATGATTGAATAAATGTTTTTTTTTCCTTGTTGCTACTGAACTGACTGTACCTTGTTGTTTCTTTTTATATTGATAATAAACATGTGTATCCATATTAATGCTTGATGTTAGATCATTTGAAGAGTACCATCATAAGATCACAAGCCCTGAATGCAAGAAATGTCCATGGAGCTGACATCAGAATTTGTTCCCTTGAAGGAGTTCTTAAAGTTCTCAGCAGAGGCGGACAGAGTACATTGATTACTTGAGTAAAAGTACAGATACCCTTTGCTAAATTTTACTCAAGTGCAAGTACAACACTTTAGTTTACACTATAATAAACTAATAAATATTAGAAAAGATACCCATTATGTAGTCTACGTAGCAGTATTATTAATTATGAAGTGCTGGTTCTTCAGAATTTTCCAATGGCTCGAGTCCAGACTAACTTTTTTTTATCAATATCATCACATTTAATTGGTTTACTGGTGCAACTAACTTTAATTTACGTGGACCAGCAAAGTATTTAGGTGCTTCTGATATTCAACAAGTCGCAATTCAACCAGTGCTGCAATATTAGGTCAGGCAAATACAAGACTTTGGGTAGCATATCATGTATTTAACTACAATTACAGGCTACAGCGTTTAAAAAAATAATAATTTTAACACCCCCAATAGTACCCAAAGTTACGCCCTTGCTTCAGTTGATTATCAGTTACACGATTAGCTTGCCTCGGCTTATGCTAACTATTGCCAGGCCAAAGTTAGCCATCTGAATGGCTAGCTACAGTGCGACTTCAACTACTCAAATGTAACCGAGAATGTAAAAAGCTGCATTATCGCAGCTAGCAAATCATTTAGTGCACTTTTTTATAGCTAGTATCGAGAAGCTAGAAAGTTTATTGTCCCAATCAGTAGCGCCTGCACAATCCAATCAAGTTTGAGAGGGAAACAACAAATTCAGGGTCTCCGAGATATCTTTTTAGAAGTAGTAACGGGTACTCACGGTTATGGATAGAAATGTAGCGGAGTAAAGAGTACAATATTTGCCTTTCAAATGTACTTGAGTAAAGTTATGAGTACTCCCCAAAAATGATACTTGAGTAAAGTACAGATCCCTTAAAATTGTACTCAAGTACTGTACTCAAGTAAATGTGCTCCGTTACTGTCCGGCTCTGGTTCTCAGTTTGTAGATGTTTTTGTGTAACGAAATGGGAGCCCACTATGCATTTTGTTGTGCAACTTCGTAGTAGAATGACTTGAACAACTTGAATGAATAACCTTGTAATCTTGTAAATCCCCACCAGATTCAACTGTCCCAAGCTCGCCATAGGATGGCCCTGCCAAAATAACTACAACTTCTGAGAGAGCCAGCAGACTGGCCCCACAGCTTCCCACCCACATACGGCAGTACGAACTATGAGGACATGAATTTAATTCAGAACCGATCATAGTCCCATAAACTAGTGCAGACACAATAACTGTGTGGTGATTATGATCCTTTGTCTTAATTTTTAGTATAATATATTGGGTGCTGGCTGGTGTGGTTTTCACCACCCCCACCTGTGGCTCATCAGCAATCGCACTTATTGAAAGTTGCTTTGGATAACAGCGTAAGCTAAATTACATGTAATGTAAAAGTTTAGGGTTTGACAGACGCTCACTGGCTCCTTGTTTTACTGAATTGTCTCCAAATATTGTGTATGTTAGATAGCAAACTTCCTGTAAATATGACTTTAGCAAATTATCTATCAGAGCTCTCACAATAGACTTTCAATGTTGCCAAAGTTTAAGTCTAATATACGTGTTGTCACGTATATCATAAAGACGATGAAAATACTGTAGTGGCTGATGGAGCACACACCCTGATTAAGAAGTAACTCACACAGCTCAGACACAATAACTGGTTAGAAGACAGTAGAAAACTGATCAATGTGATTGATGAATAACGAATTCCCTAATTAAATCAACAATGCATGAAAAAAAAAAAAGCATGATCTTGATTGTAGATCTCAATCTTAAGCAAAGTTGATTTGAACAGATTCAATTGATGTTTTAAATGATGACAGTAAACTCTTACTTCTGGATGTTTCAGCTCCTCAGTTAGATAATTCAAAGTGTTCCAACCGTCATAGGACCACAAACCCTGGTAGAAAGCAATGCCAATGGAGCTGACGTCAACATTTGTTCCTTCAAAGGAGTTCTCAAAGTTCTCACTTTGTCCCTGGAAGAGCATCACCCCACCTCCCAATATGATCACAGCCAGAGCCAGCAGCTTTACAACCATGCACACCACCTGGATGCCCGTGGCCAAGCGGACGCTCATACAGTTGACTATGGCCAGCACCAATATAACTCCTGCAGCCACACACTTGACCACGAGTTGTGGAGGGATACATCCGTGATAAAAGGGGGCCACGACGTATTGAGCCAAACCCAGGGCGATTGCTGTGGCACTGGCAGGCCTCATAACAATAACGAAGCTGAAGACAAACATAAAGGCCACCACTCTCCCTGCCGTCCGCAGCATGTAGATGTATTCCGCTCCAGACTCTGGTATGACTGTGCCAAGTTCAGCGTAGCAGAGCCCGCCGAACATGGCCACCAACCCACAGCAAGTCCAAATGACGAAGCTGGCCCCGGGGCTGCCGATGGCAGCCAGCACAAACTGGGGGGACATGAAGATGCCGGATCCCATCATGGTTCCAGCAATGAATGACACGGCTCCTATAATCCCAATTTCCCTCTTCAGATTAAGTCCGGGTGTGTCACGCTCCATTGTTTGAAAGAGGCTGCGTCTTGAAAGGCATTCACAGTGGATACTGGACAGACAAAGAATTTGGTGGTAAATGAACTACTAAATGTTGGGCAATTTTAGAGCCATGTTAACGACAGGAACTAAAATCCCTCTCCAAGAGCTACTCAAACATGGCCTTTGACCTTGCTCATAACTTCAGCGTGTCTTCACAGAGAATCATGCTTTCTTTTACTACAGCAAAGCTTGAATGCTGTTCATGATTTTGTATCCAGATTATTGGTAATTACATCTGCCATGAGTTTGTGTAGAAAAAAAAGGAAAGAAACCTAGGGTCAGGAACAATTTAAAAAAATAGTCGAAAAATAATATGAAAATTGATTTATATTGGAATAGTGAAAAAATAAATAGATGTTGTGTTTGTAGAGAAAAAATATGTCACTTTTCACCATTTCTGGCACCCAGAGTCAACTGAACAGACACGTACTCCAACTGAAATCTTTAATTCAGTGATTTTAATGCTCCATTTCCCACCTTAATGTGAGTGGTCTGTGTTAAAGCCCACAATTTCCTAAGGAATAAATACATATGTACACACAGAAAATGCAAAAAAATGAATAACAGATCAATAATGACTAACACATCCCTAACACCATATTTTACCATAGTAAATGACGTGCTGATGTCACAAGGAGGTTGACCGATATTCTGTAATATGAGGTTATTCCCCAAAATTTCCCAAATGAACCCATAGTTTGTGGGTGTTTTGTCGTTCCATCTTATAAACTGTGGATGCCTGAGATATCGTCAACCTCATTGACACAACATGGCACACCTGCTATTTATTTTAAATGGTTTTCCAACACCAAGCTGCTCTGATGGCAGAAAGTGTATTACATGCCATTTAGCTGACGCTTTTTATCCAAAGCAAATTACATTGCATATTTAACCCATGGTTGTGTAGTCATTGTGGCCTCTTGTGTCATTGCTATCACAGCTCATGTGTGAGTATTGGAATATGGAAAATTGAAGGCTTTGCCTAGAGGATCAGCTGCCGCTTCACTAACACTATTCAGTACAACAGCTGTATCATTGCCAAGGCTTCAACAATATTTTCTATCGTATCCCCGTATCATAGCCCATCAGCATGAAAACTCATTGTAAACACAGAAAACAGTCAAATGTAAAAGACCATGGGCATAAAAAATGTAATGTAAGTCGCTTTGGATAAAAGTGTCAGCTAAATGTAATGTAACCACAGCTCCTATAATCCCCAATTCCCTCTTCAGATTAAGTCTGTGTATGTCATGTTCCATTGTCTCACTGCTGCTCATCCTCATTTGCAGTGGATACAAGAAATGTTTTCATTGTCATCACACAACACAGCTAGTTAGGATGCATGCAAAAGATAGTTTGGGCTGAAACCAATTGTCTTTTATATCAAATCAATGTTGGCAGAGGGTAAGGTGGAAAGTAGCATCACAGGAATATGAACCAAGTTGGAACGAGTACAACTACCAAAAGAATCTTCACTCCTTATAGTAGCTGAACTAGAACACAACCTCCAAATGGCAACAAAGGCTCCATTGTACCAGCGTACAAAATGTTCCTGAAAGAGCAGTGAGATCAACTAAATGAATGCTATTGCAAACCGATACTTTCGAGGAAAACCCAGAAGCATAAGGGGCAGGTTGAATCGGCGCAGACAACAGACTCCAAAGGATGGTCAGATGGACAGTGCATCTCCTTTCCTGTAACCCCTCTTTGGCAGTAATGGTCAGGTAAACCAACAAAATGTTCTCCTCTTTTTGGAAACCCCTCATTACCGTAAGCCTCAAACAACCCACCCACTCATTTTACCTTCAACACTTAAAGCCGATCATTGCTTGTGGAAGAAGTTGACTATAGTTAAGTGTCTATTTGCACCTGGTGAAAACATCACATGGCAGCCATTAGCCATTTTACACACAGCCAGGTGATGCTACTTGGTTTCACAATTGTTGGCCAGGCAGATTTAGTGTTAAAAGTTAAACATATTTTGAGTATAAAGAGCAACAATGTGTGTTTAGGGAGCATGACTGTGGTGGATGAATGAGTAAAATGAATAGCATGGTAATAAACAAAAACAGTAATCACTTTATTTCTTGAGGGGGGTGATAGAAGAAGAGTCAGTGCCAAAATGTCACGATCACCTTGATGGATTACTTATTGGTCTTACACAATAATATCAATGCAGTAACATACAATAAAATAAAAGAATATCCCACGTAGTCGACTCACCTCTGGGCGCTTTAACTCTTCAGTAACGTAATTCAGATTGTTCCAGCCATCATAGGACCACAGGCCCTGGTAGAAAGCGATACCAATCGGATTGATGGCCAGATTTGTATTTTCAAATGAGTCTTCAAAGTTTTCCGTGTGCCCTCTTGCAAGCATGACTAAACCTCCTATTATAATGACCGCCAGTGCCAGGACCTTGACCACCATAAAAAACACCTGGATTCGCATTGCGAAGCGGACATCGAGGCAGTTCACCGCGGCGAGGACGACGATCGAAACGGCCGCCACGCACTTCACCAGCAGCTCCGGAGCGGGGCAGTCCGGGTAGAAAGGGGCCACGGCGTACTGAGCGAAGCTCAGCGAGATGCCGGCGACACCTGCGGGCCTCACGAACAGCACGGAGCTAAAGATCAGCATGAAAGCCACCACGGGGCCCGCGGTCCTGAGGATGTAGATGTACTCCCCCCCGGACTCTCTGATGACGGTGCCCAGCTCGGCGTAGCAGAAGGAGGCCAGGATCACCAGCGCGCCGCAGCACGCCCACACCACCAGGCTGGCACCCGGGCTGCCGATGGAGGAGAGCACCGTCTGCGGGGACATGAAGATCCCAGATCCGATCATTGTGCCTCCGATGAGGGACACGGCTCCCACCAGCCCGACCTGCCGCTTCAGGTTCAGCTTCTCCGTCTGGGCGTCCATCGTTTTCGTCCGCCACCCGCAGCAATGGAAGAGCCTCCATAATTACGTGGACTAAGACACTCGGGGAGTTAATAATTACAGGTGTGCGTGCAGGTAACTTAGTCGCGTTGTCTTTGTACCTTATCAAGATGCAACATGTAAGAAAACGTGATATTATAATTTGTCTATAAACGCAATTCTGTGATTAATTAAAGGGGCATATGAAAATTCCACTTTCTACAAGTGAATGTGGTTGACTGGCGTGTCATCTAAATGACAACATGGATGTCACTCATAATTGAGTCATTGGACATGAAGCTAGCTCGTTAGCTTCACGTCAAAAGAAAACGGATACTCTGGATCTGGACTCTGGTTTTTCCAATTTGCATTCTACGCCCCCAATTCACTGATTTTGTCCTGTTTGTTTATCTCTTGATCATTTGCAGTGTTACATGGGTTATGTGAGGGACATTTAATAACATAATGACATGAATGGCAATTTAACGCCCAATAAATGAAACCTTATGGTGGCAGTTGAGGAAAAGTCAGGGGATTTCTTTATTCGTTGGGATATTTCAGACCAAAAGAAAACATCCCGAAAGAGAAAAGTTGTTTTTTTATTCTTTAGTGTTTGACTTGAAGATCAAGATGAACGGTTTATAGAAGAACATAACAAGTTGAACGCCGTATTTTATGAAGTGTATGTATATACACATATCTTTTGACCTGAAACACTTTTGTGGTAGAAATACGTTCATAAATACGTTAATATGTTTTTTTAGTGTGTCTGTGTCTATCTATATTTTGGTGAGTCTGTGTGTGGAACTTCATTTTAGTGGGTCTGTGTCTGTGTTTACTGTGTTTAAGTTACTGCGTCTGTGCGTTTCTTTATTTTAGTGCGTCAGTGTGTAGTTTTTTAAGTGTATCTGTGTGTATGTATATTTTAGTGTAGCTGGCTTTAGCATGAAGCTAAAGCCAGCTGCTGGTTAGCTTAGCAAAGAAACTCCAGACAAGAGGGCTCGAAAGAGAAAGGGATGTTCGATAATCCGGATAGATTAATTGTTTACAAATTTGACTGAATCAAAGGCTACTTTGACAGAAAGACCTCCCAAAAGACAAAAATCGTTCCTTATTTATTCTTGCATGTTTGCTTTTAAGATCAAGATGAACGGTGTTATAGAAAAACAAGTATATGATAGTATTTTATGCACTGTATGAAGTGGATGAGCCCATCAACACAAATACACAATCCACACACACATTTACCTTAACAGCTCATTTCAATATTCTAGATACCTTCACTGTTGCCTTGCTGACGTGACCTCACGATAGAACGTTTACTGTTCCCTTAGAGACGTGACCTCATAATTGAACATTTCTCCATGTTCTACGCTCCATGTGCTATGTTCCATGTTCCACGCTCCGTTCAAAACAGCATAGAAACACACTGTGGGGCAAATTCAATCAGTTAGTTTCACGCCTTGGATCTACACACACTGAAGTTTTCCTGGCAGGAACTTCTGCAAACAATCCCAACGTCTGAAAAGGTGATGAAGACGCGTTCTGCTGCACTTGAAAGAACTCAAGGTAAGTGAGGAATCCAGACACACTGGGGACTGGGCACATGTACTGCTGTGAATGCTTTATTGGTCTTGAAGAAGGCTGTAATTTAGAGTTAGTACCTTAAGATGAACCTCTCATTCCTGCTGTTATCAATTAGATGTACACAGAGACGCTCTAACATACGATATGCCCAGAGACGCTCTAACATATATATGGACAGAGACTACCTAAACAAGAGAAGCATTTAGAGATATACACATTAAAACCACAAAATAACAAACACAAGTACAGAATGTACACGCTTACACATCCATACATACATTAAATAACACAATTAATTAAAATAATGTTTGTCTCACATCCTCCTCACGTCTCTCTGTCTCTGCCGACCATCGGGACTTCACCAAAACGTCATCAGGACTTTATCAGGACTTCATCGGGACTTCATCCGGACTTCCTTAGAACTTGATCGGGACTTCATCCGGACTTCACCCGGACTTGATCAGGACTTCATCCGGACTTCCTTAGGACTTGATCGGGAAATCATCGGGCCAGTCGACCGTAACGAACCCTCGGGAGCTGCTCCAGAACTACGCATGACTCAGATAAGCGCATACCACAAATGCACACATATAGTGATGTACTCAGAGACAAACTAACATCTAGTTGCACACACAGACGCACTAAAATAAACTTGTACACACATACGCACTTACATAAAGATGTACACACAGACGCACTAACATTAAGTTATGCACACACACACATTAACATAACGTTTTACACACAGACGCACTAACATTAAGTTATGCACACAGACGCACTAAAATATAGATACAAACAGACGCACTAAAAAAAGAAGTTCACCAGGACGCGCTAAAATAAACTTGTACACACAGACGCACAAACATTTAGATGTGCACAGAGACAACCTAAAAAAAAGTTACACAAAGACGCACTAACAGACTTGTACACACAGATAAAGTAAAACAAACTTGTACACGCAGACATACTAAAATATAGCTACACACAGATGCACTAACATAAAGTTGTACACACAGACGCACTAAAATAAAGTTGTAAAATCACACGCACAAAACTTAATGAACACATAGACGCACTGAAATAAAGATACACACAAATGCATTAATATAAACAGACTTACTAACATGGAGTTAAACACACAGACGCACGAAAATCTAGTTGTACACATGGACGCAATACAATACAATTACACACAGACGCACTAACAAACTTGTACACGCAGACTAGCTAAAATATACCTGCACACAGACGCACTACCGTAAAGATGTTTACAGACACATATGTAAGATGTACACACCTACGCATGAACATAAAGATGTACACACAGACGCACTAACATCTAATTACACGCACACTTACTAAAATATACCTGCACACAGACGCACTAACATAAAGTTGTACACAGACGCAATCGTAAAGATGTACACACAGACGCACTAACATCTAGTTACAGGCAGACTTACTAAAATATACCTTCACACAGACGCACTACCAAACTTGTACACGCAGACTAGCTAAAACATACCTGCACACAGACAAACTAACGTAAACATATACACAGACGCAATCGTAAACATGTACACAAACGCACTATAATCTAGTTGCACACCGACGTACTAAAATATAGATACACACGGACGCACTAGTTGCACACGCAGATGCACTAAAATGTAGTTGTACACACGGACGCACTAACAAACTTGTACATGCAGACTAGCTAACATAAAGTTGTACACAGACGCAATCGTAAAGATGTAAACACAGACGCACTAACATCTAGTTACACGCAGATTTACTGAAATATATCCAGTAGGGGCTAGCGCAAATCGTGGCACTGGCAACTCGCGGAGGCACTTCCTGTTGCAGGCTGCGGTGTCACGGCGAATCGGGGCAACTGCCTCGACTCTGTGGCAATTGCCGCGGCAAATCGTGGCAACTGCCTCGACTCTGTGGCAACTGCCGCGACTCTGTGGCAACTGCCGCGGCGAGTCGTGGTAACTGCCTTAAGTTTATGACAGCTGCCTCAATTTTACGGCAACTGCCTCGACTTTCCGGCAGTGGTACCTTGACGGTTGCCGTTTTGCTACGACAGCTGCCTCGACTGTGACGTGACAATACAATACGGCCTTTAAGAGTACTTGTGTTAGTTGTGATTGTTTTAGAAATAAAACGCCGATAAGTGATACAATAATTTCCCGTTTAAGTGCAGCTGAGCTAATACGGTCACTTGTTGCCTTGGTAACAATAAACATCTTCAGGAAGCGCATTAAAAAATGCCAATTTTAAACATAGAGACGATGCATTGTAACGTTTAAAATAATAAGAACCCCTGAAATCTTTTTATTTATTGGACTAGCCAGTACAAATAGACACATTTTGTCATTCAATTCCTGCCATGAAAAAAACACTAATTGCCATGAAACAGAAACTTGTTGTAAATAAACTGTTATGGTCTAATTCCCTCCAGATTTCTTATATCTTCTGGACCCTGAAAATACCCGCGTGACAATTTAGAATAATATTAATATAGCCAGCTAGTGGTAATAGAAAGACATAAGTTGTGTACTCTTACATATCTATCTACATAGCTTACGTATGTAAATGCATATGGTGTTACCTACTACTAGAAGTATAAAGTTTTTTCTATACTTTTTCCTGTTTTGTCTTGGTAGATAAATAAAATTGACATGAAATTAATTCCACACAAACACACAAGAAGTTCACAAGGCCAGCCCACATTTTTTTTTTTTTGTGGAAGGTCACCTTTTTGGCAAAGGTCTTTTTGAGGGGCTAAAATGCTTGAAACATAACAAAATATTGCACACAGATTTAGCAAACCAAATCCTTTATTTGAATATTCCAATACTGCATGTCAGCTGCAGTCAGGCAGTGTCTTAGTAGAACATTATCCTGCAGTAAACAATACAAATATTTATTCAACATTTTGTCGTAAAAAAATCATTATTCAAAGTTATAGAGCATTTCATTCATTTAACACCTAAAAGTGAAATCGCTACTTTGAGAAATAATCAATGGGTATGTGATTATATGAATAAACAATAACACATGGTGGGTCCCATCAAGACCTATTTAAAATTGAATGGCAGTATATCATCTGAGTATTATTATTAGTACCAGTATTTACATTTAGATAGAGCATCTCTGTAATTGCGTCTTGGTTTTTTTATTGCAAAGATTTGAACATTTCTTACCACTACTTTGCTTTCTGTTTTTATTTACAATTTGCATTCCTTCAGGGAGCTGCCTGAAAGTGGTTATCGTAACCAAGGCATATTAGGCCCATATTAGCTTAGCTGGACCTAAACAGGAAGCCATTGTAACACTTGGAGGCGTTTTATGACTAAACCAATTACAACAAACACTTGTACTCAAGGGCCAAATAGTATTGTCAAAATAGGTAAAGAAAACGAGGCACCATTGCTGCAAAGTCGAGGCAGCTGTCGTGAAGTCAAGGCAGCTGCCTCAACTCGTCGCGGCAACACAACCTGCAGATAACAGTTGTACTTAAACTGTATTATATTGTCATACATAGTTGAAATACTAAATCTGGAAACGGCCGCGGCACTTCTCCCAAACAATCGCAGCACCCTCACTCTCCGTGGCACCTCTCCCTTAACAGCAGTGGTAACCCTTCCTTAAGTTAAGGAAGGGGTGCCGCGGCTGTTAAGGAAGGGGTGCCACGGCTGTTAAGGGAGGGGTGCCGCGGCTGTTAGTGCCGCCCTTAACAACCGTGGCACCCCTTCCTTAACAGCCGTGGCACCTCTCCCTTAAACTCCACGTACCTCTACCAGCCGACGCACCGCTCAATTCGGTCGTGGCAACGCTGCTTTAACCCGAGGCACCGTTCCAGGTAGATCTCTCGTCCGAGGTACCGGTACCTGAACTCGCGGTACCGCTCTATAAACCTCATTTGACCCATAGACAGATACACTAGATGTCGCATTCGGGCTCTAAGCATACGTCAAAACCGCCGCCTTCTTACTACGGAGTTCTCTCAATACGTTTTAATGGACTATGCCAGACTTTTGTGCTGCCTTTGGGTGTTGAATACCAGGGTTGGCGGGTCACGATTGCACGTCGGTCAGGGACAGAATTGTCCAAAAGGAGAAAAAAAAAAAAAAAAAACATACCCCGGACAGTTGCCCAAAGTGTCCCAAAATTGATCACTTTATCCGGGTGAGACACCGCGCTACACCGAAGCCCTTGTCTCAGCTCCGGACCTTCCTGCCAATGTAAATTTCTTGTCTGTTAACTCATACATGACGATTAAACATTTTTCGGTGCTAAAAAAACTAGAAAATCGCATTAGATTCGGACTATTTACGGTGCCTTGACGTTAATGCGTTGAAAAAGGATCGTCTTCCCCGTAGCAAGATGGCGGCTCTATTGCGTATTCGTGCCAATTAGCAATCGTAACGAATGCGACATCTAGTGTATATGTCTATGCTCTTGACCGAGGAAACACATGAGGCAGTTGCCTTAAACTCGAGGCAGCTGTCATAAACTTGAGGCAGTTGCCACAGAGTCGAGGCAGTTGCCACGATTAGCCGCGGCAGTTGCCACAGAGTCGAGGCAGTTGCCACGATTTGCCGCGGCAATTGCCACAGAGTCGAGGCAGTTGCCATGATTCGCCGTGGCACCGCAGCCTGCAACAGGAAGTGCCTCCGCGAGTTGCCAGTGCTACGATTTGCGCTAGCCCTCTCTCAATATACCTTCACACAGACGCACTAACAAACTTGTACACGCAGGCTAGCTTACATTAAGTTGCACACAGACGCAATCGTAAAGATGTACACACAGACGCACTAACATCTAGTTACAGGCAGACTTGCTAAAATCTACCTTCACACAGATGCACTAACAAACTTGTAAACGCAGGCTACAAAATATAGATACACACAGACATACTAAAATATAGATACACATGGATGCACTAACATCAAGTTGCACACACAGACACACTAAAATCAAGTTTCACACACAGACGCAATAAAATAAAATTACACAGACGCAACTTGTACACGCAGACTAGCTAACATAAAGTTGTACACAGTTGCAATCGTAAAGATGTACACACAGACGCACTAACATCTAGTTACAGGCAGACTTACTAAAATATACCTTCACACAGACGCACTAACAAACTTGTACACGCAGGCTAGCTAACATTAAGTTGTACACAGACGCAATCGTAAAGATGTACACACAGACGCATTAAAATAAAGTTGGACACAGACGCAATCGTAAAGGTGTACACACAGACACACTAACATCTAGTTACACGCAGACTTACTCAAATATACCTGCACACAGACGCACTAACATAAAGCTGTACACAGACACAATCGTAAAGATGTACATAGACGCACTAACATCTAGTTGCACACAGACGTACTAAAATATAGATACACATGGATGCACTAACATCAAGTTGCACACACAGACGCACTAAAATCAAGTTGCACACATGGACACAATAAAATAAAATTTCACACAGACGCACTAACAAACTTGTACATGGAGACTAGCTAACATAAAGTTGTACACAGACGCAATCGTAAAGATGTAAACACATACGCACTAACATGTAGTTACACGCAGACTTACTAAAATATACCTGCACACAGACGCACTAACAAACTTGTAAACGCAGACTAGCTAAAATATACCTGCACAAAGATGGACTAACATGTAGTTGCACACAGACGTACTAAAATATACCTGCACACAGACGCACTAACAAACTTGTAAACGCAGATTAGCTAAAATATACCTGCACACAGACGCACTAACGTTAATATGTACACAGACGCAGATGTAAAGATGTACACACCTACGCATAAACATAAATGTACACGCACTAACATAAAGTTGTACACAGACGCAATCGTAAAGATGTACACACAGACACACTAACATCTAGTTACACGCAGACTTAGTAAAATATACCTTCACACAGACGCACTAACAAACTTGTACACGCAGATTAGCTAAAATGTAAAGTTGTACACACCTACGCACAAACATAAAGATGTACACACAGACGCACTAACACCTAGTTACACGCACACTTACTAAAATATACCTGCACAGACGCACTAACATAAAGCTGTACACAGACGCAATCGTAAAGATGTACACAGACGCACTAACATCTAGTTACACACACTTACTAAAATATACCTGCACACAGACGCACTAATAGAAAGCTGTTCACAGACGCAATCGTAAAGATGTACACACAGACGCACTAACATCTAGTTACACGCAGACTTACTAAAATATACCTGTACACAGACGCACTAACATAAAGCTGTACACAGAGGCAATCGTAAGGTTGTACAAAGACGCACTAAAATGTAGTTGTACACACGGACGCACTAACAAACTTGTACACGCAGACTAGCTAACAAAGTTGTACACAGACGCAATCGTAAAGATGTAAACACAGACGCACTAACATCTAGTTACACGCAGACTTACTAAAATACACCTGCACACAGACGCACTAACAAACTTGTACACGCAGGCTAGCTAACATTAAGTTGTACTCAGACGCAATCATCGTAAAGATGTACACACAGACGCACTAACATCTAGTTACACGCACACTTACTAAAATATACCTGCACACAGACGCACTAACATAAAGTTGTACACAGACGCAATCGTAAAAATGTACACAGACGCACTAACATCTAGTTGCACACAAACATACTAAAATTTAGATACACATGGATGCACTAACATCAAGTTGCACACACAGACGCACTAACATAAAGTTGTACACAGACGCAATCGTAAAGATCTACACACAGACACACTAACATCTAGTTACACGCAGACTTACTAAAATATACCTGCACACAGACGCAATCGTAAAGATGTACACAGACGCACTAACATCTAGTTACACGCAGACTTACTAAAATATACCTGCACACAGACGCACTAACAAACTTGTACACGCAGGCTAGCTAACATTAAGTTAGGTACACAGACGTAATCGTAAAGATGTACACACAGACGCACTAACATCTAGTTGCACACAGACGTACTAAAATATAGATACACATGGATGCACTAACATCAAGTTGCACACAGACGCACTAACAAACTTGTACACGCAGACTAGCTAACAGAAAGTTGTACACAGACGCAATCGTAAAGATCTAAACACAGACGCACTAACATGTAGTTACACGCAGACTTACTAAAATATACCTGCACACATACGCACTAACAAACTTGTACACGCAGACTACCTAAAATATACCTGCACACTGACAAGTGAATGTGGTTGACTGGCGTGTCATCTAAATGACAACATGGATGTCACTCATAATTGAGTCATTGGACATGAAGCTAGCTCGTTAGCTTCACGTCAAAAGAAAACGGATACTCTGGATCTGGACTCTGGTTTTTCCAATTTGCATTCTACGCCCCCAATTCACTGATTTTGTCCTGTTTGTTTATCTCTTGATCATTTGCAGTGTTACATGGGTTATGTGAGGGACATTTAATAACATAATGACATGAATGGCAATTTAACGCCCAATAAATGAAACCTTATGGTGGCAGTTGAGGAAAAGTAAGGGGATTTCTTTATTCGTTGGGATATTTCAGACCAAAAGAAAACATCCCGAAAGAGAAAAGTTGTTTTTTTATTCTTTAGTGTTTGACTTGAAGATCAAGATGAACGGTTTATAGAAGAACATAACAAGTTGAACGCCGTATTTTATGAAGTGTATGTATATACACATATCTTTTGACCTGAAACACTTTTGTGGTAGAAATACGTTCATAAATTCGTTAATACGTTTTTTTAGTGTGTCTGTGTCTATCTATATTTTGGTGAGTCTGTGTGAGGAACTTCATTTTAGTGGGTCTGTGTCTGTGTTTACTGTGTTTAAGATACTGCGTCTGTGCGTTTCTTTATTTTAGTGCGTCAGTGTGTAGTTTTTTAAGTGTATCTGTGTGTATGTATATTTTAGTGTAGCTGGCTTTAGCATGAAGCTAAAGCCAGCTGCTGGTTAGCTTAGCAAAGAAACTCCAGACAAGAGGGCTCGAAAGGGAAAGGGATGTTCGATAATCCGGATAGATTAATTGTTTACAAATTTGACTGAATCAAAGGCTACTTTGACAGAAAGACCTCCCAAAAGACAAAAATCGTTCCTTATTTATTCTTACGTGTTTGCTTTTAAGAGGGAAAGGGATGTTTGATAATCCGGATAAATTAATTGTTTACAAATTTGACTGAATCGAAGGCTACTTTGACAGAAAGACCTCCCAAAAGATAAAAATCGTTCCTTATTTATTCTTGCATGTTTGCTTTTAAGATCAAGATGAACGGTGTTATAGAAAAACAAGTATATGATAGTATTTTATGCACTGTGTGAAGTGGATGAGCCCATCAACACAAATACACAATCCACACACACATTTACCTTAACAGCTCATTTCAATATTCTAGATACCTTCACTGTTGCCTTGCTGACGTGACCTCACGATAGAACGTTTACTGTTCCCTTAGTGACGTGACCTCATAATTGAACATTTCTCCATGTTCTACGCTCCATGTGCTATGTTCCATGTTCCACGCTCCGTTCAAAACAGCATAGAAACACACTGTGGGGCAAATTCAATCAGTTAGTTTCACGCCTTGGATCTACACACACTGAAGTTTTCCTGGCAGGAACTTCTGCAAACAATCCCAACGTCTGAAAAGGTGATGAAGACGCGTTCTGCTGCACTTGAAAGAACTCAAGGTAAGTGAGGAATCCAGACACACTGGGGACTGGGCACATGTACTGCTGTGAATGCTTTATTGGTCTTGAAGAAGGCTGTAATTTAGAGTTAGTACCTTAAGATGAACCTCTCATTTCTGCTGTTATCAATTAGATGTACACAGAGACGCTCTAACATACAATATGCCCAGAGACGCTCTAACATATATATGGACAGAGACTACCTAAACAAGAGAAGCATTTAGAGATATACACATTAAAACCACAAAATAACAAACACAAGTACAGAATGTACACGCTTACACATCCATACATACATTAAATAACACAATTAATTAAAATAATGTTTGTCTCACATCCTCCTCACGTCTCTTTGTCTCTGCCGACCATCGGGACTTCACCAAAACGTCATCAGGACTTTATCAGGACTTCATCGGGACTTCATCCGGACTTCCTTAGAACTTGATCGGGACTTCATCCGGACTTCACCCGGACTTGATCAGGACTTCATCCGGACTTCCTTAGGACTTGATCGGGAAATCATCGAGCCAGTCGACCGTAACGAACCCTCGGGAGCTGCTCCAGAACTACGCATGACTCAGATAAGCGCATACCACAAATGCACACATATAGTGATGTACTCAGAGACAAACTAACATCTAGTTGCACACACAGACGCACTAAAATAAACTTGTACACACATACGCACTTACGTAAAGATGTACACACAGACGCACTAACATTAAGTTATGCACACACACACACATTAACATAACGTTTTACACACAGACGCACTAACATTAAGTTATGCACACAGACGCACTAAAATATAGATACAAACAGACGCACTAAAAAAAGAAGTTCACCAGGACGCGCTAAAATAAACTTGTACACAGACGCACAAACATTTAGATGTGCACAGAGACAACCTAAAGAAAAGTTACACAAAGACGCACTAACAGACTTGTACACACAGATAAAGTAAAACAAACTTGTACACGCAGACATACTAAAATATAGCTACACACAGATGCACTAACATAAAGTTGTACACACAGACGCACTAAAATAAAGTTGTAAAATCACACGCACAAAACTTAATGAACACATAGACGCACTGAAATAAAGATACACACAAATGCATTAATATAAACAGACTTACTAACATGGAGTTAAACACACAGACGCACGAAAATCTAGTCGTACACATGGACGCAATACAATACAATTACACACAGACGCACTAACAAACTTGTACACGCAGACTAGCTAAAATATACCTGCACACAGACGCACTACCGTAAACATATACACAGACGCAATCGTAAACATGTACACAAATGCACTGTTATCTAGTTGCACACCGACGTACTAAAATATAGATACACACGGACGCACTAGTTGCACACGCAGATGCACTAAAATGTAGTTGTACACACGGACGCACTAACAAACTTGTACATGCAGACTAGCTAACATAAAGTTGTACACAGACGCAATCGTAAAAATGTAAACACAGACGCACTAACATCTAGTTACACGCAGATTTACTGAAATATATCCAGTAGGGGCTAGCGCAAATCGTGGCACTGGCAACTCGCGGAGGCACTTCCTGTTGCAGGCTGCGGTGCCACGGCGAATCGGGGCAACTGCCTCGACTGTGGCAATTGCCGCGGCAAATCGTGGCAACTGCCTCGACTCTGTGGCAACTGCCGCGACTCTGTGGCAACTGCCGCGGCGAGTCGTGGTAACTGCCTTAAGTTTATGACAGCTGCCTCAAGTTTACGGCAACTGCCTCGACTTTCCGGCAGTGGTACCTTGACGGTTGCCGATTTGCTACGACAGCTGCCTCGACTGTAACGTGACAATACAATACGGCCTTTAAGAGTACTTGTGTTAGTTGTGATTGTTTTAGAAATAAAACGCCGATAAGTGATACAATAATTTCCCGTTTAAGTGCAGCTGAGCTAATACGGGCACTTGTTGCCTTGGTAACAATAAACATCTTCAGGAAGCGCATTAAAAAATGTTAAACATAGAGACGATGCATTGTAACGTTTAAAATAATAAGAACCCCTGAAATCTTTTTATTTATTGTACTAGCCAGTACAAATAGACACATTTTGTCATTCAATTCCTGCCATGACAGTAAACAATACAAATATTTATTCAACATTTGTGTCGTAAAAAAATCATTATTCAAAGTTATAGAGCATTTCATTCATTTAACACCTAAAAGTGAAATCGCTACTTTGAGAAATAATCAATGGGTATGTGATTATATGAATAAACAATAACACATGGTGGGTCCCATCAAGACCTATTTAAAATTGAATGGCAGTATATCATCTGAGTATTATTATTAGTACCAGTATTTACATTTAGATAGAGCATCTCTGTAATTGTGTCTTGGTTTTTTTATTGCAAAGATTTGAACATTTCTTACCACTACTTTGCTTTCTGTTTTTATTTACAATTTGCATTCCTTCAGGGAGCTGCCTGAAAGTGGTTATCGTAACCAAGGCATATTAGGCCCATATTAGCTTAGCTGGACCTAAACAGGAAGCCATTGTAACACTTAGAGGCGTTTTATGACTAAACCAATTACAACAAACACTTGTACTCAAGGGCCAAATAGTATTGTAAAAATACACCGAAGCCCTTGTCTCAGCTCCGGACCTTCCTGCCAATGTAAATTTCTTGTCTGTTAACTCATACATGGCGATTAAACATTTTTCGGTGCTAAAAAAACTAGAAAATCTCATTAGATTCGGACTATTTACGGTGCCTTGACGTTAATGCGTTGAAAAAGGATCGTCTTCCCCATAGCAAGATGGCGGCTCTATTGCGTATTCGTGCCAATTAGCAATCGTAACGAATGCGACATCTAGTGTATATGTCTATGCTCTTGACCGAGGAAACACATGAGGCAGTTGCCTTAAACTCGAGGCAGCTGTCATAAACTTGAGGCAGTTGCCACAGAGTCGAGGCAGTTGCCACGATTAGCCGCGGCATTTGCCACATAGTCGAGGCAGTTGCCACAGAATCGAGGCAGTTGCCACGATTTGCCGCGGCAATTGCCACAGAGTCGAGGCAGTTGCCATGATTCGCCGTGGCACCGCAGCCTGCAACAGGAAGTGCCTCCGCGAGTTGCCAGTGCTACGATTTGCGCTAGCCCTCTCTCAATATACCTGCACACAGACGCACTAACAAACTTGTACACGCAGGCTAGCTTACATAAAGTTGTACACAGACGCAATCGTAAAGATGTACACACAGACGCACTAACATCTAGTTACAGGCAGACTTGCTAAAATCTACCTTCACACAGACGCACTAACAAACTTGTACACGCAGGCTAGCTAACATTAAGTTGTACACAGACGCAATCCTAAAGATGTACACACAGACGCACTAAAATAAAGTTGGACACAGACGCAATCGTAAAGATGTACACACAGACACACTAACATCTAGTTGCACGCAGACACAATCGTAAAGATGTACATAGACGCACTAACATCTAGTTGCACACAGACATACTAAAATATAGATACACATGGATGCACTAACATCAAGTTGCACACACAGACGCACTAAAATCAAGTTGCACACATGGACACAATAAAATAAAATTTCACACAGACGCACTAACAAACTTGTACATGGAGACTAGCTAACATAAAGTTGTACACAGACACAATCGTAAAGATGTAAACACATACGCACTACCATGTAGTTACACGCAGACTTACTAAAATATACCTGCACACAGACGCACTAACAAACTTGTACACGCAGACTAGCTAAAATATACCTACACAAAGATGGACTAACATGTAGTTGCACACAGACGTACTAAAATATAGATACACGCGGACGCACTATTATAAAGTTGCACACACAGACGCACAAAAATCTAGTTGTACACATGGACGCAATACAATAAAATTACACACAGACACACTAACAAACTTGTACACGCAGATTAGCTAAAATATACCTGCACACAGACGCACTAACGTTAATATGTACACAGACGCAGATGTAAAGATGTACACACCTACGCATAAACATAAATGTACACGCACTAACATAAAGTTGTACACAGACGCAATCGTAAAGATGTACACACAGACGCACTAACATCTAGTTACACGCAGACTTAGTAAAATATACCTTCACACAGACGCACTAACAAACTTGTACACGCAGATTAGCTAAAATGTAAAGTTGCACACAACAACGCACGAACATAAAGATGTACACACAGACGCAAATGTAAAGATGTACACACCTACGCATGAACATAAAGATGTACACACAGACGCACTAACACCTAGTTACACGCACACTTACTAAAATATACCTGCACAGACGCACTAACATAAAGCTGTACACAGACGCAATCGTAAAGATGTACACAGACGCACTAACATCTAGTTACACACACTTACTAAAATATACCTGCACACAGACGCACTAATAGAAAGCTGTTCACAGACGCAATCGTAAAGATGTACACAGACGCACAAACATCTAGTTACACACACTTACTAAAATATACCTGCACACAGACGCACTAATAGAAAGCTGTTCACAGACGCAATTGTAAAGATGTACACACGGACGCACTAACATCTAGTTACACGCAGACTTACTAAAATATACCTGTACACAGACGCACTAACATAAAGCTGTACACAGAGGCAATCGTAAGGTTGTACAAAGACGCACTAACATCTAGTTACACGCAGACTTACTAAAATACACCTGCACACAGACGCACTAACAAACTTGTACACGCAGGCTAGCTAACATTAAGTTGTACTCAGACGCAATCATCGTAAAGATGTACACACAGACGCACTAACATCTAGTTACACGCACACTTACTAAAATATACCTGTACACAGACGCACTAACATAAAGTTGTACACAGACGGAATCGTAAAGATGTACACAGAAGCACTAACATCTAGTTGCACACAAACATACTAAAATTTAGATACACATGGATGCACTAACATCAAGTTGCACACACAGACGCACTAACATAAAGTTGTACACAGACGCAATCGTAAAGATCTACACACAGACACACTAACATCTAGTTACACGCAGACTTACTAAAATACACCTGCACACAGACGCACTAACAAACTTGTACACGCAGGCTAGCTAACATTAAGTTGTACTCAGACGCAATCATCGTAAAGATGTACACACAGACGCACTAACATCTAGTTACACGCACACTTACTAAAATATACCTGCACACAGACGCACTAACATAAAATTGTACCCAGACGCAACCGTAAAGATGTACACAGACGCACTAACATGTAGTTGCACACAGACGTACTAAAATATAGATACACGCGGACGCACTATTATAAAGTTGCACACACAGACGCACAAAAATCTAGTTGTACACATGGGCGCAATACAATAAAATTACGCAATCGTAAAGATGTACACACAGACGCACTAACATCTAGTTACAGGCAGACTTTCTTAAATATACCTTCACCCAGACGCACGAACAAACTTGTACACACAGACTAGCTAAAACATACCTGCACACAGACGAACTAACGTAAACATATACACAGACGCAATCGTAAACATGTACACAGACGCACTAACATCCAGTTACACGCACACTTACTAAAATATACCTGCACACAGACGCACCAACATAAAGTTGTGCACAGACGCAATCGTAAAGATGTACACACAGACGCACTAACATCTAGTTACACGCAGACTTACTAAAATATACCTGCACACAGACGCACTAACAAACTTGTACACGCAGGCTAGCTAACATTAAGTTGTACACAGACGCAATCGTAAAGATGTGCACACAGACGCACTAACATCTAGTTACACGCACACTTACTAAAATATACCTGCACACAGACGCACTAACATAAAGTTGTACACAGACGCAATCGTAAAGATCTACACACAGACGCACTAACACCTACTTACACGCACACTTACTAAAATATACCTGCACAGACGCACTAACATAAAGCTGTACACAGACGCAATCGTAAAGATGTACACAGACGCACTAACATCTAGTTACACACACTTACTAAAATATACCTGCACACAGACGCACTAATAGAAAGCTGTTCACAGACGCAATCGTAAAGATGTACACACAGACGCACTAACATCTAGTTACACGCAGACTTACTAAAATATACCTGCACACAGACGCACTAACATAAAGCTGTACACAGACACAATCGTAAAGATGTACACAGACGCACTAACATCTAGTTGAACACAAACGTACTAAAATATAGATACACATGGATGCGCTAACATCAAGTTGCACACACAGACGCACTAAAATCAAGTTGCACACACGGACGCAATAGAATAAAATTACACACAATCGCACTAACAAACTTGTACACGCAGACTAGCTAACATAAAGTTGTACACAGACGCAATCGTAAAGATGTACACACCTACGCATGAACATAAAGATGTACACACAGACTCACTAAAACTAGTTACACGCACGCTTACTAAAATATACCTGCACACAGACGCACCAACATAAAGTTGTGCACAGACGCAATCGTAAAGATGTACACACAGACGCACTAACATCTAGTTACACGCAGACTTACTAAAATATACCTGCACACAGACGCACTAACAAACTTGTACACGCAGGCTAGCTAACATTAAGTTAGGTACACAGACGTAATCGTAAAGATGTACACACAGACGCACTAACATCTAGTTGCACACAGACGTACTAAAATATAGATACACATGGATGCACTAACATCAAGTTGCACACAGACGCACTAAAATCGAGTTGCACACACGGACGCAATAAAATAAAATTACACACAGACGCACTAACAAACTTGTACACGCAGACTAGCTAACAGAAAGTTGTACACAGACGCAATCGTAAAGATGTAAACACAGACGCACTAACATCTAGTTACACGCAGATTTACTGAAATATATCCAGTAGGGGCTAGCGCAAATCGTGGCACTGGCAACTCGCGGAGGCACTTCCTGTTGCAGGCTGCGGTGCCACGGCGAATCGGGGCAACTGCCTCGACTCTGTGGCAATTGCCGCGGCAAATCGTGGCAACTGCCTCGATTCTGTGGCAACTACCTCGACTCTGTGGCAACTGCCGCGACTCTGTGGCAACTGCCGCGGCGAGTCGTGGTAACTGCCTTAAGTTTATGACAGCTGCCTCAAGTTTACGGCAACTGCCTCGACTTTCCGGCAGTGGTACCTTGACGGTTGCCGATTTGCTACGACAGCTGCCTCGACTGTGACGTGACAATACAATACGGCCTTTAAGAGTACTTGTGTTAGTTGTGATTGTTTTAGAAATAAAACGCTGATAAGTGATACAATAATTTCCCGTTTAAGTGCAGCTGAGCTAATACGGGCACTTGTTGCCTTGGTAACAATAAACATCTTCAGGAAGCGCATTAAAAAATTTTAAACATAGAGACGATGCATTGTAACGTTTAAAATAATAAGAACCCCTGAAATCTCTTTATTTATTGTACTAGCCAGTACAAATAGACACATTTTGTCATTCAATTCCTGCCATGACAGTAAACAATACAAATATTTATTCAACATTTGTGTCGTAAAAAAATCATTATTCAAAGTTATAGAGCATTTCATTCATTTAACACCTAAAAGTGAAATCGCTACTTTGAGAAATAATCAATGGGTATGTGATTATATGAATAAACAATAACACATGGTGGGTCCCATCAAGACCTATTTAAAATTGAATGGCAGTATATCATCTGAGTATTATTATTAGTACCAGTATTTACATTTAGATAGAGCATCTCTGTAATTGTGTCTTGGTTTTTTTATTGCAAAGATTTGAACATTTCTTACCACTACTTTGCTTTCTGTTTTTATTTACAATTTGCATTCCTTCAGGGAGCTGCCTGAAAGTGGTTATCGTAACCAAGGCATATTAGGCCCATATTAGCTTAGCTGGACCTAAACAGGAAGCCATTGTAACACTTAGAGGCGTTTTATGACTAAACCAATTACAACAAACACTTGTACTCAAGGGCCAAATAGTATTGTAAAAATACACCGAAGCCCTTGTCTCAGCTCCGGACCTTCCTGCCAATGTAAATTTCTTGTCTGTTAACTCATACATGGCGATTAAACATTTTTCGGTGCTAAAAAAACTAGAAAATCTCATTAGATTCGGACTATTTACGGTGCCTTGACGTTAATGCGTTGAAAAAGGATCGTCTTCCCCATAGCAAGATGGCGGCTCTATTGCGTATTCGTGCCAATTAGCAATCGTAACGAATGCGACATCTAGTGTAAATGTCTATGCTCTTGACCGAGGAAACACATGAGGCAGTTGCCTTAAACTCGAGGCAGCTGTCATAAACTTGAGGCAGTTGCCACAGAGTCGAGGCAGTTGCCACGATTAGCCGCGGCATTTGCCACAGAGTCGAGGCAGTTGCCACAGAATCGAGGCAGTTGCCACGATTTGCCGCGGCAATTGCCACAGAGTCGAGGCAGTTGCCATGATTCGCCGTGGCACCGCAGCCTGCAACAGGAAGTGCCTCCGCGAGTTGCCAGTGCTACGATTTGCGCTAGCCCTCTCTCAATATACCTGCACACAGACGCACTAACAAACTTGTACACGCAGGCTAGCTTACATTAAGTTGTACACAGACGCAATCGTAAAGATGTACACACAGACGCACTAACATCTAGTTACAGGCAGACTTGCTAAAATCTACCTTCACACAGACGCACTAACAAACTTGTACACGCAGGCTAGCTAACATGAAGTTGTACACAGACGCAATCCTAAAGATGTACACACAGACGCACTAACATAAAGTTGGACACAGACGCAATCGTAAAGATGTACACACAGACACACTAACATCTAGTTACACGCAGACTTACTCAAATATACCTGCACACAGACGCACTAACATAAAGCTGTACACAGACACAATCGTAAAGATGTACATAGACGCACTAACATCTAGTTGCACACAGACATACTAAAATATAGATACACATGGATGCACTAACATCAAGTTGCACACACAGACGCACTAAAATCAAGTTGCACACATGGACACAATAAAATAAAATTTCACACAGACGCACTAACAAACTTGTACATGGAGACTAGCTAACATAAAGTTGTACACAGACGCAATCGTAAAGATGTAAACACATACGCACTAACATGTAGTTACACGCAGACTTACTAAAATATACCTGCACACAGACGCACTAATAAACTTGTACACGCAGACTAGCTAAAATATACCTGCACAAAGATGGACTAACATGTAGTTGCACACAGACGTACTAAAATATAGATACACGCGGACGCACTATTATAAAGTTGCACACACAGACGCACAAAAATCTAGTTGTACACATGGACGCAATACAATAAAATTACACACAGACACACTAACAAACTTGTACACGCAGATTAGCTAAAATATACCTGCACACAGACGCACTAACGTTAATATGTACACAGACGCAGATGTAAAGATGTACACACCTACGCATAAACATAAATGTACACGCACTAACATAAAGTTGTACACAGACGCAATCGTAAAGATGTACACACAGACACACTAACATCTAGTTACACGCAGACTTAGTAAAATATACCTTCACACAGACGCACTAACAAACTTGTACACGCAGATTAGCTAAAATGTAAAGTTGTACACACCTACGCACGAACATAAAGATGTACACACAGACGCAAATGTAAAGATGTACACACCTACGCATGAACATAAAGATGTACACACAGACGCACTAACACCTAGTTACACGCACACTTACTAAAATATACCTGCACAGACACACTAACATAAAGCTGTACACAGACGCAATCGTAAAGATGTACACAGACGCACTAACATCTAGTTACACACACTTACTAAAATATACCTGCACACAGACGCACTAATAGAAAGCTGTTCACAGACGCAATCGTAAAGATGTACACACGGACGCACTAACATCTAGTTACACGCAGACTTACTAAAATATACCTGTACACAGACGCACTAACATAAAGCTGTACACAGAGGCAATCGTAAGGTTGTACAAAGACGCACTAACAAACTTGTACACGCAGACTAGCTAACAAAGTTGTACACAGACGCAATCGTAAAGATGTAAACACAGACGCACTAACATCTAGTTACACGCAGACTTACTAAAATACACCTGCACACAGACGCACTAACAAACTTGTACACGCAGGCTAGCTAACATTAAGTTGTACTCAGACGCAATCATCGTAAAGATGTACACACAGACGCACTAACATCTAGTTACACGCACACTTACTAAAATATACCTGCACACAGACGCACTAACATAAAGTTGTACACAGACGCAATCGTAAAGATGTACACAGAAGCACTAACATCTAGTTGCACACAAACATACTAAAATTTAGATACACATGGATGCACTAACATCAAGTTGCACACACAGACGCACTAACATAAAGTTGTACACAGACGCAATCGTAAAGATCTACACACAGACACACTAACATCTAGTTACACGCAGACTTACTAAAATACACCTGCACACAGACGCACTAACAAACTTGTACACGCAGGCTAGCTAACATTAAGTTGTACTCAGACGCAATCATCGTAAAGATGTACACACAGACGCACTAACATCTAGTTACACGCACACTTACTAAAATATACCTGCACACAGACGCACTAACATAAAATTGTACCCAGACGCAACCGTAAAGATGTACACAGACGCACTAACATGTAGTTGCACACAGACGTACTAAAATATAGATACACGCGGACGCACTATTATAAAGTTGCACACACAGACCCACAAAAATCTAGTTGTACACATGGGCGCAATACAATAAAATTACGCAATCGTAAAGATGTACACACAGACGCACTAACATCTAGTTACAGGCAGACTTTCTAAAATATACCTTCACCCAGACGCACTAACAAACTTGTACACACAGACTAGCTAAAACATACCTGCACACAGACGAACTAACGTAAACATATACACAGACGCAATCGTAAACATGTACACAGACGCAATCGTAAACATGTACACAGACGCACTAACATCCAGTTACACGCACACTTACTAAAATATACCTGCACACAGACGCACCAACATAAAGTTGTGCACAGACGCAATCGTAAAGATGTACACACAGACGCACTAACATCTAGTTACACGCAGACTTACTAAAATATACCTGCACACAGACGCACTAACAAACTTGTACACGCAGGCTAGCTAACATTAAGTTGTACACAGACGCAATCGTAAAGATGTGCACACAGACGCACTAACATCTAGTTACACGCACACTTACTAAAATATACCTGCACACAGACGCACTAACATAAAGTTGTACACAGACGCAATCGTAAAGATCTACACACAGACGCACTAACATCTAGTTACACGCAGACTTACTAAAATATGCCTGCACAGACGCACTAACATAAAGCTGTACAAAGACGCAATCGTAAAGATGTACACAGACGCACTAACATCTAGTTACACACACTTACTAAAATATACCTGCACACAGACGCACTAATAGAAAGCTGTACAAAGACGCAATCGTAAAGATGTACACACAGACGCACTAACATCTAGTTACACGCAGACTTACTAAAATATACCTGTACACAGACGCACTAACACAAAGCTGTACACAGAGGCAATCGTAAGGTTGTACACAGACGCACTAACATCTAGTTGCACACAGACGTACTAAAATTTAGATACACACAGATTAGAAAAGGCTGTACACAGACGAAAACGTAAAGATGTACACAGACGCAAATGTAATGATGTACACACATACACATGTACGTAAAGATGTACACACATACGCACTAACATCTAGTTACACGCAGACTTACTAAAATATACCTGCACACAGACGCACTAACATAAAGCTGTACACAGAGGCAATCGTAAGGTTGTACACAGACGCACTAACATCTAGTTGCACACAGACGTACTAAAATTTAGATACACACAGATTAGAAAAGGCTGTACACAGACGAAAACGTAAAGATGTACACAGACGCAAATGTAATGATGTACACACATACACATGTACGTAAAGATGTACACACAGACACACTAACATCTAGTTACACGCAGACTTAGTAAAATATACCTTCACACAGACGCACTAACAAACTTGTACACGCAGATTAGCTAAAATGTAAAGTTGTACACACCTACGCACGAACATAAAGATGTACACACAGACGCAAATGTAAAGATGTACACACCTACGCATGAACATAAAGATGTACACACAGACGCACTAACACCTAGTTACACGCACACTTACTAAAATATACCTGCACAGACACACTAACATAAAGCTGTACACAGACGCAATCGTAAAGATGTACACAGACGCACTAACATCTAGTTACACACACTTACTAAAATATACCTGCACACAGACGCACTAATAGAAAGCTGTTCACAGACGCAATCGTAAAGATGTACACACAGACGCACTAACATCTAGTTACACGCAGACTTACTAAAATATACCTGCACACAGACGCACTAACATAAAGCTGTACACAGACACAATCGTAAAGATGTACACAGACGCACTAACATCTAGTTGAACACAAACGTACTAAAATATAGATACACATGGATGCGCTAACATCAAGTTGCACACACAGACGCACTAAAATCAAGTTGCACACACCGACGCAATAGAATAAAATTACACACAATCGCACTAACAAACTTGTACACGCAGACTAGCTAACATAAAGTTGTACACAGACGCAATCGTAAAGATGTACACACCTACGCATGAACATAAAGATGTACACACAGACTCACTAAAACTAGTTACACGCACGCTTACTAAAATATACCTGCACACAGACGCACCAACATAAAGTTGTGCACAGACGCAATCGTAAAGATGTACACACAGACGCACTAACATCTAGTTACACGCAGACTTACTAAAATATACCTGCACACAGACGCACTAACAAACTTGTACACGCAGGCTAGCTAACATTAAGTTAGGTACACAGACGTAATCGTAAAGATGTACACACAGACGCACTAACATCTAGTTGCACACAGACGTACTAAAATATAGATACACATGGATGCACTAACATCAAGTTGCACACAGACGCACTAAAATCGAGTTGCACACACGGACGCAATAAAATAAAATTACACACAGACGCACTAACAAACTTGTACACGCAGACTAGCTAACAGAAAGTTGTACACAGACGCAATCGTAAAGATGTAAACACAGACGCACTAACATCTAGTTACACGCAGATTTACTGAAATATATCCAGTAGGGGCTAGCGCAAATCGTGGCACTGGCAACTCGCGGAGGCACTTCCTGTTGCAGGCTGCGGTGCCACGGCGAATCGGGGCAACTGCCTCTACTCTGTGGCAATTGCCGCGGCAAATTGTGGCAACTGCCTCGATTCTGTGGCAACTACCTCGACTCTGTGGCAACTGCCGCGACTCTGTGGCAACTGCCGCGGCGAGTCGTGGTAACTGCCTTAAGTTTATGACAGCTGCCTCAAGTTTACGGCAACTGCCTCGACTTTCCGGCAGTGGTACCTTGACGGTTGCCGATTTGCTACGACAGCTGCCTCGACTGTGACGTGACAATACAATACGGCCTTTAAGAGTACTTGTGTTAGTTGTGATTGTTTTAGAAATAAAATTTTTGAAATTTTGAAATTACAACAAACACTTGTACTCAAGGGCCAAATAGTATTGTAAAAATACACCGAAGCCCTTGTCTCAGCTCCGGACCTTCCTGCCAATGTAAATTTCTTGTCTGTTAACTCATACATGGCGATTAAACATTTTTCGGTGCTAAAAAAACTAGAAAATCTCATTAGATTCGGACTATTTACGGTGCCTTGACGTTAATGCGTTGAAAAAGGATCGTCTTCCCCATAGCAAGATGGCGGCTCTATTGCGTATTCGTGCCAATTAGCAATCGTAACGAATGCGACATCTAGTGTATATGTCTATGCTCTTGACCGAGGAAACACATGAGGCAGTTGCCTTAAACTCGAGGCAGCTGTCATAAACTTGAGGCAGTTGCCACAGAGTCGAGGCAGTTGCCACAGAATCGAGGCAGTTGCCACGATTTGCCGCGGCAATTGTCACAGAGTCGAGGCAGTTGCCATGATTCGCCGTGGCACCGCAGCCTGCAACAGGAAGTGCCTCCGCGAGTTGCCAGTGCTACGATTTGCGCTAGCCCTCTCTCAATATACCTGCACACAGACGCACTAACAAACTTGTACACGCAGGCTAGCTTACATTAAGTTGTACACAGACGCAATCGTAAAGATGTACACACAGACGCACTAACATCTAGTTACAGGCAGACTTGCTAAAATCTACCTTCACACAGACGCACTAACAAACTTGTACACGCAGGCTAGCTAACATGAAGTTGTACACAGACGCAATCCTAAAGATGTACACACAGACGCACTAACATAAAGTTGGACACAGACGCAATCGTAAAGATGTACACACAGACACACTAACATCTAGTTACACGCAGACTTACTCAAATATACCTGCACACAGACGCACTAACATAAAGCTGTACACAGACACAATCGTAAAGATGTACATAGACGCACTAACATCTAGTTGCGCACAGACATACTAAAATATAGATACACATGGATGCACTAACATCAAGTTGCACACACAGACGCACTAAAATCAAGTTGCACACATGGACACAATAAAATAAAATTTCACACAGACGCACTAACAAACTTGTACATGGAGACTAGCTAACATAAAGTTGTACACAGACGCAATCGTAAAGATGTAAACACATACGCACTAACATGTAGTTACACGCACACTTACTAAAATATACCTGCACACAGACGCACTAACAAACTTGTACACGCAGACTAGCTAAAATATACCTGCACAAAGATGGACTAACATGTAGTTGCACACAGACGTACTAAAATATAGATACACGCGGACGCACTATTATAAAGTTGCACACACAGACGCACAAAAATCTAGTTGTACACATGGACGCAATACAATAAAATTACACACAGACACACTAACAAACTTGTACACGCAGATTAGCTAAAATATACCTGCACACAGACGCACTAACGTTAATATGTACACAGACGCAGATGTAAAGATGTACACACCTACGCATAAACATAAATGTACACGCACTAACATAAAGTTGTACACAGACGCAATCGTAAAGATGTACACACAGACACACTAACATCTAGTTACACGCAGACTTAGTAAAATATACCTTCACACAGACGCACTAACAAACTTGTACACGCAGGCTAGCTAACATTAAGTTGTACTCAGACGCAATCATCGTAAAGATGTACACACAGACGCACTAACATCTAGTTACACGCACACTTACTAAAATATACCTGCACACAGACGCACTAACATAAAGTTGTACACAGACGCAATCGTAAAGATGTACACAGAAGCACTAACATCTAGTTGCACACAAACATACTAAAATTTAGATACACATGGATGCACTAACATCAAGTTGCACACACAGACGCACTAACATAAAGTTGTACACAGACGCAATCGTAAAGATCTACACACAGACACACTAACATCTAGTTACACGCAGACTTACTAAAATACACCTGCACACAGACGCACTAACAAACTTGTACACGCAGGCTAGCTAACATTAAGTTAGGTACACAGACGTAATCGTAAAGATGTACACACAGACGCACTAACATCTAGTTGCACACAGACGTACTAAAATATAGATACACATGGATGCACTAACATCAAGTTGCACACAGACGCACTAAAATCGAGTTGCACACACGGACGCAATAAAATAAAATTACACACAGACGCACTAACAAACTTGTACACGCAGACTAGCTAACAGAAAGTTGTACACAGACGCAATCGTAAAGATGTAAACACAGACGCACTAACATCTAGTTACAAGCAGATTTACTGAAATATATCCAGTAGGGGCTAGCGCAAATCGTGGCACTGGCAACTCGCGGAGGCACTTCCTGTTGCAGGCTGCGGTGCCACGGCGAATCGGGGCAACTGCCTCGACTCTGTGGCAATTGCCGCGGCAAATCGTGGCAACTGCCTCGATTCTGTGGCAACTACCTCAACTCTGTGGCAACTGCCGCGACTCTGTGGCAACTGCCGCGGCGAGTCGTGGTAACTGCCTTAAGTTTATGACAGCTGCCTCAAGTTTACGGCAACTGCCTCGACTTTCCGGCAGTGGTACCTTGACGGTTGCCGATTTGCTACGACAGCTGCCTCGACTGTGACGTGACAATACAATACGGCCTTTAAGAGTACTTGTGTTAGTTGTGATTGTTTTAGAAATAAAATTTTTGAAATTTTGAAATTACAACAAACACTTGTACTCAAGGGCCAAATAGTATTGTAAAAATACACCGAAGCCCTTGTCTCAGCTCCGGACCTTCCTGCCAATGTAAATTTCTTGTCTGTTAACTCATACATGGCGATTAAACATTTTTCGGTGCTAAAAAAACTAGAAAATCTCATTAGATTCGGACTATTTACGGTGCCTTGACGTTAATGCGTTGAAAAAGGATCGTCTTCCCCATAGCAAGATGGCGGCTCTATTGCGTATTCGTGCCAATTAGCAATCGTAACGAATGCGACATCTAGTGTAAATGTCTATGCTCTTGACCGAGGAAACACATGAGGCAGTTGCCTTAAACTCGAGGCAGCTGTCATAAACTTGAGGCAGTTGCCACAGAGTCGAGGCAGTTGCCACAGAATCGAGGCAGTTGCCACGATTTGCCGCGGCAATTGTCACAGAGTCGAGGCAGTTGCCATGATTCGCCGTGGCACCGCAGCCTGCAACAGGAAGTGCCTCCGCGAGTTGCCAGTGCTACGATTTGCGCTAGCCCTCTCTCAATATACCTGCACACAGACGCACTAACAAACTTGTACACGCAGGCTAGCTTACATTAAGTTGTACACAGACGCAATCGTAAAGATGTACACACAGACGCACTAACATCTAGTTACAGGCAGACTTGCTAAAATCTACCTTCACACAGACGCACTAACAAACTTGTACACGCAGGCTAGCTAACATGAAGTTGTACACAGACGCAATCCTAAAGATGTACACACAGACGCACTAACATAAAGTTGGACACAGACGCAATCGTAAAGATGTACACACAGACACACTAACATCTAGTTACACGCAGACTTACTCAAATATACCTGCACACAGACGCACTAACATAAAGCTGTACACAGACACAATCGTAAAGATGTACATAGACGCACTAACATCTAGTTGCGCACAGACATACTAAAATATAGATACACATGGATGCACTAACATCAAGTTGCACACACAGACGCACTAAAATCAAGTTGCACACATGGACACAATAAAATAAAATTTCACACAGACGCACTAACAAACTTGTACATGGAGACTAGCTAACATAAAGTTGTACACAGACGCAATCGTAAAGATGTAAACACATACGCACTAACATGTAGTTACACGCACACTTACTAAAATATACCTGCACACAGACGCACTAACAAACTTGTACACGCAGACTAGCTAAAATATACCTGCACAAAGATGGACTAACATGTAGTTGCACACAGACGTACTAAAATATAGATACACGCGGACGCACTATTATAAAGTTGCACACACAGACGCACAAAAATCTAGTTGTACACATGGACGCAATACAATAAAATTACACACAGACACACTAACAAACTTGTACACGCAGATTAGCTAAAATATACCTGCACACAGACGCACTAACGTTAATATGTACACAGACGCAGATGTAAAGATGTACACACCTACGCATAAACATAAATGTACACGCACTAACATAAAGTTGTACACAGACGCAATCGTAAAGATGTACACACAGACACACTAACATCTAGTTACACGCAGACTTAGTAAAATATACCTTCACACAGACGCACTAACAAACTTGTACACGCAGGCTAGCTAACATTAAGTTGTACTCAGACGCAATCATCGTAAAGATGTACACACAGACGCACTAACATCTAGTTACACGCACACTTACTAAAATATACCTGCACACAGACGCACTAACATAAAGTTGTACACAGACGCAATCGTAAAGATGTACACAGAAGCACTAACATCTAGTTGCACACAAACATACTAAAATTTAGATACACATGGATGCACTAACATCAAGTTGCACACACAGACGCACTAACATAAAGTTGTACACAGACGCAATCGTAAAGATCTACACACAGACACACTAACATCTAGTTACACGCAGACTTACTAAAATACACCTGCACACAGACGCACTAACAAACTTGTACACGCAGGCTAGCTAACATTAAGTTAGGTACACAGACGTAATCGTAAAGATGTACACACAGACGCACTAACATCTAGTTGCACACAGACGTACTAAAATATAGATACACATGGAATGCACTAACATCAAGTTGCACACAGACGCACTAAAATCGAGTTGCACACACGGACGCAATAAAATAAAATTACACACAGACGCACTAACAAACTTGTACACGCAGACTAGCTAACAGAAAGTTGTACACAGACGCAATCGTAAAGATGTAAACACAGACGCACTAACATCTAGTTACAAGCAGATTTACTGAAATATATCCAGTAGGGGCTAGCGCAAATCGTGGCACTGGCAACTCGCGGAGGCACTTCCTGTTGCAGGCTGCGGTGCCACGGCGAATCGGGGCAACTGCCTCGACTCTGTGGCAATTGCCGCGGCAAATCGTGGCAACTGCCTCGATTCTGTGGCAACTACCTCAACTCTGTGGCAACTGCCGCGACTCTGTGGCAACTGCCGCGGCGAGTCGTGGTAACTGCCTTAAGTTTATGACAGCTGCCTCAAGTTTACGGCAACTGCCTCGACTTTCCGGCAGTGGTACCTTGACGGTTGCCGATTTGCTACGACAGCTGCCTCGACTGTGACGTGACAATACAATACGGCCTTTAAGAGTACTTGTGTTAGTTGTGATTGTTTTAGAAATAAAATTTTTGAAATTTTGAAATTACAACAAACACTTGTACTCAAGGGCCAAATAGTATTGTAAAAATACACCGAAGCCCTTGTCTCAGCTCCGGACCTTCCTGCCAATGTAAATTTCTTGTCTGTTAACTCATACATGGCGATTAAACATTTTTCGGTGCTAAAAAAACTAGAAAATCTCATTAGATTCGGACTATTTACGGTGCCTTGACGTTAATGCGTTGAAAAAGGATCGTCTTCCCCATAGCAAGATGGCGGCTCTATTGCGTATTCGTGCCAATTAGCAATCGTAACGAATGCGACATCTAGTGTAAATGTCTATGCTCTTGACCGAGGAAACACATGAGGCAGTTGCCTTAAACTCGAGGCAGCTGTCATAAACTTGAGGCAGTTGCCACAGAGTCGAGGCAGTTGCCACGATTAGCCGCGGCATTTGCCACAGAGTCGAGGCAGTTGCCACAGAATCGAGGCAGTTGCCACGATTTGCCGCGGCAATTGCCACAGAGTCGAGGCAGTTGCCATGATTCGCCGTGGCACCGCAGCCTGCAACAGGAAGTGCCTCCGCGAGTTGCCAGTGCTACGATTTGCGCTAGCCCTCTCTCAATATACCTGCACACAGACGCACTAACAAACTTGTACACGCAGGCTAGCTTACATTAAGTTGTACACAGACGCAATCGTAAAGATGTACACACAGACGCACTAACATCTAGTTACAGGCAGACTTGCTAAAATCTACCTTCACACAGACGCACTAACAAACTTGTACACGCAGGCTAGCTAACATGAAGTTGTACACAGACGCAATCCTAAAGATGTACACACAGACGCACTAACATAAAGTTGGACACAGACGCAATCGTAAAGATGTACACACAGACACACTAACATCTAGTTACACGCAGACTTACTCAAATATACCTGCACACAGACGCACTAACATAAAGCTGTACACAGACACAATCGTAAAGATGTACATAGACGCACTAACATCTAGTTGCACACAGACATACTAAAATATAGATACACATGGATGCACTAACATCAAGTTGCACACACAGACGCACTAAAATCAAGTTGCACACATGGACACAATAAAATAAAATTTCACACAGACGCACTAACAAACTTGTACATGGAGACTAGCTAGCATAAAGTTGTACACAGACGCAATCGTAAAGATGTAAACACATACGCACTAACATGTAGTTACACGCAGACTTACTAAAATATACCTGCACACAGACGCACTAATAAACTTGTACACGCAGACTAGCTAAAATATACCTGCACAAAGATGGACTAACATGTAGTTGCACACAGACGTACTAAAATATAGATACACGCGGACGCACTATTATAAAGTTGCACACACAGACGCACAAAAATCTAGTTGTACACATGGACGCAATACAATAAAATTACACACAGACACACTAACAAACTTGTACATGGAGACTAGCTAGCATAAAGTTGTACACAGACGCAATCGTAAAGATGTAAACACATACGCACTAACATGTAGTTACACGCAGACTTACTAAAATATACCTGCACACAGACGCACTAATAAACTTGTACACGCAGATTAGCTAAAATATACCTGCACACAGACGCACTAACGTTAATATGTACACAGACGCAGATGTAAAGATGTACACACCTACGCATAAACATAAATGTACACGCACTAACATAAAGTTGTACACAGACGCAATCGTAAAGATGTACACACAGACACACTAACATCTAGTTACACGCAGACTTAGTAAAATATACCTTCACACAGACGCACTAACAAACTTGTACACGCAGATTAGCTAAAATGTAAAGTTGTACACACCTACGCACGAACATAAAGATGTACACACAGACGCAAATGTAAAGATGTACACACCTACGCATGAACATAAAGATGTACACACAGACGCACTAACACCTAGTTACACGCACACTTACTAAAATATACCTGCACAGACACACTAACATAAAGCTGTACACAGACGCAATCGTAAAGATGTACACAGACGCACTAACATCTAGTTACACACACTTACTAAAATATACCTGCACACAGACGCACTAATAGAAAGCTGTTCACAGACGCAATCGTAAAGATGTACACACGGACGCACTAACATCTAGTTACACGCAGACTTACTAAAATATACCTGTACACAGACGCACTAACATAAAGCTGTACACAGAGGCAATCGTAAGGTTGTACAAAGACGCACTAACAAACTTGTACACGCAGACTAGCTAACAAAGTTGTACACAGACGCAATCGTAAAGATGTAAACACAGACGCACTAACATCTAGTTACACGCAGACTTACTAAAATACACCTGCACACAGACGCACTAACAAACTTGTACACGCAGGCTAGCTAACATTAAGTTGTACTCAGACGCAATCATCGTAAAGATGTACACACAGACGCACTAACATCTAGTTACACGCACACTTACTAAAATATACCTGCACACAGACGCACTAACATAAAGTTGTACACAGACGCAATCGTAAAGATGTACACAGAAGCACTAACATCTAGTTGCACACAAACATACTAAAATTTAGATACACATGGATGCACTAACATCAAGTTGCACACACAGACGCACTAACATAAAGTTGTACACAGACGCAATCGTAACGATCTACACACAGACACACTAACATCTAGTTACACGCAGACTTACTAAAATACACCTGCACACAGACGCACTAACAAACTTGTACACGCAGGCTAGCTAACATTAAGTTGTACTCAGACGCAATCATCGTAAAGATGTACACACAGACGCACTAACATCTAGTTACACGCACACTTACTAAAATATACCTGCACACAGACGCACTAACATAAAATTGTACCCAGACGCAACCGTAAAGATGTACACAGACGCACTAACATGTAGTTGCACACAGACGTACTAAAATATAGATACACGCGGACGCACTATTATAAAGTTGCACACACAGACCCACAAAAATCTAGTTGTACACATGGGCGCAATACAATAAAATTACGCAATCGTAAAGATGTACACACAGACGCACTAACATCTAGTTACAGGCAGACTTTCTAAAATATACCTTCACCCAGACGCACTAACAAACTTGTACACACAGACTAGCTAAAACATACCTGCACACAGACGAACTAACGTAAACATATACACAGACGCAATCGTAAACATGTACACAGACGCAATCGTAAACATGTACACAGACGCACTAACATCCAGTTACACGCACACTTACTAAAATATACCTGCACACAGACGCACCAACATAAAGTTGTGCACAGACGCAATCGTAAAGATGTACACACAGACGCACTAACATCTAGTTACACGCAGACTTACTAAAATATACCTGCACACAGACGCACTAACAAACTTGTACACGCAGGCTAGCTAACATTAAGTTGTACACAGACGCAATCGTAAAGATGTGCACACAGACGCACTAACATCTAGTTACACGCACACTTACTAAAATATACCTGCACACAGACGCACTAACATAAAGTTGTACACAGACGCAATCGTAAAGATCTACACACAGACGCACTAACATCTAGTTACACGCAGACTTACTAAAATATGCCTGCACAGACGCACTAACATAAAGCTGTACAAAGACGCAATCGTAAAGATGTACACAGACGCACTAACATCTAGTTACACACACTTACTAAAATATACCTGCACACAGACGCACTAATAGAAAGCTGTACAAAGACGCAATCGTAAAGATGTACACACAGACGCACTAACATCTAGTTACACGCAGACTTACTAAAATATACCTGTACACAGACGCACTAACACAAAGCTGTACACAGAGGCAATCGTAAGGTTGTACACAGACGCACTAACATCTAGTTGCACACAGACGTACTAAAATTTAGATACACACAGATTAGAAAAGGCTGTACACAGACGAAAACGTAAAGATGTACACAGACGCAAATGTAATGATGTACACACATACACATGTACGTAAAGATGTACACACATACGCACTAACATCTAGTTACACGCAGACTTACTAAAATATACCTGCACACAGACGCACTAACATAAAGCTGTACACAGAGGCAATCGTAAGGTTGTACACAGACGCACTAACATCTAGTTGCACACAGACGTACTAAAATTTAGATACACACAGATTAGAAAAGGCTGTACACAGACGAAAACGTAAAGATGTACACAGACGCAAATGTAATGATGTACACACATACACATGTACGTAAAGATGTACACACAGACACACTAACATCTAGTTACACGCAGACTTAGTAAAATATACCTTCACACAGACGCACTAACAAACTTGTACACGCAGATTAGCTAAAATGTAAAGTTGTACACACCTACGCACGAACATAAAGATGTACACACAGACGCAAATGTAAAGATGTACACACCTACGCATGAACATAAAGATGTACACACAGACGCACTAACACCTAGTTACACGCACACTTACTAAAATATACCTGCACAGACACACTAACATAAAGCTGTACACAGACGCAATCGTAAAGATGTACACAGACGCACTAACATCTAGTTACACACACTTACTAAAATATACCTGCACACAGACGCACTAATAGAAAGCTGTTCACAGACGCAATCATCGTAAAGATGTACACACAGACGCACTAACATCTAGTTACACGCACACTTACTAAAATATACCTGCACACAGACGCACTAACATAAAGTTGTACACAGACGCAATCGTAAAGATGTACACAGAAGCACTAACATCTAGTTGCACACAAACATACTAAAATTTAGATACACATGGATGCACTAACATCAAGTTGCACACACAGACGCACTAACATAAAGTTGTACACAGACGCAATCGTAAAGATCTACACACAGACACACTAACATCTAGTTACACGCAGACTTACTAAAATACACCTGCACACAGACGCACTAACAAACTTGTACACGCAGGCTAGCTAACATTAAGTTAGGTACACAGACGTAATCGTAAAGATGTACACACAGACGCACTAACATCTAGTTGCACACAGACGTACTAAAATATAGATACACATGGATGCACTAACATCAAGTTGCACACAGACGCACTAAAATCGAGTTGCACACACGGACGCAATAAAATAAAATTACACACAGACGCACTAACAAACTTGTACACGCAGACTAGCTAACAGAAAGTTGTACACAGACGCAATCGTAAAGATGTAAACACAGACGCACTAACATCTAGTTACACGCAGATTTACTGAAATATATCCAGTAGGGGCTAGCGCAAATCGTGGCACTGGCAACTCGCGGAGGCACTTCCTGTTGCAGGCTGCGGTGCCACGGCGAATCGGGGCAACTGCCTCGACTCTGTGGCAACTACCTCGACTCTGTGGCAACTGCCGCGACTCTGTGGCAACTGCCGCGGCGAGTCGTGGTAACTGCCTTAAGTTTATGACAGCTGCCTCAAGTTTACGGCAACTGCCTCGACTTTCCGGCAGTGGTACCTTGACGGTTGCCGATTTGCTACGACAGCTGCCTCGACTGTGACGTGACAATACAATACGGCCTTTAAGAGTACTTGTGTTAGTTGTGATTGTTTTAGAAATAAAATTTTTGAAATTTTGAAATTACAACAAACACTTGTACTCAAGGGCCAAATAGTATTGTAAAAATACACCGAAGCCCTTGTCTCAGCTCCGGACCTTCCTGCCAATGTAAATTTCTTGTCTGTTAACTCATACATGGCGATTAAACATTTTTCGGTGCTAAAAAAACTAGAAAATCTCATTAGATTCGGACTATTTACGGTGCCTTGACGTTAATGCGTTGAAAAAGGATCGTCTTCCCCATAGCAAGATGGCGGCTCTATTGCGTATTCGTGCCAATTAGCAATCGTAACGAATGCGACATCTAGTGTATATGTCTATGCTCTTGACCGAGGAAACACATGAGGCAGTTGCCTTAAACTCGAGGCAGCTGTCATAAACTTGAGGCAGTTGCCACAGAGTCGAGGCAGTTGCCACGATTAGCCGCGGCATTTGCCACAGAGTCGAGGCAGTTGCCACAGAATCGAGGCAGTTGCCACGATTTGCCGCGGCAATTGCCACAGAGTCGAGGCAGTTGCCATGATTCGCCGTGGCACCGCAGCCTGCAACAGGAAGTGCCTCCGCGAGTTGCCAGTGCTACGATTTGCGCTAGCCCTCTCTCAATATACCTGCACACAGACGCACGAACAAACTTGTACACGCAGGCTAGCTTACATTAAGTTGTACACAGACGCAATCGTAAAGATGTACACACAGACGCACTAACATCTAGTTACAGGCAGACTTGCTAAAATCTACCTTCACACAGACGCACTAACAAACTTGTACACGCAGGCTAGCTAACATGAAGTTGTACACAGACGCAATCCTAAAGATGTACACACAGACGCACTAACATAAAGTTGGATACAGACGCAATCGTAAAGATGTACACACAGACACACTAACATCTAGTTACACGCAGACTTACTCAAATATACCTGCACACAGACGCACTAACATAAAGCTGTACACAGACACAATCGTAAAGATGTACATAGACGCACTAACATCTAGTTGCGCACAGACATACTAAAATATAGATACACATGGATGCACTAACATCAAGTTGCACACACAGACGCACTAAAATCAAGTTGCACACATGGACACAATAAAATAAAATTTCACACAGACGCACTAACAAACTTGTACATGGAGACTAGCTAACATAAAGTTGTACACAGACGCAATCGTAAAGATGTAAACACATACGCACTAACATGTAGTTACACGCACACTTACTAAAATATACCTGCACACAGACGCACTAACAAACTTGTACACGCAGACTAGCTAAAATATACCTGCACAAAGATGGACTAACATGTAGTTGCACACAGACGTAATAAAATATAGATACACGCGGACGCACTATTATAAAGTTGCACACACAGACGCACAAAAATCTAGTTGTACACATGGACGCAATACAATAAAATTACACACAGACACACTAACAAACTTGTACACGCAGATTAGCTAAAATATACCTGCACACAGACGCACTAACGTTAATATGTACACAGACGCAGATGTAAAGATGTACACACCTACGCATAAACATAAATGTACACGCACTAACATAAAGTTGTACACAGACGCAATCGTAAAGATGTACACACAGACACACTAACATCTAGTTACACGCAGACTTAGTAAAATATACCTTCACACAGACGCACTAACAAACTTGTACACGCAGGCTAGCTAACATTAAGTTGTACTCAGACGCAATCATCGTAAAGATGTACACACAGACGCACTAACATCTAGTTACACGCACACTTACTAAAATATACCTGCACACAGACGCACTAACATAAAGTTGTACACAGACGCAATCGTAAAGATGTACACAGAAGCACTAACATCTAGTTGCACACAAACATACTAAAATTTAGATACACATGGATGCACTAACATCAAGTTGCACACACAGACGCACTAACATAAAGTTGTACACAGACGCAATCGTAAAGATCTACACACAGACACACTAACATCTAGTTACACGCAGACTTACTAAAATACACCTGCACACAGACGCACTAACAAACTTGTACACGCAGGCTAGCTAACATTAAGTTGTACTCAGACGCAATCATCGTAAAGATGTACACACAGACGCACTAACATCTAGTTACACGCACACTTACTAAAATATACCTGCACACAGACGCACTAACATAAAATTGTACCCAGACGCAACCGTAAAGATGTACACAGACGCACTAACATGTAGTTGCACACAGACGTACTAAAATATAGATACACGCGGACGCACTATTATAAAGTTGCACACACAGACGCACAAAAATCTAGTTGTACACATGGGCGCAATACAATAAAATTACGCAATCGTAAAGATGTACACACAGACGCACTAACATCTAGTTACAGGCAGACTTTCTAAAATATACCTTCACCCAGACGCACTAACAAACTTGTACACAGACTAGCTAAAACATACCTGCACACAGACGAACTAACGTAAACATATACACAGACGCAATCGTAAACATGTACACAGACGCAATCGTAAACATGTACACAGACGCACTAACATCCAGTTACACGCACACTTACTAAAATATACCTGCACACAGACGCACCAACATAAAGTTGTGCACAGACGCAATCGTAAAGATGTACACACAGACGCACTAACATCTAGTTACACGCAGACTTACTAAAATATACCTGCACACAGACGCACTAACAAACTTGTACACGCAGGCTAGCTAACATTAAGTTGTACACAGACGCAATCGTAAAGATGTGCACACAGACGCACTAACATCTAGTTACACGCACACTTACTAAAATATACCTGCACACAGACGCACTAACATAAAGTTGTACACAGACGCAATCGTAAAGATCTACACACAGACGCACTAACATCTAGTTACACGCAGACTTACTAAAATATGCCTGCACAGACGCACTAACATAAAGCTGAACACAGACGCAATCGTAAAGATGTACACAGACGCACTAACATCTAGTTACACACACTTACTAAAATATACCTGCACACAGACGCACTAATAGAAAGCTGTACAAAGACGCAATCGTAAAGATGTACACACAGACGCACTAACATCTAGTTACACGCAGACTTACTAAAATATACCTGCACACAGACGCACTAACATAAAGCTGTACACAGACACAATCGTAAAGATGTACACAGACGCACTAACATCTAGTTGAACACAAACGTACTAAAATATAGATACACATGGATGCGCTAACATCAAGTTGCACACACAGACGCACTAAAATCAAGTTGCACACACCGACGCAATAGAATAAAATTACACACAATCGCACTAACAAACTTGTACACGCAGACTAGCTAACATAAAGTTGTACACAGACGCAATCGTAAAGATGTACACACCTACGCATGAACATAAAGATGTACACACAGACTCACTAAAACTAGTTACACGCACGCTTACTAAAATATACCTGCACACAGACGCACCAACATAAAGTTGTGCACAGACGCAATCGTAAAGATGTACACACAGACGCACTAACATCTAGTTACACGCAGACTTACTAAAATATACCTGCACACAGACGCACTAACAAACTTGTACACGCAGGCTAGCTAACATTAAGTTAGGTACACAGACGTAATCGTAAAGATGTACACACAGACGCACTAACATCTAGTTGCACACAGACGTACTAAAATATAGATACACATGGATGCACTAACATCAAGTTGCACACAGACGCACTAAAATCGAGTTGCACACACGGACGCAATAAAATAAAATTACACACAGACGCACTAACAAACTTGTACACGCACACTAGCTAACAGAAAGTTGTACACAGACGCAATCGTAAAGATGTAAACACAGACGCACTAACATCTAGTTACACGCAGATTTACTGAAATATATCCAGTAGGGGCTAGCGCAAATCGTGGCACTGGCAACTCGCGGAGGCACTTCCTGTTGCAGGCTGCGGTGCCACGGCGAATCGGGGCAACTGCCTCGACTCTGTGGCAATTGCCGCGGCAAATCGTGGCAACTGCCTCGATTCTGTGGCAACTACCTCGACTCTGTGGCAACTGCCGCGACTCTGTGGCAACTGCCGCGGCGAGTCGTGGTAACTGCCTTAAGTTTATGACAGCTGCCTCAAGTTTACGGCAACTGCCTCGACTTTCCGGCAGTGGTACCTTGACGGTTGCCGATTTGCTACGACAGCTGCCTCGACTGTGACGTGACAATACAATACGGCCTTTAAGAGTACTTGTGTTAGTTGTGATTGTTTTAGAAATAAAATTTTTGAAATTTTGAAATTACAACAAACACTTGTACTCAAGGGCCAAATAGTATTGTAAAAATACACCGAAGCCCTTGTCTCAGCTCCGGACCTTCCTGCCAATGTAAATTTCTTGTCTGTTAACTCATACATGGCGATTAAACATTTTTCGGTGCTAAAAAAACTAGAAAATCTCATTAGATTCGGACTATTTACGGTGCCTTGACGTTAATGCGTTGAAAAAGGATCGTCTTCCCCATAGCAAGATGGCGGCTCTATTGCGTATTCGTGCCAATTAGCAATCGTAACGAATGCGACATCTAGTGTATATGTCTATGCTCTTGACCGAGGAAACACATGAGGCAGTTGCCTTAAACTCGAGGCAGCTGTCATAAACTTGAGGCAGTTGCCACAGAGTCGAGGCAGTTGCCACGATTAGCCGCGGCATTTGCCACAGAGTCGAGGCAGTTGCCACAGAATCGAGGCAGTTGCCACGATTTGCCGCGGCAATTGCCACAGAGTCGAGGCAGTTGCCATGATTCGCCGTGGCACCGCAGCCTGCAACAGGAAGTGCCTCCGCGAGTTGCCAGTGCTACGATTTGCGCTAGCCCTCTCTCAATATACCTGCACACAGACGCACTAACAAACTTGTACACGCAGGCTAGCTTACATTAAGTTGTACACAGACGCAATCGTAAAGATGTACACACAGACGCACTAACATCTAGTTACACGCACACTTACTAAAATATACCTGCACACAGACGCACTAACATAAAGTTGTACACAGACGCAATCGTAAAGATCTACACACAGACGCACTAACATCTAGTTACACGCAGACTTACTAAAATATGCCTGCACAGACGCACTAACATAAAGCTGAACACAGACGCAATCGTAAAGATGTACACAGACGCACTAACATCTAGTTACACACACTTACTAAAATATACCTGCACACAGACGCACTAATAGAAAGCTGTACAAAGACGCAATCGTAAAGATGTACACACAGACGCACTAACATCTAGTTACACGCAGACTTACTAAAATATACCTGCACACAGACGCACTAACATAAAGCTGTACACAGACACAATCGTAAAGATGTACACAGACGCACTAACATCTAGTTGAACACAAACGTACTAAAATATAGATACACATGGATGCGCTAACATCAAGTTGCACACACAGACGCACTAAAATCAAGTTGCACACACCGACGCAATAGAATAAAATTACACACAATCGCACTAACAAACTTGTACACGCAGACTAGCTAACATAAAGTTGTACACAGACGCAATCGTAAAGATGTACACACCTACGCATGAACATAAAGATGTACACACAGACTCACTAAAACTAGTTACACGCACGCTTACTAAAATATACCTGCACACAGACGCACCAACATAAAGTTGTGCACAGACGCAATCGTAAAGATGTACACACAGACGCACTAACATCTAGTTACACGCAGACTTACTAAAATATACCTGCACACAGACGCACTAACAAACTTGTACACGCAGGCTAGCTAACATTAAGTTAGGTACACAGACGTAATCGTAAAGATGTACACACAGACGCACTAACATCTAGTTGCACACAGACGTACTAAAATATAGATACACATGGATGCACTAACATCAAGTTGCACACAGACGCACTAAAATCGAGTTGCACACACGGACGCAATAAAATAAAATTACACACAGACGCACTAACAAACTTGTACACGCAGACTAGCTAACAGAAAGTTGTACACAGACGCAATCGTAAAGATGTAAACACAGACGCACTAACATCTAGTTACACGCAGATTTACTGAAATATATCCAGTAGGGGCTAGCGCAAATCGTGGCACTGGCAACTCGCGGAGGCACTTCCTGTTGCAGGCTGCGGTGCCACGGCGAATCGGGGCAACTGCCTCGACTCTGTGGCAATTGCCGCGGCAAATCGTGGCAACTGCCTCGATTCTGTGGCAACTACCTCGACTCTGTGGCAACTGCCGCGACTCTGTGGCAACTGCCGCGGCGAGTCGTGGTAACTGCCTTAAGTTTATGACAGCTGCCTCAAGTTTACGGCAACTGCCTCGACTTTCCGGCAGTGGTACCTTGACGGTTGCCGATTTGCTACGACAGCTGCCTCGACTGTGACGTGACAATACAATACGGCCTTTAAGAGTACTTGTGTTAGTTGTGATTGTTTTAGAAATAAAATTTTTGAAATTTTGAAATTACAACAAACACTTGTACTCAAGGGCCAAATAGTATTGTAAAAATACACCGAAGCCCTTGTCTCAGCTCCGGACCTTCCTGCCAATGTAAATTTCTTGTCTGTTAACTCATACATGGCGATTAAACATTTTTCGGTGCTAAAAAAACTAGAAAATCTCATTAGATTCGGACTATTTACGGTGCCTTGACGTTAATGCGTTGAAAAAGGATCGTCTTCCCCATAGCAAGATGGCGGCTCTATTGCGTATTCGTGCCAATTAGCAATCGTAACGAATGCGACATCTAGTGTATATGTCTATGCTCTTGACCGAGGAAACACATGAGGCAGTTGCCTTAAACTCGAGGCAGCTGTCATAAACTTGAGGCAGTTGCCACAGAGTCGAGGCAGTTGCCACGATTAGCCGCGGCATTTGCCACAGAGTCGAGGCAGTTGCCACAGAATCGAGGCAGTTGCCACGATTTGCCGCGGCAATTGCCACAGAGTCGAGGCAGTTGCCATGATTCGCCGTGGCACCGCAGCCTGCAACAGGAAGTGCCTCCGCGAGTTGCCAGTGCTACGATTTGCGCTAGCCCTCTCTCAATATACCTGCACACAGACGCACTAACAAACTTGTACACGCAGGCTAGCTTACATTAAGTTGTACACAGACGCAATCGTAAAGATGTACACACAGACGCACTAACATCTAGTTACAGGCAGACTTGCTAAAATCTACCTTCACACAGACGCACTAACAAACTTGTACACGCAGGCTAGCTAACATTAAGTTGTACACAGACGCAATCATCGTAAAGATGTACACACAGACGCACTAACATCTAGTTACACGCACACTTACTAAAATATACCTGCACACAGACGCACTAACATAAAGTTGTATACAGACGCAATCGTAAAGATGTACACAGAAGCACTAACATCTAGTTGCACACAAACATACTAAAATTTAGATACACATGGATGCACTAACATCAAGTTGCACACACAGACGCACTAACATAAAGTTGTACACAGACGCAATCGTAAAGATCTACACACAGACACACTAACATCTAGTTACACGCAGACTTACTAAAATACACCTGCACACAGACGCACTAACAAACTTGTACACGCAGGCTAGCTAACATTAAGTTGTACTCAGACGCAATCATCGTAAAGATGTACACACAGACGCACTAACATCTAGTTACACGCACACTTACTAAAATATACCTGCACACAGACGCACTAACATAAAATTGTACCCAGACGCAACCGTAAAGATGTACACAGACGCACTAACATGTAGTTGCACACAGACGTACTAAAATATAGATACACGCGGACGCACTATTATAAAGTTGCACACACAGACGCACAAAAATCTAGTTGTACACATGGGCGCAATACAATAAAATTACGCAATCGTAAAGATGTACACACAGACGCACTAACATCTAGTTACAGGCAGACTTTCTAAAATATACCTTCACCCAGACGCACTAACAAACTTGTACACACAGACTAGCTAAAACATACCTGCACACAGACGAACTAACGTAAACATATACACAGACGCAATCGTAAACATGTACACAGACGCACTAACATCCAGTTACACGCACACTTACTAAAATATACCTGCACACAGACGCACCAACATAAAGTTGTGCACAGACGCAATCGTAAAGATGTACACACAGACGCACTAACATCTAGTTACACGCAGACTTACTAAAATATACCTGCACACAGACGCACTAACAAACTTGTACACGCAGGCTAGCTAACATTAAGTTGTACACAGACGCAATCGTAAAGATGTGCACACAGACGCACTAACATCTAGTTACACGCACACTTACTAAAATATACCTGCACACAGACGCAATCGTAAAGATCTACACACAGACGCACTAACATCTAGTTACACGCAGACTTACTAAAATATGCCTGCACAGACGCACTAACATAAAGCTGAACACAGACGCAATCGTAAAGATGTACACAGACGCACTAACATCTAGTTACACACACTTACTAAAATATACCTGCACACAGACGCACTAATAGAAAGCTGTACAAAGACGCAATCGTAAAGATGTACACACAGACGCACTAACATCTAGTTACACGCAGACTTACTAAAATATACCTGTACACAGACGCACTAACACAAAGCTGTACACAGAGGCAATCATAAGGTTGTACACAGACGCACTAACATCTAGTTGCACACAGACGTACTAAAATTTAGATACACACAGATTAGAAAAGGCTGTACACAGACGAAAACGTAAAGATGTACACAGACGCAAATGTAATGATGTACACACATACACATGTACGTAAAGATGTACACACATACGCACTAACATCTAGTTACACGCAGACTTACTAAAATATACCTGCACACAGACGCACTAACATAAAGCTGTACACAGACACAATCGTAAAGATGTACACAGACGCACTAACATCTAGTTGAACACAAACGTACTAAAATATAGATACACATGGATGCGCTAACATCAAGTTGCACACACAGACGCACTAAAATCAAGTTGCACACACGGACGCAATAGAATAAAATTACACACAATCGCACTAACAAACTTGTACACGCAGACTAGCAAACATAAAGTTGTACACAGACGCAATCGTAAAGATGTACACACCTACGCATGAACATAAAGATGTACACACAGACTCACTAAAATCTAGTTACACGCACGCTTACTAAAATATACCTGCACACAGACGCACCAACATAAAGTTGTGCACAGACGCAATCGTAAAGATGTACACACAGACGCACTAACATCTAGTTACACGCAGACTTACTAAAATATACCTGCACACAGACGCACTAACAAACTTGTACACGCAGGCTAGCTAACATTAAGTTAGGTACACAGACGTAATCGTAAAGATGTACACACAGACGCACTAACATCTAGTTGCACACAGACGTACTAAAATATAGATACACATGGATGCACTAACATCAAGTTGCACACAGACGCACTAAAATCGAGTTGCACACACGGACGCAATAAAATAAAATTACACACAGACGCACTAACAAACTTGTACACGCAGACTAGCTAACAGAAAGTTGTACACAGACGCAATCGTAAAGATGTAAACACAGACGCACTAACATCTAGTTACACGCAGATTTACTGAAATATATCCAGTAGGGGCTAGCGCAAATCGTGGCACTGGCAACTCGCGGAGGCACTTCCTGTTGCAGGCTGCGGTGCCACGGCGAATCGGGGCAACTGCCTCGACTCTGTGGCAATTGCCGCGGCAAATCGTGGCAACTGCCTCGATTCTGTGGCAACTACCTCGACTCTGTGGCAACTGCCGCGACTCTGTGGCAACTGCCGCGGCGAGTCGTGGTAACTGCCTTAAGTTTATGACAGCTGCCTCAAGTTTACGGCAACTGCCTCGACTTTCCGGCAGTGGTACCTTGACGGTTGCCGATTTGCTACGACAGCTGCCTCGACTGTGACGTGACAATACAATACGGCCTTTAAGAGTACTTGTGTTAGTTGTGATTGTTTTAGAAATAAAACGCCGATAAGTGATACAATAATTTCCCGTTTAAGTGCAGCTGAGCTAATACGGGCACTTGTTGCCTTGGTAACAATAAACATCTTCAGGAAGCGCATTAAAAAATGCCAATTTTAAACATAGAGACGATGCATTGTAACGTTTAAAATAATAAGAACCCCTGAAATCTTTTTATTTATTGTACTAGCCAGTACAAATAGACACATTTTGTCATTCAATTTCTGCCATGACAGTAAACAATACAAATATTTATTCAACATTTGTGTCGTAAAAAAATCATTATTCAAAGTTATAGAGCATTTCATTCATTTAACACCTAAAAGTGAAATCGCTACTTTGAGAAATAATCAATGGGTATGTGATTATATGAATAAACAATAACACATGGTGGGTCCCATCAAGACCTATTTAAAATTGAATGGCAGTATATCATCTGAGTATTATTATTAGTACCAGTATTTACATTTAGATAGAGCATCTCTGTAATTGTGTCTTGGTTTTTTTATTGCAAAGATTTGAACATTTCTTACCACTACTTTGCTTTCTGTTTTTATTTACAATTTGCATTCCTTCAGGGAGCTGCCTGAAAGTGGTTATCGTAACCAAGGCATATTAGGCCCATATTAGCTTAGCTGGACCTAAACAGGAAGCCATTGTAACACCTAGAGGCGTTTTATGACTAAACCAATTACAACAAACACTTGTACTCAAGGGCCAAATAGTATTGTAAAAATACACCGAAGCCCTTGTCTCAGCTCCGGACCTTCCTGCCAATGTAAATTTCTTGTCTGTTAACTCATACATGGCGATTAAACATTTTTCGGTGCTAAAAAAACTAGAAAATCTCATTAGATTCGGACTATTTACGGTGCCTTGACGTTAATGCGTTGAAAAAGGAACGTCTTCCCCATAGCAAGATGGCGGCTCTATTGCGTATTCGTGCCAATTAGCAATCGTAACGAATGCGACATCTAGTGTATATGTCTATGCTCTTGACCGAGGAAACACATGAGGCAGTTGCCTTAAACTCGAGGCAGCTGTCATAAACTTGAGGCAGTTGCCACAGAGTCGAGGCAGTTGCCACGATTAGCCGCGGCATTTGCCACAGAGTCGAGGCAGTTGCCACAGAATCGAGGCAGTTGCCACGATTTGCCGCGGCAATTGCCACAGAGTCGAGGCAGTTGCCATGATTCGCCGTGGCACCGCAGCCTGCAACAGGAAGTGCCTCCGCGAGTTGCCAGTGCTACGATTTGCGCTAGCCCTCTCTCAATATACCTGCACACAGACGCACTAACAAACTTGTACACGCAGGCTAGCTTACATTAAGTTGTGCACAGACGCAATCGTAAAGATGTACACACAGACGCACTAACATCTAGTTACACGCAGACTTACTAAAATATACCTGCACACAGACGCACTAACAAACTTGTACACGCAGGCTAGCTAACATTAAGTTAGGTACACAGACGTAATCGTAAAGATGTACACACAGACGCACTAACATCTAGTTGCACACAGACGTACTAAAATATAGATACACATGGATGCACTAACATCAAGTTGCACACAGACGCACTAAAATCGAGTTGCACACACGGACGCAATAAAATAAAATTACACACAGACGCACTAACAAACTTGTACACGCAGACTAGCTAACAGAAAGTTGTACACAGACGCAATCGTAAAGATGTAAACACAGACGCACTAACATCTAGTTACACGCAGATTTACTGAAATATATCCAGTAGGGGCTAGCGCAAATCGTGGCACTGGCAACTCGCGGAGGCACTTCCTGTTGCAGGCTGCGGTGCCACGGCGAATCGGGGCAACTGCCTCGACTCTGTGGCAATTGCCGCGGCAAATCGTGGCAACTGCCTCGATTCTGTGGCAACTACCTCGACTCTGTGGCAACTGCCGCGACTCTGTGGCAACTGCCGCGGCGAGTCGTGGTAACTGCCTTAAGTTTATGACAGCTGCCTCAAGTTTACGGCAACTGCCTCGACTTTCCGGCAGTGGTACCTTGACGGTTGCCGATTTGCTACGACAGCTGCCTCGACTGTGACGTGACAATACAATACGGCCTTTAAGAGTACTTGTGTTAGTTGTGATTGTTTTAGAAATAAAACGCCGATAAGTGATACAATAATTTCCCGTTTAAGTGCAGCTGAGCTAATACGGGCACTTGTTGCCTTGGTAACAATAAACATCTTCAGGAAGCGCATTAAAAAATGCCAATTTTAAACATAGAGACGATGCATTGTAACGTTTAAAATAATAAGAACCCCTGAAATCTTTTTATTTATTGTACTAGCCAGTACAAATAGACACATTTTGTCATTCAATTTCTGCCATGACAGTAAACAATACAAATATTTATTCAACATTTGTGTCGTAAAAAAATCATTATTCAAAGTTATAGAGCATTTCATTCATTTAACACCTAAAAGTGAAATCGCTACTTTGAGAAATAATCAATGGGTATGTGATTATATGAATAAACAATAACACATGGTGGGTCCCATCAAGACCTATTTAAAATTGAATGGCAGTATATCATCTGAGTATTATTATTAGTACCAGTATTTACATTTAGATAGAGCATCTCTGTAATTGTGTCTTGGTTTTTTTATTGCAAAGATTTGAACATTTCTTACCACTACTTTGCTTTCTGTTTTTATTTACAATTTGCATTCCTTCAGGGAGCTGCCTGAAAGTGGTTATCGTAACCAAGGCATATTAGGCCCATATTAGCTTAGCTGGACCTAAACAGGAAGCCATTGTAACACCTAGAGGCGTTTTATGACTAAACCAATTACAACAAACACTTGTACTCAAGGGCCAAATAGTATTGTAAAAATACACCGAAGCCCTTGTCTCAGCTCCGGACCTTCCTGCCAATGTAAATTTCTTGTCTGTTAACTCATACATGGCGATTAAACATTTTTCGGTGCTAAAAAAACTAGAAAATCTCATTAGATTCGGACTATTTACGGTGCCTTGACGTTAATGCGTTGAAAAAGGAACGTCTTCCCCATAGCAAGATGGCGGCTCTATTGCGTATTCGTGCCAATTAGCAATCGTAACGAATGCGACATCTAGTGTATATGTCTATGCTCTTGACCGAGGAAACACATGAGGCAGTTGCCTTAAACTCGAGGCAGCTGTCATAAACTTGAGGCAGTTGCCACAGAGTCGAGGCAGTTGCCACGATTAGCCGCGGCATTTGCCACAGAGTCGAGGCAGTTGCCACAGAATCGAGGCAGTTGCCACGATTTGCCGCGGCAATTGCCACAGAGTCGAGGCAGTTGCCATGATTCGCCGTGGCACCGCAGCCTGCAACAGGAAGTGCCTCCGCGAGTTGCCAGTGCTACGATTTGCGCTAGCCCTCTCTCAATATACCTGCACACAGACGCACTAACAAACTTGTACACGCAGGCTAGCTTACATTAAGTTGTGCACAGACGCAATCGTAAAGATGTACACACAGACGCACTAACATCTAGTTACACGCAGACTTACTAAAATATACCTGCACACAGACGCACTAACAAACTTGTACACGCAGGCTAGCTAACATTAAGTTAGGTACACAGACGTAATCGTAAAGATGTACACACAGACGCACTAACATCTAGTTGCACACAGACGTACTAAAATATAGATACACATGGATGCACTAACATCAAGTTGCACACAGACGCACTAAAATCGAGTTGCACACACGGACGCAATAAAATAAAATTACACACAGACGCACTAACAAACTTGTACACGCAGACTAGCTAACAGAAAGTTGTACACAGACGCAATCGTAAAGATGTAAACACAGACGCACTAACATCTAGTTACACGCAGATTTACTGAAATATATCCAGTAGGGGCTAGCGCAAATCGTGGCACTGGCAACTCGCGGAGGCACTTCCTGTTGCAGGCTGCGGTGCCACGGCGAATCGGGGCAACTGCCTCGACTCTGTGGCAATTGCCGCGGCAAATCGTGGCAACTGCCTCGATTCTGTGGCAACTACCTCGACTCTGTGGCAACTGCCGCGACTCTGTGGCAACTGCCGCGGCGAGTCGTGGTAACTGCCTTAAGTTTATGACAGCTGCCTCAAGTTTACGGCAACTGCCTCGACTTTCCGGCAGTGGTACCTTGACGGTTGCCGATTTGCTACGACAGCTGCCTCGACTGTGACGTGACAATACAATACGGCCTTTAAGAGTACTTGTGTTAGTTGTGATTGTTTTAGAAATAAAACGCCGATAAGTGATACAATAATTTCCCGTTTAAGTGCAGCTGAGCTAATACGGGCACTTGTTGCCTTGGTAACAATAAACATCTTCAGGAAGCGCATTAAAAAATGCCAATTTTAAACATAGAGACGATGCATTGTAACGTTTAAAATAATAAGAACCCCTGAAATCTTTTTATTTATTGTACTAGCCAGTACAAATAGACACATTTTGTCATTCAATTTCTGCCATGACAGTAAACAATACAAATATTTATTCAACATTTGTGTCGTAAAAAAATCATTATTCAAAGTTATAGAGCATTTCATTCATTTAACACCTAAAAGTGAAATCGCTACTTTGAGAAATAATCAATGGGTATGTGATTATATGAATAAACAATAACACATGGTGGGTCCCATCAAGACCTATTTAAAATTGAATGGCAGTATATCATCTGAGTATTATTATTAGTACCAGTATTTACATTTAGATAGAGCATCTCTGTAATTGTGTCTTGGTTTTTTTATTGCAAAGATTTGAACATTTCTTACCACTACTTTGCTTTCTGTTTTTATTTACAATTTGCATTCCTTCAGGGAGCTGCCTGAAAGTGGTTATCGTAACCAAGGCATATTAGGCCCATATTAGCTTAGCTGGACCTAAACAGGAAGCCATTGTAACACCTAGAGGCGTTTTATGACTAAACCAATTACAACAAACACTTGTACTCAAGGGCCAAATAGTATTGTAAAAATACACCGAAGCCCTTGTCTCAGCTCCGGACCTTCCTGCCAATGTAAATTTCTTGTCTGTTAACTCATACATGGCGATTAAACATTTTTCGGTGCTAAAAAAACTAGAAAATCTCATTAGATTCGGACTATTTACGGTGCCTTGACGTTAATGCGTTGAAAAAGGAACGTCTTCCCCATAGCAAGATGGCGGCTCTATTGCGTATTCGTGCCAATTAGCAATCGTAACGAATGCGACATCTAGTGTATATGTCTATGCTCTTGACCGAGGAAACACATGAGGCAGTTGCCTTAAACTCGAGGCAGCTGTCATAAACTTGAGGCAGTTGCCACAGAGTCGAGGCAGTTGCCACGATTAGCCGCGGCATTTGCCACAGAGTCGAGGCAGTTGCCACAGAATCGAGGCAGTTGCCACGATTTGCCGCGGCAATTGCCACAGAGTCGAGGCAGTTGCCATGATTCGCCGTGGCACCGCAGCCTGCAACAGGAAGTGCCTCCGCGAGTTGCCAGTGCTACGATTTGCGCTAGCCCTCTCTCAATATACCTGCACACAGACGCACTAACAAACTTGTACACGCAGGCTAGCTTACATTAAGTTGTACACAGACGCAATCGTAAAGATGTACACACAGACGCACTAACATCTAGTTACAGGCAGACTTGCTAAAATCTACCTTCACACAGACGCACTAACAAACTTGTACACGCAGGCTAGCTAACATTAAGTTGTACACAGACGCAATCCTAAAGATGTACACACAGATGCACTAACATAAAGTTGGACACAGACGCAATCGTAAAGATGTACACAAAGACACACTAACATCTAGTTACACGCAGACTTACTCAAATATACCTGCACACAGACGCACTAACATAAAGCTGTACACAGACACAATCGTAAAGATGTAAATAGACGCACTAACATCTAGTTGCACAAAGACATACTAAAATATAGATACACATGGATGCACTAACATCAAGTTGCACACACAGACGCACTAAAATCAAGTTGCACACATGGACACAATAAAATAAAATTTCACACAGACGCACTAACAAACTTGTACATGGAGACTAGCTAACATAAAGTTGTACACAGACGCAATCGTAAAGATGTAAACACATACGCACTAACATGTAGTTACACGCAGACTTACTAAAATATACCTGCACACAGACGCACTAACAAACTTGTACACGCAGACTAGCTAAAATATACCTGCACAAAGATGGACTAACATGTAGTTGCACACAGACGTACTAAAATATAGATACACGCGGACGCACTATTATAAAGTTGTACACGCAGACTAGCTAACAAAGTTGTACACAGACGCAATCGGAAAGATGTAAACACAGACGCACTAACATCTAGTTACACGCAGACTTACTAAAATACACCTGCACACAGACGCACTAACAAACTTGTACACGCAGGCTAGCTAACATTAAGTTGTACTCAGACGCAATCATCGTAAAGATGTACACACAGACGCACTAACATCTAGTTACACGCACACTTACTAAAATATACCTGCACACAGACGCACTAACATAAAGTTGTACACAGACGCAATCGTAAAAATGTACACAGACGCACTAACATCTAGTTGCACACAAACATACTAAAATTTAGATACACATGGATGCACTAACATCAAGTTGCACACACAGACGCACTAAAATCAAGTTGCACACATGGACACAATAAAATAAAATTTCACACAGACGCACTAACAAACTTGTACATGGAGACTAGCTAACATAAAGTTGTACACAGACGCAATCGTAAAGATGTAAACACATACGCACTAACATGTAGTTACACGCAGACTTACTAAAATATACCTGCACACAGACGCACTAACAAACTTGTACACGCAGACTAGCTAAAATATACCTGCACAAAGATGGACTAACATGTAGTTGCACACAGACGTACTAAAATATAGATACACGCGGACGCACTATTATAAAGTTGTACACGCAGACTAGCTAACAAAGTTGTACACAGACGCAATCGGAAAGATGTAAACACAGACGCACTAACATCTAGTTACACGCAGACTTACTAAAATACACCTGCACACAGACGCACTAACAAACTTGTACACGCAGGCTAGCTAACATTAAGTTGTACTCAGACGCAATCATCGTAAAGATGTACACACAGACGCACTAACATCTAGTTACACGCACACTTACTAAAATATACCTGCACACAGACGCACTAACATAAAGTTGTACACAGACGCAATCGTAAAAATGTACACAGACGCACTAACATCTAGTTGCACACAAACATACTAAAATTTAGATACACATGGATGCACTAACATCAAGTTGCACACACAGACGCACTAACATAAAGTTGTACACAGACGCAATCGTAAAGATCTACACACAGACACACTAACATCTAGTTACACGCAGACTTACTAAAATATACCTGCACACAGATGCAATCGTAAAGATGTACACAGACGCACTAACATCTAGTTACACGCAGACTTACTAAAATATACCTGCACACAGACGCACTAACAAACTTGTACACGCAGGCTAGCTAACATTAAGTTAGGTACACAGACGTAATCGTAAAGATGTACACACAGACGCACTAACATCTAGTTGAACACAGACGTACTAAAATATAGATACACATGGATGCTCTAACATCAAGTTGCACACAGACGCACTAAAGTCGAGTTGCACACACGGACGCAATAAAATAAAATTACACACAGACGCACTAACAAACTTGTACACGCAGACTAGCTAACAGAAAGTTGTACACAGACGCAATCGTAAAGATCTAAACACAGACGCACTAACATGTAGTTACACGCAGACTTACTAAAATATACCTGCACACATACGCACTAACAAACTTGTACACGCAGACTACCTAAAATATACCTGCACACTGACGCACTAACAAAATTGTACCCAGACGCAACCGTAAAGATGTACACAGACGCACTAACATGTAGTTGCACACAGACGTACTAAAATATAGATACACGCGGACGCACTATTATAAAGTTGCACACACAGACGCACAAAAATCTAGTTGTACACATGGGCGCAATACAATAAAATTACGCAAATCGTAAAGATGTGCACACAGACGCACTAACATCTAGTTACACGCACTCTTAGTAAAATATACCTGCACACAGACGCACTAACATAAAGTTGTACACAGACGCAATCGTAAAGATCTACACACAGACGCACTAACATCTAGTTACACGCAGACTTACTAAAATATACCTGCACAGACGCACTAACATAAAGCTGTACACAGACGCAATCGTAAAGATGTACACAGACGCACTAACATCTAGTTACACACACTTACTAAAATATACCTGCACACAAACGCACTAATAGAAAGCTGTACACAGACGCAATCGTAAAGATGTACACACAGACGCACTAACATCTAGTTACACGCAGACTTACTAAAATATACCTGTACACAGACGCACTAACATAAAGCTGTACACAGAGGCAATCGTAAGGTTGTACACAGACGCACTAACATCTAGTTGCACACAGACGTACTAAAATTTAGATACACACAGATTAGAAAAGGCTGTACACAGACGAAAAGGTAAAGATGTACACAGACGCAAATATAATGATGTACACACATACACATGTACGTAAAGATGTACATACACACGCAATAACATCTAGTTACACGCAGACTTACTAAAATATACCTGCACACAGATGCACTAACATAAAGCTGTACACAGACACAATCGTAAAGATGTACATAGACGCACTAACATCTAGTTGCACACAGACATACTAAAATATAGATACACATGGATGCACTAACATCAAGTTGCACACAGACGCACTAAAATCAAGTTGCACACATGGACACAATAAAATAAAATTTCACACAGACGCACTAACAAACTTGTAGATGGAGACTAGCTAACATAAAGTTGTACACAGACGCAATCGTAAAGATGTAAACACATACGCACTAACATGTAGTTACACGCACACTTACTAAAATATACCTGCACACAGACGCACTAACAAACTTGTACACGCAGACTAGCTAAAATATACCTGCACAAAGATGGACTAACATGTAGTTGCACACAGACGTACTAAAATATAGATACACGCGGACGCACTATTATAAAGTTGCACACACAGACGCACAAAAATCTAGTTGTACACATGGACGCAATACAATAAAATTACACACAGACACACTAACAAACTTGTACACGCAGATTAGCTAAAATATACCTGCACACAGACGCACTAACGTTAATATGTACACAGACGCAGATGTAAAGATGTACACACCTACGCATAAACATAAATGTACACGCACTAACATAAAGTTGTACACAGACGCAATCGTAAAGATGTACACACAGACACACTAACATCTAGTTACACGCAGACTTAGTAAAATATACCTTCACACAGACGCACTAACAAACTTGTACACGCAGGCTAGCTAACATTAAGTTGTACTCAGACGCAATCATCGTAAAGATGTACACACAGACGCACTAACATCTAGTTACACGCACACTTACTAAAATATACCTGCACACAGACGCACTAACATAAAGTTGTACACAGACGCAATCGTAAAGATGTACACAGAAGCACTAACATCTAGTTGCACACAAACATACTAAAATTTAGATACACATGGATGCACTAACATCAAGTTGCACACACAGACGCACTAACATAAAGTTGTACACAGACGCAATCGTAAAGATCTACACACAGACACACTAACATCTAGTTACACGCAGACTTACTAAAATACACCTGCACACAGGCGCACTAACAAACTTGTACACGCAGGCTAGCTAACATTAATTTGTACTCAGACGCAATCATCGTAAAGATGTACACACAGACGCACTAACATCTAGTTACACGCACACTTACTAAAATATACCTGCACACAGACGCACTAACATAAAATTGTACCCAGACGTACTAAAATATAGATACACGCGGACGCACTATTATAAAGTTGCACACACAGACGCACAAAAATCTAGTTGTACACATGGGCGCAATACAATAAAATTACGCAATCGTAAAGATGTACACACAGACGCACTAATCAAGTTGCACACACGGACGCAATAGAATAAAATTACACACAATCGCACTAACAAACTTGTACACGCAGACTAGCAAACATAAAGTTGTACACAGACGCAATCGTAAAGATGTACACACCTACGCATGAACATAAAGATGTACACACAGACTCACTAAAATCTAGTTACACGCACGCTTACTAAAATATACCTGCACACAGACGCACCAACATAAAGTTGTGCACAGACGCAATCGTAAAGATGTACACACAGACGCACTAACATCTAGTTACACGCAGACTTACTAAAATATACCTGCACACAGACGCACTAACAAACTTGTACACGCAGGCTAGCTAACATTAAGTTAGGTACACAGACGTAATCGTAAAGATGTACACACAGACGCACTAACATCTAGTTGCACACAGACGTACTAAAATATAGATACACATGGATGCACTAACATCAAGTTGCACACAGACGCACTAAAATCGAGTTGCACACACGGACGCAATAAAATAAAATTACACACAGACGCACTAACAAACTTGTACACGCAGACTAGCTAACAGAAAGTTGTACACAGACGCAATCGTAAAGATGTAAACACAGACGCACTAACATCTAGTTACACGCAGATTTACTGAAATATATCCAGTAGGGGCTAGCGCAAATCGTGGCACTGGCAACTCGCGGAGGCACTTCCTGTTGCAGGCTGCGGTGCCACGGCGAATCGGGGCAACTGCCTCGACTCTGTGGCAATTGCCGCGGCAAATCGTGGCAACTGCCTCGATTCTGTGGCAACTACCTCGACTCTGTGGCAACTGCCGCGACTCTGTGGCAACTGCCGCGGCGAGTCGTGGTAACTGCCTTAAGTTTATGACAGCTGCCTCAAGTTTACGGCAACTGCCTCGACTTTCCGGCAGTGGTACCTTGACGGTTGCCGATTTGCTACGACAGCTGCCTCGACTGTGACGTGACAATACAATACGGCCTTTAAGAGTACTTGTGTTAGTTGTGATTGTTTTAGAAATAAAACGCCGATAAGTGATACAATAATTTCCCGTTTAAGTGCAGCTGAGCTAATACGGGCACTTGTTGCCTTGGTAACAATAAACATCTTCAGGAAGCGCATTAAAAAATGCCAATTTTAAACATAGAGACGATGCATTGTAACGTTTAAAATAATAAGAACCCCTGAAATCTTTTTATTTATTGTACTAGCCAGTACAAATAGACACATTTTGTCATTCAATTTCTGCCATGACAGTAAACAATACAAATATTTATTCAACATTTGTGTCGTAAAAAAATCATTATTCAAAGTTATAGAGCATTTCATTCATTTAACACCTAAAAGTGAAATCGCTACTTTGAGAAATAATCAATGGGTATGTGATTATATGAATAAACAATAACACATGGTGGGTCCCATCAAGACCTATTTAAAATTGAATGGCAGTATATCATCTGAGTATTATTATTAGTACCAGTATTTACATTTAGATAGAGCATCTCTGTAATTGTGTCTTGGTTTTTTTATTGCAAAGATTTGAACATTTCTTACCACTACTTTGCTTTCTGTTTTTATTTACAATTTGCATTCCTTCAGGGAGCTGCCTGAAAGTGGTTATCGTAACCAAGGCATATTAGGCCCATATTAGCTTAGCTGGACCTAAACAGGAAGCCATTGTAACACTTAGAGGCGTTTTATGACTAAACCAATTACAACAAACACTTGTACTCAAGGGCCAAATAGTATTGTAAAAATACACCGAAGCCCTTGTCTCAGCTCCGGACCTTCCTGCCAATGTAAATTTCTTGTCTGTTAACTCATACATGGCGATTAAACATTTTTCGGTGCTAAAAAAACTAGAAAATCTCATTAGATTCGGACTATTTACGGTGCCTTGACGTTAATGCGTTGAAAAAGGAACGTCTTCCCCATAGCAAGATGGCGGCTCTATTGCGTATTCGTGCCAATTAGCAATCGTAACGAATGCGACATCTAGTGTATATGTCTATGCTCTTGACCGAGGAAACACATGAGGCAGTTGCCTTAAACTCGAGGCAGCTGTCATAAACTTGAGGCAGTTGCCACAGAGTCGAGGCAGTTGCCACGATTAGCCGCGGCATTTGCCACAGAGTCGAGGCAGTTGCCACAGAATCGAGGCAGTTGCCACGATTTGCCGCGGCAATTGCCACAGAGTCGAGGCAGTTGCCATGATTCGCCGTGGCACCGCAGCCTGCAACAGGAAGTGCCTCCGCGAGTTGCCAGTGCTACGATTTGCGCTAGCCCTCTCTCAATATACCTGCACACAGACGCACTAACAAACTTGTACACGCAGGCTAGCTTACATTAAGTTGTACACAGACGCAATCGTAAAGATGTACACACAGACGCACTAACATCTAGTTACAGGCAGACTTGCTAAAATCTACCTTCACACAGACGCACTAACAAACTTGTACACGCAGGCTAGCTAACATTAAGTTGTACACAGACGCAATCATCGTAAAGATGTACACACAGACGCACTAACATCTAGTTACACGCACACTTACTAAAATATACCTGCACACAGACGCACTAACATAAAGTTGTACACAGACGCAATCGTAAAGATGTACACAGAAGCACTAACATCTAGTTGCACACAAACATACTAAAATTTAGATACACATGGATGCACTAACATCAAGTTGCACACACAGACGCACTAACATAAAGTTGTACACAGACGCAATCGTAAAGATCTACACACAGACACACTAACATCTAGTTACACGCAGACTTACTAAAATACACCTGCACACAGACGCACTAACAAACTTGTACACGCAGGCTAGCTAACATTAAGTTGTACTCAGACGCAATCATCGTAAAGATGTACACACAGACGCACTAACATCTAGTTACACGCACACTTACTAAAATATACCTGCACACAGACGCACTAACATAAAATTGTACCCAGACGCAACCGTAAAGATGTACACAGACGCACTAACATGTAGTTGCACACAGACGTACTAAAATATAGATACACGCGGACGCACTATTATAAAGTTGCACACACAGACGCACAAAAATCTAGTTGTACACATGGGCGCAATACAATAAAATTACGCAATCGTAAAGATGTACACACAGACGCACTAACATCTAGTTACAGGCAGACTTTCTAAAATATACCTTCACCCAGACGCACTAACAAACTTGTACACACAGACTAGCTAAAACATACCTGCACACAGACGAACTAACGTAAACATATACACAGACGCAATCGTAAACATGTACACAGACGCAATCGTAAACATGTACACAGACGCACTAACATCCAGTTACACGCACACTTACTAAAATATACCTGCACACAGACGCTACCAACATAAAGTTGTGCACAGACGCAATCGTAAAGATGTACACACAGACGCACTAACATCTAGTTACACGCAGACTTACTAAAATATACCTGCACACAGACGCACTAACAAACTTGTACACGCAGGCTAGCTAACATTAAGTTGTACACAGACGCAATCGTAAAGATGTGCACACAGACGCACTAACATCTAGTTACACGCACACTTACTAAAATATACCTGCACACAGACGCACTAACATAAAGTTGTACACAGACGCAATCGTAAAGATCTACACACAGACGCACTAACATCTAGTTACACGCAGACTTACTAAAATATGCCTGCACAGACGCACTAACATAAAGCTGAACACAGACGCAATCGTAAAGATGTACACAGACGCACTAACATCTAGTTACACACACTTACTAAAATATACCTGCACACAGACGCACTAATAGAAAGCTGTACAAAGACGCAATCGTAAAGATGTACACACAGACGCACTAACATCTAGTTACACGCAGACTTACTAAAATATACCTGTACACAGACGCACTAACACAAAGCTGTACACAGAGGCAATCGTAAGGTTGTACACAGACGCACTAACATCTAGTTGCACACAGACGTACTAAAATTTAGATACACACAGATTAGAAAAGGCTGTACACAGACGAAAACGTAAAGATGTACACAGACGCAAATGTAATGATGTACACACATACACATGTACGTAAAGATGTACACACATACGCACTAACATCTAGTTACACGCAGACTTACTAAAATATACCTGCACACAGACGCACTAACATAAAGCTGTACACAGACACAATCGTAAAGATGTACACAGACGCACTAACATCTAGTTGAACACAAACGTACTAAAATATAGATACACATGGATGCGCTAACATCAAGTTGCACACACAGACGCACTAAAATCAAGTTGCACACACGGACGCAATAGAATAAAATTACACACAATCGCACTAACAAACTTGTACACGCAGACTAGCAAACATAAAGTTGTACACAGACGCAATCGTAAAGATGTACACACCTACGCATGAACATAAAGATGTACACACAGACTCACTAAAATCTAGTTACACGCACGCTTACTAAAATATACCTGCACACAGACGCACCAACATAAAGTTGTGCACAGACGCAATCGTAAAGATGTACACACAGACGCACTAACATCTAGTTACACGCAGACTTACTAAAATATACCTGCACACAGACGCACTAACAAACTTGTACACGCAGGCTAGCTAACATTAAGTTAGGTACACAGACGTAATCGTAAAGATGTACACACAGACGCACTAACATCTAGTTGCACACAGACGTACTAAAATATAGATACACATGGATGCACTAACATCAAGTTGCACACAGACGCACTAAAATCGAGTTGCACACACGGACGCAATAAAATAAAATTACACACAGACGCACTAACAAACTTGTACACGCAGACTAGCTAACAGAAAGTTGTACACAGACGCAATCGTAAAGATGTAAACACAGACGCACTAACATCTAGTTACACGCAGATTTACTGAAATATATCCAGTAGGGGCTAGCGCAAATCGTGGCACTGGCAACTCGCGGAGGCACTTCCTGTTGCAGGCTGCGGTGCCACGGCGAATCGGGGCAACTGCCTCGACTCTGTGGCAATTGCCGCGGCAAATCGTGGCAACTGCCTCGATTCTGTGGCAACTACCTCGACTCTGTGGCAACTGCCGCGACTCTGTGGCAACTGCCGCGGCGAGTCGTGGTAACTGCCTTAAGTTTATGACAGCTGCCTCAAGTTTACGGCAACTGCCTCGACTTTCCGGCAGTGGTACCTTGACGGTTGCCGATTTGCTACGACAGCTGCCTCGACTGTGACGTGACAATACAATACGGCCTTTAAGAGTACTTGTGTTAGTTGTGATTGTTTTAGAAATAAAACGCCGATAAGTGATACAATAATTTCCCGTTTAAGTGCAGCTGAGCTAATACGGGCACTTGTTGCCTTGGTAACAATAAACATCTTCAGGAAGCGCATTAAAAAATGCCAATTTTAAACATAGAGACGATGCATTGTAACGTTTAAAATAATAAGAACCCCTGAAATCTTTTTATTTATTGTACTAGCCAGTACAAATAGACACATTTTGTCATTCAATTTCTGCCATGACAGTAAACAATACAAATATTTATTCAACATTTGTGTCGTAAAAAAATCATTATTCAAAGTTATAGAGCATTTCATTCATTTAACACCTAAAAGTGAAATCGCTACTTTGAGAAATAATCAATGGGTATGTGATTATATGAATAAACAATAACACATGGTGGGTCCCATCAAGACCTATTTAAAATTGAATGGCAGTATATCATCTGAGTATTATTATTAGTACCAGTATTTACATTTAGATAGAGCATCTCTGTAATTGTGTCTTGGTTTTTTTATTGCAAAGATTTGAACATTTCTTACCACTACTTTGCTTTCTGTTTTTATTTACAATTTGCATTCCTTCAGGGAGCTGCCTGAAAGTGGTTATCGTAACCAAGGCATATTAGGCCCATATTAGCTTAGCTGGACCTAAACAGGAAGCCATTGTAACACCTAGAGGCGTTTTATGACTAAACCAATTACAACAAACACTTGTACTCAAGGGCCAAATAGTATTGTAAAAATACACCGAAGCCCTTGTCTCAGCTCCGGACCTTCCTGCCAATGTAAATTTCTTGTCTGTTAACTCATACATGGCGATTAAACATTTTTCGGTGCTAAAAAAACTAGAAAATCTCATTAGATTCGGACTATTTACGGTGCCTTGACGTTAATGCGTTGAAAAAGGAACGTCTTCCCCATAGCAAGATGGCGGCTCTATTGCGTATTCGTGCCAATTAGCAATCGTAACGAATGCGACATCTAGTGTATATGTCTATGCTCTTGACCGAGGAAACACATGAGGCAGTTGCCTTAAACTCGAGGCAGCTGTCATAAACTTGAGGCAGTTGCCACAGAGTCGAGGCAGTTGCCACGATTAGCCGCGGCATTTGCCACAGAGTCGAGGCAGTTGCCACAGAATCGAGGCAGTTGCCACGATTTGCCGCGGCAATTGCCACAGAGTCGAGGCAGTTGCCATGATTCGCCGTGGCACCGCAGCCTGCAACAGGAAGTGCCTCCGCGAGTTGCCAGTGCTACGATTTGCGCTAGCCCTCTCTCAATATACCTGCACACAGACGCACTAACAAACTTGTACACGCAGGCTAGCTTACATTAAGTTGTACACAGACGCAATCGTAAAGATGTACACACAGACGCACTAACATCTAGTTACAGGCAGACTTGCTAAAATCTACCTTCACACAGACGCACTAACAAACTTGTACACGCAGGCTAGCTAACATTAAGTTGTACACAGACGCAATCCTAAAGATGTACACACAGATGCACTAACATAAAGTTGGACACAGACGCAATCGTAAAGATGTACACAAAGACACACTAACATCTAGTTACACGCAGACTTACTCAAATATACCTGCACACAGACGCACTAACATAAAGCTGTACACAGACACAATCGTAAAGATGTAAATAGACGCACTAACATCTAGTTGCACAAAGACATACTAAAATATAGATACACATGGATGCACTAACATCAAGTTGCACACACAGACGCACTAAAATCAAGTTGCACACATGGACACAATAAAATAAAATTTCACACAGACGCACTAACAAACTTGTACATGGAGACTAGCTAACATAAAGTTGTACACAGACGCAATCGTAAAGATGTAAACACATACGCACTAACATCCAGTTACACGCACACTTACTAAAATATACCTGCACACAGACGCACCAACATAAAGTTGTGCACAGACGCAATCGTAAAGATGTACACACAGACGCACTAACATCTAGTTACACGCAGACTTACTAAAATATACCTGCACACAGACGCACTAACAAACTTGTACACGCAGGCTAGCTAACATTAAGTTGTACACAGACGCAATCGTAAAGATGTGCACACAGACGCACTAACATCTAGTTACACGCACACTTACTAAAATATACCTGCACACAGACGCAATCGTAAAGATCTACACACAGACGCACTAACATCTAGTTACACGCAGACTTACTAAAATATGCCTGCACAGACGCACTAACATAAAGCTGAACACAGACGCAATCGTAAAGATGTACACAGACGCACTAACATCTAGTTACACACACTTACTAAAATATACCTGCACACAGACGCACTAATAGAAAGCTGTACAAAGACGCAATCGTAAAGATGTACACACAGACGCACTAACATCTAGTTACACGCAGACTTACTAAAATATACCTGTACACAGACGCACTAACACAAAGCTGTACACAGAGGCAATCGTAAGGTTGTACACAGACGCACTAACATCTAGTTGCACACAGACGTACTAAAATTTAGATACACACAGATTAGAAAAGGCTGTACACAGACGAAAACGTAAAGATGTACACAGACGCAAATGTAATGATGTACACACATACACATGTACGTAAAGATGTACACACATACGCACTAACATCTAGTTACACGCAGACTTACTAAAATATACCTGCACACAGACGCACTAACATAAAGCTGTACACAGACACAATCGTAAAGATGTACACAGACGCACTAACATCTAGTTGAACACAAACGTACTAAAATATAGATACACATGGATGCGCTAACATCAAGTTGCACACACAGACGCACTAAAATCAAGTTGCACACACGGACGCAATAGAATAAAATTACACACAATCGCACTAACAAACTTGTACACGCAGACTAGCAAACATAAAGTTGTACACAGACGCAATCGTAAAGATGTACACACCTACGCATGAACATAAAGATGTACACACAGACTCACTAAAATCTAGTTACACGCACGCTTACTAAAATATACCTGCACACAGACGCACCAACATAAAGTTGTGCACAGACGCAATCGTAAAGATGTACACACAGACGCACTAACATCTAGTTACACGCAGACTTACTAAAATATACCTGCACACAGACGCACTAACAAACTTGTACACGCAGGCTAGCTAACATTAAGTTAGGTACACAGACGTAATCGTAAAGATGTACACACAGACGCACTAACATCTAGTTGCACACAGACGTACTAAAATATAGATACACATGGATGCACTAACATCAAGTTGCACACAGACGCACTAAAATCGAGTTGCACACACGGACGCAATAAAATAAAATTACACACAGACGCACTAACAAACTTGTACACGCAGACTAGCTAACAGAAAGTTGTACACAGACGCAATCGTAAAGATGTAAACACAGACGCACTAACATCTAGTTACACGCAGATTTACTGAAATATATCCAGTAGGGGCTAGCGCAAATCGTGGCACTGGCAACTCGCGGAGGCACTTCCTGTTGCAGGCTGCGGTGCCACGGCGAATCGGGGCAACTGCCTCGACTCTGTGGCAATTGCCGCGGCAAATCGTGGCAACTGCCTCGATTCTGTGGCAACTACCTCGACTCTGTGGCAACTGCCGCGACTCTGTGGCAACTGCCGCGGCGAGTCGTGGTAACTGCCTTAAGTTTATGACAGCTGCCTCAAGTTTACGGCAACTGCCTCGACTTTCCGGCAGTGGTACCTTGACGGTTGCCGATTTGCTACGACAGCTGCCTCGACTGTGACGTGACAATACAATACGGCCTTTAAGAGTACTTGTGTTAGTTGTGATTGTTTTAGAAATAAAACGCCGATAAGTGATACAATAATTTCCCGTTTAAGTGCAGCTGAGCTAATACGGGCACTTGTTGCCTTGGTAACAATAAACATCTTCAGGAAGCGCATTAAAAAATGCCAATTTTAAACATAGAGACGATGCATTGTAACGTTTAAAATAATAAGAACCCCTGAAATCTTTTTATTTATTGTACTAGCCAGTACAAATAGACACATTTTGTCATTCAATTTCTGCCATGACAGTAAACAATACAAATATTTATTCAACATTTGTGTCGTAAAAAAATCATTATTCAAAGTTATAGAGCATTTCATTCATTTAACACCTAAAAGTGAAATCGCTACTTTGAGAAATAATCAATGGGTATGTGATTATATGAATAAACAATAACACATGGTGGGTCCCATCAAGACCTATTTAAAATTGAATGGCAGTATATCATCTGAGTATTATTATTAGTACCAGTATTTACATTTAGATAGAGCATCTCTGTAATTGTGTCTTGGTTTTTTTATTGCAAAGATTTGAACATTTCTTACCACTACTTTGCTTTCTGTTTTTATTTACAATTTGCATTCCTTCAGGGAGCTGCCTGAAAGTGGTTATCGTAACCAAGGCATATTAGGCCCATATTAGCTTAGCTGGACCTAAACAGGAAGCCATTGTAACACTTAGAGGCGTTTTATGACTAAACCAATTACAACAAACACTTGTACTCAAGGGCCAAATAGTATTGTAAAAATACACCGAAGCCCTTGTCTCAGCTCCGGACCTTCCTGCCAATGTAAATTTCTTGTCTGTTAACTCATACATGGCGATTAAACATTTTTCGGTGCTAAAAAAACTAGAAAATCTCATTAGATTCGGACTATTTACGGTGCCTTGACGTTAATGCGTTGAAAAAGGAACGTCTTCCCCATAGCAAGATGGCGGCTCTATTGCGTATTCGTGCCAATTAGCAATCGTAACGAATGCGACATCTAGTGTATATGTCTATGCTCTTGACCGAGGAAACACATGAGGCAGTTGCCTTAAACTCGAGGCAGCTGTCATAAACTTGAGGCAGTTGCCACAGAGTCGAGGCAGTTGCCACGATTAGCCGCGGCATTTGCCACAGAGTCGAGGCAGTTGCCACAGAATCGAGGCAGTTGCCACGATTTGCCGCGGCAATTGCCACAGAGTCGAGGCAGTTGCCATGATTCGCCGTGGCACCGCAGCCTGCAACAGGAAGTGCCTCCGCGAGTTGCCAGTGCTACGATTTGCGCTAGCCCTCTCTCAATATACCTGCACACAGACGCACTAACAAACTTGTACACGCAGGCTAGCTTACATTAAGTTGTACACAGACGCAATCGTAAAGATGTACACACAGACGCACTAACATCTAGTTACAGGCAGACTTGCTAAAATCTACCTTCACACAGACGCACTAACAAACTTGTACACGCAGGCTAGCTAACATTAAGTTGTACACAGACGCAATCCTAAAGATGTACACACAGATGCACTAACATAAAGTTGTACACAGACGCAATCGTAAAGATGTAAACACAGACGCACTAACATCTAGTTACACGCAGACTTACTAAAATACACCTGCACACAGACGCACTAACAAACTTGTACACGCAGGCTAGCTAACATTAAGTTGTACACAGACGCAATCATCGTAAAGATGTACACACAGACGCACTAACATCTAGTTACACGCACACTTACTAAAATATACCTGCACACAGACGCACTAACATAAAGTTGTACACAGACGCAATCGTAAAGATGTACACAGAAGCACTAACATCTAGTTGCACACAAACATACTAAAATTTAGATACACATGGATGCACTAACATCAAGTTGCACACACAGACGCACTAACATAAAGTTGTACACAGACGCAATCGTAAAGATCTACACACAGACACACTAACATCTAGTTACACGCAGACTTACTAAAATACACCTGCACACAGACGCACTAACAAACTTGTACACGCAGGCTAGCTAACATTAAGTTGTACTCAGACGCAATCATCGTAAAGATGTACACACAGACGCACTAACATCTAGTTACACGCACACTTACTAAAATATACCTGCACACAGACGCACTAACATAAAATTGTACCCAGACGCAACCGTAAAGATGTACACAGACGCACTAACATGTAGTTGCACACAGACGTACTAAAATATAGATACACGCGGACGCACTATTATAAAGTTGCACACACAGACGCACAAAAATCTAGTTGTACACATGGGCGCAATACAATAAAATTACGCAATCGTAAAGATGTACACACAGACGCACTAACATCTAGTTACAGGCAGACTTTCTAAAATATACCTTCACCCAGACGCACTAACAAACTTGTACACACAGACTAGCTAAAACATACCTGCACACAGACGAACTAACGTAAACATATACACAGACGCAATCGTAAACATGTACACAGACGCAATCGTAAACATGTACACAGACGCACTAACATCCAGTTACACGCACACTTACTAAAATATACCTGCACACAGACGCACCAACATAAAGTTGTGCACAGACGCAATCGTAAAGATGTACACACAGACGCACTAACATCTAGTTACACGCAGACTTACTAAAATATACCTGCACACAGACGCACTAACAAACTTGTACACGCAGGCTAGCTAACATTAAGTTGTACACAGACGCAATCGTAAAGATGTGCACACAGACGCACTAACATCTAGTTACACGCACACTTACTAAAATATACCTGCACACAGACGCACTAACATAAAGTTGTACACAGACGCAATCGTAAAGATCTACACACAGACGCACTAACATCTAGTTACACGCAGACTTACTAAAATATGCCTGCACAGACGCACTAACATAAAGCTGAACACAGACGCAATCGTAAAGATGTACACAGACGCACTAACATCTAGTTACACACACTTACTAAAATATACCTGCACACAGACGCACTAATAGAAAGCTGTACAAAGACGCAATCGTAAAGATGTACACACAGACGCACTAACATCTAGTTACACGCAGACTTACTAAAATATACCTGTACACAGACGCACTAACACAAAGCTGTACACAGAGGCAATCGTAAGGTTGTACACAGACGCACTAACATCTAGTTGCACACAGACGTACTAAAATTTAGATACACACAGATTAGAAAAGGCTGTACACAGACGAAAACGTAAAGATGTACACAGACGCAAATGTAATGATGTACACACATACACATGTACGTAAAGATGTACACACATACGCACTAACATCTAGTTACACGCAGACTTACTAAAATATACCTGCACACAGACGCACTAACATAAAGCTGTACACAGACACAATCGTAAAGATGTACACAGACGCACTAACATCTAGTTGAACACAAACGTACTAAAATATAGATACACATGGATGCGCTAACATCAAGTTGCACACACAGACGCACTAAAATCAAGTTGCACACACGGACGCAATAGAATAAAATTACACACAATCGCACTAACAAACTTGTACACGCAGACTAGCAAACATAAAGTTGTACACAGACGCAATCGTAAAGATGTACACACCTACGCATGAACATAAAGATGTACACACAGACTCACTAAAATCTAGTTACACGCACGCTTACTAAAATATACCTGCACACAGACGCACCAACATAAAGTTGTGCACAGACGCAATCGTAAAGATGTACACACAGACGCACTAACATCTAGTTACACGCAGACTTACTAAAATATACCTGCACACAGACGCACTAACAAACTTGTACACGCAGGCTAGCTAACATTAAGTTAGGTACACAGACGTAATCGTAAAGATGTACACACAGACGCACTAACATCTAGTTGCACACAGACGTACTAAAATATAGATACACATGGATGCACTAACATCAAGTTGCACACAGACGCACTAAAATCGAGTTGCACACACGGACGCAATAAAATAAAATTACACACAGACGCACTAACAAACTTGTACACGCAGACTAGCTAACAGAAAGTTGTACACAGACGCAATCGTAAAGATGTAAACACAGACGCACTAACATCTAGTTACACGCAGATTTACTGAAATATATCCAGTAGGGGCTAGCGCAAATCGTGGCACTGGCAACTCGCGGAGGCACTTCCTGTTGCAGGCTGCGGTGCCACGGCGAATCGGGGCAACTGCCTCGACTCTGTGGCAATTGCCGCGGCAAATCGTGGCAACTGCCTCGATTCTGTGGCAACTACCTCGACTCTGTGGCAACTGCCGCGACTCTGTGGCAACTGCCGCGGCGAGTCGTGGTAACTGCCTTAAGTTTATGACAGCTGCCTCAAGTTTACGGCAACTGCCTCGACTTTCCGGCAGTGGTACCTTGACGGTTGCCGATTTGCTACGACAGCTGCCTCGACTGTGACGTGACAATACAATACGGCCTTTAAGAGTACTTGTGTTAGTTGTGATTGTTTTAGAAATAAAACGCCGATAAGTGATACAATAATTTCCCGTTTAAGTGCAGCTGAGCTAATACGGGCACTTGTTGCCTTGGTAACAATAAACATCTTCAGGAAGCGCATTAAAAAATGCCAATTTTAAACATAGAGACGATGCATTGTAACGTTTAAAATAATAAGAACCCCTGAAATCTTTTTATTTATTGTACTAGCCAGTACAAATAGACACATTTTGTCATTCAATTTCTGCCATGACAGTAAACAATACAAATATTTATTCAACATTTGTGTCGTAAAAAAATCATTATTCAAAGTTATAGAGCATTTCATTCATTTAACACCTAAAAGTGAAATCGCTACTTTGAGAAATAATCAATGGGTATGTGATTATATGAATAAACAATAACACATGGTGGGTCCCATCAAGACCTATTTAAAATTGAATGGCAGTATATCATCTGAGTATTATTATTAGTACCAGTATTTACATTTAGATAGAGCATCTCTGTAATTGTGTCTTGGTTTTTTTATTGCAAAGATTTGAACATTTCTTACCACTACTTTGCTTTCTGTTTTTATTTACAATTTGCATTCCTTCAGGGAGCTGCCTGAAAGTGGTTATCGTAACCAAGGCATATTAGGCCCATATTAGCTTAGCTGGACCTAAACAGGAAGCCATTGTAACACTTAGAGGCGTTTTATGACTAAACCAATTACAACAAACACTTGTACTCAAGGGCCAAATAGTATTGTAAAAATACACCGAAGCCCTTGTCTCAGCTCCGGACCTTCCTGCCAATGTAAATTTCTTGTCTGTTAACTCATACATGGCGATTAAACATTTTTCGGTGCTAAAAAAACTAGAAAATCTCATTAGATTCGGACTATTTACGGTGCCTTGACGTTAATGCGTTGAAAAAGGAACGTCTTCCCCATAGCAAGATGGCGGCTCTATTGCGTATTCGTGCCAATTAGCAATCGTAACGAATGCGACATCTAGTGTATATGTCTATGCTCTTGACCGAGGAAACACATGAGGCAGTTGCCTTAAACTCGAGGCAGCTGTCATAAACTTGAGGCAGTTGCCACAGAGTCGAGGCAGTTGCCACGATTAGCCGCGGCATTTGCCACAGAGTCGAGGCAGTTGCCACAGAATCGAGGCAGTTGCCACGATTTGCCGCGGCAATTGCCACAGAGTCGAGGCAGTTGCCATGATTCGCCGTGGCACCGCAGCCTGCAACAGGAAGTGCCTCCGCGAGTTGCCAGTGCTACGATTTGCGCTAGCCCTCTCTCAATATACCTGCACACAGACGCACTAACAAACTTGTACACGCAGGCTAGCTTACATTAAGTTGTACACAGACGCAATCGTAAAGATGTACACACAGACGCACTAACATCTAGTTACAGGCAGACTTGCTAAAATCTACCTTCACACAGACGCACTAACAAACTTGTACACGCAGGCTAGCTAACATTAAGTTGTACACAGACGCAATCCTAAAGATGTACACACAGATGCACTAACATAAAGTTGTACACAGACGCAATCGTAAAGATGTAAACACAGACGCACTAACATCTAGTTACACGCAGACTTACTAAAATACACCTGCACACAGACGCACTAACAAACTTGTACACGCAGGCTAGCTAACATTAAGTTGTACACAGACGCAATCATCGTAAAGATGTACACACAGACGCACTAACATCTAGTTACACGCACACTTACTAAAATATACCTGCACACAGACGCACTAACATAAAGTTGTACACAGACGCAATCGTAAAGATGTACACAGAAGCACTAACATCTAGTTGCACACAAACATACTAAAATTTAGATACACATGGATGCACTAACATCAAGTTGCACACACAGACGCACTAACATAAAGTTGTACACAGACGCAATCGTAAAGATCTACACACAGACACACTAACATCTAGTTACACGCAGACTTACTAAAATACACCTGCACACAGACGCACTAACAAACTTGTACACGCAGGCTAGCTAACATTAAGTTGTACTCAGACGCAATCATCGTAAAGATGTACACACAGACGCACTAACATCTAGTTACACGCACACTTACTAAAATATACCTGCACACAGACGCACTAACATAAAATTGTACCCAGACGCAACCGTAAAGATGTACACAGACGCACTAACATGTAGTTGCACACAGACGTACTAAAATATAGATACACGCGGACGCACTATTATAAAGTTGCACACACAGACGCACAAAAATCTAGTTGTACACATGGGCGCAATACAATAAAATTACGCAATCGTAAAGATGTACACACAGACGCACTAACATCTAGTTACAGGCAGACTTTCTAAAATATACCTTCACCCAGACGCACTAACAAACTTGTACACACAGACTAGCTAAAACATACCTGCACACAGACGAACTAACGTAAACATATACACAGACGCAATCGTAAACATGTACACAGACGCAATCGTAAACATGTACACAGACGCACTAACATCCAGTTACACGCACACTTACTAAAATATACCTGCACACAGACGCACCAACATAAAGTTGTGCACAGACGCAATCGTAAAGATGTACACACAGACGCACTAACATCTAGTTACACGCAGACTTACTAAAATATACCTGCACACAGACGCACTAACAAACTTGTACACGCAGGCTAGCTAACATTAAGTTGTACACAGACGCAATCGTAAAGATGTGCACACAGACGCACTAACATCTAGTTACACGCACACTTACTAAAATATACCTGCACACAGACGCACTAACATAAAGTTGTACACAGACGCAATCGTAAAGATCTACACACAGACGCACTAACATCTAGTTACACGCAGACTTACTAAAATATGCCTGCACAGACGCACTAACATAAAGCTGAACACAGACGCAATCGTAAAGATGTACACAGACGCACTAACATCTAGTTACACACACTTACTAAAATATACCTGCACACAGACGCACTAATAGAAAGCTGTACAAAGACGCAATCGTAAAGATGTACACACAGACGCACTAACATCTAGTTACACGCAGACTTACTAAAATATACCTGTACACAGACGCACTAACACAAAGCTGTACACAGAGGCAATCGTAAGGTTGTACACAGACGCACTAACATCTAGTTGCACACAGACGTACTAAAATTTAGATACACACAGATTAGAAAAGGCTGTACACAGACGAAAACGTAAAGATGTACACAGACGCAAATGTAATGATGTACACACATACACATGTACGTAAAGATGTACACACATACGCACTAACATCTAGTTACACGCAGACTTACTAAAATATACCTGCACACAGACGCACTAACATAAAGCTGTACACAGACACAATCGTAAAGATGTACACAGACGCACTAACATCTAGTTGAACACAAACGTACTAAAATATAGATACACATGGATGCGCTAACATCAAGTTGCACACACAGACGCACTAAAATCAAGTTGCACACACGGACGCAATAGAATAAAATTACACACAATCGCACTAACAAACTTGTACACGCAGACTAGCAAACATAAAGTTGTACACAGACGCAATCGTAAAGATGTACACACCTACGCATGAACATAAAGATGTACACACAGACTCACTAAAATCTAGTTACACGCACGCTTACTAAAATATACCTGCACACAGACGCACCAACATAAAGTTGTGCACAGACGCAATCGTAAAGATGTACACACAGACGCACTAACATCTAGTTACACGCAGACTTACTAAAATATACCTGCACACAGACGCACTAACAAACTTGTACACGCAGGCTAGCTAACATTAAGTTAGGTACACAGACGTAATCGTAAAGATGTACACACAGACGCACTAACATCTAGTTGCACACAGACGTACTAAAATATAGATACACATGGATGCACTAACATCAAGTTGCACACAGACGCACTAAAATCGAGTTGCACACACGGACGCAATAAAATAAAATTACACACAGACGCACTAACAAACTTGTACACGCAGACTAGCTAACAGAAAGTTGTACACAGACGCAATCGTAAAGATGTAAACACAGACGCACTAACATCTAGTTACACGCAGATTTACTGAAATATATCCAGTAGGGGCTAGCGCAAATCGTGGCACTGGCAACTCGCGGAGGCACTTCCTGTTGCAGGCTGCGGTGCCACGGCGAATCGGGGCAACTGCCTCGACTCTGTGGCAATTGCCGCGGCAAATCGTGGCAACTGCCTCGATTCTGTGGCAACTACCTCGACTCTGTGGCAACTGCCGCGACTCTGTGGCAACTGCCGCGGCGAGTCGTGGTAACTGCCTTAAGTTTATGACAGCTGCCTCAAGTTTACGGCAACTGCCTCGACTTTCCGGCAGTGGTACCTTGACGGTTGCCGATTTGCTACGACAGCTGCCTCGACTGTGACGTGACAATACAATACGGCCTTTAAGAGTACTTGTGTTAGTTGTGATTGTTTTAGAAATAAAACGCCGATAAGTGATACAATAATTTCCCGTTTAAGTGCAGCTGAGCTAATACGGGCACTTGTTGCCTTGGTAACAATAAACATCTTCAGGAAGCGCATTAAAAAATGCCAATTTTAAACATAGAGACGATGCATTGTAACGTTTAAAATAATAAGAACCCCTGAAATCTTTTTATTTATTGTACTAGCCAGTACAAATAGACACATTTTGTCATTCAATTTCTGCCATGACAGTAAACAATACAAATATTTATTCAACATTTGTGTCGTAAAAAAATCATTATTCAAAGTTATAGAGCATTTCATTCATTTAACACCTAAAAGTGAAATCGCTACTTTGAGAAATAATCAATGGGTATGTGATTATATGAATAAACAATAACACATGGTGGGTCCCATCAAGACCTATTTAAAATTGAATGGCAGTATATCATCTGAGTATTATTATTAGTACCAGTATTTACATTTAGATAGAGCATCTCTGTAATTGTGTCTTGGTTTTTTTATTGCAAAGATTTGAACATTTCTTACCACTACTTTGCTTTCTGTTTTTATTTACAATTTGCATTCCTTCAGGGAGCTGCCTGAAAGTGGTTATCGTAACCAAGGCATATTAGGCCCATATTAGCTTAGCTGGACCTAAACAGGAAGCCATTGTAACACTTAGAGGCGTTTTATGACTAAACCAATTACAACAAACACTTGTACTCAAGGGCCAAATAGTATTGTAAAAATACACCGAAGCCCTTGTCTCAGCTCCGGACCTTCCTGCCAATGTAAATTTCTTGTCTGTTAACTCATACATGGCGATTAAACATTTTTCGGTGCTAAAAAAACTAGAAAATCTCATTAGATTCGGACTATTTACGGTGCCTTGACGTTAATGCGTTGAAAAAGGAACGTCTTCCCCATAGCAAGATGGCGGCTCTATTGCGTATTCGTGCCAATTAGCAATCGTAACGAATGCGACATCTAGTGTATATGTCTATGCTCTTGACCGAGGAAACACATGAGGCAGTTGCCTTAAACTCGAGGCAGCTGTCATAAACTTGAGGCAGTTGCCACAGAGTCGAGGCAGTTGCCACGATTAGCCGCGGCATTTGCCACAGAGTCGAGGCAGTTGCCACAGAATCGAGGCAGTTGCCACGATTTGCCGCGGCAATTGCCACAGAGTCGAGGCAGTTGCCATGATTCGCCGTGGCACCGCAGCCTGCAACAGGAAGTGCCTCCGCGAGTTGCCAGTGCTACGATTTGCGCTAGCCCTCTCTCAATATACCTGCACACAGACGCACTAACAAACTTGTACACGCAGGCTAGCTTACATTAAGTTGTACACAGACGCAATCGTAAAGATGTACACACAGACGCACTAACATCTAGTTACAGGCAGACTTGCTAAAATCTACCTTCACACAGACGCACTAACAAACTTGTACACGCAGGCTAGCTAACATTAAGTTGTACACAGACGCAATCATCGTAAAGATGTACACACAGACGCACTAACATCTAGTTACACGCACACTTACTAAAATATACCTGCACACAGACGCACTAACATAAAGTTGTACACAGACGCAATCGTAAAGATGTACACAGAAGCACTAACATCTAGTTGCACACAAACATACTAAAATTTAGATACACATGGATGCACTAACATCAAGTTGCACACACAGACGCACTAACATAAAGTTGTACACAGACGCAATCGTAAAGATCTACACACAGACACACTAACATCTAGTTACACGCAGACTTACTAAAATACACCTGCACACAGACGCACTAACAAACTTGTACACGCAGGCTAGCTAACATTAAGTTGTACTCAGACGCAATCATCGTAAAGATGTACACACAGACGCACTAACATCTAGTTACACGCACACTTACTAAAATATACCTGCACACAGACGCACTAACATAAAATTGTACCCAGACGCAACCGTAAAGATGTACACAGACGCACTAACATGTAGTTGCACACAGACGTACTAAAATATAGATACACGCGGACGCACTATTATAAAGTTGCACACACAGACGCACAAAAATCTAGTTGTACACATGGGCGCAATACAATAAAATTACGCAATCGTAAAGATGTACACACAGACGCACTAACATCTAGTTACAGGCAGACTTTCTAAAATATACCTTCACCCAGACGCACTAACAAACTTGTACACACAGACGCACTAACATCTAGTTACACGCAGACTTACTAAAATATACCTGTACACAGACGCACTAACATAAAGCTGTACACAGACGCAATCGTAAAGATGTACACAGACGCACTAACATCTAGTTACACACACTTACTAAAATATACCTGCACACAAACGCACTAATAGAAAGCTGTACACAGACGCAATCGTAAAGATGTACACACAGACGCACTAACATCTAGTTACACGCAGACTTACTAAAATATACCTGTACACAGACGCACTAACATAAAGCTGTACAGAGGCAATCGTAAGGTTGTACACAGACGCACTAACATCTAGTTGCACACAGACGTACTAAAATACTAGCTAAAATATACCCGCACACAGACTTACTAACAAACTTGTACACAGACGCAATCGTAAAGATGTACACACAGACGCACTAACATCTAGTTACACACAGATGTAAAGATGTACACAGAGACAAAAGTAAAGATGTACACACATATGCACAAACGTAAAGATGTACACACAGACGCACTAAAATTTAGTTGTACACAAGGACGGAATAAATTAAAATTACACACAGACTCACTAACAAACTTGCACACGCAGACTAGCTAAAATATACCTGCACACAGACGCACTAACGTAAAGTTGTACACAGACTTAATCGTAAAGATGTACACACATACGCACAAACATAAAGATGTACACATAGACGCACTAACATCTACTTGCACACAAACATACTAAAATATAGATACACACGGACGCACTAATATTAAGTTGCACACACAGACGCACAAACATCTAATTGTACACACGGACGAGCTAAAATAAAAATACACAGACGCACTTACAGAAAGATGTACAAAAAGACGCACTAAATGGACAGAGACTACCTTAACAAGAGAACCATTCAGAGATATACACCTAAAAATTAAAAAACACAAGTACAGAATGTACACACTTACACATACATACATACATAAATACATTAAATAACACATTGAATTAAAATAATGTTTGTCTCACATCCTCCTCACGTTTCTTCTCTTTGTCTCTGCCGACCATCAGGACTTTACCAAAACGTCATCAGGACTTCACCGGGACTTCATTTGGACTTTATGAGGACTTCATCAGGACTTCCTTAGGACTTCATCCGGAATTGATCAAGACTTCATCTGGACTTGATTCAGACTTGATCAGGAAATCATCGGGCCAGTCGACTGTAAAGAACCCTCGGGAGCTAATCCAGAACTACGCATGACTCAGATAAGCGCATACCACAAATGCACACATATAATGATGTACTCAGAGACAAACTGTAGTTGCACACACGGCCGCACTAACTTAAAGCTGTACAAACAGACGCACTAACAAACTTGCACACACAGACACAGTAAAATAAACTTGTACATGCATACTAGCTAAAATATACCTGCACACAGACGCACTAACATAAAGTTGTACACAGACGCAAATGTAAAGATGTACACAGACACAAAGGTAAACGTACGCACATACGCACAAACAATAAGATGTACACACAGACGCACTAAAATAAACTTGTACACACATACGCACTTACGTAAAGATGTACACACAGACGCACTAACATTAAGTTATGCACACACACACACATTAACATAAAGTTTTACACACAGACGCACTACCATTAAGTTATGCACACAGACGCACTAAAATAAGAAGTTCACCAGGACACGCTAAAATAAACTTGTACACACAGACGCACAAACATCTAGATGTGCACAGAGACAACCTAAAAAAAGTTACACAAAGACGCACTAACAGACTTGTACACACAGACACAGTAAAACAAACTTGTACACGCATACAAAAATATAGCTACACACAGACGCACTAACATCAAGTTGTACACACAGACGCACTAACATTAAGTTGTACACTACACACAGACGCACTAACATTAAGTTATGCACACAGACAAAAGTAAAGTTGTACAAACAGACGCACTAACATAATGTACACACTTGTACACACATACGCACTTACGTAAAGATGTACACACAGACGCACTAACATTAAGTTATGCACACAGACGCACTAAAATATAGATACAAACAGACACATTAAAAAAACACAGATGCACTAATATCAAGTTGCACACACGGACGGAATAAAATAGAGTTACACACAGACGCACTAACAAACTTGTACACGCAGACTAGCTAACATAAAGATGTACACAGACGCACTAACATCTAGTTGCACACAGACGTACTAAAATATAGATACACACGGATGCACTAACATCAAGTTGCACACACAGACGCACTAAAATCTAGTTGCACACACGGACGCAATAAAATAAAATTACACACAGATGCACTAACAAACTTGTACACGCAGACTAGCTAACATAAAGTTGTACACAGACGCAATCGTAAAGATGTAAACACAGACGCACTAACATCTAGTTGCACACAGACGTACTAAAATATAGATACACATGGATGCACTAACATCAAGTTGCACACACAGACGCACTAATATCAAGTTGCACACAAGGACGGAATGAATTAAAATTACACACAGACTCACTAACAAACTTGTACACTAGCTAAAAACAACCTGCACACGGACGCACTAACGTAAAGTTGTACACAGACTTAATCGTAAAGATGTACACAGACGCACTAACATCTAGTTGCACACAAACATACTAAAATTTAGATACACATGGATGCACTAACATCAAGTTGCACACACAGACGCACTAACATAAAGTTGTACACAGACGCAATCGTAAAGATCTACACACAGACACACTAACATCTAGTTACACGCAGACTTACTAAAATATACCTGCACACAGACGCAATCGTAAAGATGTACACAGACGCACTAACATCTAGTTACACGCAGACTTACTAAAATATACCTGCACACAGACGCACTAAACTTGTACACGCAGGCTAGCTAACATTAAGTTAAGTACACAGACGTAATCGTAAAGATGTACACACAGACGCACTAACATCTAGTTGCACACAGACGTACTAAAATATAGATACACATGGATGCACTAACATCAAGTTGCACACAGACGCACTAAAATCGAGTTGCACACACAGACGCAATAAAATAAAATTACACACAGACGCATTAACAAGCTTGTACACGCAGACTAGCTAACAGAAAGTTGTACACAGACGCAATCGTAAACATGTACACAGACGCACTAACATCTAGTTGCACACAGACATACTAAAATAAAATTACACACGGACGCACTAACAAACTTGTACACGCAGGCCAGCTAACATAAAGTTGGACACAGATGCAATCGTAAAGATGTACACACAGACACACTAACATCTAGTTGCACACAGACGTACTAAAATATAGATACACATGGATGCACTAACATCAAGTTGCACACACAGACACACTAAAATCAAGTTTCACACACAGACACAATAAAATAAAATTTCACACAGACACACTAACAAACTTGTACATGGAGACTAGCTAACATAAAGTTGTACACAGACGCAATCGTAAAGATACGCACTAACATGTAGTTACACGCAGACTTACCAAAATATACCTGCACACAGACGCACTAACAAACTTGTACACGCAGACTAGCTAAAATATACCTGCACAAAGATGGACTAACATGTAGTTGCACACAGACGTACTAAAATATAGATACACGCGGACGCACTATTATAAAGTTGTACACGCAGACTAGCTAACAAAGTTGTACACAGACGCAATCGGAAAGATGTAAACACAGACGCACTAACATCTAGTTACACGCAGACTTACTAAAATACACCTGCACACAGACGCACTAACAAACTTGTACACGCAGGCTAGCTAACATTAAGTTGTACTCAGACGCAATCATCGTAAAGATGTACACACAGACGCACTAACATCTAGTTACACGCACACTTACTAAAATATACCTGCACACAGACGCACTAACATAAAGTTGTACACAGACGCAATCGTAAAAATGTACACAGACGCACTAACATCTAGTTGCACACAAACATACTAAAATTTAGATACACATGGATGCACTAACATCAAGTTGCACACACAGACGCACTAACATAAAGTTGTACACAGACGCAATCGTAAAGATCTACACACAGACACACTAACATCTAGTTACACGCAGACTTACTAAAATATACCTGCACACAGACGCAATCGTAAAGATGTACACAGACGCACTAACATCTAGTTACACGCAGACTTACTAAAATATACCTGCACACAGACGCACTAACAAACTTGTACACGCAGACTACCTAAAATATACCTGCACACTGACGCACTAACAAAATTGTACCCAGACGCAACCGTAAAGATGTACACAGACGCACTAACATGTAGTTGCACACAGACGTACTAAAATATAGATACACGCGGACGCACTATTATAAAGTTGCACACACAGACGCACAAAATCTAGTTGTACACATGGGCGCAATACAATAAAATTACGCAAATCGTAAAGATGTGCACACAGACGCACTAACATCTAGTTACACGCACACTTAGTAAAATATACCTGCACAGACGCACTAACATAAAGCTGTACACAGACGCAATCGTAAAGATTTACACAGACGCACTAACATCTAGTTACACACACTTACTAAAATATACCTGCACACAAACGCACTAATAGAAAGCTGTACACAGACGCAATCGTAAAGATGTACACAGACGCACTAACATCTAGTTACACACACTTACTAAAATATACCTGCACACAGACGCACTAATAGAAAGCTGTACACAGACGCAATCGTAAAGATGTATACAGACGCACTAACATAAAGCTGTACACAGACGCAATCGTAAAGATGTACACAGACGCACTAACATCTAGTTGCACACAGACGTACTAAAATTTAGATACACACGGATGCACTAACATCAAGTTGCACACACAGACGCACTAAAATCAAGTTGCACACATGGACACAATAAAATTACACACAGACACACTAACAAACTTGTACATGGAGACTAGCTAACATAAAGTTGTACACAGACGCAATCGTAAAGATGTAAACACATACGCACTAACATGTAGTTACACGCAGACTTACTAAAATATACCTGCACACAGACGCACTAACAAACTTGTACACGCAGACTAGCTAAAATATACCTGCACAAAGATGGACTAACATGTAGTTGCACACAGACGTACTAAAATATAGATACACGCGGACGCACTATTATAAAGTTGCACACACAGACGCACAAAAATCTAGTTGTACACATGGACGCAATACAATAAAATTACACACAGAGACACTAACAAACCTGTACACGCAGATTAGCTAAAATATATCTGCACACAGACGCACTAACGTTAATATGTACACAGACGCAGATGTAAAGATGTACACACCTGCGCATAAACATAAATGTACACGCACTAACATAAAGTTGTACACAGACGCAATCGTAAAGATGTACACACAGACACACTAACATCTAGTTACACGCAGACTTAGTAAAATATACCTTCACACAGACGCACTAACAAACTTGTACACGCAGATTAGCTAAAATGTAAAGTTGTACACACCTACGCACGAACATAAAGATGTACACACCTACGCATGAACATAAAGATGTACACACAGACGCACTAACACCTAGTTACACGCACACTTACTAAAATATACCTGCACAGACGCACTAACATAAAATATACCTGCACAGACGCACTAACATAAAGCTGTACACAGACGCAATCGTAAAGATGTACACAGACGCACTAACATCTAGTTACACACACTTACTAAAATATACCTGTACACAGACGCACTAACATAAAGCTGTACACAGAGGCAATCGTAAGGTTGTACAATGACGCACTAAAATGTAGTTGTACACACGGACGCACTAACAAACTTGTACACGCAGACTAGCTAACAAAGTTGTACACAGACGCAATCGTAAAGATGTAAACACAGACGCACTAACATCTAGTTACACGCAGACTTACTAAAATACACCTGCACACAGACGCACTAACAAACTTGTACACGCAGGCTAGCTAACATTAAGTTGGACACAGACGCAATCGTAAAGATGTACACACAGACACACTAACATCTAGTTACACGCAGACTTACTAAAATATACCTGCACACAGACGCACTAACATAAAGCTGTACACAGACGCAATCGTAAACATGTACACAGACGCAATCGTAAACATGTACACAGACGCACTAACATCTAGTTGCACACAGACATACTAAAATATAGATACACACGTACGCACTAGTTGCACAAACAGACGCACTAAAATGTAGTTGTACACACGGACGCACTAACAAACTTGTACACGCAGGCTAGCTAACATAAAGTTGGACACAGATGCAATCGTAAAGATGTACACACAGACACACTAACATCTAGTTGCACACACAGATGCAATAAAATAAAATTACACAGACGCAACTTGTACACGCAGACTAGCTAACATAAAGTTGTACACAGATGCAATCGTAAAGATGTACACACAGACGCATTAAAATAAAGTTGGACACAGACGCAATCGTAAAGGTGTACACACAGACACACTAACATCTAGTTACACGCAGACTTACTCAAATATACCTGCACACAGACGCACTAACATAAAGCTGTACACAGACACAATCGTAAAGATGTACATAGACGCACTAACATCTAGTTGCACACAGACATACTAAAATATAGATACACATGGATGCACTAACATCAAGTTGCACACACAGACGCACTAAAATCAAGTTGCACACATGGACACAATAAAATAAAATTTCACACAGACGCACTAACAAACTTGTACATGGAGACTAGCTAACATAAAGTTGTACACAGACGCAATCGTAAAGATGTACACACAGACGCACTAACATGTAGTTACACGCAGACTTACTAAAATATACCTGCACACAGACGCACTAACAAACTTGTACACGCAGACTAGCTAAAATATACCTGCACAAAGATGGACTAACATGTAGTTGCACACAGACGTACTAAAATATAGATACACGCGGACGCACTATTATAAAGTTGCACACACAGACGCACAAAAATCTAGTTGTACACATGGACGCAATACAATAAAATTACATACAGACACACTAACAAACTTGTAAATGCAGATTAGCTCAAATATACCTGCACACAGACGCACTAACGTTAATATGTACACAGACGCAGATGTAAAGATGTACACACCTACGCATAAACATAAATGTACACGCACTAACATAAAGTTGTACAGAGACGCAATCGTAAAGATGTACACACAGACACACTAACATCTAGTTACACACAGACTTAGTAAAATATACCTTCACACAGACGCACTAACAAACTTGTACACGCAGATTAGCTAAAATGTAAAGTTGTACACACCTACGCACGAACATAAAGATGTACACACAGACGCAAATGTAAAGATGTACACACCTACGCATGAACATAAAAATGTACACACAGACGCACTAACACCTAGTTACACGCACACTTACTAAAATATACCTGCACAGACGCACTAACATAAAGCTGTACACAGACGCAATCGTAAAGATGTACACAGACGCACTAACATCTAGTTACACACACTTACTAAAATATACCTGCACACAGACGCACTAATAGAAAGCTGTTCACAGACGCAATCGTAAAGATGTACACACAGACGCACTAACATGTAGTTACACGCAGACTTACTAAAATATACCTGCACACAGACGCACTAACAAACTTGTACACGCAGACTAGCTAAAATATACCTGCACAAAGATAGACTAACATGTAGTTGCACACATACGTACTAAAATATAAATACACGCGGACGCACTATTATAAAGTTGCACACACAGACGCACAAAAATCTAGTTGTACACATGGACGCAATACAATAAAATTACACACAGACACACTAACAAACTTGTACACGCAGATTAGCTAAAATATACCTGCACACAGACGCACTAACGTTAATATGTACACAGACGCAGATGTAAAGATGTACACACCTACGCATAAACATAAATGTACACGCACTAACATAAAGTTGTACAGAGACGCAATCGTAAAGATGTACACACATTCACACTAACATCTAGTTACACGCAGACTTAGTAAAATATACCTTCACACAGACGCACTAACAAACTTGTACACGCAGATTAGCTAAAATGTAAAGTTGTACACACCTACGCAAATGTAAAGATGTACACACCTACGCATGAACATAAAGATGTACACACAGACGCACTAACACCTAGTTACACGCACACTTACTAAAATATACCTGCACAGACGCACTAACATAAAGCTGTACACAGACGCAATCGTAAAGATGTACACAGACGCACTAACATCTAGTTACACACACTTACTAAAATATACCTGCACACAGACGCACTAATAGAAAGCTGTTCACAGACGCAATCGTAAAGATGTACACACAGACGCACTAACATCTAGTTACACGCAGACTTACTAAAATATACCTGTACACAGACGCACTAACATAAAGCTGTACACAGAGGCAATCGTAAGGTTGTACAAAGACGCACTAAAATGTAGTTGTACACACGGACGCACTAACAAACTTGTACACGCAGACTAGCTAACAAAGTTGTACACAGACGCAATCGTAAATATGTAAACACAGACGCACGAACATCTAGTTACACGCAGACTTACTAAAATACACCTGCACACAGACGCACTAACAAACTTGTACACGCAGGCTAGCTAACATTAAGTTGTACTCAGACGCAATCATCGTAAAGATGTACACACAGACGCACTAACATCTAGTTACACGCACACTTACTAAAATATACCTGCACACAGACGCACTAACATAAAGTTGTACACAGACGCAATCGTAAAGATGTACACAGACGCACTAACATCTAGTTGCACACAAACATACTAAAATTTAGATACACATGGATGCACTAACATCAAGTTGCACACACAGACGCACTAACATAAAGTTGTACAACAGACGCATCGTAAAGATCTACACACAGACACACTAACATCTAGTTACACGCAGACTTACTAAAATATACCTGCACACAGACGCAATCGTAAAGATGTACACAGACGCACTAACATCTAGTTACACGCAGACTTACTAAAATATACCTGCACACAGACGCACTAACAAACTTGTACACGCAGGCTAGCTAACATTAAGTTAGGTACACAGACGTAATCGTAAAGATGTACACACAGACGCACTAACATCTAGTTGCACACAGACGTACTAAAATATAGATACACATGGATGCACTTACATCAAGTTGCACACAGACGCACTAAAATCGAGTTGCACACACGGACCCAATAAAATAAAATTACACACAGACGCACTAACAAACTTGTACACGCAGACTAGCTAACAGAAAGTTGTACACAGACGCAATCGTAAAGACCTAAACACAGACGCACTAACATGTAGTTACACGCAGACTTACTAAAATATCCTGCACACAGACGCACTAACAAACTTGTACACGCAGGCTAGCTACATTAAGTTAGGTACACAGACGTAATCGTAAAGATGTACACACAGACGCACTAACATCTAGTTGCACACAGACGTACTAAAATATAGATACACATGGATGCACTTACATCAAGTTGCACACAGACGCACTAAAATCGAGTTGCACACACGGACCCAATAAAATAAAATTACACACAGACGCACTAACAAACTTGTACACGCAGACTAGCTAACAACAGACGCTACTAACAAATTCTCGTACACGCAGACTGCTACATAAAGTTGTAACACGACGCAATCGTAAAGATGTAACACAAGACGCACTAACAATCTAGTTACCACACAATTACTCAGAAAAATATAAACCTGCGCACAGAACGCACTAACATCTATTTGCACCACAAGACGTACTAAATATAGATACACATGGATGCACAAACATCAAGTTGCACACACAGACGCACTAATATCAAGTTGCACACACGGACGGAATAAAATAGAGTTACACACAGACGCACTAACAAACTTGTACACGCAGACTAGCTAACATAAAGTTGTACACAGACGCAATCGTAAAGATGTACACACAGACGCACTAACATCTAGTTACACACAGATGTAAAGATGTACACAGAGACAAAAGTAAAGATGTACACACATACGCACAAACGTAAAGATGTACACACAGACGAACTAAAATATAGATACACACAGACGCACTAACATCAAGTTGCACACACAGACGCACTAAAATTTAGTTGTACACGAGTACGGAATAAATTAAAATTACACACAGACTTACTAACAAACTTGCACACGCAGACTAGCTAAAATATACCTGCACACAGACGCACTAACGTAAAGTTGTACACAGACTTAATCGTAAAGATGTACACACATACGCACAAACATAAAGATGTACACATAGACGCACTAACATCTACTTGCACACAAACATACTAAAATATAGATACACACGGACGCACTAATATTAAGTTGCACACACAGACGCACAAACATCTAATTGTACACACGGACGAGCTAAAATAAAAATACACAGACGCACTTACAGAAAGATGTACAAAAAGACGCACTAAATGGACAGAGACTACCTTAACAAGAGAACCATTCAGAGATATACACCTAAAAATTAAAAAACACAAGTACAGAATGTACACACTTACACATACATACATATATAAATACATTAAATAACACATTGAATTAAAATAATGTTTGTCTCACATCCTCCTCACGTTTCTTCTCTTTGTCTCTGCCGACCATCAGGACTTTACCAAAACGTCATCAGGACTTCACCGGGACTTCATTTGGACTTTATGAGGACTTCATCAGGGACTTCCTTAGGACTTCATCCGGAATTGATCAAGACTTCATCTGGACTTGATTCAGACTTGATCAGGAAATCATCGGGCCAGTCGACTGTAAAGAACCCTCGGGAGCTAATCCAGAACTACGCATGACTCAGATAAGCGCATACCACAAATGCACACATATAATGATGTACTCAGAGACAAACTAACATCTAGTTGCACACACGGCCGCACTAAATAAAGCTGTACAAACAGACGCACTAACAAACTTGCACACACAGACACAGTAAAATAAACTTGTACACGCATACTAGCTAAAATATACCTGCACACAGACGCACTAACATAAAGTTGTACACAGACGCAAATGTAAAGATGTACACAGACACAAAGGTAAACGTACGCACATACGCACAAACAATAAGATGTACACACAGACGCACTAAAATAAACTTGTACACACATACGCACTTACGTAAAGATGTACACACAGACGCACTAACATTAAGTTATGCACACACACACATTAACATAAAGTTTTACACACAGACGCACTACCATTAAGTTATGCACACAGACGCACTAAAATAAGAAGTTCACCAGGACACGCTAAAATAAACTTGTACACACAGACGCACAAACATCTAGATGTGCACAGAGACAACCTAAAAAAAGTTACACAAAGACGCACTAACAGACTTGTACACACAGACACAGTAAAACAAACTTGTACACGCATACAAAAATATAGCTACACACAGACGCACTAACATCAAGTTGTACACACAGACGCACTAACATTAAGTTGTACACTACACACAGACGCACTAACATTAAGTTATGCACACAGACAAAAGTAAAGTTGTACAAACAGACGCACTAACATAATGTACACACTTGTACACACATACGCACTTACGTAAAGATGTACACACAGACGCACTAACATTAAGTTATGCACACAGACGCACTAAAATATAGATATAAACAGACACATTTAAAAAACACAGATGCACTAAAATCAAGTTGCACACACGAACGGAATAAAATAGAGTTACACACAGACGCACTAACAAACTTGTACACGCAGACTAGCTAACATAAAGTTGTACACAGACGCAATCGTAAAGATGTAAACACAGACGCACTAACATCTAGTTGCACACAGACGTACTAAAATATAGATACACATGGATGCACTAACATCAAGTTGCACACACAGACGCACTAATATCAAGTTGCACACAAGGACGGAATGAATTAAAATTACACACAGACTCACTAACAAACTTGTACACGCAGACTAGCTAAAATATACCTGCACACGGACGCACTAACGTAAAGTTGTACACAGACTTAATCGTAAAGATGTACACAGACGCACTAACATCTAGTTGCACACAAACATACTAAAATTTAGATACACATGGATGCACTAACATCAATTTGCACACACAGACGCACTAACATAAAGTTGTACACAGACGCAATCGTAAAGATCTACACACAGACACACTAACATCTAGTTACACACAGACTTACTAAAATATACCTGCACACAGACGCAATCGTAAAGATGTACACAGACGCACTAACATCTAGTTACACGCAGACTTACTAAAATATACCTGCACACAGACGCACTAACAAACTTGTACACGCAGGCTAGCTAACATTAAGTTAAGTACACAGACGTAATCGTAAAGATGTACACACAGACGCACTAACATCTAGTTGCACACAGACGTACTAAAATATAGATACACATGGATGCACCAACATCAAGTTGCACACAGACGCACTAAAATCGAATTGCACACACAGGCGCAATAAAATAAAATTGCACACAGACGCAATAACAAGCTTGTACACGCAGACTAGCTAACAGAAAGTTGTACACAGACGCAATCGTAAAGATGTAAACACAGACGCACTAACATCTAGTTACACGCAGACTTACTACAATATACCTCCGCACAGACGCACTAACAAACTTGTACACGCAGACTAGCTAAAATATACCTTTACACAGACGAACTAACATAAAGATATACACAGACGCAATCGTAAACATGTACACAGGCGCACTAACATCTAGTTGCACACAGACGTACTAAAACATAGATACACACGGACGCACTAGTTGCACACACAGACGCACTAAAATATAGTTGTACACACGGACGCACTAACATCCAGTTACACGCACACTTACTAAAATATACCTGCACACAGACGCACCAACATAAAGTTGTGCACAGACGCAATCGTAAAGATGTACACACAGACGCACTAACATCTACTTACATGCACACTTACTAAAATATACCTGCACACAGACGCACCAACATAAAGTTGTGCACAGACGCAATCGTAAAGATGTACACACAGACGCACTAACATCTAGTTACACGCAGACTTATTAAAATATACCTGCACACAGACGCACTAACAAACTTGTACACGCAGGCTAGCTAACATTAAGTTGTACACAGACGCAATCGTAAAGATCTACACACAGACGCACTAACACCTAGTTACACGCAGACTTACTAAAATATACCTGCACAGACGCACTAACATAAAGCTGTACACAGACGCAATCGTAAAGATGTACACAGACGCACTAACATCTAGTTACACACACTTACTAAAATATACCTGCACACAGACGCACTAATAGAAAGCTGTACACAGACGCAATCGTAAAGATGTACACACAGACGCACTAACATCTAGTTACAGGCAGACTTACTAAAATATACCTTCACACAGACGCACTAACAAACTTGTACACAGACGCAATCGTAAACATGTACACAGACGCAATCGTAAACATGTACACAGACGCACTAACATCTCGTTGCACACAGACATACTAAAATGTAGATACACACGGACGCACTAGTTGCACAAACAGACGCACTAAAATGTAGTTGTACACACGGACGCACTAACAAACTTGTACACGCAGGCTAGCTAACATAAAGCTGTACACAGACTCAATCGTAAAGATGTACACAGACGCACTAACATCTAGTTGCACACAGACGTACTAAAATTTAGATACACACGGATGCACTAACATCAAGTTGCACACACAGACGCACTAAAATCAAGTTGCACACATGGACACAATAAAATTACACACAGACACACTAACAAACTTGTACATGGAGACTAGCTAACATAAAGTTGTACACAGACGCAATCGTAAAGATGTAAACACATACGCACTAACATGTAGTTACACGCAGACTTACTAAAATATACCTGCACACAGACGCACTAACAAACTTGTACACGCAGACTAGCTAAAATATACCTGCACAAAGATGGACTAACATGTAGTTGCACACAGACGTACTAAAATATAGATACACGCGGACGCACTATTATAAAGTTGCACACACAGACGCACAAAAATCTAGTTGTACACATGGACGCAATACAATAAAATTACACACAGACACACTAACAAACCTGTACACGCAGATTAGCTAAAATATATCTGCACACAGACGCACTAACGTTAATATGTACACAGACGCAGATGTAAAGATGTACACACCTGCGCATAAACATAAATGTACACGCACTAACAAAGTTGTACACAGACGCAATCGTAAAGATGTACACACAGACACACTAACATCTAGTTACACGCAGACTTAGTAAAATATACCTTCACACACACGCACTAACAAACTTGTACACGCAGATTAGCTAAAATGTAAAGTTGTACACACCTACGCACGAACATAAAGATGTACACACAGACGCAAATGTAAAGATGTACACACCTACGCATGAACATAAAGATGTACACACAGACGCACTAACACCTAGTTACACGCACACTTACTAAAATATACCTGCACAGACGCACTAACATAAAATATACCTGTACACAGACGCACTAACATAAAGCTGTACACAGAGGCAATCGTAAGGTTGTACAAAGACGCACTAAAATGCAGTTGTACACACGGACGCACTAACAAACTTGTACACGCAGACTAGCTAACAAAGTTGTACACAGACGCAATCGTAAAGATGTAAACACAGACGCACTAACATTAAGTTGTACACTACACACAGACGCACTAACATTAAGTTATGCACACAGACAAAAGTAAAGTTGTACAAACAGACGCACTAACATAATGTACACACTTGTACACACATACGCACTTACGTAAAGATGTACACACAGACGCACTAACATTAAGTTATGCACACAGACGCACTAAAATATAGATACAAACAGACACATTTAAAAAACACAGATGCACTAAAATCAAGTTGCACACACGAACGGAATAAAATAGAGTTACACACAGACGCACTAACAAACTTGTACACGCAGACTAGCTAACATAAAGTTGTACACAGACGCAATCGTAAAGATGTAAACACAGACGCACTAACATCTAGTTGCACACAGACGTACTAAAATATAGATACACATGGATGCACTAACATCAAGTTGCACACACAGACGCACTAATATCAAGTTGCACACAAGGACGGAATGAATTAAAATTACACACAGACTCACTAACAAACTTGTACACGCAGACTAGCTAAAATATACCTGCACACGGACGCACTAACGTAAAGTTGTACACAGACTTAATCGTAAAGATGTACACAGACGCACTAACATCTAGTTGCACACAAACATACTAAAATTTAGATACACATGGATGCACTAACATCAAGTTGCACACACAGACGCACTAACATAAAGTTGTACACAGACGCAATCGTAAAGATCTACACACAGACACACTAACATCTAGTTACACGCAGACTTACTAAAATATACCTGCACACAGACGCAATCGTAAAGATGTACACAGACGCACTAACATCTAGTTACACGCAGACTTACTAAAATATACCTGCACACAGACGCACTAACAAACTTGTACACGCAGGCTAGCTAACATTAAGTTAAGTACACAGACGTAATCGTAAAGATGTACACACAGACGCACTAACATCTAGTTGCACACAGACGTACTAAAATATAGATACACATGGATGCACCAACATCAAGTTGCACACAGACGCACTAAAATCGAGTTGCACACACAGGCGCAATAAAATAAAATTACACACAGACGCATTAACAAGCTTGTACACGCAGACTAGCTAACAGAAAGTTGTACACAGACGCAATCGTAAAGATGTAAACACAGACGCACTAACATGTAGTTACACGCGGACTTAATAAAATATACCTGCACACATACGCACTAACAAACTTGTACACGCAGACTACCTAAAATATACCTGCACACTGACGCACTAACAAAATTGTACACAGACGCAACGGTAAAGATGTGCACAGACGCACTAACATGTAGTTGCACACAGACGTACTAAAATATAGATACACGCGGACGCACTGTTATAAAGTTGCACACACAGACGCACAAGAATCTAGTTGTACACATGGGCGCAATACAATAAAATTACGCAATCGTAAAGATGTACACACAGACGCACTAACATCTAGTTACACGCAGACTTACTACAATATACCTCCGCACAGACGCACTAACAAACTTGTACACGCAGACTAGCTAAAATATACCTTTACACAGACGAACTAACATAAAGATATACACAGACGCAATCGTAAACATGTACACAGGCGCACTAACATCTAGTTGCACACAGACGTACTAAAACATAGATACACACGGACGCACTAGTTGCACACACAGACGCACTAAAATATAGTTGTACACACGGACGCACTAACAAACTTGTACACACAGACTAGCTAACAAAGTTGTACACAGACGCAATCGTAAAGATGTACAAACAGACGCACTAACATCCAGTTACACGCACACTTACTAAAATATACCTGCACACAGACGCACCAACATAAAGTTGTGCACAGACGCAATCGTAAAGATGTACACACAGACGCACTAACATCTACTTACATGCACACTTACTAAAATATACCTGCACACAGACGCACCAACATAAAGTTGTGCACAGACGCAATCGTAAAGATGTACACACAGACGCACTAACATCTAGTTACACGCAGACTTATTAAAATATACCTGCACACAGACGCACTAACAAACTTGTACACGCAGGCTAGCTAACATTAAGTTGTACACAGACGCAATCGTAAAGATCTACACACAGACGCACTAACACCTAGTTACACGCAGACTTACTAAAATATACCTGCACAGACGCACTAACATAAAGCTGTACACAGACGCAATCGTAAAGATGTACACAGACGCACTAACATCTAGTTACACACACTTACTAAAATATACCTGCACAAAGACGCACTAATAGAAAGCTGTACACAGACGCAATCGTAAAGATGTACACACAGACGCACTAACATCTAGTTACAGGCAGACTTACTAAAATATACCTTCACACAGACGCACTAACAAACTTGTACACAGACGCAATCGTAAACATGTACACAGACGCAATCGTAAACATGTACACAGACGCACTAACATCTAGTTGCACCCCGACGTTCTAAAACATAGATACACACGGACGCACTAGTTGCACACACAAACGCACTAAAATGTAGTTGTACACACAGACGCACTAACAAACTCGTACACGCAGACTAGCTAACATAAAGCTGTACACAGGCGCAATCGTAAAGATGTACACAGACGCACTAACATCTAGTTGCACACAGACGTACTAAAATTTAGATACACACGGATGCACTAACATCAAGTTGCACACACAGACGCACTAAAATCAAGTTGCACACATGGACACAATAAAATTACACACAGACACACTAACAAACTTGTACATGGAGACTAGCTAACATAAAGTTGTACACAGACGCAATCGTAAAGATGTAAACACATACGCACTAACATGTAGTTACACGCAGACTTACTAAAATATACCTGCACACAGACGCACTAACAAACTTGTACACGCAGACTAGCTAAAATATACCTGCACAAAGATGGACTAACATGTAGTTGCACACAGACGTACTAAAATATAGATACACGCGGACGCACTATTATAAAGTTGCACACACAGACGCACAAAAATCTAGTTGTACACATGGACGCAATACAATAAAATTACACACAGACACACTAACAAACCTGTACACGCAGTTTAGCTAAAATATATCTGCACACAGACGCACTAACGTTAATATGTACACAGACGCAGATGTAAAGATGTACACACCTGCGCATAAACATAAATGTACACGCACTAACATAAAGTTGTACACAGACGCAATCGTAAAGATGTACACACAGACACACTAACATCTAGTTACACGCAGACTTAGTAAAATATACCTTCACACACACGCACTAACAAACTTGTACACGCAGATTAGCTAAAATGTAAAGTTGTACACACCTACGCACGAACATAAAGATGTACACACAGACGCAAATGTAAAGATGTACACACCTACGCATGAACATAAAGATGTACACACAGACGCACTAACACCTAGTTACACGCACACTTACTAAAATATACCTGCACAGACGCACTAACATAAAATATACCTGTACACAGACGCACTAACATAAAGCTGTACACAGAGGCAATCGTAAGGTTGTACAAAGACGCACTAAAATGCAGTTGTACACACGGACGCACTAACAAACTTGTACACGCAGACTAGCTAACAAAGTTGTACACAGACGCAATCGTAAAGATGTAAACACAGACGCACTAACATCTAGTTACACGCAGACTTACTAAAATACACCTGCACACAGACGCACTAACAAACTTGTACACGCAGGCTAGCTAACATTAAGTTGTACTCAGACGCAATCATCGTAAAGATGTACACACAGACGCACTAACATCTAGTTACACGCACGCTTACTAAAATATACCTGCACACAGACGCACTAACATAAAGTTGTACACAGGCGCAATCGTAAAGATGTACACAGACGCACTAACATCTAGTTGCACACAAACATACTAAAATTTAGATACACATGGATGCACTAACATCAAGTTGCACACACAGACGCACTAACATAAAGTTGTACACAGACGCAATCGTAAAGATCTACACACAGACACACTAACATCTAGTTACACGCAGACTTACTAAAATATACCTGCACACAGACGCAATCGTAAAGATGTACACAGACACACTAACATCTAGTTACACGCAGACTTACTAAAATATACCTGCACACAGACGCACTAACAAACTTGTACACGCAGGCTAGCTAACATTAAGTTAGGTACACAGACGTAATCGTAAAGATGTACACACAGACGCACTAACATCTAGTTGCACACAGGCATACTAAAATATAGACACACATGGATGCACTAACATCAAGTTGCACACAGACGCACTAAAATTGAGTTGCACACACGGACGCAATAAAATAAAATTACACACAGACGCACTAACAAACTTGTACACGCAGACTAGCTAACAGAAAGTTGTACACAGACGCAATCATAAAGATCTAAACACAGACGCACTAACATGTAGTTACACGCAGACTTACTAAAATATACCTGCACACAGATGCACTAACATAAAGCTGTACACAGACACAATCGTAAAGATGTACACAGACGCACTAACATCTAGTTGAACACAAACGTACTAAAATATAGATACACATGGATGCGCTAACATCAAGTTGCACACACAGACGCACTAAAATCAAGTTGCACACACGGACGCAATAGAATAAAATTACACACAATCGCACTAACAAACTTGTACACGCAGGCTAGCTAACATTAAGTTGTACACAGACGCAATCGTAAACATGTACACAGACGCACTAACATCTCGTTGCACACAGACATACTAAAATGTAGATACACACGGACGCACTAGTTGCACAAACAGACGCACTAAAATGTAGTTGTACACACGGACGCACTAACAAACTTGTACACGCAGGCTAGCTAACATAAAGCTGTACACAGACTCAATCGTAAAGATGTACACAGACGCACTAACATCTAGTTGCACACAGACGTACTAAAATTTAGATACACACGGATGCACTAACATCAAGTTGCACACACAGACGCACTAAAATCAAGTTGCACACATGGACACAATAAAATTACACACAGACACACTAACAAACTTGTACATGGAGACTAGCTAACATAAAGTTGTACACAGACGCAATCGTAAAGATGTAAACACATACGCACTAACATGTAGTTACACGCAGACTTACTAAAATATACCTGCACACAGACGCACTAACAAACTTGTACACGCAGACTAGCTAAAATATACCTGCACAAAGATGGACTAACATGTAGTTGCACACAGACGTACTAAAATATAGATACACGCGGACGCACTATTATAAAGTTGCACACACAGACGCACAAAAATCTAGTTGTACACATGGACGCAATACAATAAAATTACACACAGACACACTAACAAACCTGTACACGCAGATTAGCTAAAATATATCTGCACACAGACGCACTAACGTTAATATGTACACAGACGCAGATGTAAAGATGTACACACCTGCGCATAAACATAAATGTACACGCACTAACATAAAGTTGTACACAGACGCAATCGTAAAGATGTACACACAGACACACTAACATCTAGTTACACGCAGACTTAGTAAAATATACCTTCACACACACGCACTAACAAACTTGTACACGCAGATTAGCTAAAATGTAAAGTTGTACACACCTACGCACGAACATAAAGATGTACACACAGACGCAAATGTAAAGATGTACACACCTACGCATGAACATAAAGATGTACACACAGACGCACTAACACCTAGTTACACGCACACTTACTAAAATATACCTGCACAGACGCACTAACATAAAATATACCTGTACACAGACGCACTAACATAAAGCTGTACACAGAGGCAATCGTAAGGTTGTACAAAGACGCACTAAAATGCAGTTGTACACACGGACGCACTAACAAACTTGTACACGCAGACTAGCTAACAAAGTTGTACACAGACGCAATCGTAAAGATGTAAACACAGACGCACTAACATTAAGTTGTACACTACACACAGACGCACTAACATTAAGTTATGCACACAGACAAAAGTAAAGTTGTACAAACAGACGCACTAACATAATGTACACACTTGTACACACATACGCACTTACGTAAAGATGTACACACAGACGCACTAACATTAAGTTATGCACACAGACGCCCTAAAATATAGATACAAACAGACACATTTAAAAAACACAGATGCACTAAAATCAAGTTGCACACACGAACGGAATAAAATAGAGTTACACACAGACGCACTAACAAACTTGTACACGCAGACTAGCTAACATAAAGTTGTACACAGACGCAATCGTAAAGATGTAAACACAGACGCACTAACATCTAGTTGCACACAGACGTACTAAAATATAGATACACATGGATGCACTAACATCAAGTTGCACACACAGACGCACTAATATCAAGTTGCACACAAGGACGGAATGAATTAAAATTACACACAGACTCACTAACAAACTTGTACACGCAGACTAGCTAAAATATACCTGCACACGGACGCACTAACGTAAAGTTGTACACAGACTTAATCGTAAAGATGTACACAGACGCACTAACATCTAGTTGCACACAAACATACTAAAATTTAGATACACATGGATGCACTAACATCAAGTTGCACACACAGACGCACTAACATAAAGTTGTACACAGACGCAATCGTAAAGATCTACACACAGACACACTAACATCTAGTTACACGCAGACTTACTAAAATATACCTGCACACAGACGCAATCGTAAAGATGTACACAGACGCACTAACATCTAGTTACACGCAGACTTACTAAAATATACCTGCACACAGACGCACTAACAAACTTGTACACGCAGGCTAGCTAACATTAAGTTAAGTACACAGACGTAATCGTAAAGATGTACACACAGACGCACTAACATCTAGTTGCACACAGACGTACTAAAATATAGATACACATGGATGCACCAACATCAAGTTGCACACAGACGCACTAAAATCAAGTTGCACACACAGGCGCAATAAAATAAAATTACACACAGACGCATTAACAAGCTTGTACACGCAGACTAGCTAACAGAAAGTTGTACACAGACGCAATCGTAAAGATGTAAACACAGACGCACTAACATGTAGTTACACGCGGACTTAATAAAATATACCTGCACACATACGCACTAACAAACTTGTACACGCAGACTACCTAAAATATACCTGCACACTGACGCACTAACAAAATTGTACACAGACGCAACGGTAAAGATGTGCACAGACGCACTAACATGTAGTTGCACACAGACGTACTAAAATATAGATACACGCGGACGCACTGTTATAAAGTTGCACACACAGACGCACAAGAATCTAGTTGTACACATGGGCGCAATACAATAAAATTACGCAATCGTAAAGATGTACACACAGACGCACTAACATCTAGTTACACGCAGACTTACTACAATATACCTCCGCACAGACGCACTAACAAACTTGTACACGCAGACTAGCTAAAATATACCTTTACACAGACGAACTAACATAAAGATATACACAGACGCAATCGTAAACATGTACACAGGCGCACTAACATCTAGTTGCACACAGACGTACTAAAACATAGATACACACGGACGCACTAGTTGCACACACAGACGCACTAAAATATAGTTGTACACACGGACGCACTAACAAACTTGTACACACAGACTAGCTAACAAAGTTGTACACAGACGCAATCGTAAAGATGTACAAACAGACGCACTAACATCCAGTTACACGCACACTTACTAAAATATACCTGCACACAGACGCACCAACATAAAGTTGTGCACAGACGCAATCGTAAAGATGTACACACAGACGCACTAACATCTACTTACATGCACACTTACTAAAATATACCTGCACACAGACGCACCAACATAAAGTTGTGCACAGACGCAATCGTAAAGATGTACACACAGACGCACTAACATCTAGTTACACGCAGACTTATTAAAATATACCTGCACACAGACGCACTAACAAACTTGTACACGCAGGCTAGCTAACATTAAGTTGTACACAGACGCAATCGTAAAGATCTACACACAGACGCACTAACACCTAGTTACACGCAGACTTACTAAAATATACCTGCACAGACGCACTAACATAAAGCTGTACACAGACGCAATCGTAAAGATGTACACAGACGCACTAACATCTAGTTACACACACTTACTAAAATATACCTGCACAAAGACGCACTAATAGAAAGCTGTACACAGACGCAATCGTAAAGATGTACACACAGACGCACTAACATCTAGTTACAGGCAGACTTACTAAAATATACCTTCACACAGACGCACTAACAAACTTGTACACAGACGCAATCGTAAACATGTACACAGACGCAATCGTAAACATGTACACAGACGCACTAACATCTAGTTGCACCCCGACGTTCTAAAACATAGATACACACGGACGCACTAGTTGCACACACAAACGCACTAAAATGTAGTTGTACACACAGACGCACTAACAAACTCGTACACGCAGACTAGCTAACATAAAGCTGTACACAGGCGCAATCGTAAAGATGTACACAGACGCACTAACATCTAGTTGCACACAGACGTACTAAAATTTAGATACACACGGATGCACTAACATCAAGTTGCACACACAGACGCACTAAAATCAAGTTGCACACATGGACACAATAAAATTACACACAGACACACTAACAAACTTGTACATGGAGACTAGCTAACATAAAGTTGTACACAGACGCAATCGTAAAGATGTAAACACATACGCACTAACATGTAGTTACACGCAGACTTACTAAAATATACCTGCACACAGACGCACTAACAAACTTGTACACGCAGACTAGCTAAAATATACCTGCACAAAGATGGACTAACATGTAGTTGCACACAGACGTACTAAAATATAGATACACGCGGACGCACTATTATAAAGTTGCACACACAGACGCACAAAAATCTAGTTGTACACATGGACGCAATACAATAAAATTACACACAGACACACTAACAAACCTGTACACGCAGATTAGCTAAAATATATCTGCACACAGACGCACTAACGTTAATATGTACACAGACGCAGATGTAAAGATGTACACACCTGCGCATAAACATAAATGTACACGCACTAACATAAAGTTGTACACAGACGCAATCGTAAAGATGTACACACAGACACACTAACATCTAGTTACACGCAGACTTAGTAAAATATACCTTCACACACACGCACTAACAAACTTGTACACGCAGATTAGCTAAAATGTAAAGTTGTACACACCTACGCACGAACATAAAGATGTACACACAGACGCAAATGTAAAGATGTACACACCTACGCATGAACATAAAGATGTACACACAGACGCACTAACACCTAGTTACACGCACACTTACTAAAATATACCTGCACAGACGCACTAACATAAAATATACCTGTACACAGACGCACTAACATAAAGCTGTACACAGAGGCAATCGTAAGGTTGTACAAAGACGCACTAAAATGCAGTTGTACACACGGACGCACTAACAAACTTGTACACGCAGACTAGCTAACAAAGTTGTACACAGACGCAATCGTAAAGATGTAAACACAGACGCACTAACATCTAGTTACACGCAGACTTACTAAAATACACCTGCACACAGACGCACTAACAAACTTGTACACGCAGGCTAGCTAACATTAAGTTGTACTCAGACGCAATCATCGTAAAGATGTACACACAGACGCACTAACATCTAGTTACACGCACGCTTACTAAAATATACCTGCACACAGACGCACTAACATAAAGTTAGACACAGGCGCAATCGTAAAGATGTACACAGACGCACTAACATCTAGTTGCACACAAACATACTAAAATTTAGATACACATGGATGCACTAACATCAAGTTGCACACACAGACGCACTAACATAAAGTTGTACACAGACGCAATCGTAAAGATCTACACACAGAGACACTAACATCTAGTTACACGCAGACTTACTAAAATATACCTGCACACAGACGCAATCGTAAAGATGTACACAGACACACTAACATCTAGTTACACGCAGACTTACTAAAATATACCTGCACACAGACGCACTAACAAACTTGTACACGCAGGCTAGCTAACATTAAGTTAGGTACACAGACGTAATCGTAAAGATGTACACACAGACGCACTAACATCTAGTTGCACACAGGCATACTAAAATATAGACACACATGGATGCACTAACACCAAGTTGCACACAGACGCACTAAAATTGAGTTGCACACACGGACGCAATAAAATAAAATTACACACAGACGCACTAACAAACTTGTACACGCAGACTAGCTAACAGAAAGTTGTACACAGACGCAATCATAAAGATCTAAACACAGACGCACTAACATGTAGTTACACGCAGACTTACTAAAATATACCTGCACACAGATGCACTAACATAAAGCTGTACACAGACACAATCGTAAAGATGTACACAGACGCACTAACATCTAGTTGAACACAAACGTACTAAAATATAGATACACATGGATGCGCTAACATCAAGTTGCACACACAGACGCACTAAAATCAAGTTGCACACACGGACGCAATAGAATAAAATTACACACAATCGCACTAACAAACTTGTACACGCAGGCTAGCTAACATTAAGTTGTACACAGACGCAATCGTAAAGATGTACACACCTACGCATGAACATAAAGATGTACACACAGACTCACTAACATCTAGTTACACGCACGCTTACTAAAATATACCTGCACACAGACGCACCAACATAAAGTTGTGCACAGACGCAATCGTAAAGATGTACACACAGACGCACTAACATCTAGTTACACGCAGACTTACTAAAATATACCTTCACACAGACGCACTAACAAACTTGTTCACGCAGACTAGCTAAAATGTACCTGCACACAGACGAACAAACGTAAAGATATACACAGACGCAATCGTAAACATGTACACAGACGCACTAACATCTAGTTGCACCCCGACGTTCTAAAACATAGATACACACGGACGCACTAGTTGCACACACAAACGCACTAAAATGTAGTTGTACACACAGACGCACTAACAAACTCGTACACGCAGACTAGCTAACATAAAGTTGTACACAGACGCAATCGTAAAGATGTAAACACAGACGCACTAACATCTAGTTACACGCACACTTACTAAAATATACCTGCGCACAGACGCACTAACATCTAGTTGCACACAGACGTACTAAAATATAGATACACATGGATGCACAAACATCAAGTTGCACACACGGACGGAATAAAATAGAGTTACACACAGACGCACTAACAAACTTGTACACGCAGACTAGCTAACATAAAGTTGTACACAGACACAATCGTAAAGATGTACACAGACACACTAACATCTAGTTGCACACAGACGTACTAAAATACTAGCTAAAATATACCCGCACACAGACTTACTAACAAACTTGTACACAGACGCAATCGTAAAGATGTACACAGACGCACTAACATCTAGTTACACACACTTACTAAAATATACCTGCACACAAACGCACTAATAGAAAGCTGTACACAGACGCAATCGTAAAGATGTACACACAGACGCACTAACATCTAGTTACACGCAGACTTACTAAAATATACCTGTACACAGACGCACTAACATAAAGCTGTACACAGAGGCAATCGTAAGGTTGTACACAGACGCACTAACATCTAGTTGCACACAGACGTACTAAAATTTAGATACACACAGATTAGAAAAGGCTGTACACAGACGAAAACGTAAAGATGTACACAGACGCAAATATAATGATGTACACACATACACATGTACGTAAAGATGTACATACATACGCACTAACATCTAGTTACACGCAGACTTACTAAAATATACCTGCACACAGATGCACTAACATAAAGCTGTACACAGACACAATCGTAAAGATGTACAAAGACGCACTAACATCTAGTTGAACACAAACATACTAAAATATAGATACACATGGATGCGCTAACATCAAGTTGCACACACAGACGCACTAAAATCAAGTTGCACACACGGACGCAATAGAATAAAATTACACACAATCGCACTAAAAAACTTGTACACGCAGACCAGCTAACATAAAGTTGTACACAGACGCAATCGTAAAGATGTACACACCTACGCATGAACATAAAGATGTACACACAGACTCACTAACATCTAGTTACACGCACGCTTACTAAAATATACCTGCACACAGACGCACCAACATAAAGTTGTGCACAGACGCAATCGTAAAGATGTACACACCTACGCATGAACATAAAGATGTACACACAGACTCACTAACATCTAGTTACACGCACGCTTACTAAAATATACCTTCACACAGACGCACTAACAAACTTGTTCACGCAGACTAGCTAAAATGTACCTGCACACAGACGAACAAACGTAAAGATATACACAGACGCAATCGTAAACATGTACACAGACGCACTAACATCTAGTTGCACCCCAACGTTCTAAAACATAGATACACACGGACGCACTAGTTGCACACACAAACGCACTAAAATGTAGTTGTACACACAGACGCACTAACAAACTCGTACACGCAGACTAGCTAACATAAAGTTGTACACAGACGCAATCGTAAAGATGTAAACACAGACGCACTAACATCTAGTTACACGCACACTTACTAAAATATACCTGCGCACAGACGCACTAACATCTAGTTGCACACAGACGTACTAAAATATAGATACACGCGGACGCACTATTATAAAGTTGCACACACAGACGCACAAAAATCTAGTTGTACACATGGGCGCAATACAATAAAATTACGCAAATCGTAAAGATGTGCACACAGACGCACTAACATCTAGTTACACGCACACTTAGTAAAATATACCTGCACAGACGCACTAACATAAAGCTGTACACAGACGCAATCGTAAAGATTTACACAGACGCACTAACATCTAGTTACACACACTTACTAAAATATACCTGCACACAAACGCACTAATAGAAAGCTGTACACAGACGCAATCGTAAAGATGTACACACAGACGCACTAACATCTAGTTACACGCAGACTTACTAAAATATACCTGTACACAGACGCACTAACATAAAGCTGTACACAGAGGCAATCGTAAGGTTGTACACAGACGCACTAACATCTAGTTGCACACAGACGTACTAAAATTTAGATACACACAGATTAGAAAAGGCTGTACACAGACGAAAACGTAAAGATGTACACAGACGCAAATATAATGATGTACACACATACACATGTACGTAAAGATGTACATACATACGCAATAACATCTAGTTACACGCAGACTTACTAAAATATACCTGCACACAGATGCACTAACATAAAGCTGTACACAGACACAATCGTAAAGATGTACACAGACGCACTAACATCTAGTTGAACACAAACGTACTAAAATATAGATACACATGGATGCGCTAACATCAAGTTGCACACACAGACGCACTAAAATCAAGTTGCACACACGGACGCAATATAATAAAATTACACACAATCGCACTAAAAAACTTGTACACGCAGACTAGCTAACATAAAGTTGTACACAGACGCAATCGTAAAGATGTACACACCTACGCATGAACATAAAGATGTACACACAGACTCACTAACATCTAGTTACACGCACGCTTACTAAAATATACCTGCACACAGACGCACCAACATAAAGTTGTGCACAGACGCAATCGTAAAGATGTACACACAGACGCACTAACATCTAGTTACACGCAGACTTACTAAAATATACCTTCACACAGACGCACTAACAAACTTGTTCACGCAGACTAGCTAAAATATACCTGCACACAGACGCACTAACAAACTTGTACACGCAGGCTAGCTTACATTAAGTTGTACACAGACGCAATCGTAAAGATGTACACACAGACGCACTAACATCTAGTTGCACCCCGACGTTCTAAAACATAGATACACACGGACGCACTAGTTGCACACACAAACGCACTAAAATGTAGTTGTACACACAGACGCACTAACAAACTCGTACACGCAGACTAGCTAACATAAAGTTGTACACAGACGCAATCGTAAAGATGTAAACACAGACGCACTAACATCTAGTTACACGCACACTTACTAAAATATACCTGCGCACAGACGCACTAACATCCAGTTGCACACAGACGTACTAAAATATAGATACACATGGATGCACAAACATCAAGTTGTACACACAGACGCACTAATATCAAGTTGCACACACGGACGGAATAAAATAGAGTTACACACAGACGCACTAACAAACTTGTACACGCAGACTAGCTAACATAAAGTTGTACACAGACACAATCGTAAAGATGTACACAGACACACTAACATCTAGTTGCACACAGACGTACTAAAATACTAGCTAAAATATACCCGCACACAGACTTACTAACAAACTTGTACACAGACGCAATCGTAAAGATGTACACACAGACGCACTAACATCTAGTTACACACAGATGTAAAGATGTACACAGAGACAAAAGTAAAGATGTACACACATACGCACAAACGTAAAGATGTACACACAGACGAACTAAAATATAGATACACACAGACGCACTAACATCAAGTTGCACACACAGACGCACTAAAATGTAGTTGTACACGAGGACGGAATAAATTAAAATTACACACAGACTCACTAACAAACTTGCACACGCAGACTAGCTAAAATATACCTACACACAGACGCACTAACGTAAAGTTGTACACAGACTTAATCGTAAAGATGTACACACATACGCACAAACAAAGATGTACACATAGACGCACTAACATCTACTTGCACACAAACATACTAAAATATAGATACACACGGACGCACTAATATTAAGTTGCACACACAGACGCACAAACATCTAATTGTACACACGGACGAGCTAAAATAAAAATACACAGACGCACTTACAGAAAGATGTACAAAAAGACGCACTAAATGGACAGAGACTACCTTAACAAGAGAACCATTCAGAGATATACACCTAAAAATTAAAAAACACAAGTACAGAATGTACACACTTACACATACATACATACATAAATACATTAAATAACACATTGAATTAAAATAATGTTTGTCTCACATCCTCCTCGCGTTTCTTCTCTTTGTCTCTGCCGACCATCAGGACTTTACCAAAACGTCATCAGGACTTCACCGGGACTTCATTTGGACTTTATGAGGACTTCATCAGGACTTCCTTAGGACTTCATCCGGAATTGATCAAGACTTCATCTGGACTTGATTCAGACTTGATCAGGAAATCATCGGGCCAGTCGACTGTAAAGAACCCTCGGGAGCTAATCCAGAACTACGCATGACTCAGATAAGCGCATACCACAAATGCACACATATAATGATGTACTCAGAGACAAACTAACATCTAGTTGCACACACGGCCGCACTAAAATAAAGCTGTACAAACAGACGCACTAACAAACTTGCACACACAGACACAGTAAAATAAACTTGTACACGCATACTAGCTAAAATATACCTGCACACAGACGCACTAACATAAAGTTGTACACAGACGCAAATGTAAAGATGTACACAGACACAAAGGTAAACGTACGCACATACGCACAAACAATAAGATGTACACACAGACGCACTAAAATAAACTTACATACGCACTTACGTAAAGATGTACACACAGACGCACTAACATTAAGTTATGCACACACACACATTAACATAAGGTTTTACACACAGACGCACTACCATTAAGTTATGCACACAGACGCACTAAAATAAGAAGTTCACCAGGACACGCTAAAATAAACTTGTACACACAGACGCACAAACATCTAGATGTGCACAGAGACAACCTAAAAAAAGTTACACAAAGACGCACTAACAGACTTGTACACACAGACACAGTAAAACAAACTTGTACACGCATACAAAAATATAGCTACACACAGACGCACTAGCATCAAGATGTACACACAGACGCACTAACATTAAGTTGTACACTACACACAGACGCACTAACATTAAGTTATGCACACAGACAAAAGTAAAGTTGTACAAACAGACGCACTAACATAATGTACACACTTTTACACACATACGCACTTACGTAAAGATGTACACACAGACGCACTAACATTGAGTTATGCACACAGACGCACTAAAATATAGATACAAACAGACACATTAAAAAAACACAGATGCACTAATATCAAGTTGCACACACGGACGGAATAAAATAGAGTTACACACAGACGCACTAACAAACTTGTACACGCAGACTAGCTAACATAAAGATGTACACAGACGCACTAACATCTAGTTCCACACAGACGTACTAAAATATAGATACACACGGATGGACTAACATCAAGTTGCACACACAGACGCACTAAAATCTAGTTGCACACACGGACGCAATAAAATAAAATTACACACAGATGCACTAACAAACTTGTACACGCAGACTAGCTAACATAAAGTTGTACACAGACACAATCGTAAAGTTATAAACACAGACGCACTAACATCTAGTTACAGGCAGACTTACTAAAATATACCTTCACACAGACGCACTAACAAACTTGTACACAGACGCAATCGTAAAGATGTACACAGACGCACTAACATCTAGTTGCACACAGACGTACTAAAATATAGATACACACGGATGCACTAACATCAAGTTGCACACACAGACGCACTAAAATGTAGTTGTACACACGGACGCAATAAAATAAAATTACACACAGACGCACTAACAAACTTGTACATGCAGACTAGCTAACATAAAGTTGTACACAGACGCAATCCGAAAGATGTAAACACAGACGCACTAACAGGTAGTTACACGCAGACTTACTAAAATATACCTGCACACAGACGCATTAACATAAAGTTGTACACAGACGCACTAACATGTAGTTGCACACAGACGTACTAAAATATAGATACACGCGGACGCACTAACATAAAGTTGCACACACAGACGCACTAAAATATAGATACACGCGGACGCAATACAATAAAATTACACACAGACGCACTAACAAACTTGTACACGCAGATTAGCTAAAATATACCTGCACACAGACGCACTAACGTAAATATGTACACAGACGCAGATGTAAAGATGTACACACCTACGCATGAACATAAATGTACACGCACTAACATAAAGTTGTACACAGACAAAATCGTAAAGATGTACACACAGACACACTAACATCTAGTTACACGGAGACTTAGTAAAATATACCTTCACACAGACGCACTAACAAACTTGTACACGCAGATTAGATAAAATGTAAAGTTGTACACACCTACGCACGAACATAAAGATGTACACACAGACGCACTAACATCTAGTTACACGCACACTTACTAAACTATACTTGCACACAGACGCACTAACATAAAGTTGTACACAGACGCAATCGTAAAGATGTACACAGACACAAAGATAAAGATGTACACACATACGCACAAACGTAAAGATGTACACACACAGAGGCACAATGACATTTAGACTCACAAATGTAGATACATCCAGATAAGACATGTTTGGTTTTGGTTGTTCGTTTGTACGGTGTTTCCTTTGTTCACCCTCCTGTCACTTTGTCTCCATGTGTTTCTCTACAGTTGTTGCTTGCAGGTAGCGTGGTTGCTCAGAGCGGATGGAGTCAGGCGATGTGGTTGAGTCAGTGGCATGGCCACAGGTTGGGGATCTTTTGGTCTGTACAGTTCTTGAAGTTGGATGATTTGGTTTTGTTTGTTTATTTGTGTTAGTTTGTGGGTCCTTTTCGGGTCCCACTTTTTATGGGGCGGGGGATGTTACGCCCCTTTGGCTCCCCCTCTCTCCTTTGTATTCTTCCCTGTTGTTGTTTGCAGATTGGAGACGGGTGGAGCTGTAAGACCCCTTAAGGTGACAGGTTGCACCCGTGGATGGAGCCAGCCAGGACTTAAAGCTGCTAGTGCCCCGCCCGTGCTCTCTCTGGCTTCCCAAGCACCATTAGATTAACTCTGCTGTACATTCAGTTGCCAAATAAAACCTTTATTTCTTGAAGTGAACGTGTGGACTCCCTTGCTGTCACTTTCCCTGAGCCGGTTTGTGACAATGCACACAGAGGCACACTGACATGTATTTTATTTTATTCCTCTAGCACTATGTTGTCTTGTTGTCCATTGTCGAACTGTCATGCACTAACCGCCAAGTCAAATTCCTAGAATATCTGACATATTATTGTTGTGAAGCACCAGAATCAGAGGGATCCATTTGCAGCACGATTTATTGAGCAGGGTGGTCCGACCCGGCAGGTACAGCAGTGAGGACGGGGCTAAATCGTAGTCCAAATACCAGGCAGACTGTCAGGGAGGAATCCAGAAGCGCGCTGGGCCACATCAGGCAGTCACAGGAATAAACGCTCGCTAACGTTCACAATTGTGAGACAAGACTTTGTGCCGGCTGTTGTGTGAGTGTGGCTTAAGTTGCCGCTTGAGCGTGAGGTGCAGGTGTGTGGTGTGCTTACTCCAGGGAGGTGCATGCTGGGAAATGGAGTACAAAGTCAATATTCAGGTGCTCGCTGATGGCCGGAGGCGGAGGTGACGAGGTCTGTGTTTGTGACAATTATAGTCATAAACGTGCTGATTCCTGGAATGAGCATTCAGCGTCTCCTCTAACCCTCTAATGTGCGATCCCCAAAAAAAGATTATTTTTCCACGCGCAGTTCCACAATGAGCTTGTGTTTCTTCTGAATTTTAGATTTTGCTTGTGTTGGAGATATATATACATACACACGTCTCTCTCATATTAGCCCGGCATCTATCAAAGTCATTATTATCTAATTACTGCAGTGAATGAAGGATCCTCAACCCTTTGAGGTGATTTGAACCATTGTTATTGCCGTAAGGTAGACCACGCCCAGAAAGTAATAATAGAATATCATGTGGTCAAATCATTATTTCATTACTGACGCAGATGGAACTGATTCATTAAACCACCATGTTTCTCAATCTCTTGAATATGGGTTTAAACATGATTTAACTAGGAATAAGTAGTAGAGTATTTGATTTTCTTTAAAAGCAGCGCAATGTCATTTTCTGTTTTCTTCCTAAAGAAATCTTTAAGCTGTGCCTCAAAATGATGGACTTCCTCCACTGAGCCCAATGGAAACTTCTTGTTACTTCTTTGCCGGTTGTTTCTTTGTTAGTGTCTTTCGCCATTAATCGTTCCAGCTTGTGATTCATCTCCTCCATCAAACCCAGCATTTGAACGTGAGCAGCTGTTAAAACATTTTAAAAAAGGGTTTTAAAATTAATTTGTACAGGTAAAAGCCAGTAAATTAGAATATTTTGAAAAACTTGGATTTATTTCAGTAATTGCATTCAAAAGGTGTAATTTGTACATTATATTTATTCATTGCACACAGACTGATGCATTCAAATGTTTATTTCATTTAATTTTGATGATTTGAACCCGTGCCTGGTTTACGGACCATGGTATTTCTGTTCTAATTGGCCAGCCAACTCCCCTGACCGTAGCCCCATAGACAATCTGTGGGGTATTGTGAAAAGGAAGATGCAGAATGCCAGACCCAACAACGCAGAAGAGTTAAAGGCCACTATCAGAGCAACCTGAGCAGTGCCAGAAACTCATCGAGTTTCTGGCTCAAATGAACTAAATGAATAAATATAATGTACAAGTTACACCTTTTGAATGCAATTACTGAAATAATACGTTTTTCAAAATATTCTAATTTACTGGCTTTTACCTGTATATGTGCAGAACTTTGTGGAAGAGGGGCAACTGTCCTCTGGCTCTTTTTTTAAAAGGATTTTCTCCAAAGAAATGGCTATGAAGGGGGTACGAATTTGTCACAACGTAAAACTGAAAGAAATGTATTTTAAAAAGCAAGTGGCTTTACAGTCTGTACACATGCAACATCCTCCGTCCCAAGACCCTCACATCGGCACAGGAAAAACTCCCCAAAAAATGAAAAAAACCCTTCCAGGGAAAAAAGGGAAGAAACCTTAGGGAGAACGTCAGAGGAGGGATCCCTCTCCCGGGATGGACAGACTGCAATGGCTGTACAGAATGACTCGTACAGATGTAGAATACATTCAATTCCTATAACAGAAATGATTCAAATTATTACAAAGTAGCAAGCCAGGTGTACGGCAGCACCACTACTGATAATTTTATATCCTTAAAAGAGAGATATTTGCATACCGTATAACGCAATGATCCTGGTATCACACATCCAGTCAGATCCAGGCTCCTCAGCATTCTTCACACTGCAACGGTTTAGTTACTTTAAAACTCTATTAAGAGGAACATCCTGAATTATTAAAGAAGCAAAGTAAGTCTAACTTTAGAACAGGAACTCGGGAAAGCAATACCCAGCTACTCAAATCCTTCATAAGAATGTATGTTGATTAGCGGTTAGAGATAGGGCTGGGCGGTACGGTATGAATCACACGTACCGTCAACTTACGTCATAGCTGACGCTGCGCTTCGGAAGGCAGCATAATTTATTTTTACATGTCATCAAGACGCGGAGCTACTTGTAACTTTATAACCCACAATGAAAACTTTAACAGGGTAACACAACACCTTGTGACACAGAAACAATTTGTAACACTTAGGAAGAGTCCTGGCATCTCTTGGAAGACCAGAATGGAAAACACAAAGTATGCTCAATAGTGCTGCCAAAGCAATCAAAGAAATCCCAAAGTATACGAGACCCACACAGCTCCAGGGCGGATCCAGCATCAAAACTCTGACCTGATCTGATCCATTGATTATATATATATATATACATACACCATTTTTTATTTAAAATAAAAACAAGTTTGACAATAAAATAGTCAAGAATTGTATTAGCAAGACCAGCTGATGTGGGGACATCATCCAGTCAGCCGCTGTTCCAATTGCGGAAATGACGACATGGGTTTGTGTGGCAGAAAATTAGCCCCCTAGAAACTTCCTCTGGCTTGAAATACAATTACAAAATAAGATGAGCAATTGCATAAGCACCCATGACTTAAGTAGGGTCTAACACTATACCAAGGTTTATTAAAACAAATTGATCATTTTAGGTATTGCTACAAATATGAACTCTTATCAAACAATGAAGAGATAACAATAATGAAATACTTGGGACTGTATGATGAATCTGTAAACACGAAACATGGAACAAGTGAGTGATGCCTACACAGCTTATCAGCAATTACCTCAGAGATTCATAACACAATACAACAATGTTTTAGGATCCCTTCAATCTGTCGATTGATGTTGGCCGGTTTGCAACACATTAAACACACCCATAAACATGTTTTTCCTTGTGCCGGTTGTCTAAAAAACCTAATTTGTAGTATTGTCACCATGAGAGAACTTATGCGCTTCTCTCATGTCAAACCAGTCACCCTGCGATGTGTCACATGACAATCCGCAACCACAAATTCACTCAATACAGGGTGTCCTTCGTGTAATGAGGTACAGTACATATCTGCCATAGTTTCATGAAGCGGCCCCTCGTATATCCGCCCACCACCATCAGGGAGCTGTATCCTCCCCTCCTGTAACAAAGAGGTGAACAGTCTTGTTGGAGTGCAGCATCTGTCCGGCTCGCTGTGCTCCTGTGATTGCAGCCAACTTGTGGGCATCGTAACGGGAGTACAGGGAAGTGCAGGTCCAGCTGGCCTCCTCCGCTCGCCCCCCCGCTGCCAGCATGTTACACACCTCGCTGTAGAAATGGGGGAACGAGGGCAATCCATAAAATATCAGGTTCTGGAGCCCTTTGATGGTGTGCCTAAAAAAAGAAAAGAAAAGCAAGGTCAGAGTTTCTGCTGGGCTCCCAAATTTATATTCAAGAATGTTCAGGAGCATTAGCAAAGTCAGAGGACTAAAGTACGATGGAAACCAGTAGACATATTATTTATTCTAGGACAATGATGTAATTTATAACACTTTTTCAGAAGTTGGGATACTATTACTGCTGATTATTGCGCCACCGTATTCTGATCACTCCACAAGAGGGATTGAAGAGCCTAATGCATCTCAAAGTGTTTAAAGTCCTCCAGTGGCCTCCAATCGGATGCAAAAACATGAACAAACAATAAAGGCTATGGTAGTAATATTTGTCTTTTAAATTGTGGAGCTCTGAATTCAGTGGAAACTGAATTGCTCCAGAAAGGTCGAAAAAATACTGTTCAAAATAAAATTCCAGCCAGACCTCCTCTGTGTTTTAAATCATAGTAGTAATATAATCAATAGATCACACTAAAGAAGCTACAGTTTCTAATTACTCAGAAAAGGGCTTGAATGATCCCTTGAACGGTCCATCTTTTGTACTCACTGATATCTTAATAAAGGCTTTACTAATCGGTGGCCTGGGACTGATTCCAGGAATAAATATCATCAGAATGCTCATCATCATCATCATCAGATTTGTATGTACAATTGTTTTTCCACTGAACAACCAATATCTTTTAGCAGGGAATCTTTAACCCCTCCCCTTTTCTAGAGTAAAGATTCACTATCTGTTGTACCAACCGCTGGGTGACCAAACAAAAAACCTCAAAATCCCCAAAACAAGATGGGCTACCCAATGGAGAAAGCACGGACCTCTTGTAGAAGTGGAAGCGTTCAGTGAAGAGCAGGAACTGTGTATCCCCTTTTTGCATGAAGTGTCTGGCTCGGGACACTTCAGACCTGCTGGAATACTCGCATATACTGGTGAAGTTGATCTCCTCTTTCTTCATGTAGTTGCGCAGCCGGATGTAGTCGAAGTAAGACGGGATGTAGATCAGAGTGTGGGACATAACCGAGTCCCTATACTGAGGCAGCACTTTATCTACAAAGAACTGAAACCTACAGGCAGCAGAGGGACAGCACAAATACAAATAAGATGTTGTTACATCAACCAAAAATGTGTCAAGATCTCAATATCTGTTGCATATATTATCCTTTTCTTTAATACGTTTTAACTACATTTTTATATTTAAATTAACATTGAAAAAGGAGGGAAAATGGTAAGAAAGGAAAGAATTTTCAGAAAAGAAAATTGATTTGAGATATCAAATTGTGGTCCAATGGAACAAAATATATAAAACGATAATTGTGTGTGAAGTGTGCCAGTACCAATAGTATCATGACATCCACATATCAAATCAACTCTTCTCCACAAATGTGGAGAAACATAGCATTGTGTTGCTATGCCACAACGGCGCCCACTTTTAATTATATAGACTTTTACTGCTTTCAATTTGCTGATTGGTACTCAAACACAGGTTAAATGTTTTTGAATGTGGCTAACTGAATCAAAAGATAAATGGGTTTTCTCCCCAAAGCATTTGAATATCCGTGGTATATCTTTGAGCGTCGACATGTGGTCTGGCTGGAATGCTGGAAAGACCTTACCTCGCATCGTGGTCCATGAAACTGTCCGCGGAAAACATCTGAAACACGTGAGGCAGCTGAACCAGCACCTGGCAGATGGAGCCCGTCTTTGGCATGTTCTTAGTGGCAATCTGGGATAGAAACCAGGCAGCAAAAAAACTACACAATCAAAGGAGCAATGAAGAAACCAGTGCATTGCTGAGGATTAACTCCACTTACGTGGTCATTTATGCCTCTTAGTCATGTGTTAACCAAACTAGCCTGCGCTGAATGCTCAGTCCCTGCAGCAGGTGTCACGCTAACTGTAATGAGTACCTGTCCACGGTAATTGGCGCAGTGCTTGGTGAGGATGTTGTTGATCTGCGGGTCCTGGATGGAGCTGAACACAAGCGTCTGCCGGTAGTGTTTGGCCCAGTTGTTGAGGTTCCACATCCTCACCCTGGAGAAGTCCACTCCGTGGGAGTCCAGCGGCTGCAGGTTCATGTGCTTCATCATATGCTGTAGAGGGGCGGAACATGACCCGTTTTATAAACCTATCACCTTCAAGGCACATCTTAACATTACCAACTTTGGACAAGTTTGTATCTGTGGGGTGTTTACATTTAGTATTAACGGCAGATGGCGCTCCACAGTAATGTGCCATGTAGAGCGAGTGTATTCTTACCAACACATGCTCCCAGTTCTGCATGAGTAACACATCTGCCTGGTCCACCACCAGCAGTTCGATGGACGAGAGGAAGTCAAAGTCTCGGTTGAATTCTCCATCTGCTCCCAGCACCGTACGGAGCCCAAGCGGTGAGGCAATGATGATGTCTGACGAATAAAAGGGAGAGTACAGGCGTATGCTGCCTCTCACAATGGAGATGCCTGGGGAGAAAGAACAGCGACACAGCCTCAGACAGGTAGACTTGGTGGGTCGTCCAACGGTGGGTGGACGTACCTATCTTGAAGTGATCGTCCACGTTGCCCGAGAAGATGGCGCTGTAGTCTTCAGGTCGCTGCACATGGTGCGGCTTGACATCTGCCTCTTCGCCAAACTCTTCCTTGAACCTCTTCTTGTTGCTGACCATGATCTTACTGCTTTTTGTCTCCAGCAGGTTGATGAGGTTCTGGACGACACGCAGAGCTCCGCCTCGAAACGGAACGAGAATCAGGACCTGGCATATTAATAACAACCATTACAACAGAGCGGGAGACCAATATATATATATACACATCCATATTGCACAATGGAAGCAGAGAGATTAGTGATTACAGCGGCTTCCATTAATGTACTGGATTACCTAAATTACCACGAGGTTCTGCTGCTTCTGTTAATAAAGTGGACAAATGATCCAATTTCTGCAGTTTCTCTCTGATCACTCATTGATGCTGGACTAGAAGGTCAAGGTATGTCATTCCACTCACTAGGGCTGGACGGTAGCAGAGTTAGCCGTTATGACTGCTAGTGTTGCAACCAGAGGCAACTTTGCAATAAATCGTTTTCTGATCTAGCTGACTTTTTTGCTGATTTTTTCAAAACTAAAAAAACTCCAACAGACCCAACTCCACATGCAGTTGGTCGTACTTTGGCACTATGGTGTCAACCAGCTGTAGGAAAGCGTTCCAGACCGCTCTAAAAAACACTCACAGTATGTGTAGAATTAACATTTAATTTACTGCTGCTCGTGGCTGCTTTGGACCCAAAACAGGCCAGATTTGCAATTAAAGGGGAGAAGAAATGTCAGTTGGAGGAATGTTAAAAAGCCCAATACAGCGGAACCAATACTTTACCTTGGGCCGGGTCAGTCCTTGGTCCCTGGGTTCGTCCTGCGGCTCAGCTCCAGGTCCGGCTTGGGTTTTATGCTCCCTTAGCAGTGCATTGTGAGCCAGGACCCGGGAGTTGGCCTTCAGTACGTGGTTGAGAATGTGGAGGCAGTATGCACTGCAGACCTGAGGGGCCTGGACCACAGGACAGATGTCGGAGCAGTAAAGGTCCTTGTAGGAGCCCATCAGCGCTAGCAGCTCTAGCTGCAGGGGGGAGGTTTCCCCAGCCGGCCCATTAGGGTCGGCGGTTTGATTCAGATCCTTCCTGCGAGTCTCCAAAACTTTGTGTAAAACTGGCAGGTTTGCATTTTTGTGTGGGCTGATGCCTCCGAACCGCTCAAGAGGTGAGGCACAGAGCAATGTTCCCAATTTTGGCCACTAAATTTGATAAAAAGACAAAAAGATAGTTATACACATCAACTGTAGTTAGATTTACTTTGATAACACAAAGCTGTGAACAAATGCTTGTGAACTTAATACCGTGATCTGAGCCTTGGCTTTGTTGCCAGATGTTATCTTCTGCAAATCCTCCTCCCCGAGCTCTGTGTCTAAATGCTGCAGAAACATGTCTGTGTGTACAGAAACCAAACTGTTGAACACCTATACTTTTAGATTTGAGCAAGCAAGACAATTCTTGTGAAAAAATGGCATCGCCTAGATGTTACAGGGAACACATATCTGACTACATTAATGACTATACAAACTATTGTAATGCACTGAACTGAGCAGTACCTTTACGGTCTTCCTCTGCAGGGCTGTCTGCGTCCCCTTGTTCTTCTGTGTCCGTGAAGTTGGTCTCCAGACAGAACTGGGTCTCATGCTCCTTGTCTACAAACTCGTCTCCTGCCCCCTCCGCCTCCCCGTCTACCGCTTCAACGACAGCTTCATCCGCACTCTCTTCTCCACCTTCATCGCCATGCTCACTGTTATTGCTACCTCCATCACTGTCCCCTACAAGAAGCAGCACAACAATACTCAGTTGACTGATATGGGTTGACCTATCCTGTTCTCAGTGTGCCGGAAACCAACAACACACACCTTCATCCAAAAGCGCTTCTTCTTCTTCTTCATCGTCAGTGCTCTCCTCTTCACTGTTGTCATTAATCCCGGGTTGGTTGAGAGTGGAAAGAAGCTTCTGATAGGCGGTTTCCGGCTCCACTTCTGCCTCCTCATCCTCTAGGTCATCATGCTCAACGTCAGACTGTTCTGGGCTTGGTGGCTGTAACAAAAGGTGAGGACAACATCGTTCATTTTGGTGTTATAATAATAAAACAGTGGGTGAAATATTACAAATCTTATATTAATATTACAAAGTTTATCAGTGACTGAGTGGCCAACCGCGCATTTTATATGCATTTGAATAAGTCTTCTTACTCGCACTGAAATACCTTCCATACCTTTGTAAAAGTGACAGTTACTAACTACATTGTTTGGTTTAACGTTATATCATGAGGAATCGTGCTGCACTACTCACCAGTTCCAATATCTCGGTTTTTTCAGGTCTTGCCCCAACACTGTTCAAAAACACAACAGGATTATGTAGTCATTGAGACAAATATTTAGATATGTAAATCGCGTGCATTACTATTATTTAAGTTAGCTAAAGTTAACTGAATCGGTCTCGAGCGTGACCGCAGCCTGAAGCAACCTAGCTAGTTGGCTAACATTAAAGTAGCATTATTTTCTTTTAGGACACTGCGAAGTCCACTGTGTTGCTTACACGTCATGGAATGGATGCTCCTCTCCGTATTCCTTCAGGTGTTTCTTCTGTTTTTTGGTCAAACTGCTAAAAAGCTGCGAATTCTGCCTCCTTTTCCCCATGTTGACATTAACTTGCACGTGTGACTCTCCGGCTTCTTCGGTGGTGGTGAATCAGTAACTGCATTAGCGCCTCTGGCGGCAGTTCGTATGGATGCAGTTCGATCCGGGTCCCTCTGGTTTTCCTATCCCCCCTCTGTCCTGTCCCCTGTCTCCGGTGGGGACAAGGATTTCCCCCCCTTGATAGCGATGACTGCAACTTAACTGCTCGCCTACTTAAACTCTTGAAATCTAACGATCTTCAGTGTCGATACATCAGAGCAGCCTTCTGGCAGACGGCGCATATTTCTGAACGTCATCGAACACAAACACATTTGGTTCCCTACGCGCAGCGCGTGATGTGCGTGTGCGGATGCAACTTCCGCGAACATAATGCGCGATCATATGAACACGCGCGCATATCCGCGGAGGTGCGCCGGTCGACAGCACCCCCCGGTCAGCCCGCATATACTTTTCTATGTAAACTCTATGGATATTGGACAAAAGAGCAGGTAATGTGCAATTAAGTTTCTATCTGACTGGTTAGCTTTCCATTTGAGAGATGGCCTGAGGGAAGAACTGCTTCAGTGTCTGGTGGTTTTGGCATACAGTGCTCTCTAGCGCCATCCAGAGGGGAGGAATTGGAAAAGATTGTGTCCAGGGGGTGAAGGGTCTGCAGGGATCTTTCCTGCTGTTTCCTGACTCTGGAGGTGTAGATACAGGATGGAGGACAGCGAATGATTCTCTCTGCAGACCTGATGATCCGCTCTAGTCTGTTTCCGTCCTGTTTAGTGGCTGATCCAAACCACACGCTGATGGAAGAACTGAGAACAGACTGGATGATGGCAGAGTAGAACAGGACCAGCAGCTCCAAAGGAAGGTTGCTCTGGGCTCTTCCTGAAATTATTTTAACGATCTTCTAATATTTGGAAAAGAAAGAAAAAAAAATAGCTTTCTGGAGATATTTGCACACCAAGGTTTGGGGAAGGTGCATGAAAGTGCACCAAAGGTTATCTACAGTGCTTTGAACGTGCGTGTTGAAAGCAAAAGACAGTCTGCTGTCTGAACCTTGATCAATTATTGAACCTATGGTAATATCAAATTACTGTTTGCTTGTTTTAGCAGTTACCATGACAGAAGCTCATGTATTATTAACCTTTTGGACGTCTAGTTTTTGCACATGGGATATTTTCAGCCCATTCAGACACGTCAATGGGTATATTGTTATTTGATAATTGCAGGCCATGGTTTAAAGGCTGAAAGGGACCTGAAACAATGCAAGACAGTCTTGCATTTCAATGGAGGGGCCAGAAGTGAAACAAGAGAAAGTAAAGCCTGCGAAAACTGTACGATTCAGAGTTGCGTCTGCCAACAGCGGACGGGTCTTGGCGGAGGTTTTCAAGGATGAAGCGTCCTGGAGCGGCTCGGTGTTGCACTCAATGGGCTCGGACTGCACTAGCAGCCCGCAGGCGGAGCAGGTGAGCAGCGAGGCCAACAGCCACCTGAACGGCCTGGAGGTGAAAACCGGTGTGGACGCAAATGGCTGCGAACAGGATGACCTGCTTCTGTACGCCAGTGCCAAGAGAGAGACACCCTTCAGCAACACCCGCATCAATATCTGCAGCAAGAACGGGACCATACGAGGAGTGAGGCACAAAGTGAGTGCAGGCCAGGAGCTTTTCAACAGCCTCTCCAGCATGTACTCCGTAAGTACTCTGCCACATATCTGTTGTCACTGTTCAGCTGTGGTCAGATTGTTTCAGAGCAGTCCAAGGCTGATTTTTCATGCACGTGGCCATCGAAGGATTAAAGACGATCAAAACTATGAATCCATATTTTCACTCATGTGTTCTCTTTCCTTTGAAGGGGTCCCTTCGTCATCAGAAAAGGAGACCCTGGGAAAAGCAGTGAAACAGTTTGGAGGTTAACGCCATGTGGTCAACAGGAAGAAAAAGATCATGTTGCTGAAGATTGTCTTTCAGTTTGGTCTATAACGATATCATTTTCAAGAAAATGCTTCCTCCTTTTACAGCATATAAACCTTCACTGTCCAGTTATTTGAGTCATATTTATTTAATTCACTTTAATGTATTTGTATCTTATTTTAAATTCATACCTTTATAGTTTTGAAATAATTATATAAAACTCCTCATATGACCAATATTCGAATGTATGCACTAAATGAAGTAACCTGTCACTTAAGCTAAACAAACAGGCAAAACCACAGTAAGGCTGTCAAGTCAAGTTAATTATTTTGACCCATGAGACTTTGAATGGATTTGTTTTCAGACTTTATTATGTTTCATAGGCATATGCATTTAATTGTGACACAGGATTTATATAATTTTTATATATATTTGAGTGTCTTTAATGTTTTATTGTTTTAAGTGAGCATGCATGTTTTTCTAAGTGTTCCAGATTATTTCTTATCCATAATTATATTAGACCAAATAAACCTGCCTTTTTTAAGAGGTTGATCTTCTTTCTTATTGCTCTGTTGCAGCATATTTTATGTTTATTAGACTACAGTGTTTTTAGCAAACAGTTGATATTCTTTTCCATTATCGATTTCAGCATTTGTTTCATGAAATACCAAAAAATGTTCATTCTTTGAATGACTTTTCTCAAACAAAACTCCAAATATAGTCAATCTAACACAGAGCAACTATGTATGATATGGTTATTTTTGTTTTAAAAAAAGACATAAGAGATGCAGTTGTTAACATTCTGCTCATGAGTTCTAATTTCAGTGATACTTTGACTGCAGGAGCATTACTTTGGAAATTCCATGAAATACAAGCCTGGATAAATCACTAACAATGCCACCCCAAAAGGTGATCACGTGATCCACTCAACAAGTGTCGATGTTCTTTATCTCCATCTTAGCAACAAAGAAAAGCCCCTGCTGTCTATCTGTGGGAACATTCCCTGGAGCTCCACACTCTCATTTGTAGGGTGAACTTTCCCTTTAAGCCGCAGATTGAAGCAACAGCATCTCACCGCTCACCTGCCTCGGTCAGCACCACGGACAGCAACCCGGTCCCCACGGATCCCCTCACCCTCCCCTCACGGGGGACACACAGCCGGGACAGGACATAGTTTTAAAAAAATATATTTTGTAAACGACTAGCTAAAGCCTCATCTGCGACCATGTTACTGCGGCACTGACAGATAAACAGCAGAGGGCGGAATGCGGAATTTATCATAGACCCCCCCTCCTTTTTTTGTTGGTACTTTCTCAGCTACCGGAAAGATCCGTTTATTTTGGAAAGGTTTTGGCGATCCCCAAACCTCCGTCGGCTCATCTGTGTGTCTCTGGGACGGCTGTGAATGGCACCCGGTGTGATGCATTACGCTCGTCTCGGATGAGCGGGTCTCTCTCCGGAGCAAGGTGGTGAAATCTCTCTCCACGCCCTGTGCATTTTATCATCTATAGCCGCCCGCCACCATGTCCCCTCCGGCATCGGCCGCGACAGCGAGTGACAGCAGTGCGACCACCGTTTTCGAGGAGGACTCCCGGGAGGAGGTATGAGCTTTGATTTCCTCTATGCAGGCGAGCGCCTTTTGTTGTTTTGTTCTGCTTGTTCGATGTCGTCGCAGGAATTTGATGGATCCGTGTGAACGGTGTGCAGGACGTAACACGCTGCAGGTGAATGAATTGCTAGGGATTAGGCGTGACAGGAGATATTTCTTTTAAATTGTTCCCCACATTAGTAGCTATTGATTGGGCCTTTGATTGGTCGTTGCTCTCACTTCCTTTACTATCTGCTGCCAGCATCTCTCTCCAGCACCATTACAAAGGCAGAGAACTGAAAACTTTCCTGTTATCCACTAAACAAAGGGATTTTAGAATGTAAGTGGTTTGCTACTGGTTTCATTGCTTACCGAGTACATGTTAGTCCAACTATATATAAGACTCATTAAATAGGGACACTGCATCGAGCAGACTATAGATGGATGACAACATTTTACTTCCGGTTTTGTTTTGTCTGTGCTTTGACTCAACAGCAGAGACCCCTGAAGCAATCTCTGAGCAAGTCTCTATGCCGGGAGAGCTTTTGGAAATGCCTGCTCCTGTCGCTTCTCATGTACGGCTGCATGGGAGCAATGGTCTGGTGTCATGTCACCAAGGTGACCCGCCTCACCTTTGACAGTGCCTTTAAAGGGAAATCCATGATGTACCATGACAGTCCCTGCTCTGACGGCTACATCTACATCCCCCTGGCCCTGCTGGGCATGCTTTACTTGGTGTACCTCGTGGAGTGCTGGCACTGTCACGTGAAGAGCGAGCTGCAGCACAGAGTGGACGTGGAGGGCATCTACGAGCGCATCGAAAGAATGCAGCAGGCCAAACCGTGCATCTGGTGGAAGGCCATCAGCTACCACTACGTTCGCCGAACGCGGCAGGTCACGCGCTACCGCAACGGAGATGCTTACACTAGCACTCAAGTTTACCACGAACGGGTCAACACCCATGTGGCAGAGGCCGAATATGACTACGGCCTCTGTGGCGTCAAAGATGTGTCGAAGCAGCTGCTGGGCTTGGAGAAGTCTGCCCTCACAAAGATGCGTTTCACCAAGTGCTTCAGTTTTTCCAACGTGGAGTCCGAGAATTCCTACCTAACGCAACGAGCAAGGTTTTTCACTGACAACGAGGGCCTTGATGACTACATGGAGGCCAGGGAGGGCATGCACCTGAAGAACATTGACCTGAAGGAGTACGTCATGGTGCTGTCTGACCCGGAGCGCCACCCCTGGTATTTGTCCCACTACGTCTTCTGGTGTGCCTCGTTCTTCACGTTCTCCTGGGCTCTTAGAGTGTTCATCGAGTACCACACCGCATACGTTCACTACCGCGTTGAGAAGCTGTTTGGCCACGATTACCTCCCGGTGACTCCGTGCGACGATCGGCCGTATTGGCGCCGCATCCCTCGCGTTAACACCATTGACAGCACGGAACTGGAATGGCACATTCGGTCCAACCAGCAACTGGTGCCCAGTTACTCAGAGGCCGGCCTGATGGACCTGGCTCAGTGCCCGTCCAGCTTCAGCGGGATCCGTCAGAACTGCGAGCGCTGCCACAGAGCCGTCAGCTGCTCCTCGGTGTTCTCCAGGAGCGCCCTCAGCGTCTGCACCGGCGCCAGCTCCCGCATCCCTTTCAGCGGCAGCCGGTTCTCGCTGGCGCGGCGCTACGGCTCCCAGCGCAGCTGCTTCTGGCGGAGCGGCAGCCTGGACGAGCAGGAGAGTCCCAGCGAAAACACCCGCTGTCTATCAGAGCGCAGCGCCACAGGGGACGAGGGACCCCCAGAGTACGAGGACGCACTGTGCTACCCGGTGCTCATTGTCCACTGTAGTGAAAACTGCCACAACCACAGGTCTTTCCACAGAAACGGCTCCTGCGTGGAGACTTCTTTATGACTATGCAGACCAAACACAGATGCATTTCTGTAGCATGCAAACACTTGTGAAAACAAGTCTTAATGTGAGGTGACCGATTCATGCTGTATTGTCATACTATCTGACGCAAACGGATCCTGAATGTGCAAAACACCAAAGCAATAACATATGGATTGTGAGTGGGGGGAAAACAAAGTGACGGTGGCATGTGAACCTACAAGGATACACAATAATGGAGAAATGACATCTGCCTGGCTTCTAACGACGAGCAAGTAGACAAAGACTGTTACACTGCACATCATTGTCATAACTATTAAGGTCTCATAAGCGTTTTACATATGAAACAGAAGCTGCTGTTACCGCTCAAGACCTTTTGTCCCAAAGCCAATGGGTAGATTCAAAAGTTCCGTTCTGTGCAATGTCAGTCCGACAAACACATCAGCTAATTACAGCAATAACCGGGAAAATGAACACTGTGTTAAGTGATAACGTAGAAGGAGGAATATCAATGAAACATTTGGGGTAATGCATGTTACAAAGCGACACTGGTCCACGTGAAGATCCCTGATCTAACTCACTATTATACCTACGATGTTTGAAAATGTACATTGTTTCTGTGAAGTGTGGAAGTTCTTACTTTTTATCAACATGCCTCCTGTATTTCTACTTCAGTAAGTGGCTTTATGCATTCCCCAGAAAATAGGTACCAGCTTGTTTTCAGCTATGGGTTTAATGTGTTATTGGACTGTGACAAAATGAAAGTGAAAATAGAGTGACTGTTATAACTAAGAAAAAACTTTATTTAGAGAGAACCCGTCTTGTGGTTGCATTGCATTCTGGTCTATTGAGGTTAGTGTTGGACAGAGAATTTAGTGTAACTGCTGTTTTAACAATGGATTTCTCCCTTTTTTGACTGTTGACTGTTGGTACTGTAAGTACCTTCCTTTTCAATGTTGATGTTTACGGTCACTGTTTTCGAAACCTATTATCCAATCAACCACCACTGTCAAAGTATAGCCCATTGGCACAGTTTGGATATCTACAAGGAAAGATTTTTTTGCTTTAACATTTGACAGCTGTTTGGTCTTGACTGTCAAGTCACATGAGTCTTTCACCTTAACACACGAAAATGCATTATGAATTGAATTTGTTGATTTGTCTTAGATAAGAAATTTCTATCCTACCTTACTGCCACAACCGGAAACTTCTAGTCAGAAAAGACAAGGACTCGTTTACATTGAATCTACGACACATTTGAACGGATGGATATCAGATCTGTGGAAGACATTTTCATTATAAGTCGTTATAATGACTAATAAAAATAATGAGGTAGTATCCCAAAAAACTCCCTAAATAGTGACTTAGGATCTAAAAGTACAGACTTAGTATCTACATATAGTCCTAATATTTCTTAAAACATTAACTTAGTAACACAAAATATTTAATTAGTAATGGAAAATCATTTATTATTTTTATTTTGATCTTATTATTTTGTTTAATTGAAGGGTCCTAATACACAATTTCCATACACATCATTCATTATCATCTTTCAAAACAACAAACCACAGCGCGGTTTTAACTGCCTAAAGATCATAAAGTCATCTGATCCATATTCAAATTTGCATGATTTTCTTCTACTAGAACAATTCCATGATAACCACAACACCTGAATGTAAACCACCAGCATATATGATACACTGTTGAACATCTCTGTTATGTGTCTTTAGGAGAGTAAAGGACTAATGCTCAGTTTTTGTATGTAAAATGATGATTTTACTGTCCAGTGTATCTTCAATAAAGTACAGTTAGTGAAAGAGCACACAACACGTTTCCTAAAGACATTTCATTTTTCTAGGCTCCTTGACTCTTTTGATTAGAGCGCAAAGGCAGATATGCAAGGATGTAAATGCACAAATCAATTCAACTTTATGATACTGACTTTTTTTAACACATTGTATGCACTTGAGAGTATTACATCATGTTCTTACATTGTTTTCAATAATGTGGTGTCAACAGTATTATGCACTTAAAGTGACACTAAACATTATGAATTGTAGTGAAGCTAAATGTTGATGTAAATGCCATTGAAATGTTAAAGTATTCAAGCTGATATATGTAAAAATGCAAAAAATGCAAGTACAACAAGACCACTTTCTTGTCAAATGTAAACAATATTACTATCATTGTAATGGAATGGGCTGTATAAATAACGTTATCAATTGTGTATTCAATTTGATATTGTGTTGGAAAAATAAAAATTGCAATAAATGTTTGGGTTGAACTATGTCTATTTAGAATATTGTTATTGCCTTGGATGGTCAAATTTGTTTTCACAAAAGACTTTTTGACACGTCACAGAGGTGCAAAAAATAAAATGACCAATGCTGAATTCCATTCTTCAATTTACACACTGGCACAACAAATGTGTGCCGCGAACAAGGCCAGGTTACTCTTCATAGTTAGAGCTTGACGGATATTCACTCTACACTGGTCCATGATGATTTTGCTTTCCGATGAGATGTATCCCACATGGAAAGAAAATTGTTAAAAATCCTAAACTCTTCCAACAAAGCATTCACTGGTGATTCAAATACATTATTATTTATATATTATAAAAACCTTTCATCACAGTGAAATAAATTACGAGAATGGTTTACAGCGATACAGTCGGTCGGTAGGTGGCAGCACACCAACGGGGCTTCAAGACAAGCAACTCACGAAGAAGAGCCCACCAACTGCTGTCACCTCGTATGAAAGGTTATTCCATCGGTGAGTGGACTACCGAGTAGGTATTGGGTGTTAGCCACTAAAGATTTAGTATTTGGCAAATAAAAAGAGAATGGGATGTGCCGTTTACTGGCTGTGCTGGTCCGTGGTGCGTTGCACTGGCCTGAAATAATGAGTCCTTAATGAAGAAAAGTAACGTTAAAGCTGCCAGCTAGTTAGCTAGCCGAGTGTGCATCTGCTCGGATTCTAACTATTTCAGGCTGGAAAATGATGACATCCTCTAATGCACGGACAGGCACTTATATTCAAGGACAAAATACAATATTTCTGATCTGAAAAATGACTTCCTTCCATAAATGTTTGTTTTTGTCTTGTGTCAGCACGTTACGTTTCAGGCCAAAACAAACCTCCACTTCCGGGACGGATGAAAGACATCTCTATTGGTTTAATTAATAACGAAATTCATCTTGGTAGGCCTCTGCCAAAAAACACCTACGATAATATAAAAGATGAAAATTACACAGAGGGAATAAGAAAGTAATCGAAGCAGTACAATTTATGCCAACAGTGCAGTGTAACATTTAACATAGAGTTAAGCTTAAATTCTTAGAACCGTCTTACATTTCAAATAGACTGTCAACGGGAGCGTGGCACATCGAGGCTACAAAGTATTTTATTTTGAAGGTACATTTTCATACCTACTTACTTGACTCTTTACAAAGGTACTTTAGCGATAGCAAACAAGACGTTTCTAGTTTAATGACACGATTGTTACAATGAGTGGTACAATCAATACTCAAAATAACATGGTTAATATTCTTCACGACCAGTTTATTCTTGAGCTTGATAAACAACTCTTGATCATTTATTTTAAGAGGTCGTTAACAATTGACTCCTGATGTCCTTAGGCAGTCACGTCATACTTTTAAGACTGGATGCATTTTAAAAAACATAATATTGTAGTGAATTCAGTCCGGTAATAGATGTTGATACCTTGATCATTCTTACAGATTTATTTTTACACTTACATGTTTCACAACCAGATTAGATTGTGAACACAATGCTTCCTAATCGTACTTGTTCTTTCTAGTGACTGGGTTGAGTGCCAACATGCAGAGTTTGGTGGTGCAAGCCCTCGCCATGAGGCAGCTAGGACGGTTAAATCCCCGCCACCTGCTGGCTGCTGGATATGGACTCAGGCAGACTGAATGGTGTCCCAGGACCATCCACACTCGCCAGCTGTGGGGCTGCTCCACCATCCCCGTGCTCGGCTGTCACAGGCCAGCTCTCCGCGGCAGAGACGCTGTCAGAGGTTGGTCCGTCCACCATCTGAGGTTTAAAAGCAACAAGAAGAAAGACGCCGCAAGGATCGCAGAGAAGGAGGAAGAAGAAGGGGAGGAGGAGGAGGAGAAGGACAAAAATGACCCTGAGGAAAGTGATTATGAAGATGAGGTGGGTGAGAACCCAAATCTACCAAAGGAATATAAAGACATGGAAAAATATGTGCAGTCCTTTCGCTATGATGTCATAATGAGAGCTGGCCTGGACATGGCACGCAAGTGAGTCACTTCCTGTCGGCTGTCTTCACGGCTTTGAATGCCATTTCTTTTCTTTATAGCTGGCCCATTATAAATAAACAAGAGCTAGGCGGATGTATTTTCAATCGGTTTCTCCAAGCAAAGATCACGCTGTAATAGTACAACATGTATTACTTTTATCACAGAATCAGTTACTCATTACTCAAGAACTGATGGGATTTAGGTCAGGTGATTTGTTGCATGAATGTGTTCAAATGTACTTCTTTAAAACCCTTTTCCTCTTAACACAGTAAAATTGAGGACGCCTTCTACAGCAACAAGCTCAGGCTGAACGGACAGAAACTCATCAAGAAAAGTAAAGCGGTGAGTGGTGTTGGATCACAGGTTTTCCACGTCTGGCAAACCGTCTCACTTCATCCACCTGTGTACGTCGTTTCTCATTACTTCTGCTCCGTTCCGTATTCAGGTGAAAGCCGGGGACACCTTGGATTTGGTGCTGTCGGAGAACCGGGAAACAAACACTATCACTCTGATGAGGGTTGTCCTCCAGAGGGTTTTGGGAGAATCCAGTACAACAGAAAAGCACAAGGTTGCCATAAGACGCTGGAAAAGTATAGAACTTTCTAAAGAGGAGGCAATTAAAACATGAAGTTGGAGTAGGACAGCAGGAGTAGGACTGGGAAATCATCGGCCAGCGAAGGCGACGGAAGCCGAAGAATTGAATGCGAGCTAACGAGTTTGAATGGTCTCCAAAAATTTGGATCTCTAATGGATTGTGACGTTTGCAGTTCTTAGTGATTGTCGCCATTACGCAGCTGGTCGGGAGAACGATTTAGAGTGTTTACCTTTTCCTTGTGATACTGTGTGACTCCTCCAATAAAGGTGCTCTTGGACATTTTGAGATCATTGTCCTTATGAATAAGAAATAGCACATGACCTTTTCTAGTATTATTACTTAACAGTACATTTTGCTACAGCCTTTATTTTTTCCTTGAATCCTTATTTCATACGGTGATCAAGGCTCAAATGTAAAAGGTTTAGCATGAGTAGAAGCGTTAGGTATGTTGTCTTGCACAGAGATGGTTGGAAAGGGTTTAGTGATCTCACAAGGGACTAGTTGAGTGTGATAACGTAAAAAAGCCCAACCATATGTCATATTTATAACTGATTTTATTAGAAATCGGTTATCATGATCCATTGTCCTGTTAAATCTTCATAATATAAACTTCTATAAGAAGGCTTAACATAAGCACATTGTTATTAAAACAGTGGTGGCACAATGCTACATCGGTAACTGCAAAGGAAACGCATCACGTCATTGTGATCCATTTCTATCCATACGGCAAATATGTGGCCTACGCTATTAGCTACTGTCATCGTTTAAGGCTACAACATTTATCAACAGTTGGTTAGAAGAGCTATGACTATTTGGGCTTATAAATAGAAGCAGCTTTATCCAACAATAGTAATACTTCACAAACTACAACATCTACTTCTGTAGTCACAAGGTAAAAGGGGGCTAAGAAACTCAGAACAGCTTGGCCTCATCCTACATAGGACAGTTTGAAAAAAGGTTCAAAAAAGCGGTTTCAGCTCATATACTGTGCAATATTATTAAATTTTTTTCCAACCAAGTGTTGCATAACTGAATGCTACTGTAACTAGGAAACGGCGCTCGATCTCTTGGCCTTCTTGAGGATGTCACACTTCTTGCGGTTGGGGCGCCGGCAGCGCTCGTCGATGCTCGGCACGCACTCGTAATGCCACACCTCCTCCATCTTATCCACAGGATACACCGCTTCCACGTAGTGACGGATCAGTCGCAGGCGGACCGGGTCCAGCTGCTTCTTGTTGCACGCCCCCGAATGGTTGTACTGCAGCCGCAGGTTCTCCTGAGTGAAGAGCTCAGGAAAGAGGCGCACCAGCAGGCGGGCGGCAAAGTTGCCGACGGAGAGGCTCTGCTGGACAATTTCTCGCACCTCGGAGTCTGCGAGCAGGTAGGCGAGGGGCACGGGGAAGTCCGGCGTGGACACAGTCAGCTCGTCCAGGGGGATCTTACAGAAGTCCTTGCTGCTTTTCTCGGGCGGCAAAGAGGGAGCGTCCGGATCCTCCCTCAGGCCGTCCGGATTGAGCTGGTTCAGGTGGCAGAAGAAGTCCTGCTCGGACTCTTGACCGAACACCTTGCGCTGCTGCAGGTAGGACCTCCTCTGCTCCGTGTCGCGCCGCCTGCACCTCTCGTCGAGCTTGCCCACGAACTCCAACATCCACACTCTGTCGTTCTTGGCCCGGGAGTAGACCAGCTGCACGTAGTGGCGGATGAGATTCACGCGAACGGGGTCGAGCTGCTTTTTCCCCAGCGAGCCGCTGCAGTTGTACTGCTTTCGCGCGTTCTCAAGGGTGAAGAGCTCGGGGAACATGAGCACCAGCAGTCGAGAGGCGAAGTTCCCAATGGACAGGCTGCATTCGTAGTTGCTCTTCAGCTGCTCTCTGGACAGGAGATACTCCTTGGGAATAGAGAAATCCGGAGGAGGAACCTCGAGATCCTCAAAATCCACAGGCGGAAGCATTGACTTTTTGGCCTTGCGACCGGGCCTTTCGTTATCACCTGCCTGTGGAACCTTAATGATGGAAACATCCTCGGGATGGCTGCCCAGGTCGTAACCCTCGTCGCTGATATTGTCAGGGTCGCTTCCGTTTCCGTTGCTACGAGGACCCTCCAGAGCATCCTCCATGTGCTGAACACACACCTGAAGCCAGCTGTCTTCAGGCACGTCGGGAAAATTGGCTTCCATATACTTCCTAATGATTTCCATCTTGTCCGAGTCCAGAATTAGCTGCCCCACACTGCTGCATCGGCCGTAGCCTTCTGGCATTTTTCCTTCTTCAAACACCTCTGGGAAGAGACGGTGCATGAGAAAAACGACAAAATCCTCAGGTGAGGAGAACTCGTCCAGGGCGTTGAAGGCGAGGTCCGAGGAAGCCTCGCTGCTCGGCTGGTTATCCAAAGGGACGTGCTCCTCCCGGCCCTCCTCGTTGATGAAGCGGTAAGTCTGAGGATGCTCCTCCTTTATCGCGGCACCTGTGATCGTCTGCTTCCTTAGCAGCCGAGCACTTTCCACGTCCCTCTGTGCCCAGAAGCGATTGAACAAGTCATTGATCTGAAGGAGGCACTCCTCTTGCCAGACGCTGCTGTTCTTGACCAAAGGGTAGCACACCTCGACGTAGTTGCGGATCAGCTGCAGATGGAGGGACTCCAGTGTCCTCTTGCTCGCCATGCATTCATGGGGGCAGTCCTTGGCCTTGAACAGCTCTGGGAAGAGGTGCACCAGCAGCCGGCACCCGAGTTCCCCGGCGCTCGACGTCTGCTCCATCAGCTGCTTCAGTTCATCACTTGCTAGCAGATATTCCGGGGGCGGCTGGAACTCCGTCACCATCTCGGCAGGCTTGATCTGCTTCTTTATTCGCATGACCTCGAGGGTTAACAAGTCCACTTTGCTGTGCAGTTGGGTCATGCTTGAATTGAGGGTATTGAGGATGAGAAACATTTTCTCAATCAGAGGATAAAGGTTGGTGTCCGTTGTGGAGGCCTGGCCTGAAGCGTCTGAGGCGAGGAGGCTCTCCAACGAGCCGTTCCCCTGGATGCGGGCGTAGTCGAGTGGATTGGCGGCATCATGCCCGGCCGGCTGCTCCACGCTTGCCGTGTTCCTCTTCTCCGAGATCCTGTGGGAGATGCTGAAGAGAGGCTTCCTGTGGGAGACCCGGGGTTTCTGCTGGACGTAATTCCTCCGCTCTCCGCTCGTGGTGAGGCAAAGAGGTTCGTGTCTGCTGCTCTCATCGACCGAGCTCTGCCTCATCTAGACGGACCAAACCACAGTCAGAGACCGTAAGAGACAACTTTATCTATGCAACAAGATGGATATACACGCAGTTTTTGTTGTATACTGTGAGGTCAGCTCACCTCGCCAGAGAGTCGGGGTCTTTTGCCGCTAGCGGACTGGCTTGTGTAAGGGCCCGTCCCCACCGATGGCTGTTCAGCAGCCTCGGTGGCTGCGGCAGGGCCTCCTCGGAGTCCTTCAGGTGGCACGCAAACAGCGAAGTCTTCTGGCTCCTCCTTGACGCCCTGGGCGTGGTTGTGTTCTGCAAATAATAACATTAACTTCCTTCTTTTATCACTTGTCTGATTTACATTCATAAATATTGGGAAATTAAAATGTCATTTTTCCAAAACAAAAGTAATATCTATTGAGAATCAGTATGTAAACTGTCTGAATGGCAAACGGTTCCTTTTGAAAGAATTAAGACTAACTCTGCTATTCTCCAACACAGATCTTGTTTGTAATCAAGAAGCAAGTTGGTGAGAAATTCTATGGGTGCAGTGCAGATATAAGAGGTTATGGTAGATACCTTTCTCAAGCATTGCTTCTTCTGAAACTTCTCCATGCTCGGAGGAATTCATAGCCTAGAAGGGTGGACCACAGACACACAAGTTACTAAAAGGTAGTCTATACGCCAGTCAACATACAAGACGTTACAGCAGATAAATCATTTCACAGAAAACAAACGGACAACAAATTAGATCAAGTTAACCAGAAGTATACCTTCTCAAAAGTGACTGTATATCGTAACTTTTTCTTAGTATGTAATGATTCATAACCTTTGGTATGTGAACTCTTGCTGTGACGAGTCATCAAAATACATCACAATTCACCTAATGCTTCATTGAGAAGAGAACTTAACCCCAGCCTCATGTGATAAACATTTCCACAACACGACTCACGCAAGGCTTTAATGCAGCTTCTAGAAAGTCCTGCTTATAGCTCAGCTATGACCATGTGGGAGCGGGTCTGGTACCGCTACGAGAGGCCGGCTGCAGCCCGACGGGACCAACTTGCCTTCTTCAACGGAGAGGAAAACTGACACGAGTGCGTGAGAGTGACCCGTGCGTGTGCTCCACCGCACAGCCAGGCGCTGTTAAGAAGCTACTTCCTCATTCCTGCGCCCGTGAACCCGTGAAACCAAAAGCGCCGCACGGATCCGCAACTCCTTCCCCGGCGGGTCATTCCAACGACCGTCGATGCAGCAGCGCAGCATTTTACGTCATTTATGTCAATTTTAATGACGCGGCAATGTTTGCGTGGACCAGTCCCCCACCCCCCTCCTTCCTCCTGCTCTAACTCGAGTTAAATTAACGGTAAAGGCGCGTGCCCGGCGGCTAGAGCTTACCTTTACGAGTCCATGCAATCCTTCCGGACTGCTAGCGACGACTCGGACATGTCTGCGGGCTAGCTCGGTGCTCTATTTGCAGGTAACTGTTGTTCTTGTTGATACAAATATATAAATAAATATATATATTTTTTCCTCGCTCGGCTTCTGTGCTTTCTCGCGTGACGTGACCAAGGCGCGCGCCTGCTGTGTCACTTCCGCACAGCTGTGTAAGATAGAGGAAAATAAAAATAAACCAAAAGTTGTTAGAAAGGGAATTACGTTGACGTAAATATCGTATTCGTGTATTATGACAATAGTTATGCGCTTAAAAATAGTGATTGATTACCTGAAGTTGACACATTTCTGCTTCGCTGCATATATCCAGCCTTATTTTTTGCATAATTTTATTATACAGTAAATTCAATCGCACACATTATACGAAAAATATAGAATTGGTTCCGTAGCCAAAGATGTAGTTACAGTGATGCTTAAATTGTATTGCAACTGTAATAACGATATAATATAGCAGTATATCAGTACTTCCATAACATATGCTTTACCAAATGGGTACTCTTTTGTGTACACTCTATTTAAATGTTAATATTGGATTGCATAAAAAAAGTCTGTGGTCATAAAAGTAATTTAGTAAAGAAAAAACAGAAGTCGGATGGGAGTGACACCTCTTGGTGCATTCACTATCTTTGTACACTTTGAGCGACACAACTCGCGTTGGGTGGGCAAACATTGCCCTCAAGTGGAAAGAGACTGCAACAACAGTAGAAAGACCTCTGTGCTACCCTGCGGTTTGCCCCCATTGGGCCTCTGGGCCGTGCGTCTAAACAAAAATATAAATATATTAGGTACGTTATTTTTTGGGTAACGACCCACACTTCTCCTACATTTTTTATGCATATCGTCAAATATAGCAAGAGCCTGAATCCTGCAGATAGCATTTATGATTGATGGTAGTATTTATGATAATGATCTGCAAATGTATCTAAGAGGAACAATATCTAATTGTGTTATACCGCATGTGTTTGTATTTTACCCACGGATTCAAAATCACAGAATCTTAGAATTAAAAACTTAGAAGAAAAAATATAGTCTTGCTGTGAAATATATTAACTCGGCAACTCGGCACCAAGATGATCAGGGGGAAGGCAGAGGAGCTGCACCGTGTTGTTGCATATCTGGGGGGAATTTGATTGGCGTGTGGGGGAGAGGAGCGGGGTCAGCCACCACTTCGCAGGGCTGGTTACTTGACCTCGTGAACTGGATTCCTCTGGTCAACGGTGCGGGAATGTTCGACGTCACCGTCGCTTAACTTAATCATGGGTTATTCCGCGCGCACGCCAGCACCCGATGTCCAGCCCCCCGGGCCGCGTGGAGACACGCAGAGGATCCAACAAGACGAAGTGAGGTTCTCATTATGCGACTAATGAGCCGTCTCCATGGCAGCCGTATCCGTGAGCCAATGGGGCGACTCCTGTGCAGGGTCAGCCTCGCGACGTGCCTGCGACGAGGGGGCCGGCGCGCAGCAGTTAGCGCCGGGAAGAGCTCGTTAAATTGTCGTTTTTGGCCAATATGTTCGTCTGTGGCGAGGCAGGCCAATCAGCCGTCCCGTCGTTCATCACCGTCAGCTGTGTGATGACATTAGCAGGTGTTTACTGAGACGCCATTCACGGGAAGACGAATGGTGGCTCTGAAATCCCTCCGCGCTCAAGCTCTCTCGGTCATTTTATATACAGGTGTATTCTAGATAGCGTCACGGGGGATTCAATTCAATTCAATTCATTTTATTTTGTATAGCCCAAAATCGCAAATTAAAAATTTGCCTCGGAGGGCTTTACAGTCTGTACACATGCAACATCCTCCGTCCCAAGACCCTCACATCGGCACAGGAAAAACTCCCCAAAAAATAAAAAAACCCTTCCAGGGAAAAAGAAACCTTAGGGAGAACGTCAGAAGGAGGGATCCCTCTCCCGGGATGGACAGACTGCAATGGATGTCATGTGTACAGAATGACTCATACAGATGTAGAATACATTCAATTTCTATAACAGAAATTATTCAAAGAATTCCAAGTAGCCGGCCAGATGTATGACAGGACCACTGCAGGGGCCACCACCATCAGATCGAACCACCATCCACCGAAGACTGTGGGGAGGGAAAGCAAAGATTTTAGGAAAGGGTAATAGTGATATGAATCATATTTAAAATTATGATGATGATGATGATGATGATGGCAGCAGCAGGTGCCAGCAGGGTCACAGCCGGAGTCAGGACCAGGGTCCTGAGGGAACTACGATCTGCAGAGACCTGCTCAGCGAGAAAGCACAAAGAACTCCCGGGAAAGAGCTGACTTAGTCATGTGCATTAATGCAACGTGGATTCTAGTAAAAGGGGAGAGAGAGAGAGAGAGAGAGAGAGAGAGAGAGAGAGAGAGAGGAGTTCGGTGTGTCCTAAGAAGTCCCCCGGCAGTTTAAGCCTATAGCAGCGTAACTAAGAGCTGGTCTAGGCAAGCCTAAGCCAGCCCTAAATATAAGCGGTATCAAAGAGGAAAGTTTTAAGCTTTATCTTAAAGGAGCTGACTGAATCTTCCCCCCCGGACTGAAAGTGGAAGCTGGTTCCACAAAAGAGGAGCTTGATAACTGAAGGCTCTGCCTCCCATCCTACTTTTAATAACTCTAGGAACAACAAGTAACCCAGCATCTATAGAACGCAGCTGCCTTGCAGGGCAGTAAGGTGTTACAAGCTCTTTAAGATAAGAAGGTGCCTCACCAGCAAGCGCCTTGTAGGTGAGGAGAAGAACCTTAAATTCTATTCTTGATTTAACAAGGAGCCAGTGCAAAGCAGATAATACAGGTGTGATATGGTCTCTTTTATTAGTTCTTGTTAATACACGTGCTGCAGCATTCTGAATCAACTGAAGAGGCTTAAGAGATTTACAAGAATACCCTGCAAACAAAGAATTACAGTAGTCCAGTCTGGAGGAAACAAATGCATGAACTAATTTTTCTGCATCACCTTGAGACAGGAAATTCCTGATTTTCGATATATTACGTAGATGAAAAAAGGCAGTCCTTGAAGTTTTCTTTATATGAGAGTTGAAGGACATATCCTGGTCGAAGAGAACTCCAAGATTCTTGACGGTGCTGCTGGATACCAGAGAAATTCCATCCATAGAAACTGTATCACGTGACAGCTGACTTCGAAGGCGCTCTGGGCCTATCAAGATAACTCAGAAAAAACAGAAGTTTAGCATCAGGAAGTTGCAGGTCATCCAAGTTTTGATGTCTCCAAGACATTCTTGAAGCCTAACGAGCTGTTCGGTCTCCTCTGGCTTGATCGACAGATACAATTGAGTATCGTAGTTGAGTATCAATGGAAGTTGATGCGGTGTTTTCTGATAACGTCGCCCAAAGGAAGCATATAAAGGGTAAATAAAATGGGTCCAAGCACAGAACCTTGTGGGACTTCGTGACCAACATTGGTGGTCTTCGAGGATTCTCCGTTGACAAGCAAAAACTGGGATTGATCCGATAAATAGGATTTAAACCAGCTAAGTGCAGTTCCTTTAATACCAATCAAATGTTCTAGTCTCTGCAGCAAGATACAATGATCGATGGTGTCAAAGGCGGCACTGAGGTCCAGCAAGACAAGAAAAGAGACAAGTCCTTGGTCTGATGCAAGTAGGAGATCATTCGTAATTTTCACCAGGGCTGTTTCTGTCCTATGATGCACTCGAAATCCGGACTGAAAGTCCTCGAACAAAGCATTGTTTTGAAGAAAGTCACATAGTTGATTTGCGACGGATTTCTCAAGGATCTTCGAGAGGAAGGAAAGATTAGAGATCGGTCTGTAGTTAGCCAACACCTCCGGAGGAAGAGTAGGTTTCTTAAGAAGAGGTTTAATTACAGCTATCTTGAAGGACTGTGGTACATGTCCTGTCAACAAGGACAGATTCATAATATCCAGTAAAGGCGTGCTAATTAAAGGAAAAACTTCCTTAAGCAGCTTAGTTGGAATAGGATCCAAGAGACAAGTAGAAGATTTAGACTTTGAAATTGTAGAAGTCAGTTGATCCAGGGTGATGGAAGAGAAGCCATCCAAGTAGGCATCAGGGCCTACTGCTGCACCCAGGGTTCCTACATCCGAGGACAGGTCGGCACTAGTTGAGGGCAGGAGACCATCAATTTTCTCTTTGATAGTCAGAATTTTATCATTGAAGAAGTTCATAAAGTCGTTACTGCTGAGGTCCAGAGGAATACATGTCTCAACAGAGCTGTGACTCTCTGTCAGCCTAGCCACAGTGCTGAAGAGAAACCTGGGTTGTTTTTATTTTTCTATATTAGTGATGAGTAGTAAGATCCTCTTGCGCTCCGGAGAGCCTTCTTATATGTTTTAAGGCTGTCTTGCCAGACTAGCCTAGATCCTTCTGATTAGGTGGAACGCCATAGTCGTTCAAGCTTCCGTACAGTTTGCTTTAAGTTGCGGGTTTGAGGGTTATACCAAGGTGCAAACTTCCTACTTGTTGCCATTCTTTTTTTCAGAGGAGCAATAGCGTCCAGCGTCGCTCTCAGAGAGCCCGTAGCAGTATCGAGAAGATTATCTATTTGGGACGGACTGAAGTTTTCATAGGAGTCGTCCGGTATCTTGAAACAGGACACTGAACTTGTAGCAGAAGGAATCGCTTCTTTAAATGAAGCTACAGCGGTATCCGATAGGCATCGACTGTAGAAACCTTTGGCAGGAGGAGGTTCCGGTAGTAGAAATTTGAAGGTTATCAGACAATGGTCCGACAAAAGAGGATTCTGTGGAAAGATTGTTAAATGTTCTATCTCAATACCATACACAAGAACCAAGTCGAGTGTGTGGTTAAAGCAATGAGTTGGTTTATTTACCCTCTGACAAAAACCAACTGAATCTAATATGCATGCTGGGATCGATCCCAGCATGCACTGCGGGTGGAGGAACGCCGGTTCATCACAGGGTTTAAACACACAGCGTCTGACCTCTATGTCTCTCTGAATCTAATGTCCTTCAAAGCCGAGACAATGCAAAGATAGCCTTCAAACTGGAACACACATGAGATTACTTGTAACATTTCTTTTTCAAAATCAGGTTTCTTGGCAATGTCAATGACAACATTAATAATTCATACAATTTCACAAGGTGTAAAGAGAATGCCACGGCAAAGTTTTTTTGCATCTGTATTTCTTATCAGCTAAGCTACATACATGGTAGAACATCTTTTTTTCACAACTGGTTTTCAGGTGCTCTTCAATTGGGCGAACCCTGACCCCGTATCCAAAACAAATGTGCAGTAATGAGCCAAGTTAACCTCTTTCTAAAAAAAATAAGCCTCGCAGTGCCAGGATTATAAGGGAAACTCGGCGACTGTACAGCAGCCATCATGTCCTCTGTTGTGAACCAGATGAAGATACTCCTTCCTGGCTTGTGCTACAACACCAACAAAAAACCCATTTGTTTTAGTGATTTAGCAAGAGATAATACATTATTAAACCACCAACAAAACTACAGCTCTGCTCATTCAATAGAAATGTGACAAGGGGGGTGATGGCTTGTTTCAGACTGTAACGACCTAGAGCGATTGGAACCCTAGCCAAGCGTTAACAATTAGGGAATTATGGTCAGAGAAGCATCCCAGAGTCATGCATGCAAATCCAAATAGCAAACACCAACGATTGAATAAAGCGCAGGATTAGGCCGCTACTTAACATTTGAAAAAAGAACACCCAGTGCTGTTCATCCTAAGACCAACACAACTACTCAACCACTGCAAGTATTAAATGAGATCACGGATCTCTGCCTGTCTGACATCTCAGTGGAGGTCCGCTCACCACCTAAAAATCAACCCCGACAAGAATGAACTGCTTCTCTTTCTAGGAAACGACTCTCCTACCCAGGACCTGACCGTCGACTTTGACAACTCCGTGTTAACGCCGACTTTGGCCGCTAAGAACGGTGTGCTGCTCGGTGTGACGCTTGACAGCCAACTCTCCCTGACTCCAAACATTACAGCGACCACCCGATCCTATAGATTAGGAGAATACGACCCCTCCTCCACTAAGGCGGCGGCGCAGGTACAGATTCAGGCTCTCGTCATCTCCCGCCTGGACTGTTCTAACTCTCTCCTCGCAGGTCTCCCTGCTGCTGCCATTCCACCTCTGCAGCTCATCCAGAATGCAGCAGCTCGACTGGTCTTCAACTTTCCTAAATTCTCCCACACACCTCCGCTCCTCCGCTCTCTTCACTGGCTACCAGTGGCTGCCCGCATCCAGTTCAAAACATTGGTGCTCACGTACCATGCAGTGAATGGATCGGGTCCAGCCTATATCCAGGACACGGTCAAACCCTACATCCCAACCTGCGCACTCCACTTTGCATCTGCCAAACTGCTTGTTCCTCCCTCATTGAGAGCAAAACACTCAACAAGATCACCACTCTTTGTTGTCCTTGCTCCGAAATGGTGGAACGAACTCTTTGATGACATCAGGACGGCAAACTACATTGTACATTTAATGGCTCTTATATAACAAGTTGTAGATCGGCTTATTTGATGAAATTGCACTTTCTTGTTTCTTGTTCTTTGAGTTTGTATCCCTATGGTTGAAATGCAGTTAAGTGGCTTTGGATAAAAGCGTCAGCTATAGACATGTAATGTACGTGACCAACACAAGTTCGACAGATCAGTAAATAACCCAAATTATTCACCGCTAGTCCGCCTTCCCTGCCTTGTAGCGTACACCCAGACTCTGTCGCAAACTTTTCAAACTCAAACCTTCCAACCTGTAGATTTATCCGTTTATGGTCCTCTTATTATGCCCTTGCTCAACTGCTATTTTCTGCGATAACATTTTCTATAGATATTCAAGTATTTTTGTTGAGACCATAGGTCAGCCAACTAAGAGGCACTATAGTGTGTTCGTTAGTCAGAAATATGAATAAGAAGCAGGCTTTATGAGAAAGTTGTCCCATTTTGAGAGTTTTTGTTTTTTAAAGGAAAGATTTGAAAGGTAGAGATTTGTCGGTACCATTTGATAATACAATAAACATATAAAATAAAATAATGCTCTGTTTCTGCTTTGTAGAATTCCTGATAGAATAAAATGTACGGCCTTTGTGACCCTTACTCGTTGGAAGCAAAGGGTTGTTTGAGAACCACCAAAATCACCCAAAAATAAAAGGATCAGCTGAACTTGACTCGAAGGGCCAGTCCTTAAGATTCAGCATTTCTAGTGAAAATCGTGGAATTGTGTCGACAGTTATGAAGTTTGCAGTCTACTTTTCGATAGCTTCAAGTTTCCACAATTGATTGCATATGTTCATTTTGTCTGTGTGTGTGTGACCTCATGTTAAACTCACAAGCTGTTGGTCCTTCCGTCTCCGGCCGCCACAGCAGTGTTTGCAAGTGAGTGTGTGTGTGTGTGTGTGTGTGTGTAATGGAATCCGTGCTGACCCACTCTTCAGTGGACTCTGCTGTAATTACACGACTCATCGTCTGGGCCGAGGCACACTAAGTCCGCTTTTGTCCGCTTTATGTTTTGCATGTAAACTCAGTCTTGCCACCTCTTGCTTTCGTGATGCCCAAGAATGTCCAACAGGGAAGTGTGACAGCTTGCTGCCGTGCAGGACCCGAGGAGCCCTTCTCCTTCCTCCGCCTGCTGATCTTCATTTGGCTTACGCAGGAGCTGGCACTACCGATGTTGTCAGACAAAGAAAAAAGCAGCTACAATTGTGCTACATTAAACATTTAGCTGTGCTTTCCCCTTGAAGATGAAAATAACTATGAAAAAACTTGTCCCATCAAATCCACTTCTGCAGCAGCTAGTTGGTTTGTACTGGGATTGTCTTCGCAGTGGTGTCATTTCTTAGGCCAGACCTCCCCCTTTTCAAAAAAAGTTCTGTTTCTTAACTATATTTGTCATTCTGGCAGTGCACCAGCCTCCTTCCTTGTTTGGTCCTTTTTACTTTGCGTGGAACTTTCCCCATGTTTCCTCATGTCTCCTCACGGCGAGGATAAATATTTCATAAAGAGCCGCAGGCTTTCTCTGGCACATGCTGTACCTCGCCTCTACCCAGGCAGCGGAAAAACCAAACAGCAGAGGAAGTGGACGGACAACTCAGCAACAGACAGGCGTTTGTTTTTTAAATGGTTTACTCCACACCTCTTTTTCCCTTTAGCACATCACCCCCCATTCCAAACCTCTGAATAGTCTTTTCACCAAGTATTCCATCTAATCAGTTGGTAATCACTTGCGTATAAACAAGTCTTTGAATAATAGAAGTATTGAATATTAGTAAGGTGTAAGTAAATCTTTCATTATATATATATATATATATATATATATGCAACTTAAAAGGCAAAATATGCCACATTTTTCAGTTAATTAATGTGTTCCATACGGTTTTGGATAATAGAATGAATCATTTCAGGTCGAACAAAGGTTTTCTCGGCCGCCCTGGTGGTCTGTAGGGGAAATACTGCACTTGCAATTGCAGGAGCGTCGGGTCGCCCCCACAGGCTCAGAAGTCTCGTCATCGCGAGAGTCTGTGTCTTTACGGCGAGAACTGCTACACGCCGCCCCAGTGAAAGGCAGGCTCGTAGCGCAATGGCGATATTTGTGCAGTTATCAAGGCGGAACCAGCAACAAAACAGCGAAAGCCCATGTCGGAGCAGGCAAGAAAGAGGAAAAGGGCTCTGGACAGAGAGAGGAGTCGTTCACAGGTGAACATCGGGCAAGCCTTTTCCGAATGGCGAGAGCTCAAAGAGAAAGAAGGCTGCACGGCTGAGCGGACCTCGCGAGAACAGCTGATCATCTTTACGACGGTGCACTTTCTAATTTTCGGCCTCTGGGGGAAATCCTCGCTGGAAAATCAACCCCGGTTGCATAGTGTACCTTTAAAATGTAAAGTTTTATGAAGGTTTTATTTAACGAATGAGATGAACAACGCCAAGACTTGGTATTGTTGAAAGCAAACACCTGCTTGCTAATGTGATCAAACTGAGATGCTATAAGGTTTTACCGTGCTCAACAACTTAGCGTTATACATCTGCTAATTATCACTCAACGGAAAGCAGCAACGTCAGTATCAGATTCCTGTAAATGTTGCATAAAAAAAATATCTCTTTGTAATGCTCATGAAAAATTTCAGTCTGGACCAAAAGAGGTGGACCCTACAGCCAAATCGCTAGCATAAATAAACATCATATTTGAATCATCGAGAGGGGTGCACTGGATAGTTTCTAGCTAGCTAGCTAACATGTTCGGGCGCTGCTGTTCTCTACAGCTACACATAATCCTCTTTATCAGCTCAGTCCTCGTCTCCTGTGCTCGGTCCTTCAGGTGCAGCCTGGATGTGACAGACAGCTGCCAGCGGTGGCCTGGTTTCACACCTTGGCTGCTGCCTCCCCGACCCGCTCTCCCCTCTCCCCTCTCCCCTCTCCCCTCTCCCCTCTCGGGCAAACAGCAGCCTGGGGAACCACAGGCCACCAGGCTGGCGCCAGCCTGTGCGGCTTGGAGCAGAGCAGCTCGCTCGATCAATACCACTGCATTTCCTGTCCATTTGCTCCGGTCTCTTCATTAATAATTACTGCTTGGCGGAGCTTCAATGCGCTCGCTGGCTGGGCCAAGGGGAGAGAGACTTACGTGACCTTTCCCCGCCCCTGGGTCGACTTGGATCACATGCACAGGAATGGGGACGAACACAATAAGGAAACATACGATGACATTCGTCCTGATCCATGCCATCGCTCCCCCTCCTGTGGAGTGGATATCACGCCAAACCCCACTAGGAAAATACCGTGCCGTGCTTATCAGTAGTAGCACACACCTGGTAGAACATGACTTTGGGACACCTTTGCAACCGGATTGGAGCTGCTTTTTCTGTTTGGCAAACACCCACTACAACCAGCAGCTACGGCTTCTGCCCCATCAAAGGTGTGCAGTAGAGAGCGCGGGGAACTAGGTGATGCACGGCTTGCCGCATCATGGCACATTATCCAGATAAATGACATTTCTGCAAAACACCGTGAATTGCGTTCTGCTTGGAATGTGTCTTTCTCAATAAACTAGGTGGTAATAAAACCGGTAGGTTTTCAAATGCACCTTGGCGGGTTTTGTCCTCCACAGGGAAGGAGAGGTAGGGTATGTATCGGAGAACGATGCACGACACGACGCTGATGCAATGGGTTTTTCTTCTTTTTAATGATGACCATTTAGGGAACAGCCAATGCTTTGCACACCGCCGTCCAGCACAGAGCAGTTTCTCAGAAGTTGATTTGTCTCAACTGTTCAGTGGTTATCGTCCTGTTGCCTCTGTAGACAAAGACAATGTGTGTGTGTGTGTGTGTGTGTGTGGGTGGGTCTGAGTGTCCAGCTCAAAATCTGGTGATGGCGGAGGCGATGTTCTCCAAGGCGGATCGAGCTTCGGAGGAGGGGAAAACCTGGATGGCCTCCAGCGCCATGTTGCCATGGTGATGGCATAAGTCCACCGCTGAGCTGACGCCTTTCTCCGACTTCACTGTTGCCAAAAGCTGCCGGGAGGGAGGAAGGGGGGTGGAAACACAAGTTAGCGTTGGTCCTGTAGCCGATTGTTGTGAGCCGCCGCAAAGTCGGCCCCCACTAAAAGTGACCGGATGGTATGGAAGCAGAAAAAAAACATATGATTGTATAACACAATCATGTAAGCTGCCCTGAAGGCAGCTTATCACATTGTTACTTCTGTAGGTTGATCTCGGGCATCTTGCAGCCTCCGACTCTTTCAGTCTCCTTATTATGGCACAACATCACAAGAGGCATCTTTTGCTGCGGTCCGCGTAGTAAGTTAAGACGCACGTACGCACCCAATTGGACTTATACACTCTTCAATGGTTATATAGCCAAGTAAATGGGGTGAAATAAGCTGAATGGAAGCAAAGTTTGACACCCTATGGGTCCCACAGACTTTACTTTTCCTCCCGAGATATCCTGTCCCTCCCCACTGTCGCGCTCTCATCTCTTCTTCCTCTAAACTCTCTGCCCAGGTCTGCTGAAGGAGATTCTCTCACATGGTTCACTGTCTCAGAGCCGCAGTGTCTCCTCCACAAATAGGCCTCGGTAACCAATCCTTCCTGCTCTGGTTTCAGACGGGACCAGACAACCCCCACGACACCACCGGACCCCTCCTCTGTAGCTCCGCTCTCTTCTTGCACCCCCGTCGTCCCTCCCTCGTCCCTCACACATTGACTTTGGGAGGCTCACGTCTCAACTTTGATCTGGGTTACGTGAGAAGACGCCCCGTTTCTCTGCGATGGCTCGGTCAGGTCGCATACAAGGGAACATGCAGAATTAAAACAACTATTTTATTGGAAATTTCACAACAAGCGTATTGGATGTGGCTGCACATTAAATAGTGGAATACACAAAGTAGTGGGCTTACCTTGGAGTAATCCAGCTGGTTCCTCAGTGTTGTTGCCTTGCAATGAGAAGAGAGAGTGAGGTTGCCATTACATTGCAATCGTAAAGTTTTCAAAACAAAAAGAGGGACAAGTTTATGAAACTAAAGACAAAAAAAACAACTTTGGTTTTGATAATCAAAGGATGGATAAAAATGAGTCGGGTTAAAGAAATGAATACCGTAATAGAGAGGCCCACAGATCAACCTTTGATTCACTACAAACCCTTTCAAAGCCTCGTTGGACTTTCTACATTGAGTAAACCCGGTGCAGCGTGCTCACAGTACAACTATTCGTTTCGAATTCTCACAGATTATATAATTGGAAACAAGGTCAGACAATCAGCACAGGAAACGTGAGGAGATTGTTAAAGTAAGCAGCTGAACACAAATATCTGTAAGAACCAACGCTTGCAGAGACATTTCGGCCGGCGCCGCTCGTACCTGCTGCAGCTGCTGACGCCATCTCTGCTGACCGACGATCTGCTGGTGGAAAAGAACCGGGGCGGCGCTCAGACTGAATGACGCCGGCTCTCCTGCGTCGCTCTTCACAAACGGCTGCAGGTCGGAGTTTAGCTGCGGAGGAGACGGAGCGCGTCACGTGACGGATCGGGGGCCGAGCTCCTACTCTGTGACTCCCGGGCATCCGTTACAGAGCGCGACCAGGTGAGCGTGCGCGCCCTCCCTACCTAATGAGCCGTGAGCCCGATGAGCGCGCTCTAGTGCCCTTGTAGCTCCTGAGGCCAGCAGACAGGCAGCTGCAGGAGAGGGCGAACTCACCACCGGGATTCTCACATTTCATACGAGAATCAGCTACGACGTGAAGCGGCTCATCCAAATACTCTTGTGTTGTTGAACTAAAATAAGGCCACGTTGTGAAGAGGGACCGTTAGAAGCAGATTCATTTCTTTATTTTGATTTAAACCAGTAAGAGTACATTGGTCAGGAGGGACAGCGACTACATTAAAGCTACCGAACCTACCACATCTCCAGGCGCGGCCCAGCCAGGACGGAAGGCCTCTCTCTGGCTGCATATGGACCGTTCTAATGTTTCCTCATTAATCAGAGCAAGAAGATGATTTTGTGCCTGTAACAAAACCCCCCAAGTAGTAGCTAACTGTTGTGAACGTCGCCCGTCCCGTTGTGTGGGTGGGACGGTCCGATGAGACTCACCTTGTGGCCCAGTGATATGTGCTTGCCGTACTTGAAGGCCAACATTTGGGACCCCTTGTCGTGGTTGGCGAGCTCCATGGCAGCTTCACAGCTCTTGGCCAGCAGCGCCCCGTGCGACAGGAAGGCGCGGTCCTCCCACGCCGCCGCGTCCACGCCGCCCTTCTCCTGCAGGGCAAACACAAGGAAGAGATGCCGCGGGTCCTGAGCCCTCAACTTAAAAAAATAAAAAAGGTTCCCCCAGAGTACGTCAGAAGCAATTCAACTCAGTATTACCCCAGAGAGCTCCGTTTGTTGAGATAGGAAAGACTGAAAAGGTGAATCTATGGCAATTAAGTGGGCATTTTGCAAAGTGAAACACATTACAGAAGAGGTTAGGATCAAAACTTGAACTGGCTGCAGCTCAGTGAAATGACAGCAATAGCAGCAAAGGCTTTGACCACACGGAACGCGGCATACTTGTAGGTCAAGTGCTTCTCGTCACTCATGTTGGATCATTGTGTTTGGCCGTTTTGGTGTCACACAGGTGTACCTCAGTAGTACTGTTGTTCTCACTGTAGATCCCTTGAACCACATCGCAGATGGCGCTCGAGATCAGTTCTACAACCTGCCGAAAACATTAAAAACACCAGACGTTTGGGTTAGAAGGACGATCCTAAAGCATTATCAGAACATCCCACTGCAGAACATTCACCCACCATCCTCTGATTGGTCGGACACGTAAAAACCGTTCGCCTTCTCCCTCGTTATCATTCACTATCAATTAAACTCCTAAGGAAGACATTTAAAAAACAGGCAAGGACTAAACAAATAGATACAAATTGAGGGTTGTTTAAGGCTGCAGTAGCTCGTTTCCTCTTACAGGGGGCATGCATGACTACATTTTGGCTGACGCACATGCAGCTTTTTTCACCACCACAGAGAAGCTGCGTCTTTCCAAGTGACAATTCCAAAATCCGGACCTGATGAAAGAGTGAGGTGCGTCTCTCTTCCGGAGGAACAAGGTTACATTTAGAGCTCCTTCGGCTCACCCCAGACCTCCTTGGTTGGTCAAAAAAGTCAGCTGACGCTGGCTCACTCCGCCGGCCTCGCGGTGCCCTGTGGGTAACATGAGCTTACGCCCCGCTGACCCGAAAGGACAATGTGCCTACAGTGTTACCAGATGTGGTGTCTCTGCCTGGAGCGGGGGCCAGCGGTGGGCTTTATTTGGAAAGTATCAGATAAGCTCTCCCCCTGAACCCCTCCCTTACTCCATTCCCAAATCAAGGCAGATCGTGTTTTACCGACAGGTCGGAGAGGGGCGGTAAACCGGAGGGCCACAGTGAGATTACTTTATAATTCATAACAGTAGCGGCCCAGGCTTCCTCTCAAGGCCACGACACTTGATCTCAATCGCTATCCCTGACTTGAAAGGAAAAAATAAAGATGCTTTTTGAGAAAAGGTAAAAAGAACGCATGAAGCTGATGCGCAACAATGACCACACACACGCCGCGGAGAATCCAACCCTGCACCCTGGGCAGCGGATGGGGTCACCGTGAATCTTTTCCAGGTCCATATTTCCAAGACTTGAGTCAAAAACAACGTCAAAGGTTGCAGTAACCCATCTTCCCAAAAGTTGTCTTAAGGCCATTGCAATTATCGTCTCTCAGGTAACTAATTCACCTCCTTCTTCTTAACAAAACGGCGACGAAGAGCGTTCCCGAAAGTATGAGCGTCAGCTGTGGTTTGCCCCCCGTTCATTTTGTTTTGCTAACCTCTTCAACCATGAGAAACTGCCGGCTATTGGATGTCCCCTTATTACTCTTAACAGAAAAAAGGGCAACTTTGGGGGACGTTTCCTGTGGCTGCTTCGGGTTACAGCCTCACTCCCCGTAAACAGCGCGGAGCGTTTTGTTTGGACTAACAGTTTCGGCCGTCGTCCGTGTGCTGTTTTGGTGCCACTTGAGTTTTGAGCGCCATCGCTCCTGTCAACAATGAACCGCGCTGCGAGAGGGACCAATTTTCCGACATGCTCGCTGTGAATGGCCGCTTAATGGGATTAAATCCTCATTAGCTCGACTCATCAGCAGGCCCGCCATCATTTCATTCCCAGCGTCGTTGTTTCTTCTCCATCCTTTCAGGGAAACAACAGTATCAACTCTATTACTGTAATTTGCCGCACAGCCACAGATTGACAATTATCCCTCATAACACCGTTGCATCCTAAGCAAGCTAATTAGCGTCGAAAAGGAAGCGCCACACCTTTAAAATGATCTTTAATTTACAAAAGGAAATGTTGAAAAGGGTTGCTTGCGACTTCCGCCACGTGATGTACCGTGGACGTCGCTTACGACCTCCTCTGGGAAGGCGACATAAAGTCAGACCGCCGCGAGCTGCATCCAAAGCTTTGGGGGCGGAGGTAAGGGGCCGGTGGGGGGGCAGAGAGAGAGAGAGAGACAGAGAGAGACAGAGAGAGAGAGAGAGAGAGCAAGACGGTTATTTTGATCCAATCGGGCAACCGCATTCTGACGGAGCAGCGTGGTGACAGCATCTGTCAGCGAGGGGCTACCAGGTCCCGCAGCAGATAGGATCTGAGGTGCACTTACGGCACCACCCTCTCCCCCCACCAGCACCACTGAAAACCAAACAATCTCTCGCACCACATTGTTCTGCCACGCGCTGTTGTGAAGGCCGGCCTCACAGGTGCTTTTGGAGGACTGATGTGCTTTACTTTATGAGCGTGAGGAGGATGATCACCACCATGCCTCAAACAGGAAATGCAGACAGGGCTAAATACCACACGGAACGTCATCTCTCTGCCCGCTATGCTCCAGAGATTAGACAAAATAAAAACAGAGGTATTACAGATCGGGTGAAGAGGGCGTGTGCAGTGCATGCAATGTGTGAAAATAGCTCTCAGAAATCTACTGTGGGAACCCTGCAGTGTGTAATCACTGCAGGCGTGAGATGTTGAGGGTGGATGTGCTAGAGAGAAGACGTGAGGATCAGGGCAGACATGAGGACGGATGTCAGGGCCGATGTCTCAAGGGGCTCCGGTTTGTTCTGACGGACAGACCTTTGTGTTATTCAGTTGAGCGAGTCCGGTGCAGGCGTTTGCCAGGAGGAAGTCGCCGCTCAGGACCGCCATCTTATTCCCAAACTCCATGTCCTTTAGTGGGCCGTCGGAGTCCCTCCACCCCTTCAGGTCGACAATCCCACGGTGCACCAGGAACGCCGTGTGGATTAACTCTGTGATTTCTGCCAAGTGTCGCTGACTGTGAAACAAAAAAAATATTACATTAAAAAAAAAAAAGAAATCCCTTTTTTTCCTCTTTCCTTTCTTCTCAACAGCTTTTACGAGAGGCGTTCTGGAGGCTTGACGGTTAGAGAGCTTTTTGACAGAAACCTTTTCATTGTTTTTATTCCAGCGAAATATGCAGGTGGGAAAACTCATTCACACCATCACGTACAGGTGTGCTGACCCGGAAGGCGGTCAATCGGGACAAAGGATTTGTACAATTTAATTTTCTCCCTTGAGCAAAAAGGGAAAAACATATTTTTAGTCAATAAAATGCAATATTCACATTGTGGATTCTTGTTTTTTTTCATTTATTCATTTGACATAAATATGCACCACAGCTCCTCAGGGATCATCACAGTTTATTCAACTGCTATCAGACACATTTACAGAGCAGACCACTTACAATAATAAATTACTGTGCATCTTAAAAGAGAATAGATATCTCTACAACTACAATTTGATTTAAACACCTTTCAAGTCAAAATCAGCGTACTCAAGGGCATGAACCAGCCCGTGTGTCAGACGTCTTGATGCACAGCGTGTCGGGAGGCCTACATTAAAAAAAGAAATTAAAACTCATCATTAACAAATAAAAGCCATTCTTGATTAAGAGAGAAGACATAAAAGTGGCCTTTGAATGGAGCCTTTCAGAGCGGCCTCAGGGAGGATATAATCAAATGTTGATTCAGCCATCGGTGGGGGATAATTAGGCCCCTCTCCATATGGAAGGAGCTCGCCACGCTGCGACAGGAGGGATCCATCCAGACAGGGTCGGGTGCGCTGATAGCCACTTACGACCTTCTTTCAGCCACTGTGAGAACCTGATGAGCCGGTCGTCTGCCTTGCGCTTCAACCCCTTTCTGTACCCCCACACACACACACGCGCACACACACACACACACACCTCACAGCCAGGTAATTGTGTTCAACGCCGGCGTGGAAAAGATGTGATTAAAATTCAATAATGTAATCTATTTCGCCTCTCAATCACATCCATTGTCTGGTTGGTTTCTCAGCTCGCTGACGCAGAGCAACAACACGGTCGCCCCGAAGGAGAATTAATAAAGTTCAGGATTTGAAATAAGTGAAAATTAATGGATTGGCAGACTGCGCGTTCTTGAGGCGCCTCGGCGTGACGCCTGCTCGGCCGGCTTAGAGGAGCGCTGTTACAGCAGGAGGGGGACGAGCAGGAGTGCTGGCTGATTCGGGGTCACAGAACTAACATTTTAGGTGTTTTGGCCAAACACAGACTTTGGAAGCAGAAATGAATTGATAATCAAAGCTCACGCTTTGGGCTGATGCATCTATCAAACGTCATCCAGCTCCCTCTCGAGCAGAAAAGCCTTTATAAAACTTTATAAAATTTGTGCAATTCTGCAATAGTGAAGTTCCTCTTTTAATCTATGATTATAGATTCTTCTCAGTTGAATGAATTGCCCTAACAGCTTTTATTTATATCTTATTACAGAAGCAGAGCCTATGTGGACACAACAACCCATCCTTTGAGATATTTATATACCGTATGTAATATAGTAAATTTTTTTGATAAACCATAAGAAGTTAGCTATGGATAAGGGAACCACATGGGGATGCCTGCTTTTGGCAAATTCACCATATGATAAATCATAGTGCTTCATCACAATGTTGTAAAATTTCCAGAAAGCTTAAAATACATGTGTATACCAAGAGGGATAACTGTGACGGCGTCAATGATATAGTCAAATCTGCTACGGTGGACAATTCGGTACAATCTTTCAGCATATATTGTGACATTTCCAGACTAATTCATACGGTGAATCATGGGACCAGAAATCTACTGGTTTGGCTTCAATCAACACACATAGCGTTCACTAATAATGTGTCAGCACAAAATACGAGCTAGGAAATATGAGGAAGTCAAAACCCTTGGAATTAGTTTGAATTTTGGATCTCAAAGTATCCGCAACCTAAAAACCCAGATCAGTTGAACCCCGGTGAATCCGCATGCTGAAGCTGTGCCTCCACCACCAGTCCTGATCGGTAACAGTAGCGCTGGGGGAGGAAAAAAGGGGGACAAGGGGGCCGGTGTATAAATAGCTTTGGTGCCCAGTTGCATAGCAACCGATGCCATCTTGCCGAGGTGTAACGCCCCCCACCACGCCCCTTGTCCTGACTGCTCTGTTCCATTTTCCTCCCTCTGCAGTCTGCCTTCCCCATCAGACGCAGCCTTGCGGATGTGAGTGCGTCCCCGGGTGTGATTTAAAGAGGCGGCCTGTCCATCAGCCCGGCGGCGTGATGTGCTCAGTGGCACGCTTTCATTTGTCACCAGAAATTGAGAGGTGCGGTGGGCGCGAGTTGCATCTGTGCGTGCGTGTATTATCGATCCATCGGCCCGTCCTTCCATCCTTCATAGTTGGGCCTTTATGAATCATCAGTGTCAGGCAGCAAAGTGGGAAATGTTTTACAAATGCTGCCTGTCAGGAGGGAGGAGACCATCCCCCGGAGGTTTCAATCACTCCCCCTCTCCCACCAATGCCGCCCCAGCCCAACTCCCACCATTCTTCCAGCTCCTCCATCAGATGTGCTAATGAGCCCAAGGAGGGGTAGTGGGGGGGATTGAAGGAGAGAGAAAGAGACAAGATGCAAATGAGGTGATCAAGTCATGCTGCGTGTGTGTGTGTGTGTGTGTGTGTGTGTTTGGCCTATCCATCACACATGAGTGAGGGAATGCTGCACGTTGCATTCAGCGTTCCGGGAGTCGCGGCGATGCGAGTGCCCAGTTATGACACGAGTCAAGTTTGTGAGACCTCCACTTGGCGAGAGACACGAGCCGTGTAAGGCCCTTCAAGTGCTCCCACGGCGCCCGGGGTCATTCCAATTAGTTCTATTAGGATGTCCGCGCACGGACGCGGCTCGCCAACACACGTGTGCCGTGTGGTGTGAGCAGGAAAGAAAGGAGCCTTTGAGGCAGCCGGCGCGCAGCCTCGCCAAACGCAGCAGTCACTTCTGGAAAACGCTTGGCACGCATCCCCCGTTCTGAGCTGTGTGGATTTAGACCTGATGGTGTTTGATGTAAAGTCAGGGAAGACCAAAGTTTAGCATTGGACACAACCCAAGCGGCCGGAAAATCAAAATCCTTCCCTACATTAGGCATCAGGGATCCATCCTCTGAGGAACACGGATGTCTGAACATAAATGTAATGTAATGACAGAATTACCTGATACCCAGATGTTATTCCTCTGCAGCCATGTAACAGGGATGAATTGGCTCTGCTCGCAACGTATCACATGTTGACTGCCCACTGTTTTCTGCGGCCTGTGTGTGGTTACCGACAGGAAGCAATACCTGCAGACTTGAATCAGCAGAGTTTCTAACGAGTGGCCTGGTGGAAAGCAAGCTGCAGTGCAGTGTGGCCTTAAACCCACGAGCTATCTTTTTTATACAGCAGCAAACATTACACTTCAGCCCAGAGTAGTCAAATCAGGAAGGGGGACAAACTACAGCCAGAGGACTTTCCTACTGGCGGCTCCACGGTCATTTGATGGAACTAATTTGCGACAGAGGGAACACAAACAGTTTGTCCGCTACCTCGGGTAGATGCCGCTGACCATGTCCTGAGGCAGGAGGTCGGAGGCCGCGTGGCTCGGCCCCGCCGCTTTCGACATTAGCAGTACGATCAGCCCCCGGGTCTGGAGGGTGCTCCGGCTGTCGTAGACATAACCCCTGAGAAGAAATAGCATCCGTAGGTTAAAGAGCAGACATGGAGAGCGTAAAAAGAAAAAGAGGAAGAAAAAGGAAGCAACATGTAGCATCGGTGCTTCTAACATCTTTTCAGACATCCTGCTGCCATCTGTTGTGCAGAGCCCGGCTCCAGTTACACCTGCTCCCACCGCTTCGCCCCGTTTTAATGAGCAATGTTTAAGGGGCCGCTAACAGCTTGAACACATTCGCCGTCGAAGTAGCAAACTAAATAGTGGAAAATAATTACCGTCGGCCAACATATTACACCTCCTTTGTGCTGAAAAAAACATGCAGTCCAAGCGATTTCAAAAGAAGGTACTTTAAGGCTGCTTTACACCCTGTTGGTTCCAACAATAGCTTCACAAATAATGTGGGAAATAATTCCTACTTGAGACTGACCCAATACACTAAAAGTGACTCGATTCAAAGGACAATGAAATGCTGTATGGAGAGGAGCGTGGGTTAGGCCACTATGATTCCTTTCAGCCTTTGTCAATGGAAGAATAATAATTATACCGGCTTTATTATGTACACATGTTAAAGTAATCTATTTGAAAAGGAACAAAGCAACCAAAACGCTGCTGCGACTGTGTAGCAGCACGGAACCCAACAAACAGGGGAATATTGATACGTTTACTGCTGTAGGACTTCACACAAAACAAACGCACCCAGGGAAACGGTGCATGGTCCGGGGAGGCCGCCTGCGTGGTGGGCAGATTAAATATATTCTCCGTCTCTCTGGGGAGCGGTTAGACAGAGCACCTCTAATCCCGTCCCCATGGGAGCCCCTTGCGCCATGAATCACGCTCTCGTTAGGGGCTTCGAGCCAGACAGGCGGCCACGCCTCCACCCCCCACAGCACCCTCCGCTCCAACACCCCACACTCTCTGACCCACCCCTGCACCACATGGGGGGAGGTGGAGGAACCCGAAGCAGAGAGTGGTTGCGGAAGATAAAGCGTGACGAAAGGAAGGCGACCAGAGATGGAGGGAAGAGAGGCAGACAGGAGTGAGGATGCCAGAAAACATGACACAGTATTCCTGTGCTCGAAGGGAGAAAAATACCCTGACGCTTTGTTTGATCCATACAAATTATATAAATATATACATTGTATATAAAGACTAATTTTGGTCCCAAAAACAGTAATAATTACAATACGGCTGACATCATGCAGGGCCGTCTTTCATAACAGATTTAATGTCAATTTTTGCTCAATCAGAAAAAAAGCTTGATGAACCGAAAACCTACAAATCAAATAAAAAAAGGAAAAAGATAATAAAGCTTCTCTCCTCCTGGGGAGTCCAGTTTATCCAGTGGCCTGGTGTTGGCGGAGGATTAATATTTATGTCACTATCCACACCAGCCCACGTCCATCAATCACAACCGCCCTCCTGCAAAGGGGTGGAGCAGAGATAACCGGGGACAGAGCGAGAGAGAGAAATGGACTGCTGTCATTTTAAAAAGGGTTGTGAACAGGTCACCACGCCTCCTACTCTGTAACTGCTGCGCAGGAATTTCAGGAACTTCAGACACGGCGTGCAGGGGCCGGAGGCAATGCATGCAAATGTATGACCTCGCGCGTGTGCGTGTCTGCGTATTGATCCTCAGTCTGGTTTTTAAGTACTGAGAGACGAATGAATGTGGCCGATACGCTTGCACCTTTCTTGAGGACAGGATGTATCCGATGTGTTTGCGCCCAGTGAGCATTGCAGATAGAGCTCATGCCTTTAGAAGTGGTCATGATTGGTTTATTACAATCTTCCACGCTGCCAAAACACTTCACAGTTCCAAAACGTACAGCAGGTTGTTTTGTTGTTTCCACGGCGAAAAAATGTCCCTCTTGCCTCAAAAATAGTGATAGAAAAAAGGTCCTGATAAAAACACAAATTTACGCATCAGCTTGGTAACAGCATATATGTCTATTATGAAATTTTGACACCTGCCAGCAGCCCCCCCCCCCCCCCCCCCTCCCCCCTCCCCCTCTATTTTTCTGACCCATTTCTTGTCGCATTATCTCCGATCAACCGATGACTCTGGAAAAACAGCCAAACTTCTGACATTCACGATCAATAAACGATGTTAAGCAGATATTGGAAGTTGTGAAATCAAAGAGCTGATGGTGGAGCAGGAGGATGATGCCGAAGTGCTTCCCCCAACTGAGATTCTTCCTTTAAACCAAGCCACCGGTACGTCTTAGGCCGGAGACCATCTTTGATCATGTGGCCGAAATGCCTCCATTTAAAAAACTAATCGCAATGAGAAGAGTATCGACCAGAGGTATCGGAGATCGAGCTCGAGATTGCAGAGAGGAAACGGTGAGGGAAAACGAAAAAGCGCAAAGAGGATACACAAGTCGAAACCTCAAGGACTGTCCTTAAAGCAAGTTAAGTTTCTCCTCCGGGGGCCGCAGTCCGCGTCACTGTAACTGCAGACTTTGGGACAAAGCTCGCTGAGCGGCTGTTTTTTGAGAATGAAAGGGAAGGCAGCATCGACACCTGACTCCACGAGGGTCTGCCTGTCTGCTATTATGGATATTTTTATCCGCCACGCGGCTAAGGCCGAGACACAGTGGGAAATACGAACCAGCCAACCCGAGCTGACAAAGAGGAGTCAGACTGTCAAGAGGTCTGCTACACCCCCACACCCCCCGCTACAACACCCAAATGGATTGTCATATCAGATTCAGGTGTATAGGTTATTACACCCTTGGGCTCCGGTTTCCAACACACCCGTCTGGCTGGAGTTTGCGGACTCGCTCTTCTCGGTGCTCCGAGTCCCTGATTTCCTGGATGAAAACTACTGACTCTACAGGCTGCTTCCATCCTAAAGACATTGGATCCGATTTGGAACATGTGACCTCTTCTGGCTCCTCCATTGTCAGTTCATGATTATGGTCAAGCGGTTGCAAAACAAATCTGCACAAGTATTCACCTTATTCCGCGCGCCAACAAGGGGGCGCCATATAGTTCTGGATTGTCTTTGTCAACTTCCAGTTAAGCAACTCTTTCCAGTTCTGTCCGTTGGCACATCAGCTACTTTTTAAAGATGTCCAGCATTACGTGTTCGGTGCGGGGCTGTCACAACAATTGGGTTAAAAGACGGGCATCCCTACAACAGTACTGTGTGGTCCACGGGAAAACTAGAGCAGAATGTTGTGGGCAGCTTTTAAAGGGCCAATATTTTGATTCATTTTCAACAAGTTAAAATAGGTCTTTCAGTTCCAGAAAACATGTTTCTGAAGTTGTTTGCTGGAAATAGCTTGTAGGAAACGATTGTTACCTCCCTCTATTCCTCTCTGTTTCAGCCCCTTTCAGAGTGTTCTGTTTTCTGCTGCTCATTACATGTTCATGATCTGCAGATAATTTGGCCTCGCCCACAGCTTGTAGAATCGGTGGAAGCGGTCGGCGGGCCGGCTGACAGGGGGGCGGCGGTTGGCGGACTGTGATTGGAAAACGGGATTGGAGGGGGTGGGAATATTCAAATATCTAGGTTTGTGACATAATAAACCTTGGCGATTGTGAACAGCTCACCCAGAAACTGAAGAGGGAATCAATTCAGAAACCTGTATGTCACTCAAAACAGCATTGATGGTTTTTCTTCCAAGTTTGTATGCGTGTGGAAGCACCAGAGACACAAAATAACACTAAAGTGATTTTTCCATAATATGGGCCCTTTAATCTTTACCCCCCGCCATCCAGCGACGAGGACTGGTGTATGAGGCTGAAGGCGCTAAACTTGAAGAAACCTTAGAAAAAGCCCTACGTCTGTCCTTTTCATTTTGTGGACGGCAGACCATCAGACCAACACCCCTTCCCGAGAAATGGTTGGGATATGTTACTCCTCCGCTAGCACTAACAGCTATCATTATCGCCAGCTAGCGTCTAATGTGTATGATCAACATTATCACATCAGTACCTTTTTTCAAAACTATGTAGTTATGTTGTCTAACATTTTTGTTTGGTGAGGGCTTGTTACGACGTATGTCTCGAAACGTCCTGGTTAAACCGAGCTGAAACCATATCAGAATGTTCGTTAACAGACGATAGCAAATGCTACCGTCTGTTAGCAGTATGTTAGTGATTGCTACGAGATGTAGTGATGCAAGTTCCTAGTTACATTTCCTCCCTGTTAGTCCCGACAACACACGGAATTACAAAATTGCACAGCTCATTGATGTGTGCAGACTGACAGTTTCTCCTGTTGCTTGTTTTTAGCCTTTGGAATGCTGCCTGACTATTAGCAGTAGCTAGCAGACCGGAAGTTTACAAACAATGCGGAAGAAGGTTTAAAAATGGGCGAGGCTGCATAAGGTGTATAGCTAAATGCTGGACGTGAAAACCAATGGATAACCTGGCCGTATGTCTGTTTGGGAGAACCTAGTGAGATGCTTTCTATACCCAAAAAGAGGTGACTGTAACAGACATATTTTTCCCTTGAATGCAGGTGGTACAATGATTGGAAAGATGCCAAAATCATGTGTAAAAAAAGTTCTCCGCCGTTCACAGAATGTTTATTTGGAATTTGAGCAGGAGGCTGCAGTCTCCTCTCCGTTGCGTTTGCGTCGTTTCAATTCATAGTTCAAAAAGGCTTGCGTGTGTTGCAAAGCAATTCACCGCCAGAACACCAGGCGGAGTAACGTTTATTGTCGAAGACGACCTAGAGAGTGCCGTCTTTGCGAGTGGAAGTCGTTGGTTTGTTTATTAATTTATCAGAGACTTTTTTTGCCCCGTGTATCAACACTGCTGCTTTTCTTCGTCTCTTTTCGCGGACATATTTGTCCCGTATTTCCTCCACAACTTTAACGCCCCCTCGACCGGCAAAACCGACGTTTGCGGAGATCTACGTCCATGAATTGGAGCCCATCCGCGCGTCTTTATAGTCCGCCAATGTTTCTAAGTGGTCATATTTACGGATTTCTTCAGACAAAAGCTCTTAGATCTGATTCATTCTCTCGTAAAATATATTTGTTTTAAAAATGGCGGAATTACGCTATAAACCGGAAATCCGAGACTCTAGCAAGGATGTAGTAAGCAGACCAATCACAGCCCTCCTGCTTGCGTTTCCTTGCGTAGCTTGCGTAGCTTGCGTATCCGTAGACGGAAGGGTTGGGAAAAATTGGTTGACACACGCAAGGACGCAAGGGGGGGCGGGACTATACACAAGGGGCGCTTGCGTTTCTCCAAAAACGCAGAAGCATAAACTAGGCTTTAGGAAGTATTTAGTTTGAATGGCAGCAGTTTTACTTGGTCTTTGCCCAGATGACGTTGTTCCTTGCTACTGAAGGACTGTAATTGATTACCGGCGCTTAACTTGTGATACTTTAAACCTCGACTGCACCACATTTCCGAAAGAATTATTGGATTCTTACTTTAAAAAAAAGGAAGCCTGTGATCTTTCACCTGGAGGCACGCTGTGTTCTAGGTCAGATGCTAATCAAGATGGATATGCATCAATCTGAGGTTGACTACCAGCACACAAGGTTTCTATATATATAGCTACTACACTAAAGTACTTCTTAAATATTGATCAGTATTGAAGACATAATTCGCATTCCCATTTAAATACATTAAATTGTCATAAATTCATTGCACTGCCAATACTGTTCTTGAATAACCTCAAGTAGTACTTTGAATACATAAACATATAGTTGTAACAAGAACATTCTGTACACACCTGTGAGTGGTGCCACACTATTCTACTGGTTTACTGTCAACAGAAGTGCAGCAATGAGCAAACACGTAAACTTTGGGAGACGAGGGAAAGATTGCAGCACATAAGCTGCTCTCATCCTCGTCCGATAAAGACTGCACGTTTTTCAGACTTTATTTTGCTTCCGTAACACAGTCCATTTATCACAACAGTAACACATGCAACGGCGTTAGTAAGCCATCATCTTATAAAGCCACAACGTACATATTAACAGATGAAGACTAAACGAGGGTCTCAAGTTACACCGAGCTCACGTAACAATGCAACCACACACTTGTGAACTGTGACCCAATGTCATGTGTTCATCTTGTTCTGTGCCAGTGCCTTGGATACGTATTAACTGAGGATTAAAGACAAAGTGTTTTATTCCGACCGTCAGTTTCGCTGATTAAAGTTGAGTTGCGTGAACAACGAATCTCAGTCCTCTCATTAAAATGCTCGGCTGAAGCTCTGCTACGTGACAGCGAGTTGTGTTATTTTCCCAGATCGTCTCAATGCCCGGAGCGCATCCGCGCGGTTACCTTGCAGTGTTGAGCAAAGGGTGTCGAGTCCCGATGAGCTTCCGCACGTGCATGGCCACGTTACTGAGTTCGTCGCTCAGCAGGCAGCGGAGGCTCATGAAGGAGGTCGGGTACCCGACGATCCTCTCCGCGTCGGACACCACTTTACTCCAGTACGACGGCCCGGAGCCGGCCAGCAGACTCCGGCTCCTTGGTGCCGGGCAGGACAAAGCCTTGCAGGACAGTCGGGTCCATGTAGTAGGAAACATTTTCTCTCGGACTGAAATGTTTTTGTAGTTTGTAGACAGTTGCTTACGGTGCCACTCGGGTACCTTTCACCATCTTCTGAACTGTGTCTCCGGATTCACGGGCTGACGTTGTGACATGTTCTCAAATAAAACCGCGTTTGATAACACAGTTTGATGACATACTGTCACGGTGGGAGTATCCAGACGCTCCACAACACAAGTCCTATCCTTTACTGCGGGCTGACATCTTGGAACACGTAATACGTTACGTCGTCCTCAACGTGATGACGTCTTACGTCGAGTTCCGACAGGACGCGCCTGGTTATATGAAGTACGAGAGCACTTCTGATGAAAGTCCGTCACAAAATGAGACCCTTTCACTTTACTTAATAGAATAATAGTATAATTCAATATATATTATACTAATAGTATAATATAGTATAAACGGATAATAGTGTCCCGGCAGTTTTATTATTTTTTTAAAATCTGTTTAAATCAATTACTAAATAGATTATTAAAAATTACTTAATTATGTGATAGTCAAAAGAATGCAATGATTGCCCACAAAAGTAGGGATGCTTTATCTGGAAAAAAAAACTGCCTTCTTTCATCTGGAAAGCCTTCTCTGTCTACACCCCTCCGTCCCCTCCCCGCTGCTGGAGCACTCATCCACACTTCCGTCACCTCTCGACTGGACCATTGCAGCAGCATCCTCTGCAGCACCCTCAGCAAAATCTAAGCAAAGATTCTCCTCAAGCCCTTTACAAACTCGCCCCCTCATACCTCACTGACCTCCTCCACCGACACACTGCTGTCCGCTACCTCAAATCCGGCAACACCGACTCTTACCCCCCCCTAACTGAAAACACCAGAATTGGTGGGACAGAGGTTTGACCAATTCATTACCCTCCCTCTGAAACTGTCTCCACCGGCCCCTTAAACGTTCTCCATCACTCGCCACCTTCAAAACTACACTCCAAAAGCACCTTTTTAGACCTGATTTTTACCTGTTATGCCCGTTACCTATATATGTTTCTCTGTTTTTGTTTGACTTTTGTCTTACGGTATATTTTAGTGTTGCATAAAAATTCCATTATGACTATTATCATTCAAAAGTCTCTATCCGTTGCTACCCACAAGGACGAGTCCCTTCAGCAGGTGGCGGATGGGACAATTGACTTGGCCTTGTGCCAAGATTATCAAATTAATCAAAGCTGGGAATTTTAACTTGTGCGCACAAATTCTTCTTCTTTTTCTTTATGATATATTACGAGACAGCACTGCATCAGTTTGCTATCCATTCAATTGAGGCAGGAACATTATTGACACTTTCAGTGCATCTTTAATGTACTGAAAATGCGTACTGATACTTAACGCCTACGTGGGGACACTTTTGGATGCAAACCACTAATTTGTTGTGACTCCAACACTGAGGTAGCCTGGCTAACACTGAGGTACAACATTATTTAAATGCCGGATGTAAAAAGAAAACAAACTATCCAATTATACCAACCTGTTTCAATTGTGAGAGACCCCTTAATGTAATGTTGCAATAATACAGTTTTATATTATTAGGGAAATGCCCATAGCAATATGTTTTTACTGAATCCTGCCCAACTTACTACTGGACTGGAGAGAGTGTCATGTGAAAACCATACCATGTTTGGTAGACTCAAGAAACATATTGTACGGAAAAACTGTTCTTCCATTCAAGCGTCACAGCAATATTTATGTTTGAGAGATGAAAATTCCACCAGAATCCAAGTATTTTCCTTCATACGTCCTCATTCACACAACCTGCATTACTGCACATTGTATCACCAGGAGCATTGCAGTCAGTTTAGGCCAAGCCGAGCTGCTGCAGCAACATGTTGGTTTGCAAAGGCATGGCGGGAGCAGCACAGCAACACACACACACACACACGTCATCTCACTCTGACCCCCCATCACGGATCACAGCTTCTGTTTTTCCACCGATTATCCGGCTCAAATGGGTTTCACAATGCCATGAGCAGCACCACCTCCCTTCCCCTGTGGCTGTCCAAACGACACCTTGTTGTAATTCCATGGCCAGAGCGCACAGACACAACAGGTAGAGTAAAAGTTACTTCCAATCTGTAAATGTTTCATGACCCAGTTTGTATAGTAAGTGAATGGCCTATGCTGGTGTAAACTGTAATAAGGTATTATTCTATAAAGATTTGCCTGTCATAGCATCAAAAAGGGCAGCGTTTAGTGAAAGAAGCTCATGTTTCTGTGCCATAAATAAAACCATAGTGAACTGGCATGCGCCAGGACCCATAAACCAAGTCACTCCAATGGAAGGATGACGTTTTTTGCACTTGTTGCACTTGACATAACTTTTTCTTATCAAAATAGAACTATACAACCGCATTTCTTTGTGGAACCCTGTTTTGTCCCCTGACAATCAATTCAAATCGAACTTCGCGGGACAAAATAAGAAAAATGGTGGTTTTTAAATCTTTCACTGACCTACCGACGTGACATTGAGCAAGGCGCTGCTCTGGTCAGGACTGACCTTTTTATAATCATTGAACCATACGAACTGGAACCTGAAGCATTGCCGTCTGTGACTGGGAGAGAGACCACTGCGTATGTCAGGATGCGTATGCGTATGTCTGCATATTGCTCATATGTCAGGAGACTCCCCTGAAGAACAATGTGTAACTGGGGGACCGTGTGTGGTCACCAGTCTGCAGATTGCCATCATGCTGGAATCACCGCAGCGCTAAGTGGATGTGACTGCTTTGATTGCGCTCCTGGGGGGAACGCGAGAAGAAATAGCCCCCCTCTGATCATCAACGCGTCATATAATGTTTCAGCGCATGCCCCTCCTCCTGTCTCGTTTTGCACCCCCCTCATTCAACCTCTCCTTTGACTCACAGAGGCGGTTCGCCACTGGCGCACGGACCGCGGAGGATACGGCCAGAAGATGGCTGACTTAGCCGGGCACCGCAAACCCTCGGCGGGATCACCAGCGTCACACGGGCCGCTGAAAAGCCGCAAGACCTCCGCCGTCTGGCAACTGTAAACAGCAGCTGCCCCCCCCCCCCCCGACCCCCTCTCTCTCCCACCCCGTATCTCACCCCTCCTCACCGCAAATATTGACAGAAGTATCTCAGAGAAAACATGGCAGAGATGGAAAAAGAGGGCAGACCTCCGGAAAATAAAAGAAGCCGAAAACCAGCCCACCCGGTGAAAAGGGAAATAAATGAAGAGATGAAGGTAAAAAACAACAACAACAAAAAAACGTGGTTCTGTTTCCCGCTTGCATGTGATTACGCGTGGACGCAGATTGGTTGTGATCAGCGTGCATGTCTGCGGAGGCTCCCCACCGGTTCCTTCGTGGAAATCGACGACCCACTCGAGTGAAATTAGCTGCATGATCGTCAAACTTTGATTTAGTTTTTTTTTTTTAATATATTTTAATCCAAGTCCTATCGCCCACGCTGGGTGTCAGTACGAGCCGCGCGCTGTGCCAGTGTGGCGCCTCGCACAATGGATGCGGCACCCACTCATTGCCCCTGTAGTAAGTTTGGAGCCGGTGGGCTACAGCGCACGTTCCCCGCCGCTTCGTGTCATAATCTCGCTTTTTCACGGCTCGTCCGGAGATGACGGAAAATCCGGTCCGTCAATGAAGGCGTCAACAGTGCGTCCACTATTACTATGAGCACTGGGAAAGTACGGCGCAACGGAGGGCACCCGATGTGCACGGTTAGCGCGGATCGACAGTGTGTGTGTGTGTGTGTGTGTGTGTGTGTCGCGTGTCCGCGATGCTTTTTTAGCAGGTCCGAATGCGTGGGTTTGCCATGAGTTGAGGTGTGTGTTTGTGTGCGTGTGGTGTCCAGAGGCGTGTTATCCAGATGTGCGTCCGTGAGCTTTACGCACTCTACAAGGAGCACATTGTCCCCTGTGTTCGGCCTGCAGCGGAGCCCCCCCTCCCTCTGTTCATCCCACACGTTGTTTATATTCCGTATTTCTTACGTCGCTCGTTATGCACGTTATGATATTTGAGCCCTGTGCTCCGCGCGAGGAGAAAGAAAGTGTTCCTGACGTGTGTGTGTGTGTGTGTGTGTGTGTGTGTGTGTGTGTGCGTGTGTGTGAGAGAGAGAGAGAGAGGCGGGCTGTGTGTCCGCTTTGTCTCCATCTCTTCATTGTTTGTATACACATTTTTATGGAGACACACATGCACCCAGGCTCTGCTGCTACGGGCGGACATGTAGGTGCTCACATCGGGGATCATTTGGGAAAAATTGAATTCAAAAAAATGAAATGAATTTTTCAGAGGAGCAGCGAGGGAGCTGGCTTTGAGCGGATCCGGAACAAAAAAAACCCGGCTGGAATAAAAGCGTCAATATTGCCGCGTTCACGTGTTCCCGCTTATTTTCTGTTAGTGTAAAACGAAAAATGATGTTTATAATTTTTGATGACAGTGCAGATGCTTTGGTGGTGAGTGTCCAGAAGGAGCTGGATGTTATATTGCATGTTAGTGCACACGATTATTTAGCCTATTAAAACCATGCAATGTAACACCGTGCCGTGTTACTCCTCCTTGCAGCTGCTTTCAGAGCTGACCTCATATTAAAACTGCATCCCAAGAAAGGCCTTTTAATCATTTAGCAGAATAACAGTTTGTTGAAATAAAATATAAAATTGTAATGGTCCCCAGTTTGAGAATAAATACAGTTAATACATCCTCCTGCTGTCTGGAAGGGAAAGAGTGGGGGTGTCAGTCTGCCAGGGTCCCTCCACGCAGACATTTCTGTAATTCCCATCAGGGGAGCACTTGATGCGGTCTCACTGGAGCATTTAGAATGGATGAAATCTTTATGAGCATCACTTAGGCACACTTTTTATTTGGTCATTTGTGTCAGCAGTGGAGCAAAAAATAAAATGCCCTGTCTTCTAATCTATCATATTATCCAAGTAATTGCTAGACGTCAGTCATCGGTCAGACATGAGGTTGTATTTGAAGGTAGTGGTTTTGCTGTTTTAGGCAATAAATGCAACGCTGTGTCACTTCAACACGAATAAAGCACATTCAGTGATCGGTTAAATGGTGAATCTTGAGTCTTCAAGATGAAGATCTTAACAAGTATGTCAGCTTGTGGCACATTTTTGTATACGCTGCTGTGTTTCTGGTGTGTTACAGGGGAAAACACCACTCCCATGGCAACTCCAGTATCTCCCGTCAATACCAGGGGAAGCAGCAGATGTGGTTAAGGTGTCAAAACACTTTCAAAGGCTAAACATGTTCGATTGCAGCTCATTACGCGCCCTTGAACTTCAGCTCCTATTGCACACACCCACACACACACACACAGACACGCACACAATGTTTCTCACACACAAGCGGCGGCCTATTCATTTAATTTAGGAAAACACTGATTGACAGATAGAAGGTAGCTCTTGTCGCCTTCAGTACTTTCATTGTTATTCTGACTCTGGGAGTTGATAGGTCAGATGATGTTAAACAAGTAGGGCTGTATCTGATTACTGGTTGGCTATATGAGAACGTTGCAGCGAGATGCGGATCAGACTAAAGACTTGTAGCTGCTAGTAAAGCCAGTTTGTGAAGTTTAACGTATGGATATCCTGTGGGAAACAATTGCTAGTGTTCAGATGGAGAACAAAGTGACACAGTTCGTTCCCGCTCTCATCTTCAAAATTTCAGGTCCGACCCCCCCCCCCCCCCACCCTCCTCCCCACACACACACAACCTACGCATACACACAAGCAGGACAGACACACAATGTGCCCTTGTGAGGAGATCATACTCTGCAAAACCAAACAGGCTGACAGTGTTTCCTTCATATGACTGCTTAATGTGTGCCACGGTAAAATAAGCCTCGGTGAGTAATCGAGGACGAGGAGGAGGGGGCATCGGAAGGGATATGAGAGGCTGCAGAGAGTGGGGTAAGAACAGTGGAGAAAGGAATGTATACAGCGCTGGGCTGGCTGAGCTGTAAAAACTGTAACCCGAGTGTCTCTCCACAGGGTCAGATATCAAGGAAAGTAGAGGGAAATGAACGCAGAGGAGAGGCAGAAGCAGAGGAGGAGTGAGGGAGCGGGGGAGCGGAAAAGTGGGGTATAGTGCAGGACGCAAAGGGAAACTTGGCGTGTGGATTTGGGAATTTTATCACAGTGTAGAGTGACCTGCTCTGGTTTCCAGCCGCAGGGTATCCAATTCCCACCATCATCGTTGCCACGAGCCCTACTGGCCTTACTGGAGGGAAACAAGGGGGACAGCAGTGGAGGCTTTAGATGTATTTTTATCATTATCTGCCGCTCAGTACACAGCAGGGAAGTGCAACTCTCTGATATGTCAAATCACCATGTGGTCTTTAACCTGTATCAGAGGTCTAACCCGACACAGGCACGACACATGCATCCGCAGAGGCACGGCCACTTCCAAGCTCAAAAAGCCAACGGTTCTCATTGTGCGTATAAGGTGCACCAAGCTATTGCAATCTATCTATAATAATAACTTATCGTTGTAGTTGAAATGTTAAAAACACTTTTGTTCACATTGAGATATTGTTTAACTACACAAGCTCTGCCTCGCAGCGTCAGCTCGATATGATGCTTGAAGTGGTGTAAAATGCAGGTGGTGTTTAATACCTCAGTTTAATTTTTTTTTTAAATATTCATTTTTGATATGATGGCTTATGTTTGTCATGTAATTGGTTGCTTTGGAAGAACAAGTGAGACGGACTGTGGGTTAAAACAACAGGAATACCCAGCATATTTTCACATCTAACTTACTAACTTATTTGGACCAAACCAGGTTTTCGGCTGTTTCATTTATCATCTCATGTCTGTAGAAGGCAAACTACTTATTTATTTATTTATTTTATTGTTATATTGCACAAAGACAAATGACTGTATGTGTGAAGATATTGATCTGACAATGGTTCTGATGCACAATATTTAATTCTGAATTAAATGTTTAGAAACATATTCATTATTTGGCTACCATAAATATTTTGGAGCTATTGCTTTTCTTTTTTTTTTGAGAAAACGCTGGCAAAACTTTGGTCAAGGGGGAATTTTTACTTGACGTTGGCAGTAAACAAAAGGTCACCAACCCAATGAGGACAGATGGACAGACCAAAAGTTCCCATCTCAGGGTTCAGCCTTTTTTAAACATGTCTAACTTTGTATATACAGATCTTTTAAATGTTTGGCTACCTGAAACAGAAACCAGGCTTCCAGTTGAGCGACCCTCGGTTCTGCTCCGAGGCCCTCAGAACACTTTTGGAAGAATACCGGCTGATAAAAGGGCCATACATCCAGTGTAACGCGTAGACTTCAATCGCTGGCGCATGTGCTTCTAACGCCTCTTCCTCCCAGAGTCAGAGCCGCTTTGATGAGCCGCCAGCTGGGATTCGATTCCGCTCTTAATATCACTCCCACTTTCTCAAAGTAGTAAGGTGACACAGAAGACAGTTTTGGTAGGAAGAAACGGGAGACAAAGAGAGATGCTTTGTTCTTTTTGTCTCTTGCGAGGCGGATATTTTACAGCTACATCCGTTATACTCGGCATTACACTCGGGTTGGGTTATGCTCCGACTCATTAGTTCGAAAGGATGATTTTCCTCTAAAGGTTTTTATCCTTGCAGTGGTGCTGCTGTTGTGTTTGCCATGTGTTTGGGTCCGACGGAGGGCTTTCCCCTTTTGGTTAATTGCAATCCGCAGTGGATATATTAAACAACTTGTGCAGAATATTCAGCTTCTTAGTTTACACATCAAACATTTTGTATAATTATTAGATTAATTTAAGAACCATAAGGAACAGGGTTAGCAAACACATCGGGTCACTTGCTTTGACAGCCGTGGAGTATTAGCAGTATTTGACAGTCACGTATGGGACGTTTAGGAAGAAACCTGAGTGAGAAGAACATGCAGGTGGCCCCCAGCATCGGCCCCCAGTTTAAACTAGAGAACTGTATTGGCCACCTCAAAATGCTTTGAAATCACTGGGCACGTCCATGTGTAAAACGCGGCGAGTTTGTATTGAGCTGTCAGGCTCTAACTTGGGGACGTGATGCTAAATCTGACTTGCAGGAACCTTCAGGCGGAGTGAGCACTGCTGTCACTCAGCATTGTTCAAGCGGAAGCGTTGTCACGTGAGCGCGCATGAGCTGTCCTCATTTACAGACCGCTTGAACTCACAACTTTTGGTTGGCGTAACCGTTGGTGTAAATGCTATAATTGTAAAACGTTGAGGATGTTCACGCTGAAACGCGCCTGCCGCTAGCACGCTTGACCTTCTCCGACGTCAGACCGTGGCTTGCCCCTGTGCTCACTGACCCCCACCCCACCGTGGTATTTCATAACGGGTGGATCAATAGCTGCTGTCATTCTTCATCAATAATCCCTCCCTGGCATTTAGCCCAACTCCTTTGACCAAGTGTGGCAAGTGGCCCCCTGCACGGAATAGCAGCACCTCTGCTCCGCGTGAACAGAGAGCAGCTAACCGGAGAGCGGTGCTCCGTCTTTGAGGTGCACATACAGCACATTGTGAAATTCTCTCAAAAATGCTCAGAAACATAGTGAATGTTGCGTTAAGGCCGGCGCGTGCTTCTGCCTTGGCGTCTCCTTTGCGTTTGCGTGTTGCGTTGACAGACTCGTTTGAATTCATGGTTCAAAAAGGCTTGCGTGTGTTGCAAAGCAATTCACCGCCAGAACACCAGGCGGAGTAACGTTTATTGTCGAAGACGACCTAGAGAGTGCCGTCTTTGCGAGTGGAAGTCGTTGGTTTGTTTATTAATTTATCAGAGACTTTTTTTGCCCCGTGCATCAACACTGCTGCTTTTCTTCGTCTCTTTTTGCGGACATATTTGTCCCGTATTTCCTCCACAACTTTAACGCCCCCTCGACCGGCAAAACCGACGTTTGCGGAGATCTATGTCCATGAATTGGAGCCCATCCGCGCGTCGTTATAGTCCGCCAATGTTTCTAAGTGGTCATATTTACGGATTTCTTCAGACAAAAGCTCTCTCCGAAAACGCAGAAGCATAAACTAGGCTTTAGTAGAGGGAACTGTGTCCATGCCTCAAATATGCAAAGAGATACTTCTGCTTCAAGCTAAACAACTGTGTGTTGTGTGCTCTTTACTGCTATCTCTCTTACTATAATCCCATGGTAAGTAATATCCAATCTGCTTTGTGATGGGGCTCGATTAATTTAATTTGTATCAAGCAATTGACTTGGTGGACGAACCTGTTGTCTGCAAGCTGTGGACTCCAACATAGTGTTGGTCGGTGAGTGACATCTTTTAATTTCATTTTTTGGTTTTGAGCTGCATACTGTGTAGTATTGTGGATTAAAAAAACCCACCAAACCCATCTCCACTGAGACCTGGTAGCTTCACTTTATTTGCCCAAATTAAATTCTGGTTGCAGACACGGTCACTTTTCCCACCCACAGGAAATCACGAATCAATTCTTGGGCCCCGCCTCCAGCCGTGAGTGCACACTCTCAAGAGAAACCTGCACAGAGAACTTTTTCTCTCTCCCCCGCTCTCTCATCCGGCCTTATTGATAGCAATTAACTTGAAAATGATCTTTATCTTTTAATTTTTCAAACTTGCACCGGCTCCCCTGAGAGGTTGACGTAGGTTGACGTGTCTTGAGTCTTGCGTCTTCCAACTTCTTTTTTCTCTCAAATCCTGCTGAGATGGCTGTTATCTTTGACCTTTATTTTCGTTACGGGCATCAGCTAGGCCCCATTCTGAATGAGCTCTTTGCCTTTTTCTATTTCTTTTCAAATGTGCGGATGGCTATATTTTGCCGTTACATTTAGATTAGCCCAAAGTTAGTGAAGCACTCTGACTGATATCACACAAGCTGCTTGTAATTGACATCCAGCTGCTTAATGTAGTGACTGATGAGTGTCGGTTGCTGCCTCGATGAGATAAAGCACAAAGAGCGACTATACAGTAATAAACTCACTCGTGTCTTGTCAAGTTGATGTCGAGCAAGACCTCCAATGGCGAGACTAGGCGGGTCATCTCCGAGGCGACGCGCTGTACACGGCATGGTGCTTCACCCTTGCGAGCCTGCAATGCGATTCTACAAGCTGTTATCACACGCCAAATTGCTTTCAGATGAATATACCTAAATGTTTTCACCAGCTATATGTAGGAAGCATAATTTACAGCGCAGAGGACCGGTGTTCCGTCTAAGCCGATAGTTTAGTGACCTGTGACTAATATTTTATAATTACAGCAGATTCATCTCTGAAATGTGCTTTTTCCTAGAAAGCACATTTCCACCGATGTTTTCGAGTCAAACGGTAGCCGAACCATTTACCACACTTTAGGGTTCATTGAATAGATGCTTTTGGGCATATCCCAGCTGAGAGGTGGATGGTGATAATGGGCTGTATGCATTAGCGGGGTTATGGGTTTTACTTTGGAGTGCTTATTGACGGTGTTGCTAGATGCTATTATGGAGGAGAAACTTTAATGTTTCACCTGGTTGGATTAGGTGTGTTTGATTTTGAATACATTACCCTTACATTACACCCATACATTATTATGCTATTTGAGTGCCAGTCGGCCTCGCCCCGGTGCTGCTGAATGTCAGGACTTTACAGTCCTTCAGAGCATATTGGATAAGTGCTATTTACAGCTGGTATGTTTGGGGTTTTCACTGTGCTGTTATTGGTCGTCTATAGGGATGGATCAGTCTTCTGAAAGACACATTAGTGTTGCAGGGGATCAGCTTACTTGGATGCTCTTCAATTTAACTATCTACATTTTTGAAAATCACCTACAGGGATAGCTCAACATTTAAAAAAACAAATATTGGCTTCTCACTCGATGCACCACCGTGTGCTCAATACAAAGCTGAAGCCAGCATCAGCATCAGCTTAGCTTAGCATTAAACAGCACAAGGTAATGGTGCTTTGGGAAAACAGAATAAGCGAACTGCACTGCATGTTGAATAGTTTTAACATATGGCACTTTTAAGTTGGATTATTTTGTGGGTTACGGCTCAATGAGAAGGAGGATGTCTCAAATCAATAAACAAACCAATCAAAATCAATCATTATTAATAAATATATAACATCTATTTTCCTCTACGGTGAGGTTGAACAACAGCCATGACACAAAACACATCTTTTCAGGTCTTTGGCATGTTGTTTTTGGATTCGTTAGCTTCGGGGCCCATTAATCACTGGTCCCGATGGGCCACTTAACCCCGGTGCCATTTTCAGAGATAACATTTTCAGCCTATCAGAGAATCTGTAAACAGGAGGAGGAAGCTTTAAAACCGCATGCGTTAATCCCTCATCTTTGCTGTCACTGAAAGGATATGTTCTCTATGCTGATTAGTGTGTCACAATGACCAGTTCATATGTTTGACTGTCGTTGGATATAGGACTTCCAATCTAATTTATCATGTTTCTGTTTTCAAAATGGCGACCTGGTAACTTAGGTAACAGTATGTCATTGAGGAAAAAAAAGAAAAGCGGGCCAACTTTTATTTCCTATTGTTTGCTTACTCAAACTTATCAGAAGTAGCAGCTTGCTTTGCGAGCGTCACAACCTAAGTTGTGTCTGAGATTGTGTTGGGTCTCACCAGCCGACTGTGTGCGTTGCAGAGTTTTGCAGAGAGCACCATGAACGAGCTGCTGGGCTGGTACGGCTACGACAAGGTGGAACTGAGAGACTCTGACAACCTGGAGATTGGGGAGACGCCGCAGCACATCTCCGTCCTCAAAGGTATGGAATGTTTCTTTTCCTTTTTGAAGCATGTGCATTCTTTGCCCAGCATTCAGCACTCTGTATTCCTTCACTATCCACTATGAGATTTAGTGCAACATTAAATAAATGGATTGTGAAAGATGGACAACATGTCCATTATCCCTTAAAGGCCCTTAAAACCTAAATCATGAAAACCCTACTTTCTAGAAGTAATGAGGTTGTACAGTTTTTGATAATGACACTTCTACTAGGATTCGGTTTCTCAGTTGGAAAAGTGTGAATCAATTAGATTTCAGCACATACTGAATGAAAATGTGGTGACAAATGGGCTGTTTGTTGGTTGAAACCACATCCGCTGTGAAGAAGCCGATTTGCTGACCTTTTTTTGTGTTGAAATTAAGACACTTTATCAAAGAATGTTGTTTAAACGGAATAAATTCGAAAGCGGTAAGACTAAACCGAAATTAGTAAAGTTGCAGGCTTGAAAACTATAACAATGAGCTCATGGTCCCTTTCACCTGTTGATAAGTAGGGTTACATCCACAAAGCATGCTTTATACCTCACACGTCTGGTACGGTAGAAAGTGACCTTTTTCTGATTTTAGGCCCAATAAACTCGGACACCATGGCAGGATTAGCAGCGATTGTCACAGTATCTAATCAGTTGTTCAGTAATCCTTTGTTTCACTCAAATTTCCCCTGTCTAGAAAACTTGTTGCCAAAAATTCCAACTTCTACGGAGAGCAGCGAAGGCTCTCCGGATCGAGCCAACAGCTCCCAGTCTCTGCCAGCCTCCAGGAACGGAGTCACAGAGTCTTCCTGCACGGCGTCCACCTCCATGCACAGCACCAAGGAGCATGGCAACCTGCCCATCATCGTCCCCATGATCCCCCCACCATTGATCAAGCCCCCTGCAGGTATGGAGCACTGATACCGTTGTTGGAAAGACACATGCACGTGATTAATTAAAATGAGTTTTGGCGTACACAAGTCCTTGTTTATCAGGAAAACAATTAAATGGCGAATGCCATCAGAGAACAGCAGTCTTCTTAAAGGGAAGAACGAGTCCACCTCCGAAGCCAATACATACATTTATGACTGTTTCATGCTCACCAATGTGTGTGATTTGAACTCTTGCCTTTGTAAATAGATCACGGTAATTTTCAGCCCATAGCAGACTGTTGATGTATTCTCCCAAACTGGCAACCCAAAGCAAGCACACAAGCAGTCATTTATTCAGTTAAAGCACCTAACGAGAAGAACGGCCAATGATCCCGTTCACAGGTGTTCTCCAGACAGATTACATTGTTCTAAAAGGACAAGACCCACTTGCTAGTTCTTAAAGCAGGAAAATAAAATGTTAATGTATCATGAAAACTTTCTGTCTTTGCAATGGCCCCTCCAAACCGTCCAGACCAGGCAGGGACAGGCGACTAATGAGCCAGCTCTACCCTCTGTACACCTTGTTTTCCTCCACCTGCCAAGTGTCAATATAACCCTGTCAACTCTCTGAGGAAATATCTGCGTTCCTCGGCCAGACAGAGTGCTTCATTATCCCTTGCGTCTGCTGTGGCACACGAGGTTGCTACTCCCTGACGGAGGGAGTGAAACCGCCTTGGCATCGCCCAAGAGGAGTCCCTGCTGGCCCTGCCTAGGCGGGGAAACAGATGGTGTGGTCCCACTTAAAGCCCAGCATCAACCCGCCACCCGGCCGCGCCACCCCCTTCAACTACCCCCCCCATCCCCTCCTCACACACGCTGAATTATTCATGTGCCCCGCAGAATCCGACAAAGGACCTTTTGAGGTGCAGGTACAGTGGACGATGGTGGCATTTAGTATGGCGGCTGCATAACTACTAGCAGCCCCCACCACCTCCTCTCATGCAGATGTGAGTGTTTTGAGACGGGCTTGGTATGAGATGCCAGGTGAAAAAAAAAAAACTACTCCACCTCAAGCTGCATCAGTGCATGAAAGGATGGAAATATTTTGAAAGGTGTTGTGGTTTGGCCTTGGATCCTGTTCATTACGCAGGGACACAGACATTATCCCACGAGATGAACAAACCCTGATCCTCCCACCCAGTCAGCCCAGAATGAAACTATGGCTTGTTTTTAGTTTTTGGGGTTATCACTGCAGTGGGCAGCTATCCAGACAAATAAGGGAGAGACTACCGGAATAAGACGGAGCAGCAGACGAGGAAAGACATCAAATATGCATGTTGGGTGCTTTCTTTAGGGCCTCTGGGAGTTATTCCCTTAATTGTGAGATAGTCTTTACTTAAAATGTGATGGCCCCGCAGATCCATTAAGCTCAACAAGAGGTGAAAAGCTTGTGATAAGGAGGTGAGCGGGGATGAAGGACTAATGGGCTTGCGTTTTGGCATCCTCACACCCGCGCAGTCATAATGTGATAATTTGGAGATACTGGAGGGAATCTTGGAGGATCTTTCTTATTACAACAGCGACGGCGCTAAAAGCCAGCAGCTCATCACCAGCAGTCACAGTTAATAAATATTTCCATTGTACTTTATTTTAAAATGGGAATTATTATTTCTTTAATCACATTTTAAGTTAAATTTTTTTCTATATTCTTTGCTGTTGTATGTTCGTTTGGTTAGTTTTCTTATGCTTTGTTTTCTTTCTCCCCTCAATAAGTGGTCCAAGTTGTCTTACAAATATTACAGTAAAAAGAAATATTTTTTACAAATATGTACAGTATTACCCCGCAAAACAAACCTCATCCATCTTGCATTATGTAAGAACACAAACTATAACACAGTTCTAAATACTCATACTCGAGCATATAACAAAGTACATCTTTGTGTCCACTTCAGGTTCCCTAATACACCAAAACAGCACAGACATGAATATCCTCTTGATGTCCCCGACCCATCCGGTCTGCTACATTTACCCCTGGCAGGCGTAAATTACAAATCGTACAGTGGTTTTGTGGCTCAACCCTTAAGCGGGTTTACCCGTCTGTGCAGCTGGGCTGAGTCAGTTAGTCAATGCCATTTGGTCCTTTTGTTTAACTAGTTTTTGCGCACATGTGTGTGGGTAGTTGCACATACAACAGCCAGATCGTCTCTGCAAATACCCTAGAAAAAAAATCCTGGAAAATGATCTTTCAAAAACAGAAGCGTGAAACCATGGGATCCGTCTATCTCTCACTGCTGGTTGTTTCTTTTCCAGATGAAGATGCATCCAACATGCAGATCGTGTGCGCCTGGTGCCAGAAGGTCGGTGTCAAACGCTATTCTCTGAGCATGGGGAGTGAGCTGAAGAGCTTCTGCAGCGAGAAGTGCTTTGCCGCCTGCCGTAGGGCTTATTTCAAGAGGAACAAGGTAAAATTCCTTCCTCTTCATCAGCTGGACACCATAATATTATATATTTTTAGGCTTTACAGATACAGTATGTCACATCTCCTGGCAAGTACATGTGATCTTCATCAGTGAGTCCTAGGGGCAGAGTATAAGACAGGCATAACATTGTTCCATATACTGTCATACATGTAATGTTACCATGTTGTCAATGACATGACATGTACATGGTGACATCGGTTACATCCGCTGTAAAGGTTTTAACATCTAAAGGAATAGTTTGATAGTTTGGGAAATACATTTAAACCGTTTAAATTAGCTCAGTTTAGCTTAGCACAGGGACCGGTGACCATTGATCTCATTTGCCACAGCACAGAGAGTAATGGAAAACAGATTATTTGTGGTTTTGTAAGGTGTCACTTGTTTTTTTTCTTTCTTTGGCAAATTAGTGTTAAGTTAGGTAGCTAAAAGAACTCTGCTCTAAAATTAAACAGTTTGGCTAAGCTAACTGATAACTTAACACATGGTTTATAAATCATATTCTACCGCCTTCTTTTTTTCACCATTTCAGTGTCAGAACCACTACCGGTTGTTAGCCTTAGCCATAGCCTACCTTCCCTGTAATCTATTTAGAGGGGGGAAACAATTGTGCCACTGGCTTTTTAAACATTGAACCCAGGTTAACAACATTCACAACAATACCAAGGTGGAAAATTTCATTATTTTTTTAAAGTAGCTTACACAATAAACATCCACCTTTAGCACTGAAACGTTTGAAAATATTTATTAGAACAATCAACCATAATGTTAGCACACAACTACCAGCTATGTATGATGCAAACTTAAATGGACGCCTGTATTTACAAAGGGGAAAAAGATACGCAATTGGAAGTTTAGCTAACGTCATACTGCTAGTGCACTAGGCTAACATTATTTAAACACAAAAAATACGGCAAGTTAACTTTTAAATTGAATAAAATTTACAAAAGAACAATATGGAATGATTTTTGGCGGGCAAATGGAGTTCAGTTCTGTAATTTAGGCAAGAGGAGAAAATGTTATCTTGTAAGCACTTAAAAAAAAACTGCTTCTGTTTACTGTGAGCAGTGGCTGTCTGTTGTAACTTTTGCAATTATTGCTCTAAACCGCACTAAATAAATCAAATGGCAATTTAAACTAAAGCGTCTTTAAAACAAATAAAAAATGAAACATCCCATTTCAAGCGCTACAACATGCAGAAGACATTTAACCCGAATAAACAGAGTAAATCACAGACTACAAAACGCCGTCAAAGCAGTCAACTCCAAAATGTCTTGGTAATAATGGTGCATAAGACGCCAGACAGCAAATATCAAAGATTTCATTGTGTTCTCATTCCCTCCTCCCCAATGATTGTAGTTAAACAATCTCCTTTCTCTCTTGTACCAAAGCTGGGATATATAAGGAATTACGCTGTGAGTATGATGTGTTTTACTCTCCTGCTTGTCTGTCCTAAAGTCAGTTGTTCATCTAAGCATAATCACTTTTCAAGCACTGCACTGGAGGAGGTAAAAGTAGGGGTGCACTTTGAGTACTGTCTGTTCATTTTTCTTTAGTGATATCCAGTTTCTTTTCTTTTCTGACACTTTTTTCCCAAAGCATGAGAATCAAGCTGAGCCTTGCGTCTACTGTACTGTTGTTCATACTATGTGTTTTTCATTTTCTTACCTCAACATTTTAGCTCATTCAAGTTAATCCAAAAAGTTTGTAGTTCTTTATTAATTATTTAAATTCATTGTACTAAATGTTTGAAGGATGACAGGTGATGTCCTGCCCCAACGACGACAGGGGGAGTCTGACAGAAAAGATTGTGCGCAGTTTCAAATGCCAGTATCAAATGCGAGTTTCCAATGCGATTTATAACACAGCGTGGATGGGGGTGTATGCCATTTGACATACAACGAAGATGACAAGGCAGCTCCTTGTCAAACACAGATCAATCTGAGAGGCTTTTAACATGACATTAAATATGAAGCTGCTGTGAAGAAAGCTCCGTGCCAGGAATCCATGAGTCTAAAGTTTCACTCATGTAAAGTTTACTTATAAAGTGACAGACTGGAGCAGATCAGTGAGAGTAGAGAAAATTGTTCTTTTAATGAGCGCTGACACACAGCATGCCAGTCAAGCAATGTTTCTGCTGGTATTAACATAACAATTGCTATTGTTGACTATTACAGTAACTGCTTGATGCAATTATATTTGTTTATGTGCTCCACGAATGTTAGCGAGTTTAAAAAAGCCTTTATTAAGTTGCACGTCATGGTGAGACAAGGTGAGGCCCAAATTCCTGTCAATTCATCATAATACAACCAAAAAATCTCAATGTTGACTTAAAAAATGACCTCGTTACTGGTTTCTTAGAAACCATGCTACCCGCTGCGAAACATCCAAGACTTGTTAACTTTATACTATGATTTTCCAGTTAAGCTGATAACAATAAATAATCATCAGATCCATCAGTTTTCTGTGAAACCACACAGAACTAATTTAGCACTGGTCTGAAATGGCATGCTATTCACACAATAGTAAACATGGAGCATGTAGCTTCATCTAGCTGCTGTAATTACCACTTCCGGAGAGCATCCATGCCGGCTGGAGACGTGAAACCATGGGTAACCCGTGCCAACCTTATGAGAACAAACTATGTTTTGTGTGAATCATAATTCCTAAGCCAATTGCCCAAAAAAAATCTTACTCAGCAAATTGAAATGTAAGACTTAAATTATTAAAGCTAACAGAATTTTGTTCCAAACTCTGTTGCTGTCACTACCGCATTGGTAGTAATAGTATCTTATTGCTACTCGACATGCAGGTTTTATTCAGTTTTATTCAGTTCTGTTCGGATTTGCCAAGTTAATACGCTCCGTTGAGCAGAAACGCACAAATACAGCCCATAACCTCACATAGTTCACACACACACACAGTCGTGTGAGAAGCAAATCGGCGGCCATGTTTTTTTGGTGCATCGCCTCTGAATGCACACCTATCAGACATCCCAAACACAAGAAGTGCCAGCTCTGCCACAGCGGCGGAGATTCTATAATTTGTCTGGCTCTCGCTCACTCGCGCGGTACCGTTTATGTGAGCAATACCCACGTGTTTCTTTTCTCACGCACCCACAAGGTTGGCCACAACAACGCAGCCTCCAGCTTCTCCTTTTTTACCCCCCTAGCTGCAATTTTTTTTGTCATGGGCGAAAAAGAAGTCTGATCTCGTGTCTGCGTGTGCGTTGGATAGTGGCTGTGGGGGGGTTCTGGGATTATGTTGCATGAAATATCTTCAGCTGCCTCGTCCAAGAAACCCAATCCCCTCCTAGGGTGACTCTGGTTGCTACTTTCTCACCCTGCGTGACTCTCTCTATATATACATATGTATAGACGTTATGTAGCGTGCGTTTGAGTGGGGCGATACGTGGTTGATGGTTTAACTGCGGCTAATCGGTGATGCGCCTGTATACTGTACGCCTTAAACCTCTGGATTAGTTTGCAGGGAGGGAGCTGCTTCCTCGCCGCTCGCACCACTCAATTATTCTGTCTGTCACCTCGCTTCTCCGCCCTTTCCCATACCTTTTTCACTGTCCACCATTGATCCAAGTCGGTTTGAGTGGTGGACAGAGACCAGCTGAAGGGAAATGTGCTGAGATTAGAGGGGATTAGAGGCGTTGAGTTAAAGGTGGAGCTTTGCTTTCAGCCGTAGGTAGAATCTTCTCAACTGTCACGGCTCTCAGACCCGCGACGTATCTCCACGCGTGCAACATGCTCATCGGACACAGTGCCAAGATTAAGTTAAGGCAATTAGCAGTGATGAATTACCCTCTGCAAGTGGGAAGCACGGCGGCGTAAAGGCGTCGGGTGGAGGGGTGCCTCCACTTTCCAATGGAAAGAGTCGCTGGGATATTGATTGTGATGAAATGTTTTCTGCTGCGGTTGCAACAGCTCCGACAATATTCCTGCAGTTCGGTTTGTGTGCAGGTGTTTTTTTTGGCCAGGGCTTGAATTCCCCAGGGAAAATAACGCTGTTGAAAAGCAGCTAGAGAGACTACTTGTTAAAGCGGCTTATTGTGTGCCAACTGTATATATATATTTTTTAACCACATTTTGTCATGGAAAGATCCCAATGTTGTTGTGATTTTAAAGCTTTTACTCATCTTTACATATCGTTATACAAATACGAAAGAAGTCCTCCGTTTCCACAGTATTGAAAAAGCAATAAAGCCGGTAGTGGAGGAGACTCCAGCTTGTGTTTCACGGGTCGTTTCTGCCGCAGCGCGCAGCTTTTTGTTCACACCGTGAAACTCCTCCCCGGGGACACTCAGACCTCCATCAGTGTCTTTACCCGGGAGCACCCCCCAGGCGGGAGGGGGCAGAGTGTCGCTTCATGTCAGCCCAGAAATGTCACATCACCTCAAACGCACACACTTATGCACACACACACACACACACACACAGACACACACACACACAAACAGACGTGCACAAATTACTTTGCATCTCCAGTCAGCTGCCAGGGAGGGCGAAATGAATAAGGGGGAAAGAGGGCGTCTGTGTCTGTGTGTGTGTGTGTGTGTGTGTGTGTGTGTGTGTGTGTGTGTGTGTGTTACTTGGGTATGTATGAACGTATTGTTTGTGTGTGATGAAATGTGTCTGCATAGAACAGCTCAGGCTTGGAAGCCTTGAGGCCTGTCTGACACAGCTTCAGGGCACAGAGAGGAAGGTGATTATCTCATAGCTGCCAGCCATTTAACTTAAATAAAGATTAGAAAAAAGAAAAAGTAACCCGACTAACCAGCTATTGAGATTGTAAAAAGTGAATTCCTTCCTGCAGGTTTCTAATTTTCTATTTGCAAACCCCCTCATATTGCACATTTTGGTTGTGTCGTTGTGACGACCTTGAGTAAGGAAATAGGAATTTCACAGTCAATAATCCAATAAAATAATATTCCAGATGTATTTAGAAAAGTATTTGCTCCACACCTCGATAACGGTATTTAATACAGAGCCTAAGATAATATACTCAATATATTGATGTGTTGGTGTAAAACAACTCTCCAAACATGCAACATTATATTTAGTGTGCTTACCTCGATCTGATTTTCCAGTTCTTTAAGAAATTATACTTGTACTCATCATAGGGCAATAAAGTATCACAACCTGTACCATATAAACCTCGGAGAAAAGATTTTTCTCGCAGCACCTGAATCAAACTGGTGTTGGGATAGTGTTTCCAAGCATGGAAAGCAGAGATGAGCTAGAGCGGTGTTTTATTTCTTGCCCGTCACCAGCGTGCTGCAGTGCCAGGCCTGGCATTTTGGGATGAGCTGAGCTGCACTCGGCTGTGTTTGTCTTTTTTGGGGAAACGTGGTGCTGTTGGCGGGTGACAGGGCTCACGCGCACACACACACACCCACACCTGGACATGTATCTGTGCCCAGATGGAGGCAAGCGCGGTGGCAGCTGGTGTGACGTATCCCTCAGGACGACCGAAGTCGCCAGAGGGGGAGCTAGGCGGTCCATGTCCTGCTCTGTCGTCCACACAAGGAACCTCGTCTGGAGTGGCAGCTGCAGTATGCTGCCTTAATGGATGGGCAATAAGAAACACCATCTATCTATCTATCTATATGCACCTATCCATGCATCTGTCTGTCTATCTATCGGTCTGTCTGTCTGTCTGTCTGTCTCTATCTATGCATTTATCTATATGCATTTATCTATCTATCTATCTGTCCGTCTGTCTGTCTCTCTGTCTGTCTATCTGTCCTATCTATCTATCTATCTATCTATCTATCTATATGCATCTATCTATCTATCGGTCTGTCTGTCTGTCTATCTATCGGTCTGTCTGTCTCTCTGTCTGTCTATCTGTCCTATCTATCTATCTATCTATCTATCTATCTATCTATCTATCTATCTATCTATCTATCTATATGCATCTATCTATGCATCTATCTATCTATCGGTCTGTCTGTCTGTCTATCTATCTGTCTGTCTGTCTGTCTATCTATCGCTCTATCGGTCTGTCTGTCTGTCTGTCAATCTATCGGTCTGTCTGTCTGTCTGTTTGTCTCTATCTATGCATTTATCTATCTATATGCATCTATCTATCTATCTGTCCGTCTGTCTGTCCGTCTGTCTGTCTCTCTGTCTGTCTATCTGTCTATCTGTCCTATCTATCTATCTATCTATCTATTCGTCTATGTATCTACCAAGCTGCCTTCATCCCATCTTCCTCATCAGTCTGTGGCTCACTGTGAGCGCCTCACGCCTCGTTCACAGTGCCAACACCTCATTAGTGCAATATGCAAATTAACTGGCTCGGGGCCAGAGGGGTCAGCGCACGAACTGGAGACAGAATATTAGCACAATGGCGCATCTTTGTGTATATTCTTAAATTCCTGCCCAAAGCCATGTGTGTGTGTGTTCACGTGCGTGTGCTCTGTCTTCTAGCGTGTCCGGGCGATGAGTCCGAGGGGACACTGTGCGTGTGTGTGTGTGTGTGTGTGTGTGTGTGATGGGGGGAAAAAGCGTAGCTGAAATGGAGAAGCCTGCTACACCCACAGTTCATTTAGTGCATCTCATAAATAGCCATGACCTCATAATCCCAGTTTTACTTTTCTCCAACCTTTCTTGTTTTTTAACAAAAAAAAACATTGTAAATTAACAATATTTTTACCCAGATTCCTACACTATGTCCTTCTCAAGTAGCCTAAAAAATATGCAATATTGGATTTATTACATGCTTTCGAATTAGAAGGCCACACCTGGAAGTGAGGGAAGACAGAAGCAGAGGCAAAACTATATCAGTCCTGAGAGAAAACAAAAGAAAGAAATACAACAGAATTTCCCTTTGGTATCATCAAGAGATGGGCAGACCTCAGGGCCAAAGGATCTGTGGCCAATCAAAGGTTACAATAGGAAATGTAAAGGGAACGTTATATGAAAAAAGAGTGCTCTGGCCCGTGGCTCACCCATCAACGGTTTAGGTGTGTGTCTAATATGGGCTGGCAACGACACAAGAAGGCACGTCGGTTAAAATCTCCATGTCTTACAATGCCCTATGCCGTGGCTATGGGTGTGCTATTAACCACTTATATCACACTATTTGTTTCAAAAGTGCATCTCATTTAATGACATTTTTGGCACCCTTAGATTTCAAATCGGCCATAATAAATGACTCCTCCTTTACAGAGAATATAAATGTCAAAGGAGTTTTGAATTGTAATATTACAGCATTGGAAACTAAACCCACAACAGGCACGTTTTAGAAAATTACAAATATTAGCATTGTATACCTAATGCAATTGTCTCCAAGTTACTGTCATGTTCCCTATGTGTTATGAGACTGGTCACTGCACGGATGAAACCTGCTCACACCAAAACAGTCACTGTTAGCGGTCAACCATGTTATTCCCTGTTTTGCGGCATTGCTAGGTCATCTAAAAGCCAAACATCTTATTATCTAATAAGATATCTAAAAAATAACAATCAGAGAGATGTTATACCAGATGTATACACCGCAACTTACCTTTAACCATTGAGGAACATATTACCCTTTTTTATTAGTTCCACATTGTAAGTGTGAAAATAATCGAATGCTCCATCGACTCCAGGAAGGAAAGTGAAATGATTGCAATAACAATTGACTGAAAATTTGACTGAAAATAACCTGCCCTACCTTTGAAACTCAGAGGTCATGTGATCAGGGATCACACTCTTACAGAGGTCATGTGATGCGGTTAGTCCTGCTCATATCGCCATATAGCAGATTCAGGGACATATTCTGCTTCCTTCCTCCTTCACCTTTCCTTTTTCTACCTCTTTCCATGTCTTGAGTTATGCTTTCATATTGTGATTGAAAGGAAGGACAGCATTTGGGTGCAAACTCAGGAAGCTCGTCTCGCTAAACAGCACGGGTACACCCGCCGGACCTTTTTTGCATCTTTTTTGCATTTCCTCACACCCCTCTCGCCCCCTTCCTCTCCCAGTTTCCAGTCTGCCACTGCCTCGGTCCCACAGAGGCTCAAAATGCCACCTGTTCTTTTGGTCATATGAATGTAATTTATGGTGCTGTTAGATTGCTGCTAACCACCCTCCTTAATCCAGGTCTGTGCACGATAGTTAAACGGCAACAAATATGCATTGAAGAATTTTATTTGGTTTGATAAAAATGATTGTTTCTAGGAATTATCAAACTTTCAGTTTTTAATTTTGGCTTTTGAACTGAGGACTGAAATAATAAGAGACAAGGACTGATGCCATGTACATGTTTGAGAGGGGATGGAGGGGAGAAAAAGTGGATTATCGCATGCAATGTTTATGATGTACCTGACGTATCGCAGTAGGTTCGCAGAGACATACATGTCATACTGAGTTTATCAAGACCCAGAAAATGAGATGGTATCGCTGTCTTTCCACTTCCCTGTGGCAGTGCTCCTGCAAATATCTGGAACAAAAGAGACCTTGCACTAATTTCAAAACGTCCCATATAGTTACATTTAGTTTAGTTTAGTTAGTTTTAGTTGTTTACTTTAAGTTTTTCATGTTTATCCGAAATAAATAGGTGTTTGAAGGAGTACACATTATTGTGGTAGCCGACAGCCTTTTGAATGTCAAACTTAAATGCCTTGCAGACTCCTCGACCACGCACCTGCATGCACACACACACACACACACACACACACACACACACAGATTTGAATCCTGTTGATTGGTTTGAACACAAACCAATTATTGTTCACCCATTTTACAGTCACCATTTCTGTCCGTCTTTCTCTGTGTTGTTTTCCATTTCTGAGTTTCCTTGTTGCCTCTGTTCACTTGTTTATTTTGTCCATTCGTAAAAAGAAGCCATTATTTCTCCCCCCCCAGGCGAGAGACGACGGTGGCCTCGGTGGGAAATTACCCCAGCACAGCTTTACTCAGGACACGCCCAGGCTTGTCTTCAAGACAAACAGCGATGTGCTTGTAAGGAACATAACCCTCTAACACATAGATAGAGTTAAGCCTGATGGCTACTGCACAAATGTGTTTGGATGTTGTTTATCTTTTCAAAGTGTATAATTTTCATCTCATTTCTTCCTGACATTTCATGTTCTGGGCCTTATTTTTATAGCAGACATCCATCATCAGTCTCAGGTCATGTACACAGTACACTATGGTTTACATAACGTTTGCCATATTTCAATTGGAGCTTTTCGTAACTTTCATTTGCTTTGTTAATTTTCCCTGTATCATTCATATTCAGGGACTTGTGTTGGGGATTTGAGTTATCAGATAGGTAAACTAAGGATTGACTTATTTATGTTTAATATTCATAGGTATAGTATAATTATTATTATTATTATACGTTATGTGTTCTGCAAAGAGCGTTCATAATTTAATGGAGGGTTAAACTGTTTTTCTTTGCCTATTCTAGTGAGAATAGGATGAGAAAATCAATATTTCTTGCCCATCTAAGACGAGCTGAAGCATGATTCCACAGCCAGCAGCTCGTTAGCTTAGCTTAGCTTAGCACAGACACTGTAATGAACTAGTGGCCAAATCTCGAACATTACATCTTTTTTTTGTACATGGTCCCTGACAATTACATGTCATAAACTACAGTAAAGCCTAGTTCTGTCCGTACATAACAAAATCCACCCACTATCACTTTGTTTGTTTAATCCATACAAAAGCCCAAAGCACATCCACATTAATATCCAGTCCAATAAAGTGAAGATGTCCCTCGTGGGAAAAGAAAGCATTGTAGATCTCTGAGTGCTCCAGTCTGCTGCGGTGGCGTTCAAACACGGTCCACTAGGCCGGACTTATTCTACTCAGTGGGCCATTAGAGCTTCACCTGACCTTTTGTTTGTCACGTCTTTAATGACCGATGGCTGGCTGCGATAAGAGCAACCTCAAAGGGAGTGTGGTCCCGCTCTTCTGGGGTTTTCATCTCCAGTTTAAACTTTTCACGCTCCATTCGTGGTTTTTTTACGAAGCAGGTACACAGTGAGGCCAATTTAACACACTGGAAAAAGCATACGAGCCAGGGATGTTTCCCCTCTTTTGTAAAGCAGGTAATTAGAACCATCGGGATGTATATTCCACAAAATGAGGCCACTGTAAAATGATATTTTTGGCTACTCATAGCAATGAAGCAACCTGTTGCAGATGGCCTGTTATGCTGCCAAAGTTTAATTTTCTTGTGTAAACACAAGTGGAAGATTTATTCTGTTTTCTTTTTCCAACGGAGTAGGTATTTTATGATTGCAGCCTCTCACTACATATTCTAGTTTTTGGACGAGATCCACAATGCAGCAAGCGTTCTGTTTCTCTTCGCCATCATTGATGGACTTGTTGAAAGAGAATGAATTGCTGCAGATAGTTTGGCGTGTGTGAGACAGTTCAAGTTAACGATCTGTCTCGCTTCAAGCACCCAGTTCATTTTCCTTGATTTAATCCTTGTGTTTTGCACTCTGTGACGATAAAAGCATTTTGAGAAGTGTCAAAATTGCCACAAATCGAAGGGATGAGGAGGGGAGGGGGGCATAGAAGCCCCAAGCGCTCTCTGTGCTTCAACCTCTTCGTTCTAAATATAAAACCACTTCAGGTACTACGGCGGTTTGTGAAACTCGCAATCTCTGCTCAAACTCTCAACCCTGTGCCCCCGCCTCCTCCTTTTCTTCTTCGTTATCAAAATGCTCCACATCCTAAGCGCCTCATCCTCTTCTATCGACCTCCTCTGCGACCTGTTGGTCTGCAAGCTGCTCCACCGCCTTTTCCCGCTCCTCGTCCAGTCCCTTAACCCCGGAGAAAGGCCTCACCTAACGTGCTCATTTAGGCGGATTAGACATCAGGCTGAACTTCAAGCGCCATCGGCCTGGGCAAGAAAGCGACGACTGCCGAGGTGGTTGCACTCGTTTGAAAGCGCGCTAATTGTTGTAATGCACACGGTTCTACCGCACCGACGCCTCCGGTTCGTTGGCCACAACGGGAAATAAATGAGCATAATTATATTCAACTGCAAACATCTGTGTCGCGCTGAGGGGAGAGCGAGAGAGAAAGCACAACTCCATTAGCGTAATGCGCAGTGAAATTTCACTCAAAGTGCAGAAAGTCGTTAAGTGCTCTCCATCTGTCTTCCTGAGTCGAGGAGAAAGATTTCAGCACATTCATTATTTAAAACATCCTGGGCCTACCATTATCAAACTCAACTTGCGAGAGCACCTTTTTGACTTTTACTCAGTCACGGCTCATTGAATTAGCTAGCACTAAATGGGCAGTTGAAGCGTGTCGGATTCGAGGCACCGACATCTGAGCGCCGCCAGCGAGCTGTTCTGAGCGCAGCGGGCGCTCTGCAGTCCGGCCTCTGATCAGCTGCTCCTCCAGACCTCCATCCTCACGCCCCTTTGGCTCCGCTGAATGATGAATTATTACCAATGCACAACTTTGGCACATGTTTTAAAACTGTTGTCCCTTTGGAAGTTGTCTGCTTTATACAGAGATTCTGGAGTGAGTAAAACACATAATCAATGGGAAAACCTGATGTTTTACAGGTGTAGCAGCCACAGGACAGCATGCTATGTCGTCTTTGAAATCCCTCTAACCAATATTGCTATGCAAAAAAAGAAAGTTTGTCCACCTTCCCGTTGCATCCCTCGACTTATTAACATTCAGCAGGGGGGCTGAAGGGTCTGTCTGATGGATGGATGTCGTTGAGAGGTCTGACAACTGATTAATGCCTTAATTATCTCCAGAGAGGACCTGCCACTCCTCCCGGAGCTGACAGAGTGAGCGGTGTGTGGCCCGACGAGTAACGTCGTGTTCGGGGCTCGCCCACCGCTATCTGCTCGTCCAGGGTCACATTCATTTTCCCCCTGAGTGAAAAATGCATTTTTATGTGTTGCAAAGGTGTAGAACAGTGATGAAACAGTTCAGCGGGGTGTTTTAGGATCTTCGCCGCGGCACTGAGCATGTAGAATGGTCCTGCCTTTGGGTTCAATATGTGAGGAGAAAGGTACAGGTTTGAAACTGAACTGGCAAAATGGAGTTATTTTACAAACCCTTATATGGCTATACAAAGTTCATCTGAAAGTGATCTTGTAACTGTAAAAGTTGAAGAAGAATAATCAATTTTGATTGGTTTGCAAAGTCTTTTATTTTTTATATACATGTAAGCAGAGATCAACCTCTGCAGTGTTTGTGTGAAAAAGATGGAAGCATTGCTGCTAAATTCCACAGATGCTGGAAAACAATGTTTTCAACACCCTATAAATGTAGTATGCTCTTTAGACAATAGGAATATGTGTTTACTTACATTACAACATGCGCAAATGGCAACACTTGCCATGTTGTGTGTGTAGGACATAACATACCAGAGGGCTGACACAGATCTCTTTTTAAATTCAGAAGTAGGCTGGTTCACAAAATATTACACATATGATTTAGTGTTTTAAATCAGTGATACATTTCTAGTTATACTCACTGCAGACGTCAATAACATTGTCCCATCCTCTATGTTCAACTATTTATCCACAGGAATAAGATTATGACAGATAAACACAATGATAGGTATCCGGCCAGTGTTTAGCCACACTTGTGCTTTTTTGGTTAACTTCAGAAATAAGAAGGTTTTGTATCAAGCCAACAATGGTCAGTTGATAACTGCAGAATTTCATATGACTGAACTTCAATGTCTGTCTACCACTTGGCACCCACTTCGATATCAAGTGAGAAATTCACTGAGGGATCTGTGGCTAAATGAGACTGAGAATGTTTTTATTGCAGATAGAAGGTGTAAGATTCCTTGTTAGAAGTGAGACAAAGTCCCTTTTAAGCAGAGCAGAAGGTCATCATGTGCACAATTACCTCTCAATAACAACACATCAATGCAGACACCTGCACAAACATACACACATACCTGCGTTGCAAAAAAAAAGCTGGGTTTAGTATTTGCTCTTCATAGATTTAGTATTTTAAATGTTCAGTTGCTTTGGAGGCTGAGCTTCTGCAAAATGGGTCACTTCAGAGAATATTATGTTTTACCACAAACAATTCAGAAGTTTCTTGTATGACCAGTGACAGGTGCTGATGTGGTGTGTTTGTACTGTGTGTGTTTTTTGCCACAGGTGTGTGACTGGTGCAAACATATTCGCCACACTAAGGAGTACCTGGACTTTGGTGCGGGTGAGCGGAGGCTGCAGTTCTGCAGTGCCAAATGCCTGAACCAATACAAGATGGACATTTTCTACAAGGAGACCCAGGCTGCACTGCCTGGAGCATTGTGTAACCCGGGTGGGGAGGGTAAGATGGACTGCGGTGGAGGAGTGCAGCTCCTCACTCCCGAGTCCTGGGGGACTCCGCTAACAGACCTGCGGCGTAAGGCTTCCTCACCAGGGGGGCCTTCTGCCACCTCTGCATTGGCAGCATCCTCTGCCGCGTCACCCTGCGACACTGCTGCCCACTGCTCTCCAGTCTTATCCTCCTCAGCCAAGATCCCCACGCCCAGACCCCATGAGAGCCCAACACTTCACCCCCCGCCTGTTCCCAGTTTGCACCCATCTGTCGGGGTTCCTCCAGGTAGCCCTCCTATGGTGATGACGCCCAGGGGACCCATGCCTCTGCCGCTGTTCATGGAGCATCAAATGATGCAGCAGATGCGTCCACCATTCCTTCGACCCTCGGCCCACCAAGGGGGTTCCCATAGCCCCCTGTCAAACCCTATCATCCCTGGTATTGGTCCACCACCTCCCCCTAGGTCCATGGGCTCAGCATCAAGCCCCATGCACAGACCCCTGCTGTCTCCCCATGTCCACCCCTCGTCCAATCCCAACCCTGGCATGATGCCCCCACACCCCCACCCCGGTTTCTCCATGCCAGGCATGCCCCCTTTCCCCCCAGTCAACATGATGCCCAATGGACGATATCCTCTGCCCCCAATGATGAACTTTGGCATGCCGTCCTTGGCACCATTGGTACCCCCACCAACTCTCTTGGTCCCTTACCCTGTCATTGTACCACTCCCGGTTCCAATCCCAATTCCAATCCCAATTCCCTTTAACCCCAGAACTTCCAGAGACCAGCCAGAGAGCAGGGGACACTTCTTTAGTGCTCCAGAATCCTCTGAAGCGTCATCTTTTTGGCACAACTCTCCAGGGTCTTCTGGGGATGACAGAGGGGAACAAAAAATAGATCCAGCTGTTGCAGAGCATCTCTCTCCAATCCGCTCAGAGAAAAGCAGAATGCCGCAGGTGGACTTGACTGTCAAGGCAGAGGACAATTTGGGTACCACCTGTATTTTAAGCGGCCGCGCACCGACGGAGGGGGTTATCGATCTAACAGTGGGCCAGCGGCCAAGCCAACAGCAGGTAATTCAGAGGACGCTAACTGGGGTGCAAGTCAAAGTAGAGGCAGAGCCTGAATCAAGATCCCCACCGTCTGCTGGGCTGAGTTGGGAAGGGAGAAGCAGTCGTGATGGGTGGGAAGGGGCCCTCTCTCAGGGGTTTCTCGGTGCCACGGAACTGGAAGGGGCAACACACCCAAACACACTGCAATTATCAAGCCCTCCGTCCAGCGACAGCAGTCCTCCATCCCATAACGATCCTGCAGTGAACCAGCGAACTCCCTGTTTCTCAAACAGTACCACACCACCTTTGCCCAGTAAAGCACAGACCCAGCCCCAAACCCTGCCCCACCCCCTAGCCAGCCCTGTCGCCCCGTGTAATGTCATAGTCAATGGTACGGGGTGGCATTCGCTTCTTGCCCCTGCCTTTGAGTCTCTCCCCAATCGAAGAGGTGACAGTGTTGCAGGAGAAGGAGAGTCAGAGGAGCGGCCAGCCAACGGCGACCTAGAGCACGAGGCACTGAAAGAGAACAATTGCTCAGCTGGAGATTGGGAGCGGGGGAAGCGGGGCTTGGTGCAAGACAACATGGACGACGCGTTGGAGGGTAAGCCGGATCCTGACTCTAACACGGAGGAGGGCGAGCACGCCTACGCCATACCGCTGCTGTCTACGGGAGGCTGTGTGGTCATCCAGCCTGTGCCAAAGCCCGGCGCCGACAAGACGACCATCCTTTCCTGCTCCATCAGCTCCCCTTTGTCAGCAGACGGGGCGACAGAGCTGGAGCCGCCGCTGAAGAGGAGGTGTCTGCGAATCCGCAATCAAAACAAATGAGGTGGGTTTGCCACAGTATGCGCCTTCAAAAATGCTTATCAGCTCTTTATATTCACAAAGGTTCAGTATTTTATAAGTCACTTTTGATGATTCTCTTTTAATGTTTTCTCGCTTCCCAGTATGCATTTCTGTATTTTTTGCAATGACCTCCTTTAATTCTAAAACGTTCTTAACCAAGTTGGTTATTATTCATATTTAGTCTTTTCATCGTAAAATGTGGGTAATGTTTGGTCTGGTCCGGCACAGCCAACAATAAGGCTGATCACTTCACAATTTCACACGTTGATGCTTGATTCTAGGGCAGACGCCATGTACCCTAATGCCGGCAGTAAGTGAACAAGCAGATTCATTTATACCACAAACTAAAGAGCATTGTTAAAATTACCCCTCATACCTCATAGCCCCACTGTGGCAGACGGTGTATTTAAATGTCAAATGGAGGGGCACTAACTTTGAATCAACCTCGGCAGTGTTTGTGTGAAAAAGATGCTGCTGAATGTTTTTGAGTGTTTTACCAACAATTTCATTCATGTATTTCTCTCATTTTATTCAACACATTAAAACTTATGATGTAATGTTGCTAATTTAATAAAATTGTGTTCAAGAGGACCAATTGAAGTTGCCGTAACATGAGAAGACGTCTGTGAATGAGGGTAATTAATATCAATAAAAGCTGGGAATCGTGACCCACACAGCTGAACGCAAACAAGCAGCTGAGGTGAAGTATACCGTAACCTTCAGCTTACTTAAAAATGCACTCTTTGACTTTTGATATTTGAGGATAGAAACATTGTCCATCCTCTAGCTTCCCATTTTCAACGTGTGTGCAATGTCCCACAACATTTATTATGAATGATCTAAAACAGTATGTAAAATTAATGGCACCAAAGAAACAGACTCTGAATATTTAATTCTTTATTTGCCCAAAAGTGTCCTCGAGCTGATTCGCATGCGTCTATAAAACCCAAATTAGGATCCACTGCTGTAAATCTGCACTTTCCTCAGTTTAATCCTCAGTGTTCTGAACGCCGAAACCTTTCGAGCCCTGTCGCACTAAACTGAACACCCTTTGGTCTCCCGTTTATCTGGAAATGAAAGGTGGGGCTGCGACCCAGTCTAATTTTCCTCCCGTTCTGTTTCACAGATGACACTCTGAGGACCACAGTGCCATCAACGACACTCACTTGCCCCCTACGCCCCTTCCCCCGCCCCTCCCCACAGAGTCCCGCACCTCCCAACTATTGCCGCACACGTCACACACGTTTTTCTCGTCCTCGCTCATCGTCCAGTCCACCAGCACCACGAATCGCCTTCTGACGACTGATGAGTCTACCCGAGGCGTTGAGGTGCCTCGCGACGCCGGACTGAACTTCTACGTGCTTGATGACGTGGCCAGACTCTCAGCCCACACTGCCCCTGTTACCTCATTTGCTCCCCCATATCAAAGCAAGTGCCCTCCATGTTGTCTGCCTCTATGGAATGAACACCAGATTTCCAACGCTGAAAGAAACACTCCTGTTTTGTTCCAACCTAGGAGCCCACCGCAAGTACAAAATCTCTGTGCCGGTGAGTGTGTCGTGAAGGTATAGACCGATTCAAGAAGTTTGGATTGTAGAGCTGCAGAGGTGGCAATAAGGTGCAAGAATTCTGCTCTATCTAACCAGCAAAAAAAAAGAAAATGCACTTTCCAACCTGACACAAAGCGTTCTGGATGGGTGGTCGCTTGAAAGGAAACATGACAAGCGTGAGTAATGATAATGCAATATGACTGAAGGGTCATTTTTAAAGAGATGTTTCAATCAGAGCCTGGAATACTGTCCTTGGACATAAAATCACCAGTTGTATTGAGAATTATTCCCACCACACTGGAGGATCAAATATTAACCTTCACCAGCAAGTGATGGTATGTGGGTGCAATTACACAATCTTTGCTATTTTTTTCCTTCTTCCTTGTTTTCTCTTAAACTTCCCTGAATTGAAATGTTGGGACAGAGTTGTCATGATAATCATTCCTTGACATACAGTATCTAAACCCTCTGGAATGTCTGTGTGCTTAAACGGTGAGCCGTCCCATTAACAGCAATAGCTGTCGTTTGAGAACATTTCACCGCGTTTACTGCTCCTCCAAAACAACCGGGACGGCGATGCTTTGCGAACACTCAACCTGCAGAGGCTACTTGCTCCCGCGGGCTAGTTCCTCATCTTTTCTATAATACATTACCTGTGATGTTCATGAAATGGGCTAGTTTGAGACTGACCGCACTGAATTTAGAGGGTGGCAGAGGGAAGTCAAGGTTCTTTTCATCCATAATTCTTTTGGGATCTGGGGAAACACAAATTTATTTAAACAAATGTTTTTATCAGAATTATTTTCAAACATCGCCTCTCACTTGTACACCAGTCATGTACACTAAGCTGCTTGATTTTTTTCTTTTTGGCCAATTATCATTTTAGAGCCATGCGTTGTCCGTTATTCAGCATTTTGGGCGACCCACCCTGTTTGATCTGTCAAAGAAAGCCAGTATTTACTTTACTCTCCTATGGAGAAGAGTATGATGTACCACTGCGAGACAAGTTGTCATCAAATGCCAAAGGCCTATGATGCAATGAAACAAAACATGTCAGTTTTTTAGAGAAAATGGGATTTTAAATTGAAGATTTGACCAGATAATTTATAGTTGGCAAAATAACAAGCACTTAAAATAAAGGAGAATACGAGTGGAATGACCGAGTGTCTCTCTTTAAGGTTTACTCATCCATAAAGGCCTATGGTATGTTATACTACAAAGTGAGGCAAAATACATTTTCAAAAAAATATGTAATGCAGGATTTGAACGATGCTTAGTTGTGTGTGACATTAGGTGTGTCTATTTCAAGTCGCCTGCCATCTCAGTTTTCCGCCGCAGCCTTTGATTAATTTCTTTTTGGTCATGGTTTGACACTGTGTGGTTCTTTCTTTGTCGTTAAGAGGCCTGGCACTTAACACATAATCACATATCACAAGCATACCAACAGTCTTTATGCGGCACACACAGACACACACAAAATGCATTTAGTACATTTAACTTTACTTTGTGTGTGTTTGTGTAAGGCAGGTGCAAGAAGAGAGACCAGCTGAGATCACACAGTGTTGACTCAGAAGTAAGCTGTGTGCCTGTTACTCGGCTCAGCTTGCCGCTTGCCAAAGCCCAGCTTCGGTATCACTTTCAGCACTTCTATGCCCCTACTGTGGCAGGGAAAATGCTCCTTTTTAAAGCGACTTCTCCTTCTGTTTTGTCAACCTCCTGCTTAAAGGCATTTGTCTATAATTGGCTACAATGCTTTCTATAGTTATTCTGCAAGGAAAGCACATGCATCTTTTTAAATATCTAACAAATGCACCCTTACTCCAAGATTTCCCTTCATCAGATGGCAGCTGTCTCATCCAGAATCCAGAAACAAGGCCTGATGTCACAAAGAAACTGGACACTGTAGTTTCTCATGTCTGTAATATGGGAGTCATACAAAGGCGAGGCCACAGACAGGATATTTAGAGGTCATTACCCCCCCCCCCCAACCCCCAACCCCGCTCCCCCCAACTAACCCCTCACCATTCTGACCAGGAGTAAATATCTCTTAATGCTTTTAACTGCTTTGTTTGTTCAGTTACGCTTTCTGCAAATAGTATATCTTATCAAACGTTTAAAATACCCAACGTGCGCACGTTTTGGGAATATAATGTCTATACTCCCAGGTGTCAAAAACACACAGAGGACACAATCTGCTCAATGGCAGCCACTGATACGGATCCTTTGTCTGAGGCCGAACGTTTGTTAACGTACGGGCCTTGAATCGGGGTTAAAAAGAGTGGAGGAGGGTGGAAGACTATCGGGATGGGTGAGGAGGACAAAGTTTTCAAAATGGCCCATGCGTCCTGGTTTGTCCCTTTTGTTTGCAGTTCCAAGCTAACCTCGTAGCATACACTTCATTGCTAGCATTTTCAAAAAAGAGAAGACTTGTGAAGGAAAATGATGTTGTAGGACTGATGTAGGCGGAACAATTATTTTGTTCCGCTAGCAGTTGAGACAGATGGTGCCTATGTGGGAGCACATTGCCATAACATGTGGAGAGAACATTGATGTTCATCAGAGGAAAAGCCCTTTTTCCCATTTTGACTCTCCGTGAGCTGTCCTCTAGCGCCACCCTCAGGACAAAATATTTTAAATTACTGTAATAGCCAGATTTCCACTAAAGACATAGCTTTCGTTTGGCTAAACAAATAGATTGTTCCCACTGTGCCAGCCGTCGATTAGCTTAGCATAAAAACTGTCTCTGTCCAAAGGATAAAAAAAACTATTAAATGACACATTGTTTGTTCTCAGTGTTTATGCTAAACTGGTCAGTTGCAGTATTATAAGTACAAAAACCCTTTTCTTCCATCATAAGATATTCTTTCATTGCTAGTAATTGACTGAATAGTTTTGGTGCCCTTTTCTTGACCCTTCTTCTTACACCACCATGAGGCTGAAATTAAAAACTGGTCTTACTTACAACTGGCCGATCGCCCAGACTCAGAAGAAAAACGTTGCAGCGGGTTTGATACGTGCTGAGGAACTCAAGGATCCAAAATATCTTGTTTTGTGTCTGCTCTTCGCTCCTGCTTGTCGGCGTGACACACACATTCCGACACACGCCAGACAAAACAATGTGCACATAACGTCTGACCCTAATCTGCAGCGCTGCAAACGCTACACGGCCACAGTCTCAGGCGGACATCGTTGACATGAGAGCCTAACTCTCACCTGGAAATCCTGGATTATACTGAATCAGCCTTTTGCCAGCATTCCTCTTTTTGATAACAGACTGCAGACCTCGTCATCAGCCTGAATTATGCAATGACAGCTAACCCCAACCCCAATGTAGACCAGGGACCCACGGATAAAATAAAACATGTGACTCCTTGTCATACTTTTCAGAAACAAACAGAGAAGTTGCCTTAACTTTTGCTTATATAATCCATTCAGTTAAGACAATGATGCTTGCTTGTCAGGAAAACTCCCTTCTTTGTACAAAATGAAATGTACCAGAAACAACATCCAGAACATTGTTATCTCGCTAGTGTCAATGTATAGATAATCAGCTTTTTCTGTAAATTGTATGGACTGTCACATTTTTGCTGAAAAGGAAACCCTCCTCCCAACTCCCTCGTTCCCAAACATTCGATCTGTTCAACGTTTTGACTTGTGATGGACCGTCAATCTTTTTGTGTACATTTTATAGTATTATTTATTGTTGACAAGTTTTTGCATTCGCAAAAAAACTAAAAGAGCAAAATAAAAGGTGGTTTGACCTAAGCATTGAATTGCTATGTAAATGCCTGGTGAACACTGAATTTTTTTAAAACTATTAAAAAAAGGAGAAAAAAGCGACACAAGGAGATGATCTCCTGTCTTTTATTATGACGTTGTAACATGTAAATAACATGTGGCCGAATTTGCTTTGAATCTTTTTTTTTGTGTTGTAACAGTAATTGTTTTAACCAGTGAATTGCTCATGAAGACAAATAAATAAGAGGCACACACAACCTTGTGTCAGATGGGTCATATCTGGTCATTTTGTATGTGCGAGCCATACTTCATTAGTCTTCTTTGATCTGAAAGAGATAAAACTACCGCCTCTCCTTTGGCTTCCTTTTTATTGGGCAGATTTTATTCTATACATTACTTGCACAACGTGCATTTGAGATCGCCTCTGAAAGCCGCGTTCCATTCATACACGTTCCTGTGAGATCGCGTAGCAGACAGTGATAATGTACTTGCCTTTAAGAGAAGAAACAGAAATAACTTTAAACAATTTTACCTCAGATGTACCATCATTTACAGTTGCCCATACATGAGCAAATGCACAATATGTAAAATATGAAATTAATGAATTAGTCTAAAATACAAGACCCAACATGAGACTTAAACGCCTTAATAAACACAAGGATGCCATAGCGCCTAGCAGTCAAATACATGCACAGCCCTAAAATGTAATAAATAATGCGCGAGCGATTACACATTTTAGAATATTGAATCATTCATAACTCAGCTTAGGCTATACTATTTAAATATTGCTGGCTAAAATGGAGAGGATTGAAAATACAATCAGCACTAATTAATGAGTCTAGCGTAGTCATTAAGTTATGAAGAGTAATTGTTATTTATTTTTCAGGGTACTGAGAAAATGAATTAAAAAGTCAACTCCCAAGGAGAAAAGAAAGAAATAAACGTATCCTTTATGAATCATTGTGGGGAAATTATTTTCTGCATTCAACCAGTTGTGACGTATCAGAAACAGGGAATAGTTTCGTGGCGTGCAGCTGGAGTGACGTGTGACTCTGGTCTCTAGCTCCATCGTATGGCTGCCGTTGGGTATCAGCCCGCTCCTCAGTGCAGAGGTAATGGGAAGAGGCTTGATTTCCTCAGGGAGACAAGGAATTTATTGGATTCACAATGAAATGCTTCCTGTGCAACAGCTTAATGGGGGAGAAAAACAAAGCCGACAATGTTTGTTTCATTCTTCATGAAACTGTATTGAATTGACTCAACTTCTAATATTTCAGCTTATAAAAGGATATATACTTAACTGATCAGCCACTTAACTTAATATGGAGCAAAACACAACTGTAGCTAGATCTTAACCCTAATATGAGTTCACACACATAACGTTAGGCTTATAGCCGACGCCGTGGTAACGTTAGCTATTGTAGTGGGGGCATATCCAACAAGCTATTAAACAAGCTGGGTAACATTACATTATATTACAATAGCATAGCGGACTTTTTTGTCATAACCAATTCATGAATTACTCAGCATCATTTGTATTTGAGAAAAGAAAAACTTCATCCGATGTTTAATGTGAATGAAATAGCCTTAGACCGCCTACTTACTACGTTCCTGTCACTACCGTGTGACTGAGAGTCGTGCAGATCGCATAGCGCTAGCAGGCAGTGGACCAAACCACTGTGAGGCAAGGGAGGGGGGACTCAAAATGTTTCTAAACATAAAAAGCATTTTTGGGGGGGTTGTATTGTTTTACTTCTTACACAGATATTCTAAGTATACATCATTATGTTATTTACAATACACACCATTGTTTTAATAATATTTCTAGGGGGGGAACAACCCTTAGATGGGAAGGGGGAGTGGAGGGTCTCCCCTGTCCCCCCCCCGGGATTTACGCCCCTGATTCTGTCTCTCTATATTTATATCGATCTATCTATCTTTCTACCTATCTATCTATCCATAGCTGAGATCATGAAGTTCATTTTGATTCTTGCCTAATTCATTGCAGTGAAATCAACCATTTGGTATTGTTATAGAGAGGGCATAGGATCTTAATAGTAACAACTAAAACTAACCAGCGGATGATCTATAAACTTTAGTCCTTTGTCAAAATTCTGAGGCCCCATCTTAATACACTGAAATTAACTTATGTTGAAAAGTCTCGCTGTAGGAATTTTGTAGGTGTAACAGCCAAGCAGAAAAGTGTTTGTTCGTCTGTTGTAAAATAACAAGGATGTACATCCAAGCAAGGGACGGATGCAGAGAGAGGGGCCGAGATGGCTTCTGGGTAGCCGAGTCCTCCGCATGGACGTCAGGGGGAGGAGAGCGACACCGCGCTCAGCCAGTAGTGTGTGTCGGTGTGTAGCTGCGAGCCTCAGGAGGACTTTTCCCCTTCTTGTCAAAATACTTATTGCTGTATGTGTGTGTGTGTGTGTGTGTGTGCGCGCGCGCGTGAGAATAAACGAGCACGAGGCGCGGCAGGACACATGCGAAAATGCAAAAAGAAGTGCAGGAAGAGCGCGTCTGCTTGTTGAAGAGTCGGCGCGGGAGGACGGACATGGTCGCCCGGTCGGATGACCTGTGGCAGCACTGAGGAGGAACTAAACCACAACCGCCTCCAGACTCTGTTGAATGGGGTGAAAACGAAGCGGAATTCACTCCGAACGAGAGAGTCCCGAATCATTTCCAAGCGGCTCCCCCACCCCCCAAAAAAGGAAAAGAGCCCAGCTAGAGGGAAGGGGAGGAGAGGGGGGCGAAGAAAACGCCCTGCTGCCTGTGGCTGGGAACGCTGGAACTTTATCGGCGAGTTGGAAAAATGCATCTGTGAGTGAGCGGGAGGTGGTTAACTCGAGCGTGACGAGTAGCCGAGGGGCTACATCGACCCCACGGGCCCCGCTCCCCCTCCTTCGCGGCGGGTCTGTCTTCGGGACGCGGGGAGCCTCCGCTTTTGAGGAATCTTTCGCTCCTCGTTGTGCGCTCTACTCCTGCTGGAAGCGAGCTGGGTGGGCTGAGAGCCCCGAGGCTGCCCCGCTAGGCCCACGGCCATTAGCCAGGAACAAAGCGCGTTCACATGTAAACTCACGCAAAGTTTTTGGGAGAAGAAGAAGAAAAAAAACCCCGTCACGTTTCACTGAACTTTTTTTTTGTAAACACCGACTGTGCAGCCATGTCGCTCGGCGCGGAGAGGAGGATGGAAGCCCGGCTGAAGAAGCTGGAGGACATGATCAGAGATCCCCGATGTGCCATAAACCTGGAGAGCTTGCTGGTAAGTGGAGTGGGAAACACGCCTCGTACATTATCGGTGGTGAGGCGAAACGCTGGACGCGTCCGCGCGCACCTGGGTGACGCGGCGCTGTGCACGTGACGCCTCTGCGTTTGGCTGTTTTGCTGCTTGTTAACTCTGAGCTGGGACCCGCTGCTGTTAGCATCGCGGTTACATCATTCGCGCCGTGGTGCTGCATATCCTCTTTTTTTTCAACCAAGTATGAAACTACACAATGTTAGTTCTGTCTTGAAATCCGACATCTTGCCATTAAATTGAAGTTACTGTGCTACCACCACTGTAAATAGGCCTGATTATTAGTTAAGACTGAATGCAGACAGTCCAGTTTGGGGGCTCTGTGAAGCCGGTCTACAGATTAGGATTAACCAATGGAGCCCACTTAGTGTCTTTTATGGAGGCTGTTTCCAGGCTAATACTCACCTCCTGGGTTACAACTGGCCCTACCAGACCAGGATTAGTCCCAGTGGACACCTATTCTGGTCCGCCCCCACTGATAGGTGATTAGAAAGACTCCGTCTACCCAGCTCTCTGTTCAATGCTGTTTTGGACTGAGACAAAACATAGATCTCAACAGAACACCCCCCCCCCCCCTTATCCCCACCCCTCCACGGCAACAAGACTCGCTTTATGTGGCATGATCATATATGATCGGAAGCGTCACTACATGTTCCATTAGAGCCCATGTGTTGATCAATCATACCGATTCCACTGAAACTATTCCTGTCTTGCTACCACATAGTTCCACATTTCCACCACTATTTGCAGCTGTCAAGAAACTCCTGGTCTTGTGTTCACACTTGTGGGATTGTTTCACCATTATTCTATACATCATGTGTCATGATTCAGCATCACCACACAGACTGGTATCAGTGTTTGAAATTCCCTCTTCTAAGAGGACAAAAAGTAGTGCTCTAAGTTGTATTATTTATATAAAGTTGCATTGTTTTTGCCAAAAGATGCGTAGCAGGGGAGAGACTTGACTTGTGATTCTGAACCGCGTCAGGTGAGGTTCCCCTTTTTGAAAGAGGCGTTGAGCATTAGACAGAGGAAAAATAGTGTGCTTACACCCAGTGTATATCATGAAATAGGCTTTAAGGGGGGAGGTTTTTTAGTGTGTGTGTGTGTGTCCTGTACACAGGGCGGTGCGTCACAGAGACTTTAGCTGTTCGGTTGCATCTGCTTTAAGTGGCGGAATTTGAATTTCTGGGCCCCTTAACTGGACCTGACAGAGGGCTAACACACTGTCGGGGTCCACCTTAAAAAGCCTCACCTTTCAATGGGCACCATCTACCTCCCCTCCCCCACTCACTCCAACTGTACTTAAGGCAATCCTGGTCCGATCCCCCTTCTGTCAAAAGACAGGTTTGGCGGAATCCATGCTTGGTAAACACCGACGGTGTTCACTTCCTGCACGTCAGCCCAAAGTGATGGAGGAGTGGAGTGCACAGGAGACTTAAGTTCAGTGGGGATGTGTAGGAGTGAGAGAGGAGGCTGCAGGTCTCCACTTTTAGCAGTCACAGGGATCAAGATGGTTTTGCTGCTTGGGCTTGGAATCAAACTCCCCCTGATGCATGCACGCACACACCAAGGGCCTAGAAATGTTATTATTTGCATTAAACAAGATGGGCACTTTAGGAGCCCTAATCATTTGGTAAAAAATGAATCGCACATCCCTACGCTACTGTGGCTTAGCACCAAGGAGAAGTACACAAAGCTGCTTTAATAAAAGAAGCTCGGCCATTATTAACGCAGCGTTCGTGTTTGTCGGCCCTACTCCATGCGAGGTGTGTTTAGTTTAGGGCTCGTCGGGGAGCAGTGGGCGGACCGCCCCGAGGACATGGAAAGCTGACAGCGAGGAATCTGCAGCATCTGTCGAGTAAAAGCGCAGACCTTCCTGTAAATGAGTCCGACCCGTCATAAGCTGGGACTCTGGACTTTAGTCTTCGGAGTGTCGCTCGCTGCTCGCCTCTTTCCGGCAGGAGGTCCCATACATGGCCCTGTAACAGCGCTGCACACGCCTTGGTCATATATGCTGTCAATCACCGTTATGGCCTCTATCAGCGTTCAATCAAGTACTGCCTGAAGTGCTCCCCCCCCCCCCCCCCCCGCCCCCTCCCTGTGCAAACCGCTGCGATCATTATTTGGCAGCAAGCCACTGCTGACTGGGGCTGGACTTTGCTGCCAAGCGGCAGGGCCGGGAAGTGATGGTGGAGGGCGATGAAAGGAGAGGCCATTTCTCGAGTGAAACGTGCACGCTCGATTGCGAGTCACACGAGTCGCCTCATTTTTCTTTTTTTCTTTCTAACTGCCGACCTGAAGGAAATTACCTCACTGGGTCAATAAGTGGGCTCAAAGTCCCCTTCTGTGCCTGTCCTTCTGAACGACAGGCACCGTTTTCCCCCCTTTTCACTTTTCCAGCCTTATCTTCTATTTTCCTTTGGCTTCCCCCCCCTCTCCTCCCTCCCTCCTCCCCCTCCCCCTCTGGGCTTGTTAAACACATTGCAGGTATGTTAACTGTAGCTACCAGAGCCTCTCCATGCAGCTGCAGACCTGGCACTGCCAGATAACCCTGCGCTCGACACTCATGCCGGCAGTGATATGGGATGCTTATAGCTAAGGGGCCGGCCTCACTTTTTTTTGCTGGGGGGGGGGGGGGGCACTCTTTTCCCCCCTCATTTCAGTGTGATCTTTAAGCAGCCGCGACTTTTGGTATTGACGCACTTGTCAGGGCGGTAGCGGCGGATACTCATGCCACTCCCCCAACGCTGTCCGCTCATTTCCCACCAAATGTTTAGCAATCGTCTTCTAACCCAGCACCCCTCCCCCCTCTTCCCCCCATGATGGAGCTCAGTTTGTTGTGTGGAGCTCTCGTATGGAGGTGGGGATAACCCCTGTGTGTCATGATGGACAGTCTCTACCCTGAGAGTGTCCGCTGCGTCTCTGTAGTGCAGCTGGGTTGCTCTGAGGCCGCAGCAGTCCCTGCCTCAATGTGCTAGCAGCATAAAAACACTGCCTTATAAGGAACTGGGGACGGTGGCCCCAGCCAACTTTTTTTTTTGGTCTTTTTTTTCTCTCTCTCTCTCTCTCTCTCTCTGCAAAACAAGCCAGTCCCTCTGCTCCGAACCTCCTCTGGAGAGTCTTTTTTTGGTTTTTGCTCCACTCCACTGGAGAAGACCCCGGCGTCTTCCGTCCTCGGCGCTCTTAAAATGTCACACTTCACTTCAGCTGTGTATCGTCCGGTCCTCTTTAGTGGTCACAGCTATGTCGCTTCATCAGGGTTTCCCCTGATCCCTGGTTTCCTGACCACATAGATAGTTTTCCTACCCTACTACCTTATTGTGACAACGTTATTTCAAAGATGACCATAAAGGGATAGTTTGACGTTTCTTTCTTGCAGAGAGTTTTGTGATAAAGCTTTGTGTCGCCTCGGTAAATAAAAAGCTACAGGCGGGGTGTTTAGCTTAGCATCGTACAGAGGGTAGAAACGGATCCTGGATCTATAGGAAAGGTAATACAACCCACCTACCAGCACATCCAAGGCATATGTTATTGGATTAGATGAATCTGTACAAAAGACAATAGTGTTTTTTGTAGGTATGTGGTTAATGTCATTCAGCCACAAGAGTTGCTGGGATCGAATAACAAAGGAATAAATTCATGATAAATCTTGCGTCTTTATTTTGCAAAGCTAAAAGGAATGCCCACCCAGCCTGCAGTAAAACATTACTTACAAGCCGAGCAGAAGTCTAAAGCACACAAAGATAAATATACACCTACTTGACGGCACATTATATAATACCTCAGACGAATGGAACAAGATGTGATCCACCTCGCAGGGATGTGAGAAGGAATGCCAAAAAGGAGGAAGAACTTAACCTCCACAATTAAAAGGTTATGCAGCAAAACTATTATGGTTAAACTGCAATTATTATTATTATTATTATTACTGCTGCTACTATGCTACCCATCTGGTTGTGTGATGCACCTTTGCATGGACTGCTGTGAGTCTCACCCTTTGTCGCGATGTGACGTTTGAGCACAGAGCGAAGCTGCAACGGGGCGTCCCGCGGTGTTCCCCATGCTGCATGGCTCTCGCGTGAAAGGAAACGTATACACCATGAGGTTCGTCTTAATCTGGCGGATCTCGTTGTCTAGACACAAGGGCCGCCCAGACACAAGGGCCGCCCGCGGACGGGATGACTGGGGGTGGTGTAGCCAAAGAATACAAATAGATAAAACCAGCATTTCAGATACTGATGGAAGATTGACCTTCGATGGACTTTTACTCTGCAAGGGTTTACAGAGACACCGGAGGATCGGCTCCACCTTCCGAACGCACAAATGTCATTGCGAACTTTTGTGTGTGCGTGTGAGCCGCACGGGGTTTGACACATGCATCGCGGCGTATATTTAGATTCGATCGAGGGGTGTGTTTGTGAGTTAGCAGAGAAGAGAGCAGGAGTCTCCCACGCACAGCACATAACCCATCCATCTGCATCATAACCGGCTGCTGGAGCACCACCTCCTACACACACATGCAGGCTTTTGGTTCCTGTGGACACATTCATTTCTTCCCATACTCACTCGATAGCAACCCTGTGTGCATGCAGCAGCATCATCGGAGGAACCGTCTCTCTCTCACTCGCTCACACGCGTTACAGAACCAGCTATGGGTTGTGTGTGTCTGTGTGTGCCTTTTGTCCAGTGTTTTGGGGTAGACGCTGACCGTTAGTTTGACTGGGCTGAGCCAATACTACAAATATTCCCACACAAACAGAGCGTTGTAAGTAAGTGAAGATGGAAATATATTTGAAGCACAAACTCATTAGTTCGGCATCCTGCATGGGAATGGTTTCCCTTTTTGCTTGTATAGTACAGTTTGGACTGTCAACAAGATGTGTGGCTTCTGGAGCTGTTGATTGACAGTCTTTGCTAGTTGACATGATTAATGGAGATGCTGAATGGATGCCTCCAGCATGGCCGTCTTTTATCCGTGACCCTTCATTGGAGGCCTTGTTGATCAACCATACGGCTGATATTTTTTTATTATCACGTATTCTCTTCTGGAACATTATTAGCATGCAGAAAGCCGAGTTTAAGGATAACCCACACACACACGCACCTTGTCTACACACAGTCTTCCCTTCTTTTCTCAGCCACATTCCTCAGAATACTTTATGAAAACGCCAGGGTGCCAAACACGCTCGGGGCACAGGAGCGTGGAACAGAAATCTGTCAAATGCGAGGGTAAGAAATGCCCACGTTATTCCCCACAGAGACATTGGCTGTGCTATTACCGAGGCCCCCAGCAGGGATCCCCGCCGTCGTGTCTTTCCTCAGCGAGTTCACGGGCCCCGCTTGGCACGGGCCCCCCACGTTCCGCCCGGCCCGCCGTTTATCCCCCGCCGAACTATTTTTAAAACGACTGGAATTCAATCAAACATTAACTCTCTGTGCCCGATCCTTTTTAAAGCCCAAAGCGCTGTCCCCCCTCATGCCGGGGACGAGTGTTTGAGAGGGAGGCCTTGAGCGGTCGGAGAGGGGGGGGCTGTTCAGCTCCTTTCAGGTTAACATCACCACATTCCTGACTGGTGGATCCACGTGGCCATTTTATAGAGTGATTAAAGAGTGGAAGCCAGGGGGAGGGGAGCGCTCCGCAATGTCAACAGCAACAGTAAATCCAAAAGTGAAAAGAGCAGAATGGGCTTTAAATAACTCGTGCCCGCTGCTTCTCCCTAGTCGCCACTGATTTCAACTCTTTGTATTTTGCAGTTGAGTTGCTAAGCGACCAGCTATAACCCCGTAGAAAGATAAACTGCCAAAGTGCTATCGAATGGCTCCAAAGCGACTCGTGCTGATAAGGATAACGTCGGATAAGGCTTCCTATCGGCTCCTGCAGTGCATTGAGCATGGAAGCGTCTGACGTCACGCTGTGGGATCGTTCTGACCCCTTGTCCATCGTGGCTATGGACGAGGAGGGCGGGACCTGTGATTGTCTGGAGCGGCGCCAGATATGTCCGATATCTTCATACCTATAGAAAGCTGCTTCAGCTGAGGAGCCCCTGAAGGTCCCCCTGGAGGAGCAGAACGCCCCCATTTCTCATGTGGGGGCTCCAGCAGCCTCAACAGCACTCGTCCTTCATGCGTGACTGACAGGGTCTCTGCAACATATCTGGTAGTGTGGCTAAATAAAGCCTTATTAAAATGGGAACGCGGCCCATTTTTAAAGGCAATACACAGTATGTCGTCATAAGCTGCACATAACGGGGCTCGCAGCCGCCAATCCGCTTGTGCACTTTGCTTTCCAAAGAAAAGAGAAGCAAAGACAAGCTGCACTAACATCGTTTCACTACCTCACAGTAGAGACAACGGCGCGCCGTCACCGAGGCGACGCGTGTTTGTTTCTTTCTCCTTCCTTCGTACTTGATTCCACTTGTTTAGTGGGGCGACGGAGGAGGGAATGATATGTCACCAGGGGCTCCAGCTTCTAATTTGGGAATGTTTGCTGTTTAGCCCCTAGCCACCTCTCTGCTTCACACACACCTGAACGTGGCGCCCCCCCCCCCCCCCCCCTCGCTCCCCTATGCTTCACTGAGAGGAGGCCGCGGCCTCAACGAGCACCCTGTCGTGGTTTGAGCTGCGTGGAAATCCTCTCTACCCTTCAGATAAATGTCAGTAGTATTTATTAATTAACTAGATGGGCCTCCATCACAAAGAGCATGTTTTTCTTTATTGTTGCTAGGAGACTCCAGGATGAGCTAACTTTAGCTAAACACACACTGTGCACTGCCCACCGATACATTGTAGTGTCAATTGATGGAAACTGCTGTTTCCTGCTCAGCTCCAGGATGGTAAAGCTGTATAGTCCTATTCTTCACCTAACATGTAGATGAAGTATTCTCTAAATGAATGGATACACATCCATTCATTTGAAGCACAAACCAACATGAATCTTGCCCGAGGCTTTATTTATGGTAGTTCTGTCATTGCTGCTGGATGCGCTACCCGCTCCTCAGATGACTGTGTAGATGTATTAAGGCACTATGCAGGAGATGGCAAATCACACTAGTGACACTTGTAGCCTGACACCGCTCCAGTGTTTTGGGTTGCTACTGCAGCAGCTCCGCCTCTCAAAGTGACCCCGGTGAGGCATGAAGACGTCACAGGCCTCCCAGAGTGACTCATCAGTGAGCGGGTGTTGCAGTTTTTGGGGAAGTAAACCGTATCGAAAGACATGCAACACACAATGCACTGGATGCATGCACACCCTCTCGCACACTATCACACACTCATGTGTAAACGATAGAGTTGGGGATGCAGAGTAACGGTAGTGGAGAACGCTGCCTCAGAGGAAATGACTTGCACACAGGGGCTGGCTTCATGACACAGTGAAATAGTCTGCTGGCCTCGGGGGGGGGAGATCGTCATTTCCTGTATTGCTGAAGGGAGATACTCCTGTGCGCGCGTCTACGTGCAGTCACACACGCTTTTTAGTCCCCCTCCCCCCCTTAAATAGTAGCTTTTGTGTGAGGTCAGTCCTTTAACAGCGAAGTGGAAATTGAGATGATAAAACGAGTGTGCGGCGCGCTGCGGGAGGGAGATATTGTGCCATCCTGTCTCAGCACTGTGATGGGGGGGTCTCTGCTTTGGCGTTGAGGGTCCAGGAATGCCTAGCTGACGGGAGTTGATGGATGACTTCCTTATTGTAACACACTGTAACGATTAGAGGTCCGCTTCGGCCTGTCTTCGGCCTGTTTGATGGTTTCCTCACGTTGCCCCGGGTCAAACTACGCCCATCATGGAATGACTGATTGTACAAGCAGGCCGCTTGTGTTCAGTTGACCCGACGTGCCGCCGCAGTGGTTCAGTCCAGTTCCCAGCCTCACCACGCAGACACGTCAGTACATACTGTTTGCTGAATGCTGTCTGAAAAGAGATTGATTTTCCTCTTCTATTTATCTAATATTCTCATGTTTTCATGGTTTCCTGACACCAAGCTTCTACAACGTCGTCCGCATCTTGTGTGTGCATTTCTCTCTTTGTCCACAGAATCAACAGCATTTTTTAAAGTGAATTCATATGACTCTGTTTCTGGGGGCCATAGTACGATATCTTGAATAGTAATGCAAATGTTGGCCTCAGACAAAAGTCCCATGTGGTTTGGATTAAACAAGGTGCATTGAGAGCAAACGTTGGTCATGGGAAAGTGTGGATTGGGTACACTGGATATTTTAAATTGACACAGATTTTTCCCTTTTAAAAGTAGTGTCTTACTTCTAGAAGTGGACAGATTGCACAAGCGGAAGCTTCTGCATGAAATCTGCATGAAAATTTGTTACAAAAATAACATCTTTCTAACAAAATATTTTGTCACGTTATTTCCTGTAAGCCAGTCCGTGACCTATCCAAGAGTTACTTGTGTTCACGCAGAAATGTGGAAAATGAGAACTCAAAGTAGCGTGAGTGTGGTGACTGCACACTGTGTGAATGTCGGACCGTCTCCCCTACACAGAAAACGGCGAGTGTGTTCGTCAGTTGTCAGAAGATGACAGGATCAAGTAGGTTGAAAAATGAGTCATCCTCCCTCTCTTCATGTCTCTGTGGGGGGAAAGCCTTCAGTTGAAGACATTTTCCTTGGCCTGTAGCTGCTGTACATGTATCCAGTCCGTTAAGTTGATCACTGTCGAATGAAACGCTGTTAGAAAATGCTCCGAACATAAACTGTCCTTTTTAAAATGCAGTCAGTGAGCAGTAATTCTGCTGGTCCTGCTCTTCTGGGTCGAACTGAAAAAGACACATTTTATCCGTAGTTCAGATGTTCCCTTGAGGCAAAAATCCCAATCACGTATTGGCTGTCATTACGCTGCATGATTATATTCTTAGCACTTCATATTTTGACACATAAGCTGTGATATTTTTTTTTTTTTGCACATGAATTTTAAATCCTGTCGCTGGGGAACGGAGCTGACACTTCTTGTTCTTTCAGAAACTGTCGTGTTTTAATTGGCACGCGGTGACTCGCACTAGGCTGTGAGCTTTGTTGCAACGCACCCACACGGGTTTACTGCAGAGAGAGCGTGTCAGAACCCGGGCTTTCTGACGTCACCTGGATTGTTTTGCCTCTTTCCACGCAGGACTCCATCAACGCCCTGGTCTTGGACTTGGACTACCCCGCACTACGCAAGAACAAGAACATCGAGACCTTCTTGATCAGATGTGAGTCCTTATTGTTTCAGAATGAGAGAGGCGGGGGAGCTTTCAAAGATGGAGTTTGTTCTCCTGATCAGGATTGGGTTGTGTTCTTCTCTCCACACGCAGATGAGGCGGTCATCAAACAGACTCGAGACCTCCAGATGAAATCTGAAGACTTTGACAGAGTCAAAGTCATCGGTCGAGGGGCTTTTGGTGAAGTGCAATTGGTGAGTATTGGTTAACTTTCTTTAAAGCGGCCCCTGTAGCGGAATTAAGACCTGCTGTTGATACCTACACGGAAAGGTTATGGAGCTAAGAAGCGGTTCATAGTGGAAGCCCTCGAGTCGAGTTGACATTGACACAAAAGGCTGTCAGGGGTTTGTTGCATTTTCATATAGCCCTGCAATCCACCGTTGTTGTCCAATGTTGGACTCCACTTTTTCCACCTCTGAATAACTCCTGCCGCCGTTCAGGTCCGACACAAAGCTTCTCAGAAGGTCTACGCCATGAAGGTGCTGAGCAAGTTTGAGATGATCAAGCGCTCGGACTCTGCTTTCTTCTGGGAAGAGAGGGACATCATGGCCTTCGCCAACAGCCCCTGGGTGGTGCAGGTATGACCCTTTTTTAATTTACTGCTGAGCTTCTGATCCCCTCTTCCTTCCCCCTCGCTTCCCACAGTTTCATCTTCTCTCTAAATACGGTTCCTGACGAGAGCTTTGTGCGTTTGGGTTCACTCAGTTGTGCTGCGCCTTCCAAGACGAGCACTACCTCTACATGGTGATGGAGTACATGCCGGGAGGCGACCTGGTCAACCTCACCAGCACCTACGACGTGCCGGAGAAGTGGGCCAAGTTCTACACGGCGGAGGTGGTGATGGCCCTGGACGCCATCCACTCCATGGGCTTCATCCATCGGGACGTGAAGCCCGACAACATGCTGCTGGACCGACTCGGACACCTCAAGCTGGCCGACTTTGGCACGTGCATGAAGATGAACTCGGTGAGCTCCGACAGACCTTCCAGCAGCTCCAGTGCAGAAGGCTGACTAGTCTCCATGTCTGCATTCAAATCCAGAGACTCTGAAACATACAGCCGTTTTGAAAGGGTAGTGACTGGTGAATTTGCGTTGCAGACCGGCATGGTGCACTGTGACACGGCTGTGGGGACCCCGGACTACATCTCTCCGGAGGTGCTGAAGTCCCAGGGAGGAGACGGGTATTATGGGAGAGAGTGTGACTGGTGGTCCGTAGGGGTGTTCATCTTCGAGATGCTTGTTGGTCAGTGAGCACCTAGTGACGTTATTGATTCTTTAAAAGAAGAGTGCAGCAAGGGGGCATGTTAAACCAGGTTGTTTAGCTAACCTACTGGATTTTTCCCGTTAGGTGACACGCCATTCTACGCCGACTCCCTGGTGGGAACCTACAGCAAGATCATGGACCACAAGAACTCCCTTAACTTCCCAGACGATGTGGAGATCTCCAAAGATGCCAAGAATATAATCTGTGCCTTCCTGACCGACAGGTATTGAGAGTGTCAGTCCTCAATGTTCCACTAGGGCGCACAGGGTTGCGACATTACATGTTATTGAGCTGCACACAACACCATTCTGTTTATATGAGAATGTTTTAGGGCCATTGTAGGTATATATATTGTATGTATATATATAAGGAAGTGTCAAAGAAAAGAAAATCCAAATTTGCAAGATTAAAGTAAACTTTAAAAAGAAATTTTCTGTTTCTGTTTTTCAAAGTCCAGATGTTTATGAAAATATGGTGATTGATAAGTATTTCTATATTGAATCTAGTTGCAAAGTATGATGTGATTAGGTCACTGTCTGTAGTGATCTAACTTTGTTGAGGGAGACAATTTGGTTCCTTTTATATTTGTAACCGTAAAGATCTTTCATGTGATCAGACTTTCTAGATCACTTTCACTTCCCTAGCTTCAATCGATGTCTGTATGTTTCGCTGTGGCGTCTAATGACTCCAAGAGAAGAATATGGATCAGCTGATATGGTTGACCTGAGGACAAAAGGAACATTTAGTCACTGCTTAGCAAACCCATTCGCTCTCTTTGTTTTGAGGGAGGTGCGATTGGGCAGAAACGGCGTGGAGGAAATCAAGCGCCACCCTTTCTTCAAGAACGACCTGTGGACTTTCGACACCATCAGAGACAGTCAGTACCCCCACTGTTCCCCAAGCCAGAAAAACTTAAACCTCTTTAAAACAGGCGTCCTCTGGAACCGCAGCCAAACCCCAAATTATTTGTTTTGTTTACATAGCACTTCCTTTTTCCAGCCATTTACACCTGCTTTTCTCTCTCCCTGTCGCCTTCTCTCTCTGACTCTCCTTTCTCAGCGGTCGCCCCCGTGGTCCCAGAGCTGAGCAGTGACATAGACACCAGTAACTTCGACGAGATTGAAGATGACAAAGGCGACGTGGAGACGTTCCCCAAACCCAAGGCCTTCGTCGGAAACCAGCTCCCCTTTGTTGGCTTCACTTACTTCAAAGACGACCAGTGAGCCATCCGTTTTCCTCGGGCGATGTCTTGTCATTTCTGGGTGTACCCGTGCTCTAAGTGATTGCTTCTTCGCTGTCATTGTGACCCCCCCCCCCTCCCCTCCTCAGGTTATTGAATGCTTCCAACAACGTCCTGGTGGCCCACGACAATTCCAAAGGCGAGGTGGGTTCTTGCACTTTCCACGCGCTGTGACTGGAAATCGGCAAATACGTGTCTTTACACAACCACACAGGCCTGCTGACATGATGGAATCAATCCCGCTTCATACCAACCGACTTTCAGGATTACCATGGAGATGACTCTCTATCCATCAACTAACTTGAACATTTTTAGTTTCAGTGCTCTTAAGCACACACAAACACGTAAGCAGCTTTTGGTGTAAGTGGCTGAGCTTAAAGCTAATCTTTCATTGGCCTCAGTACTATTTGATGTGCGTTGCAAAAAGATATGGTGTATTGGCTAAGCACCTTTTAAGTTACAAGTTATAAGCTGCACAAAACGAATACGAGGGTGTTGCAGTTCTTCTTCTGTAACGTCGAGACACCTTTCCTCTTGAGAAGCTTACTCTCCGTGCTTGGGTGAGAAGTTTCAAGCTGCTATGAAAGCTACAACAGACTTCATATATGTTCAGGGCAGATTATCCACTGTGCCAAAATGAAGCTGCATGGTGTCGGATGCCGGAATTGTGCTTCAGAAACGTTGTCTGATATGAAAATGCGCGGCTTTCCTTGTGTCGCCTGTGGGAATGTTGCTAAACTAGCTAGCTAGCGACCCAGGTGGTGTCTGTATGCACTATAAACTATGTATAGAGACCTTTTACAGTGTGTATGTTTGAAACAGACAATCGCTTATGGAAAGTTGAAGTGATTTTCTTTCACTTCCTGCTCTTCTCCCTAGCTTCAAATAACCAATAAAAACCAAACGCATCATAAACTGATCCCTTGATCGAAACACAGCACGATAAGAACGACATGGAAGGATTGCAGCCGTCTTTGGGGAAAGACGTGCACGGCTTGTGTCATTTTGCTTCATGCATAGCCTGTCAGCTAACAAGGCGAACCAGATGCTCTGCGTGTGAAGAGCTGTTTATTATCAGTCTATACAATAAGCACACAGAGGGTTACGACTCAATGACGGTGTTCTCCTCAACCGTACCGAGCGCTTCAGCATATAACCCAGCTCATTGAAGTCCGGAGTTCCTCTTAACTCTAATAACCCAACGATGACCACCCAGTGAACCCAGCGCAGGCAAACAGAGCTAAAAGCAGTGTGTCACATTTCTCCGGTCACCACCTCAATCGAGTGACCGTTCCTTGTTGTTAATGTCACTATTCACCTGAAAATACCATGATATGTCAGTCATGAGCGTGAAGGCACTGCAGGGTTTAAAGGTGCACACATTCCTCAGAGCGCCAGCTGTCAAACAACGGACTAAAGGTTGCAAACGCCTCTTGGACTTGAGCACAAGGACCCGTGTGGCCTCTTGTTTGCTTTTCTCTCCACAGTCGGCGGCGCTGCAGAAGAAACTGCGTCACCTGGAGGTTCAGCTGAATAACGAGAAGCAGGTCATGGGCGATCTGGAGCACAAACACAGGTCCGTTTCACAGCTGTCCCTCACGTCGCGGCGAGCATCGCCCTCAGAGCCCGCACAAACTGTTTCTTTTGTCTTTGTTGTAGAGCTGCCACCAGCCGTCTGGACAAAATCTCCAAAGAGCTTGAGGATGAGGTGAGCTACGTCCCCCCCCCCCCCCGGAATCCAGAGTGAAGGCTCACTTGCATTCTTTGGGCTCCACCCCACTTTTGCTATTTGCTGGTGCGGCGACTCGGTTCCAGCAGATTGGCCCATGTTTCTCTTTTGGGGCCTTTTCACTTTACAAGTGTTCTTTGGTCTGAACAACGCTTTTCTACTCAAGTTTCCTCTTAAACGCTTAAAGAACCAAATTCTAGTACCCGCATCAAAAAGGCCCGTCGGTTCCCGAGGCACCGCCTCTAATAAAGCCAGGTGGCGTGAGACGCGTTGACCAACGGGTTTCCTTGATTAATTTTAGGTGAGCGGCCGGAAGAACCTGGAGGCGGCGCTGAGGCAGCTGGAGAGGGAGAAGGCCCTGCTGCAGCACAAGAGCCTGGAGAGCAGCCGCAAGGCCGAGGGCGAGGCCGACAGGAAGCGCGGCCTGGAGAACGAAGGTGACGCCGGACGTCATGCTGTTGCTTAATGAGCAGATGAGCCACAAAGGATGAATCATCTTGTTGCATAATGACTTTGTATGAGACACTGTTCTTTAGAGCTTTAGATACATACCTCGCTGTAGGTGCCAAGATAATTAAAAGATTGCAGTTAAGAAGTAATGACCCAATAAAAGATGTCTTTTTACTTTTGATTTGAAGTAGAAGAGTTTTGATGGAAGTTTGGTGATTTAAGGAGGGCATTACTGCCATCACCTGGTCAAATAGACTCTGAGTGGAAACATTCTCACCATCAACTCCGACAATCAATACGCCAACAATTAACTTTAGTTCGTTAATAATTAGTTTAGTGGATATTGTATACCTTGCTTCATAACTTTCACAATACTACTCTGATAATCATAATACTCATACCAATCAATGATAACGAATGTTGCCATTTGAGCAACATTCGTGTAATGTGTATTATAATGGTGCAAAGGAGGCGATGCACCGGAATAAATGTTTCTGTCTTCATGTCTGTGGTGCAGTTAACAGCCTTCGAGACCAGCTGGATGACCTGAAGAAGAGGAACCAGAATTCCCACATTTCCAACGAGAAGAACATTCACCTGCAGAAACAGGTACTCTATCACTTGGCCTTTTGTCAGGTTTTGACTTTCACCTGAGACGCTTCACCTGGAACAGTAAATACACTGTTTGACTCAAACAAGCACAAACCGTTTCCGACTGACCTTCCCCCTCCAGCTGGAGGAAGCCAACACGTTGCTGCGGGCCGAGTCGGAGGCGGCGACGAGGCTCCGTAAAACCCAGACGGAAAGCAGCAAGCAGCTGCAGCAGCTGGAGGCCAACGTGCGCGAGCTGCAGGACAAAAGCTGCCTGCTGGAGCGCAGCAAGTTGAGCCTGGAGAAGGAATGCATCAGCCTGCAGGCCGCGCTGGAGGCCGAGAGGAGGGAGCACAGCCAGGGCTCGGAGACCATCAGTGACCTGATGGGTAGGCAACACACACACACACACACACACACACCACAAATGGGGTTAAAGTTCAATGACAGGCAGACCGAAGGTGGATAGAAATTCAACTTCAGTCTGCCGGTAGCTTCCACAGCAGATCAACACCAGCAGCTCGATGGTTAAGAGCAAAGCGCTGCAGCTGTGGACACGGTGGCAAAGAGGCTTTCGAGGCCTTCATCGACGTCGCTGTCTTTGTGTGCGGGTTAAGTTCGAACCAAACGGGTGTGTTTTGGAGATGCTGTGCAAAGCCACAGCGGCCTCTATTCTAAACCAGAACAAATGCATCTGAGATTTACAGATAGTGGGCTTAAGCCTGCTGGACTAACCTGAGTATAGAGTCAGAAAACGTACTACTAGCTGTGGTCTGCCCTTAAATAAGGCTACAGCCAGTCCCTCCACTGCATCTGCATTGACAGGGTTGATCTAACATCAAGGCTGACGACATAACCTCCGTCTGATCAGAGCGGCAATCTACGTCCGATTATCTAATTGAACTGAGTCTCCATTTGTCTTTGTCCTGTCAACGCCAGAGTTGACCAGATGTGTCTGTAGCAGAAACCAGCCTTCGCCGGGTTATTGGAAGAGTGAGCATTCACCATGGAAATGTTCACTACCCAAATATTGCCCTGGAGCTGTTTGCTTTGAATAATCAGGCTATTGTGTGTGTGTGTGTGCGTGAACAAACTGTGGCACGTGGCATGGCTGGTTATAGAGCAACACACGCACCGCTGCTCGGTGCCGGCCATAGGGAGGTGGGGGTGGGTCTGTTTTAAAAAATGTTAGGTGTATGTTTGGAGCTGTTTTTGACTTTTGAAAGCGGCCTCTCATCGGACTTTGGGTTTCGTCTGGCAGGACGCATCGCCAGCCTCGAGGACGAGGCCCGTCAGCAGAGGCAGACTCTGTCCAAAACCGAGGCCGAGAAGAGACAACTTCAGGAAAAACACACCGATCTGGAGAAGGTAAAGCAGGAAATTACGCATTTTCTTTATGGTTTGTAAATCTTCCATCTCTGGTATTTTAGTGCTTTGGGATGCTCTCTTGTAACTAATCTAATATGAATACCCGAAGGTCCATTAAGACGCCTTGAACTCCCAAATAAACTTTGATATCTGGTACCTGCGTAAAACATGTACTCATTTAGCATAGTTATAGATTCCTGCAGTGGGAGCATCACAACACAGGGCAGATTAATCCTGTATAAACCCCATTAAAAGGGTGGTCCAAAACTGGTTTAAAAGTTGTATTCTTAAGAGATTATTGTACCACTGACAATTGCAAACAAGCTGCTGATTACACTTAATGGTTGGTCTTGAATTGTAATCTCCTGCATTTACGCTGATTAGCTGCTTTTGGCATATTGATCCTGAAGTTTAAAGGGCTTTAGTGAAGGACATTGCTCCTGGACTGTGTGGGCAGGTCGTTGGTGAGGCACTATAATCAACTAGTAATATGCCACATCCATAGTTTTTTTTATTTTGAATGGTTTTATGAGTTATTCATCCACTGTCGCTGTGAGAGTTACCTAAAAAAAAGTCTTCAATAGATCTAGAATATCTCTATGTAGTTTCTTTTTATCCGTTCATGTTCCCTTAATTTCTACAGAACACAAGAGCTGCCTCCAGTCTGTCTGTGTTGTTATGTGACTTTAGTAAATCCAAACAAACAAAAGGCCCACAGTAACAGAAAAGCCAACCGGTTGGAAGGTCTAGTAGCTTTGGAGAGAGCACAGACGGCGGCTTCACTTCCCCGTCGGCATGGCCTGTCTGGCGGCACACATTCAGACATTCAACCCAAAATCTCAGGCCGACCTTTTAGTCCAGTGCTCCTCTTTTGAGCTCGGCCCTGCCTCGTTTTTTTCTCTGCAGGAGAAGAGCAACAAGGAGATTGATTTGACCTACAAGCTGAAGGTGGTGCAGCAGGAGCTGGAGCAGGAGGAGGCCTCTCACAGGGCCACCAGGGCGCTGCTGGCAGACAAGAGCAAGATCAAAGTAACCATTGAGGGCGCCAAGTCGGAGTCCATGAAGGGTAAAGGTGCCAATTTCTTTCTTTTGTGGAAACCGATTGAAGATTTGAACTTACTTACATTTTCAACTAGCAGCGCTTCACGCAGGCCACGATTGATTCACCTGACCTTTCTGTACAAAACGACTCTCATACAGAGATGGATCAGAAGCTGGCGGAGGAGAGGGCAGCCAAACTCCGGCTGGAGAACCGGATCCTGGATCTGGAGAAGCACAGCAGCATGATGGACTGCGACTATAAACAGGCTCTGCAGAAACTGGACGAGCTGCGCAGACACAAGGACCGACTAACCGAGGAGGTGAGGGAGTGTTTGCCTCCTGCACTGATGCTTAGATATGAGGAACGCATCTCTCAGCCTGTGTAACTGTGTCCATCCTGAGCTGTGGGCGAGCGACAGTCGGTTCACACCGAAACGTCTCAAGGTCACAAACACGCCAGCCCGCTCTACGTTGTCCCCTCTGTCTCAGGTGAAGAACCTGACGCTGAAGATCGAGCAGGAGACCCAAAAGCGCAGCCTGACCCAGAACGACCTGAAAGCCCAGAACCAGCAGCTCAACTCTCTGCGGACCTCCGAGAAGCAGCTCAAGCAGGAGGCGAACCACCTGCTCGACATCAAGCGCAGCCTGGAAAAGCAGAACCAAGAGCTGCGCAAGTCAGTGCACGTCTGGTTTCTACCCTCAGGTCATATCCCACAGCAGCAGGCTGATGGTACTTTGTGTCTGTTTTTGTGACTGCAGAGAGAGACAAGACACGGACGGGCAAATGAAGGAGCTACAGGACCAGTTGGAAGCCGAGCAGTACTTCTCTGTGAGTGTGTGAAATAACGCCAAAGGTGTGGCGGTTCGCCTTCTGCTTGGAGAGCCTGTAGGCCGCAGTGTGCTATCAAAACAGTGCTCCTTTTTGTGTCAGTAGCTAATGCATGTGGTTGCTTGTATTGAATAGCTTATTGTTTGTTTCACTTGGTCTGTGCGTAAGTGGAATAATCCACTGATTGCAAGAGAAGACACAAGTTATTTGTTCCTTTGTACCACAGCTGTATCGTGAATGCTCTGTGTTCATGTGTACCTCATGAGTTGCGATGCGTATTTCACCTGCGTGCCGTATTTTCCAGACGCTGTACAAGACCCAGGTCCGTGAACTAAAGGAGGAGTGTGAGGAAAGGAACAAACTGCACAAAGAAGCACAGCAGTCTCTGCAGGAGCTACAGGAGGAGAGGTGCTTTGATGTCTCCTCTCTTTAATCCACTTCAGACACTTAAGACTGAATACGAACGCAGGGCTCTGTTGATTCACATCTTCCAATTTTCTGCTGCAGGGATTCATTGGCGGCCCAGCTCGAGATCACACTGACCAAGGCCGACTCGGAGCAGCTGGCGCGCTCCATCGCCGAGGAGCAGTACTCGGACCTGGAGAAGGAGAAGATAATGAAGGAGCTGGAGCTGAAGGAGATGATGGCCCGCCACCGCCAGGACCTGTCTGAGAAAGACATCACCATCGGCTCGGTGAGTCCTGTCACCGTGAGCGGGAACACCAAGTTTAAAGCCACCTGAGTTCCGGTTGGACAACGGGTGCTAGTGTTAAATAGCGGAGCCGGTGCTCTTAATAACCAATTATGTATTGAATATGACGGTACTTCCTGTCCCAAGCAGCTGGAAGAAGCCAACAGGACCCTGACCAGTGACGTCGCCAACCTAGCCAATGAGAAGGAGGAGCTGAACAACAAACTGAAGGAGGCGATAGAAGGTAATTCAAATGTTTGGAATTTTACTGAAAGTGTAATTTGAAGCAAAAATAGTGTCATGGTTTAAATGTACCACTTGTGCTTCTTTTCCAGAATCTGAGAAGTCAAAGGATTGGGAGCAGCAGATTAGCCAGATGAAGCAGGGCTTCGAGAAGCAGCTGCAGTCAGAGAGGACGCTGAAGACTCAGGTAAGTCTGCTGTTGGGCCAGCTCCCCGGACTAGCGCTTCCCTCTCACTCACTCGCTCACACGCACGCAGATCCTGAGACGAGGCTAAAGCACCAGCTGTGCCGCTCGCGTCTGTCCGCAGGCCGTCAACAAGCTGGCAGAGATCATGAACAGGAAAGTGCCCGGCGGCGCAGGCAGCCGTCGGGGCAACGACACGGACATGCGGCGGAAGGAGAAGGAGAACAGAAAGCTGCAGTTGGAGCTGAGGTCTGAGAAGGAAAAGCTCAACAGCAGCATCATCAAATACCAGAGGGAGATCAACGAGATGCAGGCGGTCAGTAGCAGCTTCTATTCCCGAGAAATGTCCTCACAGCGAATGGCGAAGCTTTTTCCTCTTGAGTTTCTGCTGGCTGGTCCTCTGTTGTCGGTGGCATTTGAGTAGACCGGCTCTCTCCTGTGCCTCTTGACTTGCAGCAACTGTCGGAGGAGAGCCAGATGCGCATTGAGCTGCAGATGGCCCTGGACAGCAAGGACAGTGACATCGAGCAGCTGAGGAACCGGCTGCTGTCGCTCAGCGTCCAGTCCATGGACTCTGCCAGCGTCAGCAGCGGGCCGGAGTTCGACACCGACGACGCGTACACAGGTGAGAGCGCTCCTGTCCACGTTGATATCTGCTCTGCCGGCAAACCACATGTCCTGCAGGGGTCTCGGGCGGCTCATACCCGAGTTCAGCAGTCGCGCTTCGGTCTGGCTCTAATTGACGTTTTTCTTTGCATTGGCTGGCTTAGTGTCACACTAGGCTCTACTCCAATGTAATTGCAGATTTCTGCTCTTAATACTATAAGAGAAGCAGCGGGAAAGAGGTGTTGGGCTCCAGTTTGTTTTTTTCCTCTACTAGTTGATGGCATTCCACCTGCGTCTCTGCAATGCAGGATTTGTGCTTCGAATGAAACAAAAAATCATTATGCTGTACACCAAAATAAATATAAAAGCGGCTTTGTCCTTGTACCACAGCATCGGTTGGTATTATGTTTGGTAAAGATGCACTGCCAATGCAGGGAGATCAATATTTATAGATAAAACATAACGTCTACAGATTATCATTAGCCTCCTCATCTCTTGCTCTTTTGCTGTCTTTCTCCCGCTCAGAAATGAGACTGGAGGGCTGGCTCTCTCTTCCTGTAAGAAACAACACCAAAAAGTTTGGCTGGGAAAGGAAGGTAAAGGGGGAGCGAACGCTGCGCAGTATTTCTTAACCTAACATGACTCCCCTAAAACATGAATTCCTTTTACCGCAGTATGTTGTGGTGAGCAGCAAGAAGATTCTCTTCTACAACAACGAGCAAGACAAAGAGCAGTCCATTCCCTACATGGTGCTTGACATAGAGTGAGTATAACAGCTGAAGACGGCCTGTTTGATTCCTGTAGGCGGCATTTGTTGTGGAGCTGAGGTGCAGATGTTGGCGTGATAAGTGGACGTGACTATTTCTCTTCACACAGCAAACTCTTCCACGTGAGGCCCGTCACTCAGACCGACGTGTACCGCGCCGACGCCAAAGAGATTCCCAGGATATTTCAGGTCTGTCTCAGCAGCTTTTCCATGGTTTGAAAGTCAAATAAAGAAATGAAAAATAAATCCTCCATCCTGCCCCTTCTCTTATCCACTGTCCAGATTCTTTATGCTAACGAAGGAGAGAGCAAAAAGGAGCCGGAGTTCCCCGTGGACCCGCTGCCCATCGGAGAGAAGTCCAGCTACATCTGCCACAAGGGCCACGAGTTTATCCCCACGCTCTACCACTTCCCCACCAACTGCGAGGCCTGCACCAAGCCGCTGTGGAACATGTTCAAGCCGCCGCCGGCCCTGGAGTGCCGGCGCTGCCACATCAAGTGCCACAAAGACCACATGGACAAGAAGGAGGAGATCATCGCTCCATGCAAAGGTGCGTCGCTTCACGTGCACCCGAGGGAGAAAAAAAAAAAGCTAAACGATTGTTCGCTCCAAAACACAACTCTTAACGTAACTCCTCCTTTTCCACCGCCAGTGAACTACGACGTGTCCTCGGCCAAGAACCTGCTGCTGCTGGCCGTGTCCCAGGAGGAGCAGCAGAAGTGGGTGAGCCGACTGGTCAAGAAGATTCCCAAGAAGCCTCTGCCGCCGGAGCAGTTTGCACGCTCCTCGCCGCGTGCCTCCATGAAGGTCCAGCCCAGCCAGTCCATGAGGAGACCCAGTCGACAGCTGCCCACCAGCAAGAGCAGGTAGCAAACCTGACCAAACCCACATCCAAAAGATGTGTGTGTATGAAATGTTGGGACATGCAAAGGGCAAAGAATGCGTTGTAGCTTTCATCACCCTGTTAAAGTTGAGACGGTATCTGAGGGTCAGACTATAGCAACACCCAGATGTGATGATTTCCTAGAGCGGCGTGATACTACTGGACCGTATCAAACACAGCAACAGAAAGAGGGGAAAGAGAAGCTAGCAACACACAAAGACCGTCCCTTCAGGCCTCGCGCCGAAGCCACTGAAGGAGCTCAGGTCAATAAAGACGACAAACATGTTGTATTGAAGGACTTTGTTATTGAGTGACCAGAGACCGAGCACACACAGTTATTACACAAACACACCAAAAATAATACTCAATAAAGAAGATCACATCTGCCTCTGCATTCAGGTCGATGCACCGATACAGTTGCAGTCCTGTATCTTTCAGCCCCTCATTACATTGGTGCTAGTGGTCTGATTCCACTGAATTCTACTTCGAGGTTTTCAGAATCTTTTGATCACAAAATTGTCAAATAAAAATAATTGGCGAAAAAATGCCAACTGTTCGCTCCTGACCAGTTTCCGATGTCTCAGGATATATAGCGCCGCCTCTTACATTGACTGCACTGGCCGTGCTTTTGGTGGACATTTATTTTGGTGCATTTATTTCAACCCTGCCTTCAAAACTAATCTCCCCTTTCAGATGGGAGGACTTTGGTCTTCAGGACTGGCACTGGTCCCTGGATGAGATCGATGATGATTGCTCCTCTATTCATTTCTGACAACCACTTGCGGTAACAGTGTGTGCAGTGCAGTGCGGTGCTTTCAGTGGCGGTAGAAAAGCGCTCTCACCGAGGCCGTCGGTTTAGCGCAGCCGCTGTCTCAATTTGCTGTGGTTGTGTTTTCTGAGGGTCGTGCTTATCTGCCCTCGGGGAAAACGGGCCACACGTAACTTAGTTGTTGGGGGGGAAAGCCGAGGATTGGAAGGTGCCCTTCCGTAGTCCCGTCCTCCTGTTGACGTTCTCCTTCGTGTGTCGCCCGCGGTGACACCCGTGTCCTCTGGCCTCAGCTCCCGCAGGTCAAACGGCTTCAAAACGTGGCAGGAAGAAACTCACAGCGACCACTGGTACAAGTGACGACTTCTCCTCTTCCTTTGCTGAGACCTTTTTCCCTGTTAAGTGTGTATGTGTGCTTCCATTTTACTTTGCACTAAATGTCCAGACCCCCAGGTGGTCCGTGGTGGGGTTGGGGGTGGTGCATGTGCTTTTCCTGTTCACCTGGTGCTGCCGGGTGTTTTTGAACCGCATGCCCTCAGGGTTGAAACTCGCATCTCATCTGTGTATTTAAGATTCACTTGCTATATCTTTGTGTGCAATAAAATGATTTATAGAAGAAGTAGAGTGTCTGTTGCTGAAGAAAAGGTGGGAAATGTTCTCAAAGAGGAGCTTCCCCACGTACCTTTTTACCCTTAAGAAAGTTTACATATATCCATATTTTGTTTTTTTTAAAGAAAATTAAAACTAACATAGATAAGGTTTTTTTTTAATTCAGGCCGATGGCTCTGCTGACCAGGCTCTGCTGGTTGGAATCCCGGCTGCCCCATGTGCCATGTCGAGGTGTCCTTGAGCAAGATACCTGACTCCTAATTGCTCCCCAGGCAAAATGTAAAAACCATGGGTTAAAAATGCAATGTAAGTTGCTTTGGATAAAAGTAATGCCTGTGTTGAACTTCAGCCTCTGGTGGAGGAAATAAGTACTACAACAACAAACATTCACCCGTCGGGGAGAAAAATTCATGAAAGATTTAGTTTTATTTCTTTTTCTGCTCTTCAGTCATAGACACCTGGGAGGAAACCTTTTGCTAAAGCATTGGAACGGAACTTTTCACAACCTGAACCATTTGGCAGATTAAATCGAGGACCTGCTTGTGTTCCTGTACTTCAGAGAGGCTTCGCCGACTGGCGTGCACACACACGTGACTGAAAACCAAAGGCTAATCCTGCATCTCTTCTTTTCTGTCTCTCTCCTCCTCCAGTTAACCTCTCCAGAGGGTTTGCCGCGTGGTCAAGGTGATGCTGGGGCGGGGGGGGGGGGCGGCTGTGGGCCCGCCTCAAATCAAAGACTACACAACGCTCCGTCTGCTGATTGGCACACTGAACCTGCTTCTTCACGAGCATCGGGACACTCACAAAGTTTCCTTTTTTTAATTTAAGTTTCTTTGGGGTTGAACTTCTTTCCAAGGCACTCGAAGCGGTGACCGCTTCAAAAGTCACCTGGTGATCTTTTCACCCAGCGGGACAACTTGAGTAGCTTGCTGAGCTCCCGCAGAGCAGAAGGGGGGGGTACACTTTACCTCAAAAATGTCTGAATGAAGGACCCAGCGGGGGAAAAAAATCTCACCACCTTTTTTGGGGGGGAGATTCTTGTGGCCAAATCATTTTTGTTTGAATGATTGTGAAATATATGAAGGGTTTAATGGAGGAGGGGGGGGGGGGGGGGGGGGGGGGGGGGGTTGACACAACACTACAGCTGCGTTGGGCCAACATGTGTTCTAAGACTGTTGAACTCAAATCCCAGATCCAGTATCTATACTTTTCTTTTTTTACATATCGATTGTAGGTTCCAACAATTCTGCTTTCACGAGGAAAAAACCTGAATGAGGCACTTAAGCAAGAAGAAAAACCCTTCTAGAGAATGTCTATGGCATCAGGCTCCTGCTCCTGAGGGGAGCCCTGATGAGTCTCTGATCCTTTTGATTTGTTTGAATGTACATCTGTGTCTTCACCAAAGACCACACGCAGGCATCATCTGACTTCTATTTATCCATTTATCCAAGTGTACTTGACCAAAGGCCCCTCTCCATCACCACCTGCTCTGGCGTGAACCTGCATGTGTTTGCCTTTTCAGGCCTCACACTTAAGTGCTGTCACCCATCCGCCTCCACCTGTTTTTGTGTGTTATTCATTTCCGGCAATACAAACAAGGAGGAATGAACCAGAAACAAAGAAGGTGTGAATCACATCCCAGGAGTCCCAATACTGAGCAGCACTATTCCGTTGAAAGTTTTTCTAAAAGTGTTTGTCCTGATATTTTTGTATTAAAAAATAACCAAACTCATGAGTTTGGGCACATTGTGGATGTGGCTTACATAGCAGGTGGAGAGTAACCATGTATGTGTGTATGTGTTTGTGTGCGTGTGTGTTTGCGTGTACGGAGTGCTCTCCTTTAACCAAGAAGCATGTTTTATACATATAAATATACACAGTATATATTTTACATGCCATACAGTGCACACTATTATTTATACTGCCTTGTCCACTTTGTATTTAAAGGGCTCTACATCCAGAATGCATGTTTGCTACCAATCGGCTCTATTTTAGTAATAATAACTACTTAAACAATAAAGATGTGGATGTGCCTTCTGGTTTTGGATTTTTTTTTCTGGGTTGAAAGAAAAAACATCCTGGAGACTGAAAGGATCACGATGTAAGCTGCTAGAATGTCTGCTTTATTAAAAGGGTTCAGAAAGAGTTTTACAAAAGTAGGAAAATGTTTGGAACGCCACATGTCACATACAGTATAAAAATGACTGCTCATACACACTGGAAAAAAATGTGTGGGTTCAATACTAGATAATTACAATAGATTTCATAAAGGTCAGTATTACAATATCCGCTTGCATAGTCTTTGTAGGATATTGCTCAACTGGGAAGCCGATGGGAGCGAGCTGCAGGATCCAGCTCGTAAAGCTTAGTCCTGTTTCTTGGAGCCGCCAGCACGCCGCTGGTAGTGGAGCACGGTGAGAAGCACCCACATGTTGAGCAGCGTCATGGCAACAAACCGCACCACAACTGAGACAAGGGGACAGGTTTTTATTAGTGACGTCAGAGCATCTTGCAATTACTGAAACTGAACGTGTGAGCGGCTGTGCAGTCACAGGAGGGATTTAAATGAATTCAGTGGCATTCAATTGGACCGCTGAGAAGAGGGCGGGTTTAGAGTGTAGCGCCGTAGACGGGCCTAACGGGCGCTTCAGAAAGTTATATCATTCATATCATATCATGAAGATATCATTTGTGTTGGTACCAGTTCATGTAAGCACAGTTCATTTTTTGTTTGAAAGGAAGTACACCTGATTAGGCTGATGTAAAAATTCTGAATATATATACAATGTTAATATATAAAAATATGCAGAAAAACGTAATGGATATGGGAAAAAAAAATGAAACCCATCTAAAGGCACTACACTGTTGGACCCCAAACACATTTCAAACTCATCGTTCTGTCTCCTCCTACTTGTTTCCTTATTAACGCTACTGTTAATCCAGGTTCCCGGTGGGTGGCCTCCACTCAGTGACCAGAGAGGAACTGACTTGTGTTGTACGGACGTGTCCAGCCATGGATTACTGCCTACCACACTGACACCAGTGTCTGAAACTGAGCCTCCTCTGTCTGGGGCACCCGGCGTGGCCCTCAGCCAAGGTTGTGAATTCATCTTAACTCACCCAGCGCGTCTCCGGTCGTCGCCATGGTGGTGTAAATCCGCGCTGGAAGAGAAAGAGGGAGACGAGTCAACGGCGTCCTCGTGGTCAAAAGGCAAGCGTGGGGTGTTTGGACTCGCTAAGCCAACGGATCCAGAGTCTGAATTTGTTAGAAATGCTGGACACGGGGGTCGGACGAATAAGAGGATGCTTTTTGAAATGAGATGTTGAGACGTCATGCCCCAGTCCACTGCGACAAATCTATTCTAAATGGCTCCTCTCAATTACGTCATTATGCGCTTAGTTCAACGTCCAGTGTGCGACACTGACCTGTGCCTGTGTAAGTAGCCAAGCCCCAGGAAAGGGCGCTGATCTGCCCGGCGTCCTTCGTCCTCCACAGGCACTGCAGCTGGGCAAACTTACTGGCGGCGCTGATGAACGTGCACAGGCTCTGAGAAGAGAGCAACGGTCAGACCAGCGTATTGGACCGACGACCTGATTTGATGAATGAATGTGTAAAAATATTGTCTGTTTTGTTTTTGTGTTTTGGTTGCATCTTTAACTCCTTCCACCTATCATTACGTTCCGATGCTTTCACAAGTTGTCTCATTTTAAACGTTGCATTGCAATTACTTGTGGGTATTTCCCTTACGGAAAGGGTTGATAAAGGGCTCGAGATATGTCTGCCAAAGAGCCTTCAAACACTCGACGATGTGACAGTGCCCCACAGAGTTAGAGGGAGCCCACCTCAAGGTCTTTGAGTCCATAAGGGGGATTGGGCCTGGGTCCCTCTAGGGTTCCTGCTGGTTCAAGTACTAACTAAAAATCTATATCCATCCCTAGTCTATGTGCAAATATACACCTTTGGACACTTTCTCGTTGTTGACCAATGAGGTCTCCCTGATAGACCAGCAGGCCCAATGAGTCCTGGACGAGTGTCAGTTCACACTGCTGACTCTGAGGGGCTGTGATTCACGGATTCATTACCATGGCCAAATCTACGATCCACTTCTCCACAGTGAGGAGCCTCCAGCCCCCGACGAACCTGAGCGTCACGCGTCAAGGCCTTCATCGGAGCAAAGACGTTGTTGAAAATGGCCAATTGTCGCATTTGAAGTATAGATGCTGAAAGGATACAGCAAGGTGTAGGGGAGGCCCTGCCACAGGCGGCCGTTGTAGTGGAGGATCAGGAGGAGAAGAATGGCGTCTGAGGACAGAGGGTGGGTCAGAACACACACATGGGCAGTGGGCTTCGTGACTCAGTGGGCACATAAAAGGTCTAGATGAAGTAATGCGCCTCTCAATGGAGACCGTTCAGACATTCAAACATGACATCAATTCCTGCCCACATGGACCTCAAAGGTGACCCGTTGATTTCCTGTCAAACCCCTTTACGGAATCTTAAAACAGGCCTGTCAATTTGATATCTTGTGCTTTTATTGAATTCCCTAGACGTTGCCTGTAGCGAAGAAACCAAAGGATAAACAAAGATCAAGAAAATAAAATATGACATGACAGTCAAAACCATAAACACGTGATGCGCTGTGGAAGGAGGTGACTTCACCCGCTCACCTTGAGCAATGAGGATGGGATATTCCAGGTATGTCGGAGGCGGGTAGTCGTAGTACATCTGGTACGTTACAAAAACGATGAACCTGTGAAGATGGCGTTCATGAACAAACGAGGCTGAGACATATACACATGTACATTTATCCATCTATAGACCAATTGGTTATTTCATCTATAGACCAATTGCCCCCCCCCCCTCCCCCCAGCACAGAATGTATCATGATAAACCAAAGATTCAGGAGTGGTTTAACACAACGCTCAACCAAGGACACAGATAATCAAAAAATATTGGAAATGGAGTTTGCTGACGGGTTTCTTTCCTGAACAGTATAGGAACAGGAAGAAGACGTCACAGCCAAAGCACAGAAACCTTTGAGCCGCACGCTCTGCATAACTTTGCAACAAGCTTTGCGGTTAGTTTACTTACCCCTACAAGGTGCACTGCTAACATCAATCTAGTAGCATACGTACCCGATCAACTCCAGGAGAAGACTGTTGAGGCTGACTCCAGCCGATGACTTCGCCCGCATCACCGCAAAAATCTGCGGGAACTTCAGCACCATGCACACAAAGAGCGTGCTGAAATTGGCGGCGTGCAACAACGGATCGGCAGACATTTTCTAGGGACAGAAATAACTAGAACTGAGGTTTAGGTTGTCAGATCTTAGAGGATTTAGCTAAATGGGGCGGCCAGATGATGGTGCTGCTGCTGCTGTGCTGTCACCCGATTTAAGGCCAGAGGAAGTCAGGGCAGATTTCCGTTTTTTAATTTCAAAGCAAAGAAACGTCAACTTCTTCTTATATATATATATATCTATAGATCAGACATATTTCGTGGAGTAAAAATCTAAAATCAACAGAAACGCAATTATGTATATATTTGATGGAAGTCTTAAAAGCAAGGAGTCTCCTAAATTGTTCGTATAGCAAGCGTGACTTTTATTTTGATGGCAATATTGTTTCGTTCCCTCTGTTATGCTGTGAACTTTTGCGCCAGCCGGTATTCACTTCACTTCACTTCCGTATGCATCCACTGAAGGCTGATCGTGTATTATAGACTTGAATTTAAAAAAAACAGCCAGGTCTTTAGTACTTTGATCCATATCATACAGGCAGTTCAATTTTTTTCTTCAAATTTGGAGAAATGGGATAAATAACAACACAACAATACGCGGAATGGCATTATGTTTAAGCGAACAGATCAACAACACGCTGCCGCTCACGTTAAAGTTACATTAAAGTAAAAAACACAATATATACAATTATTTACATTCTGTTCTTCCCCCGTACAACCGTGACTAAAAGTCCCCGACATATACAACAGCATTAGTACCAATTAGTACCAATAACATACTACAATGATTGGTCATATATTAAACTCACAGAACGCTTATCGAACTCTATGCTAGAGTTCTTGTTTCTTTCTTGTCCCTTTCCCCTTGAGTGCATGAAGTAAAGTACTGCTACTACCTGTTACTGATTTAAATTGGATCAGATATCTTGTTAGATTATCTGCTGTTTTACCTGCTCATCTGTCTTCTTCATGTCTTCATGCTTTCAACATTAGCACATGGACTCTTTTCATGTGAAAATATATTTTGAGACCCTCCGCAAAAAAACATGATGGATGAAAGACTGCCATCTGTATAATTTTCATATTCACGCGCCATAATCTCGGCAGCTGGCCGCAGACCACTGCACGTTTTCATTACAGACAAATACACATATGCATATATATATTCACTAATATATGTATTCGTTAATGTAAATGAGTGCCTTCAGTCTAAAGCTGTAATTTTGAATCACATTTATGTCGAAGACGGGGAAAGTATAAAGTGCCTTTATTCTGAAATCAAAATGTTAGAACAGGATGTGGTTTATTCAGCTACATGGAACACATCCGGTATGGAGGCGTAATTCGCTGCTCACTCTGCAGTCAGTTTCATGAGCGAATTGGAGCGAACGGCCAGGTGAAGGTAACGCGACTATTCACCTACCCTCAGTTCCACGCGACGTCCCAAGTGTCGTTAAAGTGTCGTAAAGTGCGTTTCATGTGGGTTAAATGCGTGGCCTGGTACTTTTGCTCGGTAAGCCAGCGGTGACGAGTGGACGCGCGCGCGCGAGAGAGAAGGCTCCTAATTAATGTCACCTGGCAACTTTTCCCTAAATGCCCAGAATTCGTGGTTGTATTTGCCAACTGGTAGTATCTACAATGCATGCATCAAACTAACGTTAATACCATATTGTGTACGTCCGCTTACTCGTATGCACGAGTCGGTAACATATGCTAGCTGGCTAGCCCTTAACGTTACTACGGTCTCTTCTCTGATCCCTCTATGTATATTGACCCAAGCTACAAAAGTGTTTCATATTTAGTAAACGTTTAATATCGCTTCTGCTGCCTTCAGTGTCAACAACCATTTTGACGAGGAGGTGAAAGAGGAAAGTTGAGTGAGCAGGACCTCTTCGTAATCATTAACACTAGCTAAGTTAACGCAAGCTAAAATCTAGATCGATACAGGACATGGCGACTATTAAACGGCGTAATAACCTCTAACCTTCTGGCCAGTGGCGGGACAACGTCTGCGTGAGTATTTGAGAAAAGACTCGCGGCAGTAAAGCAGCGGGGCGCACACAGGTGTTTTTTCATGGCCGTCCTCCTCAGGATGGAGTTGAGTTGTCTGGTTAGGCAGAGTGGAAGGGCTTGGTATTTATTTGTGTATGGTACACCCTCCCACCGCCACTCCCGTGGTCCTGTTACTGTGCGTGCTGGCCCATTCGGATGGTTTCCGAGGGGACACTCAATTCGTTTTCCTAGTGCAATGGGGGACGTACTGCAATAGCTTGGTGTTTGGACCAGTTAATGAACTATGGTTACAGAGGTAACAATCTGATTTGGTTGTAATGAATGCTGTGGAACCCCCATCCAAACCAACCGGGGCAGTTTGCACGGCCGGTGTGGGTATTCAAAAGTACACGGCAACGCGTGCGAATATGAGCTGGGTTGTTGGTGTGGAATATGTCCCTCTGACAGCTGTGATGAGAGCGGGTTGACCTCATTGGCCAGACAAACCAAACCAGGCAAAGCTGATAGAATAGGTAGGCCATTATCCTAATCTCCAGACAGCCGGTGACCTCAGAGAGCCATCAGGAATATTCCACCTCCCTCTCCAGCAGGTTGGTGTCGAATCAATGGCTAATCATTCAGTGAAAATAGTTGGTGCATCTGATTTTTGGTGATGGTGGTATTGTGCCAGGCGTTCACTTTGAAGTTGGTTATGACTTCAGCGTAGCCCTTGATTGGTGTACTTGATTGGGACATTAATAAAACATTCTCTTACTGTCACTTGCAGGACAGTAACCCTACTAACCCAGTAACCCTAACCCACTTTCAGGACCCATGGGATAATTCCAGCTTTAGTGATATCTATCTCATAACATAAAAGCTATTTAAAAACATCCTTACCCACAAACCCTTATCAGTCAATCAATCAATATATTTCATGATATAAATGTACAGATAAGTAGTTTTTAGTCTTAAGCTAATGGGTGGATGCTTGCTGTAGATGTATTTTGAGTAGTAGTGTTTTTGAGTAGAGAAGTATTTCAACTACGCCAACGTTGAGTCATGAGAAAACCTTTTTTGGTTCACAATAGCAAGCTACATTGTTTGCAAACGAACGCAGCGTTGCATTCCATTCATCAACATATAGAATTAAAATATAGTTTTGAATTACGTTTGTATTGTTCATCTTTTCATTTGCAGTAATTACTTTTATTTATGAGTCGCCCAACTGGTGCTTTTGGATGGTCCCCAAGGTGATGATGTACTTTAGTGTGGACATATGAACATTCTGCTCTCACTGCTGTAAAAAGTGAACCTGCATAGATATACAGCGGGCAGAGAGCACCAGCAGACACGGTGAATGGTGTCCTCACTGCTTACTAGAAAGCAGACCTCCATGTGTTCTCCTATCCAGACATTGTTGTTTGTCACAGGCCCTCGGGGGGAGATGACAAAGGAGGACGTTTCGGAGCCCGTTGAGGGAGACACCGTGCTGGGCTGGGCATCTTTCCATCAGCCACCGGTCATCCACCAGGTGGCCTCTGCCCCGATGCCCAACGACTGTGGTGAGGAAACGCACACGGGCATGCCCACGTTCAGTAGATGCAGTGACAGAAATGTTTATCAACGTCCACTGAAATTGTCCACTGTGATTTATGCTTTTATAAGCATAATCAAACGCAATCTTGATTGCTTAAGTTGAGACAAAACGATAACTCGTCGCTAACAGACCATTTTCAATAATATTCAATAATCCTTCATAATACAGTTTACTGTTTTATCTCATGCATTTAATCTTTTCAACTTTCTATTACATTTTAATACGAAATTAAAGTTCAGACGATGTGTTTTTCGATCATGGATGTGGTCTACCAACTATACCTTGACTAGTTAACACTTACCAGTTACCACAGTACCCACAGCACTTTGTACTTTGGCTTTCTTAAAGAAGTTGTACTTTCTGATTCTTCTGGGTCTTTACCCTCATAATTAAATGCACTTAGTGTTACTTAAAATGTCAGTTATTGCTAAATGTAAATGCAATGCCTTCATCAACATTAATAGCTTCTAAATTGCCCCCCCCCCCCCCCTTTATATTTAATATAGGAATCAGTAATGCAAATGCATAAATTTGGATGCTGGTAAATAATACATGTTGATTTTCTCTGTGGAAGGCCAACCCAATTTGCTTTCATCCCGAGGCTGAGCTCTAATTCTTCTTTTGGTTCACAGCATGCCATCCGTCACATCTGATTGCATCCGCATCTGCAAGCACAGCAAAAGGCGTTTCCCGAGATTACTAATTTGATTGAATCGATTGAACAGTGCCTCGCAGAAAGTTATTGTATGGCTGCGTGCAGTGTTTTATATATGCAGTGTTCTCTCACACACAGACGAAGAAGGACTTGTTTCAAGAGGAATCGCGTTACAGTAAACACTGTCGTTTGTCGTTTCCGTCTTCTCGTTACCTTCAGATTTCTCCTTCTTTGACCCCAGCGAGCCACAGTGCAAGGAGCTTCTCGTAGACCCCAGCACCACCATACCAGAGCTGTTCGCTGTTATCAGGCAGTGGGTTCCCCAGGTTCAGAAGAACATTGACCTCATCGGCAATGAGGTGACACCATTCCAGTTTTTAATTTTCACATACCTGCAAACTAGTCACCTTTCGGTGAAATTCGGGGGGGTGCAAGGGGTTGGCGTCCGCCCCTCACGCGCCTAACGAGCTAGTTTAGCACGGAGTGTGCCGGCTCATGGACACGCAAGTTTAGGATAGATTATAATTCATGATTTTACAAAAATCCAATTAATAACCCCCCCCCATTCCCCCAAAAAGGAATTGAACAATGCAGGTGAAAAGCTGTGTGTGGTAGATGGACTGTAAAAAATAGCGTGGTAACAAAATTTTAATTTTTTATTTTTTGCATTTGAATTCTGACATGACCTATAAAGCAACAGTATTATTTTTTCTTACCGCTGACATCTGCATGGCGCGTCAAATTTGAAAAGTGAATGGCGATACGGAAATGACGTCAGCCCGGCCCCCGTTTAGTTTGTCACCTTTTTCAATCCTTATGAGTTTGGCCAACTTGTGATTCATCAGATCAGGACTCCGGAGTTTCACATTCATTCGTTACAGTAAGAGTAGGTACCCTTAGTGACACCACTCACTTCTTCTCATCGCACAGATCCTGAAGAGAGGCTGCGGTGTGAACGACCGAGATGGTCTGACAGACATGAGCCTCCTGCACTATTGCTGCAAGGCTGGAGCCCTGGGCATCGGTGGGTATACACAGGAGTGTTGAATAAACACAGCTGGACTTTCAGAATATATACACATACTACTGCTTATAGTGCTTTAACTAGCTACTCTGAACATGATCCTGTATGACCCAATAAGCGCTGCCGTTCGCAAAACTTGTCTCTATGCAGCTGAGCTGACACACTTTCATGCCTGTATCCCTCCTTTATTCCTCAGGTGATGCAGAGGCGTCTGCCGGCTTTGCCCGCCAGCTCCTTGCCCTGGGTGCAGATCCTAACCTCCGCTCGCGCTGGACTAACATGAGGGCCGTGCACTACGCTGCGTACTTCGATGTGCCCCAGCTCATCCGGGTTGTGTTGCAGGCCTCGCAGCCTGGAGGTCAGCACAGGCCAAACATGGCTACTACGATTAAGACCCCCTTTTCCTGTGGTATATGTGCAGAGTTGCTAGTTTCTTAGATGCACCCTTGGCAGCTACAATCAATCTCATCCAATACAACATCTTTTGCGTGTCATTTTTGTGGTGTGAGTCAGAGAAGCTGCACTGTAGTTTGTATGCTTTTATATTTATTTGCTGAGGTTTCTTCTAAATTTGATGATGCAGCGTGGATAGACTCTCACGGTGATAGCCACAGATTGATTCTAATTATCACTGACTTCACACACGTATGGAGTCCAATTCACAGAAATCACCACTCTGCAGATAAAGCAGTGTGGATGTAGTTAAGATAAACAAAGAATAATGGGAAAAACAATCCGCATGGAAGAATGTTTGCGACCAAAAGCTTGCTTCAGTTTACCAATATTTCACAGATGGGAGAGTGTGGATGCTTTTCCTGTAATTACAGATTAGTATGAACAAACGACTACAGCAAACACGGCTCTTTAGGTGTTTGTTGAAGCCTAATGTTCAAAATGTATATTTATTTTAGTTGTTGCTGGCTTCCCATGTAGTGAGATACTAAGATACTATTTTGGTGCTCAATGCGGTTTGTTTATTCTTTACACCAAATGAACACTGCTATCCAGACTTGGTGATTCATCATGGCCCAAATTCACTGTGGCGCGCCTAAAGCGTGTTTTGAAGTACACTTATTGATTAAAATGGCCATAAATGGACCCAAGAGACTCACTTCAACCAAAGCTGTTTTCTTTCTGCAGCGGCAGCACCTGTTCGCAGCGTGCTAAGAGATAAAAAGCAAAGGATCTTTCCCCAGAGGACGATATATTATTAAAAGAAATCAATTAATAATGAATGATGATCAGTGGTTATTTGACACATGTCGCCGGTCACGTTGGCTCCTATTACTTTACGTGAGTGGTGTATGGAATTGGATGGGATGGCCAGTTCATGGGGTTTCTGTATCGAGTAAAAAAACAGCCTCCACTGAATTACTGACCTGGTCCTGTAGAGAGGTCACAGCGTAGCTTTTTAAATCCTCAAAGAGACTAGTGGATTTAAGATCGTGTTCACTACAGGCGAAGAACACCTTTGGCCCTGATAACAGCTGCCACATGCTGTAGCAATGACTCCGCAGGGGCCCTGGGGCTGCAGAATAAAGGTTTACTTTCTGAGTTATCAGGATAAATCCATCCAAGTCTGCTGTCAATAGATTGTCCTAAGTGTGATGTAGTCCATGTTGGTGGCAATACCTACTGACACTACAAGCTTCAGGATCTAAGCAGAATCACTCATTTTTCTGCCGATTGCCTGCAAATGATGCCCGAAAAAATGGATTGTGTCAGTGTAATCTCCCGATTGTCTTTTTGTTCTTGAAGAGGTAGATGCCACATGCAGTGACTTTGACTTTGGCACCGCCCTGCACATCGCTGCGTCCAACCTGTGCATATCATCTGTCAAGTGTCTCCTGGAGCTGGGAGCCAACCCTGCTTTCAGGGTAAGTGTCATTGTTCTCTCACATACGCTCCTTTCCTCACATTATGACCCTGCACTGCTGCTGCACTACTGGATTTTAAGGTTCAGTGTTACCCAGTAAATTCAGAAAGTATGGCGCACACACTCTCGCTCAGTGACTTAATTTATTGATCTTAATCTTTTTGAAATAAATTAAGTTATATATATAAAATTATTATTATTTTTACCAGCACTATTCAATGCTTTGCTAGTTATCTAAAAGACAAGCAAAATAATCCAAGGTCCTTTTTATTTATTGTGTTACAGAATAAATTTGATTTGACGGAGACCTTTGTCCTTATGCTCAGTTAGAAATACAACAGCTTGACGTCTTGGACTTTCTCGCTGATATCTCACACTTATTTCATTTCAGATAGTCCTTTTGTTTTCTACACATTCCCTGTTTGCCAGCTTCTGATAGAACTGGCAGTTAACACCACAAAAGGCAATAGTTTGCAATGCAAATTTTGACATATTTTTGATGGGTGTACCACTTGACGGTCCTGTATGTGTTTGCCTTCTTTCTCTGGCTGCTGCGTTTGTTGAGCGGTGCTGTTGCCTTCAGTCGAAGGCTGTGCATCAGATCCCCAGTAGATGGTGATGTGCCATCAGGGCTGAACGGCCCATCATGGCCTCTGCGTTCTGTCGACAGTTTCTACCCATCCCAAAGTTGTTTAAATGTGTCATTAGTATTAAAAGCTGTTTTTCACAACGAATGAAGGCTATTTCTTCACAAAATGGTGCCTCTTCTCTTGTGTAACTCTTTTCCCACTGGAGGTCACCAAAGCACTACGCTCCATACTATAATAATCTGCAGAGGACCTTTTTTCGGTAGTGATGGAATGCCAAGCTTGAAGAGCATATCGACAGTGGTTGATTATTTTGAGACTAATTGCATCAGGAAATATTGTTTGTTCCTTGCCAAGCGAATGTTTGAACCCCTCTGACGAGAGTATTTGGGTATTATATCTTTATTGTTTCAGAGTTATTAAGTCCTTGACTCCATCACTAGAGGAATGTTGTATCTCTGTTTACAACCTCATTTCGTCTTTCACTCCATCTCACCCAGACATCCTCTTCATAGTTTGAGTAATGTTTTTACTCCCATGTCAACCCATTTCAGTTGAAGAGAGTCCACAAAGTACATACTAAGGCTACTAAATTATTATACAGGGATAATGAATATTTTGTTGTATGTTCAGCAATTAAGGTGGAATAGGAAAGTTGTGCATTGATTCGCTTTAACCCCTGTCTATCCAAACCAATATGGCATTGGCATACTCATTGGTGGTGGTATTCTTAAACTACAGCTACCCAATAGTTTTCCCTCAAGTTGAAAAAAGTAATTGGTGGCTGTCGGAGTTTAGAGCATAAGAGCAGATCCAAGAAATCCTGTTTTTTTTTTTTAAAGTTGCTTTTCGGTTTGTGTAAAGGTCAGACTAGAAAGTGCTTTTATTCAATATTTCCCTTCTCTGACTCAGAGATTTGTCACAAGTAACCTTGCATTTGATCAGTGGATAGCTTCATAAGGATGAAAAAGTCAAATGTTGCTGGCCTTTCATGGCGTACCATCAGCAACTCTTTGTTCTTTCGTCTAGCAGCAAGTTGTTTTTGTGCATTGCGTACCCGATGGCTCCAGTTTCAGATGCAAAGTGAGCCACTGTTTAGTATGTGCTGGACCTTTTGGTTGGTAGTGAAGGCTTTCATGTGAAGCCCCCATGAGCTCAATCTTAATGTTGCATGAATTTCAAAAAGTTCAACCAATAGAAGAATCAAAGTAGGGTTCCTCCGTTCATGCATTTTTGGGAGAAACTAATTTTACAAGTCACTTCATCTTGACTCCCCGGTTCTTGAGTGGAGCTAAACTAAATGAGAAGGAGCACTGCGAAGGATTGGACAATAGCGACGTGCAGATGCAACTTTTAACGGGGGCTACGGTGCTCGCAGTTTGGTGAAAGCAAGCTATACAAATTATAATAAAATTACTTATGTCCTCTCACACTGAAACAAAGTAAACAAACACTTATTCTTAACAGTGTTCAGTCATTTCAATTAGCGATCGACCGATAGATCAAGCCGATATTTGCACTTTTTACGTGTATCGCATCGGCATCGGCATTCACCGAAAGATGGTGAACTGTGCCTGGGCAGGGCGAAGCCAGAGGAAGCTCTGGTGGAGGCCTGCAGCCGTCCTGACGTGCTAATCGGTCGTCTGACCTGGGTATAGGGACTTGTAGCATTTGTTATCATCATTGTGTCATTTTTATGATGTAAATTGAGGGAGCAAAGGCAAAATCGGCTCCAAATATCGGCTTAAGAAAATCGGCAGCCCATATCGGTCATCGGCTAAGGCTGATGAAGAAAAATCGGTATCGGCATTGGCACTAAAAAATCGGTCCCTAATTTCAATACACAACGAGGCCAGTTCCCCCCCCTTTTTTTTAAATAAAGTTTATCAAAGCCCGCTTGTGATTGGCTGGTGACGGGGAGGCGTCCCCTCGTCCCTCCCGCCCACACAACCTTCACTTACACGTCGGGCTCGCTGAGCCCACCTCAACTTTGTGCCTCTCGTCTGTTTGAGTCGCTCCACTGAACTTGGGCTGCCGCCCAGCTGCGTTGAAGCTGGAGGGAATGGCGGCTGGCAGCTTGTTCTGCGAACAGAGATAACATTAAAGATTCTGTCAAGCCCAGCATCCTCTTTACAGTAATGATATGGGAACTTTGTGTTATGAGAGCGACGATACAGCTTGATGAACAGTAATCATTCCTGTGACGTTTACGTGGCACCCTGACATATGTGGAAAAAACTTAGTTAAGTTAGGACAAATTTCACTTGTTATTCACCATTCGTTTACTGGATCTTTTTTTAAAAAAAAATGTTTAATGTTTTTTTTATTTTATTTTTTCTCGTCTCATCCTCCCAGAATGTAAAGGGGCACTTCCCGGCAGACGTGGTGCCGGACCCTCTCGACATGCCCTTGGAAATGGCGGATGCAGTTTCCGTGGCCAAAGAGCTGTGGACTTTGCTCAGCCAGGCTCTACCCAGACACTGCTCTCCTCTTCCCCTCACGCTGCAAGCCCAGGCCCTCCCAGTTCTCTCCGACAAGGCCAGGATAACGCTCGCCACCATGGGAATCCGACTCGGGGGCCGCGTGATGATAGCTGGACAGAAGGTGTGTGGTAGGTCGCTATCCAAAGGAAAGGACAATCGTTGTTTCCGTTTGTCACTTGTGTGAAGTGGCACAACAGAGGGAAGCTTCCCCAGCCAGATGATGAGCTGGATTTAAATGAGCAGACGCTTCCCATAGCAGCAGTGAGCGAGTGTGGCAATTATTACAATTATTTTCATTTTATGTTGTCTAGCCTCAGAGGGCTTTACCATCATTACACATGCAACGTCTCTTGTGTTGGCACCATTGCGTCTGCAGAGTAGCGCCGGACTAACCATTCACTGTGGCAGCACTAAAACATACATGTTTCAGTTTGTAGAGGTTCAGTCACTGCAAATTTACCCCCTAATTTGCAAAGAATTCACACCAGCATAGATGTGTACATGGGCCTTATCCCACGCCAGATTGTTATCCTCTATCTGTGGTGGAACTCAAGTCTCTGCAGTTATCAAAGGCAGGACAGGCAGCAGACTCACTAATGCGCACACACAGCTTAGATGTTGTCACTTTGGCAACTGAGCAGATTTACATTTGTTCTGTGCATAAAATGATTTTGAATAAATAAAATGAATTGAAATTGTGCCACGCACTTTCTTATGGAGTTGGAAGAGAATGCAGCAACCACTCTTCCTCTGGATTATTGACCATCTTCATGTGTCTTACAAACACCTATTGTGCTTATAATGCCAGATAAAGTGAAAAATGCACAGCACAAATGGCCAGTAAAGCAATAACAAGAGAGATTGCTATAAAGTTGGCCTCTAGCCTGCAGCCACATCGCATAAGTGCTGTGCTCTAGTTTATGCTAAACAAACATGGAAGCTTTGGGTAACTTCTCTACAATTATTTCAGCCAACCAAGTGAAATAGTTTCTAGTTGCTAAGCAACACCCTTTTGGCATACTTCCAGCATTGAACGTTATGTTTGACAGTTCACTTCAGCATATCGTCAACCTGCTCAGATGAGTTCGTTCAACTCCATTTTTGATAGTTTTTTGGTAGGGTTTAAAACGTGCAAGCGTAAAGCAGTGCCTGGAAAGTGCAAACAAATGGAACCACAGAAGAAGTAAAGTACAGGTGCAGATTTTGAGTTTTGAGAGAACACAGTCTAGTTTTTTTTTTTTAAAACCCTCCATTAAAACTATTCAGGTTACTCATTGTCGGCATCTCAGATTATCTGCACGTTTGTCTGCTTTTGCTGCTACGTTTTTTAATTTATGCTTGAATTTAGCAAAAAAATGTAACCAACAGCCAATGAGTTTTTTTGGGCCAGTTCTTCATAAAATGCAAATTACCTCTAGTGTGGTTGCTCAACCCAACCACGCACCTCCAGTGTGGTGCTACAAGCCATGTGTAATCCTTATGGCAGGGTGCACGCTTTGAAAGTGGAGGTTAAGACGAGATTGAAGCATAATGCTCTTGTTTTGCTTTCGTTTCTGGCTAACACCTTATTCTTGCACTAATATATTCCCTAAATTCTTTTGTAACTGCTTTTGTAACTGTGCTGTTGTGCATGTAGCATCTTACCAAACCTTACTTACTCCTTACTCTTCATGTCACCTCTCCTTTTATACAGTAACCACAAACCACCCATGTAGGTAAACATAAGCTTGTGTTGGGTGTTGCTACTCGGATATGGGTGCAGCTTGAATATCCCCCCTCTCTGGAAAAGTCAACTTTGTCAAACCTTCATGTTGCAATGTGACATTGCTAACATTTCAGTGCCGTATCTTGATATGATTGCTCGTATCCCCTGAAAACAACAAACCGCATTCAAACCAGCTGCGGGACGGCTGGGTGATAAAGATGTTTTGGCTCTGCATTCGAGGAGATGCCGCACCGGCAGCCTATAAAAGGTTTCCTGAATTCCAGAGTCTTACAACAGTTCACCAGCCGGCCTAAAGGACCATATGGCAACCACCGTTATAGCTGACTCACACAGAATTACTGCATCATCTTCTGCTCAGAATGGCCTTCATTGATCACCAGTAATGTGGACTGAAGAAGACCCCTGGCCATCGCTATCTCAACTGAAGACCTCGTGCAACTTGATTTAATAGTTTTGTGTGGCCTTGCTGTGTGATCTTGCATCGCGGTTCGGGAGCGGCGGTCTACCCTGAATGTAAGGCACCTCACAAAGGTGTACTCTCACATTGTTCTCGGCGGACCGGCCCTTTCTTTTGTGTCATTTATTTTTTTGCGCTTTTTGTTATGCTATTTGTTTTGACCGCCTGTTGTGTTGTTTCCACGCAGGTTGGAAGCCTGCGTTTCTGCGGCAGCACTGAGTTCTCTGGAGGCCTTTGGGCCGGAGTGGAGCTGGACAAACCGGAGGGAAAGAACGACGGCTCGGTAGCGGGGGTGCAGTATTTTACCTGTCCACCTAAACATGGTGGGTCGTGCCTCTGACTCACCCACTCTCTCAGCTAATTATTTCCACCAGTCCTGACTTCATAGGGAATAATTGCCGCAATCAGGTTTTTAGTGGTATTTAATCCAACCAAGGAAATAGTTCCGTTTTGTTAATTGTGTTCAACTAAGCCTTTTCAACAACTCCTTTGGCATTTGTTGTCTCATCTGTCTCATCTTAAATCATAAATATCTCATTTATATTCATCACTCCTTTTTTTTTTTTTTTATTACAGGAATCTTTGCTCCCCTCTCTAAAATAAGCAAACCTTTGGAAAGACTTAAAACCAGCACTAGAAAGACTTCAACGCCTGTACGCCCCCCTCGTCGCATCGACTTGCCCTGCGTTACCGCCAGGATAAACACAGGTAAAGAGCCGGTTGCAAAATGGCCCACAAGTCGATATTCAAACAATATATCGATACACATCACACAAGTGTGGGAAGTGTTAGCCGAGCGAACTAGGGACGCTTCGGTGCTGCTCCACGTGCATCAGCGTGCGGCTGAGTGAATTGGGGAAATGAGTAATAATTAAGTCCAATCAAAAACCACAAAGGCGGTAGAAGCGGATAGCCTGCAGTAATGTGCAGTCCACTGGGGGAGAACGGTCGAAACATTATTAGAAACCTCATAATGTATATATCCCGTATTTTCTGGAGTACAAGTCGCACCAGCCATAAAATGCACAATAAAGAAGGAAAAGACGTACATAAGTCGCACTGCATTATAAGTTGCATTTTTTTAGAATGAGACGCGCGCCGGCGGAGAACAGAGGTAAGTACCGTTTTTTGGCTGCATGTGTCCTACGAACGTCGATATATCTGCAGGTGTTGGTTTCACCACTGTCACGACATGAGGCAAGACGCGAGTCGTGATCCACATTAAAGAGGGTTTCATTTTTGAACAGCCCAGAGTAACATAAGCTATGCGTTAGACTCCAACAGTTAGCATCTATGGTTAGCAACAACCACCTCCTGTGGGAGCGCTCTGCCATCTTCCCACGGGCTGCAACACAGGCCTAGAGCGCCCTCTTGCGGTTTAGTGTGAAAATAACATGTGAAATGATATAACAATGTGTTTAATAATTTCACACATAAGTCGCTCCAGAGTATACGTCGCATCCCCACCTGGCCAAACTATGAAAAGAAACTGCGACTTATAGTCCGGAAGATACTATATATGGTGGGAATTCTCAACAGTCCTTCTCCCGCTGTTATTGTCATCCTCTAGAAGACTGATAACTGCTTAATTCCTCTAAACCAGAAGTTGTACCGTGGGAGTGATTCTGAACCTGATTCTAAAGAGGTATGGAGGATCCCAGTTTGTAGAGAAAAAGTCCCCTGAAAGGAGTCCAGAGAAACAATTGGGATGACTCTCAAATTGCTATCCAGTCCTCTCAGTAATGTATTTTCCACTCTGGGATCACTTCAACTAAATGTGTTTTTTTTCAGCACCATTCGTATTTTTTCACCTAATCAAGCACTTTTATACACACTCCATTTTCATCTCTTAGAGGTGATGCTAACAGTGTATTCCAATAACTGCATTGGTAAGCAACATAATTTTAAATGCAGTGCATCAACTGTCTGTCTTGTTATTGTGAGCCATATAAAGTCTTGAAAAAGAAATGTCAAACAGAATTAGAAAGTCTTTGTGTTGGTAGTGTGTTAGTCTGACAGTCTCCATGTGCCTCCATGGCGTCCAGATGAGGCCATAAGCCTCTCTTTCATGTCAAACACAGGCTGTCTCGAACACATCCCAGCCCGTAGGGGGTGTCTGGACTTTCATGTTCATCTTCCTTAAATACTACTGAAAATTGGATTCTGAACCACTGCCAAGGTACAATGCATAAATTAGACTGCTAACTAGACCGTGCTCCTTTAGTCCTGGGAGGCCCCCTTTCCTGGCTCCTGCCCCCCCCCCCCCCCCCCCCTCCTCACGGCATTGTAGAAACCTTGTCGTGGTCGGTTTTCGTGGTTCCCTGCATACTCTTGGGTGTGCAGGTGTATTGTGATGCTGTAATATTAAAAGGGTTTGAATGCCAGTTGCAGTGTGCAATTCCAGTCACGTCCCAATGAGGGTGGCCTATGGAATTCTGTGATTGATAGTCCAATTAAGTAGGAGCTTAATAACCTGGGCATAGAGGGGCTGAATAACATGGCAGCCATTCATCACGCAGTGTGATTGTGTATGTGAGGGCATGCAATCCGCGTGTTTGCGTGTCAGCACCAGCAACCCAGGAACCACACCTATTTACCACCAAACGGGTTTCTGTCGGCGATTTGTAGCCCCCCCCCCCCCCCCCCTTCCCGCCCCAATTTCCCTCCCCCGTTACGGCTTCCTGTTGGAGCGGCCGGTGCAGACGGCTCGCGTGCATCTGTGAATTTGAAGGGTCATTGTTGGCCTGTAGGCCGACACGGCGGTTCTGCTGGGCCCGCCCGTTTTGAGAGTGGCGACTACAGCTCGGCCCTCAAAGAGGCTCACGAGAGGCACCAGAGGTGCTGCACTCTGTCGCTTGAAGGGAACGTCGGTGTGTGGAAGGGATGGATGGAGCCAGCAGGGCCCTGTGAGCTAAAGGTCAAGTGACAAGAAGTGTTTAGTATTCTGAGTCAATGTGTAGTCTGGAGTTCACAGGAAAGACGACGCTCTGCCTCGGTGGGAGGACGTTTGGCAGCTCTCTCTAAATGTGAGCCAAAATGGCAATCAATAAAGCGCAGGTTGATTGGAGGTCTTTCCTCCAATTCCTTTTTAAAAGCACATTACAAAATGTAAACTTGGGTAAAGTACTAATGAGCTGAGAGTAATGTATCATTTAAATTGTCATTAGAGCCGATTTGTTTTATTAGTGGATTTTATTGCTGTTGAAGAATATAGTCGAAAAGGCTGTCGGATTAATGGTAGATTCAAATAACAATATAAGAAGTTTTGAAGAATTGGTGCTTTACACCGGTCAAGAAAATAATCATGTTTACTTCTGCAAGAAATGTTATTCTCAATGTATTCTATTTGAGTCTGTATCAAGATTCCTTTGAAGTTCTTTATTTTGTATTCGCTCTCATGGGAGCATGCGTGTGTGTCTCAATATTGAAGTGTTTTTAGTGTGCATTGGAGTAAAAGAGTGTCTTGGTTCCATAGAGAGAAATTGATTTTGAGTAATTTGTTGTTTGTCGTTACTTGACGATGCCGTGCGCTCCTTTATTTGCATTTCTTCCTTCCTGTTTTTTTCATCATCTTTTCACTGTAGGCTTTTTTCCTCTTAACTTTACATGTCAAAGAATGCTCATTGTGTAAACTCCTTTGTTTCCCCCAACTGTAGGAACCCTATAAACTTTATCTCTGCATAATGTATTTACATGCAGACCCCTCCATCCAAGTTGATCATCAACACTACAGAAATCATAGCTGTCGTAGTTCAGTTAATTCCAACTGTCAAACTAAACAAAGGGATGCATAGTGTCAGTGTTCACCCTTTGATCTTACATAATTTATGCCATCATCTTCGAAACGGAGCTCTTTCCTTACGATGGTGAACACGGATCTTGGTATGAATTGGCAGTATCAGTATTTCTCATTGTGATGTGTATGTTGTCCCTCCTCAGGCCCATTGACTAAGGCCTTCCATCGAAAACATGTTTAACGTTAAGCTGTTTCTTGGCCATCTATTAGCTGATTCCGATTTGTCTGTAGCTGAATCTTTTGTCTTAAAGCACTTTGGCACAGATTTAATCCATTTGCTCTCTAGGAGTTGTGCAGTTGGTGAACTCGTGGCCTGTGACGTGCTGCAAAAGTTGAACGCTTAATTAGGTCCTGCATCCAAAGGGCTTCTTAAGAGTTGCCTTCTTCAGCTCATTCCTTCAAGCTAGAAGCCGGATTAGCATGTTGGCCTTAATTGGACCTCGAGAATAGGACAAGATAGAGATTTAGCTCACTCGAACGTGAGAGTCCATAGAAGCATGTGACGCAGCTTGCCTCGGTAAAATAAAGGAGTGTGGCAGAAGTTGTCTGGATCTGTCACATTCAGAAGAACGATATGGTGACATGAACAATGGGCTGAATTTCCTTGTGATCCCTGACGAAGGCCTCAGTGGGTGGATGAAGGGCTCAGCGTTGGGAGGGGAGGCTCACACTCATTCACAGCCGGCCTGGATGCAACGCTTCTAGGATGCTTCTTCCTTTTGAATCAGCCCTCAGAGTGCTTTTCACTCGCTCCTCTGGGTCCTTTCCCCTCACAGGTGTCCTCACCCGCTCGCTCTCCTCTTCGTCCTCTTCCCTGGACTCTCGGCATGCGGTGGTCGCCCGACCCCGTCCGTTACCAAGGCAACGACTTGTGCAGCGAAGAGAGCGTGCTTCTCTCGGTCACAGGTCTGCGCCGCCGCCGGGCCTTCCCCCTGACGCCACAGCAGGTTTGTATACTTGCCGTATTGTGCGATCATACAGCTCTCATGCAATCAAATGGGTGGCTGTAAACATTTTTTCCTTTACTCCTCCCAGCTATTCAAAGCCGAACCACATCGGCTAGCAGCTCTGTGTGCGGGGGCCCTGGGGTGCGCCTGGGGGAGAGGGTGCTGGTGGTGGGCCAGCGACTGGGCGTAATCAAGTTCTGTGGAAAGACCAGCTTTGCTCCAGGTCAGTTCTAGGTGTTTTTTTTCCCACTTTCTCTTTTCAAACATGGAGCCATTAAAGCATAATGCTCTGTTTTGTACATTTGTTTCTGGCTAACACCTGGCTTACACACACACACACACACACAAACCCGTATTAGTGATATACAAAAAAACACCCCTGCAATAATGGAGTAATATATATATAATTTTTTTTTCTGTTACACTGCTACAGCAGTGTTTGAACTTTATTCAAATAAAATGTGAATGCATTTCATTGTTTACTTTTTTTATTTATATTCATAATTAATTGATACCTGATTCCATTACAAGAAACAGGAATCTAGGAAACTTCACCTGGACACTGTTCAGTATCCAGGTATTTACTTCAGTCACACTGGTTGAATTTTTGGCTAAAAAGTTACGATTTCAAGTCACTGAAACGTTTCGGATCGTATCGTTCTTGTCACAGACTGAGCCGTGACCCGTGCGCAGTGCATAGCGTGCAAACGCATTGTCATTTCCACATCTTATCTGTGTTAACTCCGTCTACATTCAACAAAAGCAACTGTACACACTGGTCGTTAAAACATTCTCATTTATTCGTTAAAACCAACTACATCACCGTATTCAGTTTATTCACTCACCACCATACCGCGTACGTTACTTCCTGTTGGGAAACCCGAGGGACTCTACCACTGGGGGCACAAGTACAGGGGTTTCCCGGGGTGAGGTTGGCCGTACCATTTTGACAGGGGTGTTTTGATGTGCTGTGGTTTAAGATGAATTGTATTGGTTTATGGGTTATTTTGGGGAAAGGGAATTATTTTGTATTGTTGTTTATTTTGTATTTGTTTCTTTGAATTATTGTTTTATAGTGACAAAACGTTTGGGGGAATAATTGATTTATGTTAAGCAGTGGATGTGTCCAGTGGGTGGGGCTACAGCTATGTTCTGGTCTGTATTAGGCCCCTGGGAGTCAGTCTTGGGAAGAGGGGTGTGGGAGTACTGTGTCGTCGAATGGCTCAGGGTCTGGGAAGATATCGCCTGGCAAATGTCCCGGTCTGTTTTTGTTGATTTTGATCAGTTTGTGAAAAGAAAAAAAAAGAGAAAAATAAAAAAATGACTGGATGAAATCACTGGGCCTTCTCCGTCTGCTCCGCCGCCGTCCATCCTGTTATAGTTCTAAATGAACCAATACATCCTTGAATCGTATCGACAAGCACGAATCGTAATACAAATCAAATCGTTGTTATAACGAATTGTTACACCCCTAATATCTAAGCAGAATTGCTCTTGGCTTGCTCCACAAGCAAAGAGCTTCGTAGTTATTTTTTGAAGGTGGATATCTTCTCTATTTTCTTGTGCGCTATTTAACCTTTACTGGTCCCTCTCCCCCTGTCGCTGCAGGACTCTGGTTAGGGATTGAACTGGACAAGCCCAGCGGCAAGAATGACGGATCAGTTGGAGGAGTGACCTATTTCAGCTGTCCGCCCAAACACGGTGTCTTTGCTCCTCCGTCTCGTGTTCAGAGGTGAGTGCATGCACTTTTTAAGTTATAAAGTTAGTTAAGCCCTTCTTGGTTTTCGCCAGTTGTCACCCACAGTGGCAGAAACGGGATGCTTCAGTACTAAGCAGACCTTTTAAAGAATAGGACATTATGTCCTGAGAGGCCCAAGGTTGTGCTTCGTGGCCCTAATCAATACATGTGACACTAATGAGCTGCTTTGACAGTGTAATTTGTACTCCTGTTGACATATATTTTATTTGACCCTCTGTGTGGCAAACAGTCCTCCTCTGTACTTGCCTGTAAGTGGAGTCTGAGGGGTCAAACTTGAAGCCTGGTGCGTTTTTGCAATGCATCACTTTAATATGGCGCCCAGCTATGAGCGGGATGCCAGGATTCCCTCCCTCCTTTAAATACCCATTGAGGACCATGCAGGTGTGAATATCATTTTGTTAAAGAGGTCCTATAACTGGTATGGAATACGCAAGAGATTACATTTGCCTTTTTAATAATATATATTTTTATATATATACATACATTGAATGTAGCAAGAGTCATAAGGCAAAGATCATCAGCAGAACATCAGACTCAAGCAGCATTTTTTTGTCTGTTTACTGCCAACAAGAAATGATCTTGGGTGCTTGTCAAATCTTTTGACCATGAAAACTAATGAGGTTTAAGTCTAAGATTAGATGAGAAGAGACTGGTTTATCTGCTTGTGCTGATTCACAAAGGGGGGGTATCCTATGCAAACTTTGTCAGACACATTGGTAAAGGATCGACGTGATTTCTCATTACATTTCCCCAGCAGCTGATGTTGGTGCTGATCTAAAGTTAGCAATACTGTTCATGGGCTGTGTGCCATGGTTCTCAACCCATCCTCTTTAGTTTGGACGATAAGCGAAAAACCAGTGCTGCACATGCACACTTTGATCCTGTACTCTTCAACATGTACGGCAAACATGTACGGCCAACTCGGCTGTGCCTTTGCATGTGGATATGTTATGCCAGTTACATATCAAACATGGACCAATTAGAATCAAGATATTACTCTATCTGACCGCACGTCACTGGATATTTTGCAACTCAAGCTCCATCCTCTGAAACTTTGATTAATGACCTCATTAATGATGCCGGGTTTTGTTTTCGCAACATCTGTTGGAAGACTTCAGATAAAGGGCAGCCGCTCTTGGACTGATGGGAGCTGTGTTGAACAGAAGCTCTCGATCCAAGTACACTTGTCTCACGAGGTGTCTAATCAGCCTCTTTAAAGACTTCCTGATGGGCCCAATCTGCTCTGGTCATGCATTCAAGATAGTATTGCCTAGCTGTCCCTTAGATGTCTTTTCGAATTATGGTCTGTAATTATCCATGTTAATTCATAACAATCTGTCACAGCCGTGACCTTGGAGTTTTAGAAATAGGTGAATAGGTGCACACTGAAGGAAAAATAATCATCATAGTTTTATCATTTTGTGATCCAAGCAGATGTTTTGCTTGAGGTTGCCATTATGCTGGTGTATATCCCCCACTAATAACATAAGTTTTAAATCTTAAAACTGTATATTTCAGTAATACTGATTTAGTGTGCATATTGTACACTGTTTGTTCTTCAAAAGAAATCGATTAGCGCTGCAATGGCCACTGTTGAGATGTTGAACAGCTGAGAATCTGCATTTGGCACATTGCCTCCTTTCTCTTCTCATTAATCTCTCCCATGAAGCGCTTTGGGCCTCCGTTATCTGCTGGACTGACGGCCTGTGTCTGACATGTACGTGGGTGTCATATTGAAGGAAACTGTCCCGATGAGCTACTCAAAGCTGCGCTGGTTGCTCGTTGCTCCAGTAGAGGTCCTCCACACTGAAAAAGGGTCTTCCCGTATATTTGGGGTTTGACCAGCTGTGGACCGCTGCCCGGGCAACTGGCTTGCTCGTTGGCTTGTTAGCCTGTTAGCTGTTGTGGCTGCTGGTTTTGCCACCAAAGGCAAAACCAGCGGGTCGACAAACTTTGTCGGGTCGACCAAACGTTTTTTGATCCAACTTACGTCGGACTCTTCAAAACCAAACGTGGATGTTTGCCAGAACTGTACAATAACTGTCTCAAAAGTACCACCTACAATCCCGATTGTGTTTATTTTAAGGTTGAAAGACATTGGTTGTTACCATTTAAGGGATTGCTGGTTAAAATGACGGATTCACCGTTTAGTATAATTGGTGTCTTTGCCTTCCTTTGCTGACAGTTTTTGTCTCTATGCAGACGCACCTGTCAGGAGGAGATTTCACTGGTCTTCATTGCACGTTTTCTAACCCACTGCTTCTTTCCTAATTAACCCCAGGGACATAGCAGGTGCAGCAGAGTTCATGTTTTCCTTCCTTCTAATGGAAAATCACACGTTTTCTCCATCTAGCAACTTGTTTCTCCTTCTCTGTGCTCTGTCAGCACCCATCACAACCCATTAGGAGAACAAACAACTTTTCTTACTCACACATTTTTGGTCTCTTTTATTCCTTCCTTAGAAGGCGAGGAAAAACCATAGTTTTGCCTCTTTTGCGCCCCAGCACTGGCAGGCTCCCCTTTTTGCTTTCAGAACTCCAACATTATTAGAGCTGCATGAGAAAACATCCATAAGCAGAATAGGCACTCTTTTGCAAGCAGTCTTAATGTATTTTCTTCCTCCTCGCTGTTAGAGAGGGGGGCATCTTCAGTCAATCACTTATTTGGTGATCTTTAAGGATTATTTGTAAGGGGGCATTCCAACATATTTTATGCTTCACATACATTTCCTGTTGATGTTTATTCGTGGGATTTGCATGTAACTCAGTTATTCAAGCCGTCCTAGCATTAGGAATCGCTGCCCACAGGGGGCGCCAGGAGCCTAGCTGGCTCCTCTCTATGCAAACAAACACGCAGGCTACATCATCTCCATTTACCGGAAAGGATGCAAACAATTTCTGCGTCTCGTCTACATGAAATGAAAAGAATAAATTGGGGAAATACTAACCGGGTCTGCTCCTCGGTGTTTGTAGTGTGTCTTTGGGCTTTTAATGTTCTGCCGTTGTGTGACGTAGTCGGCTCACTGAACTTTGAGAACCTGCTGGAACAAACGTAGAGCTGCGGCCGTGAGGACTTGTTTTCCTTATGTCCTTGTCGGGACGCATTAGCGTCCACTCTGGTGGTCCCAAACGGCCCAGTCCACCTTGATGAGGCGTGCGAGTCTTTGCCGGTTGTATGTACACTCTCCCCTTTGAATGGCAGACTCGTATCCCCCATGTCCTGCTCATGTTTGTTCCTTTCCCCTCACAGGATCCATGGATCAGTGGACTGCCTTTCAGAGCTCTCCTCCTCCCGCCTCAGTCATCCTTTCGGCGGTGAGGTTCACATTCGTGGCGAGCTTTGACTAAGATTTATCTTAAAGAATAGCTCCATTGCCGTTTTTCTGCTGAGAGTGCTGGTGAATTCTTATAGAGAATCAGTGTGGGGGTACCTGACCTTTTTTTTGTGATGGGGGGGGGGGGGCAGAGACAATCCGCCGCAGTTCAAGCACATCGTCGGCTATCGCCACCCCGAAGGAGACGAGCAGACGTCCTGGATCCAGGTGGGGCTCTTTTCTTTCCCCCCCTCTTCTACACATCCCCCACATTTCTATCCATCCTTTTCAGGTTCATGTAAGCAGTGGCAGAACCAATACCGATAAAAAGCAGTGGTGTTAGTCAGCAACATTTCCTTTTTTAAATGTGATAAGAAAGATAAAAGCGGTTTGAAGATCAATCTCTCAAACTCAAGCATGCAACAATGTCCCTCTCAGATACCCTCTCACACTGCAAACCTTTTCCCATCAATCCCTCTTTTTTTCTCTTTCCTCGTGCCGCCGCATCTTACCCCAAATATCCGAAAACGAATGAAAGAAGTCGCTCCAATCCTCCCCGTCGGCGGTGGAGCGCCCTCAGTGGCGGTGCAGGCGGTGTTCCCAGGAGCGCAGCGGGGTGCAGCCCCTCTGACGGGCCGATCCGTCTGCACGTGGGCATGCACGTCCTGCTCAGCAGCGCAAACGACATGGCGCTCATCCGCTACCTGGGCGCGGCAGACTTCGCCCCGGGCCTCTGGCTGGGCCTGGAGCTCAGAAGCCCCAAGGGCAAGAACGACGGCTCCGTGGGAGCCCGCCGCTACTTCACCTGCCGTCCGGGCCACGGCGTGCTGGTGCGCCCCAGCCGAGTCACCTACCGCGGCATCAACGGGTCTCGCTTGGTGAATGAAGGGAGCTGAGCGCTGCAGGAACCAGGGTGGGCGGGGCTTGGGACTGACATTTAAGATGTTTTGACTTCCTCTTTGTGTTCTATCGTTTTAGGTTTAAGCTCCTCATTCTTCTATGCATTGCATATTATTGCTCTTTCCTAAAGGTGTTGTGAGTTACTGTAGTATTTCCATCTATTAATGGTTCAAATTGGAATTGCTAGATCTATTTTCTTATGTCAGAGGCAATGAAAGCACTTTACCTTTTAAAAATTTCTATTAAAACGTATGTTGGCAGCATAAAGGTGGAACAAAGTCTTAGGCCGGAAGGCGCTGCTCTACTTTAAATGTGATTGCACTAAGAAACATGTCTATTAATATGACGGATCAGAATAAGAGGAACTGGATGTGTGCACATAAACTTTCTGATACCCAAAGCCAATTTTGATCACATCCATTAGAGATTGTCAGCTAATTTAGGTGGTAATGTAGCCCACCCTCTAACCAAAAGTGTGCATGGGATTGTGTGCTTGTGTGTATTAATTAAGAGCACTTTGAAACAAGATAAATGGACTAATTCTTCCAGGGTCGGCGGACGGCTCACAGATAATTGGAGACGAGTCGAAAATGAGCTTTCACTTTTATGAATGAGCATGAATTCAACACGATTTAATTAAGTGGAAACCTCCATCAACCTCAATCAAAATGTGTGTGTCGAGGGAAGTACTATTTCCACGTACATCCGCCTCTGCCACAGACTGCCCATTGACCCTGAAGGAGTCTGACTCACAGGATGGAGACGGCCGGCGTACAGTCCAGTCATACCGTCTGCTGGTCCCATTTGTTTTGAGCGCCGCCCAAAACAAATGGGACCGCTTTAAAGAATCCTATTTTCCCCTACAGTAGCGTGAGGCGCCTTGAGCGCTGACACAGCACTGTAGGTCTGAGTGTTCAACACTGATCCAATACAGATGAATCACGCATGTGAAACCCCGTCCCTGTAGGCTGCCATTCTGAGGCGGTGGTATAGCTCACATTGGCTCTACCTGATCGAAAGCCCGACTGTGAACCTGACTTGTTCTTGACGAAGCATCCGACCCGACAAAGCTGTCATAATACCAGCGCTCCGTTTGTTGACCACAGTTCGGAGCACTGGTAATTGTATTTGACGCTTAATTGAGGTAACTTGACACAGGAAATGTGCCGTCATCCAGAAGTTTCCAGGGTCTAGTTTGCAATGTGATCTGATCCGGGCAAACACTGCAGGGAGCCATCGATGCTGCATGTGCAAAAACCAACCCACTGTTCAGCAAAACACTCATGTAGCAACCAATTCAGGCGTGTCGGCCACAACAGGAGCTCTGAAATCTCCAATGGCCTCACTTATTGATCTGTCGGCTCAGGCCCCGCTGTGATTAAAAGGCGGCGGTGGTCAGAGCCCAAGGTTGTCTGGAATAGCAGCCGCACATCTAATGGAGGGAATTACTGCAGTCTCTTTGAATCCATCAGAAAACATTTTAACCAACACTTCCTTCAGTCCTTCTTCATGATCATTACTGCAGCATTTTTTGGCAAACTTTACTCCTTCTGCAATCGCAATTGTATTGCATGATGGCTGATTTGTGATTCCACTGAAATTCTTGTGGTTGTGCTCTTGTGGGTAATCGAATTTTTATTTTTTCTCCATAGAATCCTTGAACTGTATATTTGCAGTGCAAGTGGTTGGAAGAGGGATTTGGTCTGATGCATTTACGTGTTCTGTAATGCAGCATTTGTATAAAAAAAAGCCAAATAAAAAATGACATCAAATCAGAATAGAATCTTTTATCTCCTTTACTATTTCTTCTTCGGCGCCGTGCCTTGATAGCCTGCTTGCACTAATGAAAAATAGGCGTGCTCGAGGTGGACTGTTCATAAAGTGCAGAGGAGTGCTTCCTTTGGGGAATAACAATGAAACGCCACCAGCACTTTGGATTGGTTACACGTCTGTCACTTCCCATCGGATTCCTGTGGAACTCATCTCGGCCAAAGCTGAAAAAGGTCCGGCAGCTGGAGGGGCTTTGCTTGCTTGCAAATATATATATAATATATATATTATATATAATATATATATTATATATATATATATATATATAAATAGTTGAATTGTTTTTGCAAATCGTGTGAGTGCGTAACTAAATGACTTGTATGTGCTAATGGGAAAGTGGAGCTCCAGTGGAGAAGCAAAATGCTTCTGAATTCCACCTCTCTGCACGGAGCTCCCTTTTTTTCTGAACATCATGACAGGACAAATGGCATGCTTTGGTAAATAACTGATAGGCGTTCCGGTGTCATAACGTGTTGCTGTTTGATGCCCAAACTCCTACTGCTTTTTATTGAGCCGGTTCGTTATCAGTAGAATTAAATGATAATGGAAAAAGCTGAACCCCATTCTGTGTCCCGGCGTGGTAACTGCCTAGCAGCACCATCAGCACTTTGTGCTGCCGACGCCTGATGGGAGGCAAATGATCCTAGTGGTACCATGTAGAAATGCTGAGGATGGAGAGCAGCACTGCCACAGGAATACGGTTCGCTATCGCTAACCAATGGGCAGCTGCACAAGCCTCTGCATGTAGACGTGTTTACAATACAGGGATAATCCTGCTGGCTCTCCTTTTACGCTGCCACGGCTTATGTGCAATAATGACCAGCTCACTGTACGTAATCCCCTTTATTACACAACAACTTTACCGAGGTGAGCTGTAATGGTTTCACACCAAATATTGATCCAAAGTGATTTTATTACTAGTCGAACGCTTCTCCCGCTAAGTAGCGAGATCCCAGACATGAATGTAGGGCCGTAACCGTACCGTTAAAATCGAACAGACACTTAATGTTACGATGCTACCCTCGTACGGTGAGGAAAAAAGGTTTTCTTCCCGTCAAAAGCATATTACCTTTAGTGTTGCTGGAGAGCAGCAAGGAGAGAGTTTGTAAGCAGAGGAATTCAAGTGCACATAACTACCGGTAAATGATTTGTTTGCCATAGTTGGCCTTTTATCAAGTCACTTAAAAGTGGGTGGATAGTGGTAACGATTGCAAGGAGGGGCACTATTATAAGATGTATGCTAAAACATTGGATACTTTGGTCATGTGTTCAGAAGGTCCTGCTAGCTTCGTATCCATCATGGCATTGTGCTCCCAAAATCAACATCCGACACGAAAGATTGGGTTCAGCCGTGGTACTTCTCATGCGACGCGAGCTCTGACGTGGGATCCCACCACACGTCACGCCTCCGCTACCTGAAGTCTCACTGAGCCGCTGCGTTTATCGATCACAATGGGTCGTTTATACATATGAATTCTCTTCTGTCTGATGGCTTTTCTATTACAAATTGCGATTTCTTACCTTTTTTTCCTCGGTGGGGTAAAACATGCTATAATAAATCAAATCTGCGTTGCAGAACTGCGGGGTAACTTGCATAACAGTCTCAACAACCATTTCATGAGACTCACACTGGCAGCTAAAGGAAGACTGTCATGCTGAGAAGAGCGTACAAATCACTGGTGTAACACAAGGCGGCAGGAAGGCCACTTAGGAGGAAAAGGGCTTCGCCGTCAAGATTACAATCAAACTGATTCGTCAACTCACAAGTTGAAGTTATTTTGCCACAGAATGGATTTGCCAAATACGGTCTAGAAGTGTTAATGAAGCAATTTGAGAATGTCAGGGAGACGCCGACCTTTGCTTCCTGTGTTTGTCTGCTGAGCTCAGAAGCACTGAAACGAACCACTAGGTGTAATATTGGGTTCATGAGACCTCTAGTATGATATGCGACGCCTCTTTGGGTCAACAATGGTTGGTGCTGCCGTTTTAAAGCTATCGCCAGCACACTGATATGGAAAATTCAGATTTCATCTGGCATTGTGCAGCCATATTGTTGAGCTATTATGTCACATGTTTGTTAAAGGGCAATCTGCTATTTATATTGTCCTACTTCAATTAATCGAATTAACTTGAACTGATCCCAAAGAGTTAAGTAGACAGACAACTGCAAAGCGGCTATTATATAGTAATTTATTAATTTTGGCGAATGTCTTCTGAAGGGCAATTTACAGCTTTTACCAGAGCCATAGTACAATACTTTAATTACAACATGTACAGGTGCAGTTCAGTTTGTCTTTTCACACCAAACAATGTAGATGAACTGTGGCTGGACACAGAATGAATGCGTTAAACACACCTGGCACACAGGAATGCCTTTGTCTTAATGGGTCACTGAGCGTCATGGCGGCTCGTAGTCACTTTACACCAGAAACACCAACAGGATCGCCAAATACAGTCAAGCAAAAGCAGTTAAAACAAAAAAACCTCACTTCACTTCATCATACAACCCAAATGTCAACAGCGCCCCCGTTCACAAGCCGCACGTAACTGGAAAGAAGCTGTGTGTGTGTGTGTGTGTGTGTGTGTGTGCGATGTGCTCAGACTCCCGGGTCTCATTCCCACGTGGAGTAAAAAGCAGTTTGCAGTCAACGCTTTAACCAAGTCTCATCTGTATTCCACAACAGTCAACCTATAATAGAAAATATAAAATATGCAACTGTTGGAATGTAGAGTGCTGTGAGACGGCCGTTTGAAGGTTAGGATTGATTCAGCAATGTTTCTGTTTCTGTACCCTGACAAAAAGAACCTGTTTTATTGTTGTTTTAACAATAAATGAATTGATGAAAGGCTATTGAAAAGGTATAAGAAAAGGCTCAACTTCACTGTACAAAGCATTCTTTCAACAGAATGGAGCTGTGAACAAAGTGCAGGGCATCAAATTCAATAGGAACAGGGGCGACGTATTTTCATCAGTCAAATTTGGCTTTGCTGTTAATCGGTTCGCCTTAAAAAGCACAGCTCAGTTCCAGCTTCACTGTTGTGTCTTGAACGGCAAGATATTTAAGGTTGCAAATGTATTGTCGGGGTGCGGGGGGGTTATTCATCTCTTATCTTATTACCAAAATAAATTCATTCTTAAAGAAAACAAAAAGCCGTTGATGTAAAATGTATTTGTTTGGATTTGAAGAAGCATCTTCATGAATAATTTATAGAGCCACTTCCAAAAAATAAATAAACAAGCAGGCAAGCAAACAAACATCAATAAACACATTTTTCCCAGTATTTTTTTTTGTATAAATGTCTCTGGCAATCCAGTGTAAAATCAGTGTGATACGAGTTCTTCAGCATACTGCTGTTTTCCAAAAGGACGTGGGTAAGGAGCTCCTCAGTCTGACACATACGGATCCTCAGCTCTCACTAATCTGATGAGTTTATGGCCCAGGACGAGGACATTTATTTTACTCATGTGATCCCTCTAGCATTGAAAAAATACATTTTTTTGAAACTCTTTAAAACAGCCTTTCTTCTACATTTTCCGATGTGCTTTGGGATTGTTAACTCACCTCCAGGTGCCTCATTCAGCTTTTTTTTGTGAGGAAGAAACTCAAATGAACGGAAGGAGTGCTGTAAAACCGTTTCCATCCCGACGCAGTGTGTCCTCTCGCGTGTCCCAAAGACAGGGTAAAAACCAAGAGACCAGCGGCGCAGGCCTGGGGCTAAAGCACAGTGGCGTTGTGGCCCTCCATCCTGGGCAGCCGGGGGTCCTGTACGGTCCCCATGGTGACTAGCAGTGGACGGCTGTCCTCGGACAGACCCGACCGACCCAGGGACACCCCCCTCTGGTGGGCTGCTGCGGAGGGCGGGGGAGGAGCGGGGGCGGGGTTACTGTGAGCGGCCTCCAGTTGCAGCCCCTGCTCTTGGAAGCCGTAGCCGATGTTCCCACAGGGGAACCGTCTCAGTCTGTAGAGGGGAACAGGGGGCAGCATGGCGGAATCCAAGAGCAGAGGCGACTGGGCAGCGGGAGGTGGGGGAGGGGGTAACAGAGGTCTGCAAAGCTGCTGCTGATGGTGCAGCAGCTGGAGTTGGAGTTGCTGCTGCTGCTGCTGCTGCTGCTGGAACTGCTTGTGCTGGTGCTGGAGGCCAAGCGCCCCCGCCACCTCGGCCACGGTCCGGCCCACATGCTCCTGCCCCTCACCAGGCACCCTGCCTCCGCTCCTGCATGCTCCCCCCACCCCTCCCTGCCTCTGCTGCTGCTGCTTCCTCTGCTGCAGGAACCACGAGCCGTATGTCGGGTTCCAGAGGCTGGTGTTCTTCCCGTCGTGGCCCTCTTTCTCTGGCGCGTGGCCCTGGGTGAACGCCAGGTTGATGTGGCCCCCCTCAAGGCCGGGCTGAGCGGCGCCGTGTGACCCCGTGGAGTTGAGTGTGGAGTTGGCTGTCGAGGTGACCGTGTTGGCGGTTGTCATAGTGATGCAGGTCTGCGTGTTGGGCTGCTGGCTCTGGTGGAGGTACGGCTGGGTCTGTGCTTTGGCCTCGGGTGCTGTGCTGGGTTCCACCATGTGCTCCCCATCTCTCCGGCTGTCCTCAGGAGGATAGGATGGCGGCGGAGGAACATTCCCATCAGGCACCTGGGCATTCAGCTGCACGGTCGGTTCTGAGGAGTCATCAGGAATGGGTACTTGCTCCTCCTCTTCGGGGAGGGGTCCATACTCTTCAGGCAGGGGCATCGTCACAACATCAGGGTCCTGAAATGGGGTTGCAATAAAGAAAATCCGAAGTATTTTTCAGCGTTATCAGTACCGTCACTAAATCAACTAAACTAAAGCAATTTTTTTCACACTGCAGGCGCTTCCAATCTGGGTCTTAGTTAATATATTTAGTTACCTGTAAGCAGTAGTCGATTCTCTCCAGGATGGTTGAGAAATTGGGCCTGTCTTCAGGCTGATGCTGCCAACTCTGAGTCATTATACGGTACCTGGAGGCACAAGGTGAAATCATTTTTTCCAGCTCCAGAAAACAAAGGCTAAGCAGCAATGCCCCCCTTGCTGATTTGAATTATGCCAACTTTATATTAAACTTTTTTTAATAATTGGCTTCCACCAGTTGGAGCGATTGTGTTAAATGGGTGATGGGTCTAGTAAAGCCTTGAGATGCCGTTTTTTACTGATGTCACAATTGAAACTTTAAACTGAACCACAGGGCCACGCACAGAACGCTGCGATGAGTAAGCTGCAGAGCCGTGGCCAACAGGTGTGAAAATGTGCTTGTGCGTCTGTACGTTTTATAATAGAGTTGGCAGTAGAGGCAGTGAGAGCAATACAGCGTTACATGGAAATGTTTTCTAAGCTCCCTGTCAGCCTCCCACAACTTTCCAAATTTGGAGGCTGGCATGAACAAAAAACTGTTCATGTGGTTTGCACATCGAAGCATGACATTTCCTTTATGTTCTGATATCAGCGAATTATCAGACTTTCATCTCTGCCAATCGTTGAACAAGGGGGTGCCCCGCCCACAAGGACACGTCTACAGCTGTGCACGGCCGTTCACACCGACACATGTGCGCAGACGCGCTCGCACCAGCAGACAGAGTCTTGGTTCTCAAAGATTCGCAAACTGGGAATATGTCTTGTGTAACTGAGCCGCGATGGAGACACTTCATTGGACCCCATGAGATCGGGTTGGTGGTCGTGCATTTGGCACCCGTGTGCATAGCTGCACTTACACCGGCCCGGGGCAGTTCTTTGGCGGGTCCATTCTTCCCCCGCTGGTCACAAACTCCAACACTTCCTGGTTACTGCGACTTGGATATGGCATGTAGCCTAATGAGAAGATCTCCCACAGCAGGACGCCAAACGACCTGCAGATGATGGAGAGAGGACAGATTAGTCACAGCGAGAGGACGATAGAGGAGGGGGGGGCAAGAAGGACAACCAGGCCATAACCTGAAAAGCTGTGAGGATGAGAGCAGCACGAATGAGATGGAGACTAGAAGAGGAATTCAGGGAAGGAAAACCTCATTTGGATCAGGGGCTAGAGGTGGGAGGAAAGAAAGAAAAAGCAAACGGCACATTGGGACGTCGGAGTGAGAGATCTGAGAGGTGAAACCACAGTGAGGGTCACTGAGGCCTGGTGAGTAGGGATTCTCACCACGTGTCTGTTTTAGATGTGAAGATGCCCTCCATGAAGGCTTCCGGTGGCATCCACTTCACAGGCAGCATGGCGCGCCCCCCCTTCCGGTAATAGCTCGCCCTGCAGACACGCACACACAGCTTGATGACTAACCTTCCGGCCAATAATGATATTCTGTTTTGTTCGCCCACATATCATCAAAAAAGAGAACGATTGCCAAAAGGAAGTCGGCATCTGCAGTTTGCAACACCGTCACCATGGCAACAACACTGCCCTCAAACGCAGAAGGTAAAACAATAAAATGAGTCTAGCATCGGACAATTAAATCGGGGATCATCAGTGGCTGTATCAGTACTCTGATGTAATCAGCTTCTTGACGCGTTGGTGTGAGGGACCCTTAAATAACTCCTCATCGTCGCCGGGAGGGAAGGAGGAGATTTTTGTCCAGTCAGAGAGAGAGACTGATCGCTGACGGCGATGGAGGTGAACTCGCTCCGCTGCGGCATCACAGCGAGTACAGACATGGGAAGTTGCTGCTCGGCTCCCCGCATGTCAATAAAAAAATAAGCAGCGCTTCGCTCCGTTAAAGCCTTTTTTGGCATCGTTTGACGCTGCGGAGGAGTGAATCTCTTTGCCCCAAGTGATTTTGTCATTAAAGGAGGAAACATGGCAAGTGCTTCATAATAAATAGCACTATATAATAGGCTGTAATCACAGGTTGTTGGCTGGAAGGTTGCCAGTTGAAATCCCTGGGTCTCTCGGGGAAGGAATAAGGAGCGTGATCACAACAGGCAGCTCCTCCCCTCCTCTGGTGGGGAGGATGAGAAGAGAGCATTATGGCGTTCCCTGGACAAATACGAGCCTAAAACAAAAACTAAGACTACAGAAAAGAAAACATTGGCCAACAAATCAATCAGATCAGCAAAAAAATAGAACGGCTTTGGTAATTCAGAAAAAGAATGCTTGGACTGCATGACCCCAAACATTAGTTTGCTTTTACTTACGAAGGATTTCAGAGCTCAAATTGCTTGTGCCCCCGATTCCTTGTGATTTCTACTAGGATGCAAATTCAGGGTTAAGGGGGGAAAAGATACGAAACAACTGTATTGTCAACGGTATCAAGTCAGGGAAAAAGTCAGCACCGATCATTTAACTTGAGAGGAGCAAGTAGGGACTCTTATCGATGATGCTGTCAAGCTACAATAGCTAAAAGGGAGTATTGGCATAAGACATTAGCCTTAAACAAAATGACACATGCAACGAGGCAGGGAGAGCACTGACTAGTTGAGATGTTTGCTCATTAGATTAGACACGTTCCCGCCCCGGACCCCTAATCTATCACTGAGATTACCACCATCAGTCCAGTGCTGGGGATCAATGACCTGCTCCATGTTCAGGCTGCTACACCGCTGAGTGGAGGAAGGATGCTTACAGCAACCATGTTTTGGGGATTGTACTTCAGGTTTCTACGTGTGTTCATGTTTCAATGTTTGAGTTAACTCTGTACATCAGAGCTAACCCTCCGTCTGAGAGCGCCCCCCTCTTCTGAAGAAATATTTTCCTACTACAATTTCCCTAAAATGCCAGATGATATTTACACTTCTATACAGACAGTTATCTGGAAATGATGATGGAATTTCTAGAAAAGGTCGACGGATGGTGAAATGTAGCGGATTAGACTGATAATCCCCCTATCAGTAGATCGGCCTCTTTTCTCAGCACGGGCTTTATGGACATATTTATGACTACTGCTAACGACACCAACACTGGCTGAACGCTGAGCTGCAGATTAGGGGAGCTTAAATACAGTCCCCATAATCTATAGCACAAATGGAGCAGAAGCGAAGCTGGAAGTTAGAGGCAAACAGCAGGAGTAAGATAGCAAACATGCACATGTTTGTGTCTGTGGTTGAATGTTTTCCTTCTACCTTTTCCTGCGTGTGTGTGTGTGTGTGTGTGTGTGTGTGCGCGTACCAGGCTGGTAATAATAAATCAGACCTAAGTGATGCTTTGTGTTCAGTAGCTCCTTTGAGTGTGTGGTCATTTGATGCCACTCTCTTCTCAAAGCCCAGTGAATTTGTCTTCATAGTGGCATCTGTGTAGCTCAGGACGATAACTCACCGGCAGCCTTTGTTTACCCAGCCTTTTGTTTACCGCTGCATCACCGGTGTGAAAGCATGCGTGTGAAGCTTTATGAGGGAATCTGTGCGTGCGAGAGAGAGTCCATGGGACACCACAGGCGCTCAGAATATAAAAAGATGACATTAAGCCTCATCCTGGCTCCTCACTGTGCCACCACGGCCTTCACAAGCCCCCCCGTGTCTCCCGTCGCGTAGCAGGAGGCCCACATGGTGGAACAGCTGACACATCGCACCAACCAACCACCCTCGGCCTCACAATAGTAAAAAGACACTAGTAAAAGAAAAGTCGCGGTGCTCCAGGCTGAGGCACCTGGAAAACTGACATCAGCAATGAAATCAAGCGCTCCTAATGCAGCTTCCGAGGGGTATTGGGCAACACCGTGATGACTTTCCAGCACATGATTCCAAAGTGCTGCATGTTGTCCATATCTCCCCTGCTCTAATTTCTTGCCAGATGAAGGCCTTGGGTGATTTCCCTGCTGGATTGTGCAACCATTTAAATGGTGTGATTTAAAAAGCATGAAGTGAGAATAATGAGATGCCGTCGGGGCTTCAGGTGGGCTGATGTTGATTAAAAGAAGGCAGCTGTAGGACATTGTGATGGAGAATGATTCAACGTTCACAGGGGCCAGGAATTAGTTCGCTGGACTTACAACCGCATGTAGAGAGCAGCGCTGCCACTTCCCTGTATATATATGTATGTATATATATATATATGCGCTTTGTTGTATATTGAATGGAATATATCCGTGCAGCCTATGTACACTAAAGGGATTACGGTGCAAAAAGACTAAATTGTGTTATTTCTTCGGTGTTTGGGGGGAAAAAGGGTTTATTTTGCGCTTTAATTTTGATTTGTCACACCGTGGGGTTGGAAATTTCTCCATGCACAGAATTTCATGCTCAAAACATCTCAGTCAAGGAGTGACTTGAGGAAACAGCAGTCGTTTATTTGTTGAAATGGGGTTAGACAACCCGTGTGGATGTTTTGTGAGCGTTACTGGAGACGCTTCTGCCCTCATGCAGACCGCTTTCACTCCACTTCAGACGCACCAAGAGAGGGCAGTGAAAGCTTGTGCTTAAACGGTGCTTTAAACAGTACATTTGCAGATTAGATAATACATGTTACATACTCAGTTGGGTGGCGTTTGTCTGGCGTGATAAATAATCGTTGGTTAGAACTACAATAGTTCTCTCTGTTGCAGCCAATTATTGTAACGGTAATGAAATGTTCCTCAGTGCAGCGATGAGGCCCATTAGGTGTCGATACATCACCGCAACACAATTACCATTTAAGTCCTTTGATTTATTCTGTGTAAATGTCGAACAAAAGTAATTTGAATCTCACATAGTGTTATGTTTGAATACAACCCACTAGACGTTCCCCCACATATCTGTTTCTTATTTTTTCAGTTTCATGTGAACTCCCTTTAGACCCTTCTTTATTTTTCCTATTTAGACTATTAAGGGTGATCATTCATTCAATTGTACCTGTAAATATCTCGAGCCATCCCGAAATCCCCGATCTTGGCGACGCGGCCCGGCCCTTTGCAGGTCAGCAGGCAATTCCGAGCTGCAATGTCCCTGAAAGATGAGCGAAAAAACAAACACTGTGAGACTGTCAGGGTCTAGAGCTTAATACATAGCCATAAAGTGTCCTGCATATAACCCTGAGCATTCACGCAACTCAGGCTTCGTATATTTGCCTCTATATAGTTTCCCACGGTGCCTTGATAGCTCTGCCCACATGGTGCATCCAGGGACAAGATTGAAATGTTCCACAGTGATGGCAGGTCGAGCACGTAGGAAAATTCCTAACTGGATGGTTTGTGTTTGAGAAAATACAGCAGTTCACACTGCAATCGCCGAAATAGATTATGAAGCCCACACCATCCCTCCCCGGGCGTCTAACTGTCCTCCTCTGCTCCCCATCACGCCAGAAGAACTTAACGTGACGCTGTCCTGAGACAGAAACCCTGTGTGCGGTTTGGCCTGCGGGATGACACAATGAGGATAAAGGGATAGTTTGGACTTATTTAACCTGAAGGTTTAAAGACCGGCGTCCGCTTCAATGCGCCACAAACTTACAATAATAGGCTACTACTTCAAGTCTGATATGAAATTGTTTAGTGTGTAAGTCCTGCTTAGACAGAAGCCGTTTAACACGTGTTGCTGTGCTGAGTTATCAAACCAGCCACAGAGAATTTGCTGAAATGTGGCTTCAGGAAAAATGTGCTATTCAAGGAAACAGAATTCTCTCTCTCACGAGGTGATAAATCCAAGCCGCCGTCGTTTAATGGATGGGGAGAATTCTTGCATACGATTTGCTTTTGCTCGGCAAGTTTGAGCCCTGAAATGCTGCAGTAGCTTTAGGGAAGGACGCCGTGCCATTGCACACTCAGCCCAGGCTTTTATCTTACTCAGACCGTCCTTACCAAATGTTCAAAGACCAATTTAACTGCAGTACTTTACTGAGCCATCTCTGCTACCTGTGTGTTTAAATGAAACTACCTGACTGTTGATCAGTGGCCCAACGCGTCCCCTTCTACTTCTGACTGCTAAAGGAGGAAGTCACCTTGGTGTGGGTGTTACCTAAGACCAGAATCCTAAGTTTACCAATTATTGAGGGAATGCTGTTGAATGCTGAGCTGAAATAAGCTCTTGTTATTTCCAGGACGTATGAGATGGAGGGCAGAGGAGACGGCGTCCTATGTGGATCCGTTGGCTGCGTATGCAAACTGGCGAGGCACTTAAAGCAGGAAAGAATGGCGCTAAAGGGCGTATCCAACGTGAGGTCCTGAAAAAGCTGCTGTATTTGACAAGTCGGATAAATAGATAAATTTCCGCAGGAGAAGCTTAGAAACACACAGAACCTGAGTCGGGTATTCTCGGACAACATTAAACGTATACTTTCCCCTGTGGGAACAAATCACAGGTCACATCATCCAACCCGGTAATCCCTGACACAAAGCTACTCATCCGCCTGCCCTTGACTGAGCCCAGGGTCAACACGCCTCCCTACTAATTGAAATGAGCCTGCACGCGGACAGGCAGGCAGCCTCAGAGGGACTGATGGGGCGGCTGTGCTTCTCATTCTCAGGATGTTCAAAAGACACATGAAGGAGGAGGAATATGCCCTTTAATTGTCTTTATGGGATTCTTTTCCACATGTACTTGACTTTTCCATACAAGCCGACCATGAAGGAGTTTCAGGAGAATCTTTTTTTTTTTTCCTTGGTAGGTCTTTCTCCTCTGGTTCACCAGCAGCTGTATAATATGGACAAAGAAGGAGACTAGTGCCTTGGATACAGACCGTAAAGAGGCAAGCCGGCAACCCCATCTGGCTGCTCCGGTGCTAAACTCATCACCTGTCCTTTCTGCTAGCATACCAAAGGCAAAAGGCATGCAGAGTCCATATGTCACGCATGGATGGACGCACTCGGCTCGTCTGTTTATAGAGCAGCCGTGTTTGTTTGTGTGGTTTGGCACATTCACATGCTGAATTTATACCGGTGTATAAATTGGTTCTCCTCCAGATACTGGCAGCCCTTCGCGATGTCTCTGGCCACATTAAGAAGGTCCACCATGGTCAGACTGGACGGGTGCTCCTGATCAAAAAGATATGAAACCGAGAAATACCCAGAATGCAATTTTAGTGAACATATCAGACGCACACGTTGCGTTTGAAAATTGGAATGAGCCCACTTGGATCTTAGCGAGGGGCTCAATGACCAGAATAATGCATAATCAATAAATAATGCCCTATTCCATGATCATGTGCACTTGGGCTTCTCACCAGCCGGGGCCGGGTCTCCCTGAGGAAAGACTTGAGGTCTCCTCCGGTCATCAGCTCCAGCAGAATGAACCTGGGCATGGCCTGCAGACTGACTCCCACACAGCGCACGATGTTCTGGTGGCTGAACTTGCTGCAGGGACGTGAAAGCAGGTTCAGAATGCAGACGCCAGCGTTTGAGAGACTCCTGTTCATCGTCCAAGTGGCTTACCTGATGATCAGAGCCTCCATGAGGAAGTCCAATTCGTCCTGCTCAGAGCAAACCTCAGGAAGAGTCTATTATAAATACAACACAGTAGCATCAGTAGATGGCAGCTCACGCCCCCGTCCACCTCTCTCTTCACAAGAGGCAGCAACTAATGCCCGGTCCTTATTAGATTAACATGCCTGAAGCATATCATCACCAAAAAATAACAGCAGTCATTACACTTTGTATTCAGTGTTTGTGCCAAACAACATTCACAGTGATTCCTGGTACAAACATTGATGCATGTCATCAGTTTAGACCTTGGATCCCCGTGGATCGAATTTGGGTCAATCAAAGTTTGAACTTTACAAAACAGGAAGAATGCGTATTGATCTGAAGGGCGTCACCTTGACGGCCACTTGCAGGGGGCTCGGTTCCCCCGGAATCGCCACCGCCAGCCCTTCGTAGACCTCACCGAAAGCACCGTGGCCCAGGCCCCTGCACACAGACCAACATTTTCATTATGATTGAATTGATATTGAGCAGAAGACTTTGGCAGCAGTACAACGTGTCCTTAATATATCAAAGCCTGTCCAAAGAAGCACACACTCGGTAAAGCATGGAGAGCCTCAGATAGTCACCCTTCTAAATGAGCAAATCCCCAGGGTTGAGGGAGGATGAAATGTTGAACTTTGAATTTCAACCTTTGCACCTATTAACTTGATGCATGTCATAAAGAAATCTAGCTGCACAGAAATATTTAAATCAAACTTTATTTACGATTCGATCTATTTAAATAGTCTGTACGAGTGAATTTACGTTTCAATTACTTTGAAATGCTCAGTTTGTCATGTTCATTCAGAAACGGTGTTTGCTGGAGCCAGAGATCTCCCCACGACGTACGTGTCCACAATGGCTTCACGAGAGGTCACACCTTTGACCTCGGCCCGTGTACCTGGTGAGGGAGATGTTGCGGCGCGGCACTTCCTTCAGGTCGTTGACCGACGCCGTCTTGCCGGCGAAGCAGTAGTTTGGGTTGTAGTCGGTCATGATGGTGGAGGCGCGCAGCTTGCTGAGCTTGCAGTCTGGACTCTGCAGCTCCAGCTGAATAGACTGCAGCTCCGTGTGTTTACGCCTGTACACTGAGGGGAGGAAAAATGACACGTTTCACTCCTCTATTCAAAATAACAACATTCAGAGAACGATTACGGTCAAACTAAACAAGCTCCTTCAGTAATTATTATTCTGCTTCAACATTTCTTTTGTGAAATGAAATTCCCTTGTGCTCGTATATTTTTGATTCCTCTCAATCTGCAGTCAGATCGGACTTTCTAAATGATTCACATACACAATGTGAAAGAATCCCACGTGTGTGGCGGCTGCACCTCCTCGCATCATGTCATCAACAAACCCCTTTCCTGTCCGAGGACGCGGTGTTTCTCTCACACAAAGAGCCACATGCAGGCTGCAAGCCTCCATCTGAGCGGGGAAACGCATCAGTCCCACGGAGGATTGTTTCTGTGTGTCTGCTACCAGGTTATTTATTAACCACGTGCTTTCAGCCATCCAGCATTAGCGCGTTGCATTCATTAAGGAGGTTTTTCCACACCTGGTGCTGCCAACGTGAATGCTCCTGTAGAGGTGGGAGTGTGGAAGAGACGATGGCCCAATGAGTGCTCGTGTCTGGCTCTAATAGCCTGCAAGCGGTGAAGCAGACGTATGCGTGCATGGGCACGAGGTTCCCTTCAACAACCTGCCAGAGTGTATGAGAGAGAGGGAACTACACACTGAATGCAGGAGCACGCAGTACAAATACTACGGTAATGTAAAAGATTGAAAAAGTACTTCATAGTGCTCAAGTACTGTGAGGTGAAGCGAACCCTTCAGGTCCTGAGCGTATTTTTTGCACACTGACACCCACATGGAGGGTTTGTGAATCAAAATACTTTCAGCGGTTGGGCTGTGCGCAATTGGACTGAAACGATGCTCAGTGGATTCGGGTCAGGTGACTTGAGTCGACTCCTGCAGAACATCCCACTTCTTTGCCTTAATAAACTCTTTAGCTGCTTCAGTAGGAGGTCCATCTGCACTGTGGAGCGCCGTCCAATGACTATTGAAGCAGTTGGCTCAATATGAGCAGATTTTATTGCCAGAATTTATCCTGCTGCTTTTGTCAGCAGTCGCATCATCAATAAATAAGCGGGAACAAGTTCCATTAGCGGTGGTACATGCCCACGCCATACCGCTCGCTCCAGCATGCTTCACTAATGAGAGGGAGCTTTGGATCAGCAGCAGCTCTTTTTCTTTGTCTCGTCTGTTCATGGCACGTTCTTTTTTCGAGGCTCTCCACTGGTTCACATCGTGTGCTGAAGCCTCTGTATTTACTCTGGTGAAGTCTTCTCGATTGGTTACTGGAGAGTGCTCTTGATCTGGGCCACGCTTTTTTTCTTCTGTCGTCCACCACATTGGTTTTCCTTGGTGTTCTGGTTGGTTTGGTGTTCCTGAGCTCACCGGTGCTTTCTTTTTGAGAATGTACCACACTGTTGATTAGACCACACCTACAGTAGTGATGTTGCTATCGTTCTCTGGACCTTTCATCAGCTCCTCGCCATTGAAGCAATGAGGGAACAACACAAACCGGGCCATGGAGCAGCTGATCAGCTAATTGTTCAATTACTTTTATGTGGTGCCCCCTTTCAAAAAGGAGGGACCACATAAAATGTCTTGTAAATTCTACACCGTTTACCTGATATGGAGGTAAACACCCTCAAATTAGAGCTGCAAGTCTGCACTCAAACTTTTCATTGTTGTTGTGAGCGCGTCATTGCATCAGTTAGCATGCGGCAGTTAGGATGAGGTTAAATGTGATGAATACCAACATGGATATAAATCTAAGCCGTCGCTATACGTGTCTCTGTACTTACTGATCATGACCCCGGACACAGCCAGCAGCAGGGCGGCGATGAGGGCCGAGGTGCCCACGGACAGAGCCAGCGCCAGGTGCGAGAGAGTCGGCTGTGGATGCAGCGAAGACACCACTGGGAGACAAGGGGAAACGAGGAGCGTTAACATTCACATCGCCGCTCTGATCCCCACTTAATTAATGATGTGAAAGCGATGACACAACAGAGCTTAGGAGCAGCGACGGACGCTGCATGTCAATTCCCATTTTCGGGGGCGGGGGGGATCTCATTACGCAAAAAGGAATTCTGCACAATGAGAGAGAGACCATGGTGAGATTGTGACCTTTTATGACTTAGAGTCAGATTTGCAAATCACAGTGCAAGTAGACGTTCTAGGTCATACAGATATCATTGAAATGGTAATCGCCCCGTTATTTTGCTTCACATTATTAAGTGCCACAATTATTCAATTCCGATCTTAATGTGCTCAGGATGCATCTGAGATTACAAATCATAATTGAAGGGGCAACTTTACTTTTACTGCTTTGTTGCAGTCTAACGGCACATGATGCAGAGCAGCGCATTATGGACAGCCATGTTATGGCGTGCAGCGTAACAAGAGAAGAGCTTTCATCTGGTTGATAAATCACGCAGCAGCTAATGCTGTTACAGGGTTATCCATTTTTTAGTGATGGCTTGACTTATAGGGATCAAATCATTATTATAAACGATTAAGCCACAATTAAAAAAAAAAAATACCTCAGATAAAGATACCCTTAAGTCCAGAGCCTTCCAAAATTAATTACTTCTGAGGATGAATTCATCAAGTGCTCACTGAGTCACAGTCTATTACAGGAACGATTATATTAAGTCCTTTCTGCGGTTAGATAAATTCCACCCAGAGCGAAACAGTGTGGGGTATTTCCTTGTGTACGTGCCAGACCTGTGGCGTTGATGCAGGACACCCCGTCCCGGTCCAGGACCAGGTCTTCATCGCAGTAGCAGACGATGCCGCCTTTGGTCTCGTGGCATTCGTCGCTCTCGCAGTGGCTGCAGTTCTGCACCGGACTGATGATCACCTCGCCGTCCCCCTCCATAGCTTCAGAGACACACACACACACACACACACACAGTGGGTTGATAACAAAGAGGCACGCTTCCTAAGCTTCACAGCCTCATACCTGCTTGACGTTTTTGGTGACTTAAATGGTGAAAACTATGAATCAGGTGTGTGTGTCTTTGAAGTGAGCTGTCACTGTAAAACTAGGAGAACCCATGTGGCCGTTGGTGCTGTGGTCTGGTATTTGTCCAAAGCCATGAATCCGTCTGTAGAGTAGCAGTGCCACAGCTCACAGGAGTCCCAGCGGGGACGGTGGTGGGCAGCAGCAGGTGAATCGGGCCGGGGGGCGACCTCGGGTGGTGCTTCTCCCACCTCCAACTAAACGGACGCACTGGTTGGAGCTGAATGTGAGTTAATCAGCGGCTGATCAGCAGGGTTCTTGGCTGGAGACCAAAACCCTGCAGACTCGGCTTTCAAAGACACTTTGCTGTCTCGTACAGGCCAGAATGTTGTTGTACAACATCCATAACTTAATTCAGCTGAAAGATAAACAATTTTCGGAATTATAAACTACATCAAGCCCAAGTGCAGACCAGGCCGTCGTGAATAAGTAATGGGCTGTCTGTTTAGTAAGCAAAGCAAACGCACTCATCTGCAGAATCATTCTGTTATCAGCTTTTAACTGCAAATACATAAACTGTTTCTAGGGTAAATTTAACGGATTCAAAGGATGAATACAAATGTCTCAAGTGTGAACATGCGAGTCTCAGTAAACATGAATATCCAGCCACACCCACTCGTACTAGTGAGTGGGGGAGCTTCTCCTTTGTGACACTGGATTGAGGAAGCTGGCCATGTTTTCTGTAATCAATTGATCAAACAGTTCTGATAGTTGTAATGGTATTGGCAAAACAGCCTTAAGACTGAAGGGATGAAACATAACACACATGGCCGGGTTGTCCGGCATCACCTGCTGCTTTTTGAGCTGCAGAATGTGCTCTTCAAGCTGAGGGGGGGGGATTACCGGTGGAGCAACTTTTTTTAGCATTTACAAACAGCAAAAGCCATTGACCCTCAGCTTTACACACAGGATGTGCTTTCAACATAGCACATTGAAGGTACTACTATTACTAGCTGATTTCATGAACCTTATCTGTACAAGTTGTATAGTCGGATCCAGACTAAACCTTTCTGAGGGTAATCTTTATTATCCGTCCCCTAATGTGGTCACACGACCAGAAAGAGCGGGATGCTTTAGGTATTTAACGGCGTCAGTGTGAAAAAAGAACCACTCAGACAGGCAAGATAGAATGCTACAACTGTTTAACCAGCCACAATAATACCGTGTGGTTTGAAATAAACAATCACCATTTCAGTTAAATTCTCAGCCGAGTAGCTGAGAAGTCATGAAGCGAGTTGTGGTCGCTCCTGTTAGAGCTCAATGGGAGAGAAATCGGTGCGTGCTTTTCCACAAGCCGCTGGATGAAAGACTAATCCAAAAAGCACTTTCAGTTCTATTTCCCGTTCCCCCCTTGTGTCTATTAATCTTTTGCATGTAGCCGAGTGACACATAGGTGGTCACTTCCGTCAGACTGTGTTTCTAGTACCTGTCAAGTTGAAGTGAATGTCTAACAGATCTACACCCGATATTGAGCGGTTCCACGTCTCTATCCGGAGGCGTTTGAATCATATAATCTGGGTCTGTCTTCTGTCAGAATGGAAAACTCCAACCCCCCCCAGGCCCCTGATACGGCTGCTTTCAGCACATCCTCGTTGGGATTTGACTGTGTGAGCCAACTCGCCCTCATCTTGCTGTAAAGATCCGTCGAGCTTATGTCATCTGATAGCTTTTACTTTAGGAACAACGACTCATTTAAAAAATGTCATTAAAATAAAAATCCCTAAAAAGCCATGAGCTTGCTGACAGCAGACATCGATGGGCCGCTGAGGCATCACGTTACCTTTCAGAGGGTACAGGAAGGGCTGTCCCTCGGGGCCGAGGAAGGAGGTGCCATCGTCTCCGTCGTGTTTGGGGTTGTTATCCACGGACGTGTTACCGCCTAGAGACCACGTGGGCAAACACACGGTCAACTTCCAAGTAACACAGGCTGGATTCCATGAGCTGTAATCACACTCCCATCCGTTCTCATAACACAAACACACTAATTAAGGATGTACTGGCAGTACAAGCTGACACAGTGGTAATAATTTGAAACTGTCGGATCCAGATTTACAGTTGATGGAGTCATGGGGAGGGACAAGAGACACCTGTTCTCTCCTTCCACCTTCATCATAAAACACACATGGCATCCTTTTATCAAACGTTTTATTAATCCTCACAGGACTCTTGGACTGACCTCTGTAGCCTCCGCCGGCGCCCCCCGACATACAGCCACCTCCGCCGCCCCCGAAGCCGCCGTGGGTCTGCCAGAACTTCTGACAGGCCTGCCCCCCCTGGCCTCCGAGCACCAGCGGCCTGCCCCCCTGACTGACTGGAAGCCTGTCATTCCAACCTCCTCCTCCTCCTGTCGCCAATCACAACACACCTTCGAGGTCATGCCGAGGAATATAGGGAATCAGTGTGTGTGTGTGTGTGTGTGTGTGTGACAGAGAGACTGAGGAGGATGCAAAGAGAGTGAGCTCTCAAATGGGACAATGTTATGGGAAAAATACGCACACGCACATAAAGTATTCAGTATTTTCCCCACATAAGCATCAATCTCCTATTACTGAAAAACAAACAGGTGTGTGCAGAGGCCGGACAAATAAAATCCTATAACAGAGACCTGGTAACACAAGATATAGCTAATAAAGCTCAAACTGTTCCCTCCCATATTCTCTAACAGTACTAAATGTAATTATCCCCCCCCCCCCCCTTCCCCCCGTCCCTCCCACTCTGCCACCTGAGAGATGGAAACAAATGAAAAAAATCTCACCACACTGGCAACAAAACCTGCCAGAGCTGCTAAATATTTCATTCTTCACTCCCCGAGCTTCCTCAAAAGTAAACCTCCGGCTCTGTGACAACGTGGACATCAATAACTGCCTGTCGACTGGAGCACATGCATGCAGCAGCGTGCGGAGGCCAGTGATGCGCGTGCATGTACGCCTGCCGAGCCGTGACGTGTGAATAGTCATGAGCGAGGCCTCACCAACGCCCAGGTGGAACCGTTTACACCTTCCGGCCGGGCGGATTCACGCTGTTCGTTAGTGCGCATGTTGACATGTTGGTCATGTGATCATCTCAGGCGCCGCCTCCCTGGATCAAGCTTTTGTCACTTAAGCCTAGTTTATGCTTCTGCGTTTTCGGAGAAGTGCAAGGACCCGCAAGCGCCCCCCTTGCGTGTCCCTTGCGTGTCCCTTGCGTGTCCCTTGCGTGTCCCTTGCGTGTCCCTTGCGTGTCCCTTGCGTAGAGTCCCGCCCCCCCTTGCGTCCTTGCGTGTGTCGACCAATTTTTCCAACCCTTGCGTCTACGGATACGCAAGCTACGCAAGGAATTGCAAGCAGCAGGGCTGTGATTGGTCTGCTTATTACATCCTTGCCAGAGTCTCGGATTTCCGGTTTATAGCGTAATTCCGCCATTATTAAAACAAGCTCGAAGAGCTTTTGTCTGAAGAAATCCGTAAATATGACCATTTAGAAACATTGGCGGACTATAAAGACGCGCGGATGGGCTCCAATTCATGGACGTAGATCTCCGCAAATGACGGTTTTGCCGGTCGAGGGGGCGTTAAAGTTGTGGAGGAAATACGGGACAAATATGTCCGCGAAAAGAGACGAAGAAAAGCAGCAATGTTGATGCACGGGGCAAAAAAAGTCTCTGATAAATTAATAAACAAACCAACGACTTCCACTCGCAAAGACGGCACTCTTTAGGTCGTCTTCGACAATAAACGTTACTCCGCCTGGTGTTCTGGCGGTGAATTGCTTTGCAACACACGCAAGCCTTTTTGAACCACGAATTGAAACGAGTCTGTCAACGCAACACGCAAACGCAAAGGAGACGCCGACGCAGAAGCACGCACTGGCCTTAACACTCCCACACTGCGGCCACGCATGTGTGTTGCATTTTGTTGCAGATGCGCAGCACACATGCATGAGGGGGGAAGCTGCTTGCAGCGTACCTGCAGCGTTGGACTTCCCGCTGCGCCCCGGTTGGCTGAGGTCATAGTCCATCTGCTCCAGCTGGGTCTCTGATAGGCTGCTGTAACCCCGGCCGCCTCCCCCAGCAGCGATGATTAGGGGGATGTACACTCCTTTGTCCACCTGGGTGATTATTGTCGTACAGTTAGTCTGCTGTCTTTCTAAGCCATAGATGATCGTGTTTGTGTGATACTGATAGTTTGTTACCTTAGGTAAGCATGGATCCAGCTGGACAAGAACACTAAATGTGCCTACCAGCCGCTCCAAAGCTCATCTTGTTTGGTTAATGTGTGTAAAAACCCCATTCCTTTCATTTTATTGCTTTAAAGAAATGTTGTGGAAGATTGGCATGTTGGTCAGCTGGATTGTTCAGTGTTTTTAATTCCATACTTAACATAACTTTTTTCCACATCTGATCTGTAAAAGTTGTAATACGTTTTTTTGTATGGGCTTTCTAGAAAGTACTGACTTTTGATTTATGTCTCAAAACATAAGTACCATTTACCATGATCCCCTTTCACATTTGTTTTACCTTCCAGAGCAAACGGCAGCGCTGAGATGGAAGCTGAAATAACTCCGCTAGGACCTGAGGCCAATGCAGGAAATAAGATCTCATGCAAACTCGTGACCATTGAGAGGAGTTGGACTCTACTTCTATCACGACTCTTGGTGCCCAAACATCAGTATAAGTTGATCCAACAATGTTTTTCTGATCAATATTCTGTTGTCTACCCAAAGAAATGCTTGTTTCCTCAGGGCACATTACTGATGCAAATTGAAAAAAAACACTCTAAAGCATTTGTTTGTGCCGTTTTTCTTTTGTTGCCAATATATAACTATGTTGCATACTGATAACAGAATAATACTTGAATTTCTGAAGAATGTCTTTTTTTGACATATTATACATCTCTTTAGTATGACTAATTTCAGCATACTATAGTATGACCTCTTATAACTTGATCCAAAAAGCAATGTTATTTTCTTCAGCAGGTTTTTTTTCTACTTTTTATGACCTAATTCAACATGCTACACTAGTTTCTCTCTTTCAATATGGACTTTTGAATATACTGTAACATTTACTTTTTATGACATGGTATATGTGCACCTTTTTTGTGACATTTTACTCTGTAACTTATTACTTTATTACTTTGTTTATTACAGTTTCACAAGACATATTAAGACTTTCTCAAATTACTATGCTGTGACCTTTTGAAATATGTGCCATAACTTTAATTGATAACATTTTATACCTTGATTTGATGGACCTAATACACATACATCACACCACTTGGGATCCATACACCTACTGCACATGCTTCTAGAGGGTGAAAAACTATACTGAGCTGTTATTTGTTTGACCATCCTTTGACTTTTATGATAACACGATCATTTATAACGAGCAGTTTCGGGACATTCCAGCATTCATAATAACCATTATTTGTCCTGTAAATAATACAGTACCACTTGAAGTACATTTTTTAGATATTACAATGTCTTCCTCTGGTCACAATGAAAATATTATCCGAAAAACCCTCTAGATATTATGTGGCTTTTTAAAAATACTGTGTGACACGTACAGCGTGATCTTACCTTGAACACATAGGTGGCTCCGCCCCCTCCTCCTCCGCCCCCTTTCACTTGGGTTTTGTTCACCATCGGGCCGCTCTGTTCGAGGCAGATCCGATTCAGCATGACGTTGGACTGCACGGAGGGAGAGAGAGATGACAGCTCACCATGAAGTTGCATTCATGCATGCCGGCTTAGCGGCCTTCTGCACTGTAACGCTGAGCAAGAAGCACGCAGAAACATCCTCAAGAGGATCTGAAGGGCAGGACCCAATGTGCCCAATGAGATTTGAGTCCTCACTAATTTCCTGTTCACATGTCTGTAAATCTGTCACACTATTGTAGAAGAGCGTCCTGTGCTCAGTAATGGATTCATGTTTTCGACTGAGAAAGTCATCTCAGCACCAGATTTATTAGCAGTTTGAAAAACCTAAGTGGCGGAAATGCGCCTAATAGCTGGACAGAAACAAATTCAACATACAAAATACTCTCTAGTTAATTATGTTCCCGATGTGTAAACAGAGCAGGAACCTTTTCCTAAGATTTTCAAGGTTGTTTACATAATTGATATTAATTTACAGTGACATCCAGTTCCATCTTACCTATACTTATATAATATAGTGTGTTCACATTACCTTTTCACAATGTGACTGTAACAAAAGCCATCTTTCTCATCTTAACTTTATGGTCATAAAAAGGTTGACGTTTTAAAATGATGACGGTTCTTCCTAAACATTTTTACTTCCATGGTGTCCCCAAAATGTCTTTGCTACCGGTTGGTTCTTAAATCGTATCGACTTCTTTGAAACACAACATCATTATTTTTGCCACTATTACTGTAGAGCATCAGTAGGTTTATGTAACACCTTTGTGAGATCTTATTATGCCTAAATCCCATATAGCATTACAAATGCATTTGGTGCCTAGTGTAGGGACAGAGCGGCATGGTGCAGCATGGTGGGCTCATTCTCCACCACCACATCGAAGTGAGACGAAAGAAACAGGTGCTTTTCAAAGCAGATAGAGAAGTAAAGGCTCATCCACTCGCTCCAGTGCTTAAAACTAACAAGGCCACTCTTCAGGGGAGTTCTCTACAAAATCAGCACCAGCAGGTGAAGCTATTGGAGGACTCCATGCACGCATCATGGATGATAGATTGAGACTTGTTGAGGAACTGAAAGGACACGGCTAGTCTTTAGGAGATTGCTGGGGCTGTGCAGGAAGGGGGAACCAGCAAGAGGAGAGATGTGGTGTTTCATGTGTGCCAGGAAACATCTGGCCAGGATGCTGAGAGATAGCACTCAATGGAAGACGTTGCACAGAGGAGGAAGCTTTTTGCGTAGACAGACAGCGAAATACTCGTGACTAAATTCTACATTGACTGGAAGCTTGCAGAGAACCAAGTACAGCTTCAGGACAAGCAGCTACTTTCAACATATGGAGTTGAGCCCTGGCTGAAAAAAGTACACTTATAATCAATACCATGAATAAATGTTCACCTCATGTCCTCCTAATAGAATAAGGATAGCAATATATCGTTGATTTCTCCATATCGTCAACTTCTTCTGACTGGTTTTGGTCACGAAAAGTTGTCACAAACCGTAAGGCCTGCGAGTGTGTTCGGACGGGCCAAAGGATGTGCTGGGTCTCAGCCAAATAATTCAATTGCACAGAAATGCGTAACCGACAAACCTGAGTGAGGAAAAGCAAGGAGTATTTTTGAAGCTGGCTGGGGCGATAATAATGACTACGATGATGATGATGATGATTAAAGAGAATATGAACACTTGAGAATAGATTTTGGTGTGACAGTATAACGATACGATGATATGATTATCAGTCAAATACGTGTCTGACAGAGGTGTATAATACTAACGTGTGAAGCGCTAACCACCATGCCGCCCCGCTGGGAAACTAACTAGCCCCCTTTTCGCTCTACTTACAGTGGTAGGACGCGTCCTAGTTTTACAGCGTTTGAATAGCAGTTGATGAGCTATTGTGAGGTTTATGGTCTCAGTGTTGTGAAGTGTGGGGAGGGCCAGTGAACTCCAGAGCGTAATGGATGACAGCCCCCCTGGCAAAAGAGCATGTGTGCGCTTTAGAGAGACAACGGGGAGATCACTGTGAGCTTCCGTCGCAGATTTAAACAATTGTTAGTGCTGTGATTTAGACCAGGAGTTTCAAAAGTCAATCAATGGTCCATGGACAACTACTACAACCCCACTTCCTTACATTTCAGAATGTCATAGCTATCCTGTTATGGTGCGAGTGAAAAAAATGGCTGTGATGGCTTGTTACAGAGTCAGCCTGCATATCTGCTCCGGTTTCATCATGGTAGCCCTTCATTTTGCATTAATTCAATGAATTCCGTTCCGTATTACATACAGCAGTAGATGCTCACACTCACCCAAACAGCAGCCTGCTACACAACAAAGGAGCCACGGACAGTGAGCATCAACACATCAAAGCTTTCCTGAAAATCATCTTCCTGTCGAACATCCAACTAACATTCAACGGGGAAAAGGACACCGCCAACCTCCGTCCGATGTCCCAGTCCACATAGCTAATTAGCATGTACATGTTCCCGTCCTATCCAACAATATGTTATTATGTCCTTTGGCTTTTCCTTCGAGGAAAAATCTGAAGGACAACTCATAAAAAGGTGGAGACAGAAAAGATGGAATCCTTTATTCCATAACAAGAAAAGGAGCCGGCTATGGAGGCAAACTCCCACACAACAGAATCATAATCCTAAGAAGGATTTTTTCAATCTACCATAATGCACACTTCAGCAACGGCTGAATGGCCCTTTGCTCTAAGTGTCGCTGCAGCAATGTGGGACGGTGATGTCTCCTTCCCCTTCGAAAAGGATCCACTGCACCCTTTGCTCAAGGAGATGGGAAAGAGTACTGAAGCACCCTTCCTCAGCATTCAGATTATTCAGCCAGGTCTCATCGCTTAGAAACCTAGAGGCACCGAGAAGACTCTTCGTAGGCTGCAGCGCCACTCTGGCAGCACTTCAAGCTGCTGTCAATCAAACACAGACAGGTACACGCCCCCCCAGCCAGAGACGGACAGCACTATTTCTCATATTTCCCCAAAGACCTTTTTTCTTCCTTTTATTAATAGCAAAAAGATATAAAAACACTTAATAAAATAATACATTTCAGACATTATTTCAGACGATAAAAGGGTTCCGATTTCAGTCGGTCTGAAAGAAAGAAAAAACCTCCGTTGACTTCTAAGTTGACATCATTTTGAGATAACGATTACAGGAGGCTTATAGAAAAAGAGAAATAGGTTCTACTCTTAATTGAATGGAATTATTGAAGCGCCTTGTAGCTATTTAAGAAAAATTGGATCAGTAATATAATTGTAAAAAAAGGTTCTGCATGAAGGTGGACTCACGTTGGGGCAGGCGTCCTCTCCTTGCTGTCCCACCAAGATGTAAAGCAGCTCGCCCCTCCGCAGCAGGAAGTCCCCCATGATGCAGACACCACGTGACCTGCTCATGGCCAGCACGCTGCGACCCCCAGCTGCACCGTAGGCTGTGACCCTACAAATGTGTGACCGAACAAATGACACACATATTAAACGGCCCATTAGCTGATGATGCGGTTTGTTTCATTCAGTGTTTCCGTTGGGTTTGGACGAGTTTGTTAGAGAGGACGGGTGTGTTGGAAATTCCAATCTGTTTAGCAAATGTGTATTAAGCAAAAAAACAAAGGGGATGAGCAGTCTACTGGAGTGCACGGAATCAAAATACAGTCAACATTCATTTGGAAGCTCGCAAACACACTTTTCACCCTGCAGGGCGCTTTTTTATCAACAAAATGTCAGAAAAACAATGTGCATAGACTACAAAGTCAACGAGATTTGATAGTTTCTTTGGTAGCGCTTTGGTCGTGCGTGCCGGGGAGAGAGCGCGCGCTGCCCGGTGTTCAGTTGCTACCTCAGCTGTTTCCTAATGACTTTTGGGAGATGAAAAACGCGTATTCATCTCTGTGACCGTCTGTCCGCTCCATCTACCGCTAAACCAGGCCGCGTCAGGACCACAGCTCTGGAGACAGAAGGTGTTTTTCTCAAACTCTCCACGCAGTTGTTAAGTTTGGTATTTTGTTTTGCCTCAGCGTCGGGGTGTGTGTCTTTGTTTCTTTTGAGTTTCTTTTGAGCGGGAGGCTGCAAAACTTTATTTATTGGAACCATCCGAGTCAAATACAAGTTAAACGCCTCCCGTTGTCTGCCTGCAGGAGGTATATTGATCCCTGCACTAGGTAGTGGATATTACAGCATTAATCCTAGAGCAGTGCAACGTTTGAGGTCAAGGTGCTGGGGCGGATTTTTAAGGTATTTTGAAGCCTTAAAGCCCTCCAACGTACAAGTGGAGGGCTTGGAGGGGGGTGTTCGCAGTGACTCATGCTATCTAGCAGCCATTACACCAGCATCTGCTCCTTCCTGCAAGGATCTGATCGAATCGGATATTTCTTTGCTGGCTCGTGGAAGATTGATGTCATGCTGATGTGCAGAGGAGTGTAGGGGGGCGTGAGGAAGATGGTGCATTGTTGCATCCGCTGTAACTTTCATAGTCTGATGCCTCAGGTTAAGTTTATATTCCACACGGTTTGTGTGTTGGAGCCAAGTGGAGGAAATCTGTTAACACATAATGGTCGTACCAGATGTTTGAAAACGGGCAGCAGCCCTACCTGTAGGTGCCGGTTTTGGGGACCTGCCACATCTGGATGCCCTTGAAGGGCCCTCGGGTGCCTACGCTCACATTGACGTTGCTCTTCCTGTAGGAGTTGAGGCATTGGGTGGGAGTGGGGCCTTCTGGGCCCGCAGCCCCGCAGGTATGAAAAATCCATTCTTTGACTGCACATGTAGATAAAAAAAGAAGAAGGAAAGTTAAGCTCCTGAGTAGTAAACAGTTGCACAAGAATATATTTAGTGACAAATGCATGTGAAGAGAATTAAAGATGACAGAGTTGATAAAAAATTCAGCGCGCACCACAAACTCATTGCTGCTCTGTTTGTCCCACATTCATCCTACTTCTACCTTCCCCTCCGCTCCATTTGCCCATCAATAAAAGTGGGCATGAAGAGAGACACTGATTGTTGGAAAGGCCAGCTCTCCACTGGAAGCTCCTCATTTAAGTGATCATATTCACGACAGCAGCGTGGGGACGCGGTGACAGGATCACAGGTGACGAGCGTTTCTCCTCATTTTCCATGTAATCCCACGCGTCAGTGCTAATTGGAGCTCTTTTCACTGTAATTAGCACAAGATTAGTCTTGTCAGATGGACGTGGAAGGACTTAACGCTGCAGTGAGGAAGAACCTCTCTCTCTCTCTCTTCTCACCCATACAGGCTGACCAGGCTGCGAATGCTCTGAAACTACTTATTGATTTAAGAGCAGGGCTGCAAATTTCACTCTAAAGTCAAAGTCATGATTTTCTTCAGCGCCTTTGAGTTGCTGCTTAAAGCCAATGCGACACTGTTTGGAATTAGATACAATACAGAATGGTCTTGCTATTTACTTTTTGCAAGCACAGCTGCAGTGGTAAAGTGAATCAATGGAGACAGGATAAACAGGAACGAGAAGAGATGGCATGTGATTAGTCTCAGGAGTGCTTAGATTTATGATGCTCTCAGTGCAACACCTTTCCCTGTTAAAGCCGTCTGTGACGCTCCTATTAGAGTTAATCCCAGTATACGCGGGGATTTCTACCTGAGGAAGATCTACCATCGGAGATCTACCATCTACTGGCGCGAAGATGGTATTCTCTGCAACGGTATGTGATTGTGTGCTTGCCTTTGAATAGCATTATTTTATTACACACCATTTTGTCATTAATTATAGAGAGTTGGGCGTTTGATGATGACGATGTCAGTCTGCTCCTCACGATGGTCGGGTCCTTGCTAATCCCAGTGCTTGAATTCTCACCAAGAAAGGCAGTGGTAATTGTAATAAAGTACCTCCAAGTACCTGCCTTTATTTTAGATTTGCATGTAATTTCATAAGTTACATTTGTCTTCATAAGTCGTTCTGGTGTAGGCTACAAAAACACTTAGTTTTAGAAAAGAACATGGTTGACGTTAACTTCATCGGCCAGACTCAAGGGACTATTGAGTCAAGTGACCAACGACATCAACGAGCGTTAGTAGCTGCTGAGTGACCCGTAGTCACATGAACCTTTGGTCGGTTTCGTACACGTTGGCAGAGAGGTCTTTTGAGTTTGGTCAAGAGGGAATTTAAAGCTGCCTGTGGAACAATTTGAAACATCACAATTGTAGAAGCACAATTTGGAGTTCAGCCTGGTCTTGGCAAAAGTAATCTCACAGTAAAAGAAGAAAATAGAGTGGGGCGAACTGGAGCCTGGCGCCCATCCAGCAAAAGTAAATGCATCTCGAGTCAGTATTTTCAATACTCAAAAAGGTAAAAAGAGTTAAGTCTGTTGGGAACAAATCCATCACTGCAGCAGAAAAGCCTCCAGAGCCATATGGTGCTTTAGATGTAAATCTTATTGTACTTAATATGTTACTGGGAGACGCCGATCAGTCAAGGTGGGAAGAGAAAGGAGTGCAGGTTAGATTACAGCCTCCTTCTTGTATATTCACTTCTTGGCTCCCTGACATGAATAATATTACATTGTTATGTAAAGCGAGCTGGACTTCTTGACACTACGTGTCAAAGCCTCTCCATTTCTCACTCTCCTTCTCACCAGGGTTTCACACTTCAACCTGGACCATCGAGCTAGCTGGTCCATCAATATGGGTGAATTCTAATGCACACAAATCAACACGCACACACCACTGTACAATCGCGCATGCACAAACACAGACCCCAACAGGTGTGATCAGCCATTCTGTGACAGACACTTGTGACAGAGTCTCCTCTTATAAGTGGACAGTCCCTCTGACCTGCAGCATGCACACACACACACACACAAAACTCCCAAACATCCGCGGGGAGACTCTGACTGTGACTATTATAGGAATCTCAGTTACGGTGAACTTAGCCAGCGGTGATGCACCCTCGTCATAACAAACACTGGCCTCCATCACACAGAGGGCATCAGGGAGGAATTGACAGTAGAAAGTCTCTTCTGATTTCATTACAATACTGACAGCAAAGTTCCAGCAGTTTATATCCCCAGAACATTATTAACAAAAGACCACAGTAAACATGTCGTTCTTTAGGAATGACAAAAACAGTCCTTGGGCCAACCAGTAGCAAGTAAACATCGTTTCATCACCCATGTTGGGTTTCGCTACTGTTTTTAAAAATGCCATAATGGGACTTTTGGTTTTGTGAAGATGTCAACCTTCTTATCTTAAAGAGCTTGTAACACCGTACTGCCCTGCAAGGCAGCTGCGTTCTATAGTTACTTGTTGTTCCTAGAGTTATTAAAAGTAGGATGGGAGGCAGAGCCTTCAGTTATCAAGCTCCTCTTTTGTGGAACCAGCTTCCACTTTCAGTCCGGGGGGCAGATTCAGTCAGCTCCTTTAAGATAAAGCTTAAAACTTTCCTCTTTGATACCGCTTATATTTAGGGCTGGCTTAGGTTTGCCTGGACCAGCTCTTAGTTACGCTGCTATAGGCTTAAACTCCCGGGGGACTTTTTAGGACACACCGAACTCCTCTCTCTCTCTCTCTCTCTCTCTCTCTCTCTCTCCCCTTTTACTAAAATCCACGTTGCATTAATGCACATGACTAAGTCAGCTCCTTCCCGGGAGTTCTTTGTGCTTTCTCGCAGAGCAGGTCTCTGCAGATCGTAGTTCCGTCAGGACCCTGGTCCTGACTCTGGCCGTGGCCCTGCTGGCACCTGCTGCTGTCATCATCATCATCATCATAATTTTAAATATGATTCATATCACTATTGCCCTTTCTTAAAATCTTTGCTTTCCCTCCCCACAGTCTTCTGTGGATGGTGGTTCGATCTGATGGTGGTGGCCCCTGCAGTGGTCCTGTCGTACATCTGGCCGGCTACTTGGAATTCTTTGAATAATTTCTGTTATAGAAATTGAATGTATTCTACATTTGTATGAGTCATTCTGTACACATATCATCCATTACAGTCTGTCCATCCTGGGAGAGGGATCCCTCCTCTGACCTTCTCCCTAAGGTTTCTTCCCTTTTTTCCCTGGAAGGGTTTTTTTCATTTTTTGGGGAGTTTTTCCTGTGCCGATGTGAGGGTCTTGGGACGGAGGATGTTGCATGTGTACAGACTGTAAAGCCCTCCGAGGCAAATTTGTAATTTGCGATTTTGGGCGATACAAAATAAAATTAATTGAATTGAATTGAATCATGTCAATACTCAACAAGAGAAGATACACTCTTTCTACTTCTATGTCATCTAGCTTTTTTTAGCATGATTTTGAGGATAATATTGTCTTCTGGATGAACGGATAATATAAAACACCTTCCATCGTCTCCTGACATGTGGCGGTTGTCCTCCTTGGGCCGGCCAAGACAGACCAAGGCTGACGCACCAATAATGGATCTGAATGCTGAAAACAAAGCTTATGAGGCACCCAGGTCCAATTAATTACAAAAGTCTGCTTCGCCTGGCGCTGCTCGTTATCAGTCTCATATCGGTCTTTGTGACTAATGTTCTCCCTTCAAAACCAACGCAACAACAACGAGCTAACTCGCTGCCACAGGCCGGCGTTCACCAACGCGCCCCGAACACAGCGCAGACACACTCTGCCACTAATTAGCCCGCATGTTAAGGGCCAAAACTCCTTTTCCTGCACGCAGCAACATCTGCCGGGATGGATTACTTCAATCACTATTCCTTCTGTCTTTGATTCCGTGCCAGTTTCCATCTACGCCACAGTGTTTTGTGTTGTTTCCTGTGGTGCACATCGTGCTGTGCGTTTGCAGGCGAGATGCAAATGATGATGATGCTTCTTTACATCCTGACTGCCTATTTCTTTTAAAAGAACACAAAAACACAAGTCTTTACAAAACACACACCCACTGACAAACTTACACACATCAACACGTTTACACACACACACACACACACACACACACACAGACGCGCGCACACACACACACTGCTGCCAGAATAGCTAGCAATCAATGTGGATGAAGGAAAAAAAACAAACCAAATGAAGGTGAAGTCAGGGTGAAGGGGAGGAAGGAGGAGGAGGGGGCGGGGGTGGGAGGGAGGGGGAGGGGGAGGGGAGGGCTGTGAACTAACAGACGCTCAGTGGCCAACATGGGAATCAAATGAACAAATTAAAAATGCAGAGGCCCAGGAGGAAGTGGAGATTGAGAGGAGATGACAGACGGGACGTCCGGGTGGTGATGATCGTAGAAGAGGAGAAGCGAGACTCAAATGAGACGCGAGGCGAACTTTGAAATGGCCAAAGTATAAGCACACATTCACCCAAGTTAATATCTATGATAATCAGGGGGGCGATAGCAGTGTGATCTCACAGTCGCATCTCCGGCAGCTCCATTGTAGCCGCACAGAGTAATACCTGTGTAAGCACATTCAAATAGCCTTTTTGCTGCTGCCCTCTTAAGTCAGATCCCGGCAGCAAATTCCCAGACTATAGGAAATAGCTTTTATATAATATTGCATAGAAATTGCCAAACACGTAAAAGATAAGGCATAAAAGATGTTCTTGATAGAATGAGGTGCCTTTGTGTGCTGATTGAGTCCCGTCTGTGGCACCGGTTCACTGCATAATCCTGTAACATTATCAAATCACGTCAGCTGGCAGCACATAAACGTCTGCTCTTTAAATGTCCCCCGTTGACCTTCGAGAGATAAAGAGCCCGCTGTGTCCGGGATCAATGAGCGGCCCACATCAGCGACATGGAAGCAGGCGGGTCGCTGCACGGACACATTAGGGCGTTGAATACGGGTTGAGCATTAGTCCCGCTCTGTGTCGGGCAACCTCACCAGTGGCCCTTCAGAAGAAGCAAAGCCGCGTGTACTCGGCTGTATCACACTCCTGTTACACAACAAAACAAACGCTGAATTCCAAACTGATGCAGCAGAGGAGTGATTATAACTCAATAACCCTCAGTGCAACCATTCATCTAGTGGCAGCTAATGGCAGCACTAAGCCTGGAGCAGATACTTTAAGAGGAGCAGGCTCTACAGGTCCAGATTGGTTCTTTCCAGACAGACTTGGGCATTTATTCTTCTTCCCACAGCTTCTTTTGTAGCCACGCAGGAATTTATGCAGCTGATAAAATCGTTGAGTTAAGCTTTGGCTCGTCACCAAACACGTAAGTCTTCAAATTGTCCTCACTGTTTGTGATTTGTTTTAGTATTACGTTCTTTGGATCACAAAATAAGACAACAGATCAATGTCTCCTTCCATCGAGGCTGATAGTAAACTGGCTGGAGCGTGTTTGTCTGTGGTCAACTGCGACTTTCCAACGCAGAGCAGAGCGTCTTTCACGACTCAAAGTTTATAGCAGAAGGCAACCAATGGCCGCCTACAACATTGATTTGTTGTAACTGCATATGAATCTCAAGAAAGCATCTTATGCTGCTTGCATGACTGCTATTCAATCCTGCAGATTGGGAACACTGTTAAACCATCTGCTTGGACTGCAAAACAAGTTATTTAAGTCAATGAAAACGGGAAAAGGTCCCATTTGTTTAACGCTGGTATAAGTGCTATGTACAGTGTTACTCTCCAATGGTAGTGGCTGAAATCTAAATGAAAGTCTATTCCCAATGACTACCTTTAGCACCTGAAAGCCACTAGCTGAGGAAATGTGTTTGACATGAGTAACCTACGACTTATGACTATAAATAAAAAAACTCCATCTCTGCCTCCTTTCACCCTTATGAGGCAGGGAAGAAAGAGACCGCGAGGTGACAAATTTGTCAAGTTTTTTCTAAGTACTCCATTGACATTCTCTCAAGACAAACTGGAGGATTTTTTCATTCCAAACTGCCCATTTAATAGCAAAGGAGATCTCTGCCGCACTCCATCGGATGGTGCACGTGGTAGAGACCAGTAGGGGGCACACTTACTATGTTCCAGCCCATGTGTGGTGCAGTGTGGAGTGATGTACGTACATGTGTGTGTGTGTGCGTGGAGGAGAGACTCAAACAGACAACGTCAGTGTGATAACCAGGCCCACACTCACAGTTATCGGTGTTGTCCACAGGACTTTCGGTGGACGGGGGCATGGCCCTCACGGGCAGCCTGCTTGAGCTGGCAACCACAGGTGGAAACTCACCGTTGGCTGGAAAAGAAACACAAATCAGTTATTGAGAAAGGCTATGCGTTTGTCTCCGTCACGCGCAGCAATGTAGTCCTGTAGCTGCTAACATGGATGAGCTGAGCAGATGTGGAGGCAACAGCAGGGTAATCCTTTCATTTGCACCCTCAATGGTTCTATAGAAGGACTGGACCTGCATGTGTGAACAGTGAGTCGGGGAGTTCACAGGCATATAAGCATATAACTTCACAGCACTCTCTCTGGGACCTCGCTCTCCTTGCTCAACCTATGCAGAGACTATTTATTAAGGAGACATGCCACTTCTTCAATCCTCAATACAACTCCTGTAGGAAAACCCGTAACGGCAAAGATGGCGGTTGTATGCGCATGTCCCGCCCCTCCCGCTGGAAAGCCAATCATCTGCTTTTTCACAGTGAAGCCGGGAAACATTAAAGCCTATCGTCTGGTTCCACTGACGCATGCGCACAGTTCAGGTTTTGCGACAGCGGAGACGATGGGCACAACACCGGCATTCTGGATAGAGACGTAATTTAAGGTTGGTGTCGTGAATCCTTGCGCATGCGGCAAAGTCGTCAAAGTTTTCCAGCGATTTTTATCATATTCTACTGCTGTTTCTATACATGTAGTTCCCGATGACCCGTGGAAAGTGCAGTTCTGACACTCTTCCCATTCATTGAGATAGGAGGTAGGTCTTGTTAGAGCTGCCCGGAGGCGTTGCAAAGATGGCGGCGAGTGGCATGAAGTGGCAGTAGAAGTTTTATAAGGCTACTGATAAGGTCAGTGAGGATAGGAGGAATCTGACTTTTCTTTGCAAACTTTGCGCGCCGGCTTTCAAAAAGAAAATCCGCACTTCAGTGACAGCCACAGCAAACGTGAAACGGCACATTGAACTAAAGCACCCGCCCTGCCTTTCAAGGTATGTGCAAGCAAATAAAAAAACCCCAAAACAGTCAAGACAGATCCTGGAACCAAACCCCATTAACTAGTCTGGAGTGAATGGACAGCAACATGGTATCAAAGCAACAATGGGGAAATGCTGTCCCTTCAATGCTAATGTAAACCCTGGTTGGATAAGGATTCTAAATCGGATATGAAGATGTGTTAAAACTGATAAAATAATTGCCGTCTGTGGTTCTATATGGGCTGTGGCAATCATTTTGAAAAATGATAGCTCGCAGCAACGTATGGAAAAAAAGAACTGAACTAGTTCATTTGTGAACTAAACTTTGAACTAGTTCATGTAGAAAGTGAACTTTCCCAACACTGGCGTCTCCTTCCTTTGATGTAGAAAAAGCCCCCGTGTGGATCTGACGCTCCGTGACCCTTGTTGAGCCGAGCAGAAGATGGGCGACTGTTGCAGATACAGTTCACTGCGCAGCGCTGAATGCTGTGCCACTAAACACAGGATCCTGACCAGGCTGCTATTCTGCTACTTCTGCCTCGGATTTCTAACTTTTGCTTTTCGTCAAAGCTAAATGTGCCAAGAGGTTACATAGCTGAGCTAACTTTAAAACTAAGGATCACTGCTTATCAGTCATTCTGCCACAATGCTGCAGCCGTCACCAGTAATGGGGGCCATCTTTATGGCCTTTTCACTGAACACTCAATGTGCACAGTGTAGATACAATGCATTGTAAATGATACTCAAAGTGCATATGACCCACATATTATCTTCCATTTGTGTTCTGCATAGACGGAAATGACGGTTGAGAAGGAGATGACATGGTTTCAGGGCCTTTATTGCGTTAGGAGAAAAAAACTACAGATCTGTTTGCTCTGTGGGTCCATGATATTCTCCATTGGGTTCCTAATGGATGGTAAGCAGGCAGCAAAGAATGTAATTTAAATGTTCCATTAGAGTGTGTTCCTCCACTCGGTTCGCTCTCGGAAGCCTCTCCTGGACAACCCACTGTGGAGCACGTGGGGTTTCCAAGCCTGCGGAATATTAAGCAGGAATCACACTGAAAGATCAAGTTTGCTAATTGCAATGAAACGACAAGTTGCCCACGGAGTGTTACCTGACTGGTCACAACTAATCACGCCCCACCTACCTCGCCATCATCTGGTGTTGTCAGGGGACAGAAGCAGGACGCTTCATCTTTAACTCTTGATCATTTTGCCACAAATTCTCTCCCTCATCTCTGTCCGGTCTCCCTTGTTACCTCAAGCTGAAGGCTCACCGTTTATGGCAATATGGCAGGGGGCTCCCTCCACAGCCGAGGGTTTGGAAAGCAACTGTCTTGTGTGTACCATTTGGTCCGAGAAAAGTTGTTTGCTCCAAGCTAAAGCCGGTTGACATCAATGTTATTTGTGTACGAGTTTAAACTGCACCTATCGTCCTTCTGGCTGATAAATAGAACCAAAGTGTGTTTTTTTTGAGTAACAACATTTTGTAACTTCGTCCTTAAAGCTTTAGCCGTCAGTATTGCTCACCTAAAACCTGCCAACCAGAAAATCAATAGCCATCAGCCTCTAAGTCACCACCACTTGGGAGATTTGATAGAGATTAATGTGCAGGGTGTACACAATGTATTTGATCCTTTTCTGCGAGACTCGAAGATGTGTTGTGCATATACGCAGTACGTTACTTTTTACACCTTCGACAAAGTTGCTAACAAGGCAGTGCGCATTGTTATTCGGAGCCGCGGGGGAAACATAGCTGGGCTTTGGGGGGACGCAGGCGGAGCGAGCAGCATCGGCATGCTGCTCCAGCAGGAGACGGACTCAGCAGGTCCACCACACAATGCCGAGCCACAGGGCCGAGCCACAGGGCCGAGCCACAAGGCCGAGTCACAACGCCGAGCCACAAGGCCGAGTCACAGCGCCGAGCCACAGGGCCGAGCCACAGCGCCGAGCCACAGGGCCGAGCCACAGGACCGAGCCACAAGGCCGAGTCACAGCGCCGAGTCACAGCGCCGAGCCACAGGGCCGAGCCACAGGGCCGAGCCACAGGGCCGAGCCACAGGGCCGAGTCACAGGGCCGAGCCACAGGGCCGAGCCACAGGGCCGAGTCACAGGGCCGAGTCACAGCGCCGAGCCACAGGGCCGAGCCACAGGGCCGAGCCACAGCGCCGAGCCACAAGGCCGAGTCACAGCGCCGAGCCACAGGGCCGAGCCACAGGGCCGAGCCACAAGGCCGAGTCACAGCGCCGAATCACAGGGCCGAGCCACAGGACCGAGCCACAGGGCCGAGCCACAGCGCAGAGCCACAGGGCCGAGTCACAGGGCCGAGCCACAGGGCCGAGCCACAGGGCCGAGTCACAGCGTCGAGCCACAGCGTCGAGCCACAGGGCCGAGTCACAGGGCCGAGTCACAGGGCCGAGTCACAGCGTCGAGCCACAGGGCCGAGCCACAGGGCCGAGCCACAGGGCCGAGTCACAGCGTCGAGCCACAGGGCCGAGCCAATTGTTCTACAACACGACCTGCCGTGTAGCGTTGAAAATGTTTGGGTATGTTCACTCAAAAGCAGGAAAAGAAATCAAACACTGTGTGCTGTCTAATCTGTAACCTTGCATGAACTGCTTCTATATAGAATCAACATAAAAGACGGCTACTAAACCTGTAAGAGCACCATTTTAATAGTGTGCTTTTAATTAGCGCATGTGTAATGTCATCGCCGGGAACACACTAAGGACTGCTGAGCATCTGTACCCACCCGTCTGTGGTGTCTAAGTGATTCTCAAAGCCCTTAGGCGCACATGAAATAAGTCAATTTCAGTAACCTGTGCTTGTACTACAGGTAATACTACAACAAATAACCTTGATGCAACAGCCAACTAACCCGTCATCACATAATTGGAGTGCAGAAACTAACTGGACCGGCATCGTACATGGAATACGATAGTGGGGGTTTTATGTGCATAAAACACAGAAATCCAATTATTTCCATACGATCAAGGAGTATTGCGTACCGGTCCTGTGATACCAAAACGTTCAACTGAGAGGAAACATTGAAAGTGTGATGTTGGGCGGAGGCAGCAAAGTGCTGGCACAGGGCATGTTTTCCCACTGAAACATATTACTAGGGCTGCGTCATGACGCTCGAGCATCCATCATGCTAATCACTCACAGTGATCACTCTTCGAAGCGACGCCTTTTGCTGAGCTCCGGCATCTCCCATCAGTTGGTCTGACGGATGGCCGATAAAAAGTGTGTGTGTGTCAAGTGTGTCTGAAGGTAATGAAAGTGAGCAAAGCGTGGACCGATGATCCTGCAGCACTGGCATTCCAGCGCTGAAGGATATAAAACACAAATTGGTGTGCAAATACCTCCTGAAGAATATCATCTCTTTCAATCAGGAGGCATCGACCCAATAAGCTGATGCTGATCGAGGACGAGTCCACCAGCAATTTCTCATTATACTCTGTAGAAGTACTCATGTCATCTGATTGGATATTACAGCTATGTGTGTTGGTATTAAATTCTGTGATACGTGATTAAACTCATAAAAAACATCATCCACATTTGGAAGAAAACAGTCATCTAAATATCTCTAATTAAACATTGTTTAAAAACTATCTTAAAGTCAAGAGATATGTCTTTGGCCTTTACCTTGATGATGTTAAATATGATGGTTCCCTTTAAGCATCACTATCATTTAATTGCACACAGAAAATAAATGCTAGTTCTAACGTTAGTTCTAACAGCTATCAACTATCAGCATGATGCACTTACAAAAAATCAATGATTCTTTCTCCATTGCGTGGTCTGAACAAAGGGTACAATGCAGTATTACATTTATTTATTACCCATTACTATTCCTGTCAATGCTCAAACTGCTTCCTACAGAAGGTGAGCTGGACGGAGGCACTGATCTCCTAACCTTCCGTACTCCAGATCATTTGGTTGTCATCCATTTCCTGTTTTTCATAGCGAGACGGCGTCTCAATGACACAAAGGTGTCCAGACAGGGACTTGGAGCTCGACCGTTCTAAGTCTGCAGTACAACATTGCAACAGAATGGAATTTGTAATGTTAAGAGACTCCTGGATAAACGCTTCAAAGAGTCTAAAACTGTCGAATCAAATGGCTGTACAACATGAACATAAGGCACAGCTGCTTTAATTAATGATTAAAATGGTCACTTTGAAGTTTTCCTGAATTTGGAGTAATTTTAGAGTAACCCATCCTCCCCCATCGCACTTGACATGGTCAGTCGAAGAATACCATTAACTCAACCACGGTCCGATGAAATGAGAGTTAGTACTCACATGCCAGGAAGCAGTCCATACTGAACGAGATGTTGTCTATAGAAATAGCTGATCCGGGTCCAGGTCCATCTTCTGCGCTGAACTGCAGCCAAAACCTGCAGATGAACAGAGCTGTGTTAACAACGAGCTGGCCGAAGGGTCTTTGCTATCTAAGCAGATTAAAAAACAGCTCAACTTTCAATGCACTGAATAATAAAGGCATGCATGGTAGAGCATACATGACCAATAGGTCCAAAACCTTTCAAGGAATGGTTCGACATTTTGTGAAATATTCTTGTTCTTTTTCTTAGAACTGAGAGTGGTATTAATTCTCACATCGGTGTGGTAAATATAAACTGCAGCCTGAGGGGTGTTGGATTGGATTGACAAAAAATAAATAAACAAAGGATAAAAAATCCTGGCTTAGTCCAGAGGAAAGAAAATCCAGATACTAGTATATTTTATATGAACTAAGGTCATTGGTGTCAAATTTCTCATTTACATTTACCTCAAAATGTTTATTGATTAGTTTTACATTTTCTAGTTTTCCGATAATGGTGTTCAAGTGATGGCTCTGGCTGTTAAACTGCAAATCCAAATTCATTAAGACTTCCAGTCTTGCTGAGCGGTTTGTACAAGTGAACCTTAACATTTAATGTGATCACAACATTTTGTTCAAATCTGAAGGCATACCCAACAAAAACAGCCACATGCAGTCTTCACAGTACACAGTCTGTCCTGGCCGGACTTTTGTCTGCACTTCAAGGTGTAGTTCTGATTCCATTTAAGCTTAACAAAGGTCATTCCACAAAGACTGGCAGGTTCACCGGATGGTTAAGGACACAGCACAAGCACAGCTGACTACATAACCCAAGAATCTGAAAATATTCACTCTCAGGGGAGCAGAATTATCTGAGCTCCAATGGCCAACAAAAGCCCGGTCACCGGAGGAAATCATCCGGTGTTTCTCTGTTTCTAAATCAGACTCTATTTTGTTTTAACTTCTCTGTTTGAAGGGAAATCAGGGCCGTGGCTAATTGGGAAGTGCTTTGGAAGTAAGTTGGTTAAAGCCTTGTGTATTGATTTCTCCTTTCTTAATCACAGACAAGAGGCTCAAGAGAGGGCTCTATTTCGTACCACTGTACACATGGCAGGAGTCCCTCTGGGATTCATTCATTCTGCAGTTGAGATGGACTTTTTGTGAGAAAATGTAAATGTTTAAAATCTGCATTAAGGTGGATGGAAGCAGATTACTTTCTTTTCTGAGCTCTTAAGTATTTGTTTGAGAGTGTAGAAGGTCAGTTGGGATCGAGTGTTGCTCTGAAGCACCAGTTTAATGCCTTCATACGGCCCACACAGGCTGCTTGATACAATCCTTCCTTTTACGCGCTGAATAAAGCAAGTGTTTGCCGTACCAGTCTGCCAGCCCGTAAAGGGGAACTATGACGGATCTCCAGCCGTATTCGGACATGGGTTTGCCGACTAAATGCCACAGTCTGCGCTTCTTCTCAGCTCCTGTGCTGTTCTCAGCGATCCACAGAGACAACGAGCCCCTCTGCAAGCCTGCAGAGCACAGCCAGAACCGCACCTGTAGAGGCAAGGGGGAATTAAAATGAGCGACGCAGTAAAGGGGACCGTAGGAATGTTGATTTTTGATGTACATGCTGAGAAATAAGAGAAAACTAAACAGCACAGCAACTTTTTAGTTCTTGTTTTGGACTTTAAGACCAGCAGCCGAGTGACTGCGTTACTATTTCAAAGGGATGCACTCAGACTGCATTGAGCGCTAACAGCGGCAGCAAACGGTTTAGTTGTAATTCGTTTAAGATTAATAAAATTCATCTAAGACTATTTAGCTGTCCACGCTTCAGAACACATCAATCTCAGTTTGCTGTTCATAGGAGGGATCTGGTGGAAGCCTGCTTTGAAATACAAAACAGGAATTAAATAGTAAAAGAAAGTCTGAAATCCAAAACTTGCTAACAAGCAATGGGATGTGACCGTGTCCCTTTACAGCATTTCGGTGGCGCCAGGAACATAATTCCTGCCTTCGCCATTTAAGTGGAACAGCTGCTGGCTTAAGCCAGATGAAAAGTACATATAGAGACGCCACTCAGACCACTGAATCTCCCCCTTTCACATTGAGCGCCTGCATTGTGCCTGTTCGACAGCCGGTTACCGTCTTATCGCCGCACCACATGGTGGCCGTTCAAACATCGAGATTCCAGGCACTGCGTAGAGCACACCGGGCATGACATGAAAGTGATTTGTAGCCATTACCCGCAACTAATGTCCTCAACATCGTTGTCCAAGAGCAGACAGCCCAGATTGAGTGGCACCCGTTCAGTGTAGAGGAAATAATGTAGAGTGTTAATCTGGAATCACGGCTAATCTTTGGCTGTGTGCCCGAGCAGCTGGCAGGGACGTTTTATTTGCTTTTTTTCTCTTTTGCAGGCTACATCTATTCCCTCTCAGTCTCTCCAGTGCTCTTGTTTTCTGATCTCTTGACCTTTTGCATAGCCTTCCAACCTGCATCACTCAACTCCGTGTGTGCTTGTCTCATCAACAAACGCCCCTCTCCACAGCTCTAGGTATGCAAAGCACACATTCAGAGGGCCAAAGGTCGATCTACAATATCAAAATAACATCAGTAAATCCTCGATGCAACAGCATCAATCGAGGGTCCAAGTGCACAGCCGATAACCCCTGGAGACATCAGGATCTAAATAATGCACGGCTTGTGATTATTCTCACTACTCGGTCAGCCGATTCCAGTTGTGGGCGATGAGGTCAATCGGAGGTTGTTGGGATCTGTTTAACTGCTGCCTTGCCACAGTGAGATTTTCTTTTGAAACTGAGCGCTCTTCACGTATTTATTAAGTATGTAATAATAATGTTTTTGGTTTACTTGTCCATTAACGCCTCTGTGGACACATCGCATGATGTCACAATGTATTTGGCAACAGATGAATGCTGTTCCATTTACAGTGGACGTTGTGTGCAATGGGGTCGTACTACAAGCAGGCGGCGGCCCAGAATTGTTCATTTGTAAATCAGGCTTCAATTTAGAGTAAAATAACTCTACATATGTCGCTGATATACTGTCTGCATGAGTACTGGTTCTAATCAGCATCTAAAGAGTTTCCTGCTTCGCGGCTGGAGGGAGACTCGGTACTGTGCTCACCGTGCAGGGGGAGTTTCTCAGGGGAGGGGGAAAGAGAGGGCTCCTCAGTACCACGGCGCTCGGCTGGCCTTTGGATTGGCCTCCCTCCACACTGAATGTGGCACCTTAAAACTCACAAAAGCAGTTATTAGACACACAGAAGAAGACAAACTCTGCTTGGATGCCTAACTGATACAACCAGAAGGTTCAATCCAAAGCTACATCTGCATGAAAGTAATGTAAAACGACTAAACCTGGTATGAAATGACACAAACTCCCTGTGAGACAAAAACAAGCCTCAGCCAAGACTTTAGATGATCGTACAGCGATGGATTGCAGATGTAGAGTTCTGCATGCTTCGGCCAGCTTTTTACACCCAATGGGATTCTGTGTTCTCCTGCTAACTGCTAAGACCTCAAAACAACACATTTCTAATCCTCCCACCCCCTTTTATGAAGTCCACGTTTTATAAGGGCATTACCACCCGTGGAAATACATTCGAGAGAGCATGCAGATGTGTGTGAGTGTGTGTGTGTGTGTGTGTGTGAGCCACCTGCTGACGGGCAGCTCGTTCTGGTGGCCTTGGCTGACGCCCGCAGTCTTCTCCAGGAGAGAGCGCGGCCTGCTACTGAGTGCCAGCCGCACTCGCCCTCTTCAAAAGAGCAGTAGCTGCCATTGAGGAAGGTGCCTGGAGAGAGACAGGAGAGAGAACACATCAGGGGAGGAGATGATGAGTGGGGGCAAGTAATGACTGGACAGGCCCGGCCCGGCAGGTGGTCCGGAGCCAAACTGCCAAGTAGAAAAAGGACAGGGGGGGGGGGCGGGGGGGAGGGGGGTCATTACAGAGACGAGAGAGGGCGAGGATGACGATGTTGAGAGGGGGACTAATGGCTCACCACACTAAATGTGTCGGTGAAAATTAGGGGTGAGGTGCAGAGTGACTGTGGGAACGGAAAAAGGAAGCATGGAAGAGAGTCTGAGGGGAAATCACAAAGCTGGGGGGGGTGACATGATGTGTTTTGGGTTAGATGGCAATGAACTCAAAATCCCTTTATAGAACAGAATCATTCGGCGATCATACAAGCGGCGCCGTACAGGGCTAACTCTTAAAACATGTCAACAGCAAAGAGGGAACTCTTCTTGATCTTCAAACAAGGCCGTCCATTTTATGTTTGGGTTAGAAACTGATTGTAAATATTGGAACATGCCCAAGGACCACATTTTTTGATTAAATGACTCCTTTTCAGGACTTTCTCCAGCACATCATCAGCTACAGATAACGGCTGTGTGTAAATACATAATACAGCACCACAGGAATAAATCCAAGAGTGTAGATAACTCCAATTTTTAGTGCTACTCGACAGTAATGACAAGGTGACAAGGTTTTTGAACGTGTGTAATTCACGTCAGACAAGCTGACGGCGAGAACACGGACGATGGCTCCAGTTTTCAGTTCTGTGTTTCAAAAATGTCCACGTTCCTTAGCATCCCCAACTACTGCCTGTGAGTGGCCATTACCGATACGAAGCTCTGAGTGGCCCGATGTCAGTGTGCTTTTTGGAAATGGCCTCATCCAGATAATGGAAGTGAAAGTGGCCTGACCACAGATCATAAAGCAGGTATTGTTCATGAAGAAAAGTAGGAAATGGTCACTAGTTTTATTTTGTTACAAAAAAAGCTTCAAAAGGTTTCAAAGACCCATTATTATGCAACTAATGCCATTTAATTCTTATCTTAGTAAGTATTAAGTATTAAAAAAAATATGTTTCGTGGCGTTTTTTTCCTCAACCAAAATAAAAGCGTCTCATGACTTTTGGGGTATTAGATAAGGAGCGTGTTCCTCCGTGTCAGTTGGTGTCTGTGCAAAGCAAAAAGATCAGAATCACATCATCCAATCAAAGAGCTGTGTGATGTCACCTGGGACAAATTAGTATGTTTTTGTGACCCGAGCTGTCACTCCTAACCGTCTGCCATCCCTCCAGTTTAACCGTCCTCCGAATGGATTCAACTTGAAACAATGTATTTAATGAAGCGTGAGGAAGGCCGACCCCACAGTGTCATTACTATTTTATTAAAGCCAACATGCCCATGACTCATCTCGCCTTTATGAATGTACCAGTGTCGCTCGATGCAACGTCCACAGCTACTCTGCTGGTGTGTGTCGAGACGACAGGACGAGAGGACACAGCCTATAAGCAACATGTCATGACCGGCTCCATATCAAAGAGTGCGATTACTGCCAAAGGCACTGAGAGGCATGTACAGACAACGAAAAGAAGCTCTGGTGATCAAAGTCTGAACTAAAAAACTCTCCTTATGAATAGATGAAAAGGTTTTGCCTTGATAATGTTTCAAAGTTTTGGTTGTCTTTTCTTTTCCCCCATCTGTGAGAACTGGTAAAAAAATGTTGCGTGCTGTTGTCAAACTTATTTTACCCACAAAGGGCTAAAGTACTTTACCGCCTTCTGTTCTAAATAGGATTAAAGGGATGCATGTTTTCTCCGAGGAGTGTTTTATCCACACGTACAAAATAATGGATGTTCACTAGATGGAAGAAACCTGGAAGAAAAGGTGCCTTTTTTTGATCCAATTAAATGTTCCCTCCAGCATCTGGTGATCAATATCATTATTACCAAACAAACAAATTTAGAAAGTTGAATAAAAAACTGAATTGAAATTATCCTGGCAAAACCATCTTAAAACATGATCGCAGCCAAGCAGCTCCAGATCATTTTGCTGTATACAAGTACATATACAAAGTGTGTGTCATCAATATCTTTCCTTAACTTGGCGGCGGTGTTAAGATATTATCATTTACACATGTCATTACAGGAATGAAACACTTACCTTTTTTGTTTCCATAGATTATGGAAAGCAGTGGTCACTAAAGGAACGACACAGACAGACTGTGGACTGATAACTGGGGCCGACGCTGCCTCAAAGAATGCTGCACTTTACTAAATGGAATTGCAATGATTGCATTGGCCTTTGGATGCAGGCGGCGTCGCTCCGTAGCTGCAGCGAGTGCTGTTGAAAAGTAGGGGGATGTCTGCTGAATTCAGACCAACCAGGCTCAGCCGGCGGAAGCTGTGACTCTCAGAACGGCGGATGTGTTTCTGCATAATGATGCCGTGGCAGGACGGCAGAGAGGGATCCGCAGGGACCTGCTTTCCCTTACATGTCAGGAATCTGTGTGATTGACACAAAGCCAGGTTTGTTCCTCCTGCCTCCCTCTGCCTCGTCCCTGTTAATGAGCCCTGGCAATGCATGTGAAGGATTTAAATAGATCAAATCACATGGAGGTAACTTGTGGATAGATCACAGAGTATAGGGGATCAGAGAGGGAGCACTGTGTTATTTGGGTAGTGGGGGGTAATGGTGACAAGGGATGGACGCAAATGGAACAAATGGGGAGCCATGGATACGGGAGGAGATGGCGGTTGACAGCGCGAGAACGTCAGCATGGACAACAATGGGCTGGCTGTCCTGGTACAGACTTATAAAATGAGAACATGTGAGGATTCAGATTAATGCCAATTTAAGAAAATGTGTGCGTCGGGTGTAAACAGTGTGTGGCGTTGTAGAGAGCAGAGAATGTTAAACGTTCCCAGGCTGAATCACAGCGATTAGCCTTCCCCTGCAGACCATCTCTATCATAACCCAGATTACATTTATACTGGTTTTTGCTCAAAATCCAAGATCAGGCACACAAACACTGGTGTTACATTCAGATGGGGATTATACCTCCGGGGTTAGCCCCTCAGGCCAATTAGCACTCACAAATCCGCAGAAAGAGGAGCTGCACCGTGCTGGGACTGTCCACCTCTGGTTAGCCTCTTACCTCTCACAGCCCATAAGCACAAGGGAGACGCCACCATTTTTAATGAGCAGCACACAGGAGGGTGACCTGCACACTGGGCGGGAAGGGTTTAACTAGCAAATCAAACTGCAGCGTGAAAAGCCAAACAGCAGGGGCTACCAGCTTACGTTGTCTGCTAATCACGGGGACAGTGTAAGAAGCAGGGCCTGATGGGGAGGGCTGTGCTTCTGAGTGAGATGTGAGGATACCTGGCTGGTGTTTCAACGAGGAAAGCAGAAAGAAAATCTTCAAAGAGGTAGAAGTAACAACCACGGAACATGTCAAGGGTGAAAAATGATAGCCCAGCATAGAACACGCTCCTTTCTATTTCCTATTTCGTAACTATTGTTCCCCGTGCCACCCATGGCCCATTCAGGTGTCGGGGGGGGCTGGCTCCCTGGGCAGACCGGACGATGGACATGTGGGCCTTTCGCTGAACTCACGGCAGAGGTCGCCTTCGTCGTCGCCGAGTGGGCAGTCAGCGCTGAAGTCACACAGCTTGTCCAGTGGGATCCCAGCGCCCTGGTGACAGTGGTACTGGCCCTCCAGGGTGACGTTGGGGCCGGGCGAGGACGCTGGACGGGAGGGGGGGGGGGGGGGGGGGACAAAAAAAGAACGATGAAAACAAGTGGTATTAACCGTTCCTCACACAATAGAGTGTTGGGAATCTGCCTTTACAGCCCCAACAACTGGCTCCGCAGTCTCTGCAACAGTCACGTATTGAACATCGCGGCTAGATTGAGTGTTTTCGTTAGTCTCAAATCATAACTCAGGGAAAGATTACTTGCAAACACTACACAAACCTACAGTTGGTGTGTAAAAGTACATCAGTCAGTGACTATGGCTAATATAACCAATGACGGCGAGCCCTGTATGACACCCGCAGGCCGCCTGCACCATCATAAATAACTGGGCCCAGGCTGCGGAAGCATCTGGCTTTGAATACAGTACATATCCATCAGACAAGCAACACAAGCAGCAAAAAAAACAATGACCCAGATAGGTAGCTAGCGAGGACACACACACACTGACATCACCAGGTCCCCAACAACTTAACTGTAACCTGGGACAATGGCATATGTATGCAAATCAGAGAAATTACATTTCCCAGTTGTCGAAAAAAGAAAAAACAGAAGCTCACCTCCACCTTCATCATCACACGCTGTTCACAGTAAAGAGAACAAAACGGTCCCTGCACCCTCGTGGTATCATCATGACTCAGGGGACGGTACTTCTGCCCTTCATCGGTGTTACGTGGATTTGTTCTGCACCGACGATTCGGCAGTCAGAAGTACGACAGCGATGTGGGAGCGTTATGAGATGTCGTTTACTCTGCGCCTCGTGTCATTTGTTTAGCTCAAACAGCAGTGGGCACACTCACACCACTCCGCGTCCAGGCTGCAAATGAATGGCGCACGCGCACGGCCGCCGCCAATCCCGCCCTGGTTTATGTGTTTCTTCATGTTTCTTCACTCATTCTCACACAAAAATAAATGACTGCAGGTGACTCACAAAGCTGCATTCACTCCAGTCTGGTCTCTTGCCAAGTTCGCTTGTGCCATCTCTCGCTGGGCTGGTTGTTATCCATCAATATCAATTCACTTCCCACAGTCTTTTGAAATATATAGCAATAGCCTAGTAATGGGCCTACCTACCGCTGCTGATGATAATAATAATAATTAATGTGTGGGCCTAAAAATAATCTATCTATGCAAAGTGGTGAAGCGGGGGTGGTGCTGGGAAGGGGGGCCCCGATTACCATGAACCAGCTTTGGGGGGCCCAGCTTGCAAAGGTTGAGAACCCCTGGTTTAATGGATTACCAGGTCAGGAAAAAATACCACATTAAGAGTTTAGTCTTAAGTTGGACATGTGCATCACATATATTGAGATAAACATATTACGGACATATTGAGATACTTTAAGCTTGGTGATATACTGCTTCTTTTTTTTAATTCCAATCTGAGGAAAACTGATGAAATCTGCAATTTGAGCCACTGTGTGCCTCTGAGCTATTGATTAAACATAGATGGAGTTTTTGAGAATCGATACATTATCAAAAAACATCTCTCAAGTGTATCGCTGTATTCCCCCACCCCCCCCTGCCTGGTAATAACACGTGTGAGGGCCTGACTCCCGATTCAAACACAACGGCCCTGTGGGAAACTCGCAGTCAACTCAATTTTTTTATTGAGCAAAAACTCTTTTGTCAGGGGGCCTCAGCAGTCCACCATTGTGGCTGCAGAGAGACACATTTGAATGTCTGTGAATAAACCAGTTCAAACAGCTGTAAGTCTGCACGTTCCCGCCCAATCTCACAGGCAGAATGCGCCATTTTCCTTCAAATGAGTAGCGGCATTGTTTGGCTTGTTTGTTTATAACACACTGTGTGCGTGTACTGTGGGTCTTGCATGTGTATCAGGTGATGCTCGGCACATGCATAATGTAGAGACCGCGAGCAGAACGATTTATCAAGAAACCGTAAAAAAGGAAAGTCTGCGCGAGTACGCCGGAACCTTCGGGGCAAAGTTAAATTCGGAAATTAGGAGCAAAGGAAAAATGTACCATGACACAGAAAATGAGCACGTAAATGTGTCCAGGCACGGGCGCCGCACTCCTGGTAATTTTAGTACTTTTTTGATTACTTTGATTAAGATTGTTTAGGCTGTAAACGTTATTTATACCTCAGCGACGTCGCGGCATAAAAACCATTCCATCATTATTGAGTAAAAGACACTCGCTAAGATAATGTACATTTCTGTGCAGGAAGCTCTTTTAGATCAAGCTATTATACGTATACTGGTGTCGACTTAAAACGGGGATATCGCTGCAGGTGTGTACGTCAAATATTCAAAGGTGTCAGAAATGAAAAGAAATCCCCCCGACAAAACACCGGCAGAAGCCTTTCATGCAGCAACAAACGCGAACCTACCGGCGGGATTCACTAAGAGCCCGTAGTTCAGTCTCAAGCCGCCTTCAGAATTTGAGACATGTAGCTTCTGAAGCTACGACATACTCGGGTGCTGATTGAGATGTCGCGTTTGCTTTAAAAAAAATAATTCTGATAAAAATCGCAGGGTTTCGTGACTTCATTCCTTAATAACGGCAGCTGCATCGCCAGATTTTTCTCCACGGTCCACTGGGTTTTAAGAGTCCTCTTGTGAGACATTGTGACAGACACCCTGAGAGAGAACCATTCAGAAGCTGTAATGTTTAGGTCACCAGGATCAACTTCTATTCTTTATGTAATACCATCCAATATCTATTCAAAAAGAAGAGATTTTACCGTTTCTCTCATGTCTGCTAAAGTCAGTCGGGCATGTTTAATAGATGTGTTTTTAAAATAAAGTTTTTCTTTTCCTTTCCCCTTTCAAGAAGTCCCTTTCATCAGATTTTGTTACTTCTACTGATGCCATCTGCTTACAGGATCAAAATCAGGGAATGGTTTACTAACGCCATCAAATGAATACAAATAGCTATAACTGAAGATTAGAAGCGTTCTGTTAGGTGCAGCATCTTGAGAAAGCCAAAAAGATATATGATGAAAGGAAGTGTAAAGAGGGTCGGAGGTATGGTACTTGGAGAAGTTCACACACACACACTGTTGTCCCGGCAGGATAGGCAGAGCTGTTTGTCTGGCCACTGGAGCAGGACTTTGGTGGACATTGAATACAGGCTGCATTTCTTTGTTGTCACTCAAGCTTCAAAAACTCGGCCTTGATTTGCAGGGAGATGCATGTGAAATAGACATAGGCCATAGCATTGGCTTAAATGAGTCTGTGTGCTCTGCCACAACAACAAAGACAAATTGCTGCAGAATCTCACGGCTTGAAACCTGCTCGTGTGCAGAGTGGAATAAGGAAAATAAAGGTGATAAGATAAAAAGACCTTCACAGACCAGCATTTAAATGAACACAAGTTAGATCCAATTCCTCTTTTTCCGCTCATTCTTGGACGTGTGTTCTTTCGATCTCGTATGCCGTAATGCTCCATAAGCCAGGAGCCTCAGCAGAATGTGGAGTGGCTGGGATGCTGAAGATGGATACAGCCGAGTTCCCCACCGTTCGCTGGACAGGACAAGACATATTCACTCATAAATTCAATTAACTGCACACAGCCACGCTCGATTGGTCAGAGATCTGCCCAATCACTCTCACTATCTGTCATGCTGCCTCCTAGAGAGACAGCGGCACGCACGTGAGTGGACTCTAGGATAGATGGAAAGAAATACCTTTTCTTTTACAGAGATGAAATGCACCTTCTCTTTGAGAATAAAAACAGGTGTATTCTTTGCGCCGAATACTTAATACTGTTTTTAATACTTATTTTAGTTACCTTTAAACCTGTTTTCTATGTCACCATGACAATTATCCTGCACATTAGATTGAATATAATTATCTTCTGACTGCTGCAGTGAGCTTCTGGCTCATCCGTGTGCATTCTGAACAGAACATATACTGGGGAAGCTTATTAGTTTAATGTGGAGCTCATTTCCACATTCACTTAAGTATGGTAAAGAAAAATCCCCTCAATTCAACGCAGACCAACTGGCTTCTTTGCGGCTAATACAAGCAGCTGGCAGGTAGCATTAAAGCAACAGCAGTGTGAGTCTAGCGCCATACTAACAGGTCTGTGAGGGAACACTTTGAATGCCAATTAAAATGTTAGGCTTCATGTTTATTACTATAACTTCAACGAAGAACTGCATGAAAAAAGCCATCGTAAATAAATGTGGAAGTAATGGTGAGGACAGATGGAAAGTCTGCTCATGAGGAGGTCACAGTGGACGGATGGGTCAAACGACACAAGAGAGCGCTGCCCGTGTCCCAGGTAACAGAGCTTTAAACATATTTCAACCTGACCTACAGGCTTTCCTATACCTAACCAATTATCCAACACTACAGGGGCGGATGCAGGCGCATTGATCCCTTGTGCTGCTGGCCATTCGGATGATAGCGCTCAAAAAATAACAGAAGAACTTCTCATTTTGAGCATGCACACCTAGACTGTATAGTGGAAGCATTCTAAACTATTGCCAATTAGCACTGAACACAAAGTAAAATCTTCGGCAATGGGCATGACAGTTATTTAGAGATAGGCCAAAAGATTAACCCATCTTAAGCAGATTTCACGGAAGGGTATGCAACAATTGTTGAGGTACTTCACTCAAAACAACAAATATAGAAATATATAGAAATAAAGATAAGGGGATCTCGAAAGTCATTCTGACTCAATCTCTTGGGAGGTTATACGTAACATTTCATTTCAGTATCACGTGCTGGATTTCATTACCTTTTGGAGGCTTTGGGCGCACACCAACTCCTTTATGTAAAAATACGGTGTTATCGACAAAGCAAACAGAGCAGCTTTGACATCAAAGCATCCGTCCCGCAGAGGTGAGCGGCTGTGGAAAAATGGTGGCCTCTGCTTAGTCCCATCACCATCCAACCGGAGGGCTTTGATTCCTCAGTGATAACTTTTCCTTGATGTTTCTCAGTTAGATTACAGAGCGAGCAGTTTGGATCCAGTTCAAACCGGAAATCAACCCTGCACTTAATATAAGGTTTAAAATATGTAATTGATATCTTTATCTCAGAGTAATAACTAGGAGTTTTACTGCTCTATTTCGAAAAGCCTTTTGTTAATGATGACTTTGTTGACATCCCTGACTTAACGATTACCTCAACAGGCGTCTGTAAATGTTGTACGGATATAAAATCGAAACGTTGTTGACGTCCACACCAGTCATAGATCGAAGCCAGTAAAGGTCATAAAATGGTTAGTGAGTCTTCTCTAGAGCTCCAGACAGACTCCATGAAATATATCTCTCCTGCAGACTTCAGCGTGCAACACATTAAAAACTGTCATTTGAGGTGACTCACTGGTCAGAATAAGTACTTTTGCCGGCGCACAAATATGCCCTCTGCAGCATTAAAATGAGATTTAGGATTGCTGTATCTTAATGACCGACTTTTCTTCAACAGCGCTTTGTCCATAATATCGAGAAATGTCCTCCTCCCTGCCAGGTCAGGCAGCGTTGATTTAGACATCTGTTCCATTTGGTATATGTATGCTGGGAACACTCTTGATGGTGCCCTGGGCCATTCAACACTTGCTCAATAGCTTAAAATGAAACTGCTTGTGTAGATGGCCTTGGAAAGGTGCCTGCAACAAAAAGCCAGTTTGCAGCCAGTATGTATGGAGGGGCCCACCGATCCGGTGCTGCCGGACAGGCCGGCGTCTCGGCAGGTTATGTCTTCCATCGTCGACGAACATCAGCTATGATTGCCCCCAAGGCTCCTAAGTATTCCATTTCAACCTACTGATCTTGTTATACTTGTCAAACTGAGATGCAGTTCCATTGCCTTAATCCAAACCCACAGGAAGAAAATAAAATCCACATTGGAGTTAATCAAATGTAAAGAAAGAGTAAATGAAAACAGGAAATGGTGAGCTGTGTAAAAATGGCCTATGGCCTACAAACCTGAATGTGTGCGTTGTTGTGCGTGTGGCGGAACAGTTAAGCCTGTTTTATGCTTCTGCGTCGAATCGACGGCGTAGCTATGCTGTCACTCCTACATAGATGCGAACCCCTCTCCGTACCCTGCGCCGTAGCTCGACGTGCACTTCGAAAAAAATTTAACTACGCGTCGAGGCGACGCAGACCGCAAGGGCTTTGATTGGTCAGAGTATACATCATTTCCAGAATGTAGCTTTTCCGGTTTCCCCCTCTCGCTATACCGCAACTTTTAAAGTTTATTTTCAGTTTGTTTTCAAAGATGGACCAAGTTGAGGAACGTTTGATTGAGGAAGTACGAAAGTACGACCATCTGTGTCGCACTTTGTAGTGCGACACAGCGATTTTCAGCGCACTACAAAGACTGCCAAATGGCACACAACTCGCGGAAAGAAATCGTTTGTTGTTCAACGTCGATTAGAACAACATTCTCTCTCTTTTGTCAGAAATGAAAAAGAGATTCGCGAACTCCAAACCCCCCTTGCGTTCTGGTGGTGAAATGCAACGTAACCTGACGCAGAAGCATAAAACGGCAACGACGCCGTAGGAGTGACGGCGTAGCTACGCCGTAGGGTTAACGCAGAAGCATACTGAAGGCCTTTGGTGGATGCTCATTTGTTTGAACGGATTGTAGAGAGCCAATCATTATGTTATCTGGCATTTCTATATTATATATATCTATATTACTATATTATTTTATTTCGTTTTTTTAACCGCTAAATCTAATGTGTCCAGGAATTTAATCAATCGACCAATTATCAATCAATCATCATTTATTGTCATTGTAAAAAAGGTTTTTACAACAAAATTAAAAGTGCTCCTCCTGGTGCATATATTAAAAATACATTCACACACTTCCTTAAGTCATACTCTCACACAGAATCATACCAACACATACACAAAACAAGACAGATCACATGGTTGAAAGTGCAAACGTAATGCAAAAAAATAATACAATAATGTGTCAAGGAATTCCTGCACCAACTAGTTCATACTGTATCTGTATCTGCTCTCACTGAACCTCATTAAACATGCCGTTAAATGTTTTATTTTTAACTGCGATGGTTAGCGCTAAACTGGGTATTGGACCAAGGCTCACTCGACCTTGAGGGGGGGGCCGTACCATTGAAGGATCCACACTGGTGCGTTAAACCACTAACAACCACCAAGACAAACTCTCAACCAGTTACGCTTAACTCCACATATTGTCTCTTTTCATTATAATGAGGGTTTAGAGCAGGCCGACCAATAAGCCAGAGCTCCCCAACCACCAATTAGTACCAGGCCGCGCCAAATCAAGCAAATATTTTTCTGTCATTTGCGCACGGCAAGCGCAACGGCCACCAGCGGACAGAGACTACCTCCCCTCCACCTTTCACCCCGTTTGCAACTACAACCCCCCCCTCCTCCCCCACGTTATTTTCGTTGTGTGTCCACAAAGTCTATCATGAAAACTGTCTGTGATGCCAAAAAGGTTGGGGACCCCTGGTAAAAGGCACTCTGGGTATCGATTGAAATATGTGCATGCATGATGACGCGTCCAAATATTTCAATCGATACCCTGAGGAAGCTAACAGAAAACTAGTAGTAGTACTAATTAGAGATCTTTGCTTGCTAACGGACACAATTCATTCAAAAGAAAACGTGGCTGACTCCAATCAGTGCAGGTTCTCTGAGTAAGGTAATGACCGAGAATGTGTGCAATGGAGTGGATACAATGGTGGTTCCCTCACTTCTGACAGATGAGGCTCGTTTTTTAATATCGCTTTGCAGTCACGGTAAGCAACGCTGTTGTGGCTTTGGTTACCGCTGCTACTTACTCGACTACTATACTGTACTGCTGAAGAGAAGCATCCCCACAGCATGATCCGGCAGTATTGGGTTTCCACCACACAGCGTTTTGCATTGAGGCCAAAAGGTTCTGCCGCCTCGACTGTGGATCTTTGCAGCTCCTCCAGCATTACCACGGGCTTCCCTCATACATTTTCTCTTGGTCAATTTGGGTGTACGGCCTTCTCTTGACGCAGTTTGATTTGGCTACTGAACACTTTACGAAGCAGAATAGCAATATCAATCCTAGGCGGCAAGACCTCCGTACTGGATGTGTGCTTCCTATCGGAAAATCCCACCTTGGGCTCAAGACAAAGACTGACCTGATGCACCACTTGCCAGATTTTGCACACCTGCTCGACATTATTTAGTCTGCACACGTGCACATCTAGGGACTGATGAGTAGCGGACGGAGCTTATGACTCTTTACAAGAGAGACGAGGAACGTTATACTCTACAACCCTCCCCTAAAATAAGTTTCTCCAATTTTTTACCGTATTCTATTGACCGCATGAATGTGCTCTCACACTGCTCTAACAGTCTTTTTTTTCAAAAATGTATGTGGGGTACGTTGAGCATATTTAAAGGTTTCAGAACAAAACTGGTTCTGATCCCCCTTCACCCATGCCTCCACATTGCCGACACTCCATCCAGTCCACCAGCTACCTCAACCATTTCCTTCATCGCCTTCACAGCGGCACGCATGATTGATGGCCCCCCCACGTCCCCCCGTGCTGCTGTGTATCCACCTGCAAAGTATAGACTCGCTGTAACGCTCCATTACAGGCCTGCTGCAGCAGAGGTGTAATGGTTAAGGCAATAGGGCCGTTGAAGGGAAGGTCACCGGTTCAAATTCCCACGTGGTTTGCCGCAGCCTTGTCTTGGCTACACGTCCAATTTGAGGGGAAAAAATGAATTGTGACAGCTTTGATAAGAGAGCGCAAATGCGAATGTGCTCTTCAACGGACAAACCTTGTTATAATGTGCAAACGCAAAAGTGACCTTCTGCCTTGCCACAGCGCCATGACAGAGGCAAAGTCCAATCTGCTATTGACACAATCTGGTAATGAGCTTGTCAGTCATCACGCCAGTGTCTGTTTACCCCCAGGATGAGGAGCTGGAGGGGGTTCAGTGTGTCATTGGAAGGTTTGCCATGCTTGACGATGGCTTTGCGGCTGTGCTACAATTGCCAAAAACAAGCACTCGCAATAAGCGGGACGGTAGCTTCTTGTGTGGGAGGGGGGGACGAGCTCCAGAGATAGGCACACGACCACAAAGTGACTTGTAGGGACAAACAAATTGTATTGCTTGTTGGGCCTGTGACTGATGAGTTAATTAAACCAGAAGGGTTTGGAGAAAGAAGTCGGACACGGCTCCTTTTATTCATCCCGTATTGACTTTATCTCCTTGCACTTCACCGGCTTGAGTAATCGCCCCCTTGCTGCTCCACAAAACAACTAAGAGGGAGGCAATGGTCGCTGTGAAATTTCCAATTCATTAAAGATAACAATTACAGGTTGAATTTTGATGAAGATTTAGGTGAGTTTGTTGGAGATATTCTGACTTCAATTAGTGTGACATAAAAACAATAATGAGTATTTTCAGTAGTTTTCCTCTCTCTGACCGATCTTAGACTCCGTTAACGACTCTCTTAAAATGATCTTTCTTACTGATTTACTGCAGATAGTCTGCAGGAAAATGTTCCGAACAAAAAAAACCACAGAGAAGAAGCAGAAAACCGAGTGTCCACAGACCTGTTGCTGTGTGTTAAGGTGAGTAGGGAAAGTAATTCCAGCCCAGGTGTGAGCCAGGTGCTGGAAGAGGGTTACGGGGGGGGGGGGTTTAGAACATCCCGTAATGTGGCAGTGCCACGCGGAGAGCATGGCGAGATGGATTAGTTGGGAGTGTGTATCGTGGGTGTTGAGCCGGGGGCCCAGGTGGTGCCTGCAGCAGAGGACGGCACGTCTGCGTCCTGTTATTCTCTCATCATGCTCCGCTTGCATCCTGGACGACGGGGACACAGTGAAGCCGCCATCAAGAGCCATTAGACGCTGCTCAGCCCTGCTTGCTTTATCAATGTTTGGCAGTTTTATTCTTTTCTGTATTTCTTTTGCACTTTAAGGCCAGGGATTCAGTCGCACAGGTGATAGCAGGATTTAGTTTTATGCAGGGTTGAGTCACAGGCAAAGAAATATGAAATGTTTTGCCAACCAAATCCAGATAATGCAATGGGGGTCAGGTGTTGCTGATTTGTTGCCTCTTTGTTGCCTCCAGCTGGATAAAATGAGGAGTTTTTTTCCTTTGACTGACTCCGCCCACCTGACCTCTTGAGTCCAAACAGCCCATTTCCACTGAAAATGTCTTTCTTGTTGCTCCTCCTTCACCCAGAGTCAAATATTGACTGAGCATATATGACACAGGCTCACAAAAAACAAATTGAATAAGAGGCCTGTTACCATGACGATATGTGCGGTTTTAAAAGGATGCAGGTCAAGAAAGATCTGTCTAGAATGTTTAAAATTTTACAATGTTGATATGTTTCTTAGAGATCTACTAAAATGATCATACTGACTAGAGAGCTCAATACCGTCCTGTCTTGAAATTCCCTTTGTACCTTCTGGAGGGAATATTGACAGGAGATGTGTGAACATTTTATCATCCTAAAATACCAGTGCGGCTGCTCGCTGCCAAATAAGGCACATGATGATATCAGGGTAACTAAAGAAAATGTTGGTGGGATTATCACTTGATACTTATTTTTTCTCTCATTTATCTACTGACTGACTACTAACATATTAATGTTAATACTTCAACTTGTTTTACTTCATTTTTAAATGTAGGATTTGAACTATTAACCGATTAGTAATACATGTTTTTACTTGAAAAAAGATGTGCGTACTCCCTCCATCACTATTATTGCAAAACTAGTTTCAGAAAAGGTTTCCTCAGCTCACCGTTGTGAAAGCTGCTTTCTATAAATGTAGGAATCTTATTTCAGCAGTGCTGCCAATTTAAGATTTCATTTAGTGTGCTCCTGGAGGGGCACTTTTCTCAGTCATCGTTTACTTTTCCATTCCCTTTTTATGTGAGCTCAGCAGTAAACAAGTCGGGAAAACAGAAACCTACAATACCCAGAAAAACATGCAGATATTTGAATGCTGCTTAAAGCATATGACAAACCCATCCCGATATTTCTTTAACATAGTACAGTACATACAGTATCCACTCCATTTACATGGCCCCTCCTTGGAAACAAGGATGTTATCCACATTTCCTCGGTAACGCATGCTTGAAATGTTGAGGTGAGTTGCTCAGCTTCGGCAGCGAGCTGGGAGGAATTGTGATCATTCATAATAATCTAATCGATGACAGTGAAGGATGTTGTTTCAGTCCAGCAGTCGACTAATTTCATTGCTCATTGTGGTGTAATAAAGTTTAAAAAATGTATCCAAATCGATTGAGTGATTATTTAGTCTTTGAAATGGCAAAAGTGAAAACTTATTTTTTTTTACATTTCTTTTTTACACAGATTCCTAAAAATGTTTACATTCAACGACATCATCAGTAGTTCGCACATGTAAGTTTAATTTCTAAGCGGAACAACGCGGCGGGGCCAACTTACCCATGGTGCAGTTGGTGGTGAAGCGGGGCTCGATGGTGGCCATATCATCGTGCGGGACGCGCTGATCGTAGCTGGCGGAGACGCGGAAGGGTGATCCTGCGTGCGTCCCCAAGGTGAGGTGGACCACCGCCCAGCTGCCAAGGAGAGAAAGCAGGAGGATCAGAGCGAGCAGCAGACACCACGGCTGACAGAGGCCCCCGCACGCGCGGCGGGGGTCCGGGGTTAGGGTGGCCTGGGCCGTCCGCGCCCCGCAGGAGGGACGGGCCAGAGCTTCAAGGTTCCCCTCCATTCACATACAAGAAATGTAAAAAAAGTTCCAATTCCCGTCCCCTCTTTGAGCCCCCTCTGCCCCCCCCAGACTCGAGCTGGTGCCTCACTGTGGAGTCGGACTGCGGTTTGCAGGCATGGGCGCGGCCGCTGTGCAGTCCAGAGACGCACTCGGGTCGAGTCCTTGTGTGTCGGTGAGACGCGGCGCTGTGCTGACTGCTGTGCTCCCTCAACCAGCGGCTGGCTTCATGTAGCTTAATGGTCCCTAATTCTATTAGGCAAATGGTGCCGGTTTCTCTTTGGTTCATCAACAAAGCGCCTCCCTCCCTGCCACTCTGCCCTCCCACTTGTCTGCTGCACATCCCTTCACTTTCAGAGACATGGCAAAGGAACTTCTAAAGGCAATAATGGCTGTGGATTAGAGTACTGAAGGGGACCCCTCCGAACAGCCTGTGTGCTTGAACGTGCCACCGCAGTAGCTCACGCATTGCTGCACGTTGTAGCAAAAGTTTGTTTGGCCATCTGAAATCTGCCACCCATGCCGTTAATACAGGCGGTTTGGAAAGACATCCACTACTCAGATGAAAAATAACACACCCGCAGATAAATACAGTGTTCATCGATTCCTGCTTCTTGCAGGAAAAAAGCTGTGATAAACATCTGTGTCTGACAGGTTAAGCCTTCCAATGGGCAGCAGGGGACGACTCCTCTGGCTGCAATACCAATATCCATAAAGGTTTATGAGAAGGTGACCCCACTTCTTTCTCAATTACCTCAGTAAAACATCCTGTCCATGTGTTAATGGTCTCAATCGTTAGCTTTTTCGTTAGTCTTTTTCAATGCAGCATGAATTAGCACTACGTCTAATGGGTTTGCTGTCGGCACAGTGTCTATAGCGGGGTTGATTCTGTGCTTTGTTTGGGTAGAATTGTATTAGTAAGAGAACAGCAAACACACACCGGCACTGTGCTTTTGTGATTTCCCCCATGTCTGTGCTCAGGCTTTGCATTACTGTCTGTCTGTGGAAGCCTTTCCACTTTGTTTAATAATATGTTGGCTTTTCTCTACTTGTCCGCTCCTTCCCTGCTCTAACTGGACTCCGCTCTAAGTGGAGGGAGGTGATGACAAGGCACCACAGTATACCGCGCGGAGCATGCTCCCTGCCCCATCCCATAGTAGACAGGAAACAAAGCCCCAGCTAAGGGCTGCCACTGTCTCTTTGATTATCATGAAATGATGTGCTGACTGTGTCATCTGCATCTGGTCCTCCTCAATTCACTTGTTGGCTCAGCTGAAGGTCCACATTTGGAAAAGGCTTCACTGCGCATGAGGGAAATGTGTGTTGCTTTCTTTGTTCGTCATCTTCTGCACACTTGAAGCATACATTATGGAGAAAGTTAGCTTTCCATGTCATTTGGTTGCGAAAGTAACAGGGACACAGATGTTGAAGACAATCAGACGACTAGGTTTATTCAGGAGAAGATAGTCTCAGAGAGACGTGAGCATGTGAGACGGAAGAATAGGGATCTATTGGTTATTTATTTTACATTTAAGCACGTAAAGATGTTTAAAAAAGAACCTCAAATACAATTAATACCCAATAAAGGGCCAAGCCCCGTAGCCTTTAAACCAAGATAAGTGTGGAAGGGCTTCAAATTCAAATATACACCCCAGGGCTCGGGGTAAGACTTTAATTCTAGAGGAGTAACAGTGTAAACAAAGGAACTCGTGCTTGGAATTAAATACGCTTAATGTTCCGAGGTGTACAGCATCCAATCTAAAATTATCAATGTGAACCTGAACCTTACTGTTAAACTGAACACTAGCAGCCTCATGTCTCATCACGCTCACACGAGAGATTAACTCAGAGCAGAGCTGCCACGGCACATCACTCAAACATTTAAACCTAATTAGTGGTATACCATGCACGGCACAGCGCTCCTAATATGTGTGAATAGAATGAAAACGAATGGGAAATACTCATGCTATGTCGGGCCGGGCCGTGTGTCCACAAATACATATCAGGGTATTCGGTATGAATGATTCTGGCGGTTTTACAGGGTTTCTTTCCCAGAGTAAACACAGCCAGCTGTGAACAGCTGTTCATGTGGCGTGTCAATGACAGCGGCTCGACAAACTAAATCCTTTTCCGATCTGACTGATCCGAACCGACACAGCTCCTCTTGTGTCGGTGCGTCTCTCTTTTCCGTGGTTATTTCGCATCACCTGACTCTTGTTCAGACTCCTCCCATGACGGGAATGTTGTTGTTTTTTCCTCCACCTGTGCTGAAGCCAACTAATCTTTGCTGTAAATTGACAACTCCTTTCATAACGCTCTTCATCTGCTCCCTTAATGCGCTGCTCTGGCTAATGTAGCGCTTTTAATTTTCATTGGGAGTGTGTGTTTGTTTTCGCGTGTTTGTGAACGTGTAGGATGCATATATCCTAATCACATTAGGGCGTATTTGTCTGCTGGGATCTGGTTTGCATTATCTTGGAACCTCATCCATCAATACTAACAATGCTGTGAGGCTGCTTTGGACACAGTCAGAGTTGAGCTAGTGCAAGACAGGAAGACTAACGACACGGTGTGCGTGTTCGGCCCTCCAGCCTTCCTGCGAGCTTTCTATTCCTCACATTCATACGTTAGCGTTAGGAATTAGGGAAGCAGGTTTTTTTAAGGTTGGGGAAGTCCTTGTGTGGCTCTAAAATGATGCGTGTGTTTAGGTGTGTGAGACACTGGATTTGTAAAACTTTTTCTATGCATCACTTGATGTAAAAAGGTACAGGCAGGAAGTGGTTCTGTATTCATGTAGTAGATGCACGTCAGGGTTCAGTGCAAGTAGTTGCCTTATGACCAAGATTCATTTTGAAGTCTCCACATTGTGGTTCTCCAACATGAGTGATCACACAAATTTGGCTGATTAGACCTTTCAGGTCCGTGTGGATATGAACATAATATATGATTCTAAAATTGCTTATATATATATTGCTTATATATATATTGTCATATTTCTGCTGTGCGTACAAACATGACATCATGTCTCTTGAATTCACCTGAATGAAACCCGCTTACGGCCCATATTTCCCGTGAATGAAACACAATGGTCCACAACAGCAGTCAATGACACCACAGAAACATCAAACATGGTGAGCTAGCGATTAGTTCAAAATCATAACCAATTTGCAAAAAGATAATTAGTTTACCAAAAAATATCAAAAATAATCTCAAATGGACACATCGGGGTCCCACGGCTACAGATCTTCAGAATTTTCCCAAAACGCTTAAAAAAAACCCACAAACGGCTGACAAAACACTGCCATACATGATGTGTATGGTATAAACGGTACACAAACCCCCACGTCTTCAAGCCTATTGCATGAAATTAAAAAGAACCTCTTGTATGTAACTGCAGTTAGAGAAAGGAAACCGCTTTCCATGTTACGGATATTTTCACCAATGCGATTGGTTTTGATCACATGACTGTTTTTAAATCAACGTGTGTTTTCAATGGGTGGGAGGGATGAAATGGACGATGCTTTGTTCTACTCCGAAGGTGGGGAGGTGGGGGGGTGCTGCTGAATCAGATCTCTCCTTATTAAGCCGCATTGATTTTGACTGTCAAACTGTATAATGCACAACAGACGTAAGCCAGTATGTCGACAGAAGTGCAGATTGCATTCGCCCCCCTGACGCGGGCCGGCTGAATGAATGCCACTTCTCCAAACTAAACACGACACCTTTCAATGCTATCTGATGAAGGCCAAATCTGTTCCACCATAATTCAGAGGGTACATGAGGTAAACTGGATCGACTTGCATAGGGGCACAAGTCTTTGGCAGAATTTGGTGTTTGTTCAGCCAAAATGGATTAAATAAACTTCCTATACCTCAAGCTGGGCCAAACTGATTTTTTTTTTTAAAGAAACGTTTAGGAAAATCCAAATCGTTTTGTGCCATCACTGTTATGCCTTAGAGGCAATGAATAACAAAGCTATTTCCTTGTTAACATTTTGATCATAATACACCGGGGGGGAGAGTGGTTTAGTCAACAGTAAAAATAAAGTGAGGCTTTTACATGATTTTGAGGACCAAAACTCTTGACTGCGCTCAAGGTAAGCACTACATTTTGCATATCCACATGAGTCACACCTGAGTACGGTTATCTGCCATTCCTGCGCTACGCTAATTATTCTGTAACTCAAAAACGCCAAGAGAAAATTAAAGAGGATGAAAGCAAACCCTGACCAAATAAACAAACCCAGATGAAAGAAAAAAAGTCAACCAGGGATTCATGCCAACGTGTCGATTTCACATGCCCGCAAAACACACACACAAACACGGCAGAAAGAAGCTGTGTGTGGGTAACTGCCCCCTCCACTACAATATACATGCCAACTATACATGTGTTGCACTACGTGAATGTCTCCAAGGATTTCCTTTCTATGTGGCGGGGGATGACAACGAGTCGTTCAAGGTCACTTTTCCTACAGAGCATTTCTATCTGTAACGTGTTCTTTTATTAAACATGAGAAATACCCTGCTGTTATCTTATTCCCACGACTCAACAAGGGTTGTACACATGGTATCATCCAATCATCTAATCTGATAAACCACATACTGCCTTTATGATGTCTACTTCCTTTATACTTTTTGGATCACTTCATGTGACCGATTTCTCCAGAAACAACCCTTCTAAACAACAGCTTTGTACGGAGGTATATGCAAGCGAGCAGGAAGGCAGCAGAAAGCCTGCGCAGCACCAGGATTCAGACACGAGAGCCAAATTCACAGTCACACCTGTCAATCACTGGCTACCAAACTCAGGACACCACCACCTAACAAAATAAAAGCAGGCAGAGGTCAGGCAGTTATCAAAGTCCTATTTGAACTCGACACGAATGATTATGGTTGAACTTAAAATTGGAATACAGTGATCCCTCGCCACTTCGCGGATTCGCTATTTCGCGGATTTTCATAATGCATTTTTTTTTTTTGGTGCATTGTGCTCTGCATTCTGATTCGCTAAAAACTCACTCCCGCTTCTTGTATCAAAACATGCTACGAATTGTGCTATCATTTTGTCGTCTCGTGCAGTTATGTGTACGTACATAAGGAGGAAGGACTAACGCTTGGTCGCTTAGCAACCATGGTGCGAATGGCCACTGAACTTAAGCGAGTAGCTGAGGAATGGGACCCTTTGATGAGCCGTTCATTACAGTTCTCCAACGTAATCGATGGTGGCATGTCGGTGTACAAGGATCTTTTTGCAAAGAAGAAAAAAGAGCGACAACAGCTGCCTATCACTATGTTCTTCTCCCGAACAAACACACCTGCACCGCGGGCTTCAGAAGAAGAGAACACTGCAGAGCGCAGTCAGGATGCAGCGGCCCAGTCTGAAGAGCAGTCAAACGGCCTACACGTGAGTCACTGTATTTGTATACATGTAATATTGCTAATTGTAAAAAAAAAAAAAATCTATTTCGCGGATTTCACTTATCGCGGGTCATTTTCGGAACGTAACCCCCGCAATAAACGAGGGATTACTGTATACAAATACATTTTAATACGAGCAAGAACTCACCCTTTGAAAACATCACAGCTAAGCAGGTGAGCTGGTGAGCAAAGTGTTCATCTTGAATATTTTCCATACAGCCTGAAAAGTCACTATCCATCAGCTAAGGTGGTAACACAAAGTGAATGAAGCTGTTAAAGTATTGATATGATAAGTGTGTGGAGACATTCCAACGAAAGAACGCTTACTTTTTCACTTCGTATACACAGGAGAATTAAACAAGCCGGACCGAGTACGTCTCAATCGTTTTCACTCCTGGTCAAATCTGGCCTGATAAAGAAACAGAAACATTTGGGGAACAATAATCTTCAGAAGGTGTTGAAAGAACTATAAGAACCGATCACAATTTCTCATGTTGCGATTCATTGAAACGCAACCTTCCCAGTACAGAAGGCATAATACATTGTTACATGGTAGTTTGATTGGAATGCTTAACTTCCACCGCAGTTTGAATTCTGCTCCACATTAACAAGTTCAAGCTGATGTTGTATTGGCCGGATCAGACCGAAATCCTTTTAGAGACATGAAGAAATGCACAGTGAAGGCGTGGACATGAATGACCTTCATGTTTCAGTACTAAAAGCACATGATGGCAATGCTTCAAATGAATGACAGTTCTACGACATAAACCCATTTTGTAAGCTTGAGTGAGCAGGTTTACATCCCATCATGAATAAACTGTCTACAGTGGAGCGTGTAGAATAATGGGTGGGGGCGGCGACAAAATGCCAATGGCGGCGCACAGACATGCGCTCATTCATTTTGCTACATTATTGTCCTACATTGTTGTTTTTACGTCTTTATTATTAAAGCAATCACGGCAAATGACAGAATGCACTTGTTGCCATCGTGGACTCATTTGTGCACCACAAACTGGAACCCGGGGCAGATTATTGCCTGTAGCTGACAGATCAGTTTACATCCATGAGGCCTGATGTTGACCTTTCAATGGTAATATGGCGACCAATTTACCAGAGCAGTGTTTTGTTGCTGCTGTCTGCCCTCCTCCTGCTAGCTGAGTTGAATAAGAGAAGGAACGTTCTACTCTTTGTGTTTGTCGCCAGTGTCTTTCTTGTGTAGCAGTTCAAACTGCTTTCTGTGGTGCAACCTTGTGTCCTTGTCATGACAATGGATTGTCCTTGAGGAAAAAGACAGCGTGGACAGAAATATGGGATTTAAAATAGCTCAAAAATGAGCCTATAAAAAAGTCAACATTCAACAGACACCAGGTAAAAGTGACGAAGACATGACACTGAATCTCGCTGTTCACTGCCGATTAGCAAGTTGCTTCAGTCGACCGTCGACATCACTCAATGGGATTCGTTGGTTTCAGTAACCATATGACTGTTATGTTATGTTAGTATTGAATTTTGCTACTGAGAAAGAAGAAGATTATTCCTCAGTACGGCCATCTGGTGGAGGCGGGAGCCTTTGACGTTCATTTAAAACGAACCAAGGTTGTCTCTTGTCTCTCAGAAAAAAGGCGTCATTCCCCAATCAAGATGATTCCATCCTCTGGTGAGACCCTTCATTCATGTTATCAGAATACAGCTGTCTCTTCTCCGCTCTCTGAATCCGTCATCTCAACGGCTCATAATGGAGCTGCGTATATTGACAGAAAGCCTATTTGAGCACAGGCTGCGGACTCAAATAGCCAATAGGAACGTGCAACGAAATGAAATGACCAAAATGACAAAGGAACAATATGAGGGCCAGTTGTATGTTGCCCCAAACTGGACCCAAGATGTTACACACACACACACACACACACACACACGTGCGCACAACCAATCAAAAGGTTGTAGCCCTTTAAAACAAAATATAAATATATATACATATCTGATGACCAAAACATAAGTAAATAAAGCTCCTAAAATCTTGATATTAACACGATGACTATTACAAAGTCATATACCAAACCTTTATTTCGACTCTTGCAGCTGCGGTCCCCTCTTTATGGATGCTAGTAAGCAGAGACGACGATTAGAAATAGTTCATTGCATTGGTTTTACTTTGGGCTGACTGGCTGATCAATAAGCTTTGTGCTGTTTTAAGGTGATCAAACAGTTTGCGGTTTTGATGCGATAGGCTAGGCCCAAAACTAGATAATTGAGACTGAAGTTTAATGAGAACTCATCAGCAGTGATGAACTACGGTCGCTGCTCATTGGGGATCTTTGGAACAATCACAGCATGTGACACAGAACTACACTTTTCCTAATGATAAAGGCCCCGTTTCCTCCCTGCTGATCTACTGAGTGCAGTAGAAGCATCTTCACACCGCACCAGCTCACTAACATTGCCCGTCCCTCCAGAGGAACATCAGAGAAGAGACAACAAGCCAACAGCTATTCCAACCAGCTTTAGAACTTTGCATCACTGTAGCTGCTTACTCTCTTTCCCCCTCCATCAGCCAATTTGGTTACCCATAGTTCCCTCCATTATCTCTGCAGTCTGTTGCACTTGCTTCTTCTCTCTATCATGCTCAGCACCTCTTGTTGACTCTTTGAGTCTGTGTTATCTTCCCCATTCCACCAGTGTTGTGAATAATTTAGAGGTTACAGCTCTACAGTTGCAGTGTTCCCTAATGATACGGCTCTGATTGAAGTAGCAACTGTGCGTTGGGAGAAATCCAGGCTCTCAGGAACCATGGAACTGTTCATCCTGCTTGCAGACAGGGAGGGATAAGAAGCCCACGCAATGATTCCTTGTTAAATATTCTAACGGTACATTTTGTTTACTGCCCTTGATTCTACAGTATGTCTTCACATTAAACTATACCTATCTAATAGCCATGTAATAAATGCGCATCTTCCTCGCCAGATTTCTCCTGTCTTCCTAATGCCGGCGTCATATCGGACTACAAATCCAATTTAACAAGGCTTCGCCACACTAGACGGGCGGCTTGGCGGGAGGGACCACATCGATCCTTCACTTTTTTTTTTCTTCACTTAATTATGGCCCAAATTCAATTACTTTGCTACCTCAGACTATGCAGAGCCACATGAAATGGCTTCTGTAGAGTAATAGCACTTGCGATTAAAACATCAAAATACTTCTGTCCAAAGTTTGGGCGCATTACACCAGGCAGTGGTTTCTCTCCCATGACATCACAATGTCAACAGGCCCGATAATGACGTGGCTAGTTCTTCAGATTAAATGATGGGAACAATTGACTCAGCCTGCAGTGGGAATTAATAAACAGATACAGAATAAACAGATACGTGCATGGTGACAGTCTATGGAAGAATAAATAACTAAAGAGATCATGTGGTTGAGTTTACACAATTGATCAAATTCTTCATTGCTCTCAAATGAAGATAAATGGGAGGAGATGGACCTGTGGTTTGTGTCTCATCGGGTGGCTCATTCAGTGAGTCTCTGTTGATGATATTCTTTATTCAATGTGTTTACCAGGATTTGAATGATGTGCCTTTGTTTAGAACCTCAATGCGAAATGCACATAGAGAAGACAAAGAAATATAGAGGTTTAAATGAGATCTACACCATGGTAACCGCACTGCATCGTCATGCATGTTCATGTTCTCTTTAAACTCAGCATCACATTATTCTGTTTTTTTTCTCACTTTACTTCAGATTCATTACTGCGTTCCAACAGAATTAGTATTTACTTGAAGAAACGTTGCTTTGGGTTATGTAAAAGAAAATGTCCCCATGTTGAAATAGGAAGCACAGGGGAGTGGATGTTTGGCTGAGAGCTTGGAGAGCGGACTTCATGGTAAATGTTATAGGATTTGTACTAGCAGTGACTCAAAAGAAAGTTACGTTCCTGGCAAAAAACATGCAGTTCTCTAGTGTGAGTTGTCTCTCTGTACTTTAAAGAGGCCTTAGCTTAATGTGCTTAATTTTGGCTTTTCAAAAATAAATGTGTTCTCTTTCATTTAATAATTATATTTATTAAGCAAAGACAATTTAGATGAGGTTCAACAAGATAGACCAACGATGTGGGTATAAATTACATCTATTGCTTGTCAATTGGTTTTGTGTGAGTATAATCATTACACTAGTTTTCATGTCTTGATGGTACGAATTTACAGAAAAAAAGTTTATTCATCCAACTTAAAATTGCAGACATGCGCATTGCTCTCAAATGTATCTTTTTGCTAGCCTGGCTAACGTCATACCCTGATCTCAAATGAGACTGGGTCTGGAAACCACATGTTCATTTCCTCGTATTGGAGGCGGGGTTTACGAATGCCCAGAGCCGTTTATTGGGCGCTACGAATGTCTGTCAAATGCGCCTGATACGTGTACAAGATGTCGTTCAGCGACTATTGCCGTTTGTGCAAGGCAAACATGAGAGTAGAAGGTATATATCAGTGGTCCCCAAAGTTTTTCTTGTGAGGGCCGCATAACCTCTGTTCTCCTCTGCCGGGGGCCGGGCTGACCGGGGGGGGGGATGCTGGCGGTCGGCTCCGCGCATCCGGATACACGCGCATAAAGTCCGTGGAAGTTTGCCAGCGGGCCGTAGTTTGGGGACCCCTGGTATATATGGCCACTCTACAGACATGTTTTTAGCGAGTTTATCCGAGAGCTTAACGTTGTTAGGGGTGACAGTCGCACAGGAGTCAGGGCAATCAACAAGATCCTGCCGGCGCATATTCGACGTCATCGTCTTGCTGCACCCTCCCCGCTCTGTGATTGGTTCCATATCTCAGGGGCAAATTTGCTCCATGGTTTCCAGATTGTCTTGCAGCGCAAAATAAATCGCGCGCGCAAGGCAGCATGGGAAAACCCAGGCTAGCTTTTTGCAGCAATTCTGACAACAAAAGAGATTATTACAATTATTGAAAAATGTTATAAGTTAGGTAATTTCAGTAACCTCTCATATTGCTTTGAATTATACATTTATTCATATGAGGCTAAGTAAAACTTAAGAATTTAATGAGTTGTGCCAGTGTTTTTGTTTTCTGATAAAGTAAAAATGCAAATAGAATGCATTAAAAATGGGATTAAAGAAGCTTCAGAAGAAAATGAAGCAAGGAGCATATCTAAGAAAGAGGCACCACAGCAGCCTGATTTAGCTCTGTGGGACGGGAATATTGAGGTCAATTAAGCTGCAATCCCATACAAATATGAGATCTAAGTGTTTCTTAAAGTGCGACCTTATGTTTTATGCGCAAAACCCCATTAAAGTTCAGATTTTCCACTGGATAATGACTGAACATTTCCAGTAAGATCTTTTTATGCATGTCAAGAAAAATGCAATTACAGAGAGGAAAGGCTGACTCCAAAAAATAAACTATTTTGCAAATATTAATGAATGAATATTTTGAGCTCACAACTTGTGCTGCAGGAATGAAGTCATTTATGTTGTGCCAGTGGAATGACACACTTTGCCTGTGACCATTGGAGCTCGCCGTGGCACAGAGGGCCTTTTTCTAATGCGGACCGAGCAGCAGCCTTTAACATGCATCTGCATACACAGATTACATTTGAGCAAAGTTGGTCTATTGCTGGATGCACATAAACACAGGCCCAAAATCCCTTTAATGAAGCAAATGTTCGTCTCAGTTGGATCTGGTGAAGATGTAATGGAATTAAGGAGTGAAAGCAAGTTCTTTATCCTCATCTTTAACACAAAGAGCAGTTGGTGCACTGCACTGAAACTAAACGATCCCTTTCAGTCACATTTTTGGAACTAACATTGAGACAATATTTTCTGGTTATTTCCCAATTTATCTGTTGGGTTAAAAAAATGTGAAATACCCAGGTGAAATGGCTGAATGTCAAACCATATCACATGATGTTGCATCTTCTGTTTCATATATATGGGCAATCCAATCAGGTGTGGACTGGGGAGGAGCTACTGTCACTGAATAAATCTGTGGTTTTCCAAATAAGACAGATTTTTTTATATTTTGATGCACCATCCTCCATCTTTTGTCCCCCAACTTACGTTCCAAAACACCTTTCTCTGCAAGCGAGTGACGCAAGTGTTGATTGAGCTAGAGCAGTGGCTCAAAATAAATATAAATAATCAAAATACACAGTAGTTAGGGTACCAGATTTCAGTCCAATACCCCTTCATGTCTCTGTGTTCCGGGTCTCCTTCATGCCGCCCCTGGATCCAATGGCCCCGCTACCCTCCTAGATGTCCACACAACCAAGATCTAGTCAAGCTCTCGACTAAGTTATATCGCTCTGATAATTCCCTGCCATTCGAACAGCCTGGTAAGACGATAACGGCCAATTTATTGTTGATGAAATCTGAAGGCAGGGGAATCTGTGTGTTTGTTCCACTTGAAGTTGGTAATTCGAGCGATGCGCTGCATAGAACCAAAACAGAGCACCATCCTGCTCACCTCATGTGGATACCAAGATTCAATTTTGTGCAAATAGGGGCTGCTTGCTTGATGACGCACACACACAAAGACTGCAGTAATCTCCCTCAGGCCGAGCCATTGGAGTCTGACGTCTCTTAGAGACACATGGGGCAAGGGCAGCCCACTTACATGGAGTTCATGGTAATACTGTAGACACGGTGTTCTGTGTCTAAGCCGTGACCTTGTTGCTCGCTGCAGCACACAGTGCAACCCTGTTACAGAATGCCACATGTACGGCTCTACCAACGGTGGAAAGTGTATTCACAGTAGAAGGCATCTCAACAACAAGGCGATTTCAGCGCTTCACATGAAACCATTAAAAACATCCAAACATAAAGCAAACTGTGATGAACATTGATAGATAAGAAAAACCGTCATTGAAAGGATAACAAATACTAAGAACAACAGTTCTTATCTGTTACTATACCAAAAGAAATGTACATAAAGGGGAAATATTTATTTTCAGTTTTAAAAGTGACGAATTGATAATACTTATCCTCAAAAGAAATTCTAAAAAAACAACAACGTTGGGCATTTAACCCCTATTGAATATGCAATAAAGTAGGGAGACTCCTGTTGCGGTACGTGCTGCATAACTAAAAGCAACATGCAACATTTGGTCATGCGAGTCATTCTCACACGCTTGTGTGTCCTGATTCCTCACACATCTCACATCCCCGAGCGCTTATCGGGGGTGCCGTCGGCTTGTGGGGGGGCTACACGAATCCTAATGTCCTGAGCTCTTCTCCAACATGTTAGTTAACCACAACTAAGCTTTTAGTAGCTAAGCTGTACCTGTTTTCTGCGAACCAATCCGTTGTTGACAGTCTGCTTGGTGATTCTCTCGCTGCGTTTCTGGGTTGGAGCCCAAATAATTGCTTTAGTTGAACTTCATCCAAATGACAACCAAACAAAATAGTTATTCATACGTATATGCCATATTCTTATCTTTTATTCAGCAACAAAGTTATTTGTAACTGCACATGATTACCATGTGCATCTTTATCTTCCAAATTAAAACTGCTGGTGCACATCACTGCACACGGGAAATGTGTTGACGGGGCTCCAGAAATGTGAATTTATATTTGGAAAAAAGAAAAAGGACATCTTCTGGTATGCTTCATATTTTGGGTGCCACATATTTGCACTTCTACAAAACAAGCTTTCAACTTGGGTGAATCAGCGAGAGTAAAATCTGAAGTTTAGTTCCAGTAATGTTACAAAAAATAAAAAATTCTACAAATACACAAAGATTAATAGCTGGTCAACTAAAGAAAATCATAGAGGATCATAACTAAATGGCTTGTATTAGATTTCCTCAAAGCAAGTTCTAATAGATTATTGCAGTTGTTGCATCTACATTTTATAATAAATTGCTTTACCAGCAATTATGAGGGTGCTGAGAAAATGTATTCGGTAATGACAACGGAATTAAACAAACCGCGTGGAATAAATACACTGAGCGTTGGTAATTTTATCATTAACATTTACAGAAGGTTCTGTGGGGTGAAACTAATTTAATTCATCTTCCATTACATTGCTCCTCTTGAGCTCTTACTCTGTGGGGCAACAGTTCCATCTATTCTGTGACGGTGGTTCTATCTTGTGCCGTCTCTTTGTAAAAGCCTTTTTGTTTTCCACAGATACCCGTCTTCTCCTAACGTAAGAACACCGGTCCTATTACCAAAGTAGAGAAACATACGTGACGTATGGATGTCATATTTCAGACTTTTGACGATAACCGAATGGATATTTCCCCAAAACTGTACAATTTCCAAGACACATGGAAGTGCTTCATATTTCCTGCAACGGGGTTGAACAAAACACGGACACAGAGATTCATCCTTTGGTGATATTCACACCAACTTCTAGTTAACATTGTATTTCCTAATTTTTCCTTCAGATGTGGCAAAAAGTTTACATGATTCTATTCTATTTCTTTGAGTTGCAAACTCATGTTTCCAATTATTCCATTTTCCCAAGTTCATTTTGTGCTTTATTTAAAAAAAGGGCCTTAGTTAAAGTACAAGATATCATATAGACGTAAGAACAGTCAGACCACTTCTACCGCCCTGATGGAGTAAACTATAAATAAAGTATAAAACTGATATTAATAGATGTGGTTAACATCTGAAAAAAGCAGTTAAAAAGCCCAATCACACAGAATGGAACCTAATGGGGATCCAGAAGGCGACTGAATGCAAACACGTCTCTGTGCAGAGGCTGATAGAACGCGTTGCCATGAGAACTTTATATAACTAGGGAGAAGATGAATAACTGTTTTGCTGTAGCCTTTGTAACATTACAAACAAGGCTTGCACAGCTCTCTGTCTCTAATTTGCACCAACTGTTTGAAACTAGAGAGAATCCATGTTTATCTTCTGCAGCCCAGAATGGCTAAAATGTAAACTTTGTCGTCTTTTAAGTGTGTGCTTATGTGTGAACATGAGATAACATAGGACTTGTGATCCATCCATAGGGCTAATGAGGGCACGGCTCACAAGGTTCACAATACTTTCTTTCAAAAAGACCATTCATCTTCTTTCACTTCATTGAAACCCTTCCCTGGATGTTGTGACATCGGTCGATCCAGGCGGTACTGTGTTGGCAAACGCATTGTTCATGCGAGAAAGGGAAAAGTTGGTGTAGGTCGTAGAGGGGAGATAAAGGTCTGAACTTTTCGCTACGAGAAAAAATGATTTTGCGGAGTTTCCATTAGTGTGTTTGGTAAGGCGATACCAAGCCCCTGAAGTGTTCCTTTAACGACACATATAATGCAACCAAACCCCAGCCCCACAGCCCAACTTATGATCTGTGCATACTGCTATAACAAAGAAAGCCTTAACTTAAAAGCTTACATTGTATTTTGGATTAAATAGGAATGGTACACGTGCTCAGTTGATTCTTCAGCGTGCTGCAGCTCATGAGCAGTTGAAAGGAAGCGGCTCAGGCTTTCCAAAGCTGCTCCAAAAGTTCCACGAGCACCCGTTTCCTGTGGAGAAGGCATTCGCTCCGAAGCGCGGCTCTGTGTTCACGCCCCTCAGAGAAGGGTGCTTGGTTCAGCTGCGAGCCCGACTCCAGCGGAGTTGATGGATTTGCCCGAGTCTAAAACATTTCTGGATTTCATGAAGATGTTCCACACCACCAATTATCATGTCAATGGTATGCGATTATAAACGGTGTCCAAACTATCTTTAGCTGAGGTCCTGGAACATGCAGCAGCAATCTACGGAGCCCGGGAGGTGACATGAAAAAAAAAAATGAGAAAAGGTATGTACTTGGGACTAGGTTTGCGAGATATCAAGTTTCTTTCTTTTGAGCCGCGGCAGCAATCGTCTATTCGGCGGGCCGGCTGACGGCGAGTGAGGCTCCGTCCGCCACGACTCATCCGACTACGACCTCAGACCAGACGAGACAACCCGATGAATTCAAGCATATTACTAAGCGGAGGAAAAGAAACTAAAGGATTCCCTCATTAGCGGCGAGCGAATAGGAAAGTGCCCAGCGCTGAATGCGGGATTCAGCGGGCTAAGACACCTAGTCCCAAGTACATACCTTTTCTCCAGTTTTTTTTATGTCACCTCCCGGGCTCCATAGCAATGCGTTCCAACGAACTCGATGGTTTTATGGAAATCCGAGCGCCCTCCACACCGGGCTGTTTCACATTCAACCTCAGCCCTGTGGGAACACTCGCGCATAGTTTAGCGGTAAGGACGTGATACCCATAAAACACGCTCGGGCTCGGGGATGATTTATCAAGCGGCTCACTCTCTGTCGCTGCCAGCCGTAGATTACATGTCAAAAGCGGCACAAGGAGACGATATCTCAGCCAATAAGCCCGTGTGGAGGGCGAGCAGGGCTCGTCTCGAGAGTGGCAGTGGGCAGTCTCGCTAAGAAATTGGGCTCGGTCTGACCCCTGATCCTATTGTTCCGGAGAGCGATGGCTGACCATAAACCTGCCTGACATCATTGAGATGAAATGTAGCAACAGGAACGGCAAGACAGATTACAAAACGGGGGAACAAAGCACTCCAAATGGAATCTTATCCTGAGTGCATAACTGCAGAGATCGTCTCTATCTTCTTGTACAGATGTATAGAGGTAATGAGCCAGTGGTAGAAGAATAAATAGCTAAGAATATCTTACTGTACAAATCATATACAATATAATATACAATATACAATATAACAACTTAATCGGTCTCAAGGGGGCCAATATAAGAAAACACACAAAGAAGCCGAATCCATCTTTGACATGGGTCAAAAGGAATCCCCTTGCACACAACAGTTTAGAAAATAAACACAAAAGCGCCCTGGATGTTGCCCATTCAGCCCATACAAGGCGAGCTTGGTGTCTGATGGCAGGGCACGTCTCTATGGCTACGTTCAAACTGCAGGCTGAAACGACCCAATTGCGATTTTCTCGCCCCTGTGCGACCTGTATCTGATGTTTTCATGACAGTCTGAACGACACAGAACCGATCTTTTCAAATGCGACCCAGGCCACTTGGGTCGTATCCGATGTTTTCTAATGCGACTTCAGTCTGAACTGCCAGGTTTCATGTATCCGACCTGCACGTCATTGACACTCGACCGACGTCATAATGGGCCGCCGCAAGCGTGTCTCTTCCCGTGACAGAGTTAATCGAAGGCTCTCACAAACATAATCAAAGGTGGATCGGGACATTCGGAAGTGAATTCGGTGTATCCCACCACTCCTGGCTGCGACTGCGCACCCACACATTTCTTTAACGACGTTGCTACCACTGTTGACATCCATGTTTAGATGTTTAACAAGAGACGTCATTGACCGTTGAGAAAATCACATTGTAGGATTCATTGTATTGAATTTATTGGTAAATTATGGTGGAAAATAAGTATTTGGTCACCTACAAACAAGCAAGATGTCTGGCTCTCACAGGCTCCTCTGTCCTCCACTCGTTACCTGTATTAATGGCACCTTTTTGAACTTGTTATCAGTATAAAAGACACCTGTCCACAACCTCAGTCACATTCCAAACTCCACTATGGCCAAGACCAAAGAGCTGTCGAAGGATACCAGAAACAAAATGCCAGAACCACACGGGGGGTCCTGGTGAATGACCTGCAGAGCGCTGGGACCATCAGTAACACACTACGCCACCAGGGACTCAAATCCTGCAGTGCCAGACGTGTGCCCCTGCTCAAGCCAGTCCATGTCCAGGCCCGTCTGAGGTTTGCTAGAGAGAATTTGGATGATCCAGAAGAGGATTGGGGGAATATCATATGATCAGATGAAACCAAAATAGAACTTTTTGATACAAACCCAACTCGTCGTGTTTGGAGGAGAAAGAATGCTGAGTTGCATCCAAAGAACACCGTACCTACTGTGAAGCATGGGGGTGGAAACGTCATGCTTTGGGGCCGTTTTTCTGCAGAGGGACCAGGATGACTGATCCGTGTATAGGAAAGAATCAATGGGGCCATGTATTGTGAGATTTTGAGAGAAAACGTCCTTCCATCAGCGAGGGCATTGAAGATGAAACGTGGCTGGTTCTGATCCCAAACACACCGCACGTGCCACGACGAATCCTTTTAAGGTCCTAGAGTGGCCTAGCCAGTCACCAGATCTCAACCCCAAAGAAAATTTTTGGAGGGAGTTGGAAGTCTGTGTTGCCCCCAAACGTCACTGCTCCAGAGAAGATCTGCATGGAGGAACGGGCCAAAACACCAGCAACGGTGTGTGACAACCTTACAGAAAACATTTCACCTCCGTCATTGCCAACAAAGGCTATATAACAAAGTATTGATGTACTTTTGTTATTGACCAAATGCTTATTTTCCACCGTAATTTACCAATAAATTCATTAAAAATCCCACAATGTGATTTTCTGGATTTGTTTTTTCTCATTTTGTCTCTCATAGTTAAAGTGTACCTATGATGAAAATTACAGGCCTCTCTCATGTTTTGAAGTTGAAGAATTTGCACAATTGGTGGCTGACTAAACCCTTTTTTCCCCCACTGTATTAACATTTGTGGCACGTGAAAGCCTGATTCAGTGGAAGCTGAACAACCTGTGAAGAGGCACGCTAATGCAGAATGATGAAGTCCTAGGACGGGGCGTATAGCGCTGCACTTCGCTCTGCAGTGGGAGGGGTTGTTTTGTTTGTATTCTATTCTCCTGTGGAAATAATTTTGCTTGTCACTTACCATAAGGGGGGTGGGGGTGAGGCATGCAATGGCCTCCCAAGGCCAGGGCTGACTCATGCATTTCATGCTGCAGTTACAGTATTTCTTGTGCTCCCTGAAGCCCTCGTGGATGTCCGTGAAGCCTGTCACTTTGCATCGCAGGAGGTGGGACCCCGCGGCGATGGCGCCTCTATAAACCTCAGCTGACGGGAAGGTCCAACAAGTGGCACGTTTGCGACTTGATTTCAATATTAGGAGACCGTGCTGTCAACCTACCATGATCTTTTCTCACTGCCCCGCGCACACAAAGGCCATAGTTAGAACAAAATCATCATCCGTCACTGCCTCTCTTGGAAATGTTTGCTGAATAAAATCCTGCTTAGAATAGATCTCACCAAATTAGCACATTCCCAACAGCAATAAAGGAAAAGGTGAAAAATGATAGCTTGCTGCAATACAAACCACAAAAGATGCAATAGTTCAAATATCTTATACCGGTAAAAAGATACAAATCATCCTGTGCAGATGATAAACGCACTGGTGAATTGTTTTGTTTTTTTAAACACAATTCTCGAAACACAGAAACACCATTAAAGGATAGAATGTGTTTTGGTTATATTTCATTTTACTCACTGCGCCAGTATTTTGAACTCTAAATCTAAAAATACAATAAGCTTTAAAATAAATGTTCTGCAAGAGGAAAGGTTTTAGGGTTTGTTCCAACACCTTTTAGGTCTCGATGTGAGTCTCGACGAGGGCCAGTCCATTAAATGGTGAACAGTGTTTCCTGCTCTGTAGTGCAGTATACATCCTTTATACATTGGCCTGGCCCTTTTAGCCATGCTTTTTCTCTCTTGTATATGCATGCTTCACTCATGATGAAATGAAGTCTTGTACACAGATAACCCTGAATGTGTTTGCAGGTTGAGCTTGGAGGTTGTTTGTGCATGCTGGACGCGGAAGGATGGTGCTTAGGGAGTTTGGTAGGGTCTTGCAAACGTTTTATGTGGCCTTAAATGAGTTATAGAAAGGTTAATTTATTCATAGGGTCTCATTGGAACTTTCTTTAATTGTTAGTTTTTTAATTGAAAATAGCTCAAATGTTTCTTTAAATTAAAAGTTGCAGCAATGTTCCAGTTTTTACATTTTGCAATGTCATCAAACTGACATATATAGTGACTATTAATCTATTTCAAACCCAGAAGGTCTATTTTCCACTTCTGGATCAAAACAAATAGTTTGATACATTCTAAATTCTTTTTGCATTCCAATAAAGTCACTGTGCAATAGTGGCACTTCAATCGACCTGCTAAATAAGCCCGTGATTTGACACACTCATACCATATATTTATTGAGCTATTAGACTAATGCGTTTCAGCATACGCCTGCTTTCAGACTGCTAATGGAGCCAGTTTGTTGTTTTTGGCAGAGTACCAGCCTGCAAGGTTATCCAGAGGGCCCTTTACTTGCCGTAAATCCGCCATCATGTGGAGGATCCCACTTTTCTTACAGCATTATTAATATTATACCCGGACTTATGATGTGTATTAACAAAGGGAACAATGCCCGGAAGCCAATTTGCAAATTGTCTTTCTCAATCAGAACATAACAGGTCTGAGGAATTAGTTTATTAATGGCACCAGGGAACAACCCCATCACGACGAGCTCATCCTGGAGTGTGATTTGAATGTCTGGCATTCAGCCAAACAGCAATATTGTCTAAAACTGAGCATATCACAACAACCTTTCATGTCATTTGAAGTTTGATAATAATCCACTTAGGATTTGATTGCTATCTGAAGATCCCGTAGGAGCTCTCATTATTTTCAGACATTTCCCGGATACTTTGTTCAAAATATTCACACGTGCAGTTTCAGTGGTTTTAAAAAGGCTCTAAAGCAGGGGTGTCAAACTCATTCTGGTCTACAACCAAATCGGTCTCAAGGGGGCCAAACTCATGCCAAAATAAGTCCACTTTCTTCTTTGTATTAGTGCAAAGAAGTAAATTGTGAAAATCTTTATATGCAATGAATTGTCCTTTTACTAAATATATTATGAACAACCAAAGTGTTTTTAAGAAAATGATGTGCAATTTCAACAACATTTTCACCCAGTTTAACATTTATTTAAGTGCATTATGCAACTGATCACAGTGATTGTACACTGTTGCAAAACATTGACAGTTTTGTAGAAGTTCAAACACTGTCCTGCATGTTAAAATACATCAAAACCTCAAAATGAATAAATGATTTAAAATCCATTTTGCTTATATTTTGCCAGCGCTGTTTATCGTAACAATACTCCAGTATATTTTTAAATCTTCGTTTAGTTACGTTCACAGTTATAGAAGTCCTGTAAAAAATTATATTTTGAAATACCTTATCCAGAACAAGGAATGGCACCTTATGTCAACTAGCTAGCTAGCTTAACCTTACAGCTAACTTACCCTTAATCATGCCACCTGGATGATGCGCTACACTAACCACTATGTTGGAGTTAAACGAATTTAAACCCTTTATGACCGCCAAGGGTGCACCACTAAAGTAGGACGTCAATAAATTAACAGGTTCTGCCAGTGTTATTAGATGTGGACGAGCGGAGCGCTTGGACTCGGAAGTCCCGTGTGACGTCAGACTTAACAAGCGGATTCTGAACACATGAACTGACTCCACACACAGCGCCACTAGCGGACTAGCGGTCAATATACGAACTGCATATTTTATAGAAAATGAAGTTTATTATTTTTTTCTTTCAATAATGCAGATTTATCCCGCGGGCCAGACTGAACCACCTGGCGGGCCGGTTCTGGTCCGCGGGCCGTACGTTTGACTCTAAAGTAACCATGGCATTGAGATGAATACTGTATTCACAGAGAAAAATTCACATTTCACATCCCTCCCATCAATGCTGATCTACTGGTTTTCTTATTTTTCCAAGGGCATCCATCCTTTAAAGGTACACTATGCAACCGGGGTTGATTTTCCAGCGAGGCTCCCCCCAGAGGCCGAAAAATAAAAGTGCAGTGTCGTAAAGACCCCCAGCTGTTCTCTGTCAAGCAGAGGTGAAAGTAAGCCGGTACGGTCTGGTACGGCGTACCGGTAAGATATTTGGACCCGGTTTGCCGTACCGGAAAGAAAACAATACTGTCTCTGAAAAAGATTGCACTTTCAGTTTACGCAGAGGTTCGGCGTTCAGCCGTGCAGCCTTCTTTCTCTTTGAGCTCTCGCCATTCGGAAAAGGCTTGGCCGATGTTCACCCGTAAACGACCCCTCTCTCTGTCCAGAGCCCTTTTCCTCTTTCTTGCCTGCTCCGACATGGGCTTTCGCTTTTTTGTCGCTGGTTCCGCCATGATAACTGCACAAATATCGCCACTGCGCTACGAGCCCAAGAGTGTATGGCTGAAGCCCGCAGCCTCCCGTCTCATGCCGTAAAGCAAGACTTTCGCGACGACGACTCGTCTGAGCCTGTGGGGGCAAGTGCGGTATTTCCCCTACAGACCACCAGGGCGGCCCGAGAAAATCTTTGTTCGACCTGAAATGACTCATTTAATCATCCAAAACGGTATGGAACATATTAATTAACTGAAAAATGTTGCATAGTGTGCCTTTAACTTACTGTTTGTCATACAAGTTACAACACCGTCTCTAGAAAGTATTCTTGGGGGGAGTTCAGTTTTCTCTGTATTCTCCTTACATTCCTGCCGCCATCACTGGCAGAGCGCTGGCCTCTGGCCTCCGCGCACGCACGCATTCCTCGCCGATGCAGCAGATCTGTTGCTTCAGTGCCCTTCACGGCTGGCTGATCCACACGGATCCATCACTGACCGCCCGCCTCGCTCCTCATTCTTCCCATTGCTCAGTGCTTCCCCCTGTTCTGCCCTTCTCCTGCTATCCATCTCTCCATCCCTAACATATCGCTCTGATTTCTTTCCCACCACCAAGTTACCGAATTCTGTGCTGCTCTGCAGCATGTAATAGTGCGGTCCAGGGTACATCAACACGGCAATCAATCTTGCAGATTGTGCTCCTGCCTTTCACTCGCCCCGGCAGCTCGCTGTCATTCGCCGCAACCACTGCAGAACGCTAAAGGTCTGCAAACACACTAACATCACTAATACAGAGATCGAAAAAAAAGAAGGAATAGCTGGGTTTATTTCCTCATAAGCCATTAAGATAGCGGCTAATGGAGCTGTGGTTACAAAGGCTATTCAATGTGAATATTGATGAGAAACAATGTCAAAGTGAGCTGATAAGGCACTTCATATGCAAAAGACTTTTTTAATAGCACAATGATATTTACGGCATCTTTCAAAACTGCAGTCAGGCTATGCAGGAGGGTTGGAATTCCAGCAGCAAAGCCCCATTGTGACATGGTAATGAACAGTCATCAGGGTGTTGCATGAGCCAGCATTCTGTTTGCTGGGCTGGGATGCTGCATTATTGATTGGAGAAGCTGACTGTCTAAATCAAAGACAAACAGCTTTGTAGCCAAGTCTGAATGGAGACATAATTAGACTCCTAACAGTCACTTTGAACAGAAATAATGCATAAATTCATGGGATTCAAAACAGTGTGGGCATATCAATGAGGAATCCAAGCAGATAAGATTTCCATTGAGCACAATGATACCAATCGGTTAGTGAATAAACTGATGAGTAGAGGTTTATACTTCGTTCTGTTTGCACAAATTTTCAAACGTTTGTGAGAAAACTAACAACTGAAATGTTCCAACTTAAAACTCTTCCAAGTTTGTATGCAATTTGTTGACTGAGACTGGCGAGCTGCATTGCCACATTGAACCGAAACTAATGACTAATTGTTGCCCTGTGCACAATGATTGCAAGATTCAAATAATAGTATAGATCTGTGGATGTTTTTATTCATACTGTATCTACACATCTAAACATGTGCCCTATTGCAATGTGATGGAGCGGTTTACTAAATGGTCGACTTTAATTGAGCCAATGCTCTTTGTTCCGCTTCAGCAGGTTGATCAAACTGCATTCATTTTGTGTGAGATAAATGTTTAGTAAAAGGACTTGAATCTCTAAACGTGTGTATAGATGGTATAGACCGTTATGATGTTTTTTGATATTTTATCATCATCTAGATTCTTTTGGTGGACATGCATTTTGGATTATTGCAGGCTGTTTTGTGGCATCGTGGAATGCATCGATACATCACCACCTCATTCTCTCAGTCTGTGGTTCAGTTCCTAACTGCACTCCAAATGGTCCAAATGTTATTTTCATGAAGATGTAGTCTGTTCTCCACTTGGAGAAACTGGACGGAGCTTTTGGAACTAACCCATGAGTCCATGTACAAGAGACTAGTTGTTTTCAACCTGATCTCACTTCCAACTCCTCAAAGGCCACCGTTTGGTCCGTGCAAAGAGAGCGAGATTCTGGGTGGCCTTAGATCAGGGGTGTCCAAACTCCGGCCCGCGGGCCAACTGCGGCCCGCCATCCATTTTTAATTGGCCCGCATCAAAGTCTAAAAATATGGTAAAGGTCTGACATGTTCTGTGGGCGAGGTTTCACATTTACTGAGTTCATAAGGTCAGTGAAGGGCTCACGATGTGAGGTCAATCATCTTGGTGCAGCCTATGGGAATGTGTTGTTGTAACGGAAGGCGGGAGCGTTGTCTGACTTGGTTGGTCTGTTTTCCGGGCAGGCTGCGGCCCAGTAGCCTGTTTTCCTGCTTCATAATAAAACCCCAAGAAGAACATGTGTCCACAGCTTCATTAGCAACTATTTCCACTGTATTGCACTTCTTAGTTAAACACCGTTGTGAAAGCTCAACATAATTCGGGCACGAAGCCGTTACCACAGAGAAGTAAGCGTTCCTCTGTGACGCTGAATACAGGAGCAGCTCTACATTGTGAGACGCGGCGCCGCGCTGCAGCGGGTTTATTCCTGGAGATCAAATATCGACATGACTTCGTAGACCTCTGCAAAGAGCCGCTGGTCCCGCAGCTGAATGCGCACATGAAGCATTCCCTGCAAAGCTCCGTCTTCTCCGCTTGAGTTCAAACTGGCGCACTTCCCCACAGTGACCGCAATCAAATGCGCCTTTCCAAACGCCAAGTTGTCTGCTAAAACGGGAGAATATGTGTCTCTTATAAATGAATTCAGTCCGCGCTTTTTTTCTGTCATTTAGAAAGAAATCACACTGTTTGCGCCTCCATACTCACTGGATGCTGTGTTAGAGAGTCTGCAATTAGACCTGATTAAAATACAGTGTGATGATTCTCTGAAGAATCAGCTTCTCTCCCTTCGTGACGTCTACCGGAGTAGAATACGCAAAAAAAATGATGAGTCGGTTGTTGATATCTCTTTGTTAACGCTGAACAAAAGCACACTGAGAACCAGAATTCTCCCATTACAGGAGAGTTCAAATATACACACAGTTCTCATTTTTCAATTAGACAAATTACTTAATCAATTCAGTCAATTCAACTTGATAACAATTTTTAAACAAACGTTAGTTGAATCCCAATTATTTCTCTGAGTAAAAAGAAGGAAATATCCACATCACCTAATTCTCTCTTGTCTCTGAAGCCTAAGAACCAATCTGAGGCTCACTGACAGAATGACCTGCCAACCTTTTTGTAAAAAAATAAAATCTACTAATGGAGAGCTATGATGGAGGCTTTTTTTCTTCAAACATCAATATCAAATGTAATTTACCTGCATTTGATTTATTTTTTTCCAATATTAGTGCATTAGAAGTGAAGCAGAATAGCTCACATCTAGTGAGTGGCCCAGGCCTTCGTATGTTTCCCCTCAGGGAAAAACACCCCCGCTTTAGATGAAGCCTGTGTATAGTTCTTTGATGAATCATACAAGAACGAGAAACAACAAATACATGTATATACATCTAGCGTAGTGTTGTTCCCCTAAATATCCCCTCTGTATAATTCTCCTCTGAACGTACAGAGTGGATTCACACGCTGCACACAGAACAGCTTGAAAACAGCGAGAGGAAAGTAAGCAGCTTCTTGCTGTCTGAAAACAGGGGAGTGAGACGTAAAGAAAGTAATCCTTTCACACGGGGACGCACACGCCCATGCACCAGCACACACACCGGGTACTGGGAGTCAGCGAATGCAGCTGGACAGGATGTTAATCATTGTTGGCATGTACAGCAAATTCGGGCACCATGCGCCCTTGTCAATACCCAGCAAAGGTTGTGAGTCACATACAGACTTTCGAGAACTCTTACAGCAGACTGTAAGAGTCACAACACGCCACTGCACTGAAAATTCACGTGTCATTAAATATGTCAAAGATAATGGCCGATGAAAGACGAAAATATGTTTATTTCTAATAGCTGGAGAAGACATTGCTTTCAGTGACATGCACTGATAGATTTATGAAAGGTATTAGAGATGGAAAGCCCATCTAATGTTTTAGGCTTGCAGTGCTCGTTTGAGTTTTCATAAAAATACACCAAATAATGGTCAATAATTTCTATAAAAGAGGACAGTTAAGGTCTCTGTTATGATTGGATGAACTGTGTTCTCTAAGACCAAAAAGCTGTGACCTTGGTAGATTAGTATCCAGTTATGAATGTGAATGGAAATTTAATGGGTTTGCCGAGATTGGAAAAGGACAGAATAGAGCTAGAGACAATCAATTATATTAATCAGTTGTAAAACTGAAAAAGTTTCACCCTACACAGTATATATATATATATATATATATATATATATATATATATATATATATATATACATAAAATATATAGCCTGACTCAAGTCTCACTCATACCCCTTTTCCACCAACAAGAACCAGGTGCCGGTTCGGAGCCAGAGCTAGTGGCGGTTCGCAGTTGGTTCAACTGAGGAGCCTCCAAAGAACAGGTTGCTTTTCCACAGGCTAAAGAGCCAGCGCAGAGCCAGGTCCTACGTCACTGTTACGCAAGGGGGTGGGGTGGGGGGGGGGGGGGGGGGTAGTTTTTATTTCCTGGTGGTATGGGCCGGCTGATCGCGCACCGTTAGCAGTTAAATAGCAGTTGAGACCGTACATTTTTCTTTCCGGTGCCGGACAGGCTTACTTTCACCTCTGCTGTTACGTCTCATCTTTCCCCGCAACGTTAGCGCGGCCAAACACAAACACATCAACAATGGCAGACGTTGCTTTGCTATTGATGTTCACGGCTTTGCGGACCTACATCGGCATCCAAACACGGCGGATCCAACGTCTTTGCGCGGCTCGTCTTTCTCACGGTAACCCCGGCCCCTGCCGCTGACGTAAGCGGTTCTTACTTCTAGCCCAGCAATGATATGGTGCTACTTAAGAACCACAAAGCTGGTGCTTTGGCGGTGGAAAACCAAGGAACCGATTTGGAACTATAGGCTCTGGCCCTGAACTAGCACCAGCTCTGCTTTGGTGGAAAAGGGGTATCACTGGCAGTAATTATTATTGAATCGCATTAAAATCTGGAGAGTCATTTCTGATTATTTATGATTGTATGAAATACACAAAGATAACACACATTTAAGTCCTGACTTGCTATGAATGTTTATGCTCGTGTCAGCTGTATCAGATTTTATACGCCATGCAAATGGATTTTTTATTCCTACTCGTCTGATTTCGAGCAGATTTCGGGCATATTGTGCTGATGGGCAATTCTGGGCTCATAACCTTCTCCATTTGTATGAAGGATAACAAGTTGAGTGTGTCCAGCCAAGTTGACTTTATAAAGGAACAGTTGTCTGAATCTCTGAATTTTAAATGTATCAGATGGACGTCAGTGGGAAACAGGCAATCGTCTCGGATCGATATTTTACATCAAATCATTTGTCAGAATGGTGCAGCAAGGACTGACCCAACACAAATTCACACTGCAAACAATACACTGTCCAACAGCAAATGCTTCCACCCGCTGCCTTGTCATTTCAGAGAATGACATTTTTTCCACTTTAAATGTTGTTGACTAGCAAAAGTGTGGTAGCTTGACCTTTTAAATCTGATCAGAGCTTGAAAGAGTTTCACTTATGATTAGGGATCAACGATTGACCGGTCGGCCGATCGATCGGGCCGATATTTGCACTTTTTACGCGGATTGGCATCGGCACGCACGCAGCTCGCCGCTTCCGGGGGCTGACCGAGCGCCGACCGAGCGCCGGCTGCAACGTAGAAACTAATAAACAGAAGGTCTTCTACATTCTCTGATAGAAGATTATGAAAATATAACGCATACTTCTCAATAGAAATGGCATCGAAATGCATACAAATTCTGACGCTTTTTTAAAATATTGTGTTTTTCACAGATAATACGCCGACAGTCCGCAATGTTGTTTTTTTAGCTGAGCGAAACGTCATAGTCACGTGACGTAGTTGCGTGAATTGTCACAATGTGTCACAATTTTGGGCGCGGGGGGCAAAACGTGACAATACTACGTTGGAGGCGGAGCGCGAGCGCATGCGATAGGACCCGAAAGATGGTGAACTGTGCCTGGGCAGGGCGAAGCCAGAGGAAGCTCTGGTGGAGGCCCGCAGCGGTCCAGACGTGCAAATCAGTCGTCCGACCTGGGTATAGGGACTTGTAACATTTGTTATCATCATTGTGTCATTTTTATGATGTAAATTGAGGGAGCAAAAGCAGTATCGCTCCAAATATCGGCTTAAGAAAATCGGCAGCCCATATCGGTCATCGGCTAAGGCTGATGAAGAAAAATCGGTATCGGCATCGGCACTAAAAAATCCAGATTGGTCGATCCCTACTTATGATGCCTCTCTGCATAAATGTTGAGCAAGCTTAAAACAAGCATTGAATCAATTAGAAGGACATCTGCCAAGGGAAAACCTTCAGGTTCCAATAAATGATCAGAAGTGCATTTGCTCTGCTGAGGCCCCGTGCAAATAAGTAAAACAATGACAAAAAAAGTTGAATGAGGAACTAAACAGCTGGGTTGTGCTTGTGGCATCCTGTGTCTCTGTAGAATCAAAGGATCACTAGGAAATGCAGAAAATGTCTGTTCACTGAGGTGCGTTTTCGGTTTGAAAACCACCAGCTCCTCAAACAGCGACTCAACTCAAATGCTCCCAACAAAGGTATTAATTAGTTATAAATGATCCAAGGTCATATCTTGTATGACAAAAATTGGACAACGTAGCTAAACATTTACAGTACAGCTCTATTTTGGGCTAAACACACAAACGACCTCTCTCCAGAAAGAATACAGCCCACAGATTCAATGTATATGGAGCTCACCCCTCCTCAGTGAAAGCCTCAACGTACCAGAGAGCCAAAGAACATGAGACTGCTCTGCTGATCCTGGTTGGATAACCGTGTCATCAATCTCATGCAAAGGGCTCAAGTCCATAGGCTCTACGGATTCCAATCAAGTGTCAGTCATGCCATTTGGCCAATCCTTCGCCAAGGTCCCGCATACTGACCTTCGTCTAGGCTTCATGGATTTAAAATGGTAAATACTTTGTGTTTATTTGAAAAGACAGACCTATACCTATTAATGAATGAATAATAAAATAATATCTAAAAATGTGTCACTTTATCAAAATCAACCTTTGCAGAGAGAATGTTAACATCTTGTGCTTTGCAATTCTAAAGGGAGTGTAGTGGCATAAACAGTTGAGTTCTTTCCTTTGAACCCCTATATCCAAGTCCTATGCCTTAATTGGTTTTACCACTGTGAGGAAAGCAGGAGAAGCAATGTCATGACTTGCAGTTCTGTCCAATAATCCAAATGCAGAGAGTTTGACCATTCAATGTTGCCTGTTTTATTATAGAAGTACGATTACAAGGTAAAGATGCAATTGCAGTTTTGTGGTCCAAATAACTAAAAGTTGCGACACGCTGAACAGGCCCAGAATGTAGACAGCATGCTTCACGGCTTCAGCCCTGAGGTTAATGACGGTATTTGCCCCCGCCTTCCTCCCCTTGTGCGCGTCTGGCATCCTTTTCAAGGGTGGCACGGTCCCACCTGTAGAGGGCGCACACTCCCAATTCCACGACAAAAAGGGGGAAACAATATAAATCATTCGAAATATAAAAAACTCCTACAGGGAGAATCATCCTTTTTATATCATGCAAACCTGAAACTTTTATTTGTGCACTGTGACATCTGTGACACCGTAACCGTAACCTGCAACATATACACTGGTATTTGCACATCTGGATAAAACCTCACAAGTGTTCCCTTCATCATGATATCCAGATTATTCATGTGGTTGCAGAGATATAACCTTTTTTTATCATGGCTATGCAATATTTGAGCAGGGGCTAGAAAAACTGCTTGGTTCTAAAGTTAAACAATGTGAGAGACATTGTACCAGTCTATTTTCCACAATATTGGGACTTTCTATAGCCAGCCTTAATACGTGAGCGATTCTGAAAATGCAGGAGGCTGTGCTGCTTTTTGAAAGGTGTCAGTGTGTGACGCCTCCAACGAGACAACTGTAAAAGACAGGTCACTGGGAAGGGGAGAAAAAACAGCCAATACAGGTTGGAGGATGGTGCATGGTGTGTGTCCTCGGAGGTACCCCAAAGACTCTCTGGACTACACTAACTACACTAATGAACGGTGAAAAGGTCTCTTGGTTCAGGGAAAAGAGATTAGGACTCCCTTGCTGGGGGTCTGGCACCAAGGCTTTTGGCTGACCAGACCTGTCGGCTCCAAATGATTGAGAAAAAGTGTCAGGTGGTTGTGTGCTAATTGCAAATCATGAGGATCACGTCTGTTGAAATGTCTCCGTCAGAGGAATTACACATCCCAGTAATCCAATTGAGGTAGACACAAAGACACTTCGGAGAAAAAACAGTTTTTCCCGCAGGAGTCATTTTGTGTCAGAAGCTAGGGCTAGAGGTCCATTTATCTAATCCAAGGAAGCAACTCGCACCGATATTTAGACTTCTGCTTCGGCTACCTTAAGACTGCAGGCAGATCCGTTTTAGTTCTCAAATCACATATTTAAGACACTGTCAGCAATTACAAGAGATCAGACTGGATTTGGTTGCTTGTTCAGACCTCAGCAAACTACTAATCTGCATTGGTTGCTGTTGATGAAGGTGTCAGTGAGACAGATTCTCACTCTAAACTGGTTAAATACCAGTACTTGGTGAACGCCTTACACAAAATGACCTTGCAGGTCTAGAGCCCTAACTCAATGGTAGGTTTCACTCTCGCTAGGTTTCTATTTCGAATTACACTTCAAAATAAGTATGTTCGTTACGCAAGTACATACGATTTCAGTCATCATTCCGTCATATGAATTGAACATGTTGTGTACCTTTTTGTTCATTACATTCAGTCCATCCCAGGAGAGAGGGATCTCCTGTGGTCTTCTCCACAAGGTGTCTTACTTTCATTTTGTGTTTTTCCTGTGTCAATGTCAGGATTTTGGGACAGAGTATGTGTATGGATGTGTACTATACGATACCACAAATACGATACTGGAATATTTATCTATGATAGTAATAAATAAAACATCTTGTTCCTGTCTAGCATTTTGAACACTTAACAAATGGCATATTAGTATTAGCCAACAGCAAGATATTAATGAAAACAACATGGTAAAATCATAGCATTGATTTTACACAGCTATGTAGGCCTATTGTCCATATCTGACTATATGACTATAGTTATTTCAATAAGTAAGTTCCTCTCTGACCTTCTTATCAAAGGACGTGAAAATGCCTCCGTTACTGGACGCCTGCTAGATGGCCTTGGTGTGGCCAACTAGAAATCAAGCAACAGTCAGTGTCATTGCCACTTACCTTAAGCTACAGACACCAGCACTAGCGATTCTAAAGGGGTCGAGGCAGATTTCTTGGACTCTGGCAACACACGATGTTGACATGTGATTGGATAAAAGCTCTAACATAAATATATAAGCAAAGCAACCAAGAGAAAGGCTACGACATGAGGGGAATAGACTATTGGAAACAATTTAATACATATTCATTAGGGGTGTAACGATTTGTTTTAACAATGATTCGATTTGTATCACGATTCGTGGTTCAAGGACGATATTGGTTAATTTAGAACGATACGATCCGAAACGATTCAGCTATTTGAAATCGATTCAGTAACTTTTTAGTGTGACTGACATTTTTTTTGTAGATTCCTGTTGTTTCTTGTAATAGAATCAGGTACCAATTAATTATGAATATAAATAAACAAGTAAACAACAATGAATGGCAAATGCATTCACATTTTATTTGAATAAAGTGCAAACACTGCTGTAGCAGTGTAGCAGAAAAAAACCCGTATTAGTGATTGGTGATAGTGATAAAAAACACCCCTAAAATAATGGTTTTCCCCAACCAACCCTTGCAAAACCCCTCTATTTCAACCCTTTTGGAACATCCCGTCGGTTTAGCCCGTGAAACCCGGAAGTTGAATCGGGGCTCGGGACGGCGGTGTGTTACGGCTCAGTGACAACCTTTATCATTAAAAGTGCTAAGTGCTTACTCTGACGTGCTTAAATCCAATGGGTTATTTCCTAGTATCGATACAATCCATTTATTACATTTTAAAACAATGTTATATCGATATATGTCGTCCATAAGGCCAACTCGCCGAGCACAGATCGATGTAGTTGGATTGGAGGAGTATAAATCGATACATCGATGTAATCGATGGATCTTTACACCCCTAATATTCATGGTAAAATATATTAAAACTAGGGCTGTTAAAAATAGTGAACTAACAGCGTTGGTGCACTATTTTGATGTTTGTCGTTAATTACGTCAATTTTTTTAACGCATTTCACGCATGCGCAGTGTGACAAATTATTCAGGTCAGGAATGTGTCCGTAATGCAGTTGTGGTTGGACTATTATAACAAACAAATCCTCCTCCTGGCTATTATTTGTGTCCCCTTCAAAAATTGCTCTTCAGAAATACTATTTATTGTCCCCCCCTACTTTTAGATCAGATTTACGCCCATGGAGAGAGACAGAGAGGCAGACTGCTCTGCGCACTTTTTTGGAGTTTTACCGGCCAACACTCCTGTTCTTTACCCCTATCACCCGGACACCTCCCGGTTTGTTATTTCTTCCGGGAAACGTCGCATATGTGGATTAATCATGATTAATCCATTAATAATCCATTAATCATGATTAATCCACTGAAAACTCTGATTAACTCTGATTTGATTACAAATTTTAATCATTTGACAACCCTAATTAAAACATAAGTCAATGATTGTGATAGTGTTTAGGCCAGCAGAGAAGGCCTTGCTGGCCCTGACAGCCCACCACTGATATACTATTAGATGCCTTCAGGTCTCACTCACCATCAGTGTGGGAGAGTCACTCAAGCAAAAGTATGGTTTTATTGAGCAATCAACATCAAAGAAACCCAATAGTGGGGTGATATTTCTTCACTCAAATTGGAATGGGTCATATGAACTCACAGCTGAAAGATGCTACAATAACGTAGCACTTTGCTTCGGAGAGCTGTCATAATTATTGGTAAATTGACACTGAAGTAGAAATTTCTTCTTTGTTATTATGAAAGAAAAAGACCCGAGTGAAAGTCTTCTCAGACTTGTAGTCTATTCGAGCCATTTGTACGCACTCAAAAAACAAAATAATAGAAGTACACAGACGGCAGCAGAAGAGATTGTAACTCAATGCCCCCCCCCCCCCCCCCCCCGCCCCCCTTTGTTGTCTTTCATGAGCGGCAATCACGCGACAAAATCGAGTGGATATGAACAATATTTTATGCACTTACAATTTTAATAGATAATCATTATAGAAATTAATCTTAATTTTGTTCCTGTACTAGTAATCATGAAAAAACTACATTTGTTTGCTTTGTTTCTGCTAAAATATTAACTTGAATAATATTGAATATTTCATTATATAGGTACTCTATAAAAATCGGATATCAAGTATTTCATCTTTAAAACATTCTGCATTAACTCAAAGCCAAAATAACCAAAGCTACTTGGTGAGAGTTATATTTCTGTTGTAATACCATAACCACGTGATGTCACACCATTCTGCATGTCATCTACTCTGACTAAATGCAAAAACGTATTTGTGATTGCAGCATGTGCAACATTGCACGGCAACTAAACTGTTTATTCCTTGGCCTAGTTATTAGAATAATCCCCTTATTGGCTCACTGGTGCCTCCGATGCAATGAAATGTATTGTATGTTAAGGCTCCACAACATGTCACCCAATTGCATCACTCAACTCTTGGCATCCTTCTGTCTGGTTTCTCTGTTCTTCCATCAGCCCAGTTAGTGAAAATCAGCTGCGAGGACACAGCATTCCTTGCATGAAAACTAAACGCCGTTTCTGTGACCCTCGGGTCATCAAACCAGGCTGATTGAAGCTAATTAATGTAATGCAGCGCTGACGAGCAGCTGGATATCTTTTTTATACACTATTAATTAGTAAAGGCCTATTATGTATCAGGACCTCATCTCCATTTGCTTATCTGAAGTGCTCATTAAAATATTTAATTGTAAAACCCTGACACATTCCACAGCAGTAAACCCATACCAGAGGATACCGACACAGAACATTGATATTGTCAATAATTACAGCCATGTTAGTTTGTGTGTAGGAAAAGCAAGCAATCATGTTTAATGGACCTATCGCAGGTTTCAGGATACCCATTTCTCCTGCGCTGGGATGAAATAAATGAATTAAAGGGCCTTCTAGTTGTTTGAGCACTTGGAAGAAAACAAGCAAATTATTCAACAGCAAAGCCCAAAACTACAAGATTATCCAGCGTAATTCCCCATGTATGGCCTCTACTGTATTCAATATGCTAAACAACCTCAAGAGCCTAAGGGGAACGTTGACACAGAAAACAACCATAGAAAATAAGTAAAGAAAGAGATCGCAGGACATAGAAGTTAATTCGACTTTTACATGGTTTGCATTAATTACCACTTCCAGTTAAACAGATTCATGGTCCACTGTTAAGGGGATTATTTATTGGAAGATAGATACTGGCAGAAATTGCAAGCCCTTGTTTTCTCTGACCCAACTGGTAGGTAACAACACCCCAGACACATTGTCATCATTAAGTAATATATAGAGACATGCTGTCCTGCTAACTTATGGAGGTATAGAGCTGGTGGCTTTGGAGAAAAAGGTCAGTATATTGTCAAAAGCCTCAGCGAGGATGAGTTGTCTGAACTTTGCCGTGATTTGGTTAAAAACCAGCAGTTCAACTATGCTTCATAATCACCAGTCCCCTTTCAGACTGTGTTTGTAAATCAATATTTAAATATGATTTACTCCTCAAGTTTATCCACCAGCCACATTATACTCCGGCATGTTTGTATAGTGGGTCACTTAAGTCTAAACAACGCATCGCAAGACTATAACAACGCATCGCAAGACTATAACAACGCATCGCAAGACTATAACAACGCATCGCAAGACTAAAACAACGCATCGCATATTGCTTAAATTTAAATATTTATCCATCTCACATCAATGATTTTTAAGCGTCACATGCAATAGAATGAGGCCCGCCTTCCAAAATGTTGTAACCAATTTACATCTGTCTATAGCGATTCCATTCGCACACCAACTGGAGTATTTCATTCATTTGGTGCGAGAAGAGCCTTTTCATGCTCACAGAATAATTTGTTGATCTATCCTACATATCTAACCCGGCGCTTATCGGAGTCGTCTATTGTAATAACCTCAGATGCTCAGATTAGATCGCTCTTTGATCCCTTTACTTTGTTCAAAGTCAGTGTGCAAAGATATATTACATGTATACATATATATAAATTCAGTGGTGCCCATCAGGCTATTGGTTAACAGCCCATTCAGGCACTTCGCACAGGCCAGTTAAGTAGGCGCATTGCGAATTGGCACTGTGTTTGATTTATTTAATCCTACTTCTAGTCATACTCAGCAAGTCTTCCAACCTGCTCTAAATACCCCCAGTTTCGTGATATTCAATTTTCCAATCACTGATTTTATTGTAGAAGTTTCACGTCCCAAATAGATCATCTGCGTTTGTTGGTAAAATGAGCAAAGATGTACAGCAACTACAGAGTTAGTTTCATCAAGCATGAAAAGCCGATTCAGAGTTGCATCTACTTAAAAACCATGATATTTATGAAGAACGGCCCGTTTCATGGTCGTGATTAATACAGTCACGTATATGTGTGTAATAGAATCATGTTTTGCAGGCCAGGCCTGGACGACACCATTGCACTGGCTTCCTCATAAAAACACAATTATTTCATTGACTTTTCAAATGGTGCAGAAAATCTGCTCCGTTTCAAAGAGATAACCGGATAAACAGAGAAAAGAAAACCGTTGCAAAAGAACATCACTTTAGGCCAAAGGGGTCAGACTCAAGGCCCCCGGGCCGAATGCGGCAGTAGTCGGTGGAACGGATCCCCCCCGTCCCCATCTCCTGTCGGCCGGACCATCTGCTAACAACCCTCCCCTCTCTCTCGGCCTGAAAGTGACAAGCGACAACAACCAACTACACCTGCACATGAGCTCCAAGTATACACATCATCAAGTGAAGGCAGACGAGTTGGTCTGATGGCGTCTTGTGGCCTCATTCGGGAAAAACATACATGGCCGTATACTCCTTATTCACAAGTTGTATCGTTAATCCTTATTGGCCTACTTTCTGTAATTGTCTGTTGAACAAAAAGGTACCAACAGTGGGGTTCCTCCAGCAAGAAATCTTGATGATTTTTCACGGTGCGTTAAAGAATAAAATGTTCCTGTCAGATCTTTACTCTCCGCTGGGAGATTGGAGGAGGGATGAGAGGGAAGCCATCCTTCCATTGTCAGCAGAATTAACAGAATGCATTCTTCTACTAGTTTATTCTCTACTCAGTCTCAATCCTCATGCAGAGAGCAAAGCAGTTTGCACAAGACTGCAGGATCTGCGTAGCTTATAGAGGGCAGGAGTCACCTGGCTGAGAATAGAAGGCTCAAACATCTGCTGCCCCATTCATCTCCTTCCTTATCGACACAAAGGTGCTAATCAAATCACAGGACCCCCCCCCGACTACGACTGACCTTCAATCCACTGGTTAGAAACAGGGTGTCTTCAAACTTTACTCTCACTTCACGTGAATTGAAAAGGTCCAAACACGGAAGTCTCACGTTACAAACAGGAAGACAAGTCGTATTGTAAAATTACTAACACAGCAGAAATACCCAGCGGAGATTTACAGAATTGTAAATGTTTTATAATTAGCCTCCTGTTTTTGTAAAAAGAAATCCCTGCCATACACAACACTGGCCTCTTAGCGCTGAAAAGGCCAATCACAGTTAATCACAGCCCATCTTCCATGTGTGCAAAAAAATAATTAATTATGAACTGGATTAGCAATGGAAATGATTGAATATTTCCAGAACAATTGCCTTTCTTACATTTGCTACTGGCATTATATCAATCTACATTTTGGTTGAAGGGTGGGTCTCTTGTACAGAGAGCAGGCCGTGAGCTGGCCAGGAGGTCTCTGTGGGTCCGAGCACGTGCGCGGCCTCCACAGCAAAGTCTTAATGCACTCAGGTGCATCTTCATCTTCTTGGCAAGGACCAGGCACGTAACTCAGGACCTCCACGCCACTCAGGTGCAGCACAGGTTCTAGTACTTCGTGTCTACCATCACAAGCACACACTCACGGCCACTCTTTGTGCACACTGATTGAACAAGCAGCCTACAGAGTGAGGGTCCTTGCAATGTACAATGACGTGTAGAGCATGCCGGCACATTTTCCGTGACAAGTCACAATCCATTTACGAGCTGTTATTGAGCGCCACACAGTGTGTTACCAGAAGAGGAGCGCGTAGCCCGGATGCCACTGGCCATGGCATAGAGGAGCATTGAGCGCCCTGACATAAGGGACATATGTTTGAGGGCGGCTCAAGTGGCAACTACTTGTTGGGTAAGTTACCCTGGGGAAATGTTGGCAGGGGGGCAGGATGGGGGACCGTAACCACCATCTGTTTCTCTTCCCGGAAATGGCTGCGAACTGTGAGCAGTGACGGCTATGTGCTTCAGTCCGGTCGTAGAAATTAAACTAAACACAAATAATAACCTTGTTGCATGAATAAAATATATATTCACAGACTTGTTAATCCCTCTTGCTAGCAAGGCCAATATTCTCACCATGCAGCTTAGGCAACCAACACTATTATGGACGTCTGGTAAAAAAAGGCCGCTAACAAATGTTTTGTTTTTCTTCTCAGTACACTTGAATTAACTGCAGTTGGAGCTTTCTAATATTACCTGCCATGGATGTTACTATGTCACTCGCAAGATTGTTTTGCTCATGACGGATGATGAAATACTCTGGGCATTCAGGTCCGAGATGGTAAATGTAGCGTTCAGTGCATTCAGGACCTCGTCCTCTCATCTTTAACGAAAGCGCCTCAATAACCAATTGCCTCCTAACAGATGGCGCAGCTGATTGGAGGGCGGCCTTGAGGGAGCAGATTATGCATCTAGAATGGTCAAACTAATTTGGGGATCCGGCTCTTAGCTTACCTGTGTCATAATGGACCAAAGGAGCCGTCCAAAAGAAGTGGAAACTATTTGTAGAGGTTCAAAGGGAGGGGACATTCCTCCATGTCACTATGTGTTTAATGTGGAGCCTCTTTTCTAGAGGTGGCTCACTGGTGTTTAGGCAGTTGCACAGGACATTTGTTGTTCTTCTTGCAGTCTGAACCAGCATGTTTCATAGATTAGTGCATGTGGCCATGAAGGCTGGTGCATACACACCTCTCAGCATGTTCAATCATAAGGAATTAATGAATAAAGGTCCACGATTTACAAGAAAACTGAAAAGAGTTTATCCAGTAATCATGAAGGATGCCTTGCTAGTTAACCACAAACAGAGTATCTATCTATCCACCCTCACACGTGATGGTGAACTTCTAGTCTTATTACACTGCATAGTGAGAAATTGCATTTCAATATGATTTTCATTATTTCATTGCAGGACACACTGTACACTTTCCCCGGCCCAGAATGAAGTACGATTTTGATCATGCCACCGACTTATTTCTTATTGAAGCTAAAATTCAAGATTAACATTTTGGAGAAAAAAAAACATGAGATGGTCTCTGCATCAATTTCTAACAGACCCAGTCTTATATTTAACTGTCATTATATTTTGGATGTTTTTTGGAAGAGTTTAATATGATTTTCTTTGACAGCGACAACAGGACGATACTGTACACAGAGCGAGTGACCAAGTGTGTAAAAACAGTTTATCCGTACAAAGCTGTTCATTGTTTTTATTGTCGTCTGTGGGGATTTATTCCAAACAAATGAGGACATCGATAATGTCACAATGACTCTCAGCTCTCTGTGACGCGTTGCTGCCTCTCACCTCATGTCTGCATTGCTATTTCACAGGCCAATAACTGTTTCTGACGTCCAACTCCAGGTCACTACATTGAGCAATAAAAACCCATCAATTACCCTGATGTGGGATTGGAAAACACATAAAGGAAAATGGGATCATCTCCAATAAAATCCGTTTCCATATTAAATTGGGAATATAAATGTCACGGTTAAAAGCTGCTCAAAGCTTCTGCCTTTGGGTTTCACGTTTAAAAACAACTTAATAGATGGGCAACCAGTGTCCCGCTACATTCGCTACCATTGTTGAGGAAAATTCCTGTTCTCTCACTATTTAGTACTTCATATAATGTTATCCTTAGGGCCATTATGCAAAAATGACATTTCCAATATTCCCAACGTTAAAATCACAGCTCAGGAGTCCTTTGCCAGTGGCTTTGTTCACACAGCAATGTCTCAACGCTTATAAATCTGCTCGTACAATTTTTTTTGTCTTGGCGACTGCAATTTTTTATAGCGAGGAAACACTTTCCCCCCAGTTGTACAGTACATATCTGCCAAACATAGCAACATAGCACTCGACAGGAAGGCGAAGGCAATCCATCATCCATCTTGCACTTGTCTTGGTGTAAAATGTGCATCAAAGTGGCTGAATATTTGGGCTTGAAATTTCATCAGGCTTCATCTATTGGGTCAATCTAGGTCACTTTTTTCCCCGTAAATGTCGCCTTCCTCTTGTCTTGTGCAAAACTTTGGGGCAAATCTGAATAGAGATTGTTAGACAAGAGGGGGCCTGTGAGCACAGAGGGGAGTTTGGGAATAAAAAACATCATTCATGCAACCTTTCTGCAGGGAAGAGGGGGAAATGATTGAGAGAGTGGGGGTTGTGAAGTTTTCAAGGTGAGGAGGACTAGATATCACTCATCTGTTGTTAAAATGTTTATCTTGTTGTGACTGCATGAGGCTCAAATGCTACTTTTCAGGAAAAAGTTATTTCAGCAGCTGCCACCAAAACTGTGTGTGTGTATCAGAACAGAAGCACAATGTTTGACATACATTTAAACATGACATATACATTCCATAAGGGGTGTTGACTAATGTGTATAATAGGAGGCTTAGGTATGGAGAATGTTGATGAAAATAATGCTGCTGGCGCTATAAAACATCTCTTTTTTCATTGGAAATAACTGCATTGTTTGGCGTTATTGATTACAGGCCATGTGCTTTAATAAAACAATGTAATGAGTATAACACAAATGGATATATCATGATAACACTGATTGCTAGAACAATTTGAGAATGCATCATACAATCCTTCAAAAGTTAATGCAGCAGCGTGATCATGATAAAAGAGAACAATTTAACCCAAACAATGAGAAGTGAACATTTGACATAACAGCCTATCAACACAGAGGAGCAATGCATCAAATGGCCATTGTTAGGCGGGGCCGCCGTTAATGATACAGTGCTGCTTTGACAGTGAACAAATTTACTTATGTCAACTGCCCGAAACACTAAATTGTAATCATTAACATTCAGATCAGTAAGTTTTTCCAAGTTACAGAGCAAAAAAGACATCTGAGCTTTGGTTTACATTGGAATACAAATCTGTGGAACAGTGGCAGAAACTTGTGTGGCACCACATGCCACACAACCGCTCCGCCTCTTTCCTTCCTCACAGCTATACAGATACATATACGGCTGTACAGTCATAAACAGCATCACCCGAAAAGCCGGTCATCTCCAAATAATGGCGAGTAAATGCAGACATCCTACTGGCAGAACTAGAGCTCTGTGGGACCTGCGAGCCCTGAGAGGAGCTCTGAGAGGAGCTGCAGAGGCCTGTCGGGGATGAATGCACCACTTTACCAACGAGGAGCTTTACAAAGCTTATATCATCTGTACTCCAAAGGCCTCCACAGTCACCAGATCGCACTCAGCTCCTTTGGGATGCAGCATGTGGATATATTAATATGGACCAAAATCTCAGAATGGAATGTTTCCAACAGCTTGTTTAATCTATGTAATGAAGAATTATGGCAGTTCTGAAGGACAAAAAAGGTTCAACCTGGTACAACGAAGGTGACCTAATTAGTGGCCGGTGAGTGTGTATCACCGGCCAGTGATTTCAATGGTTATTCTAAGTTTTTAATTGCACACCCAATGAGATAGCATTAAATGAAATGCTTTTTAACTCTACCGAGCATCATAGTGCATATTGACTTCTTTATTCTAATTTACAAGCAGAGTAATGCACCAGTTGGCAATTATTCAACTTGCCAATTGTGTCTCTGCCGTGAATACACAAACACACATGCTGTCAGTAATGAGGTCGCATTTTATTTAATTTATGGGACCGTAGCATTGAATAATTAGGTTAGCGGGCAGAATAATACTTTTTGCTTACAGGGATTACAGCTGGTTCAATGAGACAAACTGACTGCCTCACTTGTGTGGTTCAACTTTCATCATGACCGGGAATCTTTCATGCAGACGCAGCTTGTATCTACTTACTTTACTTCTCGTATTCATACCTATAAACAAAGAAGAAACGTTTTGCTGCATAGTGCAACATTAAGCAAATCATGTTAAGTTCATGTCCCATTTATGCTTTAGTGACGCTCTGGTAATTCATTCCCCTTATATACAATAGTACTCTAATGTGTACTGTAATGTAATTAAAACGTGCCACCTTTGAGGCTTCCTTCCCCGCATTGCACAAACTAAGGAAGCGCTCCAACCTGAATACCACGTTTTAAATGACATACAAACACTTTCCACGGTAACGCGGCGCTGCTCTTTGTTCCCCTGAGTTCACTCATTGCATTCAGTGTCACATTAATGCACCTCATCCAATCACAGCCATTTGGTGCATATGTTGCTAAGGCAAGTCCATAGAGGGCAATGGGGTGTGTCCCCACCGTATACCCGGTACTATTTGCGCAAAATATATGCTTTTCCTGCATCTCCTCTCCGCATGTCTCAACTGGGCTTGGACTTGATCCCAAAGAGGCGGGTGTAAGACACAGTTAGCCAATCACTGATAAAGTTAATGGGTGACATTGTAATTTTAGCGGCATAAAATACATTGAGATTTAGGCCAGCCCTTCGCAGCCCTACGCAGAGCGAGCACCAGCAGTGTCCTTCCAAGAAGACCCAACTTTACCATAGAAACTAGACAGTGCCGGCCAGAGCCTCTTGGGGGCCCTAAGAAGAATTTGATTTGGGGGCCCCCCTCCCACCACGCAGAGTCACCTGTGCTAGAAGATTATTGGCACAATTGTCACGCTATAATGTTATAGCGAAAATTATAAATGAATATAGTGAGGTTATAATACAAAACTACAAAATATAGTTTTGTATAATACAAAACTACAAAACTGAACAGCGGGCAGCGGTCAGCCAGAAACGTGGTCAAAAAGTAAAAAGAGAAGGAAAAAAAATTGAGTACAAGGCAGGAATCAAACCTGGATCTCTGGCTCCCTAAGTGGAGGCCTTACACCTGAGCTATTACTCATGCTTCTTAATAGATTGCAGACATTGTTTAATTACAGTCTACGTGAGGATTTATTTTTCACATGTATCTCTTTTCGGCGAGCCATTCTAATAGAAAGTACAATCAAATGAAACTGAAACGCTGCTTACAAGGATCTTTGGTTTCTGTGAATTGAACATGAAACATGTCAAAACAGGATGGAGATTCAAGGGTAAGGGTTGATAACTTTGCTTGATTAGGGTCGGCGGCTAGGACTTGCTTTTATTATTGCTCCCCCCCACTCCTAATGATGAGCATCGAGAAAATTCTGAGTTTGGCGGAGAGTCTCCCAACGGCAGAGATGGCGTGGGCAGATGACAGCCTCAGACTACAAACGAGAGCGCACACGGGGACAGTCTCATCCGTCACGCATGAAATGATCGAGTCTCCGAGACGCGCCCCCCTAAGACGGCGCGCCATTCGCACAGGCACACATGCATGGATCTTAACGTGCATTCACTCAGCCGAGTGTGACATCCATGAATCCAGGGCCCTTGACAGAAGGCACACACACACACACACACACACACAGGCGCCGTCAAACTAGCCTGTCTATGGCTTCGGACTATTTATAAGGACCAAAGTGCGTCTTTACCAACAGTGGCAGGCCACCCATGAGTACGACCAGACATATGAAGTCTTGATTGTTACCAGCCCTTCCTGTACTACTCATCTTCATAAAAAAGGCTATTGATGAGGGTGACATCATGTGATTCTGCTTAATGTTTTTTTAAATCTCTGCCTCTGATGGAGGAAATTGACATAAGTTTGGAAAAAAGACCGATCCAAGAAATGGACAGCCACATGTGACAGATGTCATGGCTATGCCACGGTGTTCGCTAGAGGGCCTGGAGGAAAACATGGAGGTCAGCTCAGAGTAGTACAAAGGTCACTCATCGTTGTGTTTTTAGACCATCGGTGAAGCGTTTCAGGGTTCGAGTAAAATGTTGCTAATACTTCAGCACAGCCTTTTGCAAAACGTTTGCAAGCTCCCAGGAACAACTGTGAGCCCCAAACACCCTTCTGCTTGGACTTATATATTCTAATCAACGGATGCTTTTATATTGATGCTAAATGTAAAATACACCAAACTGAATCAAGAGTTATTTTCAGTCCACCATCCATGTGTGTCTATGGAAGCGCTTACTCTTCAGGTCGCAGAAAATTGCAGGATTAAGGAGAAGACAAAAGTATTGGAGAGATGGGGTGAACTCATGTTGAGAATAGGTCATACTACTAGTTAATGCTTTAGCCAGTCAGCAAACCGTAGATGCGGTCGTGAGCCGTTGGCTGCAGTTAAAAACAGGTGCTCTCCATCTGCGACATGTCAAACGCACAGTGTCAAACGGTTATTTTAGGCTACTTAGCAGAATAAGCAGCTGTTGCCAAATGCTGGAACACGCACTCATCCTGCTGAATGGTCACAGGCCTACAGTTTGCCTTGCACTTCAACCTTTGGTATGGAAAAGTCTGGCCCTTGTGTCAGCGTGGAGGCCCCAGGTGAAATGGTACTGTTGGTTCATGTTTCTCATGCTACACTGGTGTTCCTTGAAAATGAGTGACTGTACACAAATCACATAAACTACCATGTTTTTAACAAACAAACGGGGCAGTATTAAAGAAAAGGTTCAGGGAATATTCTGGGATAAACCCATCGACAACAATACAGCGCCATGTTTACTAACAGCAGAGGGGTCCATTCAGGACGCAATCGCCCACAGCACGCTGGGTAGAACCTCCACAAAACAAACAAAGCAGATTCTAAGAGAAAGGTCGGTGCAGCGTTATGGCCGTCATGCGTGAGTCGACATGGACATCTTATTCTCGGTGGCTCACTATTTATTCAAATCTTTCATTCATTTCTTTTTCCCCCTCAGTGCCCGTTACAGTCTCGTTGTGTGCCGTGCATGCAGAAAACAACGTGCTTACCCTGTGATGCGCGGGAGCGTGTCAGTGGAGAAGAGGGCGAGTGCCGGTTTGTCCCGCTCTATGAGCCATAGGGTGTACTGCCCACTTTGCTTGGGATGGAGGAACACAGCCATGTCGAGGCTACAGGGGCCCTGGCCCCCCCACAGCCAGGGACTCAGCACCCAGGGGCCACCGAAGGCAGAGCTGTTCACCCAGAAGAACTGTCCTGAAGGAGAGAGAAGGAAGACAGAGACACGTTGCACCAGGACGCACAGAAAGAGTTGATCAGCAGTATAGTGAGGAAACTTGGGAGAACCAGTTATGAAACTCATGAACGTCGTGTGTTGCCACACAGAGGTGTGATTTCACATAGTTTGGAGGCAATGGCTGAGAGGAGCACTTGATGAAAATTCATGAAATAAATCTGCTTTGAAAAAGTGCAGTCAGTGACAACCGTTGGCCCAAAATATGAAAGAGTGGGAAGCGGGTGAAAAATCAAAGCACTTTTTTCTCCTTGCTTTGATATGAAGTCCCATTTCACTTTAGAATCTATTGCGTTCATTCAAGCAGGAGGTTCATCAGAAGCTGAACGTTGTGTGTGTGTGTGTGGGGGGGGGTGTGTGTGTTGGTGTGTAGGGGTGGAAGCTCAGAGAATCTCAAATTGAAAGGAGAAAAATCTAATTTGAATATGCTGTTGAGAAAAGGAGCGTTTTGCCAAAAGGGAGAGCGGTCCTACGAGGCTGTTGTCAGATGGCGTGGTCAGCTCGCTGCACATACTTGGAAATGTTATCATTTGATTTCTGTATTCCTTTTTCCTTTCTCTTCCTGAGATGAATTCTACGTCTCTGATTCTGTCTTTTATAACACCGATCCTTGTCCTGTAAATACTGTATATTATAACCACATATGCATAGTTGCATGTTCAAAGTGACACATGATTGATCAGCAAAATTTTGAAAAAAAGTGAATTGTCTTGGGAAATACTTTTTGTCTTTTTCATGTTCATAATGTGGCATCTACACACACATTTCACATACTTACTGTTACATACTGTTCAAAAGGCATAGTTTCTCATACCGTCTTTGTTGCTGATTCTGTATTTCTCTGAAAGTCAAAAAGCCTTTCTTTAAAGGCAGCGTTGGTGATCTTCTCTCGCTAGTTTCTAAAGAGGACAGGCCCTAACTTCCAACACCTCTCCTGAAAAAGCCGGGTCGGCTCTGATTGGCTTGAAAGAAAAATATAGCGCACCTTAAATAGTGTTTTTTCAAGATGCATGTCACATGACAATAGGAGCAATCTCTCAATGGCTTGATGAATACCAGTTTTGGATAAAGAACAGACATTGGTAGGGCATTCCAGATAACCAAACCTATCGGCACACATACTGAAAAGCAACGTTTCTTTATGAGGGGTAAAAGGAAAGACAAGTCAATCTGTAAATAGGCAATTTCCCATCCCTCCTGTCATCCACTCATTTTTCCCTTTTCCCTGAGGCTGCTGCAGTACTGGCACATTCGGAAGCCTTCAAATTGGGAGTTCTGCAGCTAAGCCTCATTGGCTCTCCCTCCCACATTTGCATGCATGTTACACAAAGGGTCCAGACCATTTGGCAAGGACAAACAGAGTGCTTACAATGCGTTTGCCGGCAGCGTGGACTGGATGGATTTACTACACACCCAGCAGCCATTTGATATAAAGGCCTTAGGACTCGGCCACAGAGCTTTGTGTCTGAAGAAGTAAAGCCATTAACTCCAGTTTCCCAGTTCAAATAAGATGAAGAAATACCTGCTGGGGAGCAATTATTGGAAGGGTACAAATTATAACGCAAGTGCAAAGGATAGACCGCAATTCCGTAAGTGGAACTGATCCTCGACTCTACCTGTAAGTACTGCTGCCTAACAGAGCTCGATGGCCTCATTTACTGCATCACAGGGCTTGTTTCAGCAGATTATCCATCACAATCTGCATGGAGCAACGTGATCGTTGCTGGTTGGCCTGTCGCAATATGCCATGAAATTGAAATCACGTGCAATCATTTTTGGGCGCTGCAATATTCATTTTACATACAAATGGACGTTGGCAACATTTACGTTGATCGCGATAAAGAAGTTCCAATGGACTTGATTACGAAGGCACAATGCTCGGCTTCAGTTTGGGAACAGTTTGGCTTTAAGCCGATTGAGAGAGGAGAGCCAATCAGTGTGAACGAGCCGAACAGGCAACACAACTAAGCTAAAATCTCACCCAAAGCAACAACCACCCGCCCGCCTTTAACCTGAACTACTGTCGGTTCCTCCGGACTCCTCGTTGGCCTCTTTGGCCGGCAGGAACGTAGGGCAATAATATTGCATATCGCGATGTGATACTGTGTCAGCCCTAGTTGGTGGAGGTTGAGCATTACAGACAACATGGTTTTGAAGCCAGCTTTGCATTAAAAACGGAATTATTACACCTGGATTGGTTTCCTTGAATGTCGACCGTACTGATGATGGTTCGTGGGGATCCACTGGAGGTAGGCACCATCCAATAATACATACTGTAACAGGACCTAAACAGTATTAGAGTTCCATTTTAAAAGAAAGGCTTTTCAATTTAAAGTGAAAATGAGGCTCTGTTCCTGGACGGAACGTTGTTTATAAAGTAGACAAGCCCCCAAAAAGGAGAACGATTTGAATCCAAAGTGGAATTAGTTTTCCGTATCAATAAGTCGTCTTTTTACCTCTCTGCGATTGAAGACTCTAAACTGAGGCTCTTGTTGACATAGCCTAGCAAATCAGGCAATTGTTGATTTGAATAGAATTCCCACAGATAATAATACTGCACCAAGAGGCCTGGAAGAGGGAGGAAAACAAGCCATTCAAAGTGTATTCTGTGCCCAATCTTCTTATAACATTATGCATTTACCAAACATAAACAAGCTTTCGGGCTCCCAACCATTGGACTGGCTCACATTTCAATTTACAAACCGTTCAGTGGAGCAGCAAACCGCTTCCACGGTGGAGGGATGCTGTAGATGTTGTTCAGCATGCCAATAAGCAGCCTTCGTGAGATGGTGTATTGTTATTGGTTCTTTCTTTAGAATGGTTTTCTGACAGTGATTTTAATTGTAAACCTTCCATAAGTGACTTTCTTTGGCCGATTGGGGGCAGCGGAAACAAGTCGTAAACATTGATCATCATCACACCTGTTGATATGGTTAATAAACTAGTTTTCAAACAGTTGCTTCATCCATCTGTTACAGTGCAGCACAATTAGTTTGAAACCAATTTTAGTATCTGGTGATGAACACCATATGCCAACATCCTCTAGCAAGCAAGTAGGAATGCAGACACTGCAAGGTAAATCTGGCTGACAATCCATTCAAAAATTACATTTTACTAAAAACATTGAGTTGATACGATTTAAGAACAACGATATGTTTGGCAATTTTTTTTCGAGATATTCTTATATCGATTTGAGCTGTGCATCCAACTATCACTCCATTCTATTGTACTACCCTGAATAGTGGGTTAGCATCGAAGGCACTTGTATATATTGAATACCGCTGTTATGCCCATTGAAAAGTTCTCAAAATATCTTCTATTGGTCCAAAATAAAGTGCTAGATGTTCCTAACCCCTCTGCAGTTAAAATAAAATTAATCAAGATTGCTTATTGTCCTTAATAGATAAGAGGGAAAAGATTTACCACCCACATGACATTCAGGGAATCTAAGGGTTACCATGCTTTGGCATTCAGGGGCTTTCTGCTCTGGAAGTCCATGACAGAGGATCTGAAATCTTCCTGAATCAGTAACTTTTTTTCAGGGATTCAAGGATGATTTATGATCATTTGGCAACAGACGGTTAGATTTTCAGCCCAGCCCCTTTATGTTAGTCAACACAAAAGGACAAAATAGTGCATTTTTCTTTTCAATTTGCATCAGGACGAATGTGAACAGCAGAAACTAAAACAATTCTTTGGGCCGAGCACCAGGGGAACGTTGGAGCAACGAGTCCCCCTTCTCTCTTCCCACCGCACTCCTGTACTTTGTCCGGCCCTTTGTCTTGTAGTCCACCCGACAAGTGCAGCCTGATTCACGATTGCACATTGCAGACTTGGCCTCTGTAGGGATTTGGGCAGAAAACACACTAACCTCCCTCAGGTAATTTTTCAGACTGTGGCCGACTGGCTAGGGGAACAGCTCACGGTCCCAGCTGGGTTAGTTCCAGTCTTGGCTCTCCTCCTTTCAGTGGTGTTTGGTCCGGCCGAGAGGCAGGGCAATCAACCATTATCCAATCCTCACACAGGATGTTCTTCCTGAGGCAGCTGAGGAAACTCAACCTGCCAAAGACGATGATGGTGCAGTTCTACAGGGCCATCATGGACTCCATCTTCTGCTCCTCAGTCACCGTCTGGTACGCTGCAGCCACGGCCAAGGACAAGGGGAGGCTATTTCATAATCCTCTATTTTACATGTAAATTAAACATGCATTTACTGCTACATACTACATAAAGGCCATGCTTCCAGTGTGCTTGACTCAACCTGTGTTTGGATGGCAGACACATTTAATAGTTCAGTGCTTCATAACCAGAAAAGAGGAAAGCCTTGAGGACAACTGGAGACATAAAGACTATTGTTTTGTTATAGCTCTCCTGTCTCAAGCAGAGGCCCCATAGCTGCCCATTTGCTCCCAGGTTTTTTTTTTTTTATAATTTTACATGTAGCATTACAAAATGAACTGACATTGGCTCTGAAAATTACATGCAGGCTTAAATGTACGTAAAATAAGGCGTCTTGGTTTGGCATAAATGTTGGAATCTTAGTGGAGTCGATGTTGATCCGTATGTTTATCACCTATAGCAGTGCAGACATGAGCACTGACGCTCCCTCCCTCGAACCTGTGCAGCAGCCAAGTCATCTGTTGTCAGAAGGTGGTGGATCCAGGCGCGATGGCGCGAAAATTTAGATGGTCAGGAGCATCAGAATGTCTAACTTGATTCAGTGCTATATCGGAACCGCTTAGATGACGTATTTCCTCTGCACTTAGTTTTTATTTTCATATTTCACTGGGTATGTTTGCTCAAAAGATCTGTGCTTTTTTCGTATCTGCTTTCAATAATTGCCTCGATCTCTGAATCCATGAGACATAGCGGCTTTAAACTCACTCTGGTAAGCATTTATTTCGAAGAAAATACTTTTGCTGATTAAAAGCTGCTGTGTGAGCGTTCGTTGGGTCTTCCTACTAAGCAACATAACAGGAGTTCTGTGGTCGGCCAACCAAGATTCTGTTGGGTCTGTGTATACTGTGGTGGTCCTTCCTGGACTAATAGGTTCAACAGGTCTTAATGTTTTGTCTTAATTCCCCCCGTTGAACGTGTGTAAATACTTGTAATACCGCATATGTATGTGTATAATTTATATAATATATTATATATATAATGTTCATTTGATTTTATAGTAAATGGGATAAACTAAAGGTGTTACAGATGGCTGCGGTATTTGTTGTGCAGCAGCAGCAGCAGGAATTCTGCCAATTTGCCAATCACGTAAATTCTAGTAATTTCTGCTGTTTTTCTTTTTCATTTCAATGGTCTTATCTGGACCGCTTTGATTTCCCTTTTTTCTTTGTTGTCATGGACTGAACAGCTGGAGATCGGATGTTGTTGTTGCTTTGCTGAGCACTAAAAAAAATATCTTGATGTCAACAGCAACATTACCGCAGAGCAGGAGTGGAGAGCATCAGGCGAGTACATCGAGGGCTCTACAATGCACCTACAGAACCTTACAACCTTACAACAATGAAACGTCCGTACTGCAGAAAGCTAAATATCTAATGTTGATTTCTTTCCCACAAGCAATATTTTTCTTTGAGGTAAAAATTTTGCTCTAACACCCTCACGCGTGCTTTCTAAACATTAGTGTACCGAAAAGAAAACAAGGTGAAACGGATTGAAAAGAAATAAATAACTCAAAACAAAATTCCTGAGACAATTTCGGTTTTCTATTGCAGCAAATCATGCAATCATAACTCATTGTGTAGCTGTACTGCAATTACCACCTCATTGAAAAAATATAAAGCACATTTTTTTAGTGATGAATTACAATAACAAAAGCAAAACAACAAAGGGACCCTTATCGTGCCGATGGGGGCGTAAGGGAAAAACAAAACGGGATGTGCGAGTGGTTTATTGTTGCTCATGTCCGTGTTCCACTTTGAGTCTTTGACTTGGTGTATTTGGTATTTAATGAGCTGTCTGAAAAGAGATGTATGCGGTACAATGCCTTGTATGGCCCCATCATTAAAGGGCCAGGAAGTCAGTGTCTCGTTTAATGCCACTGATGAATTAGACTGCACATGAAATGATTTAAAGCTCCAGCACTTCACGTCAGACAAGCTGGAGCCCTCTGCTAATTATCCTCGTTAGAATTCTCCAAATGATCCCATATGCCTCGAGTCTTTCCCGACCCATTGTTTCTTCCACACTTGTCAACAAAACATGTAAGGAAAAAAAAAATCTCTACATAATTCATTTTACTTTTTTTGAAGAACTTTTGTCACTGTGTTTACTTTAAGAAAAAAATGAATTTTGTCCAATAAGGATTTCATTTTAGAGCAAGAAAATGAGAAACAATCTTTTGCAGATTGTAAATGCAAAAATCGGATAGATTTCGCAATTGATGATACAGGTCTGTGATTCATTATCACTTACTGGCAAATACAGAAACAAAAGACAATGGATCAAAAGTTCTGATTAGAAACTTTGAATTGCCACGTGGTTTTAATGTAGTACATAAGTAGTCAGACCATTATGACAAATACAAATTGATTCTCACTCCAGATTGTGCATAGTGGTACAACACAGGATAACACACACACAAACAGACCCACATCTTCCTTCATCTTGTTGACAGTACAGGAGCGTTCCCGTTAACACCAGGGATCTTGTGGTGTGCGTCGTCTTTTTCCATTGCCATACATTCTGCGGCTGCTTCCTACACCGTCTGCAGTGGGTGGTTTCCATGAGGACTTCATGCACTCAGTCTCTGTATTTGTGTGTGCCAGGATGTGCGTCTCTGTCAGTCTGCCCGTGGCTCTTCCACAGCACTCGACCTTCTATTTCTGCATCATACCGATGTGTACGATCAAAGCCTTGCATAGCCGATTCTATAACGTCAATAACGGCCGAATCAATCCTCCTCCTTATGGGCTCTTCCACTACTCCGGTTTGGATTCGAGTTTTGATGAGCCTATGATTATAAACTGTTCTTCTCTTGATATGTAATGTATGAATTAATGTAAATCACAATACACAAAACGGCGAACACACAGCAGGACTGACGTGTTACACCGCAGTTTAACTCCACAAAGCACGCAAAGACTTCTATACAGACTTTAGAGGATCTGAGCGTATACAAGTTTAAACAACAAACAAAAACAAGAAGTAGTATTTTAAAATCAATTCGGTTTTATTGGAAGCCAGTGAAGTGAGGCTAAGACAGGAGTAATGTGCTCAAACCTTTTGGACTCTTTGTTGTTCAGCAAAAGGTGCATTGCAGTAATCAATTCTACTGGTAACAAAAGCATGAACAAGCTTTTTAGAGTCTGACTGTGACATAAAGCGTCTAACTTTAAAAATATTTCTGAGATGATAGAAAGCAGTCTTGTAGTTATTCCTTTGTTGGTGGTGGTTGTTGGCTGGTTGGTTCGTTGTTTGGGGAGGGGGGGGGGGGGGGCGGCACCACCAAACATTTGTACTTAGGGGACCCAAATGGCTAGCGCCGGCCCTGATTATATGCATGTGGTGATGCGGACCACTGAGAGCGTGATGACACAGGGATGAAGGGTTAAGACTGCACACCGTTACACTGTGTTACTCTGCCGGGGCCGAGCCAAAGTAAACAAGCAAGTCAACAAAGAGCGTGAGCCGCGGTTTCAACAGGGTTAGAGGTGGACCGTCAGCCTCAGAGTGTCTGCGCCCGCCATGCGGACTGATTAAGTCTGCTTGTTTATAGAAAGAGCCAATACCCAACGCAGCCAAAAGGCTCTGTCCCAAATGTGATGCCTCAGGCCATCCGCTAAAGATGTCGGCTGCTGCCAAAATGGGTCTTTTTGCAAAGGGGGCTCAGGAGAAAAGCATAATACACATAACTGCAAGTGGATGATGGTGGTACATTTGTAAAAGTAAAAATCACACGTCAGAAGCAACTTCTGTCTTGAGCCAATCCAGCAGGTTTTGCCTGACCTTTAGTCATGGGCGGCACAGACTGTTTTGTAGAATCCATGAACATCTTGCTGACTTGATAACACCTCTTCTCAGTGAAACCATTTACAACGTGTTTTTCCCCTAGCGGGCCCATTCAGCGACCAAGCATGGGGTTACCTGGGAACACCTTGTTTGCATTTTCGGCAATATTTTCATATTCTATTCATTTTTTTTCTCCATACAATTAAATGCAACAACAACGCTTGTGGTATTATTATGGGAGTTACAAACATACTCCCTGCTCCCTGCAGCGGCCTATTTAAGTAACCAAACCAAACAAGCTGCTTAAAAAGACACGGCTGGCTGCGCCGTTTGCACAGACCACAGCGCGCAGCCCTTTTGGACAAACCTTTCACATCTTCACTTATGGAAATGCACACTGGGAAATGCTTTTCTTTCCCTCAACAGTCCATAGTTTCTTCACAGGTCAGAATCACCAAGTCCTCTCGTCCAACATCCGTTTTTCATTAAAAGTAAAAAAAAAAATAACCTCTATTGTTTTCCCTTCCAATCTTGTCAGTAGGACTTTTGGTGACGACACACACACCTGTAGAGGTGATTTCGAAAGGAGGCCTACAGAGAATAAAATTGAACAAAGTAAAATCCAATATTTATTTTATTGAATTTATAAAAACTTTTCACGAGATAAAAATAATGTGTGTTTGGCCTATAAACATCAAGTGTCCGGGATAAATAGTCTATAAATGCAGGTTACAAGGATAATATTAAAGGGCCTATATTATGGAAAAATCAGTTTTTCTGGGATTTGGGGTGTTATTGTGTGTCTCTGGTGCTTCCACACGCATACAAACTACAAACTACAAAAAAACCATCAATGCTGTTTTGAGTGAGATACGGGTTTCTGAATTGATCCCCTCCCTTCAGCCTCTCGGGGAACTGTTCACAATCGCCATGGTTTTCTACGTCACAAACCTAGATATTTGAATATTCCCACCCCCTCCAGTCCCGTTTTCCAATCAGAGCCCGCCGATGCCGCTACCGGTCGATGTTCTGGTGTTCAGGGTCATTTCAAAAATGTTTGTCCAAAGTCACAACCAAAAAGATTGCAACTGTACGCTGTGTGCTGTGTACTCTGGTCCATAAGGAAACAAACAATCCCCTCAGCAAAAAGGTCATGAAGCTCACACGGACAAACCTCTCACTCACATAGAAATGAGTCAAAAAAGTCAAACTCAAAAAGAAATGCAGTAAAAGTACTGGAAACTACCAAAGAGAGAAATCGTCAAAGGGCTCGTTGAGGGTACTGAGTGGACCGGTCACTCAGGCTTTTGCCTGGCAAGATCCACCAGCTGAGAGAAATATACAAAGAACTTTTACTGCCTTTGTAATTGAGACAAAGATGAATGAATACATAAATTAGTAGATCCTATGAGCGGAAAAAAGCAGCCGAGCATTAATGAAAAAAAAAAAGAAAAATGCCTCTCAGCAGTGAAACTCGTAACCATGACGTCTGTGGGATAAGATCGCTTGTTGAGCACTCCTTGAGGCTGAGATATTATTGAACATTAGAAGGAGATTGTTGTAATGAATCCATTGAGGACTTTGCCATTTGTTTTCATCCCTTTCTTGTGCCTCTTTCAACTCTCCTTGTCCAAATGTGACAGGAGTGTTCCATCTGCATTTAGGTGTGCACGCACAATTAATTCACCAAAATGATAATGAACGCGTCTGCACAAGTGCCACTATTCTTCCTCCGTGTGGGTTTTACGGGTACGTGTCATAGTCCAGGATGACCGACGGGGGACCAGCCACGGACGATGGGGCCGGGGGGGGGGGGGGGGGGGGGGGGTCAGCCAGCAGCCTTCCTGGCACCTTCGAGGCGACGGCGGATCACGATCCACTGGGGGAAAGTCCACAGCTTCCTTCCCGCTGCCAGCGCCTCCTTCCCTGCTCACAAATCCCAAAGCTGCTCTCTGACAAGAGGCCTGGCAGCAGCATGATGTGCGCGTGCAGCCGGCCAGGTGGAGAAGGCTCTGTGCTTTAACAGACCGGATGTCTAGTAGCTGTGTGCCCGCAAGGAGATATGCAATGCAGCTTAACAACAATAACTTTCTATCTATCTTACACATGACACTCATTTTCCAAAACATTAACTATAACATGCTAATATCACTACAGGTGGAACAAAAACACAAGTAAGGAAGAAAAAAAATGATAACTTTAGAGATCAACTTGTAATGCTTGGACCTGGTGTCTTATGGTGTTTAAATACTAATGAAATGACAAATTGAATATTCTGACAGTAGAAAGTAGAAGGCAGCATGCAGCTTTGTTTCTGGTATAACTAGAAGTGTGTCTTATTCTCCCTGGTTCTATTTGAAGAATTGTGGATGAGTAAACTTTCTTCCACACGTCTGTGCAAACACATTTGTGCGTCACGTTTTCAGTGTCCGGCTTATTGACCAAAAACATGCTGAATATTGTAGGTGGCATGCTAGTCTATGAAATAAAAGATACTCATTTATGTCATTAACCATATTTCCTTCACTGCTTTGTTGTTCTTGCTAAATTACATTATGGATTGGAAATAACCAAAAATAAACTGAGTGGTTTCCCTGTAAACATCACAGCCCTAGTACTCTGAGAAGGAAGTACTTGAATAAGGGTGGTCATTGTGTCGGCCTCTCTGCACAGGCGTAATTGTTACTACTGAGACATAATGATGTAATGATAGCCTCAAGCCCTGCATGTTATTAAAAAAAAAGAAACACAATGCACATATAGAAACTGTGGGGAAAACACCAAATGTTGCATTGGCAACATGGTTGTTCAATGGGGCCAGTTTTACAGTATAAGAAAATCGGTAACTTTAGGGGACATTTAATAAGTTAAGACTAGCATTCTCTCCACTGGCAGCACTGTGCAACTAGTGATTCCAACCTTCTGTATAAGTCTGTATGAATAAGTCTAGATAGGGCATGATGGTCATTTAGTAAACAATGGTCCCTTTAGAGGCAAATAGACCGTAAAGCAGAGTGTGCTTAACGGCCGGCTTACTGTGATCGTCAGGTCTCTGCTGCTATCAGAACAATGAACGTCTCTACATCACTCGTCTGCACCAAAAATACGCCAACGTCCTATCAGCACTTGCCAAAAAGCCAACGGCTGCAATCAAAGATGGCACTGGCTAAATCAAGGCTTCAAATTGGCAGTCTGCAAATCAATTGTTGACGTCGCAACGACTTCATTCACTCCTAAAATACAGAGCAAGGTAATACTGCTTGATGTTGGCCGTTAAATGCTTCCTCTGAACAAAAACTGTTCGTCCGGCTGTCAATAGCCGAGTTCTCATGGCTTCACACCAAGCACTGTCAAAGAAGACCCAGCGTTCCCCCTACCATTAGAACGTCCCCCCAGCTCCACCTGACCGAATATCCTCACGGATGGTGTTTTGCTAAATGGCGGTCTCCTGGCACTGGTGCTCGTGTGTCCACCTGATGATACAGGGGGCGCTCTTGCAGACACGTGCCATTGATGAGAAAAAAAACGGTGAACTGCTGTCATTTTGAGCCACCCTCCATCAGGGAGCAAAATCAGAGAGCAGGAGCGTGCTGTCACGCTCAACGGGTGCCTCGCTTTTATTGTCAGATGGCAGACACTCCTTGCGGCAGGTGGTAAATTTGCCGGCGCCAAGACAACGACACGGAGACACGCGGGGAGTTTGTGGCGTGCGTGAGCTGACACACGTTAGCTCAAGTCCCTTTGTTCTTCTCAACTACTCGATTCGCACTCTCCGGCAACAACTTTGGACTTGAAACACAAGCTTTCAGACTTCCAGCAGGAGCTATTGGTAAACACTTCAGAGAGTCTAGATCGGTCAAGAGGCCATTTGCTTTTTTTTCCCCTCAAGGAACATGAGTTGGGCGTATGACTAATGACACGTACCTCGGATGCTCGTTTTGAATTTGAACTGTCTATTGCTTAGCTTAACCGTTGTACTGTATGATCTCTGTCAGAGGAGCATGGAATCTTATAATCATATTTCACAAGGGGGCACAAGACAAGAGTGATTCATATTGAACACAAATAATAGGTATGTAATTAATACCTCACACATTTTTATTCTGGGAGGCAGTTACTCGTGGTTTTACGAATAGTACTGTACAATTAAAGGTTGTCATCTTTAATATTTGATTCATTTATATATAATATACACAAAATCTGTTGTTACTATGCGTCAACATGAAATCCAATAATGAAGGCTTAATTCTAGAGAATATTCTTATGATTAACATCATTTGGCTTCTACATTTCTGCGATATCGGAATACAGTGAACCCTCGCTGTATCGCGGTTCACCATTCGCGGTCTTGCGGTTTAATATGGACACGTACGTAAAACAGAAGAAAAAAGAGCAACAACAACTACCGATAACAATGTTCTTCTCTCGAAAAAACACACCTGCACCGCTGCCTTTAGAAGAAAAAAACGCTACAGAGCGGATCAGGATGCAGCGGCTCATCAGAAGACCAGTGAAATACACGCGAGTAATATTTGTCCTACTGTACAGTACTTTGTTTTCAGTGTACAGTGGGGTTTTTTTCATAATCATTTTTCATTGTCTCCCATTCTAATCAGATGACTCGGGTCGCGGTGGGCCGGTGCTGATCTCCGCAATTTGATGCCTTCAGTTTGTGTTGATTAAAATTATTATTTTAGTAGTTATTTGTTTTGTAGTTATACATGTATACAGTACTTTTATTTGTTCTTGTTTTGTTCTTTGGTTTCAACTTATTTCATTGTATAATAATTGTAAAAAAAATTAAGGTTTCTACTTCGCAGATTTCGCCTATCCCGGGTCCTTTTTGGAACGTAACCCCCGCGAAAAATGAGGGTTTACTGTACTTTTTTAAAGACAGTCATTATTTCATGGCCTATTGACAGTTTTATAAGACGTAGCATTGGTCATCATGGGTCTCGGTGAGGGTGTGATGTTGATAAGTGTCGTCTTCTGGACAAATGAGAGCATTGGGGGGCGGGCCTAAGACTGGTCCTCAAGCCCCGATAAATCAACTGGTACAAGTCTTACATGAACTTTTTGTTTTAGAAGTCTCTTCCAGTCGGAGTCGACAGAACAAGTTATTAATAACCACTACTGTTGTATTTTTACACTCAAGATGCGAGAACGAGCTGCTCTTGATGTGGGTCACCCAGCCATGGGTTCTACCTCCAGTGCTTATTAACAATAAGCATTATGAACAATGTACTGAAAACCATTTTCATAATACACATATTAAATTGCTATTACACAGAAGGTGCTCGTTATCACGTAAATCATTTTGATATAACAAACTGGATTAAAAAAAATTGAGATTTACAAGAAATATTTTAATTGCTACGGTGTTAATAAGCATCCCGTTAGTTATTTCAAAAGTAGTGCAAACCCTATTTCATCATCATCATCATCATTGTAATGTTGTCACTAGTAATTAGCTACCCTGCCAAACAGGCTGTTTTAAATGATGTGTGTTCATGCAGAGCAAAGTCACTTACAGTTTGCCCCCTGGATTCCCATAATGTCTGAGGTAAATATGTTGAACTGTAATGGAGAAGAAAATCATGTATAATGGATACTGTGTAAGAAGTCAAAAGCAGCCGTTTGCCATCTCCCTACACATCCTATCCTGTGTCCCTGCGGGGGAACAATGGGTCTGAAGAAAGCTGGCTTTTATGTTAATAACACTTCAAATAAAACAGCAGGAATAGGCACCAGCAGATATTGTATTAATTTGCTATGATAAGTAAACTAATATTTTGTGTCATCAAGTCAGCCCCATTACAGAAACAAACAGCATCGGCGCTTTAGATTACACACACACACAGAGAAAATAAAAAACAGTGTACAGGTCAAATAGGCTGTTGTCTGAAATGAACCCGGGCCTCGATGCATGCTGCACAATAGCAGAGAATTCATTCATTGCATTTGTGCCGTTTGCTTAAACAGGAGAGGACAACGGTAGAAGGCAGCAACAAGCTGAGCAAAAGACATTGCCGCTTTTTTTTTTTGTAACACTGCCACATTTAAATTCCATTGCAATAAAAAGCAACACTTTAATGATCTTGTTTAGTTTTGTGCTGTTATGCAAACTTGAAATGAATAAGGCATGCGTCTACGATGTAGAACATAAGGATCAGAGCAGCACTGCCCGGAGGTACAAAGGATTCATCAACATGACTCATGAACAAGCTACTGGCCTTTTTTCCCTGCAGGGCAGAATATGCCATCTTTACAGGAGCCAACATATTTCTTTATGCACTAGCAGTGAGCCAAGCCTAACACTGGAGGCCTGAATCCATCCGTGTTGCCGTTTTAATGCGCCCCTTTGAGAGCCACTCATTCCTCTCCCCACCTCTCTGGTGCCGACGGTTCATTTATGTTTGTAGGGTAAGGAGAGGATGGTGTGATCGCCATGGTAACGGATCTGGCTTGCTTCCACCGACGGCGGACACTTTTGGGTTGCAGCCAGTAATAACAATTCAGTTCATCCACAAAAGCCCAGAGTGCGCTAAAAGACAAAAAGGTCAGATCGCGTGGAGAGACAAAGGGGGGCGGACAAGCCCCTACCTCTTCGTCAGCGATCTGAATCTTTGTTGTGGACGTTACGAATCCCGATAGAAAACAGCCGCGCCGAGGGTAATCCAGCTGTGCAAATAGTGAGAGCAATATGAGAAATATGAGAAAACGATTATTCTTTACCACAGGTTGTCTAGTGGAGTCTGATTAGTGAGTCTTGTTTTTCTTCTTTGGTGTTGTCCTTGAACAGTTTTTCATCCGTGCAAAATCATAATACCACTGCGTCCAGTCATTTCGGGTGGCCAACAGAAAAAGATTTTTATTCATTTGAAGGCCAAGAGCAGGTGTGGATTTCAGCATCTCTTGATAACGCAGAGATATACAGGACTGAAGTGTGAACTTTGCATTATTTATTTATTTGTGTTGGTTCTCCAACCGGAACACACAACTTATATGGTTTCTTTTCCAATGTTTTGCTACATTTGTCTTTTATATAATAGCAATTCATTAATCCCCAGCTAATAAGGGCTAGAGGCCTTCGCGGCTCCTCCTCCCCTGTGTCCGTCCCACGTTTTTGACCGTGGCAACTAGCGGGGCACAGATTCCTCCTCTCCCTCTGGCATCCTAGTCCTTGGTATTTCCAACAGTTGCCCTGTCGGTCTGGCATTTAGGGCAATGGCTGATGGACACTAATAGGGGCTTGGCTCCTCCACCATTAGCCTGAAGAGAACCCTTGTCACCGACCATGTGATCAGTTGGCTGATCTAAAGGTGTCTAACTACATGGCTGACAGATCCAGGATGTCTTAAGGCAGATTATTTGCAACCCTAAAACTAGAGACCATCTTGTCATCGGGTAGCCACATCTGCCAGGTGTGTAACGTAAACCCGTTTCCCACTTTCTACCACTCTACCTTGCAGCACCCTCCCGGGAACACTTCCATCTTCCAACTCAGCATTCACTTTGATCTCAACTACACCCCTGCAGTGACAAGATCTGTCTGAAGACGGAAGTACATAGGCAGCTGCTAAAGTACTTACCGACGCTTCCGTTGGATTTAAGAGGTGTAGTGGGATCCTCCAGAGCCACATTTGCAATTAACACACACACACCAACGTATCAACGGCTCACGTCAACGCAACTGTAGATATGCACCATGGCAGCGCCTCTGTGTGTGTCTGTGTGTATATATATTTTTTAGTATAAGACAGCACATGCTTGAAATGGTCTTACCAAGTTTTAGGAAGTGAGATGACTAGTAAGACAAGTCTTGCCCCGCCAACTGAGACGTCCTTCTTTCCAGGTGCTGTTGCACAACAGCACCTGGAAAGAAGCTTTTGGAAGTTGCTGGAACCAACTGCCATCCACCTCGTTGACTTATTGATTTGCAGAAACTTCTGGCTGCAGCTAAAAAAAACATAATAGTCCGCCCGCACAATTCCTCAGCCTCAGTGAAGACAAGCTTCTGCAACTTCACGTTTAGTTTATTGCTCACAGTGGTGTAAACTGCGTTAGTGTGTAAAATGGAGTAAAATGTTTCTGCAGGAGGCTGATGGAGGTAGTTGATCAGTACCAGTTTACTTGGCCTTTTTGCTGATAACTCTGAGAAGGTTTACAGGATGCAGAGCAAATTACACTGTTAATTTAAGACAAAACTGCCAATTAGCCCAGCGGCATAGCAAGGGCGCGGGAAGGGGGGTGCTGAGGGTGCTGCAGCACCCCCTGCTGGCAGGAGCTGGATTTAAAAGAAATATATTTTAAAATAATTACTAATTTTCTGTCTGACATTATTTATATTTTTGTAAGTGAAATGATGAGTGAAACAGCAAAAAGGGTTATGGATAGGTTTGACTATAGGCTACTAAAAATGAACAGTTATAGAGATCAACGTGAACGTGAGTCAGTGACGTGACTCACGTTCGAGCGAGCAGGCTGCGGCTCGTTGACTGGAACATTAGTTGTAGAAAAGAATATGTCGCAGAAAAGGATACACAATTTTTTCATCCACCATAGTCATGCGGCAAAAATTTGCAAGATTTTATCTGATGTTGTTCTTGATGTTTCCTCGTCCACCGCCGAGGCAAACTCTGTTGGGGCAGCTGAAGAGCCAGAGTGTGACCCTGAAATAACGTTAGCAAGCAACTCGCACCATCATTGCATCTAGCACTAACGTTAACGTTTTAGAAGGATTCGAAAAGCCCTGTCAGACAAGCGACTTAGTTATCCTGAAAGGAGGTTCGGCACAGAAACTTTTGAACGGTCTTTTCAGCCAGACTGGTACTCAAAGTGGCAAGGGCTACATTACGTGTCGGATAAGGACTATGTGCTGTGTTATGTGCCAAGCCCGGTGACCGCATCGCCCCCTCCTACTCCGCCCCGTCGTCTAATCACAAACGTTTCGCTCTCTCGAGTCATGTTAAACTTTACATTAAAACTATGAAAACGGCTCTTTAAAACACCCCAAATCAAAAAGCTCTCACGGTGTTCTCGCGTATCTCTGTGGTAACATAAAAAAGTGAAGTCCGGTCGATGTCACCGGCTCTCCACTTTACATGTAATGTAATAGAAATGCAGCATGATTTCACTAGCCTTGTGATTCATATATCCAATTTTTGGACGTTAAGATGACGAATGTAGCAGTTGCGCATAATCAAATACAAAATAAATGGTAGAATAAAGCAGGGCTTTTACTCTCCATTCATTGCGGACAAGCGGAAAACCCATGTCGCGCATGCACACTTTGATCTTGTACGGCAGAAAGCACAGCTCGGTTGTGTCTTTGCACGTGAATAGAAGTGCGCTTCTGTGGGGTTGTAGGGTGGGCGCAGGAGTCGGAGTGCTGTCGCGGAACATTGGAATTTGTGGCTGCCTAGGACTTTTCTAAAACGTCTCGCTATCACCTGCACACCTATGGCGTTATATTTGTGCCACAATCCTGAGCGCGTAAGTTTTGAGCACAAAGAACTATATTTTAGCAAGGAAAAACATATTCCGTGCGCGCAGTTTACTCAGGTGCCCTCTCCACAAACCTGTTTTGTGCGCGCAGGCAGATGACGCTGCGCTCTCTCCACCTCTCTCCACTTCTTCGTCGGACAAGAAATCTGCCTGGGCATTATGGAACACGTTGCCAGAACTCACTGATGCCCTGCTGAGTCTGGCAAATGCACCCACAAGCATCCAAGAGGATACAATGCATGTCATCGAGAGGTTTGTCATACTCCTGTATGACCGCACAAACAAATGCAAGGACGTCAACAAGGCGAGAAAGAAGCTCTTTGCAAAGAAGAGCTCTGTTCAGAACATCCCGCCAACCTACGCTGCTCTGGAGCAGCATGTGAAGAGAACTGCCCTTCAGGGTGGTCATGTCTGGGGCCAGGCTTTGGTACCAGAGCCCGTGCTCCCTCCACCAACAGACTGGGGCTGGCATCGGAGTGATGATGGGCCCTACACACCACTCAGGACCACACTCCCTGAGGCATCCAAGACCTGCTATGAGCTGGTGTCTTGCGGATGCAAGAAAGGCTGCAGAAACCGCTGCAAGTGCAAGAACGCTTCACTGCAATGTAGATTAGGACAGAAAACTTGCTAGCCAACATTATGATCTGTAGACATTCATATTCCTGGTGAGCAGATTTGAAAAGTTCAGAATCATAATTAACATAATGTGGCAAAATCTACGTTATTGTATTACATGTATGTACTGCAGGATTACACAATACTGAAAGTTATTGTATTGGCAACTGTTTATTGTGTCCTATTCTTGAAGCCACTTAGATTTGTTCATTTATATTAGATCTATCCATAAAAGTATAACTAAGTAATGTGCCTAGAGACTGGGCTTTTGGTCGATTATATAATTACAATCTGACCATACTGTAAACTCCCCATACTCTGTGTATTATTTTGACTACCATTCCATTGCAATTTTGCCAGCAATTTGAAATAAAAAAGCAACTTGAGCAATTAAAGTGTGTTCCTGAAATCCGGTACTGGTTATTAGAGGTATTATGTCATTGAGTATTGAAATCTTCATCAAATGTCCACTTTTTCCACAAAATGGCGGGCAAGTTTTTGGGCCATTTTTGAGAAGATTCATCTAAATATCTGTTAAACACTTATTGATGTTAATTCTGATGTAAAAAAAAGGAATTTTGGCCCATCTAGCATCATACTAACGACACATAATAAAGTCTATGTAATGACGCTAATGGTCATTTTGAACAATGGCCGCCATATCTTCCACAGGGCTAATCTTGAATACCTCCGTATCCAAAAATGTTTAGAATATATTAATCTACATGGGTGCCAATTTTGGTGCTTTTAGAACAATTTCAACAATTGGTCTGCTGTGCCGCAGGACTAAATCAAAAGAGCAGCGTGTACGGCCGCCGCAGAGACTGGTACAGTGCAGCACTGTGTCCCCTAAAAATGTATCGTACTGTATAGAAAAGCAATCATGAAGTCTTGTCAATATAAAATCTGTGTGATCACTGCTGGGTTTGTGCATCACGCCGTCTTGGTAGTTCCCAGCCCAAGGCTTAGAATTACAGTGGGCTGCACATTTGAGATTGTGTTTCCCAAACGTTGAGTCTATTGCTTTCATCCGTTATTGTAGATTTATTTTATGGTGAAGCACTTGAAAGGTCACGTATGAATAAACTTGAAGAGTAGAAAAAATTGTTCAGTTTATGGGACTCCATGAATTACATATTTTTGTAAATTTAAATAAACTGGAATTTGTAAAAGGAAGATGCAGCCAACACGGTATAATCTTTTCACCTTAAAAGTACATTAGTGCTCATAAACAAAGCCAAGGCTCACTTTTATCACGTTAGTGTTTCCACTATCATTAGCACAGTGGGGCGCCCGCAAAAGTCTGGAATAAAAAGTGTTTTAAAAACCACAGTGAGTTGTGAACATATGGGAAACACTTAGCAATATTGGATGTGATGATGGGCTTATTTGATGATTTATGATTTATTATTGTTGGACTCAACTCTGAATCAGATGTTTTCTGTGTTGTTGTCTTGTTTCTCACAGACTTTGCACTGGAAAAAGAGTTATTTTTATGGGATGTCCCCTTTAACCTGCTGAACTATATATCCGAGACTTATCAAAGCAAGAGGACTACTGGGGCCTGTACCATGAAGCTGGTTTAGTTGGCTAGCCATCTAAGTTTCAGCTTACTTTCCACCAACCCCGGGTTCTCGGTACCATGAAAGTGGCTCGGCTTCAATCGGTATTCGTTGCCATGGTAACTTACGCTGCACGGCTAACCTGCTCCGGGGCAGGTTATGTTCTGGATTCGAGCTCTCAGTCAGAAGTTTGACCAATCAGCGGTGAGCAAAGAAACAGCTGACGTTGTTAATTCCTAGCTTCTGTTCTCTGTTACGAACATTGCGGCTTCACCTTTTCTTCTAAATCCTGTGGATCAGCGCAGATTGTTAGAAGAGCACTTCGTAGAGTTTTTGGGGACAGACGAAAACCCCTTGACTTTCCTGATACTTCCTTGTATGAAAGATACAGATATTCCGCGGAAGGAATAACTTATCTTTCCGAAGTCGTTGAGCCGCAAATAACAAATGTGACTCGTCGAAGCTGCACTTACTGTACCGCAAATGGTTTGAATTATATTTTTATATATATATTTTTAACTTACGCATTAACGCTATCAGCAATGTTCCTGTAATATTGTTCTCTTGCTTTGGCAGCAGAGACGGTGTTACTGCGTGTTTGAAAAACATTTTTACATTCTTCATATTTCTAAAGAATAATTTCTTGCTCCTCCGCGGAAAAATATATTTCTCTCGCTCTCTCCATATCGAACGTGATTGGTTGTTCGGTGCCGACGTCACTCTTTTATGTGCACGCGCGCGCGGAGTAATCAGAGTTTGAGGATCAAAGCCTGGGTTGACAAACTCACTTGATAAGCTGCGTCATGGTACCAATAAAGCCTGATTGCTTCGGTTTGGTTTTGTTGATTCTGAACCAATTCTGCAACCCTGAGTTTGTTGAACAAGCTTCATGGTACACGCCCCTGGTGTCCGACATATCTACGTTATCTTTTAGGTCAACAATAGCATTAACAACTCTCTAAGGCAGGGGTGTCAAACTCATTCTGGTCTGGGTGCCGCATACAACTTAATCGCATCTCAAGTGGGCCAGACCAGTAAACTCATTCCAAAATTACATAGAACTAACAATAAGTCCACTTTCTTCTTTCTATTAGTGCAGAGAAGAAGTAAATTATAAAAATCTTTATATGCAATGAAGTGTCCTTTTAATAAATATATTATCAACAACCTAAGAGTTTTTAAGAAAAGCAATTTCAACAACATTTTCACCCAGTTTAACATGTATTTAAGTGCATTATGCATAAAAACTGATCACAGTGATTGTGATTCACCTCCATGAACATGTAGGAAGAGGTCCATTTTTCTTGAAAAATCCGACACTGTGTCCACTTTTCAATTTCACTGAAGAGGGTGCCAGGGTCAACAGAAAATGCGGGTAAAGCGATAGACGTGAAACAGCGCCACTAGCGGACAATATGGGAACTGCTGATTTTATAGAAAATGAAGCGTATTCCTATTTTTTTTTCAATAATACAGATTTATCCCGCGGGCCAGACTGAACCACCTGGCGGGCTGTTTCCGGCCCGCGGGCCGTACGTTTGACACCCCTGCTCTAAGGAATATCCCAGTAAGGCCACTTTTTACTCTTTTTGCCAAGATGGGGACGATTTCTCCAGCCAGGAACGTTGATTAAATACTTAAAGACAATTAAGTTTTCCAGTAAGAACTAGGTTTTATATTCTGAGATGCACATAAGGTTCAAACTATCACCACTAACATCCTTCATTATTTTTTCTTCAAATTCTTCACATGGACCGAGTTGAGCAGCTCCACTTTCGCTCAAATGACGGACATAAGTAGGGCACAGAATGTTATCTCTTATCTTATACTTCATGCGCCTCATATTTACGGCGTTCATCTTTCTCCCTGCCAGCTATTATCTACAAATCTCCCCCCATGTAATCTCTTTTTACTCTATCAGTGCTGGTGACAATCCTTTCTCGTCTTGTGTGTGCGTCTCATTTATCTCATACTCCCTCTTATTTCAACACCTGCTCTTTCACTCCATCTCCCAGACAACTCCAATCTCCGTTTGAGTCACTACTCCATCTCAATTCCTCTCTCTCTTCATCCCAAACAACTTATGTCAATATCACCGCCGGCCACCTTGTCCATCTCTCATTTTCACGTCTTTCTCTACCCCACTGTTGACCGTCCCAGCATCGGGGATGGCTCATATTAGGGAAAAAAATCACTTTTTCTGGGATTTGGGGTGTTATTGTGTGTCTCTGGTGCTTCCACATGCATACAAACTTGGAAGAAAATCCATCCATGCTATTTTGAGTGAGATACGGGTTTCTGAATTGATCCCCCCCCTTTCAGCCTCTGGGTGAGCTGTTCAAAATCGTCAGTTTTCTACGTCACAAACCTAGATATTTGAATATTCCCACCCCCTCCAGTCCCGTTTTCCGATCACAGCCCACCGGCGCCGCTACCCCCTTCCCCCGCCCGCTACAAGCTGTGGGCGTGGCCTTATTAGCTGCAGCTCATTAGCAGCAGAAAACAGCACATTTTGAAAGGGGCTGAAACAGAAGGGAGTTGAGGGAGGTAACAATCGTTTCCTACAAGCTTCAGAACTTCAGAAACATGTTTTATGGAACTCAAAGACCTATTTTAACTTGTTAAAAGTAATCAAAATATGGCCCCTTTAAGCCATGTACGCCGAGGACAGGCCACAACGGCTTGTACTTCATCAACATTCCTGTGCCCGCGGCTATAGACCTGCCCCTCCCTCCCTGTGTGTGCTCTTTATGCATCACCCCTTAGGCGTTATCCCCACCACATGGATTAATCGCTGCCGCCTCCGCCTTTGAATCCTCCCGGCGGTCGGGCTTCCACCTTCTCCACCCCCCGAACCTCGCTAGCTACAATTCACTTCAACAATACTGTCTGATGGTGCAGACCTTTTTCTCTTTTTTTATTCTCACACCGTCCTCCACACTTGCTCTCCATCTTATTAGTGTCAATGCTCGATTCACGTTCTCTTCGACACCTCGCCATCTCTCTCTACCCACCCACCATCAACGCTCTCTGGGCGCCCTTACAAACTAAGAGCGAGGCAAAATAGGTAGATAGGTACTTGAGTACTTTTTTTCCCAGTTGTTGTGTAAGGCAGTCCAAAAACTACATGAACCTGCATCTGAATTTATTAGTCAGGCTTAATCGATTGAAAAGTACTAGGGCATAACAACTGGATTCTGACACGCTGTTCCTAATACATCAATGACAGAACCTCTTGGGGATCCTAGCATTACACGTTTTGGAGCTGCGAGCCTCAAACAAAGCAGCGGAACCTGACGAGATGTGGTGAAAACATGTTGGTTTAAGGGGAGCGTCACGGAAATGGTGACACTTCGAAGTCTGCGTTCTCCGCTTTATCTTGCACGGACTTCACACAACATCAAGATATGTTAATTCTGTGTCATGAGGGTGGCAGAGGTGCTACAGGAGAAGTCATTCAAGATAAAAACACAACAACGCATCTTAGCGATCTGCGAGCAGACAAAGAAGAGCCAGAGAGAAAAACCCTTTCAAAAGTCTTTAGAAAGTGCAGCTGGAGCCAAGTTGGGATTGCGACTCGGGGGAATCGGGGAGAAAAGCAGCAGGGGGGGATTGACATAAGTGAGAAACAAAGGGGAGTATGGCAGAAAGACAGATTAGATGGGATAGGTTGAAATGAGGATCTACCCAGTAATCTTAGAAATCAGCCACACACGCACGCTCTCTCACAGAGGTGGGTGAAGTAGAGTGGCTATGGAGGACAAGCACATATGAAAAACAATGTTGATGCCCAAAGGGTAAGGAAGGGAGCCTGAACTGTATACAGCACATAAAGACACAAATTGAGGGGAAAATATATATATTGCTTTAAATGGGTGAAATTAAATACTAGTTAATGAGCATACCTTCATGGTGTCACGGTGTTTGTGCCACATAGGCATGGGATTCTCGGGCCACAGTTCAGCCTTGCGCTTCGCATAAGTGGAATATGCCACATTTCTTTACTGATAAACGTATCACTGTTTAACACAGATATTTATGGTGAGCTGTAATTGACACAGCTTGCACTAGAACTGTGTGGACCTCTGCAATTGTTCTGCTCAGGGCTCTCAGCAAAGATGTCTGGCAACAAAGCTAATGAACAGGCGCTGCACTACCCTCAAACTCTAGACGTTCAAGTTGCAAGTCTAAACCTTGTTTATCTGTTTAAGGGTCTAAAAACAAATGTTTCTTTTTGTGAGCTTTGTTTTTCTTTAAAGAGAATAGGGAGTTTAAGTACGGAGATGACCAGTGCACATGCGGGTAACAGTTTGTTTCACGAAAAACAGAAGACGTGCAGCCTTTGTTGATGTTGTGTGTACGTTTCAAGTAAACAGAATGAGAGCAGGAGAGACCAGACAAAAATTGTGTTGTTACTACTTATTCTGGGGCTAAATAAAAACTTGTGTGTGACGAAAAAAGGGTAAAAGAAAAATAGCTGCCCCCGTCCTCCTGGAATTCCAAATTGAGAACACAGCCAATTCAAGCAACTCTTTGGGTGTGTGGAACTGAAGCCTCAGTGATCCATGAATCAACCCTTAGGAGAGACGGGCTCGCTATCGAAGACGCAACTGCTGACACAGAATGAGTTGGCCACAATGCAAGAGACCTACACAGTGCCAAGAGGTCGCGCCTAGGGAAGGGTATCGTTTGTTTGTTTCTGATACCGGTGCCCAAGTAATGCCTGAACCAAAACTAAAAAACATTAATGTAAATAATACTGTAAATATAAATAAATAAAAAACACTACACACAATACACAACTACAACATATGAACCGTTGACTGTTTAAAGTATGATAAGAGTGTTCCTTCTCTGTAAGAGCTGAAAGTGTATATACCAGTTCAATGGAATTTTGGAAATAATTTAATTTGACATTTATGCTCATTGTGCATCGGACGCACCGTCCGATGGGAGAGGAGGGAAGGGGTGTCCTTGTGGATGCACGCTTTGGTTCCGCTTGGCAATGCATGTTCAGCTGTGTACAAGCACGTGTCTGTCCATCAGGCGATAGTGCCGTGTGCAGCAAAGACACTTCCAGACTTTAATAACGAAGGGGAAACACAGACTTAAATACATATGAATAGAAGGTGGATGGCTAGCTAACTACTGTAGCTACACTAGTGCTAGGCTATCGTTAGCTGCTGCAAAGACGCAGTCATCAGAGATCAGAGTAGTAGTAGTTTTTTTAAATCGGCTCTGCCACCGAAAGGAAGAACTCAAATCTGCGTTGGGGTGGGGTACCGGTTCTTGGTACCCAAACCCTAGTTGCGCCACGAGGAATCAAACACTTGTTCAGGCATTTAACAACAATCAAGCACTTTTCACAGAAGAAAATCCCATGGTTGTTTATGCATGTGTTTTTTAGAGCAAGTGGATAATATCGTGCCTGTGTATGACAGTTTTTATTGTGAGAAACTAACTACCTTAAAATGGGCCGGATTTCTCTCCAACAGGCGAGGACATACTTTGTGTAGTTAAAAACAGAATGTGAAGCATGCTTAACTGCAGCGTATTCTTTTACAGCACTAATAAACACAAGGGGTCAGTGTCTAGCCCTCAGCTTTTTGAAGTTGGCGCGGTTCGTGTCTGTGGTTAGAAATTTAGTGCCAATAATACTTTAGTGCCCAGATTGTCCGAGATATCAGTACCATTTCATGTGACAAACGGGTACCCGCCGTGCTGAGTCCACGTTCACGCTGAGAAACGCTTTTCCCTCAAATCTTTGCACCAGTAGTTTCGAAGTTGTGTGGTATTTTTGTATAATAAAAATGTCGTATTCAGTGTTTCAGCTGTGCTTCACTCAACCTCATTGTGTCACTTATGCATTATAAAAAACCCCAGAACAACAATCAACAAACTGACCAATGGGTGACGTCACCCCAAATATGCATACTTTGTCTATACAGGGAGGGTAACCCCAGAGCATTTAATAAGTCACCAAGAGAAAAAAAGCCATCCCCTGACAAATTAAACTAGAATGCAGATTGTATGATATGATAAAGAAACAACGGTGGGCCTCGCGGCGATGTGATCAGACAGAGATAATCCTTTCCTTGTTCTGTTGCATCGCATCGGCACGCAGCTTGATAGGGAATAAAAGACATATTGAAACAATGACTACGAGATTACCCACATGGATTTTCTGGGTGGAAGGAAACATTTTCATCATCCTATTGGCGACAGTCCTTTGCGACAGTTATTTCTTTGCACATAAAAGCTAAAACAAACATGCTGAATAAACAAACTCCCATTGAAGTGAAGCAGCTCTAGAGGAGCTATTTAGAAATATTCAGTGGTTGAAGCACTCAGATCTTTTACTTCAAAAAAGGTAAAAGGTTTGAATACCACATTTTATGAAGGCAAAAGTCCAGTTGTATGCTAGTGGATAGATTAGTATATTTAATCCTGCATCAGAACATGCTTATATTGTTTATGAAACTAAAAACAAAATAAAAACGTCTACATTGTGCAAACAGACTTAATCAGATATAAAATATATATGATATAAAATACAAGCTACAACCAGTTATTTCTTATATACATTTTCAAGTTCTATACAGGTTTTGTTGTTGTGTTTTACATTTACTTAAGCCTATTTTATAAGTAAGCATGCACAGGTATTAATAGTGCAAGTTTCCAAATTTACTAATAATAAATCTGAGTCATATTTTGAATAAGAGAGCAGACAAAGGTTGAGTGAATTTTCCATCGTTGCTGGGCTGCTGATAATAGAAGATTGAACTCTTCAGAGACTGTAATGATTCTCTGGTTCGCTGCGATGAGAAGCAATTGTCTATAAACTACAATAGATGTGTCTGATAAAATCAATAATGCAAGTGTGTAAAATTTCACAAATACTAGGAAGATAGAGCGCAATAAAGAGTGGGGGAAAAAAAGTTCAATAATACATCATTCCAGGCTCATATGAAATGTATTTGACCCAGACGTTACAACTTGAATCAACCGAAATTGAAACACCTGCTGTCAGAAGAAGTGATGCCTTCTATTCTTTTGGCAGGGAAAGACATATGGTAATAGTAGACGATGATATTGCCGCACAGAGACAACCTTCAACAACAAATGCCCAAGGACACAGATTATATAGTAGAGATGTTTTCATGTTGTTGGAATGATGTTTCACTACGAACCCTGGAACGCTTACTGAATTAAAGAAAAGGTGTGCACTTTTAATTCTACACTACCAATACGCAGTGATTACAGTTATTACCCATTATTACCCCGATATAACCATGGTTATATTACCCCGATATAACCATGGTTATATTACCCCCGATATAACCATGGTTATATTACCCCCGATATAACCATGGTTATATTACCCCGATATAACCATGGTTATATTACCCCGATATAACCATGGTTATATTACCCCGATATAACCATGGTTATATTACCCCGATATAACCATGGTTATATTACCCCCGATATAACCATGGTTATATTAGCGTCAGGTAAAGGCGATGACTGAAGCTCAAGCACTAAAACATGGCATTTAACTGTGACATTTGACTGCAGCTGCCTCTCACGGCATTGTTCACTTCCCTCCTTTACACCAGGTCAGTTCCGCCTTCACGTCCTTTCACACAAGCATTCATGTGTGGATTATATCTCAGAGGACGGGGTAAGGTACACGCGCTGGGAGAGTAACAGTCGGAGCTACCGAAGGAGGGGGCTACCCGTCTTTATCAAAGCTCTTGACGTTGATGCCATTAAGGGAGATGCATCGCTATGTGAGTTCATAGAATTAGGGCCGGGGCCAGCGGCTGAGCCAACGCAGCCATCCTCAAGCAGTGGGATGAGATTAGCATGGTGCGCTGAGTACCAACAGGCCTCATCAGTTCACATCAGGAGAGGCAGGATGAGTCCGCTGTGAGAGAACCCATACCCGCCTTGCTAGGCTTAGAGGAGGGGGAGGGGGTAACACAGACTTGCCGGTGTGTTAGCAAGGGAGTATAAAAGCGAGACAGACAGCAGGACTGATGGAGAGCAGGGTTGGGCGCCATGTGTGTGTTCGTGCGTGTGTTCAAACCGATAAAACCCATCAAGAATCAACATGATCCAACCTCTGCACGGGAAGGCCAGGTGTTCCACAGACCCAGGGTGCCAAACACCATCAAGGGACGAACCGAATGAACTCGCTGATTCGTGATGCTGACTTCAATGCTGATAGGTCAAACTAAGAGTTACAACAAAGTGACGAGCTGCATGGAACACCGATCGATACCGATAGATATATATCTATGTACACACACATATGCGTGTATTTTTAATGATGCATTATGCTGCTTGGTGCTAGTGTTATGAAGTTAAACAGCTCGTAATAACGACCAGATGATATTTGGTAATTGAGGTTCTCAAGCGTATGAAGAGACTTACAGTAGACAGCAATGTAAAGTATGGATTATTCATTTTACTATATTTACTGTTTTACACAGGTAGTGTATTGCAAAAGGTAGCAAAATGTACCAATGCACAAAAGTAGTAGTAATATGTGTATCAATAAGTAACATACATTTACCACTCCATTACAAATAAATACAGCCTAACAAATGCCAGTGTATTGAGGCACTGGTGATAACCTTGTTATTACAATAGAACAGGGGTGTCAAACTAATTTTAGCTTCGGGCCAGATACTGCCCACTTTGATCTCGGGGGCGCGGATGGTCCAGCCGACGTGGGGGGGTGGGAGGGGGTGGAGTTTGGCGCTAATGGTCCGGGGGAAGTGCTGCGCATCATTTTCAAGCGGGCGCTGCTGCTTGGAGAGCCGCCGTGGTGGAAAAGGTCGAACGCAGGCCTCCCCACACTTTTTCGGCTCACAAGCTATTTTTCACTCAACTTTTCAATCCAAGTCATGGCGATTTACTCGCCCCCCCTCCCCCCGACCCTCCTCCTCCCGATCGGACAGTTCGCCCCCAATAATAATACGGAACAACCTCGCTGCATACCGGGAGCGAAAAACAAATCAATATAAAAAAACAACCCAACGAACCTCTTGTCTGTCAGAAGTGATCTGCGATAGTAAATGACAGTGTTCCCCTGGTCTAACGCACGCGCTCACTCAGAGTGTGCCCCCAGTGGAATCTTTAGGAATAGCAGCTACTTTTATAGAAATGCGATTTATGTCTTTTTGAAGTTATACTTCCGCCACACTGGACCCCACCGGGGGCCGGATTTGGCCCACGGGCCTTGAGTTTGACACCTATGCAATAGGGGCATCACATACTGGGAGTTGCATAAGCATGCAAAGCAATCATCGACTAGAAAAGGCGCAGGTGTCAAATTTCCATCGCCATGAAGAGGCGTTCGCTCAAAGAGTGAATCTTATTACAAATTCACCGTCTAAATCCCCCAAAAGATTCATGGGATTGCTGATAAAGTTGAAAGCAGCTGAAAGAACTTTTGTATTCCTCCAGAAAACTCCTCTCAGGTTTCACTGCATTTGGACTGTCGCCGCCACCAGAACGAAGGGAGCGACAAGAGTTCAAACCAGACCACACGTGTTGGCCGAGTTTTAGACTGGTAGCTCCTTAATTGTGGGTTTAATGATGACACGGTGATGAAACATCGTTCCTGACACAAACATCCCATCGTTACACAATACGAGCTCAAATGAATTCCCTTCTGAGAAGGACCAATGAAGAAGACTGAAGAGCCATAACTCATACGGACTTAAACGCATCTTATTACATGGTCTTATCACATTTGTAACATTTCTACGTTAAGCATAGGGAAGGGTAAAAAGTCATTATTGTTGGTTTGATTTGAACAACTGACACTTCGACATCCCTCAGCGTCTAATAACTTTTCAGTTTGACAGGCTGGGATTTCAGCTACTTGAAGGGCTTTGGCCTCATTAGCTCGGTAACCTTTAGACACAGATGTTTGTGGGCATTAGTTCTTCCAAACAGTCTGCCTGCCTGCCTGAACTCAAACTGTGTGCCATTGTCTCTTCATCACTGTCAGTTGATGTCTGGTTGCATTGGTAACATGTAAGCAGAAGCAACCCGATACATACAGATTGGTTTTCCGCACTGCGTCCAACCAGTCTGTTTTTAAGGCATTTAGTGTCTGCCTCATAAATTTCCCTTCGCTGTCTGAAATCGACTTCCTGGACGTGGAAAGTTCATAGAGCAGTACCAGACATTACTTTACACCGAGGACAGGCACAAAGACGTCATCCCGCTTTCCCAGGGAGGTAAATAAAGGGCCACGTTATCCATCTTTCTAAATGTTCCTTTCCGCGGACTAAACTTAGTTATCTACATTTCCACTCCATATTTACTCATCTCCTCGGTGCACACGCAGTCCGTCATCTTCACAAAGGAGTGCCGGTTTACTAAATTAAGCTTTTCAACGCTGCTAATGACTTTGTCTGCAAAGAAAATGTATTGCTTACATGGACCAAAGGATCGCATTGATCAAACACAGATGGATCAAGTCAGAAAGAAATTTGGATACAGCTTTGGCTGAGCTTCCAACAGCACAAAGGCCGCTTTGCACTAGCTAGTACGAAAGTTACACAGCAAATAAATCAAAGCTGACTTAGTGACAATGGGGGTGGGCCCTCCTGCTTGTGTACAGAAGGCTTGGAGGGACAGGGCCTGGATAGTCTTGTTGTGAGTGAACTGGCATCCAGCTTACGAGAGATCCTCTGTGTCCCTGAATATGGGACTTCTGACTGATAGATAACATCTTCTGCCTCCGTTTAGCCATCAGCTTCAGTATGATGTATTTATGTAAATGTATTTTGAAAGACATTTCAAGGAGGAAAAGTAAAAAAAAAAAAAAGATAAATGACCTATATGCAGTGCCTCAGCTGAGCCCGTTGACTTCTAGACTTCTGGTCTAGTTCATGATTATGTGAACGATACCATACCGTTTATAGTTGTATAAAAATGAATGCAATAAAAGTGGGGGCTACTGTAGGTGAGCGGAGAGCAAGGTCGTCCTCCATATCAGAGGATTCTAGGTTTGATCTAACCTGCAAACCTGTGTGTCAACTTGTCTTTGCGCAAGACCCTAAACCCCAACATTGCTCTTTTAGCTGTGACTACAATGTGTGAATGATGTGACTTATTTACTGACCGGCAAGTCCAGTCAACTTACCATTTAAAGCATGTTTCTTGCAAATGCTCTGCTCTCCTAGGGTGTTTTCCACGTTCCATCTTATAATAATCCACAAGGGTTTAGACCGAGTCTCATACGGACTCTTAGGGGTCAGTTTACAGATGCCAATTGGACTCACCAAAATGTGGGTATTTGGCCCAAGAATGAGCTCCAAAGTGTTAGAAAGCAAACTGACGGGACAGCAGCAGAATGGGACGTAGTCGCGTTTTCATGACGTACACCAACGGCGCCCTCTGCAAGTGTCTGCACTGTGCTCTGCGAGCAGCACATTTCTTATCCGAAGGCAGCTGTGAGAGTGATGCTTTAGCTGATGCATTTTGTCAGGTGAGACCCTTGTTTTTGGGGAGAGCGACCCCCACTTGTGTTGAACTGGGTTCAGACCCACAAGACGGGTGTGGAGCCGGTCGATACGCACGTTATAAGTGGACTTCTTCTCGTAATTGGTGCAAGAGGTGCAAGAAGAACTGAGTTACTGGAGTTACTGGGTATAAATGGCTTATCAAAGGCCAGGTACAATTTTCTGTCATCTTCTGCGTCTCTCGGTAGAAAGACAATCTCTTTCATCTCTGTCTTTCCCACTCCCCGTCCGGCCTGGTTGGTCCTCTGAAGCCAACTAAGGCGCGCCGTATCTCTCCTGCTTCCCCCCCGAATGCCTCCCCGCGCCCCGCTCCCTCCCTCACCTTACTTAATCCATCTTCCAGAATGATCTCACTCGGCCTTTGACAGTGTCGCTTATTTTTATTATTCTGTGATCGTTTTAGCATCTACTTGCTCCTCCACAGTGCCCTTTTCCCATCAATGTGCTGCCACATCTATCATGAATAATGAAGAAAAGAAAAAAAAGATGATTTTTGTGAAAATGTAACAGTTTTCATGCTGAGCCAGCTCTGAGGGCTCTGATGGTATTCCTTCTGGGTGAATATGGCGTCTTGGAGCGACAATGATGTTCATTTGCCCCAACAGTACATGGGGAACACTGACCTACAGAAATGGGAAGTAAATCAACCGATTTCACCGCAGACTTGGTCATTATACAATTTAAATATTTATATTGTGCATGCATGGGCACTTATCTTTTAGCTTGTTGGGTTAATGTGTAGCCTACATCTCCATTCTGGAAAGTCTGACTAGCATTGAATTTAGATACATTTTCAATTCCTACGTTTTGTTGCCCCACTTGTTGAGAATACAAATAAGTGAATATACATCACGCCATATTAACAACTATTAATTTTGACCAGAGCTGAGTAACAGCAGCTTCATACAAAATACTTCATTGCTTATTGATGTTTGTTTACTAGCCATTCAAATCACGGGAAAGCCTTTTAGGGGTTTGTGCCAATGTGTGTGTAAGCTTGTTTGTGTGAGTCGCACGCGCACACGCATATATATTTGGGTATCCCTAAGGCCAGCTGTCAGGCTCACTCTCTAAACCTTCCTATCTGATCCAGCCAGATTATCTGGGATTTTGATTGCTTGATCTAAACTGCACAGAGGTCTCCAAACATGCTCCTATCTCCTTCTCAACACCAGTTCAAAGAGTAGCTTAGACTGTTGACAGTTTCTTCATACATAATGAAACTTACAGCACACGACTGGATGCTAATATTCATATATTTTCACCGTTTTTTGTTGATAATGGTGGAGTGATTTAAACTCATATTTTATTTTATTTTTTTATATATATTTAGCAATACTCCAAACGATTTGAAGTGTGTTTGTATACATTTACCCACAGTCAGTGTACCACCTGCTATGGATGGCGTTCAGAGACAACTTCCATGGAGTGACCTCACGTAACTCTACTTCCAAAAAATTCTTATTTGAACTTCAAGGTTAACAATAACCACATTTGACTCCAGAGTCTGTGACATATCTGTAATACATCATTTGGAAAGTCATAATATATAGAGGGGAAGCACATTTAGTGTGAAGGGCTGGTGGAAGCAAACTTTTCTGACACACACACACACACACACACACACACACACACACACGACTGAACTGATGAGTAACCCACTCTGGCACTTTCCATGTTCTACGGCTAAAACACGGCCATAATGATCAGTATCTCAGTTACTGCAACACGGTTTTTATCATGGAACAGGCAAAACATCCAATTTCAACTCCAATTCCGAGCGTCAATTCATCATCACAGGCCGACCAAGTCCAACCAATGTTAAAAGTCTGTGCTGAGAAATAATATGTTCAGAGAATCCTTCTGCAACTTTCAGCATCTCACAAGCCACAGGGCAGATGTCAGTTGTGTACTGTAGCATGCAGAAGATCCAATAAAGGTATTTACTTACTATTAATGTTCTAGTGGTTGTACTGCCTAAGGGACTACTCGGCTCCCGTGTGAGTTTTTTTTTACCATGACGCAGTAATGTGATAAGGTAAAGCAAATGGCAGCTGGCAGATTTATTTTCTTTCCAGCAAATATCAGTCCATGAAAATATATGAAGGTGAAGAGAATCAATTTAACCCGTAGCTTACCCATCTGTTCCAGTTTCCACACACCTGTTTTACCCATGGCAACTAAGATCGCCACAACATCCAGTTGAAAGGTCGGCACAATTGAAGCAGACAAACCAAGCAGTAAAGCTATTGTAGACATCTGCAGTGCAGGAAATCAATGATTAGTTTAGTGAATTAGGCATTTCTTCATTGTTCACTGCTGCACACAGATTTTGGGGATCTCAGCAATGGAAGGAGGGACTCAAGCGGAACCTACCCAAGCTCCTTCGGTAAAAACGACTAATTGTTCCAGTAGTTTGGGTCCCTGGGAAGTTAGTTAATTTGGTTAGCTGTCATTTCAAAATGGCCTTCAGGTCTGGTCAGGGACACACCTTTGTGTGATTCATCCTTCGAAGGACCCTGAAATGGGAATGAGCAGCCATCTCTTGTTATCTCTGAATGTTTTTTTCTTCCTCTGGTTGCTCTTTTTCTCTGAGTATGATAAGGCTGAGCAATAACAACTTGTTGCTTGGGGGCAAATACCAAACATGACTCCAAAAACAAACGAATGGTGTTAATCATTAGAATACCTGTATGGTTAAAGTGAATTCATGTTTTTGAGAATAAAACAGCACCAATACTAACTTCAACCTGCCTTGTATTATAGGGAGGCTGGCAGCAACGCTAAATACTTTGTGAAAATGAATGAGGACCATGTGATTACCACTCTGTGTAAATGTACCTCACTGGTCGTTGTGACCCGTTCCATAAAGCCTTGTAAACCCTCCAAGCAGTTCCCTTTCTCATTAACAGAAAACCAAGGAACCAAATGAAAAGGGAACACAATTAACGTATAATGTAAGGTTCAGTGTTTCCTCTACATTGATTTGGTAGTGGCGGCCCGCCACGTCCCAAAACTTTTCCTCCTCCTCTGCCGGGAGCGCTGACGAAGGGAGGGTGCCGAACCTCCTGGATATAACTTATGTTGGCAGTTAATTTAAGCCTGATATCGTATTAGTCTATACTTTTTGGTAATTTAAATTAAGTTAACAGGTGATTTTCGTTGTTTGTATTCTTCACCTGCTAGCTAAATTGCACGTGGCTGCTGATTGATATAACAGCGATTGCTGAAAGCCCTATAAATATAAGGTAGATGGTTAAGTAGCTGCTGTTGCTACACAAACTGTAAGCTGTCATCATTAGCTGTTGCGGGGATAGTCATCAGAGTAGTGTAAATAAAGTTTTTCAATCGACTCAGGCACCAAAATAAAGCACCGAAATTTGCGTTGTGTTTCGGTACGGTAGGTACCGGTCGTATAGGAACTGGTGCTGTATGGGTCCCGTTTCTCGGTACCCAACCCTAAGTGGTGTCAAATCTACCTCTCCCTCAGTAAGCTGGCAGCCATTGCCCTCACAGTGCCAATCTCAAGTGTCAACTGTGAGAGAGATTTCTCAACAATGAGTAGGATGAGACATTTCAGTGTTATGTGAAATGAAAGATTGTTTGGCTATTAATTTCACTCCATTTAAAGTATCAGTCCAGTTTCATACGTAAAACTTTTCCCGGTGAGGGTGGCGGCGGCGGGCGGGTTGGGGGTTGTTCCGACAGACCTGCCCCCACTGCTAAAAAAAATCCTAAAGGAAACACTGAGGTTTGAAAGTGAAATAGTTAATATGCAGTTTTGCACAAAACTTGACTTATTTGTCCAATTATTAGACTCACTATTTCTTTTAAAAAATGTTTAGGGCTGTAGTCAACCAAAGAAATGCTTAGTCGACCAAAGTCTTGTCCTGCGCAGCGATTAGTCGACAAAATAAAAGCTCGAGACAGCGCACCGGGTCTTCTTTTAAGGCAGCATTTACGCACAGCTGCAGGGTGTGGCCTGCACACCTAACCAACTCCACGTCTGGCCACACACACCGGATCCCTTCAGTAATTCCAGTTGACAGCCCTTGAATTTTTCATTTGACATTTCGACCTAAAATCAATTAGATTTTAATCAAACGTTATGTATCCAATTGTTGGACCAAGCCAATCTAAAGTTATCCAACGTATGCTAATACCCTAGTTTCCTTTTGATGATAATATAAATAACAAAAGTGAATGTATAATAAAGGTAGTATGGATTTATTACTATGGTAAACATTGTAAAAATTACTAAATTAATCATTACAAGTCTTCATTTAAGCGTGATTGTTATTTTGTAAATGATCATCCCATCCAGAGTCAATTAGACGAAGCATTATGAACAGGTTTCCGCCACCACTAGAGCCTCACCCAGTCTCTTGGTCCCTCCTTCGCAATAAAAATAGCCACTTCTGGGTTGCAAAAAACAAAGATGGTAACAGACAAAATGCCAAACTTGAGGTTTCAAAGCAGTAGTCCACAAACCAATCTGTGACATGGCCGCTACATCAACGTCTTATATGCATTGTACAATACAATTTGCTGTGGAAATGTTGTAGAAATTGTAAAAATTAAAGGGTGATAGCTTGCCAAAAAGGGCGTGGCCGGCACAGATTTGTCTGTAAATAGTTGTTTGTCATCTTTGAAGATGTCTGAAACGTTAAAGGTCAAGATGCCTGTGTTTTCAACTCCCAGCGGTCTGCGTTAAATTGAACCCCGAGATCACCGCTGGTTGCAATATTTTGAAAGCAGAAACTAAATAATTCTTAATTCCTACTTTTTGTAGTTGCAGTTCATTTGTTTTACTAACCTGCCAGAATATGGTACACTGCATATCACATCCAACAATGGGTTAGAAAACAAGCCATTTGTTTAGTGGCAAATCTCCACAAATCTGGCTCAAAGTAAGTCTGAAAAAGAAGCACAGCGATTCTTGAGCCCGAGGCTAAATTAAGGCCAGAGGAGGGGATTTTTTGCAGTTGAATAAGCAGAGTCCACAGGAGTGTGAATGTAATGCGAAACGTACAGTAGGCCTGCGGGTGTTGTAAGGGAAACCATACGAAGACTGTGGACAAGAGTTACAGAGTGCAGAAAACAAAATCTATCCTCTGGGGGCAACTTTATACAGGCGTGTCTGACTTGGTTATGTGTAGTGGTGGAATGCACCGTGATTAGCGCAGTGGCTAATATTTACTTAAGGAAGCATATTGGGTGCAGGGAGCTTTCTTATCATTCTCCCGTCACTATGAAATAAGTCTCTCTTACATGGCTACCCTTCGAAATCCAGTGAATAATTTAACTCACAAAAGTAATCAGGTCCCATACTCCAGTATAATTTAAAAGTACTTTGATTAATACTTAAACTTATATAGAACCACATTTTAGAGGCAAATATTGTGTTCTTTTTTACTCCATTGCATTTGTTTTCCTAGTTACATCTTAAAGTGCCCATATTATGGAAAATTCACTTTTTCTGGGATTTGCGGTGTTATTGTGTGTCTCTGGTGCTTCCACACGCATACAAACTTGGAAGAAAAACCATCCATGTGGTTTTAAGTGAGATACGGGTTTCTGAATTGATTCCCCCCTTCAGCCTCTGGGGGAGCTGTTCAAAATCGCCAGGATTTTCTACGTCACAAACCGAAATATTTGAATATTCCCACCTACTCAGAGCATACGTACAGTGTCTCCACCCAGCAGCTACAGCAGTAACCTGTTATACAGCAGTAACCTGCTATCGATAGCTAGACTAGCCTAACGTTAGCTTTCATGGGCTAAACACTGACTAATATCCAAGTTTCAATTTTTTTTGGTTAGTGATTTTTTTTAGACGTTTTCCATTTACATTCGCGCATGCGCGACCGATTTGCAGTCTCAACGTGGAGTGGTAAACATCTCCTGCACTCACTGCGCGAGTACTCGGCCGCTTGTCAGTGCTTTGGGAAGGGGGTGAGGAGAATTAACGCAATAATTGGCTGGGCGCAGCCGGAAATTAAAGCTGGCAATGAGTTTACCATTGATACGCTGCCATCAGTATGATTAGGGTTCCCAAATTGCAGGACAGTTGTGAATAAAAAATAAAAGATTGCAATTGGTGCTTCCCTACTATTTTACAGTCAAACTCAACAGTGTGTTTTGGACCAAACCGTTCGAGAAAAACTAAATCAGGATATTGTTATACTGACAGCAACCCACAAACTAATGTGCCCGTCATGGTTGTCGAGCATCAGTGACGTCGTTTGTAAATCTCCCCGGAGGCAGAGACACTCCGTCGTGCCGCTGCAGCTGAAGCATCTGACAGGGGGCCGGCGCAGTGACAGCATGTCCAGCGCTCACGTTTGTCTTAAAACAATAGAGTACAGATTGTCTGCGTCTTGTTTGACTGCTATACAAGGGCCAACGCGGTCCGTGTATTTGGTGGCAAACGGATTTTCGTTTTGAAAGGAAAAAAAACAAAAATGAAAAACGGCCAGTTTCCCAATTACCATTAATAAATAGGAAAACAAAAAACGGAAAACAAAAAACAATCTTGTTATCCGATTGTCCTTGATGTGTTGATAGATGGAACTAATACGGGTGAATAAGTCATATTCATTCATTTTGCGTTGGTATTTTATCGTGACCCGGAGGTTACTCCCGCCACGCCAAGACCCACCCTTCAATAGCATTTATTGTAACCTAACAAGTTGTTTCAGACCCTCCACGCCAGAAGGTTTCCTCCATCTTAATGTGATCGACGTAATTTACCCATCATGGCTGTGATGTGGTGCTCACTTATACAATTGTTAACGCTGCAATAGATATGTGATGCGTTTTGTAGATTTTCAGCAATATGTTTGTGAATGTGTGGCATATCACAGAGGCAGGAAATGGAGGCAGACACATCTGCAAACACGCACGCGTAGGGAAACCAGTAGGTGTAGAAACCAGTAGGGACGCAACACCGGGTCACAAAAGAAAATGAATGCCGAATAAGATTTATTCACCTGTATTTTAATTTCCAAGTTCCATCTACAAACACATCCAAGACAATCTGATAACGAGATTGTTTTTCGTTTTCCGTTTTTTAATATTAAAACAAGAAACGACCAATGGGTTGTTTTCAGTTTTTTGTTTACCTATTTACTAATTTTCTTTTTTTCATTTCAAAACGAAAAATCCATTCGCCACCAAGTACACGGACCCAACACGTATACTACCAATGAATGTACACTCACCGGTCACTTTATTAGGTACACCTTGCTAGTACCAGGTTGGACCCCCTTTTGCCATACAGCACCGGTTCCTATACGACCGGTACCTACCGTACCGAAACACAACGCAAATTTCGGTGCTTTATTTCGGTGCCTGAGTCGATTGAAAAACTTTATTTACACTACTCTGATGACTATCCCCGCAACAGCTAATGATGACAGCTTACAGTTTGTGTAGCAACAGCAGCTACTTAACCATCTACCTTATATTTATAGGGCTTTCAGCAATCGCTGTTATATCAATCAGCAGCCACGTGCAATTTAGCTAGCAGGTGAAGAAAAAGGGCAAGGCAATCCTTCGTGGCATAGATTCAACAAGGTACTGGAAACATTCCTCAGAGAGTTTGGTCCATATTGACATGATAGCATCACAAGTTGCTGCAGATTTGTTGACTGCACACATCCATGATGCGAATCTCCCATTCCACCACATCCCAAAGGTGATCTATTGGATTGAGATCTGGTGACTGTGGAGGCCATTTGAGTACAGTGAACTCATTGTCATGTTCAAGAAACCAGTCTGAGATGATTGGCGCTTTATGACATGGCGCGTTATCCTGCTGCAAGTAGCCATCAGAAGATGGGTACACTGTGGTCATAAAGGGATGGACATGGTCAGCAACAAAACTCAGGAAGGAAAGGAAAGCTCAATTGGTACCAAGGGGCCCAAAGTGTGCCAAGAAAATATCCCCCACACCATTGCACCACCACCACCACCAGCCTGAACCGTTGATACAAGACAGGATGGATCCATGCTTTCATGTTGTTTACGCCAAATTCTGACACTACCATCCAAATGTCGCAGCAGAAATCGAGACTCATCAGACCAGGCAACCTTTTTCCAATCTCCTATTGTCCAAATTTGGTGAGTCTGTGTGAATTGTAGCCTCAGTTTCCGGTTCTTAGCTGACAGGAGTGGCACCCGGTGTGGTCTTCTGCTGCTGTAGCCCATCCGCCTCAAATTTTGACGTCTTGTGCGTTCAGAGATGCTCTTCTGCATCCCTCGGTTGTAACGAGTGGTTATTTGAGTTACTGTTGCCTTTCTATCAGCTCGAACCAGTCTGCCTGACCTCTGGCATCAACAAGGCATTTGCGCCCACAGAACTGCCGCTAACTGGATATTTTCTCTTTCGGACCATTCTCTGTAAATCCTAGAGATGGCTGTGCGTGAAAATCCCTGTAAATCAGCAGTTTCTGAAATACTCAGACCAGCCCGTCTGGCACCAAAAACCATGCCACGTCCCCATTCTGATGCTCGGTTTAAACTGCAGCAGATCGTCTTGACCAAGTCTACATGCCAAAATGCATTGAGTTGCTGCCATGTGATTGTCTGATTAGAAATTTGTGTTAACAAGCAGTTGGACAGGTGTACCTAATAAAGTGGCCGGTGAGTGTATATTGTAGATCTAAGCAAAGACGTGTCAATCACACAGTCAACGGAATCTTGCAACATCCTGAACCGTGTTAGAGGTCTGTGTGCCATGATGCAAATGTCAACATAGGTTTTTTATTTTTGTTTGTTTTTTAAACCAGGCTTGATGTTTCCATTCATGACAAATGATTTGCTCTCAACACAACATTCGCTACAAACGCATATCATATAGAACAGTGATTCTCAAAGTATAGTACGCAGGGCTCCCTCTAGTGGTACGCCAAAGAAGCACTGAATATTTTTTATTATTTTTATTTTAAATCTTTTTTTAATTAAAACATTTAAGTACAGTAGTTTTATTCAATCTTTAAGAACAGTTTTTACATGTATTTTAGTACAATGTTTATTTAACTTTTATTTTTTTTAATACATTTTAATTGAATCATTATTTAAGTAGTTTTTTTCCTATATTTAAGCGCAGTCTTACGGTTGAAACTGTAAAATGTTACAATGGCTGACAATATTAAATATACTTCTTTAGGAATAAAACCTCTGCCTTGTTTTTGATGAATACTACACTACTGTATAGTGTTGGTCATTATGGTGGTACTTGGAGAGCTAAGTATTTTCTGAGGTGGTACTTGGTGTAAAAAGTTTGAGAACAATTTTGTTTTGATTCAGGCACTTAATGAATAATGACAAAGTCCTTTAGGCAAGTCATGCCACTCGCCGCCATCTTGGCAACGCCTCCAGGCAGTTATTTTCGCTCTAACAAGACCAGGCTCCTATCTCAATGAATGGGAAGAGAGTCAGAACTGCACTTTCACAGTTCATCGGGACATAAAAACTACATGTATAGAAACAGCAATAGAATATGATAAAAAAATCACTGAAAAAGTTTGATGACTTTAGCCCCAAAATAAGGTTTAAAACTCCTTTTTCCCCACAGGTTATACTGTTACTACGCATGCGCAAGGCTTCACGACACCAACCTTAATTTACGTCTCTATCCAGAATGCCGGTGTTGTGCCCATCGTCTCCGCTGTCGCAAAACCTCAACTGTGCGCATGAGTCAGTGGAACCAGACAATAAATGTTTCCCAGCATGACTGTTAAAAAGCAGATGATTGGCTTTCCAGCGGGAGGGGCGGGACATGTGCATACAACTGCCATCTTTGCCGTTAAGGGTTTTCCTACGGGAGTTTCTTTTCTGCTCAACTTCAATTGAATACAAATAAATAAAAAAAGAATGAAATAGGGAAAAGTGAATAATGGGTTTGAACACAGTCATATTTTTTATTCAGGATGTGGATTCTTTTTTTATCCTGACAACCAAATTAAAGTGCTGATATAAACAAATTTCAATTCCTTTTGCTCTTTGTTATTTCATGAACTTCCCCCATCTTGGTTCTATTGTCATGTCCAATCATATGGTCACATTTGTTTTGCGTGTATTTTGCACTTTTTAATAAACAAGTTTCCCATTTCTTACTTGGAAATGTTTTTACAGTTTCCTTTGCAATTGTTTTTTGGGTTAGGATGAATTGAACAATCATTTTATTCTTAAATATGTCTTTCTAGTATTTATAATCAGCATCGTCAGGGGACTCTGACCGATGTCAGAGTCCCCTGACGATGTACGCCAACGTAACTGGGGATTTACCGATTTTTACTCAAGTGCCATCATGACTAAGATATTTATTCAGCAAATACTCAGTGCAATTTAATTTGATGTAAATCCTCTCAGAGAAGAGTCATCTGTGATTACCATGAGTTGGTTTAGTTTCATCAACATCTTTGCCAAACTAATGACAATTTTATTTCCATGCTCAAACATGTCAGTATGTTATCAGATTATCACAGAGGCAGGAAATGGAGGCAGACACATCTGCAAACACGCACGCGTAGGGAAACCAGTAGGTGTAGAAACCAGTAGGGACGCAACACCGGGTCACAAAAGAAAATGAATGCCGAATAAGATTTATTCACCTGTATTTTAATTTCCAAGTTCCATCTACAAACACATCCAAGACAATCTGATAACGAGATTGTTTTTCGTTTTCCGTTTTTTAATATTAAAACAAGAAACGACCAATGGGTTGTTTTCAGTTTTTTGTTTACCTATTTACTAATTTTCTTTTTTTCATTTCAAAACGAAAAATCCATTCGCCACCAAGTACACGGACCCAACACGTATACTACCAATGAATGTACACTCACCGGTCACTTTATTAGGTACACCTTGCTAGTACCAGGTTGGACCCCCTTTTGCCATACAGCACCGGTTCCTATACGACCGGTACCTACCGTACCGAAACACAACGCAAATTTCGGTGCTTTATTTCGGTGCCTGAGTCGATTGAAAAACTTTATTTACACTACTCTGATGACTATCCCCGCAACAGCTAATGATGACAGCTTACAGTTTGTGTAGCAACAGCAGCTACTTAACCATCTACCTTATATTTATAGGGCTTTCAGCAATCGCTGTTATATCAATCAGCAGCCACGTGCAATTTAGCTAGCAGGTGAAGAAAAAGGGCAAGGCAATCCTTCGTGGCATAGATTCAACAAGGTACTGGAAACATTCCTCAGAGAGTTTGGTCCATATTGACATGATAGCATCACAAGTTGCTGCAGATTTGTTGACTGCACACATCCATGATGCGAATCTCCCATTCCACCACATCCCAAAGGTGATCTATTGGATTGAGATCTGGTGACTGTGGAGGCCATTTGAGTACAGTGAACTCATTGTCATGTTCAAGAAACCAGTCTGAGATGATTGGCGCTTTATGACATGGCGCGTTATCCTGCTGCAAGTAGCCATCAGAAGATGGGTACACTGTGGTCATAAAGGGATGGACATGGTCAGCAACAAAACTCAGGAAGGAAAGGAAAGCTCAATTGGTACCAAGGGGCCCAAAGTGTGCCAAGAAAATATCCCCCACACCATTGCACCACCACCACCACCAGCCTGAACCGTTGATACAAGACAGGATGGATCCATGCTTTCATGTTGTTTACGCCAAATTCTGACACTACCATCCAAATGTCGCAGCAGAAATCGAGACTCATCAGACCAGGCAACCTTTTTCCAATCTCCTATTGTCCAAATTTGGTGAGTCTGTGTGAATTGTAGCCTCAGTTTCCGGTTCTTAGCTGACAGGAGTGGCACCCGGTGTGGTCTTCTGCTGCTGTAGCCCATCCGCCTCAAATTTTGACGTCTTGTGCGTTCAGAGATGCTCTTCTGCATCCCTCGGTTGTAACGAGTGGTTATTTGAGTTACTGTTGCCTTTCTATCAGCTCGAACCAGTCTGCCTGACCTCTGGCATCAACAAGGCATTTGCGCCCACAGAACTGCCGCTAACTGGATATTTTCTCTTTCGGACCATTCTCTGTAAATCCTAGAGATGGCTGTGCGTGAAAATCCCTGTAAATCAGCAGTTTCTGAAATACTCAGACCAGCCCGTCTGGCACCAAAAACCATGCCACGTCCCCATTCTGATGCTCGGTTTAAACTGCAGCAGATCGTCTTGACCAAGTCTACATGCCAAAATGCATTGAGTTGCTGCCATGTGATTGTCTGATTAGAAATTTGTGTTAACAAGCAGTTGGACAGGTGTACCTAATAAAGTGGCCGGTGAGTGTATATTGTAGATCTAAGCAAAGACGTGTCAATCACACAGTCAACGGAATCTTGCAACATCCTGAACCGTGTTAGAGGTCTGTGTGCCATGATGCAAATGTCAACATAGGTTTTTTATTTTTGTTTGTTTTTTAAACCAGGCTTGATGTTTCCATTCATGACAAATGATTTGCTCTCAACACAACATTCGCTACAAACGCATATCATATAGAACAGTGATTCTCAAAGTATAGTACGCAGGGCTCCCTCTAGTGGTACGCCAAAGAAGCACTGAATATTTTTTATTATTTTTATTTTAAATCTTTTTTTAATTAAAACATTTAAGTACAGTAGTTTTATTCAATCTTTAAGAACAGTTTTTACATGTATTTTAGTACAATGTTTATTTAACTTTTATTTTTTTTAATACATTTTAATTGAATCATTATTTAAGTAGTTTTTTTCCTATATTTAAGCGCAGTCTTACGGTTGAAACTGTAAAATGTTACAATGGCTGACAATATTAAATATACTTCTTTAGGAATAAAACCTCTGCCTTGTTTTTGATGAATACTACACTACTGTATAGTGTTGGTCATTATGGTGGTACTTGGAGAGCTAAGTATTTTCTGAGGTGGTACTTGGTGTAAAAAGTTTGAGAACAATTTTGTTTTGATTCAGGCACTTAATGAATAATGACAAAGTCCTTTAGGCAAGTCATGCCACTCGCCGCCATCTTGGCAACGCCTCCAGGCAGTTATTTTCGCTCTAACAAGACCAGGCTCCTATCTCAATGAATGGGAAGAGAGTCAGAACTGCACTTTCACAGTTCATCGGGACATAAAAACTACATGTATAGAAACAGCAATAGAATATGATAAAAAAATCACTGAAAAAGTTTGATGACTTTAGCCCCAAAATAAGGTTTAAAACTCCTTTTTCCCCACAGGTTATACTGTTACTACGCATGCGCAAGGCTTCACGACACCAACCTTAATTTACGTCTCTATCCAGAATGCCGGTGTTGTGCCCATCGTCTCCGCTGTCGCAAAACCTCAACTGTGCGCATGAGTCAGTGGAACCAGACAATAAATGTTTCCCAGCATGACTGTTAAAAAGCAGATGATTGGCTTTCCAGCGGGAGGGGCGGGACATGTGCATACAACTGCCATCTTTGCCGTTAAGGGTTTTCCTACGGGAGTTTCTTTTCTGCTCAACTTCAATTGAATACAAATAAATAAAAAAAGAATGAAATAGGGAAAAGTGAATAATGGGTTTGAACACAGTCATATTTTTTATTCAGGATGTGGATTCTTTTTTTATCCTGACAACCAAATTAAAGTGCTGATATAAACAAATTTCAATTCCTTTTGCTCTTTGTTATTTCATGAACTTCCCCCATCTTGGTTCTATTGTCATGTCCAATCATATGGTCACATTTGTTTTGCGTGTATTTTGCACTTTTTAATAAACAAGTTTCCCATTTCTTACTTGGAAATGTTTTTACAGTTTCCTTTGGAATTGTTTTTTGGGTTAGGATGAATTGAACAATCATTTTATTCTTAAATATGTCTTTCTAGTATTTATAATCAGCATCGTCAGGGGACTCTGACCGATGTCAGAGTCCCCTGACGATGTACGCCAACGTAACTGGGGATTTACCGATTTTTACTCAAGTGCCATCATGACTAAGATATTTATTCAGCAAATACTCAGTGCAATTTAATTTGATGTAAATCCTCTCAGAGAAGAGTCATCTGTGATTACCATGAGTTGGTTTAGTTTCATCAACATCTTTGCCAAACTAATGACAATTTTATTTCCATGCTCAAACATGTCAGTATGTTATCAGATTAAAAGTAATTATGTGAGCAGCCTGAACCTGCTAAACATTAGCATGTGAGCCATGTCTTTGGGAATATGTCAACATGCCACGTCATAAATTCGTATAATACTCTAGTGTTCAATTCATTCGGTCACATATTTATTCCTCCCCACCAGAAATGCCTATTGCATTATATGATGAATCTTCATCACTGAAGCATTCAAGAAAATCTATTCGACCACTCTCCGCATTTAATCTTGCCCTCCTTATGAACTGCATCGTATCAGAGATCTACCCTTCTTTCTCACGACGCCTGTCTGCAGTGTCTTTGCTGCTTTTATCTTTCCGCCTCAGTTTTTTTATCAATGTTGTTGCACTGCTTTATGTACTCTGGGAGGCCAGTTCCAAATCACTACCGTCCGGCCTGACAACCCACTACAATGTTCATCTTCAGAATCCCCAGTGTAAAATATTAGTTCTGCATTTGAAATTATACACTGATGCTGTTTGTACATTCACACAGTGAGCTTTCTACCTGCAGCACAAGTGAAGAAGAGTATCTAATGGAAAGACCAAAATGGGTTTACAACACTAGAGCAATGTCTTTATCAGAGTTTTGTTGCAAACCGTTTTGCTGGGAGAATGATACTAAACCAAGAAAGAATGGGGAAGACTAAGGGGAAACATTCATCACTGAGCGCATGTGTCCTATTTTTTGCCCTTGAATGACTGATGTTAATAGAGGGCAACCATTGCAAGCTTGGAGACTCACAAGGGGCTCGGATGCAAGATGCTTCAAAGGCCAGCGGGAGAGGGAGGAGACTAAGGCAAAGGTACAATCCTGTCCAAGGAGGATGAATCAGACCCTCGACTCACCTCAGCAGGTCCCCAGTGGAAGCAGAAATGTGTCTGATCACACCCCCGGGGAGCCCTGCACTGCCACACTTCCCTCGTCTAAGGAAGTGTGTGTAGGTGTGAGAGAGGAAGAGAGAGTGAGTGAGTGAATGAGTGCGGGCCAGGCCTAACAACACCCCCGAACTGTTACATCATTGGACGATAAAGTACAGCCTGAACCTGCTTAATTAATACACTGATGGCGGAAGCTACCAGGCACATCTGCCCATCAGTAAAGTGTAAAGTGCATTCAAACAAACGTGATTGTTATCAAATGAAATTAGTTTTTGCTCAATTAAATGAAGGAATAAAAAAAAAAGTTAAAAAAAATCTATTCCGGCTTTCATTGAAAAAAAATATAGAATACGAGCCTAAAGGTTAACCGTGCCGCATTTAGTCCAGACTGATCCTCATCAAGGAATTAAATGATCTGAACTGCTGCTGACTTGAGTTTGCTTCATTTGTACAGATGGGTTGAGCTCCAGTGCACAATTTAGCCAAGTCTGGGTAATTCCATGGATGAATGCAGGTGTGAGCCTGCTGGCTTCCACATTAAGCACGCACGCACACACGCACACACGCGCACACGCGCACACGCACACACACACACACACACACACACACACACACACACACACACACACACACACACACACACAATTGCCCTGTGTTTAGGTCAGGATCAATAAGCTGATTGATGGAGTGTGGAAGGATATCTCGGCAGCAGGTGGTATTGAGTAGCGAAGACACTGGCCCTCAAGAAACCCCTCGATCCCCCCTCTAGGGATCAATGATCTCCTCAAGACTAAGTGAGAAGCATCTGGCATTGGTAACATGTTATGCCTTAAATAAAAGTTGGAAATGCATTTTTTTTATAAAGTTCTGCACTCATCCAACGAGCTCAACCCAAGTTTTGAACCTGATCTTGCACAGCAAGTCATTTGTTGTGTGGCTAGTGCAGACACATTGGCTGGATAATCCCATGTTCCTCCCTCCTCTCGGTATTTATGAGAACAGGAATCACAGGCAACAGCCTCAGTTATAAAACAACACCCACGTATTGCATACACCCACAGTGACTGCCCTTTAGGAGAGATGTCAGCAAGAATGCTAATTGGATATTCTACAGACGGCGTCCTAATCACATCAGAATGTATGTCGGGATAATGAGTTTCTCTTTCCCCGCTGTTGAAAGGCAGGCTGTACTTGTAATTGCTTCCTTCTGTTTTATTTGTCTTTTAACTGTAGTTCATTAAACAAGTAAGCGAGTGAAACAATGGAGAATGACACCGTCTCCGTAGATTACACAGGTAATTATTATCCCTGGGGATAGTTTCCCCTGAATAGCGTCAGCCTCGGTCGGAGTGAAGAGCACGATCGTCTGCGGGCGGAACGGCAGGATACCTGAAGGCTTTGCCACTGGATCGTGGATTTTCTTCAAGTGTTCCGCATGAGTTCGCCTGTTTCTTTGTTTGTTGAGATCCCAATTAGCTTTAGCCTGGCAGCAGCTGTTCTATCTGGGGTCCACGCAATTAACATGGTGGTATTACACAAATAAACATCCACACTATTCATCACAATACGCTGATATAACCCATAAATTATGATTGTTCGCAGGAAATAAAACAAGCAACATTAAACAATTAAAAAAACAGCAGGATAATGGGGCGGCTTTCACTGAATCCACCCTCCCCTCCCCCTCTAGAATGGAGGTATTTTTATGTAAAATACCTGTGCAACACACACACACACACTATTGAGTGAGAAAACATGTCCAAACCTATGGCTGCTAGTGTATACATTTTTTATTTATACTACTATAGAATGAGAGTTCAACTTCAAATGACTATTTTTAACTATTTGCCCCAACCAAAAAAAAAATCAAGATGAAGGCAAAAAGAAAACTCATAGTATAGTATGTATACAGTACATCAGTTGAGTCAAATGAGCAGATGCAAACAGTTTCCCCCCAGAGGGACAGAGGGACATAGTGTAAAGAGCATTGGTCTTATTGAACCTTTATCTGAAAAGAATGCCCTTTGCCCTTTCCTGACATCAAAGTCCAGTATTGCCTTCTCATCTTCTATTAATGACTAAGAGACTGAAACATGTTCACAGGAAACGAGTGAATGGGCTCGTTACACGCTAAACTGTAACCATTTGACATCTGCAGGTACTTTTTTTAGGTGACATTTTTCAAAGCGCAGTCAGGCGCTTTGAAAAGCGAGACATGTTTCAAGGGCATTTGTCACAGCGAAAAGAGATAAAGAGGGGAGGTGACACGCTGCCACAGATACAGTACCCAGACCCCCTTCACACCCAGCGTTAAAATGCGCCTGGTATCCACTTTGCGTTTCTCAGATTCTCAGATTTATCGCCAGACATCATATCGACATTCGTAGGACACATGCAGGCCAAAAAAACGGTACTTAACTCTGTTGTCCGCCAGCGTGCGTCTCATTCTCAAAAAATGCGTCTTTTCCTTCATTATGCTTACGATTTATAGTACGGAAAATACGGTAACGCTAGCCTAGTTAACTTATCCTAAGGTTTACACTTACATGTTGGAGAACAGAACGTCTCGTGGAGGATGCTTGCTAACGCTATTCTGTTAAATGCAGTGTAGTAAATCTGAATTATCGTAGTCTGTGAAGTTAACGTCAACCTCCACATCATGGTGACAAGGGGGGTAAAAGGGGAGCAGGAAGTGAATGTGTGAGAGATCTTATTGGATGGAACAGCCACATGTTGTTCCACGCTCCTACACTGTGTCAAATAATCCTTAGATTAGTCGACTACCGGATTTTCCGTACTGTAAACCGCACCAGACTATAAGCTGCAGCAGCTAAATTGAATGATGTGTACATACATAAGCCGCAGGTGTTTGAATGTTTAATTACCATATGTCGCCTAGTGGCCGTTGGCTATAAAAAGCCATAGATTACCCGCACAGTTATATATAGAATCGAAAATTGGGAAAAGGGCGCGGGTTATAGTCCGAAAGTCACGGTAATCAAAAACAGTGGTTAGTTGCGGCCCTATTCAACATGTTCCATGACAGCGCAGAAATTTCTCTAACTCCAAATCACTTTTTGCACTTCAGTCTACGTGTTTAAAAGAGTATGTAGATCTTCACTCCTTTTATTTAACCGCATCAGGACATTTTTCATCTCCTTGTGGAGGTTTCATTTTGAAACTGGCCTTGCATGTCTTTTGCTTTCTGGAACAGAGATGAGATCGGGGAAACCAATCACTGTTTCTTTAAATGTCATGGCAATTGTATTTTAGGTCCAAAATAGTTAAGTACAACACATTACATCTCATCCAAGGAAATGATTCATAATTATTTGCTGAGATGGAAAGGTTTCCGGAGGCGGAACAAAAAAAAGCATCGCCAGATGCCCTTTTTTGTTCCGCCTCTCTCCTGCCTGCTGCAGCGCCAAATGGACCATTTATCTTTCTAGATGTAATCTAGGCGAGTAGAGGTGAAAGCTCATACAGTTTTGTCTGGCTCATTTTAAAATCAAACTGTGAGAAACTTTTTGCAGAGCTCCTAATAATAATGATCTCGAGCAGGGTTATATTTATATATATATCTCAACTGGACTACGCAAGTACAGAGTTAACTCAGGCCTTCATGTGAATATTCCCACAGACAATTTACCACTTCAGAGAATATACTATGTGATACATAGTATATTTAAATACACAGCATTTGTGACGATGCAGCAACAGGAGTGACCGTTTGTAAATTTAAAAACACTCATGTGCAAGTTCGACATATCAAATGTGTACTGTCATTCGCACGAGGCAAGGAAGCAGTGATTTGTAATGGAGATGACCAGCTGTGTGCAAAGAGGACACAGGAGACAGGCAGCCGCTACAGACACACCCATTTAAACAGACCGGGCTAATGAGTAAAACCTTCAGCCTTGCCTTGCTAAGGGCAACCATGGCCTCATGGGACTTTACCCGCAGTGTTAATGTGGCTAACCACCCCTGTGAATGAGCCTGAGGGGAGTAGCAGGATGCATGGTGTGCTGTTGACACGTGTCTACTGACTGCTACACACATCATGATAAGCCACCTTCCATTTCACACATAAACAGGACCCTCATCTCCGCCGAAGTGTAGTGGACCCAAAGGGGAGGCCACATTTTACAGACATGAGAAACATATTATTCTTCATGCTCTAAACGGGTATTACGTATCCTCTAGTGATCATCACTACACACCAATGGTGAAAGACTTATTCTGTAAACTAATTGTGCGTGCGTGGGGCGCCCCCCTGTTATGATAAGGGAAACACTGAATTATAATATGTGCAACTTTATATGCTGCTGGGTAGCTTAACCTATAATAATACGCCATTTATATTTGACAGCGATTAGTATTTTTTTCTTGGACTTGTTATGAAGTAAATGTTGATTCCACAATGTAATAGCTCTAGAATAATGACACCGTCATTTCAATTACTTCATAAAAAAACCACTCGGAAAAATAGGTTTAATTCAGGGGAGGATTTTTTTGTGGGTGAATAAACTTCCCATTACAAATACATGAACGGCCCCTTGTTAAATGTTGTTACACTCAAGCACTGTGGGTATATTTACTGCTCCTACATGCAGCACTGGGGCATCAATAGGATGCACGGATGATGGTAGCAGGACGGGTCTGCACAACTTCACAGGAACTTTGAGCACTACTGGATAAAAGCAACACTGCCCAAACCACAAGAGCTTCAAAATTGAACATCTTATAGCAGCGCAGTCGAATACAGTGAAAACAGCTCCAACAATTGCACTCATCACAGCCATTTAGTATTCATCCCTTGTTTCCATCCCTTTTAAATCACAAGCGCCGGTGAAATGTGTGGAGACAGCAGCTCGCCCAGCTCAATTATTTAAAACATGGCTATTGCATTGTGGCTAACCAGGAACTCGAACATGATTATGCACATATATTTCCTTTGTACCTACAATCATGATCAGCATCATTTTTCTTTTCTTGTCCTTTGCACGTATACAACCCCAATAACTATGGCGGTTACATGGTCAGGAGGCGGGCTGCAAAGGATCACTGTCCCATTCAATTGTATTGCTTCATGGATAATCTGGCAATATGGCAATATGTGCACATTATTTACATTTAAAAAAAAATCAATCTAGCCTTAAAAATGTAGCATCCGTTGGACTTACTCAATAAGAATCCCTCTGGGTGGGCAGATCAACACCTTTTGTTAATTTTGTACAGCCTTAGTCTTTTATTTACTCAGTAGTAATCCGGGTAGAATATATTATAAATGCACCCATTAAATTCAATGGTTAATAGATCAATGTTCAAAGCAAGTATGAAAATAAGACTTGATAGAATCTTATTTGAAGACTACAAAAGAGAATGTAGCGAAACAAGAAAAATATGTTCCCACTGCAAGTCTACTTTAGTAGTACTTAGAGCTGTCACCATAAACACATTTTTGTGATATCACATTTTTGAGATATTACTGCAATTTTCAGACCATTTTATGCCACTGATAACAATGACAATATAATAGCGTAGAAATACAAGTACACTCTTTCAAAGAACAAAGAACGTTTTATTCGTCAGAATAGTTGGACATTGGAATCGGAATACGAAAGAATTTACACTAAGTGAATAAAACAAAAGTGCAAGGAACACGGAGCGGGCGAAGCATCGGGCTTGATGCGATGCCGTCGGGTTCGAGAAAATATGTCTAGCGCAGAAGCAAAACGCAGCTGCAGGGAGAGACACAGCGGCCCGGTCCCGCTAACAAGCGGCCGGCCCCGGAGGACCGCAGGACGTCGGTCCGGGGACGGTACCCTGCGTTCCTGCCGGCCAAAGAGGCCAACGAGCAGTCCGGAGGAACCGTCAGTAGTTCAGGTTAAAGACGGGCGGATGGTTGTTGCTTTGGGTGAGATTTTAGCTTAGTTTTCTGTGCCACTGTTATTTAAATAACGCACCTGCTCGTTCACATCGAGTGGCTCTCCTCTCTCATTTCGGCCTAAAGCCAAAGTGTTCCCAAACTGAAGCCGAACATTGTGCCTTCGTAATCAAGTCCGTTGGGACACGATTATCTTACCGTGTTCGGCTGATGAAAAAGAACACTTTTTTAAGCAATAAAAAAAGGTAAGAGAGGCTGTACATTGTCCAATAATGAAACAGTTCGGGGGTGTTGTTAGGCCTGACGCGGGAGGGGACAGAATAGTAAAATTACTTTTAACCATAAAATGTGGTTAACTGCCGTCGTTAATAGACGTATTTACAGGATACATATACGTATTCATTTCTCAACTACATTAACAGCAACTACCTTCTCACATACATATTTCAGCTTGCACCTCACCCATCTGATCTCATACTAGTGGCTCATGATTGGAAAAAAATCGGATTTAAGGAAATAGATAGACCCGTATGTCTCCCTCCATTTCACCATTATCTCGGGAGATAAGAGGACACAGTTTTCTGATCTTCCATGGTATGAAAATAAACGATGTGCGTATGGAAGATTTGAAGGGAGGGCCTTGCATCTAAATTATACTCGGCCCTTTGCCTGTGAAACGTGTACAAAGTTATACGCACCCCACGGGCTCTTTACACCTGGCCAAGTTCAATGTTGTACTTCATTTAACAATAGTTTGATAGCCGTAAGGCTTTTTGAAAGAAGTCACACAACTAGTACCAGCAAAGAAAGCGATGTAAATAGAAGTGCGGGATGAATGAGTTGAAGAAGAGACTGCGCTCCACGTCCGGTAAAAAGAAAATTAATACACTTGGTTGACAAATTAATTATTATGATTGGTTTTTTTTTCAGTTTAACTTTGGCTCAGGAAACAAAACTACTTTGATAGGTTTTGGAAAATAAGCTATTTGGTTTATTTTAGGAAATAAACTGGTAGCCTAGAGTAGGCTACCAGTACACATATCTAATGTTCAAGGTGAAAATAATAATGGGACATTCTACCCTGCTGCACCAGGCGTTGTTGGCTTCTGAAGCTTGATGCTAAATAGCATCTGCCAATATGATTTCTCAATAGTACATCAGAAAACATGCCTTGCTGCCAACTGTTTGCAACTCAAATTACAGATTTGCTCACAGCTGACAAAGCTTGCTACAACAAAACAAGGTATCCGGCAAAACAGCAGATGATGGCTTTTTTAAAATCAACATCAATGTGACCAGACAATTAGAAGGCATGAAAACATTGAAAAGGTTTTTTTGTAAAAATGTAATTCCCCTGCAACGGGGGGAGCGCGATACCTTCGTTCTTACCTTCCTCCCACCCCTGGGGGCTTCCTGCCTTCTTCTCAGTCCTTTCCTCCTGCATGTTCCCGGCAGCCACTATGCTCCAGGTGAACTCTGGGGGACCCTCCCAGTGCTGGTCACAGGTCCTGGTACTGCCAGGGCATCGGTAATCTGGAAGAAACAAGACTCCTTTAAATATGGAGAAGCCCAAAATACACACGATTCAACTCTTCAGCAATCGGAAAACAACTTTAACTCGAAAGACCAATTTCCAAATACAAAACTTGAAGACCACCTAACTAGAAGGTTGTAAATCAAAAACTCATTGTGCAAAGAAAACTGATGAATGGAAATATTAAAACAACAATAGGTTACAGTATTCTGTATTCATGCAAGTAATGCAGCTCTCAAAACTTGGGCTGTCTTTGGTTGAAGTTATTTATTACCACTCGTATACCCTCCCTAAAAATGTGTCTAAGTGATCAGGAAGAAAATTAAGGGTCAGCTTTCCTCCCACACATCCCCACTCTTTCCCTCTCTGTGACTTCGTCCCCCCCTTTCCTATCAGTCCTTCTCTCACAGTGAACAGGGACACCCATGCACAACCATCACTGTGGCTCAATAAATCGCTGTTTGAGAGGGCCTCGTCACTTTCAACGAGGAGACTCTGGAGGAGAGGAACTAAAGTGTCTAATCTAAAAGTGTTCTATCTGGGCCTTCTTTTAAAAATGGGGCAGAGGACTTGAATGCATACATACATGGGACTAAGATATCATAAAGGATCACGTTAATTTAAGAAATCAGCACCGTACTCGTACTGGAAAGAAAATGAATGAGCAATTGGGTCCATCAACACCTGGGAAAACATTTTTTTCTCAGCGGGTCTCCAAGAAATAAAAAGCAATTTCCCGTATTGATTTTCGAGGTGGAGCACTCACTTCGACTTCAGCCTATACAACTGTGACACCACACGTCTTTCAGCAAAGCCTGCTCTACCTCGTGGGTAACAGCGCAGCTGTTCTCAGGAAAAAACACTTTGTAAAAGAAAACATGAGTTTTAGCATATCTTAATAAAATAGTGTAACAGTGCTTTTCAATTCCGTACAGCTTTTTTTTTCACCATTATTCTATTACAGCCAAATATAGACTCAATATTCACCAGAGAGCAAGTAAAAATGCCTGTTGCTATAAAAGCAATCCTCAGCAATGTACATGAAGATCTGGAATGGTGCTGTTCAACTTGTAGTTTGACTATTTCCATAAATCAACCAGGACTTTGTTTGAAACGTTTCCGTCCAACATTCAACCATGCTGCATTGCATCATCACTATCAAACAGCCCTCCCCGTTGACAGAGGGGTCACTAAACTAGTTGAATGTTATCATTTACAGTACTTAACATATATTCCGATGTCTTTAATAGTTTAGCAAGTCATCAGTGAATCGAGACGTAGTATTGGATTCTTGTAAATGAGCTTTACCTAACGAGGTGGCATCAGGGCTGCGTAACGCTTCTCTTTAAACGACATGGCTGCCTCCGGTGGAATCACTGTGGCAGTCGTTCCCTGCCACTAAGTGCCAGTGCCGGTGATGGTTTCCATGCTTAAAAGTTGTCATTTGGCAAAAAACATTGATTCCTGCAGCTCATTGCCACTGGGCACCTTGAAGGCTGATGAGATGTGGAGAAAGGCTTTCAAGGTTGTTGTGAAAGCTCATTTCCTTCACTTCGATAAATGTACGTGTAGCATGGGTGGAACGATGCGGTGTGTTCATTAGAAACAGAGACAGGACTTCTCTCAGCAGTACACATGTACTGCTGAGAGAAGTCCTGGACGAGGAGTCCAGTGTTTCCCCCAACATTGAAGAAGCGTGGTGCTCCGACCCCGCAAAGAAAGTCAGGATTGATTTTTTTTGCGCACACATAGCTTCACAATGACAACAAATAATCAAAACCACACTAGCTCTATTACTCGTGGTCGGTTTTGGAATGCGAACTCTAAAATAGTTAAATGGTTTGCGTATTGACACTCTCACTGAAACTTCCATGGACACAGAGCTGCCTCCTCACATTTCCTGGCACCATTGAAATGCAGAATTGCAATTGGCACACCGACGGGCGAAACTCTCATGTGTGCAGCCAAATGGTGATGAGGGATGCGATTCAACTGCGGCGAGGAAGATCTGGCCCTTTCATCTAGTTTCGCCCCCCTGCATGTGCAAAGAGACTAAGAACTGATGATTTGCCAGGCAGGGAGGCCGCTTTTATGACCAAAATGTTCACAATCCCATTTTGATTTCTCTCAAAACCATAATGCCCTCTGAATATGTAGTCATCATATCCTTTTTTTGACATCACTGAGCACGGATTTGTTTATCTTTTTGATTACACCATTGCTCATTTCAATCAAAGCAACTCGAGGATCGCCTAAAGAGCGATGGATGGATGACTCACGATACAAAGAAAAATGATACATTTCCCAGACTGTGTTGATTAACAGTCATGACAAACAATCTGCCATTATGCAAAAGTCTGTTGTAATATTTGATTTAACATTATCCTTAAGCACACAGTCATTTCTTCAAGGTTAATGCAAAACTAATATCTGAGTGGAGAATTTAAACGCACCTGCACAACGTTGAATTCAATTGAATTGAATGTTGATGTAAAGTACTTTGCCGATAGCTTATTTGAATGGAACTTAATATCAATTCTTAAAACGCTTTCAGAACACTTAGAACCTAAAAAATGAATCTAATTTAGGCAACTTTCATGATGTGAACACGTTTACTAGAATGAATTATATACATTTACAACATCGACCTTAACGGAATAATCCGCATTTTTATACACGAGAATTAACGACTGGGCGTCTTCATGAGGTTACCAGGTTAAGCTAGCTAACAAGCTAAATAGCACACGTGTGATACCTTGAACTTTACCCCGCTCTGCATTAGCTTATCCAGAACAACAACATACACCTTCTCTTGTCAGTCTTGTTGGACTCATAAGGAAATTATTCCCACCGTTTAACGACTGGAGAACAATATAGAAATACCATCACTAGAGCGTTTTTTGTGGCGTTTTCGCAGCAAATGTAAAAGCCGCAAAGTCACAGAATATGAAGGCAAAGACAAAAGCAATCGATACCTGTGTAGCTGATCAGCTTAGTAGATAAAGGATTAAGGACCAATGACTAATTTGTTCTAAAACAAAAAATGATGAAATAAGCCATGGATAACTAACTGTTAGCATTTGAACCTATGTATTAAAATGAATGGACTCTCCCTCAAAAGATAACAGATCATTATGTGGACATATACAAAATATCCTCCCCTGATTCTTCATTAATTGCCTCTATGAAGTTTTCACTGCCTCAATGAGCTGACCCACTGAACTTGAGCAAAGGCATTTTCCAAATTGATTGTGATAAAACACATAGGACAGTTACATTTGAGTGACTTCTTACTGTTAAAACAATTATCTGTGGCCTTTATTGTCTTTATTACAGTACATGCGAGATTGTATTCTTTCTGCTCAGTGACTTTAATTGAATCACATACAGAATATTGTGACATAATTTAAACAGTTCAAGCAGTCATATAGAAAAAACTGCGTGTGATCACATATTTAAGCCAATATATTTTCAAATTGACTACTTGACTTTTTTTTTATCTCAAAGGGTTGACCACCAACAATCCATACACTTAATTGTATGTGATCTCTTCCAATTGTATCACTGCAGTATCCCAATAGATCTTTAATGCTCCTACATCACAATAGTAATAATCACATTGCCTTTTTTTAAACTGTTATTTAATGCACATAAGGCTGTGATGATGATACATCATCTACGAATTCTTATACCCAAGAGATGATTGTCATTGTTTGGAGGGATGTTCAGAATCCAATGGCTTGACGCCATTAAGCCTTATGGGGATTTGTAGAGGCAGCTCTACCAATAACGTTTAAAGACTTCAACTCTATAACGCTCAAAGTGGCCAATGACTGCTGACTACTGATCAATTTAACAGCGTTATTCAAGTGATGAAGGACTGCATGGCCACCATGAAATCAAAAAACGACTAACAGAAAAGACTAACAATAATATTGGCTTTTGAGTCACGTTTCTAATCAATGTCAATTTCTATATTCTTTATAAAGGACTGGGACCAAAGCTATGTACCGTTTAGAATGTTTCCATGTGCTTGTAATTATGTTTGCTCCACTTGCAAATGCAGTTAAGGTCATTAACAAGGCAGCCTTCCCTTTGTGGATGCTGCTACTTCCTTTTTCTGCGTGGTCAAAAATGCAAAGGGATACCAGTGTCTATAGCTTAACAAGTCAGGCTGGCAGCCATCCAACAGCCTCATAAGTTTCTGCAGTATCATTTGAACGCCAGGCCAAAGTGGAAGTGCCTTGAGCTTGCATTCTTGCTAATGGCCAGCAGGGAGCGCCTCATCTGGCTGCAAAAAGAAGTGACACTTTACAGAAGTCAAGAAGAAAATCACTCATGAACTAGTTTATGATCTCAATTACTACATTGAGTATTCTTCGATACAGCACGATGCTCATTCAGTGAACAGATTTAACCCTTTCAAGTTAATTTTGGGAATTTTGCATTCGCTCAATCGACCAAATATCAAATTTAGCACGTTTGAGGAGATGCATTTCCAGAGTTACTAATAGTTGTGACTGTAAAGTGGTTGGTTAATGGGCCTATTATGTCTATGTCCCAACACAATTCTGAAGTATGTGCAGAGATTGAGCTATTTTTTTATTACACAAAAAAAGGTTAAGATCCAATGTGGGCCATCATACATTTTTTATGTAAATTGTAGTCCTTACCCAGTATTGCAAACCTATGTGGTTACATTTTTTTTAAAAGACGCTCAGTCTGCACAAGAGTGCTTTTGACATCAAGTAAATTGCATCCTATGATTAATGCCTTAGTGGTTTATGAGTGAAAACAGCAACAATTTTCATCATCAAGCCCTTTATTGCTATGAATATGTTTATTTCCTCATTAGAAAGACATTGTGTCTGGCTGAGTTAATTTATGTATCCATTTGACTTTTTATGGCCTATGTATTCCAGGCAAATTAATTTCAGCTCAAGGCAGTAAGAGTTTAGACATACATTGAAAAAATGTGCCATTTGAGTGATATTATTCAAACAGCGGATATGATAGGTATTGAGTCATTTTTGCCACTCAATAAAAATTGATGGGATAGAAAGTGATAAAATAATAACTTTTTTCATAATTTCGACTTTCTATTCCTCTTATTCTTTTTTTCCGTAGCCGAAATGGGCTTCCACAGACGGTACTTCACATGTTTTCTTCACCCAGTATGAGTTGAGGTTAATCAGCAGGGCTTATTTTTTTTTTTTTTTAGATTCTCTTGATTTTTAAATGAAATATTTAGTTTGACAGGGGCTGAATGAGTTTATTAACAGCAAGCAGCAAGAAGAGATGACTGGAAGTACACTACTTAGGCGGGATGGTTTGACTGAATATGACACTTTCTGATTCTAGATCACAGGCAATCAAAGTCAAATGTTGGCCTTTCACAGCCGCCTGAGCTTCCTCCTTCACCTTATTTCTAGGCTGCACTCATCAAAAGTACAAAGGTGGCACACGCTGGTGGTGGGTCAAGGGAAATGCTTCTCTATAAACCCTCTGCATTAACAATAAATACATCTGTAAATACCTCTATAAATACCTACAATAAATACCTCTGTAATCCCCAAAGCTGCATACCGTAAGCCGAAAACGGATTGATATAAATATAAAAGAAACAAGACTCTTGTCTGACAGAAGCCAGGAAAGCCTGACAACCATTCCAGACATTCTTGGTCATTACCTTACTCCGATGACTTGCAGCCAGGGTTGCTTTCGAATGAAATTGAATGTGTCCGTTAGTAAGCAAGGATCGCTAATTACCACCACCATGTTTTCCTCTAGCCCTCGCAGTCAACGTGATATTCTCCCAACGGCAGGCGATCTACCGACACCGCCTTGCCGATCAAGGTAGTCGGCACCTCTGCTCAACGGCCTTGGACATTAAAGAAACAACTGACAATACCAAAGAATAAGCCTTTTAACTCGCTGTATGCTCCGAATCATTACAAATATATATTTCCCCATTGTTCCAGGCAACAGCCGGTCTGAAGCGTTGTGATACTCTATTTTCGGCAAGTCCAAGACAAACTTCACATTAACAACTTTACATCTTAGATACCAGCCAAACGGATGTTTCCATTCATTTCATCATCTTTCCTTTTTACATCATTCTAGATGTACTGAAAAGAGCTGTCAGACATAATCAACTGTTTACTCTTGAGTGGGGAATGTGCAAGAGTATCTACAGACTATCTACACTGCAGTTATCTAAAATCCCATAGAGACATAGAGACTACGAAGGGTGACTTCAATGACTTAAGGCCTGTTCCCAAGTATCACTATTTGACCCCCTCGGAGCAGAGCATGAGTTGCGAAGGTTGCCTATAGGTTGCCATATTTAAACACCTGCACTACCGCTCTGCCTTTCATACCCCAGCAACCCTTGCAAATGTGTTTTTATTCCACTGCTGTGTCTCATTACACAAGAACAGCACTACCAGATGAGTGAGGCAGATGTTCCATTGTAGAGAACGGCACCTCCTCATGTGGCTTGCATGCATCCGAGTGACTCAGTTACAGCTGGCAGCCACAGCTGAACCGGGGTGATCCATCTCCATGAGGAGAACCTGTCTGCAGAGGGAAGGTTGGTGCATGAAAGGGTTTGGCTTGGCAGAATATGGCAACAGATGACCCTGCTGTCAGATACACGCTCTAGAAGGGATGCAAGTCAGAGGGCTCCGACTTTACTGACAGACAAGTTGGCTTGCCAACGTTGAAATGCAAATACGTACATCCTCTGGTCCACTAAGCCCTGCAGCTACAAAAAGGAGGCAGGGATGCACTGGGGTACGGGGGCAGCAGGTGGCGAGTGTCCAGTCCGTCTGTGTTGGCTTTTGTACGCGGTACTAAATGCCAGTGGACAGCAGATGCTGCAGGGACAGCTGAAATCTATGAACGTAGCCTGAAGCAATGTTCTCTGTGCCACATTGTTGAGACCAAACCTCTAAAGCGCTGTCCCATATGTAATCCATAAAAGCCCCTTGGTCGCACAAAGTTAAGATATACAAAGTAGCGAAATGCCCACATACAATCAGTAGGAACACAATGTAATACAAAACGGAAATGAATGTGGAGGTAAAACCTGTTTTACATTTGTATTTGTCTGTTCAATTTGGCAAACAGCACAACATTTATGGTAATTACAATTTAATTTGTTTCTCTGAACGGTGCCATCATTCGTTTGGAGTCATCTGGCTTTTATTGCCCAGATGTGAAAACTTGGGACCACTAATCACGGTGCTTTTTGTTTTAAAACTTAGCGAACATGCAAGAAATGAGAAGTTGTCATCATGTGAAATCAAAGGAAATGCAGTCGGCTGTGTGCTTGGCGGATTGATTGATTGACTCGGTGACGGTGAAGTGATCCGTTGTGTAACTGACACCATTTACAGCGCGATCCGCTGCAGGCTGTCACAGGCGCAGGCAGATGGAGAAAGGTCCAAGGGTTCCACACACAAGGATGTCATCACAAACAAATTGTGTGGCATTTTGGTGGTGGCTGGACATTAAATCATGACTTACAAGACGGCCTGCCACTCTGCAACAAGTAGTAAAGGGGGGGAAAAATCTTGAAAGACGTGTCCCCACAGAAAGTTGGCTTTGAGAGCCTGACGTGGGACGGATACGCGCATGTGCCCCCTGTGCTCTGATCCTCACACTGTGCTCCTATTTTAACACGTCTCCCTTTTCTACTTATTTTTAACAGAGCTGTGTCAGTTGGATTACTGGATTGTACTTGTAACAAACGTTTCTAAAAGAGTTCACGCCTGTTTTTTCCAAAAAATCCTGTCCAGAAATTTAAAACGAAAGTCATAAACATAATAAATGTTGACTTGATTTATTGATCATGCAGTTGCTTTGCCTTAAGTGTGTAAAAAAACTAAAACTTTCAACCATGCACCACTCCTTACAGCAGATGAGCAGAAGAGCAGGCCAGATCCAAATGCTCCAGCCGTCAATTCCTATAGGTCAGGACCTACAAAACTGCAGAAAGCCTTCCGACAGCCAAACTAGACTATCGGATGTGCATCAAGGCACGCAGATGATAAATCCAAAGTTTGCTGAGATATGGACCACCCCTGCAAAGCAGTGGTTTGGTCTGTACCAGAGTTAGAGTCTAAAGTTCAGACGGATCGATCAAACTGTACATACGACAACTGCACGGTGTAAACTGCCCTGGTTCAAGGGTCTAACGCCCTGTGTGCATTAGATGAATGCTGAAAGTTCATCCTTCTAAATGATAAAATATAGCTATAATGATCCACCTTTCCCCTCGACAGGTTTGCTTTACCATCCGGTCCTACGGTTCAACTATGCTCTTGCTTTCGCATGTACCTATGATTAATATGTTTGACATGCTCAAAAAAATGGTTGATTAACTGGTACCAGAGACAAACATTGATTTAATTGCATTAGAACTAGAATGAGCAGGATCCTCTTTTCATGGTTAAAAATTCAAGAGGCTGAAGCTCTATTTCTTACAATATAAACTATTGCAATGTATATATTTTACAACCTAAGCAAAATGATTTACAATTTTTTTTATTTAGTAGCTGCAGTAAAGTGCTTGTAATCGTATTCGTGACATATAGCTGCACCGTGGCCAACAGTCAATTCACATTAGAACTGTAAGGGAGCATCCAATAGACTGCGGCACATCGTCCAGTACATCTGTTCTTAGCATAAATGTGTTGTTTTGATTTAGTATTCTGTTAACACTGGTGCACATTGCAGGGACTATTCTCCATTGCAGTCAGTTTCTATAAATTAGGATCCATATTAAAAAGGCGAATAACCTAAATGTACAGGGAGTTCGTGATGAAATCTTTGGCTGCATTCCACACGGCTACTTTTTAAATAAAAGTATGGAATGTGGAGTCTCAATGTTTTAGCTCTTCCTCTCTTTCACTTTATGTTGGACATTCAAAGTTGATTGAATATGCTGTATCTGATACAATGCAGGCTTGAGAAGGCAGGGTTCACAAAACGGGTACTTTAATTAAACCAATAACTAGATGCCGAGGAGCAAAAACGCAGAGCGGCAGCGAGGGAGACAACCGACAGACAGACATATACGAGGGACAATACACAACGACGCGACAAGGGACAACAGACTAACAGGGTTTAAATACACAGAGGAAGTGCAGGTGATTGGACACAGGTGGAATCAATCAGACACAGCAGACAATAACAAGGGAAGACAGGACGAGGTAGGAAGTGAAGTTACACCAGGGACAAGAGACATGAAACTACAAAACAAAACAGGAAGTCAACCCAAACCGTCACAATATCTGCTCTTTCTTACATGATTCAGTGGGCTAAATGATTCTCAATGAAAGGATTATTTGGAATTGTTGACTAATGCTCTGGCCAAACTTAAAAAAGCTACATAGAAAGCAAATAAATGTCTCACCAAAAGGGAGTTTGCTTAACTTGGTTTCTCCCATAGAATGACATACTGGATGATTTAATGAGACATTTTTCATACCGTATACATTTAAGGGAAATATTTAACTTAAAGAGTATGGTTAATGTGTTTGGTTGATATACAGGGTATGTTAAAATAAAAGTAATTGGACAGATTAATGTTCTATTTTTACGCTTCAACTTCTATTTATCTGATTTATTTGAATAATTTCGCACAGTGTAAGTCTGGGGGTGTCCAAACTGCGGCCCGCCATCCAGTTTTAATTGGCCCGCATCAAAGTCTAAAAATATGGTAAAGATCTGACATGTTCTGTGGGCGAGGTTTCACATTTACTGAGTTCATAAGGTCAGTGAAGGGCTCACGATGTGAGGTCAATCATCTTGGTGCAGCCTATGGGAATGCGTTGTTTTGACGTTTGGGGGCGGGTTGGAGTAACGGACAGTTGGTTGGTCTGTTTTCCGGGCAGACTGCGGCCCAGTAGCTTGTTTTCCTGCTTCATAATGAAACTCTAAGAAGAACGCGTGTCCACAGCTGTATGCGCACATGAACCATTGCGTGCGAAGCAACTTAGCGCACTTCCCCACAGTGACCGCAATCAAATGCGCCTTTCCAAACGCCAAGCTCTCTGCTAAAACGGGAGAATATATGTGTCCCTCATGAAAGAATTTAGTCAGCTCTTCCATGGTTTTTCTGTTTTTCTGAGACGGAAATCACACTGTTCACTGGATGCAGAGGAAGTGGAGGAAAGTCTGCAATTAGAACTGATTGAAATCCAGTATGAGGATTCTCTGAAGAATCTGCGTCAGCTTCCCTCCCGACCTGACTTCTACCGGAGCTTGGAAAAGCTGATGAGACGCCACGCAAAACAATGATGAGTCTGTTGGGCTCAACACACATCTGTGAGCAGAGACTCTCTCAGTGTATTAACTGAACAAAAGCAGACTGAACCAGAATGACCGACAGCATCTCCGTGACGCCAAACTTCCTCCTGACCTGCAGCATCACTGCTCCCACTGAGCCAACGTTCTCCCACTACAGGGCAGTTAAAAATATACGCACAGTTCTCATTCGTCAATGAGACCAACTACTTCATAAATTCAGTCAATTCAACTGGATGACAATTTTTAAACAAACGTTAGTTGATGTGTTAACAATCCCAATCTTTATTTGTGTAATAAGCTTGAAATATCCACATCCCCTATTTCTCTTCCTCTCTCTCCCTTCATACAGGACAATGAAGGGGATCAGCACCCTAAGAGAATCACCGGCCAACCTTTATATGAAAATAAAATTAAAATCTACTAATGGGGAGCTATGATGGAGGCTTTTTTTCTTCAAACATGTTCAATTATCAAAGGTAATCTACCTGCATTTGAGAATCTACCTCCAGTCCTTTGTATATTTTTCTGTATGTGGCCCTCGAGAAGAAGACATCTGGACACCCCTGTTGTAAGCAGTCTGGTAGAGATGAAATGAATTATAAGTAATTCTATTCTATTCTACCAGTAGCATGATCCAGAGGTTTTTGTCATGTTTAATTGACATTGCATTGTTCTGGGTCCTTGAGTGGATCACAGAAAGGCTGATTCCTGGAGCCCAGTTGTGTAATGGCGTCAGTGTGGATTGGAGACGGCAGGCTGGACACAGACATTTATGCGCAGTGATAGAGAGCTGGCGCCAGGTGTCACGGCCAATTGGGGTCAAAGGATCTTTGGAGGACAGAAGCACCTTAGCCTGTCTATCTGCCTGAAGAGAGCTGACAATGTCCCAACTCACCTGACAGGGCCACAGAGTCGTTGGGAAAGCTCAGGTCGTCCTGGGCCACCCAGGAGAAGCTCCAGTACCCTCTAGGAACGCCAGCAGCAGGTCTGCCAGCCGACGGTTCCCCTGCAAAAACAGAACATCCACACTTCAGAACATTTAGCAGACACACAAAAGAGTCCTGTAAAACACCATTAATCAGTGATGGACAAAATGATTTCTCCCCGCTGTCCCCCCTCATGGGGGATGAAGAGATGTAGGTTTTTGTTTAATGTGCATTGGACTGTTTACCGAAAAGAGAGCTTGGTTTACAGAAAACCTATTTTTTGCTTTCCAATGCATATAGACTCTTACAATGTACAATGTAGGTTTACTTAGTTTCTAGGTCAACCTGGGTGGGTTTAGTTTAGTGTAGCAAGATTTATTTTTCATGCATGACACGAAAAACTATCTTCTGGGAAAAAAAATATGGAAAAACATACCAAGAAGTTTACCCTTATGTGGAACTCGCACCTCGCATCTCATAATTAAGAGGATGGGTTTATATTAGAGTGCATCACATACAAACATTAAAAGGGGGCCTCTGTTTCCAGCCTCAGTATTTTACCTTTTTAGCGTAAAAAACGGGTGGAGGTCACATTTATGTGTTCACCCTATTCACTCATCGCTCCAATAGCGAATAGCTTGGATTAACGTTGCACACTTCCAAAAGGTGGACATCACCACCCATTTCCCCATTGATGACCAGGCGAGCAGAGAGCTGGAGACAAAGTCTCACTGGAAGCCCGCAGCCGGGTAGCTGGAGTTGCTAAAGAACTCCTTGATGAACTGGAAAGCTTCTGCGGGAGCTTAGTGATACCCCTTTTTTTTAAATGGCGTTTCTCTCGTCTTGTTGGTCACGGTAACCCCGCCCCCAGCTGCTGACGTAAGCGGTTCTTACTTCTAGACCAGCAATGATATGGTGCTACTTAAGAACCACTTTTACTGGTCCGGAGCTGGTGCTTTGGTGGTCGAAAACCAAAGAACCGATTTGAAACTAGGCTCTGGCTCCGAACCAGCACCAGCTCTGCTTTGGTGGAAAAGGGGCATGAGAGGCCTTGTATGGGGAATCTGGTAGTTGTGTTCTTGGTAACAACGGGTCATGATGGCCTGAAGCAGGAACGAGCCTCAACATGAAGCGCTTTACTTTCCAGTCAATCCAAGTTTGAAAGCCCCAAAATGTATTTACAATGTTGATGTTTTAGTTCACCCGGACAGGATCAATGTGTCCTTATAGAGCAGCTGTCATATCCTACAGAAAGGAATATTCACCAATACAAGTAATCAGTGCACATCACTACAGGAACAGATAAGTGTGAATACAGCTTTCTACAAATGAAATGATCCTGATAAAATGACTTTAGGGTTTATATGACCAATGTGGCAGACTCTTGTTTCTAAAGCTGAATCTTTATTATGTAATCCTATCATAGCTCACTTTGGATTTTATATATCACACATGCATGGGTTAATATAAGATAACTTGAATGAAAAGGAGATTTTTTAATTACAATTTTTTCTGTTGTTTAATCCTAAAAGATAGCACTCCAGCTCTACTTTACATAAGAGTTGTTTTTTGGAGGGCTTCCATCATGCTTATTTTCTGACCCATATATTCATTTTATGTGAAATATGACATTTAAAGAACATGTTTGAATTCTTTGATGCTTTAAAAGCTGGTGATGAATGGTACTTTGTAGCGTCCGTCTCTTTAAGCCCCCCGTCCAGAAAAAGACTCTTCTGCTCTGATTGGCTCCCGCGAAAAAATTTTGCACCTTTGCAAAAGTAGTTCTCAAGCCGTGGTTTGAGATACTTATGTGCACAAGCAACTAAAATAATTTGTTTTTCCATGATATGTTGGTTTTAATAATTCATAGCTTCAATGTGCTAATGAAAAAATCATGGAAGAGAGAACTTCTGGCAGCTCCATCATCCCTGCAAGTACACACACACACACACACACACTACTGTGCACAAACAGCTAGCCGTCCAACTGCAATTCTCCAGCACAGAGGAGAGTTACCTCAGCTGAGTGAACAGTCTAATTCGGTCCCAGCCACACTCTGAAATCCCTCAAACGCTTAGTGGATTCATCAATGAGGCTTGACTCAACCTGTCACTTAAACATGGCTGCAGGCAAACACATCTCTCTCAGGCTCTCTCTTTTTGACTTTGCTCAAAATGTCTCACATCTTCTTTTTGTTTTGAAGGAAATTGAAGTGGATAGTTCCTGCAAAATCTCTATAAAACAAATGTCAGGTACCCACACGAGGATTAGGGCCACACTATACGTGATGTATGTGGCGCTAAGGGCGCTGTTTGAGGCTGGTTCAATGGTCCAGAAATAAAGCCAGTTACCTGTAAAAAAGGGTGGGAGGCTGAGTGTTAACGTAGTGGATCAGTTAGTCCAAAAAGAGACATCTGGTGGAGCTGGAATGTTGTGGAATGCTGGAAGGCGCTTGGAAATTAACCTGTATGTATGTAGCCGCTGGAGTTTCAAACCACGTGTCCTTCTGCATTACAAGCATCCCCATTTTCCTTTCTTTAACCCCTTAGTTAAAGATTTACCCTGGGATACATACATTATTGCCTCAATAAATTGATTACTCGTCTGGCGTGGCGACGCGTCATTAAATGCCTCGTCAAAGTCTGCCAGCGCCGTGTCAGGCAGCTCAGGACCCCGGACTGGGCTGCTCTGACTTTGCCCGCCAAAAGGCGGCATTGATTTCCATCAGAGGAGCCCACGTGTCCACTAAGCACTCCTGCCGTCATCAAGACCCTGGCAGAATTCCACTCACGTCGCTACCCCCTCCTTCCCCAAAAAACATGTCACACACACACACACACTTAATCTCACTTCTCACTGGAGATGTGTACCGACAGAGGCGGTAACCTCCACTTTTACAATTAATCTGAGGTGTGTGAAAGGCAATAATTCATTCATGTCTCATCCGCATTAATAGAGACGTCACGGTCTCCCAGGTCTCATCGTAACGACGAGTATCCAAGGCCACGCGCTTGTTGGGTGCTTTAAGGAGGGATGAGTGGTTTTTAATTGAGAGGATTTCTGCCTTTGTCACAATGTGCTGCGTGGTTTTCAGTTTTTTTCTACAGCATAATGGAAAATAGTCTACAAACCCCTGGCTTTTAAACAATCAGGGGTTTTGACTCAACTGTACACATTGAGTAAAGACCGCTAATAGAGCAACCTTTTCTGTGCAGGAAGGGAAAACTCCCTTCCATCCTTCCCTCGAGCCATCACTGAACTTTAAAAGCCGGAAGTCAGCGTGGATGACAAACTGGTGACTTTGTGTGAAATTACAATAAAGGGTGAAAAAGGCAAGGCAAACATTCCCGTTTACAATTGTACTGTGGCTTTCTACCAGAATATTACATTTAGATGGTTTAATGATAAAAAAAAACACATTGTGTCTGATTTGCTCCATGTCTGGTCAGGTTGCATTAAAAGCAATAAGACAACCTTTGCTTTGCAGGAAGAGGACATCTTATAAACTCAGGTTTTTTGCTTAATAATGTTAATATACCTGTATTCACCCTGTCCCTTCTAAGGAAACCCCACTGATAAAAGCTCCTCCAATCTGACAGTTGAATGTTTTGTGACATGGACAGCTGTCTCAAAGCCACCAGGGCGGTCTCACTTCAGGTTGGGGCGGACGTGGCTCGAAGCGGGTTGTGTTTTAACAACAAAGTCGACACCTGGATCCCCGGCTCCTCCTGTCATGTCAAAGTATGCCTGAGCGAGCTTGGACCTTTACAGCAGCCGACTGGTCATTGAAAGCATGGGAAAAAACAAGGTAAACAAAGATAGCAAATGTGTGACAATTGATTACAATGTATGCATAACCATTAAGATGGTGGAAAAAAAATACACAAAATTAGATATTTACAAATGTTAACATAAAGGTTTGTATGTATTTCAGGCTATTTTGATGAAAGCAGTAATGATATTATTTTAGATATTTAGATGAAATGTCCTCTACTTTATTAAGGGTCTGGATTGGAAACACGCAGGTCCAGTAAACAGGCCTTAGATGCAGGAAACTCTGCATGAACTGCAGCGTGTGATGAAATACAAGCTGGCATAAAAACAGAGACCTGAAATGGGATCAGAGGAATTCTGACCACAGATAAGATGCTCTCCCTTAGTGACGAGTGTTCATGCGACACGGGTACCGCCGATTCACGGTGGGATTAAGCGCTGTTTTCTCAAGACAAACACCAAATAGCTTCTTTATAAATTCAAAGGAAGTGATCTCACAATGACTTCAGTCGGAGAGGATTATCTCAAGGAACAAAAGGTTGCTCTGGAATGAAGATTCCCTTCTCATAAAAAAAAGGAATAATACATTTTGTACACTGCACTTGTACTACCTCTTTCTTTCATTGAGGCTTTTGCTGAGCCAATGGTATGTGCATGTGCACGTGCACACACACACCTAATAACATAGGAGCCTATCATGTACAGTACATCTAATGCAGTGGTTCCAAATGTCTTTACTTTTGGGGTCACACGCCGCGTTCCACATCCTGACTGGGTTCTCCCACAATTCCGCTGAATCAAAATTACAATATAGTGACACATCAAGACTGATCATCAGAAATTTGAAATGCCTTGAACACAGTAAACCACGTGGAGCGGCACATGCATGGTCTCAGTCCATTTGAGGTTGGAGCGAGAGGGAGAGTCAGATATGGTTTCCTATAACCTAGAAGCAATAATAACAACAGCATTTGGCCACACACTTGCATATATTTATCCGACAGATGGGCCTGCATCTTTGCACAAAGCTCAGATGTCTTTCTGCGACAGTTTAAGTCTCAGCTCTTTCTCAACGGCATCCAGTCTTCGCCAGCATTTAGTCTTCACTGCTGTCAGAGCAGAGAAACCGGCCTGACACAGATCATGTTTAAATAGAAAACAAGACGGCAGACTGCATAACGGCGTGAACAGTCTTGATTTAGTGGGAGCACTAATAGTTCACCTGTTTCACAGCATTATGGAGGAGTGAGAGTAGATCGGTTGACATGTTTTGGACTCCACAGACCTCCCCGTGAAGACTGCAATGTGACCAGACTTTCCCGATGTGAGCGCTGGAGGCCTGTGTGCTTCCCCGTCATCGTAAAGATGTCAATGGAATTAAAGAGTTCTTGTCCCCTTGTTTGGGTAGCAAGGGGCCGACAGGACCAAGTCTTCCTGCACCGTGCCTTTGCTTTTGATGTGAGGGAGCCAGAACCTCACTACACAGTCTGATGGTCACCCTCGCCTTTTCACCTTGACTCCACGATGGGACTATGTGCTCCCAATATGTATAAGCTACACCTTCTCCTTGCAATTTAAATCTTACAATGGGAATCTTTATAATTCATGTTTTTGTAAAATACCCCATTTATTTTTAAATTATATTTCCTTGGATTAGACCACCATTACATTTCCCCCCTCCTGCACCACAGGGAATCCCTGACCTAACGCGTTGACATGAGTCATTCACAGAAACAGAGGGACCATTCACAAGATCTCCATACACATTTGCACTCCACTGTAAAATAGCTTGTGGCCACGGGGTGTCTGACTCAATGACGGGAGCACCAATTTAATTATTTACGCATTCATCCGTTTCCCCTGCGAGCTCCTGTGATCTGAATCGAGGGTCCCTTTACCTCACGTCATTTGAGCCCCGGCACCACCACGTCCTGTACGTGCACCCGCAGCAGGCTCAGGATTCTCTGCATTGTGACGATGGCTTCCAGCAGAGCTCATATCCTGTTAATGCGAGACGGCTGCTTCTGCAGCGCCTTATGGAGCAGAGGTTTTCAGAGGTGGGGGGGACTGGTGCGTGCAATGTCATTCATTATCATATTTGTCGCTCTAATTTATAGCCCATTAAGGTAATTAAAGAATGTACATAAGCTACTTTTCAAAGAAGCTTTTTTTTTAGAACCAGATTAATCCAGTGATGGTTGTATAAAGCACGAGTAAGAACAGCAGCAAACGGCCAATTCTGCATTTAAACGCTTCAATGAGTCTTCTCGATGAGGGCCTACGGTCTGACTTCATGCCTTAAAGAGCGCCATTACATCGTGCCTCTCACTTGTTCCAATGTAGGATTGAAATGTCCCAATGTATGAATCATGAATGAAATTACTACTGCCTACTAACTACTACTGCCAGATCCAAGAAAGTCTTGACAAATTGAAATAATCATTCGAATGCTCATTTTGTGCAGCTTCACCAAAATTGCGGCGCCCTGGACTGCGCTTGGGAAAGCCTCCATTTACTTCAAGTGATTGAGCCTTTTCTCATTTCGTGGATCCTTTGTTCCTCGTGCGAGTAAAAAGCAAAACAATGGTTTATGAATTCAAGGTTTTGAAGAAAAATCACCCTAAAATTTGAGGAGCTGCAACCAACAAGTCAACATTGTTCACAGCAGCAGAGGCTGAATATGGTCATGTTTCCAACGCGTTTCATTGTTCAATTGTTAACCCAGACAACGTGCAAAGTTCTGGAACCAGTCATTGGAGCCGCATAAGAAATCCCGAAGCTCATCCTCCTCTGCGTCAACTTCAAAGTGTTCGGCCATGACGCAGCAGCGTTTGTTTCATTACATCATCAAAGCACGCGCTAAGCAAGATCGGAATTGACTGAGGCATTGAGCAGTTTGCAGCCACACTAAGACAGCCAACATGTGATAAAAAGAGAGAGACAGATGAAGTGGCTGGTAGTTTGATATTCCATAGAACCAGTATGAATCATTCATCAAAAGAGCAGCATTCAAAGCCCACTCGTGTGACCGAGAGGCGATCCTCACATGAGAGGGTGAGGTGACTGAGCCATTACCCCACTCTGGGACGGGACAGAGAATTAGAAACACTAATGGCATGAGTAAGGTTACAGTATGAAGTTAAATTACACACTCAGTCAGGAGCAAAATGCTTTTCGCTCTGCTGTGCTCTTTGATTTCATAGCTGTTCCTCACAAGTGTTTCATTTACTTTTTTCTTGCAAATCACCCTGCAACTAAATCCAAAGATGAATTATGAAAAGAAAAAGAAAAAACCATGTTCCTTATGAGGAATAATCCATTATATAAGTCAGTGGTTCTCAACGGGGGCATTGGACACGTCTTCAGTGGGTCGCAGTCAGACCAGCTGAGAACCACTGGCATAAGTCCTCTTCTGACCTTAACAAGAAAAGAAACAGAGACAAAGCTGACAGGTGACGCGACCACCACAACGACCCACACATTATCAGATAAAAACACAAAAAGATCCTTTATCACCATAGTGGGCTCGACAGAAAACCACAAAAAGAAACACTAAGCAGGTGGATCTCAAATGGTGTAATGATTGACTCCACGATGCGTTCACTACATCCGGCTCTCCCAGGACACCAAACTCAGTTTCATACTCAACGCTCATTGCAATCTTTTGCATTTGATTTGAAGGTCAAGCGGGTCATTTGTATTTGAATGTTTTTTAACCGGCATCCTGAAGCTTTCTGCTCTGTTACCAGGCAACAATATTACAGATGGAAACAGGGCAGAAAGTGCACTGTGATAAAGAAGAAGAATGTCTAATGTTTCTTTATTGAAGCAGCAGCAGTCATTTGCTCTAATTTCGAGAGTAGCAAACACCAAGTCAACTTCAGCATGTCTTCCCTCCCCCGTGTGGGGGATTGGGTGGGTAGAGGGGAGGGGGACTCCTTCCCCGCCAAAGAGTGACATGTCTACAATTTGACAGAACAAATATCAGAGGGATCAGAGGCGATCGTTCCTTGCCGTTTCCCTGGTTTATTGTAGCTGCAAGAGCCGTAACCATGGTGACGGCATTGGAGACTGGTGCTGTGAAAAAGACGTTTGCACGTGTGTCCTATAGCTGGATGCACTTACCAGCAGGGAGACAAAAAAGAAAAAACAACATGAATTGTTGTAGGACTCTCGTCTTCTAATGGAGATGCATTCCAGGCTTTCAAACTAATTGAGTATCATGTTGAAGCTCCCCTTTCAAAAGGTTTGGAGTTCAAGGATCATTACACACTTGAATATACCGCGCAGATTCTGCTTTGTGCACAGAACAGCAAACAGGAGTCCTAGTTTCGTCTGTTGTGTTGAAGAAGCAATGTTCCAAATGCTCAATTCCATCCCTGAAACCCACACACATCCCCTCTTTTATGTTATTGCCTCATTTAGAATATTAACTTCCACATCCTTGTAGGAGCATTGTACCAAAAGACCGGCCATTGAGCTTTGGCTTCAAACAGAAAGGCGTTGCTACCGTCACGTCCTCCACCTGTAACAACATCTTGGCAACGTGCCACTGTGCGCAAGGCTCCGCTAACAAACACAATCCATCAAGAATGATCCGCTGTATAAAAGTACACATGATTTACCGCAACGCCTCCCCACTTCCCATGTAATCACTTGAGTTAATGTAATGCAGGCAGGCTTTTAAAAACTCAAATGGCACTCCATAAATCTGGCCCGTCCCTTGACCTGCCATCGTTCCTTTTTCTCTCGTTTTCCCTTGTGCTGATTCGCCCGCTCTTTTTACCCCCCCCTAAATCATTGCAGGGAATATACACTATTGTAAAATTGAACGAAAATAACCTTCTTAAAGGGTTTTGTTTATGACGATGTTTCAGATTGCAGCCAACAGGTTTGGTTTGTGCCCTTTGGGCTGCCACAGCAACACCATGTACATACAAGCGTCTCATTCCAAGTTTACAAAAACCAAACATTTATTTGTGTTGGCCGCTAAGTAGACACTAAATAAACTAGATACTTTTTGATATTCTATTCCATTTCAATCAATCCCACAAAACGCTACACACTGTCCCTTTTAAAAGGCAGTTCCACAAATCAATCAATTTGCTGATTTGTTACATTACCGTTAATTTGAGTTGCATTAGGTACATCACCAGACAGATTTTGTTGAGATCATTCTATTTCTTTCCACTCACAATTAAACACAACAGAGCCATTACCACAAAGCGCTCACCTCCCATGGGGCGTCCGGCGTAAAAATAATACATTTGAATTTGAACAAGAAGGATAATCATTCCCTTTTCAAAAACATCCTTTTGTAGCGAATATTCACAAGATATATCCAGTAGTTACAGATTAGAGAATGACTAATAAATATATTCAATTGGGTTAAGCAGGTTTCCTTTATAAATGGAGCTGAATGGAGCTCAGATGAGTAATGCAGTAGTTTCAGTTTCACGTGCTGCTTAGCAAAGCAAGCCAGGAGTTACGTTCCATTCATCACCTGTGTTTTTAACAAATCTACCTTAAAGCACGCACTTTTTTGTCATCCAGATTACGTTGCCTGCTGTCGCTTGACATGATGCAGTGTAATGGGACACACTGCGCACGGGGAACAATCTGGTTCTAGTGCCAATGCTTTCATCCTGTCACATGTTAAGCTGACCGAGGTGGTTTTCCTGCTGCTCCAGTCCGCGTTAAACATTAATGCCAACATCCATTTCCCAAAGAAACACGCGTTTGGGTCAGTTGTGAGGTTGAGTCTGTGCTACACTGTTGTTGACCTCAGTGTGAGTGTGTCTGTGATCTGCGTTAGGAGGGCTGTGGTTTGGCAGCTGGGGGATTCGTGAGAGAGGAACAGAGTGTGTGTTTCACTACCCGCTGAAAGCATTTCACACAGCTCCCACCACAGTATGTCAGAGATAAGCCAACTCCATGACCATGATGTTTTTCAGTCAATTAGTCAGCCAAGGCTGGGCTGCCAACCATTATGAATTATACACAGCATAAATAAATAAATACAGACACGCATATGGTTCAAAAAGGAATTCACCAAATGGAACTCATAAATACAAGAGGTTAAGTAACTAATATCCACGAGCAGTCCAAAAGGGTTATCTAACTTGTCATGTACGGACCATATTATCCAACTGAAATGTCCAAAAAAAGAAAAGCAAAATGCAAAGAAAAGAGCCATGTGTTCCAGAAAAGCTTTTTCTTCTTCCCCTGAATAATTCTCTTCCCTTTTATTTCCCAGTTCAGCTGAGGACTAAGGGGACAGGCAAAGACAAATTAAAAGGCCCACCACTACTTCCCAAATGGATGGTATTATTACAACAGTGAAGAAGAAAGGATTGAAAGATCACTTTTTTTTTTTTTAAAAGTGATCAGTTAAAAATTACACCTTGATTCCATCATCCGAATGGGCGACCCAATTGAAGAAACATTCTTTGAAAGAATTGAAAGAATGCTTTGTGTTATACCTTCAAAATAGTACAGTACAAAAAAAATATTACAGAAGATACGTTATTTTGCTCAGCACTTCAGCTGCCGCAGTTATCAAAGGGCAACTGCTCTCATCAGGGTCTACTGGAGTCTGTATATGTGACACAGCGTATCAGAAGTTAAACAAGAGTAAAGTGTCTTTTGGCTTACACTGGTAACCTTCAACAAGACACTGTGACTCTCTACAAACTACCCTACTGGCGGTCAACCCGATGAACCATGATAATATTGTTGATTGATATGATATAATGTCAAGGTTGCCAGCTGGAAGACCCTTGTCTCTTGTAGTTGGATAAAATCCCACCGTCACGGGTCCTTCATTATCCCCCAATAACAGTAGACTGCGCCAGGTAATGTTTACCGCCAACAGCCACGAGGACCACTGAGATTCCTTGTCAAGGAACTTGGAAAATCATTTTTCTCATTGATGGGCCAAAGATAATTCTCTGACCAAAGTAACTAGCGAGGGTTTGGCTGTGTGGGTTGAGGCACCACCTCCATTACCAAGCATTGAAATATAGCCTCAACCACAATGGCATTCTGTGAGACACACAGCCTCTAGAGATGGGAGTTCCTCTTTTGAATCCCTGGACAAGCCTTGGATAAAAGCTCTTTTAAAAGTTCTTTTTGGAAAAACAACTGGTCCTGGCAAAGTTCACAATGGTATAGCCATTGTGAACTTTGCCAGGACCAGTTGTCAGAAAGATAGATAGAGTGAATATATTCACTCTATCTTTCTGTGTTTGACAGAGGTCATCAGCACCTGGAACATAAGAGATACAATTTAGACAAAACAGTAAAAGTTAAGTCCTTTTCCTGGTGACCCATGGGGACACTGTTCAATGAGACTCATTCAGAGTTTATAAAAGCAGTTTAAATCAGGTGGCAGCTTCTGAATATGAATAGCGAAGCCGACTTTTAACTGCTTAAACTCTAGTCTATAAGAAAAAGACCCTACTTGTGGGAGTCCTTAGTCTCAATCGCTAGTTTCTGGTCGTATTCAATACAACATGTCCATTTAGTAAATAAACCTATTTAGAGTAAAACAGACCACATTAAAGCAGCAGTCTAATGGTGTAGGCTAGGGAGGTGTCTTTCCATCAGGAAAGTCACCTTACGTTACCGTTGATTTGAGTTGCATTAGGTACATCACCACTGACAGCTTTTGTTTGGGCCATTCTAATTCTTTCCACCCACAGTGGGGACACTTTGTGACTGCGCAGGTTGCGGTCTGGGTGTTGATTGTGTTTCACCTTACAACTCAAATATCTCATGTTCAGTTGTACTTACGGTTACGCTACATCCTCTCTTGTCACGGCTGGTTGTAGAAAGATGGCAATGGCTAAAATACCCAAACTTGTGGCTTCGAAACTCTTGCGAAGAAACCAACGTGGGTCATAAAGAAAATTATATCTGCTTATTTCCGCTATATGGTTTAAAACACATAATTTCACATTTAAAATACAGTACATGTTCCCCAATGATACGGTTGGATTTGGTTGCCTCCGGTGGGTCTTAAGATCAAAAACAACAAATGACCACACAGACAGCAAAGCAAATACTGCTGAAATACAAAACTTTTTTTAAGGCACAATCAGAATGGACAACTTGTTCACACAATTATTCCTAACAGCAGGTGCAGCCCACAAACACGTTGTACTAAATGTGCTGCTAACATGAGCAGGTGGTTCCTCCTAGCTAGCTGGCTCATCTCCCACTCCCTCGCTGAAGACGTAGATTCAAAATACATCCACTTTATAGTCAACACTGATTATTTTTTCCTCTTTGAATAATGCATTTTATATCTGCATGGACAATAAATGAAAACTAGATCGGCATATACAATGCCACAGTTCACTCTGGTAAAAAATGCATGATTAGCATATCATGACCAATACAATTACATCACACCACACAGAAATATTAATACCACATTCTATGAAATACCACCCATGTCAGATCTGAGGGTTATTTCAGTCTTCGGAGTTCTGTATTGATCCAAAATCCCATTACTTTCCCAAAGATCTCTTGAAAAGTTGTTTGTGCTGTATAAGTAGGAGACATCATATTAGCATTTGCTTGTCGGCAACCTCCCCGTTGATCGATCCCGTGACCTACTGCACCGTGCCTCTTACATCAATGAAGGTGCCAAGATGACGGGGCTGCCAGGGCCGGCAGGGTGCGTCTGACCGTGCACAAACGTCTTTCATTAGTGTCAAGTGCCATCGAAGAAAAATACGAGACACCTAGTTTTCCCTGGAGGAGAATCCACACTACAAAAAAATCCATTTGCCAATATCAATAAGGGAATTACTAGCAATTGTAATTCAATTTTTGATGTTGTGCAATGGGCGAGGGTGTGCTGACAACTGCAAGGTTAGTGGTTTGAAATCAGAGTATGAACTCTCACTTATTGTAATCGTACCACATGAGCTAAAGCCAACGACCAACATTAAATGGCTGTCAGGCCGTGTTGGACTTTGTCCCCACGTAACATTTGCTGTTGAAGAAAAACATGCTGTTGTACGTACACAAAGCAACATCTCACGCTGCGGCCAGGAAATATATCAAATGAGGGCTAGCGGTGCTGCTAAACACAACAGGAGGTTTAGAACAGCGCAGGTCCTTTTCCGGACACATTGTGATGTTTAAATGGTCTCCTGCTACTTCTCTAATTCCTGCGGTTCGCTCTGCCCCCCATGCTGGTCCTGCAGCTTTGTGTTGAAACCCATCAAATGAGAAGAATCTCACATCAAATGAGAAGAATCACAATTACCTCAGTCTCTGCATACTTGCTCACAAAGAGCTGCTCAGCTGCCCCACAAACAATGCATAATAATCCATGTGGAAGTCACTAACTTCCAATGTGCGCCTCTTTTCCCCCACTTGTCACCCTCACTTTTAAAGCATCCCAGTGTCATCACCATCATCACCATTGCGTTGGCCCCACTCGAAGCAATCTGTGCTGCCCTTGTGTACCTGTCAACGAGCCCATCATGACCATCGCACAAATCACTGCTCCTGGCTGCTGCTACTCTAGACAGCGAGGCTGTAATCCAGATGCACGTTTAATTTGGGGGTGGATACGGCTGGGTGATACATGGGGGAGGGGGAGGGGAGAGGGGGACACTACATAACGCCTGGGATGATCCGTTGTGTTTTCTTGGACTTTTTACTGATGTCTTAGCTATTTTTTGTCTGCTCCGGGCCCTACGCCAAATTTTAAAGTGAATTACATTAGAAATGGTCTGTAGCCCAATAGGTTGATCGCAATCGACCAGTCAATCATCAAGGCAGTGCCGGTAAAACAAAACACTGAAAACGAATGCTGTGTTAGCAATCCGTGCTTACCAAAGGACACATTTAATTTCATTCAAAAGAGTCCAATCAGTGCAAGTCATCCGAGTAAGGTAATGACCAAGAATGTGATGGTTGTGACGATTCTCTCGCTTCTGACAGATGAGAGGCTTGTTTTTTTCTATCGATTGGATTTACTCTCACGGCATGCAGCGCTGCTGTTCTCCTTGGTTCTACCCCCCTGTATGCCCCGACGGCCGGTGCCTCGGGTGGGGGGGGGGACATCGCCATGGTCGGTTGAAAAGTAGCTTGCGAGATGAAAAAGTGTGGGCAACCTGGTTTTTAGTTTTTTTTTTTTTACTCTCTTAATCGGACTATAGTATTTTTATTTTAAGGTGGGAGTCAATCTGACTCACATCGAACAACATTAAAGGTAATGACCAATTATAATATATATATATATATATATATATATATATATTATATATGGCATAGGGTTGCATTTAACAAGGCTTCTGTGAATGAAACATGCGGGAACATGGCACAGGGATCCTTTGATCAATATCTTTACAGGAGCCATGATTGTTGCCCAAATTGCCATGATTGAACGTGCTTGTGTGTGCTTGTGTGTGCCCGTGTGTGAGGCAGAGATTAGGCCGGGTGCACCGGTGCCTTTCACGTGTACGCTTATTCACACAAGTGACCTCGTACATCAATCACGCTCTGGCAAAAGCAATACTGACAAGCAGTGAGAGACAAATCCGATGGGATTCCTGCTCACCCCCTGCAGCATGCTGAATGCGACACCAGGCATTGGGTTGATTGGGGAGCTGGGGAAGCAGGGCGGGTGGGGATGGGCAGGTGGAAGTGTAAGATCACCTTGCCCAAGGGTATGGCCTACCCACATCAATATCGAATTGAGGCCGAACAGTGGAGAGTAGGTAAATGTATAGTCTCGGCCTAACAGTCAGAATAGACGAGCAGCAGCTCCCCCTGTTGGGTAGAAATAACTGCTCAATTGATCCTCCGATTATTGAGGCCTCAAACCAGGATGCTGGTTTAAATGTCTAACTATCGGCAGTAACCACGAATTACATAAACTGGAATTGATTTGTTCTGTTGTCTACAGGGAAGGTTTTTAATTGTTAATTTTGTTCTATTTTGTTTATTTCTTTGTGTTTTGATATACAGACAGCAGATGCTCGACTCCCAAACAACCATTATGAGCAGCTACGTGAAACGAAAGTAGTTACTTATTTCAGATTGGGCATACTGATGGATGAACAGGTCTGCAAGATTTTTGTCGGTGGTGACTGGCATTTAATTTACATAATGCATTAAGTTAAGATGATGTGTCGCTGTTGTCCTGGAGAGATCCAATAGAACCACATTTCAAAATAAGTCCAAAAGCATCAAATGTGTATCAACGTGTACAAAATGTTTCAGATGCATGAGCTGATAAAAACAAATAGTAATAGGATTGAACACTAGTTGAAATGTTTTCTACCCACTGGCAGATTTTCATTTGCCTTTTCAAAACAGAAAACAAGGATTAAATTCATTCTCTCACTTTTTAGTGGAACATGTTTTAAAAGCACAGCAAAAGTTTTGTTATTGCTGCATGAGGTGAAAATATGGCTCAATTATTTCCCCAAATCAATCCTTCAAGCTAATTATTATATTGCTGCCTGTTATTTCATTGACCGGCATAATAAAAAGGTGTCAGCGCTTCATATTCATATTCTATTTCAGTTTGCAGTTTTTTTACTTTTTTTTACTGCATTTTGGATTAATTAATTCATTTATTTGATTCCGTCAAAATGTATATCCCTGACCCACTATTGGTTTTGCTTGTATTCAACATAATCCTGAATTCATGTGTCCAAAAGCTGCAAAAAAAAAAATTCACCAATAGCAAGAATAGTAGAGGGATTTCCCAGTAGGTTCTGATAAGGTTGCTTTTGTCGCAGCTGTGTGTGTGTGTGTGTGTGTGTGTGTGTGTGTGTGTGTGTGATGTTGAGGTTTGCGTATACAACTTGTTCACAAATTATTTAAAAAGAACTGTAGATCCCCCGCCAAAAAACAATTTGGCTTTAAAGTATTTACATTTATTTTGTTTTTTTATTTTCTCTCCTGCTCAAAGATCTTTCCATCGCAGACACCAAGATAGTATTTATGTTCAGCAGCAGTCATAAAACCTCCACACTGTCCTTGCACACCTTGGATCCATTGAAGCATTTGATAGGTGCTGCCTTCGGTCTTACATTATTTGCCCCATTTTCCTCTTTTTTGCTCTCACTCTCAAACAGGACCCTGTGTATGTGTGTGTGTGTGTGTGTGTGTGTGCACGTCTGTGCGTGTGTGTGTGTGTGTGTGTGTGTCTGTGCGTGTGTGTGTGTGGGTGAGAATGTCAGTCAATGTCAGTAATGTATCTGGGCTCGTGCACTGCACACTTTGACATTTATCCATGTGTAAGCAAGGTAGAAATAATTCACCCCGTGTAAACTGTCTTACCGAGCGACAAGTGTCCTTCCTCCCCGTGTTGTGATTGAGGTGGGCAGTTAACATAACCACCAACACATGGCAACACATGCAAAGGGACAAAAAGGCAATTGACCAAAGCTGCAAGTTCTCCCGGTTCAGTATATTGAATGCTGAGCGGCCCTCCCTGCTTAGTGCCTCTCAATTTCTGTCGGCGGTTGCTTTTAACAAAAGAAAAATGTACCTGCAATCCCTTGTGTGATCTAATCAGGGGGCAGTGCAGCTGGAGCACAAGGAAAAAGGGGAGCAAATTGAAAGCAGGTAATCACGGACATCGGAAATCTATTCTAAAACTGGCTCCCGAGAGACAATAGCGGACAGACTGAGCGTAGGCCGAGGTGGGACCGATTGCCAGAGTTGTTGTCCCTTTCTTCGCCTTTAATCTGATATGGGCTCGTCTCAGAGAGGAGACTGTCGGCTAGACTACCGTTTGTGGTCGTGGCTCGACCTTCCTCAACATCTTTATTTTCACCAGTACCACCAGAAAACTTGCAAAAATGCATTGGGACTCCAATGACAGACCTACCGCGAGTGTAGCTACGCTGCAGCGGCGTTCCTTCGGTGTCTCCTTAAACTGCAGACACAGTGACTTCATTTTCTTGGCGTGAATGACAGATCGCTTGACTTGTCTTTTTTACACAGCAAAGCATTACCTAAATATAATTGTAAACAATTCATATGTTGTTCATAGTAACTATGAAGGTAAAAAGTTGAACGCTGTAGTTTGATTTTTTATTCATTTAATTAATTTATATTTACAGTGTTTAAACCGTTAATATATATTGTTCAATTTGAAGAAAGGAATTTGCCATGGCAATAAAAAATAAAAAAAAAAACCCTTTCTATTTAATGTTATTGTTTTGTGCTATGTTCAGATTTTTTCCAGTATTGAAAAAACCCAAACAATATCCATCCCTAATCGGGAGGTGGTTAAAAGTAGTGTGTTTGAACAGACAGATCCCTTTTACCCTGGAGGAGGAAACTTAACTGTCATTTTAAGCAAGCATTATGCTTTTTACCAGAATTTATTTTTTTTAAGTTTACATTTGCAAGTTAATCATGAGGGACACGCAGCAGAACTTTCCATTAAAGGAAGCATTGAAATATTCAACATACTTTAACATATATTTAACCAGCGAGAAAAACTTTTGTCAGCTCTGCTCCATCTGTTGGCGTTGAACATTAAATCAAATATGAACCATTTCTGTTTCTTTCCTTGAAATTATATGGTGAGTATTTGGCTCCCATTTCCACCAGAGAAAAACGCAGTATACGCAGTACGATATTAACAGACTCCATTCATTCCTGATTGGCAGGCATAGAAAAAGCAAGTCCCCTTAAAGATCCTAACTTCACCTATATTTTAAATTTCTATTGCCTTCGTTTTTTCGTCTAAAGCAAAATCCATCTGAAGGCAGAAGCTCACTTCCCGACCAAAGGAGGGCTGAGGCATTCATTCCTTTTTTGTGTTAAAACAGAGCATATGAATCACATTCACTGTGTGCGTGCAGGAACCTTTGACCGTAGAGCTGCTTTAATATCTTGACATCCAACGCTGAATGCCACAGCACTTCGGCCACTTTTGCAGCAAAGTGCCTTCATGTTCCAAAGGCTGGAAGCAATGACAGCCGTCCCCCGCGGTTATGCTAACATTTGGAAACCAAGGGCCCAAGGGGGAAGATGGGTAAAAGGCCGTCCGGCTGGCAGCTATCGTCACTTCATCGTTGTCACAGGGCAAGAGGACAAATGCCAGGGCGTCTGATGCCCCGCTGCACGCCACTCTGTGTCTAACAGCTGCCGGTGGCTGGCCAAGAGGAGGGGGGAGGAGCCGAGATGGAGAAAAAACAGCAATCCATTTTAGTCGAGCTGCCAAGGCACGGCCAGACAACATCCAACAGGAACACATGCACATTGTGACAAACCTATAGAAGAACAAAACCAGCTTCCTTGAGAGTCACTCCGTATTTATTTTGGAATGTCTGAGGCGAGCGCATGTGTGCATATTGATTAAAGCAAAGCCTCAAAGTGGGATCGCTTGTCGTAACGCAGCTCTACATGGCCTGCTGCAGAACAAAGCGTTTCCCTCTAACCTGCTTCAATTACCAGACTGACAGAGGATAAATGCTTTACCCTATTACTGCTATGGGAACACTGAACCTCCTAATGCCTCTGCTGATTGGGAAAGGGTAAAGTGTGGAACCTGTGTGTCAAAGGATCTCTTGGGAATCCTTTCAGACTCACTAGACCGTCCTCCGAGCAAATCACAAGCAACAATATACAATCAATCTACAGGCACTACTTTTCTTGGAAAATCAAATGCAAAAAAAGCTGAGATGAAGCTCAGAAATGTCACTGTGTCTTTGAGCAGTCCGTGACACAATAAACATACTGCATCTCCTAAAGTCCTGGTAGACACTGCGCCAGCTACATCACAAAACGTGTGATCTATTTTCATCATTTCTCAAGAGTTGTCTCCGAGGCTAAAGCACACATGTGTCTTAGCAGTTAATGAGGGACTATTAGATTATTAATTGCCTTATGGAAAAGTAAAAAAAACGCATCAGACAACGTGTGAGTCTAACCATCACGTTTGAGATCGTAGACAACACAAAATATGGAAGACTCGGAATACAAATTGCTGTGCTGACTGCTCCCTTCCCCATTTAATAAAGAATAAGTGGGCCTTTGCTCTTCAGCTTTGATGACCTGAGCATTTCCCAACATGACTTTGTGCGGAGACTCGGGTTGGAGGGCTCGCATCCCCCTGAGAAATAGATGTTGTATTTTGAAGTTGAATCCGTCGCAGGAGGTAACTGTTGACTGGCGTCGTAAACAAGTCTGGGCTCTTGGAAAAATCGTTGCCCACTATTCAAAAATAATTAATAATTTAATAAACAATTAGTTGTTTAGATGGCGATGCGTGTGAACCAGGACTGTCGTCGCTTTGAGGAGTGGAGCAAGTGTGCAATTTCCAAACATCCACCTCTGATATAGAAGAAAGCTCCATTAACCGTGAAGCAGCAATTAAAGCAAGGCCCAGTTCTTCGGTTAGTCAGCTATCCTGCAAAGTGTTTTGCGGGGCTCATTAAAATAAGTTCACAAAATGGGCAATTTGTTTAATTGTGTTAAAAGCTAATGCGCATAAATTGTATTTAATTGAATGGCTTTTTTGAAAGTTCTGTGTTTTTTTTACACAAGCCAGAAACAGCATTTCCCACAATCTACTGCTGTAAGTCTCTGTACTTCCATTTGCACGCACGGTGCACATTTTGTCCCTTCAGTTGTGAGTTACCCCAGTTGGTATTTATATACTATATTTTACATGTCATTAGAGAAAGCATACTAAACTTTGATTTAAATACGACTCAGATTTCTGCTCCTGATAAAGACTTTCTGTGAAAATGTACGTAAAATAAAACGTTTGCTTTTTTGCAGCAAAACAGTAGCAATATAAAACAAAAGGCAAAGTACGACAGGTTGCAAGACTATCAGCGGGGTAAAACATAACATACATACATTTTATATTTTTACTACAGATATGCAAGGATCATTTCTGCGATATATGAAACCGTCCACTGTATATCAATCTTTTTGATTTGATCATGTGACTTTTGGCCTCAATTTCCAGCATCAAAGCGTCGGTCATTAAGTAGGGCCAGTCATAACAGGGAGAACTCATGACATCAAGCCGCTGTCGCTGAGAGTTCTGATAGTTACCTGCTGCGCTGGAATCTAATGTCCTATTTGAATGAGACCCAGTCTGCACTGTGTGATACATTATAACGAGGTTCCTGAAGGATGGAGGACATTCCATTACACCCCTCCGAGACCCCAAAGCAAATCTTCTCCAGTTGGTTCCCCCCTCTTTGCATCTCATACGCTCTCCATCTTTGTGTCCATTTCTCACTGACCTCTTCCCAGAGACGCCGTCGCTTCCTCCAGCTGATTCCGCTATCTATTTCTCCTCCTCCACAAACCCCCCGCTCACCCCCCCACCCTTCTCCCTCACTATCCAAATCTCTTTCACCCATTCCCATACCTATTCCCCTGCCTCTCCTCATCTTCCTCTAAACCCTCCATTCTCTTCGGCAGTTAACAGCCCAGGCGGCCTTTTTCCAACAAGGCGACAGTTGAACCACTTTGGTCTCGACTGTGATGGCTTTCGGCGTGAAACAGGTGTTTAATGCTCAGTGGTGTTTCAGGTGGCAGTCTTTGGACAGAGGGGGGGATTGCATTCAGATGATATAATGGGGCTCAGCCGGCCCGAACGATGATGTGTTAAAGATTTCCTGGCAAGGTGATTAACTAAAAAAAGAAAAGCTGAGGTGATATTATTCGCATCATATATAGATTTATATGCTCTCATTTCTTTTTAAAACAATATATATATAATATTTTTTGCGCGTTACATGTTGAAAGGTCCTTCTCAGTAATTTCCACACTGACGAAAATCTGAAAAATGAAGTAGACCAGCAAATCCATATTAGAAAAAGACTTCCTTGAATCAATGTGCCCATCTCCAGTAATGGACGCATAGAGCCGGGAAGAGAAAGAAACGGCAGGTTGTTAATTATGATTCAACTCATCGGGGGAAGCAATTTACCAGAGGTTTACAGCCCATGACGGACCACCAGATTAAGCGGTTTGAAAGATCAAATTGTTGTACTGAAGCAGAATACCACTTAAGTCTGTAATGAATATTGCATGTCATGTTTATCTTGAGTTAGTTTAGCTGGAGAAGTCCCCCTTCTGACTCTAGCACGTTAAAATGTGAACTGTGAAATACGTGCAGCGACGGCGGTGGTGCATTCGTCAGCACGCTTTCACCCGGGAATGTAATGTGACAAAAAGGAGGTTATTTCCATAGAGTTGCCCCAAGAATTTCTGAAACACGGGGCTCAGAACTTTCATTAGAATGCTGCCCATTTTCAAAAAAGTTCCCACGTCAGAGCGGAGACAATATATAACTGCTTTCCAATGATGGGCCCAGGTCTTAGAGGATAGAAGAAAGCCTGCCGTTTGGCCGTTCAGATTCTCATCATTTCATGCTTGTCATGGTTAACTTACCAGTTGACTATCTAGTATGATTTGCAGTTCTCTCTTCCCAACCATCTAGCACGCTTTACCATCCTTCATCTGCTTGTTTAAATTGGGAGTGACAGCCACAAACTGGGCCAAAGGCAAACGGATTAAAGGCCGACGAAGAGTTCAAACAGGCCGCCGAGAACCCACCGAGGACAAGAACCGCGCTCGTCTAATAGCTGGATGCCAACAGGGACACCCCGTCTATTACGCCCCGCTTTGTTTTGACTTGAGTGCATCAAGCCTTTTAAGGGGTCTGTGTGTGAAACGTTGCTTTCTATATTTGGGTTTCTGTGTATTTGCCTTTGATGTAAAGCGGTCCTGGGAATGCGTATTAACCACTGTCAATCACGCTTTATAGACTCGCTGTTGACGACCTCAGAGTGCTGACGTAGATCTTTTCTTCGAGACGCTTTCCAATAAATGTTGAGTAATCGCCGAGCGCACACGACTTCATATAACCTAAATACCTAAAATACTGTGCTAACTCTGGATGATGGAACTGCATTGGAGCTTATTCACTTTGTATTTATTTATACGCCGCCCAGGGTCAGACAGCGTTCCCGGTCCTGGTCGGTCTGTGTTCTCCCTGAAGCGGGCCCGCTGTGCCCGGGCTGCCCAGCGGCCTGAGGTCGGAGCTCACAGACTTTCTGGTAAATGTGCATGATTCCTCCTTATTTTGCACGGAATCCGACCAGCACCAGAAACAAGCATGCAGATTACCCGCAGAGAGATAGCTTACGTTCCATCTTACGCTCAAGTTTTACTTATGAAGTAAGAGAATTCAGTATCAAAACGCACCAAAACACACAGGAGAGGGGATCCATGTCAATGAAGAGCCAGCAATTCCGTTTTCAGTTTAGTGGTGTTTGTAGAACTCAGCTGGGAAATCATTGAGTCCAACTGCTTTGTTATTGGACTTGTGATTAAGTGCGGGAGGGAGTCCATCTGTTGTTATTGGTAAATGGAGTGTTTGCTTCTTCTTGAGGAAGATGTTGGAGATCAATACTGTTGATGTAGCTGATGCCTTCTCAATGTGGGGCACGTTCTGTAGTGTAAGGATGGTATATAGATATCAAAGTGATATTCCCAGAAAGTGTTTTTGTTTGGAATTTTCTATATTTATTATGGAAATCCTTTGTCAGCACTGTTGGTGTTGACACACACACATATATACACACAGATAGAGTTGGGATGTAAATTCCCCATAAACACTCAACAGGAATGAACTAGTGTTGGAGTAAAGCTGTATTCAAAGTGCCATCTGCTTTGCAATGACAGCTTCTGATGCCATGAATGTGTGAAATGTTGCTGGTCAAGACGAGTTTACTGGTTGTCGCGAGTTGTGATGCCTAACCATCAATTGCCGTAGGAACGGTTCAGTAGTTTAATGGTATTCAAATAGAAATTTCTGATTTAAAATAAATATTTACAACGTAGTTCCTGTGGAGAACACACACAAAAACAGGGCGAGACTATGATATCCTATGATGGCATCGGTTCTATTGCAGCAACAGGAAGCACCGCAAAAAAAGAGAAACTATGCTGTTTCTACATTATATGTGCATTACATGGTCGAATTAGGCAATGAAACCGGGGATCCCAAACAACACAGTTATCCTTAATACAGCCCGCTACTTTGTCCCAGACGTGATTCCTAGAGCCGATTTGCTCCCCATGCATGATGCGATTACTGCAGCAGTTCGCCGTATGTGATGCGTCACGCTGGCGCCATAACTAGTTTGACCGTTGTCACCTGCTGTAGCCGTCCAGGAGGGCGAGAGGGGTTAATGGGAAACTAAACTGCAGTGCCAGGCGTCTTCGTGTCCAGGCTTCTGGGCAAGATAATAAAGCATGCCTCTCACAGGTAATTACTACCATCACGTCTGTGAATAAGGTTTTTACACATAGTAACGATCTATTGTTACAGAATCGACTGCATGAGCAATCTCAGTTTTTGCTGTTGCTTTTTTTTTACCTCTCCAGATACCGCAAAGACAACCAGCATGCGTACCAGCCAATCACGATGCGATTAAAGGTGGTTCTAACACCTTGCTGTCAGGCTCTTGTTTCTAGGCTGCATAGTTCCATTCATGAGCCTGAAGCATGCGAGTGAGAAGAGGACAGGTGTTCTTCGCAGTAAAGCTTTTATTACAAGACAGAATTTTGTCACTTTCCAAAGGCTTTATGCGAGATAATTATTACTCTGTGTAATGGAGCCGTCAATCAAAAGCAGATCTTATTGACCATATGTAGTTATTGGTTTGAGTCTGAATTGACCATCTGTTTCTTTCTCTCTTTGGACTGAGTGTACTTTGGAAAGGTTCACGTTATTTGCTAAAACTTCGGCCCTTTCACAGTGTGTTTTCAGTTCATGAAAGTCGGATGCTGGTGGTTGACTGAAAACATCCTGTTCAGTAGGAAGTTGTACATAGCTCAATAGCTCGACTCCCATCGGGTTGAAAAAAAAAAAGAAACGGCGACAACCAAATATGAAGATATATTGATTCTTCTATACGGCCCATTTCTGCATACCGCATATTCATTGTGCATAGCTGCAGAATGTGCCCACGCAGCACGTTTGCACATCCAATATGGACATGCTACTGACCATTTTTATAACCATCCCATTTGTCACCCCCCCTCTGTAAGCGCAACCTGAAGTGCCCTGCTTCTTTTCTTCATTGCTTTCATAGCATCCTCCAAACAATCTTTTTTGGGCTCGGCTGAGATTTTTCCCCCTCCTTGCTTTCTGTTTTAACTTAGAAAAACAAGCTCCCACTCATTTGTCAGTGTTCCCTTATCTGCAGCCGCAATGTGTTCTCAAGGACCTCTCCAGCAAAGGTTACTTGGGTGGGTGGGGTACTGTGGCCAGACGCCAGTACCAATGACCTCCACATCCCGCCTTCCCAGGAAGCTCTCCTCAATGGGTTACAATGAAATCACAGTGGTGTTTCCTCTTACAATCAGCATCATCTTCTACGATAAAAAGATGGAAATTAGGCCCGTTGGTGCACCAGTACACTGCTCGCTTCGCATCCAAGTGGTACATTTGTCTCTGAAGTTAATTTAAGAATTCAAGGGTCGCCTTTTTTATTAAATGACATGTAATGTACATTAGTAAATTGTAAATTACGTTTGCATATGGGTTTTTCAGCCAAAAAGACGTCGTGGAATTTCCATTAGTTCATTACTGTTAAAATTCCCTTTCAATACTAAAAATGTTTCTTATACTAAGCATGTGAAATGATTTACTAAAAGTATAATCTTTCAAAAAAAAAAGTCAGAAATGGTCCAAATGATAACCAGTCCTGGTAGACATAACAGACTCCTAGGCATCAAAAGAGCCTTGCTGATACTGGTCCTGACTTTTCTCCCTGTACACGCGCCATAAACACACGAGAGACTTTTAGGAATGAGGAAACAAAAACCACGTTACTGGATTGAGAAACAGTGTCCTTAGCGAGCAGCCAGAGATCACACTGCTAGGATCAGTGGAGACAGAGTGTAGGAAATGTGAGGATAAACTCTAATCGCAGTCTTCACACAGTCGATACGACAGCGTCATCCAGCAGCCAGAGAATTATCTGTATAATCCAGCTATCGTTTACACTCACACAGGCATGGCTGGCCCATAGACACATCCGGCTTCACATGCAGGGTTAGGCGATGGTCGTTTCTGGGTGATAATGAGGACCATGGAAAGCGGGACGAATTAGGTAATTGCGGTTGCAATGAGTTGATGCTTGTAAGGATACAAACTATTTGTTATATGATATGAATGATGCATGATAGGAAAGCTGCTATTCTCTTCATAATGTACCGGGCATTGTTAGTTGGGGTAGCGGTATTATTGCATTTATATAATAGCAATTATTATGAAAATAAACTTGGTCTGTGTTGTAAGTTACAAAATAAATCCAGCACAATTTCTTTGTAATGAAGAAAAAAAAACAGGAATGGAATAGAAACTTTATAGAATAACATGAAATGAATGAAATACATAGAACACATGCATAACTTGAAAGTTTGAAAAAAGAAAGTTTTTACATCGTTAAGTTAAAGTTAAAGTGCAAGTACAACAAAATGATAAAAAAAAAAACCTTTCACATTCAAAATCCTACATCATTACGTTGGACTCTGGTCCAGAATTGGGAGAGCAATGATAAAAATGATAAAAAAGGAGAAATCTCTGGAACTACTTGGTTTAAGACAAAGGGGAACTACGGAGCCCGGGAGGTGACATGAAAAAAAAAAAAAGGTAAAAAAACCCCCCAAAAAACGAAGAGAAGGTATGTACTTGGGAATAGAAACTCAAGATCTCGAGTTTCTAGTAGCTGAATAGAAGCTGAAATGCGCTTCTATTTAAGGTGTTACGGTAAACGGGCTTGTACAGCGCAAAAGGCACCGATCGTCTCTGAAATGTCATTTCTCAATCTTTGAACTGCCTTTAAACCAGATAAACGCCGGGTAACACTCTGCTGTCACTTGACCCTGGTTCATGTTCAAGTCATGTTAAAGTCCACACGACCGCAGTCGCAGCAGCTGGGTGCACCGCAAAAGAAACTCGAGATCTCGACTTTGAAACTCGAGATGTCGAGTTTGTAGTCCCAAGTACATACCTTTTCCCCCTTTTTTTTTCATGTCACCTCCCGGGCTCTGTAGGGAACACCTGTGGTTGTGTTCTGATAAATACATAAATAGTCTTCATAATAGTCTTCATAGGTCACTGGTTGAAAAATAAATGAATATCTCCGCAAAGGTGAGGAGCATTTGTAATTGATGGGGTTCTTTGTGTTTGTCTGAGGGAAATGTTAATGTTGATATCGGCGCATTCAGGGTGGAAAGCGATGGCGTTTTTTGATCGTCAGCTTCTAATTCCGGCCAATGATTGGACACATTTGCACAAGATATTTCCAACTCTTAAGGTTTGTTGGCTTTTTGTTTGGAGCACTGGAGCAAGACTCCAATGTTTCGAATGCTGTGCGGCGTTATTATAGTCTGGCATGAGTACAGAATTGTTGGGTTGGTAACTGGTTCTGTGCCCAAAAGGGCGATGCTCTGGGTCTAGGGCCGCTTCTCCAGTGTGGCAAGCGTGATGGAGAGCTGTGATCATTTGATTCGTCTATTCAGATGTCACATGATGGACTACATAAGAATGTACAGTGGTTCTGCCCTTTCCGTAAGAAGTTAATGTTGTTGTGTTTTCCTATTTTACGTTGTAATCTTTCCGTAGGAATATGGAGATTCAAGAATAAGCTTATCTTTCTACTTTCTACCAGAAACTATAAACAAATACCAAGCCACACACAAACAGCCATGACAGGCATTGTCATTCGCCCTTCATTCCATAATTCATTGAGTCCGGAGTGGAGTTTGGCGGCATATTCCATGCTGATATTTTCTGCAGCTGCCTGCAGGGATCCCTCTCACAACACCGGTGCATCCGTGTGAACACTATGTTTAAAGTGCATGCGAGTGTGGCTCTGCAAGTATGAGAGCGAGATGTGATAACGAGTGCGAGGAGGAGCGGCGGCGGTTGTGGAGAGGCACGCTGCTCCGAAGTGCCAGACCAACAGTGATTAAAACAACGCCTTGGGTCAGCAGCGCATCGGGAGAATGCGGAGGGACGGGGGCTGCCAGTCCCCCGTCTGCTGACTTTGCCCGCTGCGGTGCTTGAGGAGACATTGCTACAGCCCTTACCCCCCCTTCCCACATGTGTGGCGACATGTGGCCTCCTTTCTTCTGTCACTCAACTAACACGTGTCCATGCACACGTCTTGAGATACTCAAATCGTCAAGCGTGCATCTCGAATATTTTTAAGAGAACGCCTCTTAGGTATTTGCCTTTGATTAATTAGATCTATTTTTGTGCCTATAATAATATGCCTTTGAGTATGGGCACACCAGTTGTGCAGCTGCGTACTGATCTCCGGGAGGAGTTATACAAGTGTGCTTATTAGACAACATGCTTGTCTAATTGCGGAATTCTGCAACGTGTGTGAGGCGTCATTGTGCTGCATCCTGGCTTTGAATTAGCATAATGCAAATAGCTTCAGCACTAACAAATGGGATGGCTTACTTCACCTTTAGGCAAAAAGACAGGATAGCTCAACATCTCAATGTACAGTGGCCCTTCTCTAGTGCGACGTGCGCCTTGAGGATGTCACGTTTGCCGAGTGACGTCGAAGCAGGCGTTTGCCCTGGAGCACACAACTTTTCACCCTGAGCGCACAATGCTAGTTTGGTCTGGAATGTTGTTTCACAGAAAGGAAAATGTGATTAATAATCCATTAGGAGGAGACGTGCTGGTGTTGCTAAAGTGGAGGAAGATGAGCTGTGATGGTACAATAAGGTTAGGTTCAACATATTGAGGGCGGAAGGGGGGGCTTCATGCAGGATTTGTCTGTTCCAACAGATCTGATCTTGGTTGGTCCGTCAGTGGGGAGATATTCATAACACACAAGGAAACCAGATGTCCCAAGATAATAAAAGAATGAACCAAAAATGCAGAGCTTTCCGATTGAAAACATTTAAGAGACTTGAGAAAGCAAAAAAACAACTCAATAACGACAAGAGCACTTTTATGCAAAACTGTTTAAAATTGAATACTAATTACAAATCCCAGCATTCACCAGTTATTAAGCCACAGGCAGATTTACAACCAATCACTTTTGCATTCTTACTGTGCTCAAATTTATCACTTTCAAATACCTGAACATTGCAAGGCTTTTGGGAGCAGAACAATGCTAACATACAAAGAGTGAATATGGATTCAATGAGAATTATGAATTATGGAATTCAGACCATCAGAAAAATGAAATGAAGGAGTGCAAACTATATGATAGTAAAATGAAAGAAAAAAGAAAAGTAATTCCACCCTCTCCAACCACTGTCTTTGTGCCACGAAAAGTCTGTCCAAAGGCAGATTCCGTTGTTAATTGCCGTTTCAGCACAATACAGTATGTTAATTGGTCCATCTGCTGTTGTAGTATTATCATGAGTTTGTCACTTTGCCCCGGGTGCTCTACAGCTTTTGGACAGTTTGTCACTTGATCCATTCACTGTTTTCCACTATGGACCATTTGCTCATTGGCCCAACCACCGTTTCAGCACCACAGACAGCTCCAGTGCTGTGAGTTCCCTTCAGGGTCAAAGCAGCAAGCGTGTAAACACCAGCCACGATATCCTTCTATTTCTAAATGAACAAATCAAGGCAGCATAGATTTCAGTACCGGTTACGGTATCAGAGTCTCTGACAGTAACAGAGTATAAGCGGTCTATTTTTGCTTCTGCTTCACAAAACTGTGCCTTTTGTGGAAAAATGTATATTTTCCTTTTAAAAACATCAGAGCAGGTGAATTACTAGAGTGATAAAGATGGTTCCCTTTTTTTAAAATTGGCCCAAAGACAAAACTAAATAATGATTTTCCAGCACTTTGGGGCCCTAATGGACAATTTGAGCGTTCCCCATTATAGTTTTTCTACTTTACAGAGGACCACCATTAAGGGCAGACAATACGTCTAGGTGGGTAATAGATTTCAGATTTTCTTTGTTCTATTGCACCGTTTAGTCTGCTTGCCAAAAAGAAAAGAATGTGCGTGTGGAGAGCAATGAATGCGTTCCAACTCAGAGTGTGAACCGGTGCGTTTGCCGTCATCAGCATTAGGGAGACAACCTGGCTTTCACTGAAAAAGAAGATGAATATGGCTATCGTTACAGTCCGTTTTAAAGCCAGCATGTTCTCTGCAGTTGTCGTTTTGGGGAGCAGAGTACAAGGCGTGTCTGAATTCTGTCCACAAAGCAGCACAGCGCTGCGAGACCTGGCTGCACTATTGATTAAACTTCGGAGACGGCCCTTCGGAACGTGAGGGACATGCCAAGAGCTGGCAGGAATCCAGGAGAGGAGATGTGTGTGTGCGCGCGTGTTGAAAAGAGGGGACAATGAGAACACAGGGTGCAGGGTGAGACGTCTCTGTGGATCCATGTTGTTCCGTTGGGAATGAATGCAGGGCTTATTTGGAGGCTGTGAACGTGCTGTGGGAAATAATGGGCGATGTGTGGCACGCGGCAGTGGCTCGTAGAAAAGCAGGTCATAGTGGGACGTAACGCACCTGCAAAGCGAACGTGGGTCTGAAAATGGGGAGAAATAGACGGGGTCACGCAACAAAGATTCCCAAACAAACTCATCCACAGTGCTTTCAAGGCCCAAGACAAAGAAAGTGACAGCCTGAGTATCGTTGAAGGCCATGCCGAGGTGGCGGAAGTGAACAGGCAGTCTTTCAAAATGTGAGGAAAAGAAGTCTTATACTTTCCAATGTTGTGCAAGATAAAGTGGAAATAAAAAGGAATGGGAAAGGCACAAGAGAAAAGCCAAGTCAATGAGCATGAAATGTAAAGCATAGAGCATCATCTTAGCAGCGGAGGAATACTTTCCCGGAAAATCTATTAAACTTAGTTTTATAGATAGGTTTATGTGATTCAACATGGAACCCCGGAAGGCTTCAAAAGTCTGCACCCTTGTATAGGATTTAGATATGAAGAAAGTAACCAGTATCAAAGATTATTACACTGAATGCCAATTTCAAAGCAGATGTCTTTGTGATCGTGTTGCACCATTTTTCCTTTCCCTCATCACATGGCGAAGCAGGAAACGTCATGTGAGCAACAAAGAAAAGCCTTCGCTCTTTTTTTTTTTTTAATCTCTCCCAAGGATGGCTTTACTCGAGTCAGTCAAGCAGTCAAGTAAATCGGAGAGCAGGGTGACCTAAAGCTGATGTCTTCTCTTCAGCCGCCTGTTCATTGATAACTGCATTCTAGTGTGTCTATAACCATCTGGGGGCAAAGACACAAGCACGCACCACCATCTCAAGGTAGTTCCAGGAGCATTCATCTTCAAATCCCACTTGTTCGTTAATGGCCATCTTATGTAGAAACTATCTTTATCTTTCAGATTCAAACTAAACAGTTTTGAGGACCTTACGGGAGGAACTGCCAACTAGGAAGCTCCACATATTAAGAGCGGCAGAAAAGCCATCACAAAAGCATGTTGTAACTTATTTGTTTTTATTTGGCTCCGTTGTAATCCGTAAGTGAAATCCTCCAATCAAATGAGCCATTGGGCAATGCGCTTTACACAGGTGTAATTGAACCACACTTGGATGTTTGTGCCGTCCATCTGCATCTACTGCAGGCGACGAGGTGGGAGTGACTGTTGGGTCTCTGTAAATGCTGTTATTAAAGGCCTGCTCACTCTGGAAATGACTACCGAAAAAGGGAAGTAATTACTTACTTGTCAGTCATGGTTAACTTTACAATGTGCTCCACTTGCGTTTACTTCCCATTTCTCCTTTCCCAGTCCCAACACCAGCTTTTCATAGCAGCATACTTAAAATGAGGAAGGGTGACATATCAAGTATGTATAAAAGGTACCCAAAGTGGGTCAGTAATGTCCCCTGAGCTCCGCTAACTTATTTACTACAGTAACATTTTCTATTAAAGAAGCATCCATTTATTGAGGCCTCGCAGACCATCCTGAAGGATTGACGAGGCCACATCCAAGAGGGAGTAGCGTGTCTCTTCTGATGGATCTGTTGATTTTGTCTGCGCAGAGATTCTTTGCATGGTTTGACCCACTTTGACACATGAATCTGCAGCATATTTACACAAGACGGGAGCTGAAGGAATGAAGGTGGCCTGCTGGCTCGCTCATTCAGGCCTTTCAGATTTCACTCGCATCGATTAAGCTTTCCTTTTCGACTCTCCCCACCGCTTTTGGCACATATAGGCGACCGATGGAAAGCTCAGGGCAAAACGCTTGGCTACTCATGCTCTGTTTACGGGAGCCAACCCGCAGCTTAGAAGCTGTGGAGGTTCTCGTTTGGATCCTGACTGGGGTAAATACGCAGGTCGCTGTGTTCTGCCTCCAATTGATGTTTTCCTCAGGAGGAAACTGCCAACATCCACTAACCTCCAAAGAAAGGGAAATAAAAGCAGAATGAAGAGTCTGGCCTTCGGGTTGTTGCGATCAGTTCACCCCAGGTGGATGTTCAAGGGAGACGTGAATAGAGACAAACCGAGAGAGAAGGAGATGAGTTGAGCATGAAGATGTGATGCAGCGATGGTAGTGCAGGGGTTTGGGCATTTGCAATTATGTATATTCTTTTTTTTTTTTTAAGACTACAAATCTGAATTAATCCTCAAACTCGACGCTCTCTAAAAAATGTACCCAGGAGCTGGTTCTGTGCCTGCTGGGGAGGGGAGGGAGAACCAGGGCCAGCAGAGACCAGGGAAGAAAGTCAGACACTGCAGCACTGAGAAAAGATAAATAAATCAAATAAATAATATACTGAGGACCATGGCTGGCCAGGGTTGTTTGTCCAACACATATATAGTGCTGCTGTAGTGCACTTTTGCTTGGAAAGGGCCCTAAACAAAACCCACCTTTATATGAAAAAGTAGGGTCTTTGTCAGTAATAGCACAATGCAAAGTTTCACATTTTACTACACTATAGATTTACTTACTACAGCATGCTTCCTTTTTATTGTTAAAGTGTGTGTTCCAACTCATTGGAACACACACTTATTCCTGCTTTTATGGGAATTAAAAAATGTTCAATCTTAATTCTTATCGTAATACCACTGATATGTCTTTAGAAAAGAGCCGCACATACCCCAGGCTCACTCAGCAAATGCCCTCGCCAGAGACTAAATGGGCTCCCATTAAGTACTGTGTACAATCAATTTCATTTAACCACTGCCTATTGTGTTTGTGTTATGGCTGTTATAATATAAAAACTCACAGTAAGGATTTGGGACTACTGCATACAATGCTTATTTCCAAACAACTGAGCATAAACCCCTCCCCTGAAATGATGCTGAACACAATCTTAAAGATGCACAGATCACACTTGCCACCAGCATCAAGGTATGGGCACAGCGGGGCCGCAGAGGAGAACCCGCATGAAGGGCAGAGGTGCTGGAGGAACCAGTACTGAATTCAAGCCAACTCCCAGAGGAACGACATGCTGGGAGGTAAAAAAATAAATATATATATTAATAAACAATAGGCCAAAATGCTAGTGTGTAAAGGAGGAAAAATTCACATCGGGATCCACGTCTGGAGATGGACCAGGAGCAGCCGCTGCAGTCTTTCAGTGGAGAACTCTCGTACTTATTTGCCAACAGAGACAGAAGGAGAAAGGAATACAGGAAGATAGAAGGCCCTCGTACGAGGCGAGCTCATGGGTTTACGGCGGTCTGAACATTCATCCTGACCGGGAGGGGGATGTCTGGTGAGGGTCTGCTGACTGGAAGCTGCGGGGTGCGGTTACCAGGCAGTAGACTTGATTTCATGGGACTTTCACAAATGCTTATAAATCAGTTTTACAGCCAATGGAAACCGAGAGGAACAAAAAAATTGCTCAAAACAGGAAGCCCAGTTATTTAAGAGCCATTTGTAAAAGCTCCACCAGAAGACGGTGGGCCATTGAAATGTTTTTCTTGTATTTGCAGACAGCCTTCAATTGCAGTGCTGCTTGTGTAATTGCGTGATGCCATTTAACGATAATACAAGTATTCATTTTGTGAGGGGATGCACATAAACAATGCACCACATATTAGCAAGCTTTAAGATGAAATAGTGAACTAACACAGATAGTAATGCCTTGTTTTTTATTTTTTATTTAAAATCTCTTCATAATCATGTATTTGGAAATTCAACAAACACTAAATGGCTCAAATTTTGAGAATTTAAAGGCAATATTTGGTCTAAATCACAACATGTGGTGGCACAGGTGTGCAGAGCAACTTCTTTACCTTGGACACGTTGGATGGGGATGCTGGCTCACCACTGCATACAATCCAATTACTCCAGTAGCCCTGTCGGGGGCCAACACAACTGCAATGTGTTCGCCAAGCTTCCCACTTGGTCATGTCTTACGTTAAATTATATCCAATTGAGATGAAGTATTTCCCGGACAGATGTCTGGCTAATTGAGTGTTGGAGCTGCAGTTAGTGGCGTTCTCCACCGACTCTTTGGACTCAAACCCAAGCACAAGTATGTTGTTCCTTCCCTTCCCTTTGTTTTCTTCGTCTCCTCCACCGTGGACGCAGCGGCCTCGGCCTCCATGAACCGATGCCCGGCATCTCTTGGACTAGTGATGCAATATGCTCTCTCTCATGCCACCTTCATCACTGTCTGCTGATCTGATTACTGCGTGGAGCCGCCACGATAGTTGTGGGAGTGGCTGTGGTGTCTTCTTCATTACGGCATACTGCAGCATTTGCGATCTGTTCTTTTCCATATTTAACAATACATAAGACAAAAAAACAAGATAGAGTACATGTAGCTAAAGTCCCTCAGTAAAATATTTTTAAAAAACACGTCATACATGACATGGTTACTTGTGTAGAGACTGAACTATATACGTAGTACTGAATTGTGGAGCTAGTTGGTTTTCCATGATTTTTCTTGGAAAACCATGATTCTTTGATCAGGCCTGAAATTGTGGATCGACGAAGTACATGGGCCATCTTTAGCCTAATCCCTACCTAACACTATATAGAAACAAAAGGAATACGTTTGTTGTTGTTGCCATAAACATAAAATACATAATGCACATTTCCAGCACTTCACCTCATCGGCCCTTCAATATTTGTGGATTTTTCCTCCCAGTCCCAGGTCACGCACACTAGATGACGTCAACTATAAAAAAAAAAACAGGATAGCTAAAATTTACTAATTCCTCTTCTCTCCGCCCCCTATGATCCCTTCCATCTAGATCACAAGTTTAGACCAGAAAAGGCCACCTCATCAGCATCTGGAGAAACCTCTGCATATCATCTGTCGTTTTCCCTGGATTGGCTACATGGCGAAGAAGAAAGGAGAACCAGTCAGGTTACATTTGGGTGAGAGACAGCATTAGTGACACATCACATTAAGTCTAATCTGACAGGTTGGGCCAAAATCAAAGTCACTGAAAGGTGATGCCACTTTTCTCCTGTGTACGTCTGGCAATCACATGTCTGACAGGTAGCAAAAAGCTCTCATTTATATACGGCTTTGCAATTTTGCCTTCTCGGAAATGCAAAAGTTGACAGTAAAATTAAACCTGTTGCGAGTCGGACGTGCATCTGAAAATATCTTGAGATTGAAAATTGAAGGAGTGATTGTATTATTAATGTTCAGAGAAGGTTGAACCATGTCAATTTGCTTTGCAGTGTAACCTGCAGCCTCCTGTTGGAGGGAACTATCATCGGGGCCTTTTGTTGTGAGGGATTACTTGGTTAAGTTGAACACACAGATGAATCCAGCAAAAGATTATGATTTGGGATAAAATACATATGTTACATGAAATAACCTAGCTTATTACACAACTGGGGCTGTGGTCCAGAAATGTTTTTACTCAGGACACACAGCCTCCTGGGTGAAAGTCCAATGTTAGTGTGACCTGACAATGCTCTCTTCAGGACACCCTAATAAAAGGAATTTGTATGAGCCATCTATGTGCCAATTGCACCAATCAAATGACCAGCGCCAACCATGTCAATCGGAAACGGAACAACTAAACATTCATATTCACGAAGAGTGTTGCTCTACCGACCTACTCGGGGAACACCATCTTGAGCTACAAAACAGACATTGGGACAGACAAGTAATGCACTCAGGTAGGCGGTTGCACAGCACTCAGTCTTATCTAAAATGTTGAGAATCCATTTGCTATAAGCCCCCCTCCCCCTCTCCCTCCGCCGCCCCGCTTCTGACCTTGTCAGGTAATGGAGTTGTGGCGTCTTGTCATTTTGAATGGGACAACATTCGTCCTTTATGGTCCCACTGCCTGCCTATAGTGGGTAATCTCATATCCTTGAGTGCTCATCTCATCTACCTGACTGACTTTGGCAATATCACAGTGGGACTGAGAGAAATGATCTAGCTGCAGCTGCACTCCACTGTGGAAGGAGAACAACACTCTGACCGAACCGTGGAGGAGAAAATGGACTCATGATATTGTGCAGTAATTGTTATTTAAAGGCAAACCGCCCATGCTCCTAAAGTAATTTGCAACAAGAAAAGCTGTAGATTCATTCAGGTGATAGCAACTTGCCCAGTGTTCCACTTGAGCAGAGCCTTCAAGACCTTCAAGAGTTGCTTCTCTTGCATTTTAAAAACTGGGCAAGTAAATTTTTCAATGACTCAGAGCTTGCAGATGATGATGTGGATCTGCACTCGACTTCGACGAAACAATTATCCAGTAATAAACATAAATGGCCGTCAGTAAATAACTCCCCCTAAAAGGAACCTCAATGTGGTGACATCAGTCCCGTGACTGCAGCTTGATGGTCGACTATGTACTAGGACTTTTTCTTATTAGGAAACCCATCTAACAGAGATGCCTACACCTCCCTCCTCGGAAACAGGATGAAACTCATCGACTTAAGGCTTGCTAAATGTGGGGCAATTAGGCAGATTTTGTGTGATGGCCCATGCTAAGATGTGTCAACCGTTGCGGTACATTTCGACAGTGTATGCCGCGGGGCTTCTGGATGACGAGGATGTCAGGTACAGTTCAGCTGAACCATTGTGAGCTCAATGCTCGAGGAAAGTTTCTATACTGTTCAAGTCTTGAGTTGAAGAAAGATGAAAACGTCGGAAGGAAGGAATAGTAGTTTAGCTACTCAATGCAGCACAAGAGAGACATTTTCTAATGATTATAGTTTCATGGTTCCTGACAGTTAATGAACTTAATGCGTATTACTCTGCTAGCTACCTATAGCTATCTGTTTTGACAGGGTGTAGGTGAACAAAAAAATTGACACCAACTTAACTTTTCTACTCATTAGATTCCTAAAGATATTAGAAAACAAAAACAGAAGATTATTGTTTGGGTGTTTCAGCATGAACTGTATTCGTTCTAATTCATGGGGTTAGATCAAACAAAGCATCTTAAATACATCATCATCAGGGATTCAACCATATTTATTCTGTAATTGCTCCCTTACTCCCCCCCAATGGGAGTGATGTCAGGTTGACTTGCACAACTAACCAAATGCAGAGCTCTATGATCAAACAGATCACCAAGATTGGTTCCATTTACCAGAATATGTCATCTGATCGGAAAACTCCCAACTCACAATGCAATAATATTATTTTGGCTATATTGTCTCAAAGCTGTGCTTTGAAATGTTTATCATCCCCTGTGAAAGGCACAACATGCAGCATCCCGCTGCTCTCTATGTACTTCTTGCCATTGTCATTATTTCTGAGCAAACAACTTTATTATGGATTTGGATATAATCAGAAAATCCTTCCGATACGAGTAATGAGATATTTCACCTCTTCTGCTTAATGTATGGGAATAACTAGTCAGAAGACAGGGAGCATGTCTTTGGCTTACTTCTAATGAGCAGGGGAGTGGGCCACTTAACACCTCAGAGATGCCAGCGTACCTGTGACTGTTCGCCAGCAGTCAGGCCTCACGTGGGACAATGTTGTGCAGATTTACTTTAAGGGAAGCAGCTTAAGCGATGCATGCCGATGAGACATTTAAATGAAACACTGCAAAAAAGACCCACCTTTTAGATATGATGCCAACAAAAACATAACATTGCTCAGTTTAAAGTAAATGTACAGGAACAAAAACATTTTTTCATGTGGCTTCAATAACTGATTATTAAAAAAGAATGGTTGCATATTCCATGCAATAAAAATTCCACTCAAGACACTAGAAATTGCCGGATAGCAATTACAGCACAACAATTTTAGCCCTCTTCACAGACCGCCTTTAGAGGTAAAATATGTATCATCTTCCCGCTCGGCCCACTGTCACGGACAGAGGGGTCGCCTCCAAACATCTGTGCACGGCAGCGTGCAGAGTTGGGACTCCGTGCCAGAACACCACCTCTCCAGGGAAATCATTTAGTCCACAACTTGGGCCCGGTCACAGCCTGCTTACTGCTGATAAAGGGTCATCCCCGTGCCCTGCTTCCTGTCCTGAACCCTCCCCACATCCCGTCTCCAAAACCCATCAGCCGTGCGATGATTAACTCCGACCGAGGACAGAAAAAAAAAAAAAAAAAAGATTAAAGGAGAGGAATATCATGAAAGAAAAAGAGGAGCAGGGGTGTGCGGTGTCTCTGTAATCACATGAAGTGGCACAGTTTTAGTGACTGGGACATAATGGCTCCCTTTGAAGGAATGGCAACAGGCCGGGGCTTTGATGTAGGACTCCCACATCCCCCTTTTCAGGTTGTCTGTCTTCTTCCACCGAAGTCATGGCCAATCACGAGGCATTTCCGACGTGGGCAAATTTTAATTCGTTATGGAAAACGTTCCGAGGGGCGGAATCAATCTGCATGTCCTCTTCAAGCGCGTGATGCCAGGCGGCGTCTCGTTTTGCGCCGTGTTGGAGCAACTGGAGCTCTTCAACGCGCGAAAGGTGGCCTCCTCCATTGGCCCGTCCATTAAAAAAAATACGTTGCGATTAAAATGATTCATTGTGAGCTTATTTTACGGACATTAATGCTGTCAAATCTGAAGCTAGATAAAAAATGGATCCTGCCAAAAAATAACTGATTGGGGGAGGTGTTGTGCTTCAGGCAAAGCGGTAACTAGCCAATCAGGTGTCAAACGTGTGAGACATTAAAAAAGCTTGTTGCACAGCCAGAGACAACAGTACATTGATATTCCTCCATGGTAGGCCAGGAATGAAAGCGAAACATATAATGGCCTAATTTCCCAAAGGTGTGGCGATGCATGGCTAGGAAGAAGGAGACACACACACACACACACAACCAATTAGCCAGCAGCTATTTAACCTTCCCGCTGAGGGAGAAAACGATTGGGTTAAACACGCAGAGTAGAACAGTGGCGCAGTGATTAAACAAAGAGTGTTTAGTGCCTCCAACAGTCTGCGCTCCCATTTGCAGCTGTCTCAGCTCCCCCACTGATGACTCCACACAGAAATAACGAGCCTTTGTGAGCTTATGCTATGCGGCATGGCCTTTTTGATCGCCGGGTCCTTTCTGTGCACATGTTTGTTTGGCCTGTTCGCATTGTTGCAGGGAAATCAGCTTGACACCAGAAAAGGAGTAAGATACATAATTGGAGGGGATTAATTGGTTTGAAAGTAGTTGGGTGATTTAAAGAGAAAATGGAATTTAATTGGAGAGGAATAATTGTTTTTTTTTTAGAGCAAATGAGAATGTTTTCTCCAATACAGCATGCTGTTATCATGGGCAAGCCATTTTTGGATCAGAGGCCACAAACTGCCTCTGTTGAGTGAGGAAGCAAGCCAGAGGAGCAGGGTAGTGAGGGGGGGAATTGGGTTGAGGACCACTGAAGCTGCTGCACTCTGGATGCGCTGCAGAGGTCGAATGGCGCTCGCAGCTAGACTCAAACTAATTACTCACTAATTCAAATGTTTCGGCTATCGGCAAGAGGATTATCCGCCATGTTTATTGCTTTTGGTCTCACGCTTCCTTGAGTTCGTTGCTCAGGTGAAAGATTTGGGAATTTGCTGATACCTCCTCCAGTCGCCATGACCTGAGCCAGCAGCTTGTATTTACAGAATACAAAGCATGGAGGGGACGCAGAAGGACTGGAGTCCAATTGTTCAGCTGGCGCTTGTTGAAATAACATCTAATTCTGCGATGTGCTGCAGCTTCGGGGAATGGCTAATAGAAAACCGGTCGAAGCCAGGTCTTATTCTTCTGCGATTGTTATTTTGTTGGAGGCACGTGTTTTAATCTCCTTTCAGTTCCAACTGCTGAAAATGAAAAGTAAAGCTGCATTAAGCTCCAGAGAGATCTATTGTAGTTTTTAACCGAATCTATTGCAGTGAAATCACACAAATAGTAGGAAAAAAATGGTTTACTTTAAGAGTGAAATATAAAATTCCCACTAAACTAGATTTCTGTCCCCTTGCACTTTGCATGATATTTAGTTGTTCAATGAATTGCCCAAAGCAATGACATCCATGAGAAAACCATTAGAAGATGAACAATTTAAAAAAATGTTTCAAATTTTGTCCTTGTGAAAATATGATTGTTTTAAAAGAGTGTCAATGTATGGTATTGCAGTTGATTATCCCTTCTATTGATTTATTGTTTTGTCTCACCTTCATTCCTTTAGTCACATTTATTCACATAAACATTTGACACTTACACAACACACTGTCACAAACTAACACTCCCACAAAAACCACCAAACTTCCTTCATACAACTGCATTTTGATTTCATGTTATAATTTGTCACTGACAAAACAAAAAACCCTGATATGAATCACTTATATTTGCAGCCTTCAGCTTCTCGCAGTGTGATTTGTCACATCTGCACAGTGCACCGTTGTTTCCTTTACACCTTCTCGCCATGTACAGTATGTTGCTCCTTGATTTGCAAGCATTGCACTGAAATGTACATTTAAATCTAGAACGGAGTCGTTACTCGAGTGGTGAAACAGGGAAGCGCATTGCAGCCAATGGCGCGATGAGGCGGCATGCGTTCCTTTTGGAGTGCAGTAAATAAGAGCAGAGAACGCGCAGCGCTTCCATCCCGCTCCTCTGCCCTCGTGCTTTAGTGTCCCCACTCGTTCCCTCCATCATTCAGGTCATTTTCTGCTTTTATGTTGTCCTGTCTCATTTTCTTTGCAAGGCTTGTGCCGTACCTCTTGGAGGGAACATTTAGAACTGCTCAATATTTAGTCCCCACGCCGCGGATTGATCTTTCTCACAGACCATAAGGCTTTGGTGGAGGATTTAGAGCCCGGCGGATGTGATGGGGTTCTGTTCAGAGAGGCCGACTTCAGCTTCTCACCATTGTTTTCAATCTCCTAAGCTGATGGAGAAAATAACTCAAATTGTTATTGCAAAGAAGATTGTCATATTCAGAGATGTAGAGTAGTAAGTCATCTGTGAGCTCTGCAGAGCCGGTGGAAACTAACTAGAAGTTAATGGATGCACGTTAAGCCTTTCTTTGTAGCGGCCCTTTAGAGATACCTCCCTTATCGGTTTCAGATGTTATCAGCCGATGGACCAGGCTCATTAGATGAGTAGAAGGGGCCGGTTACACTTTGCTGCAGTCATTGGGACCAGAACCAAGGATTTGGGGTAATGTAGATTAAAGAAGATGCTTCTCTCTGGGCTCAGCTGCAAGTGGACTGGTGGGTTTTTTTTCTAACTTTCATTCTATTCACATGAAGTTTATTAAAAGGGGGATGGCCATGAAGTTAAATTTACGACTCATTTTGCGTTATTTTGCATTTTATCACCCCCACCCTCAAATTAGAGCCGATCCCCCCGGGTGTACCTCCTCATGCGGCTGCTGTTGAATAAATGAGCAAGAACAATAATTAACGGTCATGGGGCTGGCATACAGCTGAATATTAAATTGTGTTAATAAAACAGGACAGCAGCTATGAAATACATTTAAAGTGAGAAGAAAAGACTGGTGCACCTTGAGTTGTGCGGTGCTCAGGAATGAGGCAACGCTAACTGAGAAACGCAGCAGCAATTACCAGCCGCCTGCGGAGCCATGCATCTTGGTTTAAGTAGCAGCGGACATACGGCTCGACGTGTGGATGCACAATCAAAAGATTGAGTGGCTATGAACTCGAGCGAGCCAAGGGATTGGAGAAAGATGCCTAAACATCACATCCAATACGTTTCATATTGTACTCGACTGACGCAAGCAGAAACGGACAACGCGACAGGATTAAAGAAACGGGGGTTAGGATTTAGGATTTAGCGGAATGTACATTTGTTTGTCTTTTTCAATTGCAATAATTTAGCCATGGCAAAATATCTAAAATCGTTAAAGAAAAGGGGGCCGAGAGGGGATGCTGCTGACCGGTATTTTGTAAGATATCATCGGCAATATCACCACTAGGTGCCAATATATCTTTTTCACTCTTAACCTGTGAAACTATTTTAAGTTTGGACAACGAAGCCACTTCGTTAACCAACTGTACACATAAACAGCAAAACGTGAGAAATCTTAGAGGCCGTGTTCATCAAAGGATTCGGCTGCTCAGAAATACAGATGCAACCCACCAGTGGACAGTTTGTGTTCCACAGTCACCAGCACCACACGGCTGTAAGAAGAAGACTTCAGCTGCAGGACGACGAGCCTGAACAGTTCAATTTGCCCCACTTTAAAGTCGTTTTGTTTTTATACCCCCAAAAAGTATTGTGTTTCTCAAATCAAGGTGGGAAAGTCTATAAAACAGCATTTCTATGATTAAAGAAAAAAAAAACAACAACACAGAAGCAAAGACTAATGAAACTTTGAAGATTTGTGGCACCTCATGACCCGCTTCTAATTGGACAGAAAGTGCAACGGTGGGAAACATCATCCCTTTAAATAAATAATCAAGGCGATAAAACTTAATTGAGCCCAATTGAAAGGGATAAATCACAGAGCGCAATCTAAGTTGATCAATAGGACGATAAAAACGGATCAACATTCAATAACAATCCGTATCGAGGACTCAAACAGGTGACGTATACGCCACGCGTTTGTCATTCTGACCTTCGGCCTCCACCAAACCCCCTCTAGCAAAGTCAAATTTGTGTTGGCCACTGTCCTGCACAACACAAAGTAGCAATGGTGCAATAGATTTAATCAAAATACCATGTCAATGAACGAAGGAACAATAAAAAGAAAGGCAATGTGCTCAACTTTCATTAAGCAAAGCCGTTACGAAAAGCCGATTCAAAGGTCAATTTGATTTACTGTCTCGTCTATGACGAGGTTTTTTGAAATGATCATAATGTCATGAATATTATCATTGTCATTCTCGTATGAATAATGCATAACGCCTACTGTGTTATGTTCTAAAAGGAACAGAAGTATATTTGACCCCAGAGAAATGTATGGAAACAAATATGGACTTTTGACCATTGTGCTCGTTGCTGTCCTGCACACACAGACAGCAATGAGCCACCGATGAGCTGCAGTCAGTCGCATTCAGGAGACACAAGTGCCATTTCAGGGAAATCTTCAGGGCAGCACTAATGAAACTAAATAACCTTATTGGGAGGTGAGGAAGAAACAAACTCCATGTGTGGTATTATGGAGAGATAGCAAGGTGAAGAATCCCTTATTTCTGCAGCGTCAATGGAAATATGTTTAAGGGGCAATAAGTATGATGGCTTTTTAATCTGCATGCGTCAGATTTCTGCTGACTCACACCTTATTGCTATATGAATCTGTGATTACAGTTACATGGGGCATAATGTCCAATATAACACATTACTGTATTAGGCAAACGTTGTGCGACAGAGAGCGAGGGAGATGTGAATGAGGTTATGAGGAGATGATTATTGGCACTATGCTTTCAAAGCCTCGGGTCCAGCATTTTGATCGCCCAGTGAACCGATGTGGCCATGTTTGGACTGCGGAGGAGTGAAGTAGAGATGGTGCCTCTCATTCACAAGGTAACCCATGGCGAACCTGCTTCCTGGTTTTATTGTATCCAAATAAACTGGGATAGAATTCTCTGAAGAACGCATTTAAAAATGAGAGGTATAATTTCTCAGTCTTATGAAATCTGACATATTTTAGGGATATGTAGCTTTTTTGTAGTAGTTCTTTGTTCTCGCATTATTTTTTTTCATCCCATTGAAAATATTTGCCCAAAGATGCCAGTGGGTGAATCTCAGCCTCAACCAAGAGGAATGAGTCAGTCTTGACATCTGCTCTACTAGCATATTAGTAAAGACAGTACACACATTTTAAAATGAACGTGACAGGTATCGTTAAAGCAGATTCTAGTTGCCTTTTAAAGTTGGTAACAAGTTCTTTCTTCTTCTAAAATATATATTTAAGAATTAAAATATGTACATGTTTTAGTGGGGAGAGAAACAGGACTCCTATGGCACTAGAAGTATTATTTGTTCAAAGGATAACCGATTAAATGGTTTAGGTGCTGTGGCATCATGTATTTCTATCAGATGAGTTTGAATGGCGGCCCATGATTACCGGCCCCCCTGAAGGGATTAACCTAAACATTAACCTAAACCAACCTGTCAAGCAGCACAGTGGAGCCTTTAACTTCTGTCACTGATCCCTCTGACAGTGAGATTTATGCCGCCGTGTTAAGGCCCTGCATATGTGTTTACCCCTGTGCAGCTAGACTGCGACATAATGAGCAGTGGCGAAGGAAAAGAGAAGAAGATGATTGAGGTGGACACGATCTGACCGTCAAAGGCAGAGGGGGCTGAAAAACGGCAACAAACTCCGACGTCGATGAAGAGTGTTGTGGTGAACTGGAGGGAGGCGGCAAGCCGATGCAATTTCCATGTTTGATTAAAGTGACCCCTGTGTTTGTGACTCGTGGCCGCGCGGTGTCCAACACACACGTCGCCGCGTGCAAATGGTGATTCACGGCCGGGGTGAGTTAACTAATTGACTGGCTTATTGATCTGCAAATGAAACCGTTAAACAGCGCTCGCTGAGTGAAAGCCCGGAGCTGGCTGCTCATTATCTGTGCAGGGCCTCGCTGAGCATGCAGCCCCAGATGCATCCTGACAGGGGGGCTTAGGGGCTCGTCTCCATAGGGCCAGTGCATGTCTGCGCAGCACGTGGATAGCTGCGCTAACATGCTTCAGCAACACGGTTAATGGGAGCTTTAGCCTTGCCGGTGTGAAACAGTGTGTAAAAGACAGCGTGGTCGTGCGGGACAGAGTTGACAGAGTCGACTTTCCGGACTTTCACTGGTGTTTTTGTAACACCATGTGGCGTTTGTGTCACGATTGGGTAGTTTAGCCCTTTCCCCATATCAATGAAAGTCTTTAAAACAAAAATGGACCTACAATTTTAAACAATAAAATGGGAAATATTCTGCCGTTTGGACAAAATATGGCAAATACATAACGTCATAAGTTTGCTTTTCACTCTTACTAATGTCCTTGTGTCCAAAGCTAAAACAAATCACATCGTTGCCATTTAACCCTGTAACACCCCTTGTTGTAAAATTACGTCACCTTAAGTAATGCTTGAAAAACACTTATTAAAAACACTGATTACCACATTTACATAGTCATTGGGTCCTATTGTTCAGTGTCACAATGCTATTGTATCATACGTTTACAAGTCCCGCCCCGTCCTTCGAACAACATCTCTTTTTTTCATTGGACTGGATTCATAAGATTCAAGTAAGTAAAATGTCTTATATTTTTTGTGGTTGTTATTATAATGTCTAGAGCATGTACATATGAAGTTATTTTGGAATATATGCATCAAATTCCATTTAGAGCTTGATAAATATTTGTTGCAATTATACAACACTGGGTGAGTGTGGTAGTCCAAATAGCAGGCTTGTTGCAGTGGGCTCAAACAGGTGTTATTCCCACACTTCACCACTGCCTGAAACAGAGTATTTTCTTTATACATTGACGGTATACAATTTGCCTGATTTAAAAGTTGTATCTTGAATGTAGTTAATTTGATCAGACTGTTCCAGAGGATATCAACAGACAATTCAGTTCTGGGAAAGGTGACAATGGTCCTGAATGTGGGGTGTGGATGGAAGTGGGGGTATGCATCTTCTCCTTTTAGTATGATAATTAGAGCGCCCAAGAAGCAGTATTGTTATGGTAGGGGAAGTATTGTGTGACTAAATGGCTGCTGATTGGGATGCATGTTCCATTTAGCATGATGAGAGTATAGGTTAAGCCATTTACAGCAACTTGCAATAAGCAGACAGTATTGTCTGCCTGGAAAACATTTGCACCTTGAGCACTTGGTCCTATCCATTACTTCAGGTTATGTACTACAATATAAAAAGCATATTTATACATATTAATTGATATTTTATTTTCAGAATGCCACCAGCAAGGAGAGTGTGCAGAATGTCATTGATATCATCCAAATGTTCGCCTTTGCTTTTCAGAGGACAAGAGCTGTTTTTGGGACTTTCATAACCAATGAAAGTCAGTCATGAAAAGAAAAAAAGGAATGGAGAAGTTGCTAGAAAAAGCCGGAGTTTTATCTTGTTTAATATTTTTTTTTAATAAATGACTTCATAAAAAATAGGACTAATGTGTGATTATTATTAATGCTATATATGGGGCTAATTAAGCAATCAAACTTGCAAATGAACCCTTAGGACCGAATTATTGTTCAACATTTCTCTAAAAACGTAGATAAACATTTTTTGTCTTTAATCTCTTTAATTACTGCATCAAAGGCCTCCTACAAAAACATCTGAAAGGTAAAAATACTTTTTTTTTTTTTGATATTTGGTCTGGTTTGTGTTCACACTGGCCTTCTACAAACTAATAAAGAGCAGAAACAGGAAGTCACACAAACTGTCATTACACATAAATAAAATCGGATTTCTGTAACCAACGGTGTGTGTGAGAAGCAAATTGAACAGAGATTGTCAACCAACTGAAATAGGAAGGTCAAACGTGACTAAACAACACGACTCAAGCTTCCCACACTGTCTCCTAACTGACTTTTGCTCTTCACGTAGGAGGAAAACGCACCAAATATGAACCTGCTTACACACAGTGCTTCGTGTACAATCGCAGCCTGAGCAGTTCACCTCCAGCAGATGGACTGCGTGAGCACTGATCACACCGAGTGCTCGTACTCCTGTGCCTGTGACCAAAACCATGCAGAGAGAAAATTCCTAATAAACTTTGAGACACCAAAAAAAAGATGAAGGATGCTGAACGGAGCCAATGTTCCTCATAACTGACTCACCTGCCTCAGTTTTACCCCAAATGAGCTCACTGGGGGAAAAAAACAAAAACAAACTACCCGGAGGCGTTTCTTGCACCCTTCCCTTGGCGGACACCGCGTTCTCGATGGTGCGCACACATGGCGCTCAACCACCAAAAAGAAAAGTCAAGGGCAGACTGAGGGAGGGGGGTTTGGGGGGGGGGGGGGGGGGGGGGGTAAAGGGAATCCAATGAGGACAGGAAATGCCAGGAGCAATCAATCCCTAATCGGAGCAGTCGGAGATAGCGAGGGAATGATCGCAGGGAGCAGTGAGGAGGGGGTGGAGGGGGGCAGCAAACTAATCAGCCTTTGTCTATTCATTCCTGACACACTGCTTAACGAGGGTTGACAAGCACGGAAAACGAGAAGGAGAGTTTGATGGGGGAGATAGGCGAGAATGCCTCACAAAGCATTCCCGCTTAGCACAACAGGCCACAGAGTTACAGTATATTGCTTAATGGAGTAAACCATCCAGAAGTTAGAGAATATGCTTGGTGGGGTCTGTATTTGTGAAATCCAAGCTCAGGTGTGCGTTTCAGTTATTTCCTCTGCCCCAAGGCTCTTCGCAAAACAGGACGCTTGTAAATGAGAGCCTCTAACAAGACTGGTTTGTTGATGCGCCACTCGTTCCATGAGATGCCAGAGCGCCGTTTCCATCGCTAAGGAAAACTCTTGCATTCAGGAGAACTGGCAGCCTAATCCGCCTGACTGAGTTGTGTTCACTTTTTAGCTATAACTACACAAAGACAGACCGACAGATCTAGCTCGTAAGCAAAGGATCAAAGTTGCTGTCACCTCAAAGGACCAGGACTCGCCTCGGTGTGTCGAAATGAAAAAATGGCAAGAAGCGCGACGCCTGAAATAGAGACGAGGGAAATGGCTTTAAATTGTGGAACAATCTCGAATGTGGGATTGCGGCAGCCATCTCACGATAAGGAAGAATTTGTGCCTATGATTGATTGGCAAGTGTTCCAGATGAGGGCTGCACTTGGCATGAAGGGTTGGCTGCCGGTGATGAGGCAATCAAGGCTCTCGCCCTGCAGCACACAGAAAGCGCTTTGGCTTTAGCTGCTGGACTGAACTCCACAGGCCAAAAAGATTGCTTTTTTTTATTGACCCAAGCAGTAGTCAAAACAAATGATGATGGAGGGTTTTCCTAATCCGCTCCGTTGACTGTAGCGAGGAACGTAGGTATCTAGTTTCATTGGCCTTCAGAAGAACGCAAGAAGCCATCTGCTTGTAACCCGGATACACTGCTGTTGTCACTTGTCACATTCTGGTTCAGCATAATCAAAAGACTAATTTCAGGTTATTAACGTACATACATGTTCTCATTGAAGAGCTACATCACAAACAGGCTTTATTCTACAGTAAAGTTACCATGTTGTTGAGAAACTTGCAAAGGTTAACAGAGGTTAATTTAATTTCCTCAAAAAAAGAGCACTTTCAGTTATAGGACGATGAAATGAGATTGCACCATGGAAAACGGTCGAAATGCGTAAAATGTATTCCTGTTACAATGACAGAACCTGACGGACACATCATAATTTAACTGGATTTATACTATTTTAACCTTGATTGACGCTATTAAAACTTTAATCAAGGTGTTGTGGGGCTGTTCTTGTCCTTAAACTTAACTTCTCAGGCCTCACCCATTACATGGATCAATTTAATTTAATTGCCTAAACTTAAGCGTTAATAGGTTTCGGAAATGAATCTATAATTTGTGCCGTTGTCAATTCCAATTACATTTTTGGGAGGAACATGAACAGCACTGAAATTGCATTTTGCTCATTTAATGAAACTTAATGGGCTGTGTTCACTTCTCAGAAGCAATATCAGCAGCACGTAGTTGGGCTCTGCTGTCCGTCACTCATCTGCTTATACGTGTGAGTGGGAATATTTGGTTGTTGTGATGCCCATTTCTGATCCAGACGAAGCGACAGATCATTGCAGGGACAATAAGGTTTTTGTGTTTTGTTCAAACACCACGGGGAGACTTAAAATATATCTCTCTCTATTTGTCAAAGCAAAGACAAAACAAGGTAAGCGAGGTGTTACCATCCGAAATCTGGTTTGAACTCGAATACAAATTATATATACACATTTTTTTTTCTTCCAATTGAGCATTTTATCCGTCTTTAGGGCCAAAATGGGTTTTAATCTGCATGGACACAGGGGAGGGAACCACTAAAAATAAAAAGGGTTACGGATGTGCACAGGATTTGATTTGGGTTCCCTTTCAGCGCTGCCACGCAGCTTTTTATAACTCCGACTTATGTCGAGCCAATGTTCAAATAGCCTTTCTGTCAGCGATTCGCCGTGTTTTTGAGCCCTCAGACCTGAGCAACCACAACGCGAGCGTGACTGCCGGAGCTGATCTGCAAAGACATCACTTCTTGTCAGTGACAGCCTCATTGTCACAACCTCCTCCACCGTGCTCCTATTCAAACAGAGGATGGCAGGTTCCTTGTGCCTCGTGTCCCACACCGGCATCGTCTGTGTTTTCCCGAGACAATAAACATGTGCCAGCCATGGCGTTCAGAAGTCACGAGACAGATGAGACCACGTCGGCCTGGAAGGCGCTGTGGAAGGAACCGTGTTGGTGTGCACAAAGGAGAGGCTTTGGCAGACGAGGATACCTGCCTGGGTACAGATGCCTTTGCAGCCTTGTTCCGAAACCCGGGCTGGGAATGACAGATGGAACACGAGGAGAAGAGGGGGTGAAAAAGTGAGAGTGAAGAAGCAGCAAACGCAAGCTGGATTTTAATTGGCTGTTTGTTTTTCATCAGTCCCAGAAGAGACGATATTTATGAGTTTGATCTTTCCCCGTTGCTGTGAAGCAACAAGACCGCCTGCTAGGGCCCGGCATGCAATGAATCTTCTTTTCATTTCTTCTTCTCTTGCAGCACCTTGGCGCTTCCCACGCTCTATGCCGGACCCTACTGGGCCCTCAGCCGGAGAGGCGATGCCGATCCGAATCAACAGCTATCAGCAGGGAGTCTCACATATTTGACAAACCTTTGTGTAGAAGCCGCGTTTCAACTTCGGCTGCGATTTGAGTTTTGATCCCGCAGAGTCAGACGCACGGAGGCAGCAACTATCATGCTAAGACCAGCGCCACCAGGGCCAGGTGGAGATGGGTGGGTGTGTGGGTAGGGGTAGGGGGGGGGTATGTTTACCAAAAGCAAATACTTGTCGCGGTCCCTTTCCTGTTTTTCCTGGGGTAACTTCACTTCCTGCCTTGTCCTGTCTTCCCCTGTGATTGTCTGTTTGCTACTTTGTTACGATACTATTATCAGATGCAGCCTTCAGAGAGAAAAGACTTGCGGAATAGCATACGGACAAGTTGTGCGATGGAATTATGAGGTTTTTGCAATGTGGATGCAAATGTTTGGCTAACCTGACCCCGGGTTAATCAGAATTTGAGAGATGAGGCTGCGGATGAATCCCGGTCGCTGCCTCTCGATGTGGAGCCGATGATTCACCCACGCCTGAAATACTTTCAGTTCAGGCTGGCATTGTTGCAGATCTGCACCGATTCCATTTAAATACTAATAAAAGCCTGAATCACACTTCTTTCAGAGGCGGGGGGAGAAATGTATTCAGGAAATGTAATATCTGCTGGATTGATACAATTAAAAAGCGTTGGAAGGAGGGGGGCACAGGGGGCATTTGGGTCCCTGTGTAACTGAGCACTGAACAAAGAAACAAAGAAAAACGAATATACCGCCGTGCATCCGCATCGACATAATGATCCAGAAAGGTGTGCTTTGAGGCAACAGCTGCTCGTGATTGACAGCCACGAGGAAGTGCTATAGTCTACTTGCATGCGCCCACTTGGGCAACAACAAGTGAAAAGCCGCTTCAACAGCTGCATTACCCAACGCCGCCATTCCCCCGGGCCCCAGAAGCAGCACCTCCAAAGCCGCGCGTTTCTGTCTTTGTACGAGGCGGGCGGCGCTTCAGGCGGGACTCTGGCTTTAACTTTATCACTGTCTATCCCTTAAAAAAAGCTGGATCTGTTACCCAAGGGCCTGCGCAGGGTGAATATGATGTGCTTTGGAAAAACTTTGGAGACCAGACAGCACGAGTCTCTGCTTGCATGTGTTTGCTGCTGCAAGCGCTTTGTGCCAACAACACTAACATCCATACCTGTCAAGACTTTTAAAATGAGGAGGAAAAATGTTGCAACTCAAAAATAAAAATGTTTCCTTTGGACACAATTATCCTGTATTTCAGCAGGCAACACACATTTCTACGTCCAAGACTGAACAGATTGTGGGTCTGTTAGAGAGCTACAGTATTTGGCACATTGAATAATTTGTGTATGCTGTGATATTCTTAGACAGGGGATATGTTTGTATAATAAAAGTTACAACCTCCCCTGAAGCCTTTTGTTAAATGGTTATTCCTATACTTTAAAATGACACATGATACCCATCCCTACAACTGGCTGGTAAGCCAACCAGCTAGCTAGATAGCTACCTTCGGTTTGGTGGGTGGAATTATGCTGGACATTTCTGAGCCAGAACGAGATAGACTTTCTAAAGTAAAGTAAAATGCTATGAAAACAAAAGTATAACATACGTTCAGAGCTTCTTATGGTATATAAATATACCGTATTTATATACGGGCGGGGATTCGGCGATGGGCTCTTCCCTCGCCGCTACTGAGGGAATCCTTCTTTCTTTTCCTGCGCTTAGTAATATGCTTAAATGCAGCCGGTTGTCTCGTCTGATCTGAGGTCGTAGTCGGATGAGTTGTGGCGTGGCTCCGCGGATGGAGGCTCACAAACCGATGGGCCGGTAGCCAGCGAGGCACGCCGCCCCCACCCACCCCGAGGCCACCCGATGCGAGAGCCACGCGTAGCCCGGTCAGCGCGAGTGAGACGAGTAGTCCACCGGCAGCCGGGTCCGCACATGACGGCTCGACGGGCGCCGCTGCGAGAGGGGGGAGGTTTGTTGGCGCGACGGGGCACGGGCGTCCCGAGGCCGTCTGCACTTAAGGACACCCAGGCGCGGAAACGCGCGCGCTTTTGAGGATATACGTTACCGAAATATACGAATATAAGTTACCGCCGATGTGGAAATTATCAACACAGGCCTAGAGCGCCCTCTTGCGGTTTAGTGTGAAAATGTGAAATTACATGATATGTTCGAATAATTTTACACATAAGTCGCTCCAGAGTATATGTCGCACCCCCGGCCAAACTATGAAAAAAACTGCGACTTATAGTCCGGAAAAGACGGTAGTTATAAGCATGCATCAATTATGTTTTGTAACTTTTAAAAGAGATCATGCTGTGTTAGAATTCTTCGCTCTGAATACATTAAGGTGCGTTTACAATGCACGTTAAAAACGTTATAATACTTATGATAACCAACAAGGTTTTATAAGTGCTCATTGTTTGCTTGAAAACAATACCAAATACATGCTAGAACATGCACATGTTTTAAATTACATTTTTACTTTACCAGAAGAAAACTATTATTACGACTACGCATTACAAGATAATGTTTTATAATCATTGGAGATTTTTTATATACCTCAGTGACCTGATTCACAAAGCATTGAATTAATCTCACTCATCATCATTACCAAAGTATTTTACTGTGCTCAGTTTCCCGTCTTTTAAGCGTATAATAAAATCCAATTACACAATAAGCTCCCACACTGGAATTGTTCTAAACGTGTGATTGCACGTGCACACAGATACACACGTTTACTACACCGCCGTGGGACTGCCAGGACAAAAAATAAAAAGAGACTGAGGCCGAGGCCTCTGTGTCACTGCCTCCTCTAAGCCGCTTTGGTCTGCAGCTTTGCACCCTTTCAAAAGGGCCGGCTTGCTCCATGGAGGCTAAAGCCTGGCGAGGCAGTCGGCTCGTGCCAGGCAGACAGAAAGACAGACAGGTATGAAGAGAACAAGATCACAAGATCACAAGTGCCTCTGTATTAGCCGAGAGGCATCGGAGCGTCTACATGAAACACAGCTCCATATGCATACACAATACAGATGCACCTTATCTCCCAGCAGCCCTTCTGGCAAAATCTCCCCAGCGTGCGTGATGTGATTGCGGATTTGTGCTTCGCCGTTTCGCTATGAGTACACTGGGTTCACGCATTCCACTTTGCTCATATTTCCCCAGAATGTTGCTTGCTCTCTCCCAATGCTGATGATTGATAAAAAAAAAAAAAAAAAACATGCCTATTCTTCTTTTGTAAAGGAGCCGCTCATGCCGAGCATCCAGGGCCCTTGCATGCAACACTCGTAAGAAGACAGACCTCCGTGTGTCTCCGCGGCGAGTGACTGGATACCGAGTTGGACGAACAAATAGACGGATGTTTTCTAAGAGCTGCTCAATGACAAAACTGAGCTGAGGGAGATTGTTCACGTCAGTCACAACATTTTTCCTGTGAAACTCATGAAATGTCATGGGGTCAAACATTGAGCTGACCAGTATCACTGAGAATCTTTCTGAAAATGCCTGTTTATATGTGCAAATGAGAAAATACCCCATCCTAAGGAAGAATTAGCACACATTTCCAGATCATAAAATCAGAACAGAATGGAGGCAGTTCAAATTTCTTGTTGAATTTTGCTGACCTAAGAGTCGGAGTTTTGAATGTCAACAGCCATAGCGACGCTCCATATCAGGCCATGAATGATATTTCAGCAAACCGCTTATGAATATAACGATTTAGTAGGAAAGTTGAGTGAAGTGCCAAAAAAAATGGGTAGACATCACCATGAAAGTTCTCCAATTGATTACTAACATTATGACTTTCAAAATGGGTTTTCTGGAATGTTCTGTTTAAATATACAAATGGTACATTATCTAAGTAGTATCTAATCTATTAAAATTAGATACTAAAAAGTATCTAATTAGTCCTGTTGAATCCAATGATACAAATAGACAAAGTAGTTAAGTAGACACCTCAATATTTCCTCCGAAGTTGAGTAATGAATTGCCTGGGGTTGTCACCCCTCGACACTCGCCGTAACCAAAGAGGAAGAAAACCATCTCAAAACACTGACAACACCTTGGCTGTAGCGTGAGAGTGTTTTCCATGGCTTAATACCAAGAGAAAAATACCCCGGAGCAATTATTGACAACAAAATCACCCTTGAAGCCAACCGTATTTGCTGAAGAGAGGGTAAAAAGGCTGAATGGAGAATGCAACCTTCATCTTCATTAAATGTAAAGTGCATTTCGCCTTTGGAGTCTGGGGTCAAATGTTTTCTACTGCGGTGTATTTCCATTCGCTCACGAGCATTCATTATTTTAGAAGGTGCTGGCAAAGTCTAGGTGACCTGCAAAACGCTCATTTATCATTTCTAATGTTTGAAGTACTTCAGTTGAGACCCCTGTCAGCCCCGGCTGCTTTATAGCTTCGAGTAACAGTCATTCACTGAATAATCTGGTTATTGTTCACATATTTTAACCTAAAAAGCAATCTTTGTCATAACCTTACAACCACTCATTTCTTCACATTTGCGGCTGTTGATGAGATGTGAATCTGCAAATTAATCCTCACCAGCTGGCAGCTTAGAACAAGTTCAAATCTGAGGCCAATTGAACAACCACAAATAAGTAAGCAACAATTATTAAAAACATGTTTGGTTATATCTCCAACACTCTTGTATGTGGCCCAAGGATCAAATCACAAAGGGTCACGTAATATTCATCGAAACTGTTCTCTCCTCTGGGCTGAAATGAAAAGATCAACTGCGTTCGTACGACTAAATTGTTTTGTAACACATGCAAGATTTTGCAATTTTCAATTATTTCTGGATAATGCGTCATAACAGCTTTCTATTGATTGGTTCGCCAACCTCCTTGCTTCAATCATTCCATTCAGCTTTGGTTGCAGCTTCCAGGTAATAGCACTCCTTTGTTGAGGCTGTGGACGGAGAGCGAGGGAGCGGCGCTTTTTATCGCGCAATGAGACAGCCAAATGCTACCGCAGTGCTGCATCTTATGTACCATTGTTTTTTTTTTAAAAGGTGTATTTTTCTAAAGATTCTTAGCCCGGTATCTTGTGTGTCAAAAGCTTTAAAGCCTGCTAAAGAGATTAGAGAGCGCATCGAGTAGAATGGCTATAGTTTCAACCTCTTTATCCAGAGAAAGGATTCAGACGAACATACAGACGTTCTAATGGCATCGCGGCTCAAAAGAATACTGTAAATCAACACACAAGACAAAAAACAGCAATAAAGGACATGCTTATCCATATTCAGATTACCCTTAATTAACATACTAATGTCAGCATTAAAGGAGACACACGCGCAATTTCATATTACATTTGCTTTTCGGTAACCTACAAAAAATTGCTTACATGCTTTGATGTCTTCCTCATACCACTCATCTGAATGTGCCTACACTCACCCCCGTCTATGCTTTGTTTTAGCGTGTGTCTAAGATACCCTGCAGCAAAGGATGATGTCGGCCAAAGGATTTACGAAGAGTTGGTGGATTCTGCAAGCCAGCAAGACATGTTTGTGATTATTGGCGTCATCACCAGATCGGATGATCTGCTATCTGACGGTCGAACTGTGGTGCATGGACCAGTACTGGGAACCGCAAGGTTGGGGGTTCAAATCCCACCTGCCCCAAGTGCCATGTTGAAGGGTCCCTGCGCAAGACCCTCACCCCTTAATTGCGCCATAGGTATAAGTGTTTTTTTTTAAAACATGGGTTTAAAATGCAATGTGTGACTATTCAACATGACAATCATCCATCCATCATCACAGGAAAGACAAACCGGTCACTGTACCAATGGTAAAATTTATGAACAGCTTAAAAGCAATTATTAATTTATTGAGCATAAAAAGCATTTTCACAGTGTCCCAACCGCTACAGGCGATTTCCACCTTCCCCTCTTTTAATTCCCAACTTGGCCTCCAAGCTGCTGCAGCCGCTCACAGAAGACATGGCTCCTTGTCAAAGTCCTATTCGCACCCAGCCGAGCATTTCAGGACGCTGGGAAAACTCGCCTTTTCTTTTTAGTGCCCGGTCCCGTGGGCAAAATTTACAAGCCATCCAGCCAGTCTCCAACAAAGACATATAATGAGCTCATACAGAACAAATGGATGGTGGTAATGGCTGCGCGGGCCACACAGCATGCACTTTTAACGGTTTTAAACGTCATCCAATTTAATGGCAGATGAATTGTTATTTTATTTTTTTTATGAAATCTGGACAGTAATGGAATGTGCTATGTAATGTGGAACATTGTAAACAAATGGTGGCACCATCACAACCAGAAGGAAGTTGCTGTTAAATTTCACACAAAGTCAAAAAGGAGCTTCAGGCCAAAGCTGGGGATGAGTACTAGGAGAGCAGCGTTCACCTGCCGTGGAAGCCACAGGAGTCACTTACCAGTTCTACCCGAGCATCACCAAATTTCATCAGGAACCGAGCCAGAACAAAGCCACATCCAACTTACGGCATTCAGAGTAAAACAAACAGAAAAAAAAAACTTACATTTGAGAAAATTCTTTTTTTTGAGCGAGACACATCCAGTGGTTGTTTGAGGATTGCAGATTTTCTACACATCAGAACCCTCACACTCTTTATCCTGACAGACATAAAATGTCCAGCTAGAAGTGCTTCCAGGGTTATTACACTTTGTATCACGGGTATGCCATTTTCAGAGCAGAGGCCAAAAACCATTGATCCCGCTGACCATCTTTCCTAATGCAATCTGAGCACAGCCAGACCATAACACCACTGTGAATGTATCCAATGGCCTTCGCCGTGTCTGAGAAAAAGGTCTCCAGGGACAGAAGCCTGCATAATGTGTTTGGTGTCCCATTAGTCCCAAGCATATAGTCCAACACAGGGACATCCCTTTCCAATTGCAGAAAGCATGGCATTTATGAAGTTTGTGAATTTGGAGTTTTATGGTTCTTGAAGGGAAGTCAGACTGTTAATTACCAAGCAATAGACTTGGAAAATTAGCAAATCTGATTCCAATCAGCGCCTGGTTTTTGTAGGAAATAGAAGAGTATTATATTCACTGGTTACTGTTGCATGTGATTGGTTTTAATGAAATGGCCTTTTTTGTATTGTACTGCATAAAATGTTTGTTGTCCCTTAAACCTGACGCTGTTCCAAATCAACAATATATTATGTCTGTTGTACACTTCAGTGAAGAGAGAAAGCCCGGATGGAAGAGGTAGACTGTGATTGCTCACCTGACCTTCATCCTTTCGCTGTGGCCCATTTTGTGCAGACAGGGCCTGGTGATAAGAAACTGTATCCCAGGAAGCCAAAGTGTTTAACGACTCCAAATTGCAATCAGGCCGCCGTTTTAATCATCTTTCGGCATCAAGGCTTTGGCGCTTGGCATCATCTGAGGCCGAGCTGGCTCCGACAACAAAGTGTATTTTATGTGGAAAAGACTGCAAATGAATGTTTCACTAACACAGCCAGTCGCTGGGTTTCTCATCGCATTTCTGGGCTCAACACGGTGCAAATCACGCACGACTTGTGAGGCTGATTTGTTTACTGCAAAGCATAAGGACAACATCTGCAAAAATAGGGTCATTAGAAGCTTTCAGATTTTTGATCTTCCAAAGAAACATGTTGTCAGCAACGCTGATCAAAATTGTTTGCGTTTGTTTGTACTGCCCATCATGTGTCGAGACCACCTGTATAATCATTTACTGCTGTATTTGCATGTTTGACTTCTTAACGTTTCATCTGAACGCCATAACAAAGTACAAAACTACTGTTGACATGTGTCCCGTTTTCATCTTCACTATAAGATTGTGTTGATAGAAACAAGGCGCAGAGTAAAGCAGTAATTCTTTAATGAAATGAAAAACGGTGACACCAAGTGGATGTGCCATCACTATTGGACATTGATTGGCAGGTGGCACCTCTCCACTGCTCTACACGCCCAAAGTGATGAAAGCGCAATTCGTTTGGATGACACTCCGCTTGTGGAGCTGAACACCTTCGACAAAATTAGATCTGACTGGTTGAGACTGGAAGAACAGGGATAAATTAATCGCACTCCGTTGACAGCCAACATCAAGTGATTGATCCCAAGAAAAATTCACACAGAGGCGATCAACTCAATTCAAGAATAGCATGTGGCTTGTGCCATTCCATTGTACAGTTATGAGATTATGTGAGAAAGGACAGTGATGAATGCCAGGACACCGAGAGTGGAACCAAGTCAAACTCCAAATTACTTCCAGTGCTTTTTCGTGCTCATGGGAACGTGGACGGAGGGATCGGAGACAGTGTGTTGACTGCAGGGCTGGAAATAAAGCTAGGCTTCAAAATCAGCATGATTTTCTGTGTAATTGTGTCACCTGACACTGCAAACAATCAATCTGATTTCTGGAGGATTAGCAGCCTTGTTGCAAATCACATAGTGTAGGCGATCCACTGCCGGGACAGGGGTTTCTATCGGCGCAGAGCCAGCAGAGTCATATTTTTGGGTAAGGGGACGAAGCGAGTTTGTGTCTCACCTATAACATTCCGTTTCATTAAATCCCCACTGTGGATTCCATCCCACTAACGGGGGTTGTTAGTAAGGTTGCACTTGCTCTCACACTTTACGGTGGTGTCGAGTCAAATAGAGGTTGCTACTGTAGCTGCCAAGGCATTTCCCCTCTCGTCCTGCAATCTGTTGAATTTTCCCAAAGTGAGACATGTTTTTCAGCTTTCATTTTTTGTGTGGAGTCATGGGCACGCACTGCATAGTGTTCAGCATAGTCCTATTTGTTCTGGAGATAAAATGGGCCAGTGTTGTGGAATGCGGAAGAAACCATGGATAGATGTCAACATGCATTTTTTGTCAGATCTGGTGACAAAGGGGATAAAAAACACATAGTAAGTGAGATTATCTGCTGAAGGTGGCTGGGACGGTTCAAACAAACAGCACTTTAATCAATAAGACTGTTGCTGGAGGCCTGTGTGAAACCAAAAAACGGAAAAAAAACTAAATCATGTATTCATATTCTTTAAACCCACTCAGTTCATGCACTAAATCAATAGCTGTAATGTGGCAGTGGTTTATTCATATTAAAGCTTGAGAAGCTTTTAGAAAGAATTCTGTCTGGTTTAAAAGGTGCTTGGCTTTGAGGATGTCTCTGCCAAACTTGCCAAAAGACAAAAACGCACACACAGACACACCGGGGTTAAATTGAGACACTGTAGTTTTACCAATTGGATCTTTTAACTTGGAGCATTCATTTTTGTAATGCAGGTGGGGAATAAATACAGGAGTGTAAAACCACTGCCAATAGGAGCCCATGAGTTTCAATAGACGTGCTTCTTATGTTGAGCATTTGTCAGTGTGCAGCCAAGCGTTACGGGTGGAAGTGAAACGTTCTCTGCAGAGAGCCTCCGACTGACATCAAAGCCATGCAAATAGTGTTTGGTATTGATTTGCCCCCGTGCTGGAAAAAAAAGGTTTGTGCATGTGTCCACTTCCCTCTCTCTCTTACCCGCCGAATGTGCATTTGAATGTCACTCAACAGCGCAGGCCGAGCTAACTTAATGACGTTTAAAAGGTCATGCGAGCTTAAGCGAGCAGAGACTGAGGGAAGTTGCAGAAATCCAAGCTAGGGACACGTGCCGCGCAGCACGGCTTCAAAGTCAATCCTGTAGAAAGGGATCTACAGGATTTGAGGGCTGCTGCAGAGCCGCCACGTTCATGCAGCGGACGCACACATGGTGCAAATTAGCTCCAATAGAAATTGGTGAACCCAAGCTTCAAAGCGGTCTCTCCCTCAAGCACTGCATGTGTGATGCAGTAATATTTCTATCCAAATCATTAAAACTATATTTTGGGGTATGTTTCTCACTGGCAGAGACAAAAAAAAAAAAAAATGTGGATGAGGGAGCAGGGCGGTAACTTTGTTAGCGCCGCGATGTCGCCGAGCGGAACGGAGGGGAAACAAGATGATCGAATGCAGATGATGATTTCATTTTGCAACACCCCTGAACTGTGAAGTATGCTCAGATGAATGAAAGAGAGAACCTCAGTACGACATCACATAATCTCATTTGTTCTGGATACTTTCCAGATTGATAACACACAAAACTACTCTTCCAATGCTCTGGAGGCCATCCTCTCCTGTCTTTGAGAACTTGAACCCAAATATATAGTTGAAGATAATATCCCTTTAGACTGTTGAAAAGAGCCAGAACAACACGATTTACAATAACATGATAAAACCAGCGTTGTTGCTACCGTCAATACCGGCCTGCTCAACCACTCTTCTGGAGATGAGCTCTCTCTCAACGGCTCTGGATGACTTTTGGTATTCTGATCAATTTGACCTTTTGCAGAATTCAAACCCTATTTCGACAGATTAGTTGCGAAGCAGGGTTATTAAAATGTGTTATCAGCACTCGCACAGGTTGAGCACATCCATCGAGGTAGCAAATAATTACTCTGGTAGGATTTATCTTCAATTTTCCTCATTTCCTGCTGTCTGACTTAAGGGGGCTGGAAAGAAACCTGGCGTGACGTCTGATCCTGCGCAATGCTCACAAATTAAGATGAATAAAAATGACACTGGGAAGATACTTTCCAACAGGCTGGCACTTCCTCCGCTGTGTTCTCGGCGGCAGGACACATGGGTATGTATGTAAGAACGTTGAGAGGTCAGACATGTGAAGCAGTCATGTGTGGCATCCCTGAAGTCGGTGGAATGCCTTGTGATTGTGCACTCTGAGGAACATCACGCATTTTGCTGACAATAGTTATATGACAACTAAAACCATTAGCATGTACTTCCAGCAAGCGTTCCCTGAGCATTTACAGATCTGCAGGTGAATATTATTTTCAGATCTGTATGTGCTTTCACACATCTGTCGATGCACACACAGATTCATCCGTGCATTTAAAAATCTCAGTAGTTTCTTTTACAGAATTAATTATTTTGTACATCCAGATTCTGTGCAAATGTCAGTTTTGGGAAACAGTTACATAACACTCCACAGTAGTTGAAAATAGCTCTGCAAAAATAATGTCCCCATGAGTATTTTCACTAATCATTAAAAAGTGTTAGTTGGAACCATTTCTTTAGGGGGGCGTAGTTCCAAAATTTCTTATATTTGGAAAAGACACCAAAATCTTGCATTAAATGTCATACTTTAAATACTTGGTCACTGCGCCGCTTTATATTGTATGAAATAAAGGGAAACTGTCATATTTCATGTGAATTTTACCTCCCACACAATAAATGTCAGACATTTATCATGTACAAGGACTTTCCATTTAGCACTGCAGCGGCTACAAATTTCATTTTCTCGGTTCCTACATTATACGTACCATGAGGCAACATTGTGTATTATGCAGTGGTGGTAGGGTGCCCCAGACCAGTAGTCTGTACCGGGGACAGCTTTTTAGATTTACTACGAATTAGTATTACTTAATAAGTACCAATGCATTTCACTTTTGGCAGTCCAGCCATTTCCTCCAAGAGTAGAGTGTGTGAACAGGAAGCAAGCTCAATACATCAAAGATTATTGCGCAAATGAATATTCAGCAGTCAATCAACTGACCTTTGTGTAATGGGATGGATATCGTAGCAACTAACCCTTTTGTTTTCTGATAAAACCACTGCACACGGCCGAGCTGCCGTAAAACCACATACAGTAGGAAAGCATCAAGCAGCCAGAGTGCAGGGTTTATTTAGATTGAATAATAGATAATAATAGATCACTGCGGATTTAAAGTTTTCTGGGGTGAACCTTTCTCACATGGAGTGAGTGTAGTCACACTAGTGACACGGGACCATTTGGGATTCTTCATTAAAATAGCAGCACCACTTATGGGCTTCATGTAGATCCTTTACATGCAGTATGTTGGGAAATGTAATCAATGCATCGGTTTATTGAGCCAATCATTTTACGCTGTGCCTAATCCATCCATCAGCCGTGTTGGATTAAAATACTGTAGCATGAACTGTTCTACATGAAAATAAGAATGTGCTATCAGAAAATGGTACTCACATGAACTAGCAACACCGTACAACTGTAATGGTACAGAACCAAGTGTACTTTTTGGGGTACTTCCCACTCTTAGCTTTGAGCAGCAGGGAGGATGACTTAGTTGCGTTTGCTAAAAGCTTTCCACAGATTCACAACGCTTCAGATGGCAGCAGAGTCTGATGTAATTGGATGTTTGTCGCTTGCCAGAGACAAAGTGTGATTACTTAAAGGGATGTCATCATTTTCAATACAAAATCAGCATTTACAAAAAAGGTAATCACACCTATCTGCATGAGACCACTGCACAGAAGCAACTCCAACCTTGGCAATAAAAAGCATGTTGAATACCTCCAAAAGTCACCGGCAGTCTAATATCTCCTCTCCGATTCATCCACTAATCACCACACAGATCAGTGATGAAAGTGAATTCATATTCTGAGTGTGACAACACGAGCAGAGTATCAGAACGACAGGTTGTGAGAGCACGGAAGAAGCTCTTTAACGTCTGTAAGAGACGCACCAGGCCTTCAACTAACGCTTCACGTTACTACTAGATCAACTAAGGTAGTGCGTAGATAGATCAAGAAAGTCCACAAAGTGTGTTTCACCCAAAGAGGATTTCATTAAACCAAGTCAAAGTTTACTTATCGTGAGTTTTATTACGTAAGCCAATTACTTATTTTGACCCAAACCCTTTTCTTTGCCGAGCAGAGTACTTCCTTTTCAAAAGGAAGCAAAATTCTAAAAAAAAAATTTGGTAGGACGGCTTGAGCTCATTGGCTGCAGATCCATGTAGACAGGGAAATACCAAGAAAACGCCAAGGAACGCTCCTTTAATACTGACCATTCCTTTATTGAAACCGCATTGTATTTAAGTTCAAGTCCAAGTAAACATTTGCAGAAAGTTCAGTTCGAAAGGAGGCAGTTTGTATGCAACAAACAAACATATATATACACAATTGCATAGCTTCATTAAGATTAATTAATTTTTATGTCAAGCTCTCAGGTCTTGAGTGGCGTCATTAGATGCATGACAAAGAGCGAGATAGGAGTGGAGTTAGATAGGAGGAGAATTACGGCAGGCAGGTTGACACACACATTCATGTGGCTCTTAGTTGGTTGGGAGGAAGAAGCTTAATGGAATTATTCTGATAACCATAATCAGAGTGAGATGCGGTGGTTTGGTTTCCTTATTGTCTCTCTCTGTAGAGGCTAATAAACACACACACACACACACACACACACACACACACACACACAGTTACAGTGCCTGCTGTGCTTTTTTGGGGACCACTGGATTGCACAGCAGCTGTCCTCTGTTGCATCTGTAAATTGATGATAATGCAATTAGCTCTGTTGCCTTTATCTCAGCTCCACTCTGAATCTACCGGGAGTGACGGGAGGTGTGTGCGTCTGTGTGAGAGTGTATGTGGGCGGAGGAGAGATCCCACAGGGAAAGAACGCACCTTCCGGATCTAATTAGGGGGAAAGGCGCACGCGGGAAATGGGTTTGGAAGACAGTCAAACGGCCCATATTTCAGAAGTCAGTCGTAAGTTTTTCGCCGATATAAATATATTAGGAGCAGGGTCCATCAGGCCAGCAATAATCTAAATAGGCCCCACAGCCTTAAGAGATGTATAAATACCGTCAGGCAAATGGATAGACAAGTGACAGTTTGTCACGGATGGAAACTCGCCAACTATCACAGTATTAGTGTGCAATGTGTGTATTTTAAGCTGCTTGGCAGCTCTCCTGCTTTGTAGTGTTATGTAATTTGCAGCCTGAAAACAATAATTATGGTAAGCACACAATGCGCACAGAAACCGTGGATTAGGATGACTGTATTGCAGATGGAAGGAAGCCCATTACGGTTGGTGTAACTGACCGCGTCAGAGGGCTGACAGGTCAGGTAAGCACACACAAAGGTTGAAAGCAAAAGCTGTGTGTTTTCAGAGCAGGAAAAAAAAGGAAATCAGAGCACAATGTTGTTTCATGATAATGTGATCAAGCGCGCAATGAAGAACAGAGGGGTTGTGCTTGCGGCCGCGCACCTCAGACGGCCGCTTGCGGCGTTTAAAAGTCCCTGAGGCTTTGTTGGAATATTTCAATTAAACGTGGTATTACAGGCGAGTAATGCCCAACCAGCAAAGCCTGACAGCCTCATTCATCTCCTCTTGTCTGCACAGTGGTTTCAACCCATCCCAACCGTTAAATCATTCAGAATACAGGAATTGATGGGTTTTTTTTACATGTAGTAATTACATTGGTAACACAACTTCCCCTCAAAAACACGTACAGTTTCATTTGGAAGTTGACGCTGAAGGTGTCCTTATCACTGCGTCACCGCCTTTCATTCATTCATTCTCTCCCTGCTAATCCTTCTCACAACTCATAAACTGGAGAAGTGCAGTCGCCAAAATGAGAGAAATCAAAACTAATCGGTAACACCCGTCATCGTTAAAGATGATCGCCGCCTCCTCCAGGAGAGCGGGACAGAAGATGAGGTGATGTCTTTGTAGCCGAGCTGTGTTTCGGGATGTAAATTTATGGCTTCCTGTCAGGCGCTCTGTGTGTCCTGACCTTAATTAACTTACAAAAGAAACGTTCCCTTTAGTTATTGAGCTGATCACTAACTGCAGGTCGTTTCAGGTTTTCTTTCCTAAAAGGCGTAGATAGAAGAAAATAAGCCCCGGCTGCAGGCCGCGATGAATCCATTACTTTAGCTGTGAGCAGTTGATAATATTGGCATGTGGCCTCACTTCTTTACCCCGTCACCACTAAATATCAAGGGACAATGCTAATTATGTGTAATGTCAGGGGAAACTTGCACTGCAATGAGAAGCGGTGGGAGTTTGCACTCAGCTACCCCGCAGCGTAATACAGAATCTTCATCCTCCATCTGTGTCCGTTTAATTACTAATCCAAGAGCACCAATCGGCTGAAGTAGTAATCGTGCCGCTCTAAAATATCAAAGGGACATGATATTGATGACGAGGAGATTGTACTTATTTACCTTTGATAATTTTCCACCAGCCGATAGAGAAAATGATTACGCGGCCCTTCAAATATGGTTCTCAAACCAAGCACTTTACGTGTGCATTTCATAGTGATAATGGCCGCAGATTAACATGAAGGTGTTGCTTTTAGACCCCTGTTTCCAGGTCTGCGTGAAGAAAGTCAGATGCTTGAGGCAAACCTACTACCCTGATCTCCTGTCTAAGCAGGACCACCTCACTCTCTAACCTCACATTGAAGTGAAGTTGAGAACCTGGTGTGACCCATACAGATTACCGGTCTATACACAATTCAGCATATTTTTAGTATCGATATTGATTGAAATAGCGAAATCAGCTGTCGCCCTGCATGCACGCCTTGACTGAAAGGAGGCGGGGCTTCCCAGCGTGCATCCACAGCGCGGGATCGCATGGGGGACATGCGCCCAGTCTGCATCCTCACAGTAGATATTTTGAGCCCTTTATGAACCCTTTCCATAAATCGGCAGCGGACTTTGCCCGAGGGAATTACTCAGTTATTGCCGTTATGTGACGTAAAAAACGGGATAACGAGTGAAAGCACGGGGGCGTATATTTGCTAGATAATGTAAACAATTTCAAAATGACCTCATTTTATGATCAGAGTAAAAAGTATGAAATACTGTTTAACATGTGTGTCCTATTCATATTCATACAATCTAAAGCCCTCATCGACACTCAACCACTTACCAGTCAAGTCCCTGAGGGATCATGGAGGAGAATGGGATTAGGCCACGGCTTCAAGTGAGCGAGCTCACGCCAAGCATCCAAGGTTGCTTGGAAAAAAGATGTGAAAGTACTTTGGCTACATTACATAGTGGTGTAAAATCAATGATATTATGGCACCATGTACTTTTCACATTAACATCTTTTTGTAGGCCAATACTCAGTGTTCCCGCTACCTTTCTATCAGGGGGGCAAACTTACACAAACAATTTAATTAAACACTTAATACAACTAGAAAATGCATTTCCTGTGGAAAATGCGCGGGAATGCTGAATTGCTAAAGCTAAACTGGTTGAATAGCTTAAAGCCATAAGAAGAATTTGAAGTAGTGAGAGTAGTTGAAAAAGTGGAAATCGGTTTAATAAGTTTGAATTTAATTAAAAAGTTATATACACTGCATAGAACGAAAAAGCATCAATTTAGCTGAGATGAGATGTGAAAAGTAATGAAATAAGTACATTTCAATGGATTTGATGACAATATATGGATGAAAAGGCTTAAATGAAGTACAAAGAATTGCTGAAAATACATACACGGCTGAAAATATACATAGCAGAAGCTAAATACAAATTTCAAAAGACGGCTAAAAATACAGAAGTAAAAGTAGTTATAGTATCAATAGCAGTAGAAAAACTACAAGTTTTAGTACTAGAGCTGATAATACTAGTACTACTACTAATACTATTAGTCATAGTAGTATTTGTAGTAACCTAAGCAGTAGTTGTCATATTACAATCAGCAGAAATTCTAAGTTATTAATATGTGGATGGGAGAAAGAAAAGGACAGAGCGAGGCAGAGAGACAGACAGTGAGTGATTGAAGGAGTAGAGAGGGGAGGGGCTGTCATGTGACTGTGAGTGTAAGAGTGCAGGTGTCTGAGTAGCCATGGCAACGGCGCAGCTGCGAGAAGGACAGAGATTTACACAGAATCCACGCCTCAAACAAATTGCCGCTAGAGCAAAACTATTCTGGCTTTCAAAAAAATAACTGGATCAAGAGAGTCCCAAGACTCTACCGAACGCATACATATATACTTATATGTCTCAAGGGTTCATAATATGGCTTTTAAAGCAGTTTCAAAAACGTGTACTCTCTGGCTTTTTCTGTTAAGTTCTTCACCAGTTTTGTATTGCAGTCAATGGGGCTTGAGACAGACTTTGTCTCACTCTCGAGCCCCTCAGGCAAAAAGTAAAGAACGCTGGGATTCCATAGCCACATCATTCCGACCAGCACAAGCACGGCATCATTCTGCTCAAAAATGAAGCTTTAAAATGTTACATTGTGGTCGTGAGTGCAAAAGATCCATATTTTTTTACCCGATTCTCACGCAGCCGCACACTCTAAATTTGCATATTCTCACTCTAGAGGCTGCACACACACACCCATGTTAAACTCAGAAAAGGACTGAAAACTTAGTGAAACATAATCAGTGATTATGAAAAAAGTAAAATAGATATCAAAATTAAAAGTAGACCCCAAATAGCTGAATATGTTGTGAACAGTTTAAAGTTTAAACCACGTCTGTAGGTTAAAGAATGTAGGAGGAGATACATTTTGAAGCAGAAGAGGATTTGAAGCATTTGAAGCTTGCTCTCATTGACTTTAGTGTTAAAAAAAGTGTTAAAAAGCTTAATATTTAAAAAAGTATAAATAGTAGAAAAAAAGTTGAAAAAGTCCCATCATTAGCTGAAAGAGCTGAACATTTGAAGGGTTGAATGGTTTTAATAGCTGAAAGTATGCAGAAGTTACGCAGAGCCAAAAAACGTACGGAATAATAATAAATAAAATCGAACTAGAAAATGCATTTCCTGTGGAAAATGCGTGGGAATGCTGAATTGCTAAAGCTAAACTGGTTGAATAGCTTAAAGCCATAAGAAGAAGTTGAAGTAGTGAGAGTAGTTTAAAAAGTGTAAATCGGTTAAATAAGTTTGAATTTAATTAAAAAGTTATATACACTGCATAGAAGGAAAAAGCATCAATTTAGCTGAGATGAGATGTGAAAAGTAATGAAATAAATACATTTCAATAGATTTGATGACAATATATGGATGAAAAAGCTTAAATGAAGTACAAAGAATTGCTGAAAATACATACACGGCTGAAAATATACATAGCAGAAGCTAAATACGAATTTCAAAAAACGGCTAAAAATACAGAAGTAAAAGTAGTTATAGTATCAATAGCAGTAGAAAAACTAGAAGTAAGTTTTAGTACCAGAGCTGATAATACTAGTACTACTACTAATACTATTAGTCATAGTAGTATTTGTAGTAACCTAAGCAGTAGTTGTCATATTACAATCAGCAGAAATTCTAAGTTATATATATGTGGATGTGAGAAAGAAAAAGACAGAGCGAGGCAGAGAGACAGACAGACAGTGAGTGATTGAAGGAGTAGAGAGGGGAGGGGCTGTCATGTGACTGTGAGTAAGAGTGCAGGTGTCCGAGTAGCCGTGGCAACGGCAGCAGCTGCGCGAGCTGATCAGAGGTCACAGAGATTTACACAGAATCCACGCCTCAAACAAATTGCCGCTAGAGCAAAACTATTCTGGCTTTCAAAAAAATAACTGGATCAAGAGAGTCCAAAGACTCTACCGAACGCATACATATATACTTATATGTCTCAAGGGTTCATAATATGGCTTTTAAAGCAGTTTCAAAAACGTGTACTCTCTGGCTTTTTCTGTTAAGTTCTTCACCAGTTTTGTATTGCAGTCAATGGGGCTTGAGACAGACTTTGTCTCACTCTCGAGCCCCTCAGGCAAAAAGTAAAGAACGCTGGGATTCCATAGCCACATCATTCCGACCAGCACAAGCACGGCATCATTCTGCTCAAAAATGAAGCTTTAAAATGTTACATTGTGGTCGTGAGTGCAAAAGATCCATATTTTTTTTACCCGATTCTCACGCAGCCGCACACTCTAAATTTGCATATTCTCACTCTAGAGGCTGCACACACACACCCATGTTAAACTCAGAAAAGGACTGAAAACTTAGTGAAACATAATCAGTGATTATGAAAAAAGTAAAATAGATATCAAAATTAAAAGTAGACCCCAAATAGCTGAATATGTTGTGAACAGTTTAAAGTTTAAACCACGTCTGTAGGTTAAAGAATGTAGGAGGAGATACATTTTGAAGCAGAAGAGGATTTGAAGCATTTGAAGCTTGCTCTCATTGACTTTAGTGTTAAAAAAAGTGTTAAAAAGCTTAATATTTAAAAAAGTATAAATAGTAGAAAAAAAGTTGAAAAAGTCCCATCATTAGCTGAAAGAGCTGAACATTTGAAGGGTTGAATGGTTTTAATAGCTGAAAGTATGCAGAAGTTACGCAGAGCCAAAAAACGTACGGAATAATAATAATAATAATAATAATAAATAAAATCGAATAACATAAGTTGGAATGCCGTTGAAGCATTCCCACTAATAACATAAGTTGGAATGCTGTTGAAGCATTCCCACTAATAATAATAAATAAAATCGAATAACATAAGTTGGAATGCTGTTGAAGCATTCCCACTAAATATGAATGCCAAGAGTTGAAAATGCAGGAACAAGCTGGTAAAAAGGGTAACCATACAGAAGTTATATTTATTACTATTATAGATAAATATACCAGTATCGTATTGTATTTCTGGTATTGGGTATCATGATATTTATTAGGGGTGTAACGATTCAGCCGTTACATCGATGCATCGATTTATATTCCTCTGATCCAACTACATCGATCTGTGGCCTTATGGACGACATATCGATCTAACGTCGTTTTAAAATGTAATAAATCGATTGTATCGACACTAGGAAATGACCCATTGGATTTAAGCACGTCAGACTTTTTTTTCTTTTTCACTTTTAATGATAAAGGCTGTCATGGACTGAGCCGTGACGTGCTCACGCAGTTTGCAGGTCCCGTCGTTGAAATAGAGGGGTTTTGTGAGAGTTGTTTGGGGAAAACCATTATTGCAGGGGTGTTTTTTGTGTACATCACTAATACGGGGTTTTTTCTGCTACACTGCTACAGCAGTGTTTGCACTTTATTCAAATAAAATGTGAATGCATTTGCCATTCGTTGTTTACTATTCATAATTCATTGATTTATATTCATAATTAATTGATACCTGATTCCATTACAAGAAACAACAGGAACCTAGGAAATGTATTTCAGTCACACTGGTTGAATTTTTGGCTAAAAAGTCACTGAATCGTTTCGGATCGTATCGTTCTAAATGAACCAATATCGTCCTTGAATCGTATCGACAACCACAAATCGTGATCGAATCGTTAAAAACGAAATCGTTACACCCCTAATATTTATGGTACTTTTGGAATCGTGACAACCCTACTACAGACACTATAAGATCCCATCAGTTCTTGGATATCAGATACAGGCGGCCCCATCAGTAAATCCTGTCTGCTGACATCAAGACAGTTGGGAGAGGGCAATCTGATGGACAAAGCGGCGGGTAGTCTGCAGTTGACGGTTCTGCAACTCAGCAAATATAAGTGCCCAAATTGCAGCACCTCATCTCGGAGTGGAGCATGACCTCTTAAAGTCAATTTCATATCACTGTAATGAGCGTTTGTTTGCATTCGCCTCAGAGCCAAATCACTGGCAAATTCTCCGTACCCTGCGTTGTGTGCGAGGCCAACTGTGGGAGGCGCAGGAATAATGATTCACTCTGATGTTTTAGTGGCTGCTGTGTGATTAGCATTCTGAAATGTAAAGGGGGTGAGATATCTCTGTGACCGATAAAGTATTAGATTCCTGTTCATACACAGAATACCAGACTAACATTTCATCTCCAGAGGTTGAGAATGAGTCAACGGCACTTACAAAAACAGTTTAGATTATTAACACTGTGCCAAAGTGGTATGGGTGTGTGTGTCTTTATCATTATTTAGTATTTAAGGAAGCATCATGCACATCTGACTATTGATTCTCAGTTAATTAAGAAACTTATGTAAATTGCTTGTTGGCAGGCCGTGGCCGCTCTGCAGCTTGAAGCAGCTAAGGACAGGAGAGACGCCCTCGGGGGGAGAGATACGCCGTCTTGCAGCTGCCTGCCAGTAGCTGTAAACAGTCTCGCTCTGCCCAGAACGCCACAGTTGTCTCCTGTAGCACAAACAAATGGCCCCAAGAAGTAAGCGCCTCAGCCAACATTAATCCGCTTCCCCATCTTGACCCGTGGGTCTCCTACAAATGTCCAGCAACGCAAGCCAATTTCCGTTGTCAACATGCATAAAGTCCTTTAAAAAAAAAAAAAAAAAAAAAAAAAAAAAAAAGACTTTCTTCACTGTAAAGCAATTTTCGTAAGGTAAGCAGATGTAAAAAATGTATCTTTGTTGGGGTTATAATCACTAGATTTCCATGGTGATATTTAGGAAAGATTGTGTTTCAGGTCAAAATAAGAGGCGTTACTTAACTACAGAAAAAAGGACACCAATTTAAAGTCTGATCTTGTCTGATTTTTCACCCATTCCCATCTCCTTTCCTATGCAGTCCCTCTCCAAACTACTACCAATATACAGGGATAAATGCGTATTACAGTGCCTTACTTACGTAGCTACAGTGGATGAGAACAGTCTGACCTGTGAAAAGAAAACAGTAGCAACATGTTGTGAAGGTATATCCCGAGTGCAAAGAGGCTCACTTGACGAACATAAATGTATATCTGAAGAAAAGTCCATTAGGAGAAATACAGTGCAGCTTTAATGAGATTTGGCTTGTTTAGCCCGGTCACAGTCACCCTCTGAGCCCTGTCCTCACGTTTCCTCACTAGAGCTCTCTCAAAAGGCAATAAAGTGACAGTAGTAGGAGTTGACTGCACATTCTGCGTAAATGTTATTTCCCCACGCTTCCTAGTTCCTACATCTCTTCAAAAGTAGATGATTTCAAACTAAGCGCACAGTGTCCTTTATTGGCGTCTGGGGTGTGCAGTGATTGCGGTGTTAAATGGCTGTTAAAGCAGCCATTGTGCCGGCGCCGTCTGGAGATTTCTAGATAGACAGGTGCTAGCGGAATACCCAAACATCAGCCGCCACTGGCTTATCGGTCGCACAATTAGGAGAGCAGATGCATTCAGAGCCTTCTCTGGGATCCATTCAAAGCGGGGAATTAGTTGTCAGTGCCGCACACTTGGACCCAAGGAAACAATATAATATCAAGAAGCCGGTGCTTGGTCTGATTATCAATTCAGATGTCACGATATGGCTGCTGTGCGCCGCCCTTTTCAATGATCTGTCTTACTTACAACCAATGACAGGGGAGTAATGATTTCTAATGTGTGGTACATCAAGCTGAAAGCCAGTAATGTTAAAAAAAAGAACTAGATATAAGGCGCTATTCATTTATAGCACTGTGGATATCCAGAAGATTCCTGAAAGAACAGGATCATGGTGTGAAAAATTAGCCCTCGGAAGAAGGATTAATTGAAATTGAATGCTGAATTTCTTTAAAACTTGATATCAATGGAGTATTTTTCCGGCAACGTCGTTAAAAATATGTGGATGTTGGCAAAGGAAGCAGTGTTTCGCCCCAACAATCCAGACGAATGCCTGAATGTTGCATGTTTGCTGGTTACAACCCATTTTTTAAAATGAGCTCTGGACCGCTTCACACCAACAAGAGCTCCTGTTTAACGAGCAAACAGGTTTGTGGTTGCTGGTAGTGACTTGTGTAAATGGTTGCCATAGATAATAAACACAAATGAGAGGCCATTTAAACTTGATTTGTTCGAGTTTTGTACGATGACACATTCACGCTGTGTGTTTTTCACATACTTGTGCATTTGTCAGAGTCACCAGTTAGCGTGTTAGGTCATTAAACATAAAACCCTGGCGGCTTCCATGGCAGCCAGCTGTGTTGATTATCACTCAACGGACCTAAAATGCCCATGTTTGAAGCGTCCGTTGTTAAACCCGATAAAAGTCTAGTATTCCAGGTTCTCCAGATTACCACGGACTGACAAGTCAGAAGCAGGGACTCATCTGCTTGTAATTTCTTGCTGGCGTAACGTCGGACACCCAGTTTCTCCACCAAATACGCGTGTATGCACTTTGCTGATCCTCGATGTGGAATCTCCTCCGTGCACCCGTCCATACGCACGTGTCCGAGTTTAAGGTTCCCATTGGGCCATAGTATCCCAACACAAACTCCCAGCACACTTTGAGTGCGAGATGACCCGAGAGAAGCTCAGGGCAAAAGAACCGCTTCATCTTAAAAGCCATTTGCTGGATGTGCAGCATTCAGCAGCAGACCTCGCTCATATTTCATGCTACCAGGACAAGCAGCACTTAACTTGGGCTAAGAGCAAATCCAGAATCCGCAAGGCCCAGATCTGTGTACGATTTTATTCGGATGGTAATTGTCATGTATTTTTCAAATCCCAGACTTCCCCCAGGTAAAATTTGAATAATTCCAACTGATCGCTGTGATCCCGGCTACCATGAAATATCTATTACTCCCACATGCTGCGCGGTGGGATGCTCCAAGTTAATGAAGCCCAGTGGGAACGGGTCAGTGGGGCCGATGTGCATCATATGTGGGTCACCACAGCCGTAAGTATAATTTACTCTTCAATCTAGATAGCATGGAGACAACCTCTTGAGTGTCAGCAATTTGGCCATAAATAATAAATAATACTATTCCATGTTTTACTCCCTTCGTCAGAGCTTTAATCGGCACGTTCGACAACAGAACATGATAAATGGACTTCTAGCTTTTCTAGTCTCGCTCAAAATGCTATAACAGAACATTGAAATTATTCACAAATGTAAACCCTTCCGTACATAGATAACAGTAGCAACAATGCATTTGCAACCTCCGCTCTAACTAATCACTCATGCTCATTCATACACCGCATGAGAGCAATTTGGGGTCAAGTGTATTGCCCGAGGAGAGGGGGATCGAACCAGTCAATCCTCAGATGGAAGGACAAACATGTAACCATTACATTCAAGGGAATTTTTAGATGGCAACACCAAAATCTGTTTGCCTGTCCTCTCCTCATGTTTCCTGCTCTGCTATGACTAACACTGCTATGCCCCTTTGCTGAAAAGAGGCATGACAGGCATTGGGAAGACACCAGCCAAGCTCCCTGCAGTTAACAATTTCCTCACAGTAATGAAACGCCCTCAGGAGAAAAGAGACAAAATCCTAAACTTCTGTTGTGTCAAAAATGAATCGCACAGATTTTATTGTAATCCTGGAAGATTTTATGATGAAAAAGGGAAAAGATTGTTTTATTGCACAACCCTAGTAGCCATAAAGTCAATTCTGACATTAAACAAGTGATTGAATTCTTGCCCATTGATGTATACATCTTCTCAGATATAGAAATAGAGTAAACAACTTCAGTATGTCAAGTACAGTGAACCCTCAGTTTTCGCGGGGGTTACGTTCCAAAAAGAACCCGCGATAGGCAAAATCCGCGAAGTAGAAACCTTTATTTTTTTTACAATTATTATACATTGAAACCAAAGAACAAAACAACAACAAATACTGTATACATGTTTTTTTTTTTACAAATAACTACTAAAATAAAATTTTTATTTAAGTACTGTACAGTAGGACAAATAGTGACTCGCGTGTATTTCACTGCTCTTCTGATGAGCCGCTGCATCCTGATCCGCTCTGTAGCGTTTCTTTCTTCTAAAGCCTGCGGTTCAGGTGTGTTTTTTCGAGAGAAGAACATTGTTATCCGTAGTTGTCGCTCTTTTTTCTTCTGTTTAACGTACGTGTACATATTAAAGCACAACGTTATTGACACACACGTAGAGAAGAAGCGGAGAGACTGTTTAGCCAAACAGAATGCAGAACACAATGCACGATGCAAATCCGCGAAGCAGCGAGACTGCGAAAGGTGAACCGCGATACAGCGAGGGTTCACTGTATAGACCAAAATGGAATAGTATTGATCTCTTATCGGTGTCCTTTAAGGGTTTGGTTCAGGGTAGCCCTGGATGATTCTGCTGGAGAAAGTGCACCGCTATAGTCTGTAGTAGCTGGTGGAGGGGTGTGGGGGGATGGGGTCATCCAATATGGATAATAATTTCTTCATCTTCCCTAATTAACAAAGGTCACAGCATTGGAATTTTTTTCAATCTTAAAAAATGTTGTAGTCTACAATAAATACTTGTATTTCATCTTCCTGGATCACTGATCTTTAAAGCTTTGAGAATAAAAATTGAAATGTGAACATCTACAAAATTCTACAACTACATACAAATGCTGTCTGCTGATAAAGGTCATCTTGAGGTAACATTTAATGCACAATTGGAGTCAAGCACACAAGCCTACAGAACATAATGGCTTTGTGGGAGTTTGCTGGCGCAGTAACGACAGCCGTAACTTGGAGACAATTTGACTTTGCACGGGGAGTGAAGGGGTGCATCATCTTTATGATCATATTTTTAAAAGACAAGTCTCAGCTTCTTAAATCTTTTTGCCAGTATGCTCTGTGATAAAGGCGTGCGCCTCCCCACTCCCTTGTCATAAAAGAATGGAAACTTTACTGTTATGCATTGAAAGGAGAGACTTAGAGAGAAGGAGAAAATTACTGGGAGAGAATAAAAGATATAACAGGAGGAGATTATCTACACGTGCATCCAGCCAAAACAACATCTTGTGTAATAACCTCACCTGAGATTATTTGACGTTGTACAGAACACAATATATTCACGCAAAAGGATGTCATTTGCTGAGGAATTAGCTGCGTAGAGACAAGTCTAATACAAAAAAAAGATATTGCAAATGATGACCAACTTATCTGCCGATGCATCCATTAATCCAATTTGAGGATTTTCAAGCACAGTTTTCTATCATGGAGACTCGAGTGAGACTCGGACTCGAGTGTGACTTAAGTCACAAACGCGCGCGCATATGGACGCCAACCACTTGCCCCTCCCCCCCGCTCAGCCCGACGCTGTACGTGAGGCAACACTTATTGTAAGAGACTTGACCTCCAGCTCAGAGACTTGTGAGCATCTCCGTTTTCCATGAAACATCCCCTCCATAAAATACGTCCCAAGTTATGGTATAAAAGCTGCTGGGAGGCTAACCTAGCATGCTGACAGAGACTTTCTCAAACAGGGTGGGGAAGGAACTGATGGTTGCTGTGACAACTCATTTCATGCACGACATGTTTGCAGCATTTGCTCAATGGGATAGCTTTGCAGGGGATACAAGAGACGAGGTATTCCCAGCATGATTATGATCCTTGAGCCTGAAATTGTGCCTTTTAAGTTCCTCTAGACTCTAAAATGAGCTCACACAAAAAAAAAAATAATAAATAAATAAATAAATAAATAAATAAATCGGAGGCTCAATTTCTCTCTAAACTGTACTTTTCTCAGTCCCTAACAAAAGGAGTAATGAGTCGGATTGCACCAGCTGAATGGATATTCCTCCCGCTTTCCAAAGGTTTTTACTGCCCACTCTGGAGAATACACATACAGGGTAAGTGTGTGGGATAATTTCAAAAGGCTGCTGCATATAATCAACATTGAGTCCCTCTCATTGAACAGCTTTACCAAAGTACAAAATATACCCACTAAATAAATAAATATGCGAATGCAGAATTTTTTGTCCCATCAAGCGCCGGTTTTAAATCAATCCATTTAAAAGTGGTCTCCTTGCATGCCTGCCCCCTGAAACGCTCTCCTAAACTATGCAACTACATAAAGTAAATATCCGCCTGTGTGCATAGCGGGCCCGGCTGGGTCTCTCTGCCACTCAGCTGTGAATGCTTAACATGTACCCGAGCTCCATTAGGCCAGCAGAGTAGATGTGAATTATGCCGATTGTCGGTGGAGTGGCACAGAGGCTGTCAGATGGCTGTGGGAGCTGCGTACATGGGCCAGAGATGTTGGCAGACATCAATGGGTCTCGTTGTCGGCGGACGAGTTGAAGATCACATCGTTTTGAAACGAGAATTTCGATAAACGCCGATCGAGAAAAAAAAGCTCTCAGCACATCGATTTAACTGTAGTGTCGACCCTGTGCCCCGACTAGTATCCTTCAATTGTCATCATGGACTGCTTGTTAGCACAATTATATCTGTAAATACCTGTAGATGTTTTTTTAAATACTCTATACAAGAACAATGGGAGATCTCAATATGAGAAAGTGATGACTACATCATATTGATGGCACAGATTTCCAAACTATGCATTTGGAGATTCAAATAGTAAATGGAAAATTAACATTAAAAATGTGGTATACTAAATTATTCTTCAGGTAATGTCTTGGAGAAAAGCAAGATTTAAAAAAATTAGCCAGACGGCAAAACTCAATATCGTTTTTTTAATGAGAATCAAGCCTTCACTCCCCCAAAAACAATCAATATAAACATTAACAAATGAAAATGGCTTGAGATGATTGGTGCTGGGAGGACACAGCATATTTGAAAAGCATTACCAACCCTACCTCTAAAGTGTTTATTGACGCGTGAAATGGTGTCGTGACTTGGTGGGCGCTTTTTTGGGCAGCGTTTACAAAAGTTACAGCTGCCCTGGATTTGAATTGAGGGAATTCCCCAAGAGACGCACAGAAAAGAAGCAAAAATACATCTTGCCTTATTATCGTCATCGCCGACGAGAACGTCTGCAAACACATAAAAGCGTGCACATGAAGACAAAGGACTGTTAAGTGGTGGGGAGGTTTTAATTCCAGCCATGTTCGTGCCGTTTCGCCAGCGAGGGCCGGGGGGAATGGGGCGCGCTTAGCTTATATGCGCCGGCTTTGTTTTCTGTCACACACATTCACGCACAGCTCGGCGAAAAGCAATCTAGGTCATCTTTCATTATCTGGTTCCTCCCGCTCAGGCAGAGGGACACGATCAGAGTTAAATAGACACCCGTGTCCAGGAAGTCCTCTGCAGAGACACGTAGAACGGCGGCGCATTGGGTTTGCCATTACACAAAGTCATCATGTTCAGCGCTTTGCAAGTAAAGACTAACAAACAAAAATTCTGTAAGGTTAGAATAGTTTCATATTAATTGAAATCTTATATTTCAAGTCTTATACTTTGGAAGGTTAGCCACACGGCCATCATGTCCATTTGCCAATGGTGTGTTTAAATAATTAGATGTAATGGTTAAAATCACTTAGCGATCCCGGTGACCATTTAGTAGGGGTGTAACGATCCAGCTGTTACATCGAAGTATCGATTTATATTCCTCCGATCCAACTACATCGATCTGTGCTCCGTCGAGTTGGCCTTAAGGACGACATATCGATCTAACATCGTTTTAAAATGTAATAAATCAATTGTATCGATACTAGGAAATAACCCATTGGATTGAAGCACGTCAGACTTCTTTCTTAGCGCTTTTACTGATAAAGGTTGTCACTGACTGAGCCGTAACCCATCGCCGTCCCGAGCCCCGATTTAACTTCCGGGTTTTATGCAAAGCCGACGGGATGTTCCACAGGGGTTGAAATAGAGGGGTGGTTTTGCAGGGGTAGGTAGGGGGAAACCATTATTGCAGGGATGTTTTTTGTGTATATCACTAATACGGGTTTTTTTCTGCTACACTGCTACAGCAGTGTTTGCACTTTATTCAAATAAAATGTGAATGCATTTGCCATTCATTGTTGTTTACTTGTTTATTTATATTTCATAATTATTTGATACCCGATTCCATTACAAGAAACAACAGGAATCTAGGAAACTTGCACTGTTCAGAATCCAGGTATTTATTTCAGTCACACTGGTTGTATTTTTGGCTAAAAAGTTACTGAATCGTTTTGGATCGTATCGTTCTAAATGAACCAATATTGTCCTTGAATCGTATCAACAACCACGAATCGTGATACAAATCGAATCGTTACACCCCTACTATTTAGTGTGAAAATATAAGAAAGAAAGAACCATTTCCTGTCACGGAGAATGTCAATATACGATGAGATCGAGATGATGGTGCAGCCTTTGCCGCGGTTCGCACTATTGCCTTTTTAAGGTTGAACCACGTAATCGTAAATTCCAATGAAATCCAATACATTTGGACCAATCACACATGCTCAATCCTCCAAGCACTTTTTCGCCTGTGGAAAATTCAGGGACAGCCCTTCGGTCCAAGAGCGCCAATATCTCACATATCATGAAACTTGCCACCTGTTTTCCATCAGAAAATGATTAGCCCATTTTCCTGGCAAAGGGACCCAACTGCAGATGAAACAGTAGCAGTTTAAGCAGTCATTCATCCTGGGGAGATAAGTAACTGCCAGATGGAAGACAATGCACCACAATGTCATTAATCAGTGTGTTCCCCGCTGGCTCTACTGCAGGGAGGGGGGATAAAAGACTGTATTTGCAGGTTTACTTTTCAGTGTTCAACTCTAACTCGCTCATACAAAGCTGGGACGCGTTTAGATCTTCTTACGCATTGATCTCTCATCATTTTCGGCGAAGATGTGCTTCGACCCTTTCAGCGTTTGTTGAGTGTTTGTCGAGCTTCACGATGAATTCTTTTTGTCCTCATTAGCAGAATTTCAAACCGAAGACAATTTACTCCCAAACCGGGCCGCGTTACCACATGGCTGGTCCCTGTGATTTAACACCTTTTGCTGACGCAGCAATGAGAATAAGATTGGAGTGAAAAGAGCGAGAGGGAGCGAGAGATAGAGAGCATGCTTAACACCCCCCTCCAGCGAGTTTCTGACCCTTTAGCGATAAGAACCTCGTCTTTGTGCCACTAAATTCACAAGTGGAAAGAAAAAGTGCTCTCTAATGTTATCAGGCTTCTTATTTTTCATCCACTACGTCCGATCCAATAAAGAAGCCATATGAACTGCGGCGGGGGGGTTGGACGCTAATTAACACAAGTCTCATCTGACCTGTGATTAGTCCACCTTAAAATGCTAATTAGGCCTGGAAGATCGCTGCGAGTGCTCCGTGCTTACACGATCTGCGCACATTGGTTAATAGTACCAACTGGGAAGGGGAGATGGGTTCACGTTTCTAAAGGACTCTTCACTTTAAATAACTCCTCTAAATGGTTTAGAACTAACACTGCATCTCATTACGTCTTCCCGCACTCACAGAACAAGACCATTACTGCGTCTGCCGCAGCAAAACAAATTACATCTCTTTCCTTCTAGTTAGCCCTCGTTTACTGGCACCCAGTGCACTTTATAACTTTACTTATAAGCAGGAAAAAAAAAAAAAAAAAGTCTAAAAAAGGGTCACGACTAACCAACTGGCTCACATTAATGCGGAATAAATGATGATTGCGGTTACACTAATGAGCATAAGTTTGTCGACTCTTGCTTTGTGCAGCTGCTTTTGTTTTGCACTGAATTAACGGAAACTCATCACGTATTTGCAAGCCGCTCCCTTCGCTCTAGCCTTGAGCGAACACATCCTCGGCGTGGGGCGAGACCTCTCCTCGCCGACTTGTCTCGCCTCAGAGCCAATGCAATCTATCTGTAATGGCTTGCTGCCCTTTGATGGCACTGATGTTTAATCAGAGTAAGAGCTGGGTCTCGCTTCCGTTGGCAGTCATTAATTTGGCCGCTCTTTTTTTTTCTCCTTTGCTTGTTGGTTAGTTTTTCTTCTTCTTACCGCCCTTAAAAGCCGGCTGGCATTCGATAGCAGCCTGATTGAGTCCTGTTTAAACTAAGGCCACATCTGGGATGGAGACAAATTACTCGCAGCCACAACTGGCCAATGCCTAACCTCACCAAACGGCGGCCTGCCGCCTGACGCCAACCGCGTTCATCAAAAGGACGATTCGCTCCCTCTCTTTTTCTAAACAACTTTTTTTTGGCACGCATGGGTACAGTTGTCTTTATCTCCAGAAACATCAGCTCCTGCCATCACAGATATCACGGCCCACTGTGGACAGAGAAGCCGGACAACTTTCAACATCAAATTACATCCCAGTGATGTCTATGAAGAAAAAAAAAGTGAAGGTCAGGTTGGCTTTTCAACCCTGAACAAGATTTCCAATTATTTAACAAGTGCAGCTATATGCGCATGTGTCGAGTGAGGTCGAGGAGCGATACAAAATTTACTTCATAAGCAGATAAAGATGCAAAATAATGTGTTTTGTTGGTAATTGATTCAGGCTGCATTCTGTAATTCGCCAATGTACAATATTGTGCGGACTAAAAAAAAAAAAAGAGAAAAAGAGTAGTGCTTCTGCTTGTGCTCCGAGCCATCCGTCATGCAAGATGAATGCATTTACAAGTGAATGGTAACAGATAGAAAATAAAAGGAGGAGAGTGAAGCCAGTTACAATCACACTGCCACTTACAAAAGGTGATTAGATTCATTATGAATGCAACAACAAATTCATTAAAATCGATTAAGATAGACTTTAAAATGTTGGCAACGAATCTCACTATCGATTCGCTGTGTCGCACAATTATTACGTCACTCAATGAGTTGCAGAGATGCGCGCGGAACAAAAAAAAGCCGAGGCGACTTTGAGAGCACCGCCGGCAGTTGTTGGGTCACATGGCGCAGACAGAGACGTCTGTTCGAGTTAAGCCGTCCAAGTTGTGGGAGCATACGGTAGTTGATGTTATGCCTGTACATATACATACATACACATACATACACATACACATACACACATACATACATACATACATACATACATACATACATACATACATACATACATGTCTATGATGCCTGTAACGGAGATACGGTGATCCATAAACCAGTGCGGGCGTCCGTATGGCCGCGCATGACGAGCTAGTTGGCGCATTAGTTTCGGTCCGCGGGCCGCCAGTTGACGATCACTGCCCTAATGCATTTATTTACAAATGACATTTTAAATTCACCTCACAGCACTGGGTTCTTATTTGCTGTATACATTCACTTAACTTGCACTACAACAATGGTAATAATTTAATGAATAAGCTTGAAGTGAACATTGGAGTGTGTGCGTCCGTGAGTGTAGTAGCCTATAGAGAACAAGTTCTGACGTTAAAACACATCCTGTTAAATTGTCTGATTTGTATTTTTCTTCATTTTTTTAAAAACGATTATTTTCCAGGAGCAACCTGTACTTTCTGAAGTATTTTGCAATGTGAATTTGCAGTTCCGTTTTAGAGTGAAAGGTTGTGAATTTGCAGTTCTTCTCTTGGAAAGAAATGCCTTTAATGCAGTTTTTATCCGATTGATCAATTAATCGAAAAAATAATTGACCCTCAAAATAATTGTTAGTTACACCCCTATATTCAATATTGATAAATGTAAAACGACATATTGAGAAAGAGCCAAGGCCTAAATACACTAGGAAGGTGCTGGTGGTTTGACACGATGGGAACAAATAGGGACCAATCGGACAAGCTTTTTCTGCTTTTTGTGTCAGTCCGGCTGTCAAAAACAAATGTCTTTACATTACATTTATCAGACACTTTTATCCAAAGCGGCTTACATTGCATTTTTAACCCAGCAATTATGGGTTAGGCGTCTTTGACACGGCACATTGGGCAGTCAGGATTTTTGAGCCATTAACCTTGCAGTTCCGTGCACACCCCCCTGTACTCCATCGCCCACGTCTTCAGCTGACTCCTTTCTTACATCTCCTTTAAACACTCCTATTTACACAGGTTTCTTGCCAAACCTGCATGTTACATATTAGGATGGATTAGAATTTACCGGCTGATTAGTTGAGCAGTATTTTTAGAAATGTAAAATCAACAGGTACGGTACAGTTTTTGTTACCTTCCTGTAGGTGAGCCAGGCTTCTCAACTACTTCTGGTAAAAAGTGAAAAGCACTTTCTGAAAATGTTGAACCTTTCCTGTTATAAATAAGTTATTGTATATCACCCAAAATAGTTTTTGAAGGTATCGGACCAGTAAGTGACAGGTGCTGTGACAGGTTGGGAGCAGTAATGGATCTCTAAAATAGGCCTGAGGTAGCACCAGTCCCACTGCAGGGAGAAAAACGGCATAACTTCCAGATAAAATCCCAATAGGTCAGACTAGGTCCCCAGACCTTGAATGTGTACCTCCATCTCCGAAAAGTCAAACCAATGGCCTCGCTCCAAGGCAAAGACACACACAGACACGCACACACACACTTTGTGGTGCCACAGAGAAGTGTGAACCGTTTCTCTTTTCAGTTTCAACATGTTCAGCGTAGTCATTTATGGCCAGAAAATACTGCCTCGCCTTAGGACGGCTCAGTCTGGGAAAAAAAAAAATGGAAAAAAGTCAAGAAGCTGTTAAACTCTCCTTTCTGAGGAAAAACACTGCCTGTCCACTCATTTTATTAGCTGGATCCCCTATCCACACCCTCCCCCCCCCGCAAAGCCGCCGTGCTACATCAGTTTCCAAGGCCAGGTCACTGGAGGGGGTCGGTTAGTGTTTCACCTCGGATTAAAACTTTTGGGGGGGGAGCTAGTCTGTCCGTTGGTGCGACCGCCACGTGCATACGTACGAGGCCCCCGGTGATTGCTTTACACAACCCGTCATTGTGTCCATTAAGGACACTGAGAAGAGTTGTTGCTATACGCGTCTCCTGTTTATCCCCCCCCACACCCGGCATCGCTTGCTTCCTACATTACCGTTACAAACCGATCGGCAATTCAGAATGATAAGCGGAGAAACGAAGTGACTGTGTCCAGGTTCGCTTTGGAACCTTTACATAATCGACCCTTGAGCCCGTCTCCCATTTTTATTTTTTCCACATGGCAGAATGTGGCTTCTGAAGGCAGCCAGTCACCATCTTCTCCTTTTACAGTGCAGGAGCCTAGCGTTTTTTTTATAATGAACTACCTGTAAGGTGACAGATAAAGCCCCCCCTGCCCTCATACTTGTCCGTCAGCAGCTTTGCCCCCGTGGAAACCGGGCATCCAGAGCGTATGACAGTCGAGTCAGGCTTTTTTCAGAGCGAACGTGGGCAAGATTGAAAGATTGAGTTGCGTGTTTCTTGTGGCGCTTTTGTCATCCGCGGTGAAATTACACATTGGCCCGTGCACCAACGCAGACCCCTGCACCCCATTCGAATGTCGGCTCCGATACCGCCCCGTGATGCGTTCAACATGCTGTAAAAGAGGGATAAAGGAGGAAACTACTGACCCTTTCCTTGTGTTGTCTGAGACAAGACGTCACATAACTGACTGTATGAGCCCATGTAGCTAAAAGGAAGAACGCTTAGCATCTGGTTATCACAGCTAGTTCGTACCTACAACCAAAAGGGTGTACATACCTCCCTATTCATGATCAGCAGCACCAGCTAGTGTGTGAACCGGGCTCCTCGCCCCAGACCGCGTTTGCTTTTACATAGTGCTCTTTTTCCACTAGCCACCAAGAGAACAACCACTTAGTTCAGGCTGCATTAGCACCACACAGAGACAAGGGGTGTGTATGTGTGTGGGTGGCAAAAGGAAGAGCTTGATGAGGTGGGACAAGGGTTGTGGCTTATTTTCACGCAGCAAGGTCAGCATGTTGCCGTCCAGCTGGCACTAAGGAAAAAAAAAAAAAAAATCAGAAGTGCTGATTTTATTATTTGCTGCAATGCTGATGTGGCTGCTAGCTGTCGGCCGACTACTTGAGCCAGATCAGACAGGAGCAGGAGACTTTGTGTAGCCTGAAGCCCCCCCTTTGCTTCCTGATGGACATGCACACGCCCACATGAGCATGGCCATAAACGCACACTGGGACACTTCCCACAATACCCAAGCAAGGCCTGGGCAGACTGAAACAATTAAAATGCCAACGTGCAGCGCCTTTCTTTTTAGCACTGCACAATTTGCACACAAATCCACTGTTCGTTATTTCAGATGAAATTATTATCGTCTTCCCCTTACAGGTTAAAATAAAACCTACAGAACTGCCGTGTCGAGTGGACACACCGTATGCTTGGATACCGTGACGTTACACAGAACAAAAGGGCCCCAATCGGTACGAAGCAGGTGGGAAAGTAACAACAATAGGAGGTTTGACAGTAAACACTTGCCAGGTAGCCATTGGAATCAATATTTTAAATTTGGCAAAAGGTTTTTACAGTCAGTGAAAATGAGTAATGGCAACAAAACAAAAGACTTGGAAAAATGCTCATTTACAATTAAATAACTTGAAAGTTATTGAGCACCAACTGGCCTCAATGTGCCTCTCGCGGTACTGCGGCCCGTTGCAATACACAAACGCATGCGCCTGAGTGAGCAGCAGATCTTTCTCGCCTCTTCAAGTGGGTTTAGTCCTGTGATGGGGATGCTGCTGGCGCTCTTCAACAATCCTATTAGGGATCATAAAGGGAGCTGGGGACTCGGCCAGAGAGCACTCGGGCTGATCCTCCAAGGCCGCCTGGCCTCTAAAAGCAGTAGAGAAACTTTCCCCCTCTCCGAACGATGCAGCGTCACATCAACTCAACAGACACTTGAATCCTGAAATACTATATATTCTTAGAGTAGACATAGCATAACTAGTTTACATACGGTAATGTTCAAAAGAGACATTCCACTGTTGCTGTGCGTCTGACATTGTAGTCACCCAATGTTAAAAATGTATGCTCATTCTGCTGCCCACGAGTGCCCAAAAAAATAATCATCACTGCAGCTTAAAAGTCTGTAGAAAAGTTGCTCCAAACTGCTGATTCTAACTGCAATATCTGCACAACCACAAGTGTGCAACAATAAAAGTTACTTTTGAAAGTGAAAAGGGATTTTCAGGAATAGCGTCACCACTCGACTGCTACATTTAGCTTACGTTACTCATCTTTAATTCAGTTACAAATCCAGAGGATGAGACTTTGAGACCAAAGGCTCTCATTCACTTTCCCTCCCTCCTCTTCCTCGTTTCCTACAAGTTAGTGACTGACAGGAAGAGAGTTGGGGAAAGAGGACACAGGAAGCACAGCTGGCGCATTTAGAGAAGACCCTCAGACATGCATCTTGTTCTTTTGGATGAATAGCAAATATAAAAATAAAGATCAGTGGAATAGAAAAGACGCCTGATGCAGGCAGTGAATGTAATGTCAATGACCAAATATGTAAATTAGTTTGGTTATTTCTACACTGCTCCAACTTTGACAGAGAGACAAAACAGTATGATGCTTTGAGGAAATAAGCATGCATTATTTCAAGTTAGTTGTGCAATAAATGCATGAGCCAATTACGTTTTTACACTTAAGGTTCTGTCATACCAAATAGATATTTGGGCACCCGATAAAAACGTTGCAAGAGGAGGATTGGCTTCGGAAGGTATAAAACACAAGGGTAACACGAGAGAAGGTGAAAATGTAGGGCCACTGTTGAATGATTCCAATTAATAATTCTATTATCTGAAATTTAAGGAGTTAAGTCATAACAGAATAGTACCAGAGCACAGTAATAACCCGGATAAGACTTTTTGAAAACGGGGTGACCTTATTCTCATTTGACTTTATTCCTGCAATAATCTTTCCCCTCAAAATGTCAGAACTTCATTCTTAACTTCTCAGAAGCAATTAGTATGTAGGAAATGTGGAGCAGAAAAGTTTGCACGTATGAGCGATTTAAATCCAGGGGTTTAATAATGAAATGAGTACAAGTGAAATAGAAAAGCACATTTACACAGGTTACTTTGCCAAAACAAAAAGACACGGCAGAGTGAATAGTTCATTCATGTGTGCTGCGTGAAACCTGTGCCCCTGCAGCAAGGACCTTCCTACAAGAAGAAGACCTGATGCAGAACAAAAAACTACAAAGCATGCTTACAGAAAGGTAGAAAAGCCAAATTGGTCCTGTGTGGCATCGTGGCATTTAAATTGCAAACGCATACAAAAATAGATGTTCAAGTCCCAAAGTTCCAGCGGAAAAAGTAAGACCCCCCTCGTTTATTAGTTTGTCTAGTTATGGAAGTGGAGCGTCTCGTGGTGTTGAGCGTGCTTCACATTCGGCTTCAGTACTCTGAACCAAACTCCTGCAACGAGGCCCCTCATAGGTGTCACCATTAATCAAACTGGCAGCACGCAGGTCGTTTTTCCTCTTTTTGAAAGAATAAAAGAAAATTGCCATTAAAAAAAAACCAATGGTGGAATGAGACAGTGCTGGATAAAAAGTGGAGTAAAAAAAGGCAGGGGTACCACAGCGCAAGTCACCTTGACTACCTGCTAATTTACAGGAACAGGAACACAGGCATTAATAAGCGGTTGATTATTATTATCACAGAAGGCATTAGCTACGGTTTACTTTCTGATTGCGTTTACCCGCTGAGCTCTCAATTTCACAAGCTCTGCATTTTCACATTATGAATTAAATGTGGCCGTCTACGGAATGCCAAGTGCAGTTGCCTTCACCCAACACCACCCTGCCCGCTTCCGAGGACTTGATGGAGCCAACCAATGGAGGGGCTGGGGACGCGGGGGCCGTACATTTCCACCAGCCAAATACTTTTCCTTGTTCCCCTTCGATCCAGGCGAATCCGCCGTGCCATTAGGCCGACCACAGCCCTGGTGAAGAAAGCGAATGAGAGACCCTGACAGCCCTGCGGCATGACAGACAAAGACTCGAGCTAATGTACCGACCAGCCCGCTTTATTGTGCCAGCATCGATCTGGGGGGGGGGGATTTTATGAATGAAACGGATCAATCAAAGAAATGCATAAATAAAGTGGCATGTCATTCTGACTTCCTATTGACTTTCCATTAGCGGCTGATTGATGCAAGCTTTAGATGTCAGGGGTGTCATTGATTACCACTACTCCACCAAGTCATGTCATTCTTTTGGGGAGGGGCGGGGGGGGGGGAGGGGCTCCGTTGGCCCTCTAGAGTGTAATGAGTATAAATCTGAAGGTCAACAGGTGTTCACACACACACACACACACACACACACACACACACAAAATGTGAATCCTTTCAAAAGCCATGATGAATAATGAAGAAAAATAGTCCATCTGTGTTTTTTCACAGGAGCACTGAATCCAGAAAAAGAAACAGTCAACAATTCGTAATAGTTTGGTTTACAAGGACGAGGCAAACAGTTGCTCGCTATTCCTCATTAGTGTACATTGTCTGGTAAAAAAACAAAAATGCATTTAACCTAAAAAAACTAATCCAGCTTTCAACAAATCACTTTCAAAGAAAAGGGGGGGGCCACAAGCGACGCAGGGTAAACAGAAGTAGGGGCCATGTAATCTAACTTCAAATTGCACGTTGGGTTTCCTAAGCCTTTTAAAGGGAGTGGGCTGGTGGGGGTTTTGATCGTGTGTTGCATTCGGGGCACAGCTGAGGGGGGAAAACAATGGTGCTCGTATATACGCTTCCCCCCCCTTCTCTCAAGCGAGATGACACCTGCAGGGGACTTTCTGTACAAAACTACAGGTCAACCCTTTATCACACCTCCCCAGCACTTGTACCCCCCGCCCCCCTCCCCAGCTCAGCCCAGCCCAGCCCAGCCCAGCCCCCCACCTAACCACCGTCATAACCCATCGCAGTGTTCCTAATTAGCGAGGGGCCCCTTGGGGCAAGAGAAAGTGTAAATGTACTGCAGAGTTTTAATGCCTCGATTCCCCCCGGCGCGTTCGCTTGATCGTCAAATTATTCCGGGTTGCGGTGGCTGGTATTTACTTCACGCTAATAGTCGGAATCTTACCAGAGGCCGGGAAAAGAAAAACAAGGAAGAAAAGCAAGTGTATAGCTTTCATATTACACAAGAATATGCCAAACAGGGGGTGTAAAGGGGCAGCTGGAGCGAGGCAACGCCCACTGGAGCCTGCAGTGAGTCATTTAAAGACAGGGGGTGGCAGTTTGTGATGCTGGCAGAAGGGAGTTTGTATTTTACAGGATGGGGGGGGGAATACTAGAGTGACGATGGATGTGTGTGTGTGTGTGTGTGAGAGGCGTAGCGGGAATTGTGTCCATCTGTGCGCGTACACACAGTTGTGCCTCATAGAAAAGTCTTAATGCAACAGCAGCTTATGAAAACGAGGGCCGCTCAGCAAACACGCGGCTGGGTAATGTTGCAAGAAGCTGTGGGAATACAGCGGGAGGGATGTGGGGTCCACCTGTGGTGCAGAAACTCTTATTTACCACAACTGTCGCTCTAGTCCCTGACTCAAGATACGTTTTTATCATGGCTGAAGATTTAAACGACTGGTTCATCAGGCTTTTCATATTAATCTCCAGGCCTCATAGCGGTGCTTCTTACGTATTCAAATCCAGACCTTCAGAATTTGATTCAAAGCATACAGGAGTACCGGCACCAAGGCTAAGTAATGCACTGCTGTGGTCACAATAACACATAACCAAGTGACCTGGCAAAGCAGTTGTAAAAGTGCCGTTTCTGAAGTGGCAGAGGAGCGCGACCGAACGGCTCTGGTTCCCTCGGGCAGGAAGGACTTTTTTTTTATTTTTTTTTACTTAAAAGTGGACAAGAATTTCTGATTTCAAAATTCCAGTTTCAAGTTTTGTGAATACTGCAGGAGGTTCATTTAGAGGGTTATGGCGACATTTAAAGTAAAATAGACCATGAAGCAGGTTGTGCATTAGTGCACGGCGTATCCCTTTGAACGCGTGTTTATATCACATCAGGTTTCATGTTTCTCTTCTAAATGCAAATAAAAATTCAAATTGCAAAAAGATGCAAATTCACTGAATACCAAATAGAGACCACAGCTGAAATGTTACGGGTTGAGAAGCTCTAGTGCACAAACCAATGGGGGATGTCTCTGTGACCACGTCCACTTTTTCATTTACAGCCTACAAGGGTACAACAAAGTCCTGTCCCTGTGCACGCACAAGTATTCCAGTTGAACTAGCGCTCCGAATTAAACCTTTGTAGCTGCCCAGATCGAGGTCCCCACTTTATACCTCTGTATCACCCCGCAAGTCTATACCCCGCAATAACACCATCACTAGCCATAAAACATCCATATCTGCCATTCAGGAATGAAATATTCCATAAAGGGTATAAATGATAAATACACCCCTCTGTAATAACTTACCATAGACAGTCATTCAACTGGAAAGTTGTTGAAGGTGCTACTGAGGAGATTTCTGACTCATGAAGAGAATTCCAGATATTTATTGTGAAAACGTTATGGTTTAAGACACTACAGGGGCCTGTACCATGAAGCTGGTTTAGGTGGGGACAAAATCCCCTTGACTTTCCTGATACTTCCTTGTATGAAAGATAGATATTCCGCGGAGGGAATAACTTATCTTTGCGAACTCGTTGAGCCGCAAATAACAAATGTGACTCGTCGAAGCCGCACTTACTGTACCGCAAATGGTTTGAATTATATTTTTATATATATATTTTTTTTTGCTTACGCATTAACGCTATCAGCAATGTTCCTGTAATATTGTTCTCTTGCTTTGGCAGCAGAGACGGTGTTACTGCGTGTTTGAAAAACATTTTTACATTCTTCATATTTCTGAAGAATAATTTCTTGCTCCTCCGCGGAAAAATATATTTCTCTCGCTCTCTCCATATCGAACGTGATTGGTTGTTCGGTGCTGACGTCACTCTTCTATGAGTGATCAGAGTTTGACGATCAAAGCCTGGGTTGACAAACTCGTTGATAAGCTGCGTCATGGTACCAATAAAGCCTGATTGCTTCGGTTTGGTTTTGTCGATTCTGAATCAATTCTGGAACCCTGAGTTTGTTCAACCAGCTTCATGGTACACGCCCCTGGTCTTAACTGCAGGGCTTCTGTTAAGTTTCATCATCAAAATACAATGCAAGCGAAATCATAATCAAAGTAGTAACATGCATTCTGAGCTGCTGTTTTAGCTTACAAGCTAACCAGCCACAACGGGTTCTGTTGCTTTTTAAAAAGAAAAGTTTGTCCGGGCTAGCTTTCCAAATCCAAGCGATTACACAGATTGTGGCGATGCCCAGAAGAACGGAAGGAAGAACCTCGTGGGTGGCGAGTGCTGAAGCGCTCTCTTTCTGTGAGATAATGGCTTAATTTGTACATCATGGAAGTAACAGCCTTGTTCTTTTTGAAATACCGAAGACGTGCCTTTGAGAAGTCAAGGAGAAACCAATGGGCTCAAATATCGGTGCGACGGCTGCGAATGAAAATAATGAGGAGCACTGAACGACTACACCAAGGAAAGCCTCGAGAGATGCTACACAAGGCCCATGTGGCTCCCATGGAAAAATAATAAAACGAGTTTTATTATGATCAACATCCAATGCCACTTTCCGTCCAGCATGTGGACATCAATAATGAAATGGAGTCTGGGAAATCCTCCCGGGTCACAGCAATGGACCTCAACATGCACCCAGGCTTCTTTTCCCTTCCTTAGGAAAGGTCTCGCGCGTGCCCACACCTCAGCCATCGCTTACAAACAGCTAGGTCTCTTTACCCACGCATATTCACTGTGTCAGTAGCACGTGTGTCCGTGCACACACGGTATTCACCATCAAAAAATGACAAGCACAACCGTGACAGGGCAACTCCAATGCACCACTGCTGAGTCGTGGGATGTGCGCCTACGTGTGTGCACGTGGAACTGGAAACGCGGGAGAGAAAGACCGAAATATGGAACGCAGGGTTATTCAAATTAAAAAGATATCGAATCTCACCCCCGGAAGATATGTGGAGGAAGAGGCGCGGATCTGCGGCGCGTATGGCCGCGGTGTAGCGATCCTCCATCCCGGGCACCTGGGCCTTTTTCTCGGGCATGAGCCGGACCCGCAGCCGGCCCCCCTCCGCACCGAGCCACCACTCCAGGATAGTTGTGAGGTCCATTTCCAGGTCGTGTCCCGGGGCTTCCTCGTGCACGGACAAATCCCCGCACCCCGTTCGCACTAAATCCTCTCCTATTTCCACAACGACTTGGTTTGATTTTCTGCTGGCTTTCGTCAAGCCGAGTTTCAGAACTTTGGACAGCGGCCGCCTTTGGGAAAAGGGCAGCTGTCCTTCGAGGGACGCGTTCCTCATAGCGGAGTCTGCAAAAGTGGATACGGTCTTCTGCAAGGGTGTGCAGTGCATTTTTAAGTTTGCGCGTACCGTGTAGCACCCAATGGAACTCCGGCAGTCGCCGTCCAGGGGTCTTTTTATGAACTCCGCCAGGTAATAGCGCAACAGAGAAGGAACCGCAAAATCCACTGCCAGGGTTTTCCTCTTGAGCCTGGAGTTTAGGGTTTGGTTCGGGTCCCGTTTGCTGCCCGTTTCCCCGCTGGTGCCGCCGTCGCCTCCACCGTTCACGTTGCTGGACCCGGCGGCGGGGAGATCCATCCCCACCGTGGACCTTGTCGAAGCGCACAGAATCCCGGCAAAAAACGCCGCAGAACATCCGAGCCAAAACAATATCCTGGCGTTCATGGTCACAAAAGATATGCTAGTCTTTCGTTTGTATGGGAGAAGACGCACCCGGTAATCCCTCCGTTCCCTCTCCGTCTGCTCCCGTCACACAAGCAGCAGCAGCAGCGGAAGATCTCAAAGTACGAATCGATGATCCTGCGGGTCTCTTGCGCCTCCTCGCCGGTGCGCACCCGTGGCAAGACGGAGGGAACTGGGTTCTTTTTTTTACATTTGTTTTCTACAGTCTGTAGTCGCCCACACTGCATCAAACGTGAAAAATGCCATCTCCGGCTCCTTCTTCCAACCTCCTCACACACTCAAAGAACACGCACCGCCTTGGCCTCGCCGGTGCTCCCCGGGACGCTGATTGATATGCCGGTCGAGTCCTCTCCGGTGGCTTACAAAAAAAGAAAAAAAAAAAAAAAAAAAAAAAAGACTCTTCTCTTTGGCACAGTTGCGACGGCGGCACACAAGTGGTCTCTCTGTCAACAGATGCAGTGTCGCTCTGGTCCCCTCCACCTCTCTCTCGCAACTAAATCGCAAATTCCGAGCGAGTTAGTTTCTTTTTTTTAAAGCAGCGAAGCATAGTTTAAAGTCGTTAAAAATCGCCGCGTCCCACGGCGTCGGCTAATTGGAAAAGCCCGGCGGAGGCGGCTGTGGTTAATTCGGCATGGCAGCCTTCTCGGCGCCCGTATTTTGATCACAACGTGGCCGCTGAGGTCGCCTCGATCAAGCGGTTAAAAAAAGAAAGAAAAAAGAAGTCAGTTCATTTGAGCCGTTTTCACTCTCTTCGCCCAAGGAAAAGAAAATCAGAAGTAGCCCCGCGCAGCTGTTGCGCACGCGTCTGAAGCGCACCTCGGCTCAGGCGGAATGGTGCCCGCGTCTTTATTGTAACACGCAGCGAGCGGACGGCGCCGACAGTTTGTCTCACTCGGGACTCCTCGATGAATCACCGAGCCCCCGTTTCTGTGTTTGTCCGGAAATTGGATTGGCTTCAGAGTCGCACACTCGTGAGTTGTGCGTGTTCGTGCATGCACGTGCGCAATCGAATAGACTCAGGACGCCGTTTACTGATGCTCTTTTATATATACACATATGTCGAGCGCAAGAGGCCACTAGTGGAACTTCCTTAATTGGGAATCGAGGGGGGGCAGAGTTTGAGGCCTGTATGGGGAGGAAGAACCCCTCCGCCCCCTCACACTCACCCACCCACACCCGCACCCACAAAACCCCACAACAACACGCTCTCATCCCCCGGCCCCGTCCTCACCTGAACTCTCACAGACGAAAAGTTGATCGGAAGAGACGCCCGCTAGATGGCGTCAGCACATCCTTATGGTCCCTCTCGCGCTCCACTGTTTCGCTGACAAATCCATCTGAGACTTTTAATTGCTCTGGAACTTTCACACCCTCCTCACGCGAGCCGTATCTAGGGGGGTCATGTTGAAACATTCAATACGAGCGTCGAGGTAGATAAGAAAAGTCCACACCATTTTCAGTCGTTTGGTCAACTGACCTGTCCGATCCACGATAGCTAATAGTTTCTGCTCTTCTTTACCCTGAAATGTGAGTCCCGGTGAGGACAAGCACGCGGGGTCTGTTCAGTGATAGCCAAGACCAGGTGGGAGTAATTAGGTGGGGGCGGGGTCAATAAGGCCCAATCCCAATCTCCACCCGTAGTGCACTTTGAGCCCCTTGTGAACCCTGTAAATCTGCGTTGCACGCTGATTTTGCCCAAAGGAATTACCCACAAGTCATTGCAATGTGACGTCAAAAACGGGATAACCAGTGAAAGGGTGGAGAAGAAAAAAATAAACAAGAGGATGGTAGAAAAAAAGTCATTATTATCAGTCAATATTTGTTAATTTAATTATCAAATATTTAATTTAGTAATTCAAGCTATTTTGACAAAAAATGTTTATTTGAAATGACCTTTCGTCTTATGAGGAAAGAGATCGGGAGACATTCAAACCACAGCGTAAAAGGAATCAAATAAATACTCTGAATTGTACATCATACCTTTTGACGTTGTCACGGTGATGTGACATTTTGCAGCAAAGTGCTGTCTCTTTTATATTTACACCATTTCAAGCCCTCACAGACTCTGGCACTCAGCCATTTACCAGGGATGTCAGTCAGGTCCCTGAAGGTTCAGGGTTTAGGGGGACATTGTTGGGCCTCTGATACAATTGGCCACAGCAACTTGCCCGTTTTTTGTTTTTTTCTCCGCAGCAATCCCTGGCCCTCATGTAATGTAACAAAAAAAATAGTTTCACAAAATAAGGACAAGATTTTCGTAAAAGGAGTCATACTCCCTGAAGGGGAAACAGTTAGAACACCGCAACACTACAACTCTTTCTGTGCTTCTATGACCACATTTACAAGAAAAACAGATTTTTATTCACCTTCATTTACATAAAATGATCAATATCCAGAAGGCCAACTGTATGGTCCAGCTATAGTACGGTCCGACACTTTCTGATTAAGTTGGAATCAGTAGGCGATGATGTAATACAAATATATTAGAAGAAAAAGAGCACCTCTGATCCTAGCTCACGCTGACCGCCCCGCTCGTCCTCCATTCTTTCAACACAAACCACTACCACATTACTAGATGCACTGTACAGTATTACGTGACCTACGGCCGTATTCATCATTCTTGCTATCTAAACTGCTTACGGCATCCAGGGCCTGCTGACTGCACAGTTCTTGCTTAAGCCACAAGCAACATCCAGCTGGTAGTGATCCATTATTAACGTGGAGTTGTTGTGGCCCTGCACAATTTGAGCCCATTCTTTCTCACTAATCAGGCACCACTAATGGCTTCTCTTAATTACTCCTGGCAGAGATTATGCATTCAGTCGTGTGTGTGTGTGTGTGTGTGTTTGCATGCGTGTCGTATGTCCGCTGCTAATTTCATGAACTACTGGAGCCATCGGCCTAAAATCTTCTGCACTCGTTTATGACTGTCTGCTGCAAGACCTCTCGAGTTTACGGTGAGTCAACCCTTTCCTTATTATTTCCTTAGAATTATTTCCTTATTCCTTATTAAGCTCATCTAGTCGCCTGTTTGATACCGTCATTGACTGCTGACTCTTTGCTGCGAGTGATCAACAACTGTGTATTCGGAACGTCGGCCAGAGCAATAACTAAAGTCGCTCTGCTTTCGCCCGGCCGGAGGTGCGAAGTCCACATTATTAACTGGCTCGAGAAGCAAAGGTGTTAAGTGACCACATCAATATTACAAAACATTCCATGATTACACCTTTGACCTGAAGCTTCTTCAATTTAACATAATGTGGCACGCATTATATCATCATTATTATCTAACATGTAACATATCTTACATCATCCTTTTTCATCTAACACATTATACATTTCTCATAGTCCAAAATCGGCAACAGCTGCCAGGCAGGTCTTTTCTATCTGTACATCTGTACACTTCTATCTGTACAACATCCTTTGTTTCCAAAGTTGGACCAGAAAAAAAACTCTCCATAAGAAACAAGGAAGAAAAGGAATAGACAGAAATCCTATTACATTACATTATGGATGACACAGTACTAAATGACTTACAATGTGTTTAATTCATAATATAAAAAAGAATAAACTGTTTGATAACACACAAACTATACTTAGTACCCTAAGTTGATCACACATATATATCATTTACTTTCTGCTTGAATTCCTAACATTACCAAATTCATTTTGAGCCCGGTTTATTATATAAAAGTTAGGATCCATTCAATTAAGAAATTCATTTTTCTCTCTGATATTTAATTCCAATTACATTTTTCTTGTGTGTGTGGAGAAAGGGAGAACCACCTGTTGGACACCCGTCTGGGAGCACGTTTCTAGTCTACAAATAGCACACCAACATCTCTCCGGATTGGGAAACAGCCCGTTTTGTTTAAGGGTTAACTGAGCAGCGCCGGTAGCAGGGAGATTTTTAATATATTCACTAATTGATTGATCACTGCCTTTTGCCTGCATAATTACTTTGCAACAATGGAACTGCCCTTCTCAGAAGCTATTGCCTTGTTTTTCATTTCACCTGCTTTCTTAATAATACACTTTGGACAAGGCAGCATTGTTTAATGTGTGAACATACACACGTCACATTGTTGTTAACATGCCCAGTTTTTGACAGCATTGTCCTGAGTCTCCTGTCCCCTCTTCCCCCTCTCAAACACACAGTGTGCACGTTCACATTGCTACATCGCTGGTGGAAGATCATCATTGAAACTGATCCGCTAGATGAGAACCTTCGGAACAAACTTCTTCAGTAGAGAAATCCAAGCATGTTAATCAGGACAAGTTGTTTTACCATGACTCATGAACGTCATGGGGGCGGGGGAGTGAGTGAGGCTGGTGGGTCACATGTCACAGGTCCGAGGTCTCTACACTGACCTCCAGTCCAACACACAATTGACTTTAACATCCTGCTGTTGGTTTATGAAGCGGTGAATGGTTTGGCGCCAAAATGCATGTCTAACCTGCTTCTACCTCGCCTTTGATTAAACCACATTCAAGGATGTCGATCAACTTCTTGCATTTTTCTGTTTTTGCCACTGCATTTTTATTTCTTAAACTGCAGTGCAACAAGCGGCAAACCTCTGAACTCTCCGAACATTCGACATTTAGTCCGTCGCGCTGTTCTAACAACGTCACCCCGCTCCTTTTTTTGATGCATGATGTTGTTGTGCATAAATCCTGCAGATTGTGCTCAGGTGATTTCTGGAGCCACAGGGAGTCCCGTGTGACTGCAGGCTCTCCAGCAGCCGTCTGCGGCTGAGTGGAGTTTGATTATTTGGCTGCACAGGCTAATGGATTGTGGAAGATGTAGAACCGTTCTCTGAAACAAGGCCATATCTGGAGTTATTAATAACAGATTACTCCCATTGGTTATGTCAGCCAAATTGATTTTCAACTTGCGAAAGCCAAAGTAAAGCGCAAGATGCTTGTGTTCCAATTCTTTACACTGAATTGATTTTGATAAGTGGATATTTATATGCATAATTGTGACCCAGATGGAAGCTAAAGAGAAGATGGCTTATGTATATATAGGCACTTTGTTAACAGCCATTGCTGTATTCTTGGTAATAATCGTGCACTTTGAAAGCCATTTGCAGAACCGCCACGGCAAACCTAATTGCTTTCAGATTGACCATTCATTTGCACTTTTCAGTCCTCGTGCAGTGAAAATGAAGTGAAGCCTGGATATCCATTACCCACGATAGAAAGCCACCATCTGTAGTCTCCATTCCATCTGAACCGTGTTTGGTATCCAGTTCACAGGTCAGTACACGGGAGGAAAAGGTTGGTGCGCTAAGTGTTCGTGTGATAAATTCCGCATGGACACGTTCCTAAAAAGAATCCCCCAGAGCAGAGCTTTTCACGGTGGTTGATAAGCCTCATAAATCAGCGGCTGAGTCCCGACAACCAGCGAACCTTTCATAGAGCCGGCGAGTGGTCGTTCTTCACGGCCTGCTCATCGGCCTTCCAGCTGCAGAGACACAAACGGATGGTTTTGTCACAATAATACATAAATAAATAATACGGCCCCCAAAAGCTTCCTGAGGCGTCGCCCCACCGCCACCCGTTCTCATTTTCACACCTTCAAAGACGATTTTTAAAATCTTTTGTCATCTTTTTTTTTTTTGTTGCTTTCCATGCACAACATACGTCTGCAGTGATTGAGGAAGGAGCCGCTGAGTCTCGCGTAGGCTACCCAAGCAGTCCAATTTTACAACAGCTTCCTTTGACATTCCTACTGCAGGGCCGACATTTCTTTCTTTTCTCCATTTCATAAATCAAAATCCCTTCCCCGTCCCCTTCCAAGACCTGCCGAGTGGAGGGAAAAAAAAGAAAGCTTTTTCACAGAAACAGTTCAAGATTCGGAGAGCTTCCTGTTGACAGCTGAGTTTGGGGGCGGTTGTCTCTTAGGGCTGCACGTGCATCACACAGTGGACTTGATGAATGTTGGCTTTTTAGCTCCGGTCCACTGAGCATTCTATATGACCAGCACTCGATCTTTGCACTGCATCCAAAAATCATAACTGTTAACATCTGCACTTAACAGGGCACATCTTCAGCCGCCGGAGAGATGCGTTGCGCTCTGGCCAATTCTTGTGATTTTTTTTCTGGCATAAAGATACATTCAGCCATAGTCTGTTTCCAATGGAGCCCGTGGAGTTTCACAGAGCGGATCGAGCTGAGTCGGAGGTGAAGCACGTTGAGCATACGGGCCAATTTTTCAAATGAACCCAGACTGTAACACCCAGACTGGGGACTTTGGCCACAAAGTGATTCTGTTTGTCTTCTGTCAATCACTCTTCCCTCTCGTTTCAGACACCACCTACCTGTGTGCCGCCGCCCCCGTGATTACAAGCTCCACCCTTATTGTGTTCACCTGTGTCTCGTTCCCCTGTGTATTTAGCCCTTGTCAGTGAATTGTTCTGTGCCAGTTTGTCTCTTGTCTCCCATGAACTTACCAGTGATTTTCCCCAGTGTGCCTGCCCGTGTTTCGAACCGTTTCTGTCCACCCGCAACCCTTGGTCCCTGCCGCCAAAGCCCACGCCACCTCCCAGACTTATTGATGGCGGACCAACCTACACCGTCAAGCGGCTCTTGGCAGTCCGACGCCGGGGCCTCCAGCATCTGGTGGATTGGGAGGGATACGGACCAGAGGAGAGGTCGTGGGAGCCAACGCGCAACATCTTGGACCCTAACCTCGTCAGGGACTTCCACCGCAAGTTCCCTGATGAGCCTGGGCCGTCTGGTGCCGGCCTTAGGAGGAGGGGTACTGTAACACCCAGACTGGGGACTTTGGCCACAAAGTGATTCTGTGTGTCTTCTGTCAATCACTCTTCCCTCTCGTTTCAGACACCGCCTACCTGTGTGCCGCCGCCCCCGTGATTACAAGCTCCACCCTTATTGTGGTCACCTGTGTCTCGTTCCCCTGTGTATTTAGCCCTTGTCAGTGAATTGTTCTGTGCCAGTTTGTCTCTTGTCTCCCATGAACTTACCAGCGATTTTCCCCAGTGTGCCTGCCCGTGTTTCGAACCGTTTCTGTCCACCCGCAACCCTTTGCCTGCCGACTTGGATTTATCTGCCTCCTCTGTCTGATTACCCGTGTACCGAACCTTGGCCTGGATTAAATACAAGAATTGCTCTTAACTACCGTATGTCCGGTCCGCTTTTGATTCCAGGTCCTTGTGGCCCTAGCCCCCCGTGATACTATGCACCCCTCCTTCACAAAACCCACAGAGCCTCGATCCATCTAGTTCATAACTAGATATCTAACGTTTTCCCCTTCCTCTGCAGGATACAGCCGACAAAATGAGTAGGATTCGTCAAATTTGAACACCTTGGGATGGGATAGACCTTAGGACCAGTTTGGCCGTTACATTTTTAATCCATTTCAATTGAAACCATTGTAGCGACCTGTAACGGGGTCAGGGAACCCGGAATGACGGCACTGAGGCGTGGAGAACGTGCAAGCAAGTCTTTCATTGGATACAAACTCAGCCATCGCTGGCGCGTGTCTCCGTGTCCTTCCCCTGTGCCTCTCCCGTGCATCCCTTTTAACCCTGGGAGAGGCACCTCGTTAGTCCAGCCGGAGGTTGATTGCCTCCAGCTGGCATCGTCGCGGGTGCTGGGGCTGGGCGGAGCCGCCACACGACCCAACGTCCGTATATGAACCGGCTTGAGGCCAGCCTCGGACTCCCTGGTGCCAGTGTGGCGCGTGAAACAATAGGGTTGGCGTTCGGGCTGTGTGTGTGTGTAGTACCGCTATGTCGGCTGTACGAAAAGGCCTCATGAGACGTCGATAAAACGTGCGCATACCACTGCCCACAATTTGCCGCCGGTACTAATTTGGTTCTAGTTATTTTTTTGCTCCAGAGAACGGACAGTTTTACCCACAGAGTGTCAGCTAATAACTCCTTATTTGCTTACGGAACCCAAAAATGTGATTAAGTCAGGAACAAAAAGCGACATCAGTTAGCTGGGCTAATGACGCACATTAGTCTTTGTAAAGGTTGAGCTCCTTTTTGACACCTCCTCCACAGCAAGGTGTGGAAAAAAGATTGGCGCATAATGCAATCAAAAAAAGAACAAGTTGCAGGAGTGCATGTGAAGCAGACCGAGCCACCAAGTTTTGCTTTGTGACTCTTTTTGACCTCAGAAAACTTTTCTTCAGTCCTGGAGTGAAGGCTTTCGGTGTTTTTATTCATCGCCTGATTCATCGCCTATTCATCACTCTTAAGGGGAAAAACCAATGTCCAAACAAAATATCCTGCACGAACAAATATAATAATGCTTAATCGTTTCAAAGCATTAGTCTTCGCAACAATGACCATTTATCTTCTCAAAAATATACCATATATATTTAATAATTTATCGCTAAAAATGCTCCAAACACAACTGAAAAAAAGTATTTAAGGAGTTAAAAAATATATATTTTATGGAACTCACTCCAGGCGAAGCTAAAAGCTAACAACAAAAATGATATGTTCCAATACCAGTGCATTCAACGCTGAATCATTGATGTATGTAACATTTTCTCAGACAAACCTTGCCGGTTTTCAGAATAAAATAACCACCAAGCAGTGAAATCGTAATAATCATAAATTCCCCTTACCATTGCTGTTTGAAAGACGTTATAGGTTGAATTTCAAAGCAAGACACTACTCTTGAGTTTCATTTACACTCTACCCGTTTCGTCTTCTGAGTTGCTATGGGTCATTCCAGTCGAACCCAATAGGATGACACGATTCAAAAAAGTGGCGAGTCGGCTAACCAGAGCCAGAAAAATCCAGATTATTAGTCCTGCCGTTTCTCCTCTAGAGTAGTTATCATTTCTCATCAACGCGAAACCTTCCATGATTACAATCCACACAGTGGGCTGTCACTTTGATGTGGTTTTAGCCTAGTTTCTTCATATTTTATAGGGCTTATCCATAGTTCATAGTTAGTGATTTTATTTCAAGCGATTTAAAAATGTTTTGTTGTGTGACATATACCTTTATTTCTTAACTAGTTAAATTCAAACTGATTTTTACACATCCGAACACTCACAGGTGTTCCCCTTTATCTTGAAAAGAATTTTGTCCAGGTGGACAAATTAGTTCTATGATGCCATGACAACAGGTTATGTTCACCTGCTGGGTCACCAGGTGGCTAATAATGAAATAGGAATACAACGTTTCAAACTTTTTAAACTTTAAAAAACTTTTTACCAGTTAAAGTTTACCAGTCATTGGGAGTATTACTGACCAGTTGTGTGTCTGACTGGGATTGGAGTCTACTAGTGAAGTATAAACACTCAGTTGCCAGTTCAATAGGAACATCTAGCTGCACGTTTAACTACTGCACCAAAGCAGTCCTGCATAAATGCTTCCGCCCATGAAGGTCATGTTCAGTTTTTATTTGGAAAAGAGGTGTTGATTCAACCGCTGCATTGCAGTTGGTGGCGCTGTCAAATTCTATTCCCCACAGTGACAGGTGTTTTTATTGTTTTGCCTACCCCAATAATGTCAATAACAATAAAATAAACATGATTCCAAAGAGGCTCGGCTTTTCATCATCTTTAAATGCTTGTATTTCATCCTGTGCCTTTGTATTATTGAGTTGTTCAGGCAGGCGCTTAGTTATACACTAGTTCCGTGCTGAGCCGTTTGGGCCCGATGGGTCAGAGCCCTCACACTAAAAACAGCTGCCTGCTGAGGTTGATGATTTGATCCTATACCAATATAAATGTTGATTAGTGTGGCTTAAGGTAAAAAGTGAAGTAATAAAATACCTGTGCATTTCCTCCCAGAATAGTCCTGCAGGGTGGTGGGTAATAAAAATCACGTCAATAAAATAAGAATTCGAATGCAATATCAAAAATCTTGTTCTTTCTATTTATTTTAACAGTTTAAAGTGCCCTATATAGTGCGCTATATTTAGCGACTTTTCAGACCCCTCCAGCGACAAATTGAGCTACTTTTTCTGACGTTATTGGCGACTTTTGGAGACTTTTGGTGACGTTGAAAAGAACGTATCGTTCCAGCGCTTCTTCTCAACGAGCAGCAGGTACTGTTGTGAACCTCACCCCCTAACCAGAGCACTGACAAGTGGCCGAGTACTCGTGCAGCAGTCCCTTCCAGCTGCAGTCAGTGCAGGAGATGTTTACCGCTCCACGTCGAGACTGCAAATCAATCGCCCATGCGCGAATGTAAATGGAAAATGTTCTTTGTCTAAAATAAATCACTAACCAAAAATTTAAAAAAAAAAATGAAACTTGGATATTAGTCAGTGTTTAGCCCGTGAAAGCTAACGTTAGGCTAGTCTAGCTATCGATAGCTAATGGGTTACTGCTGTAGCTGCTGGGTGGAGACACTGTACGTATGCTCTGAGTAGGTGGGAAAATTCAAATATTTCGGTTTGTGAATCCTGGCGATTTTGAACAGCTCACCCAGAGGTTGAAGGGGGGGATCAATTCAGAAACCCGTATCTCACTTAAAACAGCATGGATGGATTTTCTTCCAAGTTTGTATGCGTGTGGAAGCACCAGAGACACACAATAACACTGCAAATCCCAGAAAAAGTGATTTTTCCATAATATGGGCACTTTAACAGATTTTTTTCTTTTGTTGGTTTAGAGTGTGATTACAGATGGTGCATCCAATTGTCTGTTAAGACACATTTTACAAAGTGCTTGCATTTTGCAAAACAATTTCCTATGACCGATTCTCAGGCACTTTGTAACAGACCGCTCAGGTTAGGTAGAACGGTTCATGTCACGTAAACTGGCCAGGGTCAAATGAGCATTATCCAGGTGCATTGTGAAAGGTGTATGATTCATTACTGTGGACCCGAAGAGTGAGTTGGGGTTTCTCAGCCTTTGCTGCATCAATTGAATTTTCTTTTTCAATCACTAGCAAGTCCCCCAGCTTAAAAGAGGCGCAATCCTTCATTGCAAATAGCATCATGAGGCCTCAATCTTCTGCTGCCGAGTGGCTATTTTTCATGGAAATACAATTAATCAAACACCTAATCGCTTCTCAAGAAGGATCATTTTATTTGAATAGCTGAATCTTAATCACAAGTTTGGTGCAGTTGCTATACTACTCCGCCGACACAATTCCATTGGTCCGTTATTGCAAATTACAAGACTATTCACCAAATTGATAGGGAATGATATGGTTGGGTTCATCGCCATTTCAAGCTTCAAACAGACCGTCTCTTTCCTTCCAGCATAGAAGGGCGGGTGTTTGAGAGGCTGGAATAGGTTTATATTTGCCTTATCGCTGTATCCTGTCGGCTTGGTGCCTCATAATGAATTCATTGCCTTCGTTCGTTCCACCACTTCCGGGGCTTTATCTGAAATGTTTAGAAATGTACAAGCTGACCACCTTCAAAGAAACCTGTCCGTCCCTGAAAATGATTTTTTTGGCATCCACGGTCCTCCAATATCATGAAAAGGAATAGGGTTAAAATGGGAGGCAGTCCGGGCACTCAGGGTTCATAAAAAAACCCCCACAGACACACGAACAACACAGTGGGTGCTTATCATCCCGCATGGGATTAGATCTCTGCGGTTTTTATGCGCTTACAGCTTCTAAATGCAGCTTTCTTCATTTCAAGGCTTATCCCTCCATCTATTAAAAATCCCATTTCCAAGGCTTGCCGGCGCTTCTTGTTCTCCCATATCAGTAAGTGCAGCGCCGTATTTTTACAGCGAAATAGGTTTGGCTCAAGGATCATTTATCACCGTGTAGGAAACACGCTGCTGATCTGAGACGCAGCACGTCTGGAGCTTCACCTGAGATCCCCCTGAGTCATCCCAAGGCAAGTGTTTCCTTTTCTTTAACCTTATCCTGCATATATGAATATGCGGGGAGGAGGGGGGGGGGGGGGGGGGCATGATTCATCGCATTGCTGTCATGGTTCGGTCAATGCATCCGTCGTCTGTGGGGCCAATCGGAGGAGCTCTAGTAGACTTTGGGATTTTCACGGATCGTTCAACCCCGGTTATGGATTGGTTGGACGGGCAAAGACTTTTGCCCTCCTCAATGAGTTAACCATCAACCCACCTGGAAGCCTAACGGGCCCTTCAACGGCAGGCGCCAGTAGTGCAACATCCGATGAATTTCCCGCTCCAGAATTTTGACACGGTCCGACATCGGGCGGCAGCTTTCAATCTTTAGCTTCTCAGGGAGAAAATGGGAGAGGGCACAAGTGAGCAGTGTGCAGAGTGAGAGGGAGTTTTTTCCCCCCCAACTCCTCCAGGTCAACATGTCCGGGCGGGAAACGTACGTACGCCTGCTGTTTGACTCTGTGACATGCATCACAGGGGAAGGGTTTAAGGTGTCACTAATAGTGAGTGATCTGGTGTCAGGGGGCTGCCGGGCGGCCCGGTACCTGCAGATTTGTTGTGCCTTTAGAAGTAGCAGACCTTATATCAATGACTCAAGTTGTAAAGAAAGAAGGTCACAGAGCAGGGTTGCATTTGGGGGGAGCCAAAAATAGACTATAGACTTCCCTCTTCTTTCCGTCTCAACCGTTTCCTGGTAACAGACATCCGCAGGAATATAAATCACAGCGTTTGGTTAGTATTCATATATGTGTTTTCATTACCACCTTCCTTTTAGAAAAAAACAACAACTGCAGAAACGCAGCTGCACCCGTGTATCGGCAATAAGCGGCGTATTGTTGCAAATGCAGTTACGGTTAACCTCACGCAGAAAGAAACAGGACAGGTGGAGCTACAGCGGGAGCTGGCAGAAAAGAAATTGGCCTCATTTCAGTGTCTTGCTTTCTCTAAATTGCTACCAGTAAAAGCAGATGAGGCACCCCCAAATCAACCACCCTCGTGGCCCACTGTTTCACTTTCTTATAGATTTGGTTGTTGCCATCGCAACTGCAATGTAGACATTGTGCTGATCATTTGTCTATGTGGATTAACACAGACGCAGAGGTGTGGATGTGGTCATTGTGACACCATCCATTTGTGGACCTTTGTCATCAAGCCTAAAGTTAATCAATTTCGCTGCTGTCATTCTGGATTGCATTGTTGCAATGCCGTTTTTTTCCGCAACAATTTCCCATTTGACTATTTTTGGAGTGCGGAGGAGTGACGGACGTGTACAGAGCTGGTAGTGGCAGCGACCTGTCAATCAAATTAAGCCTTTACTTTATTGTTTATTTTACTGAAACATGTATGAAACAAGCATTATGCAGTATTGACGAAGACATGCAACTATTGATTAAGACCATGAACTCATGTTTACAATGTTTGAGGAGGTAATAAATCATTCTCTCTATTCTATACAATTCACACTGCAAACTAGGCTACTCAGAAGGTTACAGTGTTCACCTGACGGGAACCGCCGGGTTATCAGCTGTAAGAGCCGTATGCGAGCAGCTCAGAGGGGCAGCTGTGAGCCAACCCTTGGAAACACTAACATTTAGCGCTGATGTGTCTTTACATCGACAATAATAAAGATCATTGTTTGTCAGCTGAGGGAGATTTACAATCTTTGTAAATCTAAGAGTTGCAGTATACTCAAGAAACAGTGAAAAAACTCTCTTTAGAATAAACAGTTAGCGTCATGGCACAGCTGCAGGACTTCTAATTAAAGCCATTAAAATGTGCTTCTGCCTGAAGTCTGGGCGAAGGGTTCTGACACGGGAAACCTTTTGCACAGCTTTGCCTGAAGCTGACCACCTGGCTGGCATTTAGCATAACTTGTCAATCCTTTCACTCGTCTGCGTGTGCATGTGTGTGTGTATGTGTGTGTGTGTGTGTTCGTACCAAATACTGAATTTAAAAGTAATCTGTGTGTCACTGTGACTTTCCAAGTTGGTGTAGCAATTATTTATAAATTACCAAATGATTCATCTGCTATGTGTATGTATCTTTGTGCTGATTTTTAGTGATTCCCCACAGGGAATTGCCACTTCACTCTGCCTTCAATTCCAGTTCTGCAGCTCTGAGTATTTTATGAAACGTAGTTTCAGTTTTGAAACGTGAAACATGGCGTGCTTCCCGTGGTTTACAGAAACCTACAATGCCAAATCTTTTTCTGGCAACTTCGTTTGAATTATGACGTGTTCCGGCTGAGCTACATTTCTTTCAGACACAACCATGTCTTGCTTTCATTTTGTGTAAATGATCAATATCCTACTATGAACGTCCCCAATATCTGGCCCTTCCAGCAAACAGCAGGCACGCTTTTTGAGGTTGTCAGGCCTGTAAAACACAAACCTCATTGTATCCATGAAAAACTAAGAAAGAGAACATGTGTTTGTTTAGGTTAGAGGGCTTGGTTCAGAATGGAGGTGTTACATCTCTACACACTGAAAGGAGACGCCACGCTGCCGTGTCTATAAACTGCCATGTCTCAGCTAGGATAAGCCTGTATCTACCTCACCTGATCGCGGCAGCCTGATTCTTTGCTGCCTGCTGGTTGATCCACATTAGGCCTTTGTCTTCAACAGCTAAATCAGGCCATATTTGGCCAAAATAAAACAGGGCAAAGCTTGCTCCCATTGGCCGCATGGAGTCAGAACACGGCTAAGTGAGGCCTCGCTCTCACGGCTTCCTTTTGAGGGTCAATGTTCGTCATCTGTGTGTGTCCTATGTTAACATTTAAAGATATATGTTGCCTGTGTATTTTAAACTGTGGCCATAATTTGGGACAAAATAGGTTGTTACAAAAGACAATGGAAAACAATTCATGTCAGTATCTGTGCAGTACTCTGCAGCATCCCAGAATCCCACCAGAATAGGTAGCAGTGACTCCGATGGGACTGCATCTCTCCCTACTATCTGAGCAAAGAACAAAAGTGTGCACTATTCACCCCTCCACTTTTACAATTAGTTTGGCCGTTACTTGATTTCTTGATGGTGAAGCGAGAGGGGAGAAATGCAACGAGGTACAAGGCCAGATTCAAGGGCATTGTGCTTAGCGTTTGGATCTGCACAGGCCGCAACGATCCCACCCTGCCGCCCGACCCACCCTCACTTCCACACGCATCCTGTGAAATAGCCTCATTAAACTGCCTCAACACGCAGCACAGAAAATCCACGCCCCGATGCTACAGTAGGAATGCCTCCAGCTGGGTTTGCCGACTACCCCTGTTCCTGTCCTCAGCTCAACTCGCTGAGCTAATGGAGCGATCCGGTCGGGAGATAAAGTGGTTTAAGTGTCCTTGTTAACCCACTAGGAGGGAAGGAAACGGGGGGTTGTTAAGCCTCTCTCCTTTGTGCACCCGGAAGTGGGCGACAGAAGTCAAATCCCAGAGGGGCGGGGGGGGCGGAGCAATGATTAAAGCTCGCTGAGGGAAATTCAATTCAATTCATTTTATTTTGTATAGCCCAAAATCGCAAATTACAAATTTGCCTCGGAGGGCTTTACAGTCTGTACACATGCAACATCCTCCGTCCCAAGACCCTCACATCGGCACAGGAAAAACTCCCCAAAAAATGAAAAAATCCTTCCAGGGAAAAAAGGGAAGAAACCTTAGGGAGAACGTCAGCGGAGGGATCCCTCTCCCGGGATGGACAGACTGTAATGGATGATATGTGTACAGAATGACTCATACAGATGTAGAATACATTCAGTTTCTATAACAGAAATTATTCAAAGAATTCCAAGTAGCCGGCCAGATGTACGACAGGACCACTGCAGGGGCCACCACCATCAGATCGAACCACCATCCACAGAAGACTGTGGGGAGGGAAAGCAAAGATTTTAGGAAAGGGTAATAGTGATATGAATCATATTTACCCATCAATTTTCTCTTTCATAGTCAGAATTTTATCATTGAAGAAGTTCATAAAGTCGTTACTGCTGAGGTCGAGAGGAATACACAGCTCAACAGAGCTGTGACTCTCTGTCAGCCTAGCCACAGTGCTGAAGAGAAACCTGGAGTTTTTTTTCTCTATTAGTGATGAGTAGTAAGATCCTCTTGCGCTCCGGAGAGCCTTCTTATATGTTTTAAGGCTGTCTTGCCAGACTAGCCTAGATCCTTCTGATTTGGTGGAACGCCATAGTCGTTGAAGCTTCCGCACAGTTTGCTTTAAGTTGCGGGTTTGAGGGTTATACCAAGGTGCAATAGCGTCCAGCGTCGCTGTCAGAGAGCCTGAAGCAGTATCGAGAAGATTATCGATTTGGGACGGACTGAAGTTTTCATAGGAGTCGTCCGGTATCTTGAAACAGGACACTGAAGGAATCACTTCTTTAAATGAAGCTACAGCGGTATCCGATAGGCATCGACTGTAGAAACTTTTGGCAGGAGGAGGTTCCGGTAGTAGAAATTCGAAGGTTATCAGACAATGGTCCGACAAAAGAGGATTCTGTGGAAAGAGTGTTAAATGTTCTATCTCAATACCATACACAAGAACCAAGGTGAGTGTGTGGTTAAAGCAATGAGTTGGTTTATTTACCCTCTGACAAAAACCAACTGAATATAATAATGAAAGAAATGAGGTACCAAGGCTGTCGTTATCGACATCCACGTGAATGTTGAAATCACCCACTATAATTACCTTCTCCGTTTTAAGGACCAAACTCGCACCATGTTGCACAATTATAGGTTTGCGTATAGAACCCCCCCGAAGGGGGCACCCGACCAAATACACATGAGTATTTCATAAGAAATCTAAAGATGTTTGGTTTTTACCTTTGAAGCCCAGAAAAACTGCAAAGAACACGATGGTAAGTAAGGACATTATTGCGTCCTTGCTTCTCTTGGTTGTGCGACAAGTTTTTCAGCGCGAGGGGGTTGATTCATGTTTGTTGGCAGTGGGATACCTCTCAATGATATTCATTTGCCTAAGGGTTTGTTTCATAATCCTGTTTACTTGTGCTCCCCTCTCAGCCCATCTTTCTCTCACTAACGTGACTCATAGTTGTATTTGTTGCCGTATTACTCTCCCTCTGCCTCTCTCTGTGCGGCTGTCCCAACACTGTCACAGCCACTTTGTCTAGCCGGCCATGGAAGTGAAATGTGCTTATTTATACAGTTGCGTTACTTTCCCTTTGATACGCCCTCAGACCAAGTCCGTGAGGGTCATAGTTCCTTATAACATCGGATTTATTCCTGCTCGCTCCACATTAGTTCTCTGCTGTTTATTCATGGTCCACTTCCCAAAATCTGCCAAAACAATGTTCATGTGGAGGACTGAGAAGAGGTTACGGACTCCATTAGAGGCTCTTACGTCATTGGTTGTCATCATTTAATCAGAGTATATTTACATGCTACTTGGCAAAGAGAGTCTAGGAGACGCCTCGCCTGCGTCTTTCAAGTATACTTTATTAATCCCCTTGGTGAAATTCTTCTCCCCGGGGAGCAGTTAGGCTTTTGGTGCCTTGCTCACAGACACCGGAGATGTAGCAATCAGGGTTTAAACTATCAACCCCCCTCTACTCCATCCGCCACAGTCACGACTAAGAGCAAATGTGGAGAGCTGCAACCGCACAGCGGAGGTGCTCGGCCGCACAGCGCTGCCACGTGGTCCGCTCTCTAATTGGAGTGGATAATGCAGACAGAAGTAGGAGCGAGCTGAGCCTCTTGCTGTATGTTGTGGATTCATTGGGGCTGGAACAGCGACTTGGAGCAGTGTCCTTGGATGCTCATTAAATAGCAGTAAATTATTGATGGCTGGCTGTTCTTGCTTAAGAACTATCTTGAGTATTAAAGTAGTAGAACTAATCACCCCATAAAATAGCTACTGTGGCATTTACCAGGAATGGCTTGACAAATTCTACTTTTCGAGGTGCATTATGGGAACTCTATAGTGTCAATTTTTGGGGAATTCAAAACACTGAAAAACAAGATGCCCTTCTCTGTATTGATTTATTATTATTGACTTATTATTTCTGGACCTGCCAGGTCATGGCTGCAGGGTCGACAGTGTTGGTTAGACTGTGGAATGGTTGTTGCACAAAAATCTAAACTATCGTATGCACTTGTGCCGTGCCCGGGTGCCACGGCGGATCCTCCAACGTAGCTCCTCACAATCCATCCGACCGCCCAGACCAGGGGTGTCAAACTCATTTCAGGTTGGGGGCCAGATACTGCCGACAGGGGGCAAAATGAAGCAAATTTGCATACGTGGGGACCTTTCGGTAATTCTCACTATAGCAAAGTCTTACATCAACTTACAAGCCTATCTCTGACGTCTTGCAAAAAAAATCGTTAAACGCATTCAGTTGGTGCCGTGGTTCTTGCGAGTGAATATTATTTGAGGACCGTAATTCAGTAAATGAACACCATGATGTATTGTAAAATAATTTTAAAAAGCAATTGAAAGCCGCAGGGTGGAGTCAAACCCAGGACCTTCTTGTTGTGAGGCAATAGTACAAACCACATAAATGAGCACTTATTTCTCCCAGGGTGCCGTGGTGGTGGTTAGCACTATTAGCCTCACGGTAGCCCTTCTGTTTTCTCATGTTCTCCCTGTGTCTGTGTGGAGATGCGTGGGGATTAGGTTAAGTGGTTACTCTAAATTGCCCTTAAATGTGTGAATTGTTGTCTCTGTAGGAAGTAAACGCGACTGTGAAGATGACTGACTGAGTCGCCACCGGTTGGCGGCTGCTGTGTAGAGAAAGCAGGAATAATGGGGCTGCATTTATGATCTTTTTGGAGTAATTACCAGGTGCCCAGCTAAATGGGTTTAATATTTAGGGAGTAATGTTTCTCACAACCGGAATTACAAAATACCATTTGTCAGCTTCATTAATTTGCTCAAAAGAATGAAGGCAAAGGCTCCCACGCCAGCAGAGCTGCACATCCTGAGTGCTCATCTGTGCACATCACACAAATTAATGTCATATATATTTTCCCTTAAGTGAAATGGGAGTGATACATTAAGAACATTAGGCAGTTCTTTGCAAGATAAATTGTGAACAATTAATACATATACAGTAGATTACGAGTTAAATCAAAGAACAAAACAACAGCGTAGCATTTCACTGACTAGGGATAAAAAGTGTAACAGCTTTCGTATGAAGTGGTGACAATATGGTGATGGCCTTCTCCTTTCACATACTCAGACATTGTAAGCGTTGGGATACAACGAGTTGTGGATCGCTCCAGAGGCATGCAGTGAGGCCTTCAAACTGTTTTTCTCTCTTCAATTGCCTTGGTACTTGAGGCCACTGTCCCTAAACTTATCTAAGGCTTCGAAAGATTGAATAATAGTGTACAGCTTTCAAAGAACGCAGATAAGGATTAAAACATTTGGATCCTCTACGTTGTGTTACCCACGTGCAGGTCAGCTCAAACATGCAGTATGTGTCTGCGTCTGCAGATCCGTTCTGCATGGAAAGGATGAAGAAGTTGTCTAGACTTAATTTGACCCTTTCTCCTCCCCAATGTCCCCTCACTTCCTCTCAGTGGCTGCTTTCCAGTCATAAAGGAGTTTATGGCGGGACGGAAAGGAGGATCTTTTCATGTCAACTGACGCCGATGGAGGTCGACAGCAGCAATGTCATTAATTCCCAATGAAGTCAGGTTGCAGCCAGGCTCTTTTCAGTGGATACAGTAACTCACTTAGGTGTTAACCTTTGTCGTCCCCTCAGGATCTCCTGCTTAAGCTTCTACCAGGGTTTCATTACACGGGCACATGACGCTACAAGCAGGTTTTTTTCATTGCGAGAGCAGGACCTGCAGACTTTACAATGTTGCGGCGCCAACTCAGCGATTCTCCCCCGAGATATAAGGTGTTTAAACTGACTGGTGTAGTGAGATTCAGGCGCCGTAGCCTCACCCCCCCGCCTCCCACGAGGCGACTGTAAACAAGCCTTCGGCATCACACTATCCAACACAGGTTTCCTGACAGAGAAGCAGACAGCAGCCTGACAGGCGGCGCTCTCTACTGGGAAAAGAGCTGGGAAGTACACCACCTACAGCATGCCTTCAGAAGGATGAGAGGCGTCTATCCACACACGCATGGTATCCGCACACAGAGCGATGAAGCCAGGCCTCTTGCGGTTTGAAGATGCAACAGAAAACAGAAGACTCCTTTGATCCAATTTATCTAACATTCCTGTTTTGAAGAGCGTATCTCTCGCATGTTTGCAGAGGAGACTGCGTCAAAAGTGTCAAGTCTCCATATTCCCATAGAATTTGTGTGGCTACGAGGTAACAGTGTCTGTGTGTGTGTGTGTGTGTGTGTGTGTATGTGTGTGTGTGTGTGTGTGTGAAAAAAGCCCATGGCCACAGCAGAATTGCTTCAAATCGGCATTAAAAAGGGATTCTTCTTAACCCAAGTTCAACCTGTCAAAAATTTCTGCTTTTGAGAGGCAGTGCTGTAAGACTTAGTATTTTGACTTGATCCATCATCTCAGTCACTCACACACTTATAAAGAATTAATTCACTTCCTGCAACCCTACGTTCCCTCAACATCCTCCATGGATTCTAACAATATCCCATAACAGACATATGAAAAGAACAAACAAACAGATCCTTCCAGAATGGTTAGATCCCCTTATACGGTAAAATGTCCTTATTACAATCCCGTAATGTGTTACACATTGCATAGCGCCTTCACAAAGACGGTAGTTCCTTATAACTGTCAACTGGGACGTTACACTTTATCAAAACATTGCACTTTGAACTTTGACCCTCTCGCTCACATATCTACTGCAAAATGGGAGACATGCAGCCGGAAATCCTATATTTTTTGCATATTTTATTTGACATACCATGTATTGGGTCACTTGCAAGTCTTTTTCTGGCGTACTTAATCGTTATTTTGTTTAAGTATTTGATGAGTTTCCCGAAGCTCACGGTGGCCGAGCACCTTCCCAAGAGACTTTATATTGGTTTGTCAGTCATTTGATCATTAATGACTGTTGAGTACAGATTATCCCCATGTGTATCAGTGGAAGACACCTGCTAGTATTTGTGGGACCAGGTCGGATGAAATGCAGCATCATGCTAGCTCTGCTCTTTGATGATCAGCATTCAGATATCGCAAAAAGAACTAAATGACAGCTATTTCCTTTGGTTTCCCAATGTGTGCAGAGCCACAGCTGCAGCAGTATGCTGGATAGTATATGGGAGGTTAATGTGTGATATGATGTCTGGTTCCGTTTTGTTCTTCTGATGCAGTTTTCACTTTATTAAAAAGTATTTTATTGTACTTTTTATACCACCATGATTGTTGGCTATACTTACCAGTACAATAGCAGACTCCATCACTGCCATAGAGTCATTTGTGTTCATTTGGGGCAAAAATCCCACACTTACACGCAGATTTAAAAAAGAACACTAAATGCTTTAAGTCATGGTTTTGCCCATGAGGAAGGTAAGTTCCAAATTCTGGTTTCATTTTGCAACCCTTTTAGGCTTCAGCGTCTTCCTTAAGAGAGGCTTCCCTGTGGTTGTTAGGATGAGAGAGGGGGGGCATAAAAACAAAAGAAACACTGCTACTGTAAAAACACTGACATCATCCTCAGCTGACATCCCTCCTGCTAAGCTGTGTACTTCAACGCCTGCTTGTACCTGCAGGGCGTCTGTTAGTTTTCATCATCAAACACATAAATAAATCTACTAACTATTCCACTGAGTGCAGTTTTCAAGTTTCATTCACTCATGTCAGAGGCAGCGAACACTTTATCACCGCTGCTCAAGGAATGTTGGAAGAGGGTATTTTGGACTGTTAAACTGTAAAGTTTGTGTGAGTGCTCTAAAATACAAATAACACTAATGTGAAGCCAGCAGAGTAAGAAATGTGTTTCAGCCTTTGACAGATATTCTTTTTGAAATAGTACAAATACATAAATATTACAATACTTTCATCAGAAGCATTGTGGTACCTATTAGCAATGGATAGTGACTTGACATTTATGTGAATGAAATTGGAGGTGAAGAAGCATTTGAGTTAACAGTGTAACTTTCCCTCGGCTAATAGGAGGGAATATTGACTGTATTAAATGGACTACTTCATTATTTCCTCGCCTTGATGTTTCACATGAGCAGAGAATTGTCGGGCCGCGCTGCAATACGCTGCAGACGAAGGGAAAAAGGTGCATGGGATTTGACTTTCAAAAGGGGGAGAAATAATGGTGTTTTGTGTTTGTTTTCACGTGTGTCGTCCCTGATCCCATTGAGTAATTTTAGAACCTCTCTTTTCCCAAAAGATTTAACGGGGATAGTAGGCGGCTGTTTGCTCCAGTTTGCCTTGAGTTGCCACAGTAACTCCAGGATGGTAGAGCACAGGTATAATCACACGGGTTGAGATTGAATGTTTAGTATATTGGTTTATATTACTTTATATTACCATTTTAATAAACTATTATATTGGGGAAGTGAGTATTTTAGCTACAGCATAAATCGTACGCATATTTTCTAACTTCCAATTCCAAAAAGTCTGTCTGAGGGATGCAGCAATCTAGAAATTGATTGCTTACAGGACTTTACAACACAGCGTCATGGCCTTACATCACAAGGTGCTGCACAGTGACAGTTTGGCAATAGTCTTTTCATTGGATCTAAAAGGCAGAACTTGGAATGATCTCTTCCTGGTGGTCAGGGAAGCGAACTCTGTTTCGGCCTTCAGCACCGTCTGGCACAGGAACGCGTCGGTCTCTTCACTGTCCCCGCACTGACGTAAAGTCCGGCCCCTGATGGTCCTACGTCTGATCTGCCTGTGAGCGTACGAGTCGTGATCTCCGCAGTCACTCGCCTTGTCTGTCCTCCGCTGGGTTACCGTGTGTGTGGACGCTGCCTCCTACTTAGCAGTTGCTGTGAATGCTTGCTGTGGTTCTTTGTGCGCGGAATACCTCCTCTTGGCGGTGACAATCAGGATAATGTCCCATCTGTCATATGCAAAGCGAACGTGACTGGAAAAAACACTTTTTCTGCCTTGTGCTTTAAGTTTTTTTCTTTTCTTTAAAGGGATTGTTCAGGTGTTTTGAAGTGGGCTTGTATGAGATACTTTTTCTCCTGGATGGTAAAGTAGTAATGTACTTGGCCACATGATGATGATGATGACTTCTTTTGCTACACATGTGTAGGTCCACTCCACCAGGCTTCTTACTAATAAAACTAATAATAACATTTGCTGCATGATTACACTGCTCATCCTGCCTGACCTATTGAGTCTATAAACAGTTCTTAAGTAAATCCATAAATACTATGAATTTATGTGAATCCCTTGCAAGTCTTTATAATGCTGTGACTTTATAGATATATACACATATATGGTAATTATAGTTAATGTTATATAGCTTTTGGCACATGACAACGCAGACGCTATGCGTTTCCCCTGGATGATGTACTTGGCCGTATTTTAAGCTGGATGAGGTTATCGAACAATGGGACTGTTTTAGTCTCAACATAATGACTTGATCCTGAGTCATGCGTAAACAATCAGCACTTGTAATGCTTTGTTTCAAACAAATTAGCATCAGTGTGAGAAGGAGCCTGGACTTAAAATAATGAACAACAATAAAAAAAACCTCTGGTATCTCTCGCCCTGAACTGCAAGAAAGGACATTCAAAATGTGTTTAGCGAAATCCCCCACCACATGTGACCTATTTTATTGCGTTTTATACACACTGATATGCAAAAGAGTTATAAACTCTGCATATAATATAATGAAGCTCTTCATATTATCACCGTAGATGATACAAAAACACATTAACGGGTGATCTCTGAGAGAGCTTGTAGTGGCATCTCATTTCCATATACAGCGACGGTCCCTCCTCCCCCTTGACAACGCTGCCCAAAACAGCCTATTTGGATGCAATCTGCCATGCATGTCACAAAAACCCCATGAATGGGCCTGCAGCCACACAACAGTGTTCTTTATTCTGACACCTCGCTCGTCCTTTTGGCCAGGCAGTCATGTGTTTGATGTTATTTGCAAATTTCCAAAGGTGCTCAGTGATGACTACAGCAGACGCAGGCGGGTTAATGTGGCAGGCGACGTCACATTGAAGAAAGAAAATACTCTGACTGGTAATATCATGCCTTTTAAAAACAATCAATGATGACCTCGCTGTGTGCTGGTCATCTTTTATTTTTGCTAATAATGCTTTCCCTGACAGAGAGAGGCTGTTCTGTTGACGGCATAACACAGATACCTTGATTTTTGGAGCAAGAGAGAGAAAGAGAGAGAGAGAGAGAGAGAGAGAGAGAGAGAGACAAACGTTTTTTAAATAGAAACAATATTCTGTCAATTTGACACATTTGGAAAGTCTGACAAACGACAGCGTTGGCAGCAGATCAGAGGATTTCTCAGCCAAAGATAGACAATCGCATTACGCCGAACAGCCGAGAGATATTTTGGAAGACATCTACATGGAAATATTATTTGTCTCCCCACTGTGCCCTTTATGGGTCAGAGTTAATTTCTCCGCAGAGGGGAGTTTGCCAACCTTTTGGGCCTTTTAACACTGGTCTCTGTTGGCCAGTATCTGTGGGCTGACACCTCACTGCTGCAGTAAATATAGTGCAGTATTTATGACGAAACATACTGGTCAATAAGGTTTGTCCTGCTGCAGCGTCGGGGACGACACTATCCTACGTGGGCCTGGAGGGGGCATGCAGGCCACGTGAGCGATCCGAGCTGCACCAGGCTCTCCCCTGTTGTGGACATTGAATCGATGTATCATTGTATCCAGAGTGACAATTTTGCACAATAAGTGCAAACAGAAAACAAGTCAACATGTGGGCACCAAAAAGACACCAATGCACTGCTGAACAAAATAAATAAATAAAATACTGCTGAGGGAAGTGGATTTTTAAGTGCCTCCCTAAGTGCAGAAGAATGTTTAAATGTAGCCTGAGGATGTGTCTATATAATCACATATGCTATCACGGGCAGCATACTGTCTGGAGCTCTGACATTACCAATCCCATTTTAAGAAGGGAAGGAGGGCAAAGGCATCGGGCAAAGTCTCGATGTTTCACATGCTGCTGTGGTCGTAAGCAGAATGCACTATGGGCTGTCGGGTTAAGAAATCAATAAGCACCAATCCGTTGCAACAAGAAGTGATGCAGTATCGAAGCTGGTTTTCCCCCTGCACACCTCAGGACCGCTGAAGGGTTCAGTGACTCGCTCTAAGGCACATGAATATGTGTACACACAATGAGCCGGCAACCACATTAAGTGACAACCGGAACTAAAATGACGCCGCTGCCAACTAAACTATAGTTAACATGTCTCGGTTGTGAGCAAACACGGTTCAGCCATCTACTGTGTATGTGCAAACATTTAATCCTCGACAGATGGTCATTATACTAAATAATTACTATAATTAATTGTTGTTTTATAATTACTAATGTAGAATTAAATGATTATATAACACTTTAAACAATATCACATAGAATTCATTCATTTATTTTATAAATATATATAATATATATATATATATATATAAACGAGCCTCACTAAAAACTATCACTGTTAGACACAACCAACCAAGTTACTGTTCAATGTTCATCAAATTCAATATAGTCTTCCAGAATCCTCAAAAAGGCAACTGCAGCTTAAGGGATTTTCATATTATTCAGCCACTTAAGTTGCTGTTTGAATCAAGATAATATTCCCATAACTCATACTTTGTTCCCCACGAGGCCCCGGAAATGACGCTGCAATCAAATAACAATAACTTTTTGGAACTAGCTGGAGGACTCCCTTGCTAGACAGGAAATGCGCTTTCCACTGGAACTGAGGGCAAAGTGATAATTACGATGAGTCAGAGCTCGTTGGAAAAGTTGCAAATAAGGTTTAATTTCCTCTGTTGCATCTAACAGGCTGACGTTACCGCGCCGATCTAATTACCACCGGCACAATTAGGCCTCAACGTTAGCGAAGGCTCCTCTCTTCATATTTGGCTTTCTGTAATTGCATCCTCTTCGTTGGCTCTGTTTGCCATTTATTTGCCGGATGCTTCCCATCTCTGTGGCCATGGGAGACGTGTATGTGAATGAACGCGACCACGGAGTCATTGTCGGGTTCCGTTCATTAGTTCCTTAATGATTTCCCAATCATCGCCACTCTGTTGTTTTACAACACTCAAGGCCATCGTGGCAGGATATTAGCATGGTGATGACGGAAAAAAGTTGGATCCTTCCTTTGGTGAAGCAGGAGCTGAATTGCGTGAAGAAAGAGAAAAGACAGAAAGGAAAAGGCCATTTGCATGTATGAAGCTCGGGGTTTTCACCACCTTGCGCGGAGGAACGCTTGAAATAAGAGCATCTCATGCACGTAGCGCCGACCTGCCACCCGCCGGCTGGCTGTGACACAGCGTCGGTCCAAACGGCCTCAGACGCGTCCGTCAGGCGGTATACGTGAGGAGAGCGACCAATTCCTCCGTCCTGCCGGCGTTCCCGATGCTTCAGCAGGCCTGTGTGCCTTCAGCTGTCGCTCTCTAAGAGCAGAAGCGGGGGAGCAAAGCTGGACCAATCAGTGCAGATAATGCGCTTAAATGAGCCGAGTTGGCTGTGAAAGCCGACCACTTGGCTTTCAGCTCCTCACTTCAAAGCCCCCAAATTTGCCTGACTCTCCTTATTAGCTCTGGAGTGTATACTACAAACACTGCTTTCTGTGATTAATCAATCGCATAATGAAAGTCTTGATGCAGTCTTGTGCCTTGGCGTCGCCTGAAGCTGGTTTCTAGTAGGTGCAGGTAAAAAAAAAAAAAACCTCAACCTCTCTGCAAAATGCATTGATGCTTTTTCCTTTGGTCTGGACTCAGTGTTTAGCAGACTTGCATTGACTGAAAAAATTGTTAAACTTGAGCTTAAAACATGGTGTAGTTAATATTACAATCAATCAAATTACAACATGTACTTGTTCCTCGTGAGAGCAGTTCTTCAATGTGTCCATTCATCCATTTCGTTCCGCTCATAGGCGATCATGGCAGCACTAAATGACCAAATGATCATTTCTTTTCCATATAACGCCATCTAATGCTGTCTGAAGGTGTGTCATTTGTGTCTCGTGTAGGATTCTTAACACTGTTCCTCCGACTGTGTTCTTGGCGCGAGAGAAACATTGACACCTTGTCACGAGGATAATTACAATAAGAAGCAAAAAACGGGAAAAGTCCATTCAGCTATAAAGCTTCCCGGACGCATCTGCGAATCAGCAGCTGGAGACGAGGGCAGATGGCGCTCGTGAAGCACATTTCAATTTTTTTTTACATTTGTCGGGTTTCCACAACTGCCGTTTGAGATGAATACCAATAAGGGCTCCAGTGCTCCTAAGACTGCAGGATGTGTAAACAGGCCGCTGCTTGCCAGAACATAATACGTCAGTGTGTTACAGCTTGTTGTGCCAAAGAATCACTTGAGATTAGAAATCAGTTCCTTGCTCCTGGTCGTTGCTTAAACGCTTCCCAAAATATTTGAGTAACGTCGACAGAATCCTCCATCGCCCTCTGGCTTTCACAAGCGTAACAAACTGCCTCATCATTTTCACTATACTTTATTTGGTATTATTTTATCCCTGGCTGAAAATAGAACCATGAACCATCTTCACGGTGCCAGGATTTGGCAACGTGAGCTACACAAAGAGGTGTAGTGGATCTAATAAAGTATGGATTAGATGAAGAGCTAATGGAGCCCTGTGGCCTCAGCCAGTGGGTGACGAGGACACTCAAGAGCCACAAACAGCGCTAACTGGATGTTTGACTGCGACACTTGTGGTTTGGAGGTGGAGTAGTGGCCCACTGTGTGAATAAGGGTGTGTGTGTGTGTGTGTGTATTTGTGCTACGGTTGATGAAAATCTCTTTTTAATAGTTGGCAAAGACATTCATCCCTGTGAGTTGGTTCCCTGAGGCCACAAAGTAACTTTGAATGTATTTTCATGCGAGAGCTGTTTTACTTTTTGCAATGTTTTTGAAGGGACATGAAGTATTGAGTGACTTCAGTTTGTGAGTGTACATTTAACTCACTGCTTTTATCATCTTACTGGGATTGACAGGTCGCTGCCAAAGCCCTATACGGCGTCATTCCACACATGGTGGATGTTTCTATGGACATTTTTGTAACACACTTTTGACCAGCCGTGAGTTCAAAAACACTACGCCTCGGTGTGTCTTTTTGTTGCTATAACGTTTGTTAACTGGATCAGTCTGACCTCAACTAAAAAATAAAGAGTGCAAACTGCTCCCTTCTCTTAATGATTGTTTGTCTTTTTTATGTGCAGCACCAAAGGGGATTCCCTACCAGAATACAGCAACCTATTGAGTTTGCATTAAGGATGTCATTTAAAATGTAAATAGGGATCACTGCTCAGATTACACAGCTGTGGGAATGAATTAAAGATGAGTTTTAGAGCTTGTGCAGGAGGCCGTGGATTTTAATACAATTACAATGGTTTCATTTCCAACCTTTCTGCAGTTCCCGCCGCAAGTTGCATTACTTTGTGTCGGCATAATGAGGAATTACCAAAGAAACCGGTCTGAAGGTGTCATTTTTAACCGTTACTGTCCAAGTTTCCCTTTCAGACACAGCAGACAGCACCGAGAGGGAAAGACCGCGTTTCTACCGCCGGCAGTGTGAGCATGTGCCCCGGGACGCGTCTGGTCCCGGCTGGTAAATGGCTTCAAGTCGTCTGAAAAACGAAGGGGGAAGAAATAACAGCAACACAGAGCGTGTTATTACATTTTTCGTTCGGGACCGACACACAATGCTGACAGAGACAGGACCGGTTTTTGCCCGGAGCCATCGGGCAGACTCATAAATAACCATATAAATAACTGGAGTCAGGGAGCTACAGCTGCAGCGCCCCAACCACAAGCACACACGCACGCACGCACACACACACACACCCCGGGGATGGAAAAAAAACTTAAATCGTTGCGGTTAATCCTGTCAGAGCCATTTAGGATAAGCACATTATATTTCATTTCAATACGTGAAAAGCAATGTCACACTGCTGTCGCATCTGCGCATCTGCTTCAGCTCGTGTTGAATTCAGCTGTATTAATCCCTGTGGAGGAAATTGATTAAAAGGCAAGAAGACTGCCTCAGACAACAAGATAAGGGACGTAAAAACTGAGTCATGGTGGGAGAGCAAGCGCATTGTACAAAACTAACTTTGTGTGAAGACCAGTGTGAAGTCTTCATTGTGTGGCTCCTTTACCAAGGCCAGCAAGTTGCTTAGAATAGTGGGTTGGAGTTAGCCTGGGTTTTCCCAGGCTGCCTTGCGCGCGCAATTTAATTCGCGCTGCAAGGCAGCCTGGATACCGTGGAGCAAATTTTTGCCTGAGATAGGGGACCAATCACAGAGCGGGGAGGGTGCAGCAAGACGATGACGTTGAATATGCGACACACCGAAGCAGTTTGTTTACATTCAACATGGCAGCCGAAGCGAAGATAGCTTTTGACGCAGCCTTAGATAGTGTTTTAAGTAGCTTGCAACGCAAGTTTACTTTGAAAGAAGAGCAACTTTTGGCGTTGAAACATTTCGTGACCAAGAAGGATGTTTTATCCTGCTACCAACAGGCTTAACTAGCCCCGTTAGTGGCTAAGCAATGGGGCTTAGCGAGACCCCAGTCGATTGGCTATGAGCTAGGAACAGGCGCATTTGACAGACATTCGTAGCGCCCAATAAACGGCTCTGGGAAATCGTAAACCACGCCTCCAATACGAGGAAATGAACATGTGGTTTCCAGACCCCGTCTCAGAGATCAAGGTATGACGTTAGCCAGGCTAGGTTGGAGTCATGCTGAGGCAGATACAGATAGTTCACTGTGTGTGTGTGTGTGTGTGTGTGTGTGTGTGTGTGTGTGTGTGAGCCGTGTTTAAACAATATATTAGGTACTCAAACTATCCACCTGGTTACACATGTCCTCCGCGATGAAATAATAATAATGACTGGAAAGGCTGAAATTGGCCCGTGATGTTTTCCTCCTGTTCCTTATTTTTACAGTCGCAGGTGAGTGGAAATACGCTCAAATTATATTTGTCACCACGTCGCAGAGGCGACATGTGCAATTGTACACATCGTTTAAACCCACATTTTATCTGAAGCTGTCTAGTCCCCACGTTGCCATTGATATGCATGAGCATGCAAATGTACTTCATTTAGACCAAACTGGAAAATCTGCATTGAACTACCTTTGAATACAATGTGATGAACAAGAGGAAAAAGGGAAAGATGTCAAGTTTGGCTAATTTTACAGACCCTCCAAAATGTGTAGATTAAGTCATTGTAATCACGATTTAAGCAAATCAAATTTTAAACGGCTTTAGTTAAAGACGCCTGTAAATGATCAATGTTTAACTGTGCATGTCTTTTTTCCTGACTGTAAAACTGTATACTCCTCCGCGCTTGACAGTTGTGCCGCCCACCAGTGTGCAGATTTAACATACAAATTAACTGCTTTTCTACATAGGTCACAGAGCTCAACCAGCATCGTGACATCAACCAGCATTCTCATACACAAGAGAGACAGAGAGGGGTGAAAACATGGTAAAAGAGGTTTCCAACAAAGATTGTCACGATCTATGATTAGTTTATTTCCACTATGCATCACTTATAGCCACTGGGCTTCGATAGGTTCCTTTACATCGTGTCCATCAAAAGATTCTGATGGAAGCGTTAAGGAAACGGTGAGTTATTTATTTCAGTCCTTGCACTTGAATTCAGTGTTTGTTAGAGGCTGGCACATTTTCCGCAATTCCTGTTTGCTGTCCAATTTTAGTTCTTGAGTCATTAAAGGAAACAACATTTAGCCCTGTCAGAAGCCAGTGTTGGTTTGTCTGTTCTGTTGTACAGGATCTGCACCATGTGGTTTTGTCTCAAATAGTTTGGCCAACAGGGTGTTGACAAAACCTCCCCTAAGACGGGCCACAGACACAGGGGAGTAGCAGGCTTTTCAAAAGTGTGGGGGATGGATGTGTTTTGTTTATTAACAATAAAACGATTAATACAATGACAGAAGCATACAAAAGGTATAACATACAATATATAAAAAGCTTCCCATTCAAATGATACTAGAAGATGTGAGATGTGGGTTTTTGTTTGTGTGGTTTTTTTATGAACTTTTGACTTGTAGAAAAGATGGTGTGACCGGATGAGACCATATAAGGCAGACAATGTGAATTGTGGAAGGGAGAGCACAGGAAAAATGAAGATAAAATATTATCTGAGATAACGCACCTTTTGGCCAAAGGGAGAGCCAGTTTGAACCCATTTTCAGGGCAAGGCCGAAGGCTGCGTGAAGGAGTACCAGGCACTCATTGTTTGGGGAAGGCAGAATGTTACAGAAGGATGAACTGGGTTGAACCAACGTTCAAGAACAAGAGAGGTTATAAAAAAGAGCAGAGTCAGACAGCGGACGGACTCTGAGAGGGACAGCTTGCGAAGCGTGTTTCAGGTCTCCAGGTATACCTGCGGAGGATTGCTCATGTAGCACTTTATCTCTTCTAAATAAAATGTTAACTTTTATAACTTTAATTGAGTGGCGTATTGGATTCTTCTCATCAACCAACTCGGAGGGATAGGAAAAGGGATCCAAGCAACGAGTATCGCAACACACTTAAAACACACAGAAAATAAGTCAAAACTAGACTTCCTAAAAAATCTTTATGCTTTCAAGTTCACTTACAGGATTTCTCTTGGAAAATGTGCCAATCTTTTCCTGCCTCTTTCTTTTCTGCATCTTAATAATACTGCGTCACAAAAATACAGTGGAAAGCTTGATAGTGGGTCAAACGTGACTGCTACATTTTGCTTACTTGCACCCTAAAAAAAACGCCCACACAAAGCTTTTTTTCTGGTGTTATAAATAATGTAACACTCTTCTTGGTATGCAAACAATGTCATAATTTCTCAATTGTTTCTCCTCAGACACGAATTTAGCTAGCTGGTGAACAATATCCCAATTAGTATTAGTCTGAAAAACGAAATATAAAACAGACATGTCAACAAAACATAAACAAAACATCATCCAAACACATATCAACCTTATTTAAAAACCTCCAAAGCATAAACACTCGTTCAAAGTACCTGTAAAATAACCATAACCACTTAAGCTCCCTCCTCCGTCCTCAGCGCGAGCAGACAGATCAATCTAACCCACGAAGAGAGGCGGGACTTAAGGAAGAAGAGCCAATCATCAGCTGGTGTCACGTTTGAGAGGGAGGGGGAGAGGAGGCAGCCGGCAGCCGCAGCGAGCGCAGACAGAGAGCGAACACAGAGGAGGAGCGACTGTAGTAAGGCGTTTGTGCAAAAACTGCGGAAAAAACTGCGGGTGTTGAACCCTCTTACCCTCTTAAAAGTGTTGGTGTTGAAACACTCACACCCGCCACGACAGACACCCCAGAAAATTCCCTGACATCACAGAGATGGCAAAACCCCAGAGAGGGTATTGATTATTCAGGGGAAGGGAAGGACCAAAATATTCCTTTCACTTCTGAAGAATTCTCCGCGATGGAGAATGAGTTGATCCCTGCGCAGCAGACGCCGAGTTTACACAGAAACATGAACAAAGCGAGTGAGATTAGTAAATGAAATGTACAATGACTTTCCAAAAGGCTTGTTATTGTATAATAGTTATTTTGAGATAACAGTGACTTGATCATTGTTGTTGTGTGTCAGACTCCATTATGAGGACCTGTCTCCCTGTGTATATCTGAAGTGCCCATTCTTGACCAACTTAAACAATAGTTCCTAGTTGCAGGTGATGATACATAACACTTGTGGATTATACATTCCATTTCTGCTAAAACATCCTCCCTAAACCCTCGACCTTTAAATGTATGTTCCTACAAATGGATCATTATTTTGCTACTGCAATCTGCTAATACACAGGCTTCAAATAACACATTATGAACATCAGTCTCAAGTATATAATTGTGTTGATTACAAATTGCAGACCAAGATTAGTAACGCATCTAATTTTGAAACCCACTTTGATTGCATTCCTATCATTAACATAAGTGGAAATAGATTCCGAAGGACTCTGCTGTATATGGGAGTGGGTTGTTATGGCATTAAAGTAATATTAAAGTTGTATCGGACACTTCTCCTGCTGTCTCTCTGACCAATTTGTAGAAAGCAAAAAGTATTTCCTGGAAAAGCAATAATTAGCATGTTAGCCATTAGCATTGGCTGTTGCCATCAGCTGCACGGCGGGAACTACGCACAGCACCTCTTTTATCACATTTAACTGACTAAATGGCAGCATTGCCGGCCGCAGGAGTGTGTCAGAGTCCTCTGTGTGACTCACTGCTCGCTCGGTGGTATTTAGCCCCACTATTGTGGCGATCTCTGTCCGCTCTGCTTCCTCTGCACTCCTGCCGTCTCTCCCTTCACGTGGCTTCATCAATCCTCGCAGTTACAGTCCCCGAGCGGCACAGCATCTCTCGCGACAGACAGAGGCAGCTGTCCCTCCGTCCGCCCAGAACCTGCGATGGATGATTTGTTGATGATTACACGGGGCAGTCGTTTAACTCAGTGGGGCACTTCTGAATGTACTCAGCCAAGATGGACCGGTGGCATCGTGTTGGGGACTAAATGGGCCTTAAAACTTGACCCTCCACGGCTCTGCTGCACTGTGACTCACTGTTCATTTCAGAGCAACAAAATCGCTAAATTGGAGTCACTGACACGGTGTGTGAAGCACACTTTCAGGCTGTAGAAGCATCTTGATGCCAGATCCCTGAAGATGCACAAATGAGTTGGCCTACAGTTTTATATGTTCAGTATGTGTAAAATATAAAGGCCTAATGCGTTTCCATTTTGGACTGTTGTGTTCAAATAATGAAGAAGCAGTGGACGAACAGGAGACATCTGTGAATGAAGTTCAAATTAAGAGTATTTATTAAAGAACGAGCATTACGGTAAAAAGACAACATCTCCAGCCCATCCCGGCCATCTCTTTGTGCCTGTCCCGTTGCTCCCCAGTTTCACTCGCGAACAAAGGGCCCTCCCGACCTTTATGCAGGTCCGCTAGAGTTGTGAAAGTCAGTGTCCACGGGCCTCCCTGGGTGGAGTCTCCAGGTGAAATTTAATGCAGCTTAGATTTCGGTTGATTACACTACATTTAACACAATCATAGCCGTACATTGATATTATCCTATTAATTACAGTTTCAAAATTACAGTGGTGACAATATTTTCTTTACTTATTGATTACATAGTACTAGAATGATGGCAGTGTACTGGTGCACACTAGATGCATTTTATTAATGGTTAATTTGTGAACCCGGTCGTCGAATTTATTTATAATATCCTACAGACAAAGTAAAAAATGAAAAAAAGTGAGCGTTAGGAATTGATAATAGCTTGTATCTTAACACACAGGATTCTTATTTTGCGGATGCAGCTGTTACCACCGGTGATGTAAAAACAACCTACTCTGTCTTCAATTTGTTACCACAGAGTGCCTGAAAGACCTGTTAATCTGCTGCAAACAACAACTAACCACGGTTCAGATGTGTTTTAATAGGCCATTACAATGTGTCAATGTGGCATTTATTTTGGGCTTAAATTTAGTTTTCCTCAGTTCAGCCAAATATGCCATTACAATTTCTGTCAACATCCTGTTAGTAGCCTGTTTGATTGCTGTAGGAAGGAGTCCAAAAACCTACTCAGCATTTTTCCCCTTCCAGGATATTTGGAATGGCTTCTTGTTAACATGCCTATAATAATTTCTGAATTTTTTCCTCTCGATAGTGTGTCGTATTATGTCCAGGAATCCTCTGCAGAAATCCTCACGTTGAAACATGGTCAAAATAAATCTGACTACGTAGTTTAATCAAAATCAAAAGAATGTACATTCTTGACAAATCCAGTGAGGTCACCAGTTGAATCACGTAAAATAATGTTCAATCCAATGGAGACTGTTACAAAAGAGACTGAAAAGGGTATCCGACTACTCGTCTGGGCAACTTCTCCGCCCATATACTGTTTTACCCCTTGTTTTAAAGGTACACTATGCAAACGGGGTTGATTTTCCAGCGACGATTTCCCGCAGAGGCCGGGAAAAAAAGTGCACTGTCGTAAAGACGATCAGCTGTTCTCGCGAGGTCCGCTCAGCCGTGCAGCCTTCTTTCTCTTTTAGCTATCGCCATTCGGAAAAGGCTTGCCCGATGTTCACCCGTGAACGACTCCTCTCTCTGTCCAGAGCCCTTTTGCTCTTTCTTGCCTGCTCCGACATGGGCTTTCGCTGTTTTGTCGCTGGTTCCGCCTTGATAACTGCACAAATATCGCCACTGCGCTACGAGCCTGCCTTTCACTGGGGCGGCGTGTAGCAGTTCTCGCCGTAAAGACACCGACTCTCGCGATGACGAGACTTCTGAGCCTATTTTACGAGAGAATGAATCAGATCTAAGAGCTTTTGTCTGAAGGAATCCGTAAATATGACCACTTAGAAACATTGGCGGACTATAAAGACGCGCGGATGGGCTCCAATTCATGGACGTAGATCTCCACAAACGTCGGTTTTGCCGGTCGAGGGGGCGTTAAAGTTGTGGAGGAAATACGGGACAAATATGTCCGCGAAAAGAGACGAAGAAAAGCAGCAGTGTTGATGCACGGGGCAAAAAAAGTCTCTGATAAATTAATAAACTTCCACTCGCAAAGACGGCACTCTTTAGGTCGTCTTCGACAATAAACGTTACTCCGCCTGGTGTTCAGGCGGTGAATTGCTTTGCAACACACGCAAGCCTTTTTGAACTATGAATTGAAACGAGTCTGTCAACGCAACACGCAAACGCAAAGGAGACGCCGACGCAGAAGCACGCGCCGGCCTTAACTGATTTCCTACCTTAAGATGGGGATTACCTGACTTTAAATTTTAGTTTTAGCTTCTTGTTTTACTCCTGCGCAACACATGTAAATAACTGAAAGGAGAAACGGTTGTATGCTATCGCATTTCTGTTTCACTGTTCATGGTGTATAAAGTTTATCTTTCTAAAAATGTTATTATCAAATGTTTATTCGCCACAGCTAAGAAATCTTCCGGGTAAGACAACAAAAAGGTGTTATTGCTGCATAAACCGATTCACATCCCTCCTCAGGACTTTGGGGTTTGAATAACAAGTGTGTCCCTTGGACCAGATCCCACTAATGGTTGAACTTAATGTGTTAAGTACCTGCATATGCTGTTTATCACGCAGCACTAATTAAAGCTCCAGTCAATTTCCAGATTTAAAGCAGGCCTCCAAACGCCTGGTTTTGTGATAACAGATAAACGAAGCTCACTGTAAATCCTCAAATTATTTATCTGTCTGCCTCCCCGTCACCGTCATTTCAACGCTGTCTGCATGGCACAGTCCTTAGGTACACCTTCATGACGGACAAGAAACATACACTTTAGAGACGGTACGCTGCAGTTTGGCTCTCATGAGGCTTCTCCCCCTTCAATAAAACCGGTTTCATACCAAACTCAGCGGATGCAGCTGCCCCGGCGCTTCGAGCTGGTCGCCATCGCAGCTCCTTCATGTTCTACTTGCTGTTGTTGTGATGCAGACGGTTCCAGGCAGGAAAAAGGCTTATTTTTCTGCTGGTGCTGCTGCTCTACTGACTCAGTTCACAGGCTAAGGTCTCACTTAAAGCCAATAAAGTAGCTGCAAAGCCTTTCATGGAAGTATATTTTACCTCTGGACTCGGCGATTAAACCCATCAATGCATTCTGGTCGAATGGGAGCTCCTTTCATACTTCCACAGACTTCTACTTACTAGGTTCAGTTGGCCTGATATTAATTCAAACATGGGTCATATGACTTAATTCTGAAGCATAGGTCAATGCCAGTAAGGTTTAACATGTTTAACCTCGTGTTTAAATCCCAGGTATCCCATCACTTGCTCTCATGCTTCATCACACATACATATATGTATGTGAATGATAAAATGATAATGATCGGATGGCTCTTTCTATTGGACCTGATGTGAGATAAGATGGAGCAGCTCATCTTTATGCATCACACACATGCTGTACACTGAAAGAAGATTGTATTTGCCAAATGTTCGGCAATTCCTAAACTAAGAAATCAGCCTTTTGAATGGGGAACTACACTGGATTTCACACGACGGTGTGTCAACGTAAGAACATCACCGCCTGTGAAATCAGTAGGGAGTAATCTCAGAGAGTAAACCCCACCATGATGTCCTCAGGGTTCATTCTGATTGAGCAATCGGTGGACCGAAAATCAATCAGAAAATAATTTTTGTAATCAATAAACCATAATTTCCTATCCTCCAAAACGATTGCGAAAAGAGGAACTTATTTTTAATTGTAAAGTACGAATAAACATCTTATGGGCAAAACATGAATCAAACAGTGATTACAGGAATTAGACATCTTAGCCGCAGCGTGTGGATATTACATCAAGTATATGAACCAACCATCACATTGCTTGCTTAGAGCCACATCTTTGTAAATGGAGCTTAAAACTGGATGCGAAGTCTTTTTAGGGTTAATAACAACTCCGTTGACTGCAATGTAAATTCATACTCATGCAGGAAAAAAAACAACTCCATAAAAGGAGAGAGATTGCTGGGTCATAACAGGACTTTTAATAAGGTGATTTGTGTTGGTTATGTTTTGTTCCATACTCATGTTACCAGGTTTATTTTTCATTTAGTTCATGTCCTATTTAGTCCAAACATGATGGTTTTCTTTTACCTGATTTACGTTTGTGGCAGTCAACATTAAAAGGCATGAGATCCAAACCTAAAAATGCCAAATACTGTAACCTAGATTAACATTTTAAGATAAGATCTCTCTGGGTTTTAGAATTGTCACAACGGGACGGCGGAAGCAGCACTCAAATAAAGACTTCGGGCTTTGGCTTGAAAGGTCAAACAGTCAAGTGAGTTCCTTATGATCTATAACCATTTCCAGGCAGATTACTGTAAATCTTTTGTCAAGCCTCGGCAGAAAATATGATCCTGGAAGCTTTAGTACATTTTCGAATGCTTGCCCACATTGTCCAAGGTCACACTTTCTGTTTCATAGAGTCAACTTAGATTGCTGAGATACTTTCATAAATCTCATCTCTCATAAATGTCCTGGGATCAAAATACAGCCAGACGGTCTTTCTCCACATGATCCCTCCCCACCTCCCTCTACTGGGAGTTAATGGGTTTTCCCTTAAGAAAAGTACTCCAATAGCGGCACCTTGCATTGTGGGAAACGTACAGTGTAGGCATATTGGCGTTTTACCTGTGCTGAGAAGGACTTCAGCAATATTATTGATTAATATCTTTTACTCGCAGCGTTTGCCGATTTGATTGGTCGAATGTGATTTTGAACCAACTGTGATGGGTATTTCTGACTCTATTGTGATATAAGAATATAAGAAAGGAGGAGGATGAAGTGGATAAAGAGGATAAAGTGCAGGTGGAAAGTCAGCTAAGGCAAAAGAGGCGATTGGGCAAGAGAACAAGCAAGGAGCTGATTGGAAGAACTAACGAGAAGTGATGATAGGCAGAGGGGGGCAAAGCAGTACACGGGAGGGAAAATACTACTCAGAAAACCCACTCAACGAGAAGTTCTTACAGTCATGGCCTGAATTAACACCCCAGATATCTTAGACTGTGCTGCACGTTTTGCGTGTTCCTGGCATGCATTCATTCATTAAAGAATCAAGAGTATCTCTACAAATGTGCAAACAAATCTAACGGCATAGCAACAATGTTTATCGGAGGCCTAAAGATCGCAGGCTTCTATGTCAACAAAGCAAGAGGAAGCTCTGGCAACAAACACACACAGTAAACATCTTAGTGAGGTGCTAGCTACAGCTTTAATGCCCCTTTGTTATAGACCAAGTTTGCACACATGAAACCACAGTTCTGATGTTCGGTTGGGTTAAAAGTATTTTTATTTCTTACAAAAAGTGTGACGCACTTTACACAATTTAAACTAGGATAAGTTCTTTGTTTTCAGTATATAAAACCAAAGTATCCATCCTTCCCTTCAGCACTCATCCTGGGCATTCAGTCAACATTCAATGAGAGAAAGTTTCTTTTCTGCTTTTGAGCCCATTGTGGAATAGATCACAATTGTGTCCAGACAGAATCCCCTCTTTATGCGATTCCTACAGAAGCTATGCAAGCAGAGCACGATGGCTGCGAGCAGCTCTCCTCAGAACTAATTTAGGTTGACCTAATGAGCGGAGCGAGGGGGTTCTGGCCTCAGCGTTTGCCTTTGATGGACTACTCTGGCCCCAGGGGCTCGTGCCGCCATTAGCTTGACACCGGATAGAAGTGAAGCCCTGAAAAAAAAAGAAGAAAAAAATGGCAATTTGATTTACCTCAAAATTCATCTCAAGCAAATGGATCATCCCCGTAATCCCACGCGACGGTGCGCAGGGCGATTAGAAAAAATCATTAATGTGATATGAAAGGCCCATTTCAAACGCCACCTATTTGGAGAGCTAGTTGTAATCTAATTGACTAGATATCAGAATATGTTCTGGGCATCTGTGAAAGAAACTGTTGGGGATTCATGTAATAACTGTCAGGCTCTGTTACTGTCAGTGTTGTTCCCGGGGCTACTTGCATAGAGCTTCCGTCTTAAAATGTTCATCTTGTATCAAAATTTATAATCATGCAACAGTGCAAGTTAGATTTTTAACATTTGTGGGGAACATTTTGATTTTTAAAATACTACATTTCCCACGTTTGTGTATTTTTTTGCAATCAATTGATGAAAGTGTTTTAATTGAATTAAAGGAAAACAATATGCACATACAGGATTTTCCTAATTACAAAACAGAATCATACAAAAATAATCTCCCTCTATCCTCATTATGACCAACTAGGAGTGTGAGTATGTGTATTTTTCTGCAATCTGGCTGGATCCTCTTTTTTTTGGTTTCATTTTGATGTGGTTTATGTAACGGTTACTGGTACCGATTCACGCTGAAACCCAACAGCACTCAGACACCAATTAAAGAGACAGTAACTCCACTCAAAGTTCAGGCAGGTTCCGAACCAGGACACCAGTCAGAAGGCAAACTAATCCAGAGGGGCAGGCGGGGAATCTGCCGACGAGGACAGGCAGGGTCGGAACCAGGAAGGCGATCAAATCCAAGAGGGAGTCGGCAGGGCGAAAGTCTATCGGGCTCACTGGGAAACCGCGGGACAACTATGCAAACTGCACCAGACAATCTGCCAGGGAACAACAGCATGTGACGGGCTCAAATAGCGAATTGGCTGATGAGGGAATGTGCTGCAGGTGAGCTGTTTAAAAATATTTTGAGAAAGACCAAAACTAAAATATTAGGAAAATACAGTTGTAATTTTTTGAGTAAACTTTTCCCGTAAGGATGTAAAAGCATGGAACGGCTTTGTGGTCCCAGGCGGTGACAGAGTTCATTTCATTAGCTCTGGGAGCAGAAAAGGCTCACTTATTATAGAGAACTTCTGCTCCAGACAAGAGTTACATATCGATTTCTATGCACAAACGTATGCCCCCCCGGACCCCCCAGGCATGTACATGACATTTCGGGCTGTAAAGCATTCTACTTTTCTACTTTTGAGCTGGGTCATATAAGGACGTCAGGATGGCAATGGCAAAAAGAGTACAGAGGCGAAACAAGCAGCACACAGTATGCGCCCAAAGTACAACAAATGCCGTCATTGTTGTTTTTATTGCAAGTCGCCATCTGTTTCTCCCTCTGCGTGTTTGACTTTTTGGATCCTGGATATGACAGCCGGAGGCGGGACGCCATTCGGATGCAGACAGCTCATCAGGCCCAGTGGCAAGTGAACGTGACCGGGAGGGACTAAGAATACCCTGCAGCAGCGTTGAGGTATGAAGTCACACCTTGAGCAACTGAGCCCAGTTGAAGCTCCTCTACTTCCACTTCTATAGTCTACGTGCTTTCTCTGAAGCTTTTCTTCCTCCCTCCAATAAGCCTCACATATCTCACATGCTCAAGGGAAGCATAACTGAGCTCTGTCTTTTTTACTATAACATTCAGCCACTTATAGAGAATGTACAGTATGGGAGAGTTTCAGATGGAGTGATGTAAAGTTGTGAAGAAGCTTCTATCATTCAGGTTGGGTTTGTGACGGCACTTTACCGTACAGAACATTAGCCGAGGTGCCGCCAGCTTGGTGCATTAAACGCCCCTCAACCAGCTGTTATCTTGGCCTGGTTCCAGACATCGATTTGACTGAAGGAGGGAAAACAAAATGACAATCAGGCTGCCCTTAGTGAGCTGAAAACAGAGGGTGTGGATGCTTTATCCGGCAAGATTGTAAAGTGATGGTAATATAAAAAAGGGATCATTATTTAATTAAATCTATTTTTTAGGGGAAATTGTTGGTGGCCAAGCCAGCTGAGCCAGGCCCAAAGCGGCAGACAGGTGCAACACAAGCGGGATACAGTCACCTCAGCTCACCTTCTAAGACCACAACATCCTTCAGACGTGTTTCATCTTTGCTGTGCTGTGTTCCAGTTTGATGCGTTTCATTTTAAAATATACAATATATAGGTCCATGGAAACCAATTTTTTTACGTCCTAAGGAATAGGGAAGAACACTTATACGGTCTCTCTGACAGCCGGCAGCGTTGCCTTGGACAAATTCTTGTGTGGGTGAAAATCCAATTTTCTGTTTTCCTGAATGGCAACATCCTTTCCGTCCCAGAACTGAAATGACATTTCTAAATGACGTTTTCTTAGCTCAAGTTTTATGAACGAATCTCCAAGGTACACCCACATATCTAAATCATTTACATCGAGATACGAGTCCATGTGATTCATTGACACCGCTCCCCCCCTCCTCCTGCGGGACAGCAAAGGGAAGATGGAGCGGACCAGACTGAGCTGGCACATGCCAGACAAACACCTTGATGCGGCTGCTACTAATTTCTCATATGTATTTAACACGCATCCAGCTGATCACTCACAGCTGCCTAAAAACAATGGGTCCTTTGCTTCAGGTGCCAGAAGCAGACTAAAGAGGCTTATTGTTATTATTATCATTTTGATTAATTTTATTCATTTTAAGTAGCCAGCCAGGTAATTATGCCATTACACTTTGACTCGTGAGCAGAAGAAATGAGGAAACAGCATTGTTTTTGTTTTGCAGTGCAGAAACCGTGCAGGAGTCTTACTTTTCCGTGTTAAAAGAAAGTGTGTGGTAGCTGGACGAACCACTGAAGATTTCACCCGATTTCATCGGGCTGTTTCACTTTAACATGGACACACCTTATCAATACTTTGGAGACTTTCTGAAAGTTTTTACTTTTGTTTTGAATGTTAGCAGCTGAGGAAAAGATTTCCCTCCAACATAATCCTGTTTTCATGTCCACACAGTACAACAATACAGGAGAAAAGGATTTTGAAAAAAACAATCGTTACAACTCGCTAAGCTACGATTGGACAATGTGTGTTCAGGAACAAATGTGAATTGCACGAAACAAAAAGATAACTTCTGGGACTATATGCATCCATTTTGGCAACTTCGTTACCCTTCATCCAGCATCCTTCAGCAGTTTGTGCATGAATAATGGAGGCCATTCAGGGGTTGTTAAAAGTAGTTTCAATTACTAAAGGCCCTGATGCTCAGAATCCAACTATTACAGCAATAAACATAGACCTCCTCTCTGTGTTCAGTCAACATGATTGACAGAAAGCCACAGCTTTCCCAAGGTGCCAAGGTCACGGAAGCCCCTCCCCCACTGCCCCCCAACACACGTGCACTGTAAAAGAGCACGATGTTGCTTGAGCACGTCTTTTCAATGCTAGCAGTGTGATGTGACCTGCTGCGTGGTGGCAGCTGGCTTTATTTGGAGGAAAGGGCCTTGGATATTGTGGTGAAAGCATCACGTAAATGAACTGAACTGAAGTACGTTACATGTTCAAACGCTGCTCTGTTCCAATCTAGTCCAATTCCCCTCAAAGTGAGACGTGTCACATATGAATCCAGTTAGTGTTGAATTAGCATTTTGGTTTGTGTGCCAAAACATTACAAAACAGAATGATTACAGAAGCACTTTCGATTAAAACAAGTATTCCTTCAGCCTCACGGCTGGACAGTTTGAAGAGTATAATGTAGCTGTTGTAACTGAATAACACATTTTTATAGTAAAACGTTATATCAATCAATATCATTATTATTGATATTAGTTGCACTTTAACAACACTAACAGTAATGCTAGTAGCTCTGAGAGGCGTTATTAAGACATTTAGCATGTTAGCATGCTAATATTGGCCAATTACCTGTAGTCATCAACAATTATCGCCCATGCTAAGCCACTGGCATAGCAAGATAACTTTGCAATTAACTAAAATATTTGAAGACACAAATATTTGTCTGCAGGTGTCTCAAACCGAGATGGTTGAAATCCAAATAAAAACAAGCCAAAGAATAAAACATTGACTTTTCCTTGATCACTACATTTTTATGACGTCAATGTAGCACCTGAGTACAAACTTTGGGAGTTGTCCACTGGTTGAACTTGCTTGCGATGGTGATTGGCCAACTAAACAGTGATAAGCATGAGGTTGTTTTGCAATATATTGATGTGTCAAATAGAAGATGTAGTTGTAGTTGTTGTGGAAAGTAGACAATAAGACTGCATCAAAATCTGCATAAACTGCATAAACACATAAACATATTAAATACGGAAATAGTTTATGAAATATTTTATACATATACATTCTTCATTTTAGTGTATTTCTTGTTGGATCCGGCTTCCACCCAGGTTGGAAAAGCCCTCAACACCTCATACAAAAGGGAATGACTGATAGTAGTGGTCACATTAAGGTTCTATATGTTGAATTGTATCGCATGGACGAGCGGATCTGTTTCCCCTCAAGGGGACGTGTGTCGCTGCAGCATAAAATCACTGTTTTCCGTCATCAACATTGTACATTTTGAACATCGAGTGACTCAAATGTTCCCATCAAAGTGGAGTGAGAGTGTGTGTGTGTGTGTGTGTGTGTGTGTGAGCGTGCTTGCGTGCATGCGTGCATGCGTGCATGCGTGTGTGTTGACTTTTGAAAGCATTTACAGCAGGTGCAGAGAACTGGAATCGAGCGAGGTAATGGACAGCTTTGAGTGAAACAGAGTTTATGAATTCAAAGGGACAAACATGTTGAATTGGATAAGAAAAAAGCACCGGTGCATCAATAAAGAGCCGATGTTCATCTCTCAGATGGATGGTAAATAACGTCAGACCTGTCCCATTTATGACTGGATGTTGCGCCGCATCACCGGAGACACGCGATGAAATATTTAAGATACTCTTGTCGAAATGTCTCCAAGCGCCCGATGAGATCCATTTTCCCAGGTAGCATCCGGCTGATCTTTCTCATGCATTATTCTCAGCGGGCGGCGGATGAAGTAAGTGTGCTGCCTTTGGCGCTTGTCAAGGTACTCAAGGGGCTATTTGTTATTCCCTCTGCCTGTGAGAGGGACTGACATTTCCCATCGGCAGCAGCAGCGCAGCCGGCGCCGCCCTCTGACCCCCCCTCGTCTCCTGCGGTTTGCTCAGCTGAAGTAGGACAAAGCTCAAAGGGCTTATAGATATTCAAGCGGGGATTCCTGCGGGAGCACATCCACATCCACAGGGAACCTGATGTTCCACTGTGGAGACTGCTGGATCATCTTATTACATACATTTACACAGGAATTGAAAGCATGATGGTAATAGCGTTTGAAGCCAGCGCGCCAGTTAGAACCTTTCAGTGGTGGAAGCCTCAGCAGCACAGGAAAGGGTTTACGCTTCTATGGGCTTTATTATGGAACAGCAGGAATGATTTCCAATGAAGTTTGTTCCCATTGGTAGTGATGATCTTATTGTGTTATAATGTTGATGTTGCAGTTTCACTTTGTAGAGTGAGAAGGTGATCACTTCTGTCAGTGGCGGCTAGAGGAAAATGGTCTAAATAAGAGCAGTCGGATCAATTTCAGCAAACATCAACCAACATGATTCAGGTATCAAAAACACATTACTGCTTGGCAGTTAAATATTGAAACACCTTTGTCACCCTCAGAGGCAGTTCAGTACAATATAGTACTTATATCTACAGTATATCAGATAATAATCAGTATGATATAATATAAACTTTTATATATATACGTAAAAGATACAATTTTATAAATAATGTTGAAATGATTAATAACTAATTTAGACATTAAAACTGTGTTCATGAAGAAAGGACGGGATGTTAGGTCATCTGTATGTGGCCGAATGTTAATTAAATTACGTTCATGCCCTTTGACCCTAAAAAACATTTTACAGCAGCAACAACAGACATAATGGCCGCTTGGCACATTATTATGAACAGATCCATACTTGTGGATGGAAATAAAGTATTTACATAAAAGAAATTACTTGTCTGAAGGATACAGAGCACACATTTTATAATCAAAAGAAAATAAATATTTGATTTAATAGATTAGTCCCTCAACCCCTCAGAAGGAAATATGATAACTGTGTGGACATTTTTGCACCAGTGACTTTGTATGACTCTGATTCCTATAAATGTATTTGCAAATAAATTAAAATCAACAAGAGGTCTCAACAATTAATATAATGTAGGAACATGCAAAACCTAAAATGTAAATGTTCTCCAGTCCGAACATTAATCGCCAATCTTTATAAATGAAACTTTATTCAAGCATCAACTGAAACTAAACAAGTAAGTCTTTCCACTTTGTCATCAATCAAAACTAAATTGCTAGCCCTTTAAACTTAAAGCCAGGAGCTGAATGGGCAAAGTAACTGATATGCGTCTTCCTCAAATCTACCCGACTCAAGGCCTTTAAACCTCGCTGATGATTTGCAAAACACACATTTCATAGAACCCAAATAATGTTCTGTGCCCTGTGACAGTGTGAGCCAAAACACAGCCCTGTTAGGAAACATCTGTACAGTTCCGACTACTGCGGCTGTAGCTTTGAATTATGCATGCAGGTCATTATTCATGCACAATATGCATGCATGCATACAATATTCGACGTGCAAAAGAGTCTGGAGTTTTTCTTGCTGTTTCCGGAGCACACTGACACTGTGCGAGTGGTTAGCCGCCGAAGCCCCCATGTAGCCAGTCCTTAGCAATCATCTCTTTTTTTTTCCCTTTCAGTCCTCTCGGATGAACTCGTCTGACCCGGGTTCAACCTCGAGCTCCACTAATGATCCAACATCTCACCCCTCCATCATCGGCAGCCTTATGGGCGTGCGAGCGGGTCAATAGCACGACAGAAAGAAGCCTCTCTTGGGGGCTTTAATCAATACGGCGGGCAGCTCTCCCTCATCCAGGAGACCCTGAGGGGCGAACCCGAGGTCAAAGAAAATGTTGACACCTATCCGGTCACTCCGACGTCAAACTGGTCCCCTGATGTTTCTGCGCCTGAAGATGATGGCCGATGGATGGGGTTCCAGGGTGGATGACAGAGGAGAACGAGCTCAAACCGACACGTCGGGCCGCAGGGGAACGAGGGACAGGTGGAGCTAATCAGTGGGCGGGGCAGGTGATCACACAGGGCAGGAAGTGAGACTAACGACTAGCAAAATTAAACAGGAAGTAAAACCTGAGCGCCGTAAAAACAAGAAAAATATGACCTAAAACCGGAAACTTGTTGTTTTAAAGTGAACCACTAATTCTTTAAGAAATGTTGTACAGCTAAGAATAACTGGAATCAAACTCAAATTAGCAAGCCCAAACAACCACCCCACACAATAACAACCAGCACAGCCACCAAGTTTACTTTGTTCTAATACAGCCACTGTAGTAATACAATCCTAACTTAAATGAACGCTTAGAGGAAGAGGTTTGGCACAGATGTGGCTTTTACCCAGGAAACTGAACTATAAATAGGTAGTTTGGTACACAAATGTGCAAACTATTGTGCTACATTGTGAATAATTACTTACTGAATAAATAAAACATAGCTGTGGAGTCACCCCAAGGTGCAAGAACCTGTGCTCCATCACCTCCAACACGGCCACCGCTCGCTCAGGAGAAAAGATAGGCCTGCATGTGAATGAAACATTTAGTTTGGTTCTCTGCTGCACTCTTAACATGAACATGTTGGTATTCCCGGAAGAGAAGAACAAAGATCACCAAGTGATTGCGTCATGGACAGTCGTCTCGTTTTGTACACTTACAAGAAATAATGAGGCAAGTTTCAAGGGCTACATGAACACACTCAGCCAGAAAAAAGGTACATTTAATAACCTTTATTAACATGTCTGAGCCTGTGAAACGTTCAGGGTGGTTGTTCCTTTAAAAGCTCTGTCCCAGTGTGATGCACCCACTCTGTCCCAGTGTAATCATCCAATCTGCCTCTCAGAGCCCAGTATAACCAGTCCACTTGAGATGTTTGGGCCAAGTTCAACCAGTCCACTCAGGCCTCTCTGTGGTCCCACAGCAATTCTATTTTTTAAATAACTAATCCGATCACTTCCACTGATGACAATATTAAATATCTTTTAATTTGCCGTTGGTGTGATTATTTCACAGGCCACCGTTCTTTTCCCGGCTGCATTAAAACTATAATTGTGTGCAACAGCTGTGAGTCAGGGCCAACTAAATGAAGGCTGCGCCGGAGTCCCCAGACTTCTGACTCATTATTCCCCTCCCCACCCCAGGGCCTATATGTGAGATATTTGTTTTCTTTCTTTATGTAGCTGCTCGTCGCAGTTTAAGCAATCTTTATTTTATGGTTGAAATCAGAGTTTTTTTCAATCATATACAGGACGAGAAGTTAAACCCTTTTGTGAAGAGACTTGTCATGTTTGCTGTGGCGTTTCTGCCAGGCTTCAGCCGGTGCGGAGGACATGACCCCCCGACCTTATCCCCGACCCTCAGGGACTCACTGCCCTCACCTGGTTAATGGTTGCAGTCTATGAGGGCTTGATGGTGTAAATATGAATGGGACAGCACTTTGCGTCACAGTGCTTTGTGGCGCGTTATCCTGCTGCAAGTAGGATTGAGGGGCACAAAGTGTGATAAGAAAATATCCCCCACACAAGACCAGCAGCAGCCTGATCCGTTGATACAAGGCAGGATGGACCCATGCTTCCATGATTACGCCAAATCCTGAGCAGACCATCTGAATGTTGCTGCTGAAATAAGACTCCTCAAACCGAGGAACCTTTCTAGTCTTCTATTGTCCCACCTTGGTGAGCCTGTGTGAATTGCAGTCAGTTTACTGTCCTTAGCTGACAGGAGTGGCTTCTGCTGGTGCAGACGTGTTGGATGCTATTCTGCATTCCTCGATTGTAACGGTTGAGTTTCTGTTCTATCCTCTCAAACCAGCCTACCAGTCCGTGTAATGGCTCGGACATCAACAAGGCATTTCCATTCTCACAACTGCTGCTCAAAGAAGCTTTAATTCTCTGCAAACCCGAGATGGTTGTGTGTAAATCCCAGTAGATCAGCAGCTTGTGACACTCAGACCAGCAGACACCCAGATGCTCAGTTTAAACTTCAGCCAGTCTTTAAGCAAACGTAAATGCATTGAGCAAATCAGCCAATCCGCTGATTGCGTTATGCAATTGAACAGGTGTAATAAAGCCAACAAAGAGAAACATAGCAAACATTGTGCTTTATCACCTGCATGTTAACCTAAACATATGACCAACCCCTTTGGCTATCTGCTCTGCCAAAAAAGATAAGATGACGTCATGCGTGGCCTTGGTGTATCAGCTCAATGCAAACTTTATTCACCCAAGACCAAAACCCCTAACCCCCCCCCCATCAGATGCAAAAACCCATTTTGAGAACTCCTTTATTCCCTTGAGCACATTGTCTTCCCTCAGTCACTGTAGATTCACGGTAGTGTGCATATTCAAAAATTAATGCACAAAAGGAAAATTGTTAAAAAGAGGAACCAAGAAAGTAACATAACTAGAAAGGTGTACAAAAAGAATAACAGCATTCATGAGACTTTACAGGAGTTCATTTAATCCCAAGCATTTGAGGGGGGTAGCTGCAGAGGGAGGAGCTCATACACACACACTGTACTTACAGATGTACATTGTTTGGGGACATGAGGTGTGGTCACCAGAACAGCTTGGAGGCGGGGCTGGTGGCTGCATCACAACTCCACGCGTGCACTGCGTTGCCGTCTGGAGCTACGAGGAGCCGTTCCAGAGTCCGATCAGACAGATTCATCCGGCTCTACCGCGGATAAGCTTAAACAATATAATCTAATACTATTTATTATAACATAAAAAATTTGGAACGCACACCGCAGCGGAGGCCAACTGGAACGCCACCAAATTATGTTTTTTTTTTCTTCAATGTAGACTGGTCATGAGGGTTGGGCCGGGATGCCGTTTGAACAGACAGGAGGACGTTTCCAAGCAATTCCGCACCACGCTGCATCAGTCCCTCTGATTGGGGCGCGGGCAGCAGGAGAATCACATCACTTTGCTTGTGGTCGCCGCCATAAGTCCCTTGATTTCTTTATTTTTTTTAGTAAAACCATAACTGTGTTCTGATGATAAAATCAAGTGGTTGAAAATAAAATGAAAGTATATATAACTCTTTCAGGTCCGTTTTACGTGCGATTGGAATTGCTCCACACTCGACCTCACTCCTCTTCGCTCTCGTTCCCGCGCTCCATGTCTTCCTCTCCGTTCGCTTTGGAATCCACTTTTCTGTCTGGATCTTCTTCCTCCTCCTCGTCTTCCATCCATAGCCTCCTCTACCTCCCAGTTCTGTGAAGGAGCACAACCCAACAGGTCAGCGTTACTGCAGTTTCAATAGACACTTCCTGAGGCCCGTCTCATGACTTACATCCGAGTCATTGTTGTCAGGGTGACCTTCGTCACCAGAGGCCTCGTCTTCAGATGCTTCTGTAAAGGGAACAGGAGAAAAATACAAATCAGTAAGCGCTATACAAAACTGTTCCCACTCCCTTCAGTGCTACCAGGATGGGGAATAATCAGTGAGGGAAAGAAAGGAAGAGAACCCCCTTTCCGTCAATACAAAGGAAATACTGCAGGAGGAAAAAAAGATGAGCGATGCACCAACACAACTTGTGCCCAAGAGAAGCTGTGTTGTGGGTTTTTGGTTTAAAAAAATAAATCAAAACGAAGTTTGTTGGACCGCTGGTATTGCCTCTGGTGGCAGCACTAGCAGCTAGCGAGCAGTGAAAAGCTGTTCAGGTGGACATCAGTCCTTTTCGGGTCAATGAATAGTTTACTTGAAAACCTAAAATACTGAGATGGTCTTATGAAATACCAGTATACTGCCCAATGCCAGCAGGAACACCTTAAATTAGGTTTGTGTTACCAATTTATCCACATAACTGAATGACAAAGACAAACAAGTCCTTAGGTTGAGAACACGTGTGTAGTGATTCATTTAGGGCTTTGTACCAACTGCTTTGACACCACCAGAACCGTCAGCCGATGTGGCTCATTCAAAATTCGAGGCAAAAAAGGGAATTATAGGCTTCATCTCTAAATCATATTTTCTTGAAGCTTAATTATTTCATGAAATCCAATTTTCTATGTGGCTCAATAACGGGCCATATATAGTACGGATAATGAGAAACGAGTGAATAGAGCGGGGCATTGTTGTTCCACTCAAAAAAGAAAGGGATATAGAAAGGAGGGGGGCTGAACACTGGCGGTCAGGTCGCCAGGCAACAGGAATCAGTTTGCGTGCGGTGCATCGCCAAGAGTGGCTGCACGATGGGCAGCCAGCTTCATAAATCATGGCTGATGCCGTGCCATCTTAGCGGGGAGACTGTGGACTCGCGGCGAATGGGACGAAATAACAAATGCCCGTCAAAAATAATCTAAAAGCACCGCGAGGAAGGGAAGGAGATCCGCCGCAGTGACCCGTTGCATGCTTAGGGAGTCATTTAGAAATGCATAACTGACTGAGTTTTGTACCAGAATAAAAATAATATCTCGGTTTGCCTCCACTCAGGCAAACAGCTCGCCGCGGCAACCATTGCCGGGGCAGGATGTATTGGAATTCTACACAAGGTTGAAGCGCCAAGGGAACAAAATGTCAATAAGGGAAGGTTTTACAGAGAAAAGAAATCTAACAGATGAGGGAGACAGACACACACACTCACCTTCATACACCAGCTTTGCTGTGTGATCAACATCCGTCCTGCTGCTGTCACTTGCCGCCACCTAGTGGTGAAAAAGTAGGCCTTGTCTTTTGGGGAGATTGTCTTCACGTAATCTCAAGCACAAATTTTTTCTGCCCTGATGCTGAAAGTCTGATCCAATTATTCACGCTTTCCATGTCACTGGGTGGGGTACTTTAGAGTTCAGTTTAGCGCCGATGCTCAGTTTGTAATGAATCCATACTTAACCACTCAGTCTTTGAACTCACATTTCTCAACATTACACAGACAGACTGAGCAGAGACAGCTTTAACACGAATACGGTCGTCCAATCAGAACATTCTGCTGGAGTGACCGCCGTAAGCACAAACAGCCAAGTTTTTTGTTTTTGTCCATAGTGGTATTTTTAGGTGCGCTTACCCTAACCATCAGCAACATGTGCCATTTCCGAACTGTTTCACACTTTTGAAGATGCGACGGGATACAACATCATGCTGGGCCCGAGTTTGTGGAAAAAGCACTTGCAGACAGTCAGTGCGCATTCCTGGGCATGGCGATCCATACCTGTGTCGTTAGCAGATACAGTTTCCCGTTTAGCTTTGTTAGCTTGTTGAACATCTTCACTCGGCTCTCGATCATGTGATAAAGCACTCCCAGCTTGGTAACCAGGTCTGGCAGCTGTTGAGACACAGATGGACCGGTTGGAGGTAGATCAAAAACAGACAAGCAAGCTGGCTGTGGATGATTAGCAGAAGTCTGCCATGGATTTCCTTCATGGACCTTGTTGACCTCACATCATGTCACCTCACAGATGACATGTATTCAGCTTATATAACGATTTTTAAAATAACATTTTCAAAAGCTTTGTTGTGCATTTTATTCTTACATATTATTTATATGCATTTGTAATTCAGAAATCAACTGGAAAATGTACAGCAAATATGGTTAATATGCCATTAAATTTCTTTAATTTGACTTCAATATAGATGGAACCAGTCTGCAAACCATCACAATCAATTGCAACTTGGAATCGATTGTGATTTTGCACACTGGATCTGGTTCAGCATCAGCCCTGAGGGCGCTGGGCTCAGAGCACTTCAAGCAGCAACGTGCATGTTTAATAAATACCCAGCAGCTCATTATGCAGAGAGCTTGATCAACAATCCTACGAAAAGGCCAACGTGGAAGATAATGGTGTAATCCATTTTGCGGCAAAGCTAGAGGCCGGAGATTACACGTGAACCGAAGGATGCCGTGGGTCTGTTATACAAAACTGCTGTGTGTTGTGCTCGGCGGCAGACCGGGGGCCTTCTATATCACCGTGATGTTAGTAATGCGGACTCACCGATGCCAGGTATGATGTGTGGTGCATGAGCACGGCCCTGAGCCACCGCACCATTAAAGTGGCCCTGTAGGATGGAAAAAACACACATGACTGACTGCACACAGCCCACAATGTTGTAATTGAAAGTCTCACAAAAGACACAGCCGAAGCCAGTTGAAAGCTTGCGGTTGTTCCGTCAAGCTCAGACTTACGATATAGGGGTGCCCTTGGAGCCTCTTTGTGATCTATGGAGTAAATAAAGTACCGATTAGACAGCTCAGAACCTTCCTTTAATACAGACATGGCGGAGGAATACACAGAAGGCAGCCGTTTGTACATTCCACAGGAAATTGACTCACCACTTCCACCAAAGGTAAAATAGCAGGGAGGGGTAACCGAGCAACAGTCTTCTTTATCACCATCTCTTTACGTGTCTGGAAAACTTTCTGTGGGAGAAACGAGAAAGTTATTAAACTAACAGAATAGTGAAAACTGAGCAGCAGCGGTGAGCAGAAGTCTGGGCAAAACAGATGGGAAATTCCCGGTTTTATGAACACTCCGACTCTCAAATGAGGCACTCACATTGAGGATGTTGGCGTCGTTGCTCTCCAGGCCCTGCAGCAGCAGCACCGCAAAGTTGTCAGTCTGCAAAGTCGCCGTCCCTTTAGGAGCCCCCTTCTCAGTGGAGACTGTAGAAAGATCAATTTCTCCGAACCGCTCCGCTATTGACATCTACACCAGAGAAAGATGTCAAGTCAAAAGAGATTCTGTAAACATGTATTAAGGCCCCAAAGAAAACCAATTTAGAACCAACAAAGCCAGATAGCAATACGACACTGTGCCCAGAAGGTCATGCGCACATGTCAGTAATTTCCCAAATCTTGGTAATGAATGCAAAAGAACACTGAACCGATGCAGACATGATTTGCAGTGTGCTGATTATTGAATGAGAAAAGAAAACACCCACTCCCTGAATAGATCTACAAATACTCCAGGGGATTTTAGGGTAGCATTGTTTCTGCTACAATTACAGGGGTGGCCTGCCCCCTTTTTACATTTAATTCTCACATGCTCATCTCACTCACCGAAACGGGTATGTGCACGCTCCAAACAACAGACAGTGCACGTCAGAAAATTCAATGGTTCTATCAGTCTGCACCTTTCCGACCTACAGCGCATCATGTGTGACAAACACTTCCCCCTGAAAAAAGCCATCCAATTATAGTTTGAAATTGTGGTATTTTATAAAAAACTATCCTATTCCCATCATTGCACAAAAACAGAAAAAAAAATTGAAAGGGAATGGAAAATGAAAAACAAGGTCCTAGAAAGTAAATTGTGACTATCAGCGAAGAATCCCGCAGACTGCTTGTTTTTCAGACTTCCTGTTCAGGTTATTATTTATGTCAGTGGTTATAATTTCCAATTCACATTCTGAATTCATACAGAACAAACAAGTGATCATCTAGTGGCCCATTATGAATGATGAGTGCATGACTAATCGAAGAACCTCAGATGCTGCTGCTGCACCCACCTCTCTGGTTTCTGTGTCTTTTTTCCTCTTCTCTGATCCCTGTGAGGTTCCCTTGATAGGGGCTTGGTGACCTGGAAGCCCAGGGCCCAACACTCTGCTCTTGTTGCTGACTACAGGGGTTTTCACCTTGAGAGACAAAAAAATAAAAATGTAGGTTTTCCAACAAGCTCGCATTGGTCATGACTCAAGAAAGAGGAGTGTTACCTTGGAGACTAGCGGTTTCCAAGGAAATTGACATGCTGGTCTGAACATCCCTGGTCAAACACACATGTCTCTCTGCTGTGTTGATCTCCTGTAAAGATAGGAGAAAGCATTGTGGGTTTGGCGAGCATGTCCTACAGTAACTATTGTTGCTCCAATCCTGATGAACACTGAGCAAGAAGTGCGCTGCCAAGTCTTAACTAGTTTTTTCCCTGAGGGAACCTCAAATTACGCCACTGTAATTGTAAGATGCTCAACAATTAAAACATTTGAATGTGTAAACTGGAAATTTTATATAAAGTACTTTATGCACATAGTATAAAAGATGCTGCTTTCTCACAAAAAAATATGCTTTGAAGAAAAAAATCCCATCTGTTTAGCACCTGGATTTAGAATAACTGCCCAAAAAACGTTATTTCATATTCTATTTGAGACATCTTTTTGTAGCCACGGCCAGCTTTCAGGCCAAAATGTTTATCCCTTGACATCGTCACAATAGACTAAACTCACCAGTTTCTCCATCACAGGCTGCAGGTGGGTTCCGTAGCCAAGCAGCACTGTCCGCGTACCGGCTGCAAGGGCAGCAGCCAACATTGGAATTGGAGCCGGGGAGTCCTTTGTGTCGGACATCTGTACCGTACACACGGGTGACAGCGGCTTCTTACAGGGACTGTGGAAGCAGATGGGATCAACGTTAAGAAATAGTGCAGAGGAGTGAAGTCATCAATGTCATCTGGCGGAAGTGCAATGACCCACGACAGCTGTTGGAGGGCAAAGTGATGAAAAAGGAAAAGGACTTTCAGCCTCCAGATGTTATAACTATCCTAAAACGAAAGATTCGGCTCAGCCGCTGTATTTAGAGGCAGAACTTGAGTGGAATAACTGATCGCTTCTTCCAAATGTTTCATGAAGGTACCGTGTATTACCCATGCTTACCCATTTAAAAAGTGCTCAAAGAGATGCAGCTGGCCATCCTTGCACACCACCGCCAGCCTCACTGCCTGTGTGGAAAAAACATTTGCATAAGGTAAAACAGGTTTCACAAAAACAACAGGGCACACAGCAACGCTCAAATCTACAGTGTGCACATTAAGACATCGGTCAAATGAGGACTGAATGACTACTCGGACCTCTTCCTTATTCTTTGACGCAACAAGGTCAATGTGCTTTGGCTCGTCAGTCAGCGTGAAGGACACCACCGAGTTCTTGTCCTTTCCGTCTTCTCGTACTTGCCTGCGGGGGAGACACCTTAAGGTCAGTTCCAGGGTAAAAAAGCAGCGATAAATTTGCATAGGAACTGGTCTGCAGGTGTTGAACGAACACTCACCAGACACTGAGCAGCCGATCGTGTGCTGCGCCGGACAGGAAGTAAAGGCCGTTGCTGTCGGGTGGCCGCGTGGTGGCAAAGCGCAGGGTTGTCACGGCCGTGGAGTGGCCTGTGAACCTCTGCGGAGGGGACAATGGACAAAACAGGAATCAGTTCAGCTGAAAAGCGGACTTGTGTTTGGCTGATTTATAACCTTTGTTATAATGCCCTTTTCACTCGTATTGATCCAGGCTTATATAAAGCACCAGAATAGTGCACGGCTCCCCCCCCGTCAGTCTAATTGATGCACAAATAAGACAGCACTCACCCTGTAAACCTCCTTGGTGTCCAAGTCCCACATCTTGATTATCTGACCAGCTGAGAGCAGCAGTTTGCCGTCTGGGCTCACACACAGACTGGTCACCGCTGCACGGTCCGCCTTCCACTTACTGCAGAAACCAATAAAGACAGTGGCTCCCTTAATTTCACGGGCCCATTTTTTTCTTTTGTTAATTGACTGACGCTAAAAGCATGATGGAAGAGCCGGTGTAACGACTTGTTGGCATATGTCCGTTTGAGTGAAGCGCCAGGTCCAAAGTTATGGGGACATTTCTAGACGAACAGAAGCTTAGACAATCAGGAACTGATCTGGCATTTAAAACTCTTCCATTGTTGAGGTGCTCGTAGAGCTTACGCCCCTGTGAGATCTAGAGGACAAATGATAGTTTGACAGAATTGTAAATTTCAGCTCTCCAGTTAGTTTAACTTATTAAAATCAAGAGGCATTCTGTATTTTAATAGTTTGTAAAAAATGTCAAGGAATACAGTGTTTCCTCTACGTTGATTATGGTGAAGCGCGCGTTGGAGACGGGCGCTTCACAGAGCGAGCGGGCGCGCGCACCACCCGGCTGACGAGAGAAAAGGAAAAAAGAGGCCGCAGCTTTCTGGAGAACGTGAGTCGGTGTGTGCGTCCTTGAGAACTATAAGCGATATAACCAGGGATGAAAGTAGTTTTTATGTCTTGGTGGTACTACGATATAGAGCCGGGGGTCCCAAAATTTTTTCTCCTCTGCCGGGGGCGCTGACGGAGGGAGGGTGCCGAACCTCCTGGATATAACTTCTGTTGGCAGTTAATTTAAGCCTGATATTGTACTAGTCTATAATTCTTGCTAATTTAACTGGCTAAAGCTAAATTGCACGTGGCTGATATAAGAGATTGCTGAAAGCCCTTACGTTTGTTTTTTAGGTGCATAATTTACATGCTGAAGTAGTTACACTGCATTAAGATAATGCAATTAACAGTGGGTTTATTATTATTTGCTATATACCATAATGAGCAAACTAGCATCCCAGCACGATGAGTGGCACACAAATTGATTTGTTTCATTATGAATCATTTGTAGATGTTAAGTGCCTCAAATATATTTAAGTAATAAATATATTTTGTGTTGCAGCAAAGTGTCAGTTCAGTTTCTCACGAAAAACGTTTCCCGGCGGCGGCGGGCGGGTTGGGGGTTGTTCCGACAGACCTGCCCCCACTGCTAAATCCTAAAGGAAACACTGGAATACTAGTAGACCATAGACCAGGGGTCCCCAAACTACGGCCCGCGGACGAGTACCGAATGCGGTCCGCCGGCAGCCTTTGTGCAGGCCGCGGACGTGATGCGTGCAATACTGCAATTTTCAGACCATTGTATGCCACTGACAACATAATGACGTTTTATTAGTCAGATTAGATCTGAATGTGATACAAAAAATAAGTGGGACGGACACGGAGCGGGAGAAGCATTATTCTTGGTGCAATGCGGTCGAGTTCAAGAAAATGTGTCCAGCGGGAAAGCATGCGGCCGCCGCCGCTTTCCACAAGGAAACAGGGATTTATTAAAACAAACTTTTTGTTAAGCTGTTTTAGGGGTGAACAGACCCCAGTGTGTTTTGTTCAACATTTATCCAAAGCATCTTTCTTCTGTACAACAGGTTGAACCGCAGTGTCCGCGTCTACGCAGGAGTGACGGCGTAGCTACGCCGTCGATTCGACGCAGGCTTAAGCGCGTCGTCGTTTGGGTATACAATGACAATTATATTAAAAGCCAGAATGGAATGGTGTGTCCCACAGAATTGTGGCTACGGCGAGTCTAGAGTAACCTAAAATTTTTATAAAATCTGATTTAACTTCTCAGACACGAGTCTCATTATACAGAAACCAAGATGTGAGACGTCTTGATTTAGGGTCACATTCTCTGTGATTTGTTTGGATCACAATCAAAGAACAGGAATAATGAGATGATAAAAGCTGATTAGGCTCCACGTTCGCTGTAGTGTGAAAACAAAAACTTAACTGGATACTGACCTTCTTGCTTTGCCCGTCTGCAGGTCCCACTCTATAATGTATGTATCATCAGAACCGCTGTATAATAAACTGTCTTTAGGGTGCCACTGGACACAGTTAACCCCTCCGCTGTGGCCTCCATCCTGGATGAGACAGGAAACAACAAATTATACCATCATTTGAAATGTAATGTAGTACTATTAACCCCTATGTAGTATTAAGTCAGGACGAGAGTGCAGGACTCACCAGTGTGCAGTGCAGTACTCCCTTCACGGTACTGTAAATGAGGACACTGCCTGCTGCTGTGCCCATCGCCAACAGGTCTGCCTTCTCCTCCACCAGCACTGCCTCCGATTTCCTCTTCTTCCTCTGAGGCCCTTCCTGAAAACAGAGGACATTAAGATATGTAAACCTGTTCACCGTTAACTAAATCACTGCTGCTTAAAATGAACTCTCAAGCTACCAACGAGCTGTGGACAAATTGCCAACGACACAAAAAGTGTACAATCAATATGTAATGAAAAGAGTACGATGAGGTGTAAACAGAAGATACTCGACTTGTGTGAAACGGTTTTCAAATAGACTTGATGGTAAAACTTTTTCAGCCTCTTTATTCAGAGGTGTCATGGTGGCACACGCTTCGGAAGCCTTGGTTGGCCATTGCTAACTTAAATAACTAGTAAACGTGCTGGTGTGCTAAATAAAGTCAAATATCGTTGGACGGCCTCACGTAAGCGCGATACGCATTCCTGTTAGGTTATTTGACGGCGAACTACTGCATTTAGACACTGTGCAGGTTTTCTTCACTACCATGCGGGACTAACATGTGCGTCTTGCGGAGCTGTTAGCTAGCTGCTAGCGTGGCCGCTCTAACGCTACATGCTCTGTGTCGGACACATGGAAACGTTTCGCCATATCGCGCCGCTAAGGTTTTCAGGTCCCCGTCGTGGAGTTTCCTTTAAGAATAGTGACACTTTTCTGGCGTTGTTGTGCAAAATCTTGTAGGGAAAGTCTCGGGCAGCATTGCTCAGGCCTCGCTAACTAGCCTCACGTACCTTGACTGTCCGGCATGGTCCCCAGGCTATGCAGATACAAGTGGCGCTCAAATGGGCAGAAGGCACGTATTCTTGGTGAAGTGTTTTACTATCTGTGTTCCAAATACGAAGTCTGCCGTCCTGGGCACACAATGCCAGATACTGTCGCGATTGTGGTGAAAAAACGCAGGGTAGCTGCAGCGAAGAGCTGCTAGTATCGGCCGCCATTTCTGAGCCGCTGCTTGCGTCTGCCTGCGTGGTTTACACAGTACCAACCACGTGTGGACTTCTGCGCACATGCGCACTAGAGCGCGAGGGAAAGGACCGCCCCCTTTTAAGCAAAGAAGCAGTTTGGATGCAAGTTGTGTCCTCGTCATCACAGATTAATGAACAGAAAAAAACTCATAAATAAATATTTCTTTCTCAATACCTAATACATGTCTATTTTAAAATCGCTTACTTCCTTCACACACTTGATGATGCTGATTCTTTATTCATATCTTCCAGAATCAGAAAACATGTATCACCAGAGTATGTCAGACATCCAAGGAATTTTACTTGGCGGTTGGTGCATGACAACAGACAACAATGGGCAACAAGAAAACACAATACAATATAATATAATACTATGGGTTAGTAAACTAAGGCTATGAGTTAGTTAAAAAATAAAAGAAGAGTAAAAAAAAGTTGGCCTGCGTATGTAATCAACATCTAAAAAGAAATGCTACATATACATGTTTGTGTTGTTGTTTTCAGATGAATTATATCATTTGTTTAGTAATGGAAAATCTAAAAGAAACCTCCCAAGTGCCAGCTCAATGAGACTGTTCCAAGAAGATTTTAACGTGCTGTTAAAATATTAAGCTGAGGTTGCCGAAATTGCAGCAATAAATATCAATTATGAACAAATGCATTAATTACGAATTAATGCATTTTTATTGTTTTAAATGGAAACTAACTTAATATTAAAACTAACATCATAACTCAAGTCTAATTTGTTTTGAACGCATAAATTAATAAACCTCACTACATTTATTCATCCCAAATTCACCGTGTGAATTGGCAAACCAAGCCAATATCGTAATTTTAATGTGGGGAATTTACATGTGGCAAGTAATTAAATCTTTTTTTCCCCTTCTCACAAGCAACAATACATTTACCATTCTATTTTCGCCCCAGTTTGCTGTGGGCCTTCATCATGTTGCTGCAAACTACGACGATCCTCTGAAAGATTTGCATTTGCAATTGTACGAGATTGCTTTATGACATAAATGATGAGAGTACTCCGGACGGACTTTACAGAGAAGGGAGGAATGTCACGAAGCAATATTGCCCTCTTCTGGTTTACATATGTTACTACTTCCGTCGCTTAGTGATGACGTACACCATGTGTTTTTTCCCCAGCATGGTGACCTCCTAGGTCGGTAAATACAGGCTGTGAAAGGTAAAAGAAGACGAGCGAATTGTAAATGCAGTGAATGAACTTTCAGTCAGGCTTCACATTCAGTCGATTATTCGTCAGTTGTTTGTACTATATTTAACAAATCCACATATCATTTTCATCCGTATATTTATATTAATATTTTCGCTGGATGAGTTTTTCCTTTGAGCTCCCTTTCTGTGACTATGTATGATCTGACATGATGGCTGCGCAGATGCCCTTAGCGCGACTGGTGCTCGTGCACAGACTGCTGAAGATTGGCGAGTCCTATCAAAGACTTCGCCGCTGGAAGGACGCAATCGCCTTTTCAACCTGTCCCGTTAAATGTAATGAGAGCAAGGGAGACAGCTCGGACCCCACGCCCCCAAGTGCTGGGCTCGCATCCGGGCCACCGCTGCTGTCCAGAGGGAGAAGTCCCCTGTCCCCCCTGGAGAGGATCAGCAGCCTGCTGCCCAGGGACGCCCTGAGCCCAGAGGTGCTCCAGCTGAGGAGAGCCCGGCCAGCTGGACCCGGAAGAAGACGTGAACCTCCGGCTACCAGACACGCAAGAGGATGATAACCCAGAGACCCCCCGCCCATCCGACGCGGCCGTTGTGACGCCGCTTGCCCCCGGGGAGCTACTCGTCGCCGAGCATCGCAGGAAGGGGCGCGTCGGAGTTCAGGAAGATGTTTGAGCTTCAGTCAGGGGCGCGCCTAGGGAGCACTTGGGGGGTGATTCTGCACGACGACGTGGCCGGGCGGCCCGCGGGCAGCTTCGTGAGGACGAGCAGGGGCGTCAGCATCCTTGTGCGCCGGGCCAGTCTGGAGGACTACGTGCTGTACATGAAGAGGGGCCCGGCCATCGCCTACCCGAAGGTGCAGCTTGGGGTTCCGCCTGTTGACGGTTGAGTTTGCCGTTTGCTCTTCCTAACCGTGTGCCGTCCCTCTTGTTACCAGGATGCCAGTGCCATGCTCATGATGATGGACGTCTCGGAGGGCGACTGCGTGCTGGAGTCGGGATCGGGGTCCGGGGCCATGTCTCTGTTCCTGTCCAGAGCTGGTGTGTGTGTGTGTGTCTTTGTCTCACTGATCCTCATATGTCGTCACTAATGATCCTCATTGGCAACCCCCCCAGTCGGCTGTAAAGGCAGCGTCCTGAGCGTGGAGGTCAGGGAGGATCACCACAAGAGGGCGGTGTTGAACTACAAGCGCTGGAGGGCGTCGTGGAGAGTTCGGCGAGGCGAGGAGTGGCCTGACAACGTCCGGTTTCACACTGGTGACCTCGGCAAGGCATCGCCGCTCCTCGCCGCTCACGGATTCCACTCGGTCAGTGTTCGGCAATAACCTCATCATATGTGGTATTGATTCCTTTGCTACCCCTGCTATGCTCCTTCGTTGCAGGTGGCTCTCGACCTGACCTACCCTCAGCTGGTTCTACCCGCCGTGGTTCCGCATCTGCACCCCGGGGCGGTGTGTGCCGTCTACCTCGCCAAGTGTGTACATCCCCCCCCCCCCCTCCCCTCTTCAAAGGCTGGACCCCCGAGGAGAGGGGTCTGCACACATTGAGCCCTGGCTTTGCACTGTGAAGCAGCAGTTCAGACATAGAAGAGGGAAACCTGTCAGGCTGCTTCCTTGCAGAGAAGAATTAGGCCAATCACACATCTGTCCGCTCAATATGATACCTCAGCCGCTTAGCTTAGCACATGTTTAACAAGATACTTGTTAGTGAATTGCTGATATTTTCCCCTTGAGTTCCTTTTAAAGATGCATGTGGCTTAATTTAAATGGGCAAAATAAACATTTCTATTGCCACAAAGAATGATTTCAAGACCTTAGACAAGACCCGAGGCCTTCTAACCGCCCCCTTGACGTCTGTATCTCAGCATAACACAGGTCACCGACCTGCTGGAAGGGCTTCGGTGTCTGCAGTTGCCGCTGCTGTGCGAACGCATCGTGGAGGTTCCAGTCAGGGACTGGCTGGTGGCTCCGGCCCTCCAAAAGGACGGGAGGCACTGCGTCAGGAGAGATCCCACCGCGGACCAGGACCAGAGGGAGGAGACCAACGAAGGTGATTTAAAAGCCGGCGACCAGCGCCTTGCAGGTCAAATGTTGTTTTAATGGAGGCTTCACCATCACATTTCAGAGGAGACGAGGACAGAGGAACAGCCAGCCTTCGGGAGTATTCCCTACTTAGCCAGACCCCACCCTGAACAGATGAGCCACACAGGTCAGACACGGGTATCTCGAGGTCCGGTGGACAGCAGTGCCTATGTATATAAACGCTCATCTTCTGCCTTCCTACTTTTCAGCATTCCTAGTGAAACTGAGGAAGTGTGTGCGGTAACCATTCTGCCCGGAAGGAATCCCGGGACTGACACAACTACTTTAAATTATTTGAAGAATAAAAAAGGGGGAAAACGTTCATTGGAGTATTGATTTTTTCATAGTCCAAAATCCTGAGCAGGGCATTTAGTGAAGGTGCCCCTTTAAATAGAGAATGATGCACTATACACAATATACAGTCCCCTCCAAAAGTATTGGAACGGTAAGACAAATTCCTTGATTTGTGATGTGATGTGATGCATTGAATTTTTGTGTCTGTTATGGCTGTTCGGAATGACTGAATTAAAAAAATGTATGATCAAATAAATTCTGTACACAAATGATCACATGTGCATAATAAAATATTTTTGAATGTATTCTGTGTGTAATTTTTTTCCAAAATGGTAGCGTCATATGATATGGCAGGTTGTGTATTAATGTTAATGTTATTGTCACTTTAGGACAATGGCATGGGCTTAAGCAGGCAGAAGACAATGAAGGTGCTTGTGGAACTAGGAAGAGGGGACTGAATATGAATATGAATATGAAACACCCTTTCACAGGTACAGAAGATGCTGGCGTGCACAAAGAAAGTCAGAAAGTCTATATACATTTCGATACAGTAATTCATGCAGCTCTTGTTTTCTTGTGGCTGGTTAAAAGAGAATACATATGTCTGTCACCTGTAATTATTTGCACAATAAATGTAAATAAACAATTGTTATGGTGCATTTGTAATATAGTAATGACGTACCTTGGCTGTGTGAAGCTCCAGTTTCCTCCTGTCATGCAAGGCACGGTAATGCCTTAGCATGGATGAGGTGTTGGCATTGTACCCCAACTCCTTGGAGCACAGTAGACACCTCACCTTTGAATAAAATAAGAAACTGAAAAATACAGCCCTTGATAAGCAAACCTAATGTGTCTGAAATAGAAATCAAAGTGTTCCCACACAGGGGAAAATCCTCCTCTTCACAGGTGGCTGCATAGCCTTCTCTACTCACTCTCCTAACTCTCCTCGCTCTCTTAACTCCAAACTATCGCTCTCTTCTAAACTCTCCAAATTATATAAACGCTATCCAAACTGTATCCAAACTATCCAAACTCTCAACTGACCGCAACTCTCCACTAACAACCCACATTTTGAATGGCGCCTGAGGGGTTAATATTGCTGTCAAACCTCCCGGCAAAATCTGAACCACTTGCCGAAGCAGTCACGTGGTAGAGCCGGGCAACGAGGCTTCGGACGTCATCATTTTTGGCTCCTCCCCCAATGAAGCACGCCTCGATACGCGCTTCGCGGAAACGCCCCCTCCATTACTCGCACACGCTCCGAAGTGTCGGCACATCCCGTAACATCACTAGTAAATAACATTTAATATTTGGTGGGAAAACCTGTGCTTGCGATAACTGCCGAAAGCCTGCGACCCATCGACATCACCTAAACGGTTGCATTCTTCATTTGTGATGCTATTCCAGGCTTTTACCGCAGCTTCTTTTAGTTGTTTGTTTCGGGAGGGTTTCTCCCTTGAGTCTCCTCTTAAGGAGGTGAGATGCATGCTCTATTGGGTTCAGGTTAGGTGATTGACTTGGTCAGTCTAAAACCTTCCACTTTTTCCCCCTGACTGAAGTCCTTTGTTTTGTTGGCAGTGTGCTTTGGGTCATTGTCCTGCTGCATGATAAACTTCCTCCCGATTAGTTGCAATGCACTTCTCCGTAAAGTGGCAGACAAAATGTTTCTGTACACTTCTGAATTCATTCTGCTGCTACCATCTTCAGTTACATCATCAATAAATATCAATGAGCCTGTTCCAGAAGCAGACATGCACGCCCGAGCCATGACATTACTCCACCATGCTTCACAGATGAGCTTGTTTGCTTTGAAATATAACCAGTTCCTCTCTTTCTCCACTTTGGCCTTTCAATGACTTTGGTAGAGATTAATCTTGGTCTCATCAGTCCATAAGATTGTGTTCCAGAACTTTTGCGGCTCATCTCTGTACTTCTTTGCAAATTCCAATCTGGCCTTCCCATTTTTACTGCTGATGAGTGGTTTGCATCTTGTGGTGTAGCCTCTATATTTCTGCTCTCTGAGTCTTCTTCGAACAGTGGATTGTGATACCTTCACCCCTGCACTGGGGAGGTAGTCACTGATGTTTTAGGGGTTTTCTTCACAGCTCTCAAGGGAGAAACACCCCGAAACAAACAACTAAAAGAAGCTGCGGTAAAGGCCTGGAATAGCGTCACAAATGAAGGATGCAACCGTTTGGTGATGTCGATGGGTCGCAGGCTTGCGGCAGTTATCGCAAGCACAGGTTTTGCCACCAAATATTAAATGTTATTTACTTTAAGATTATTTGTTCCAATACTTTTGCTCACTTGAAAAATGGGTGGGTTCCAACAAAGGGTGGTATGTCGTGAGTTGTTTAACACATCTACGTGTGAATAGCACGAAATAAAAGCTGAAATTCTGAACTCTTGTCTCAGTACTAATCTTTTGATCTTAAACCCAAATGTCTTCAGTGGACAACAAAAATTAAGGAATTCGTCTTACCGTTCCAATACTTTGAGGGGACTGTATAATTGTATCTGGTTATTGTTCGAAACAAAAAGGTGTGTACTTTGTTGCTGTGATAAAACTTAAGTGAAGTGCAAAAAAAAGGTTGTCAAAGAGATTTTAGTTCAAGCCTTTATTTAAACCTCAAGAGGCAGCGTTGGCTCATGAAAGGGGCACATGGGCAACACTAAAAACACGATCCCAGCATGTGACAGACAATGGTAACAAGAAGAATCAGTGGCTGAATTTTGCTTCGTCCAGCTTGTCATTTCATTTGACATAAATAAGTGGTGAAAAAATAAATACCCCAGAAGTGCTACATAAATAAATAAATAAATAAATACCCAATAACTCTGTGCAGGTTAAACAACAATCTTAAGTAATGGCAGACATGGAATGAGATGAGCTCATTCTAAACACACCAACTTTTTCTTAACTTTATTCACACCGGTTCCGTTAAGTCTGATCCACGTTCTCATTTAAAAAGCGGTCAATAACAAAAAAACAAAAAAAAACAGGAAGTTGTCAGACCTTTAGAGTAAAAGTGGCATGAAAGGAGAGACAGCGACACAGCGGCTCGATGCTCTACTCCTCGCAGATCCAGTCCATGGAGGGGTCGTACGTGGACCCGCATGACGACTCTTCACCTGAGGAGACAAAGTGGAATTTAAAACCACTTGAAAAACAGGACATTTCTTAGAGGAATTTGATCCAAGTAGCCGAAATCTGAATTCTACACAAGATAATCCTGTTCTATAATGTGGAATAATATTGACTGTTGACGACAGTTTTATTTAGTGTTAGATTAGTTGTATAAATTATCAAGTAAATGTGTTCTTAGGACTTTTATACAAATTTGACTTCTCTGAAAATCCTTTGGTTCAAAGTTGCTGAGATGAAGTTTTACAATCATCCTGGCCTTTTGGGAAACCTATTGGGAAACCTTACCACAACAGATGGAGGGCTGCGTCTGGATTTTGGCCTCTGCCACGCTCCTGAGACAGGCTGCAGCCCTGGGTGGGGTGAACTCCAAGCTCAGCGCAAAGTTGAACGGTTGGGAAAAGGCAGGGTTTGTGTTGGAAGAGTTTTTGGAGGGAGAAGCAGAGGAGCCCGGACCCCGATCCGACTCGTCGCCACGTTTGCAGAAGGAACAGGGGACCGGGGAGGCCAAGGGGCCCCGGGGGATGCGGGTGTGATCCCGCTCCCCGTACTTCCGCTGGGCGCCGCTGTGGTGCTCGGACCGCTCACGCTGCCACGCTAAGTGAGACGGCACAATGGCCATCACCTTGAAGAAAAACAGAAGAGACCAAGAAAGGACAGCCCCATCAGGAACACACTCCTGGCGTTAATCTGAAACTATAAAAACTGCAGAGTGCATCAAAAACAAGACCCTTGAAAAGGAGTCCCGAGTAACGTTTGTCATTTCTCTCGGGCGATGACACTGGTACCTCTTCACAGCAGCGCCTGCTGACAGCAGCTCTGTACTCGACGCGAGCCCAAAGCAGGTCTCGCTGCTTGAGGAAGCGGGGAAACTGCTTCCTCCAGTGCTTCCCAAGCGCCCATGGAAAAATCTCATACTTCCCCTCCTCCTCGTCCTCCTCCATTGTGTTTGCAAGATACCTAGCGACGGAGCGCAAGCGTTACAGCTTGCCCAGCAGTGGCACACAAGGTCTCATCAAGATAGTATACAGAGATGTTATTTCCTTGAAAACTTACAGTGCAATGAAGAAATTCTTCCGGGTGTATTGGGCGATAGTGAAGCGGGCCCGTTTGAAGTACACAAAGGTCATGGCCAGAAGGTACTGTTAATTTAGGAAGAAAAGTTGTTTGTAAGCAGATTTTAGGCTCCAAATGTGCCATTTTTCTGACAATTCACCTTGTCAGTCAGTTTACAACAACAGTCCATCCACAGAAACTCATGGATCACGTCATCATCTGGAACGAAAAACCACAGCTCTTGAAGAACTTTAAGAAAAGTAAGTGATCACTTGAATGCCATTGAACTTAACATTTTATCGGCGCATTCATACCGAGAAGTCTGAAGAAAGAGGACATTTCCTGCCGCTGGATAACAATGGTTGGGGGCATGAACTTTTGGGCCCGGTACATCTCCTCGTGACGCGGGCCCGCCTGGCTCTTCCCCGGCGGGCACCGGGGGTCTTGGCCGTTGGCTCTTCTGGGCCGGAGACCTCTCCTGGTCTGGAGTGTGTGCGAGTTGCCGGGTTTCACCCCAGCAGTTACCGATGGAGAAGTCTGGCACCGGCTGCGTGTGTGCTTCATCATGCTGAAGCTGGGCTCATCCGTAGCGGGGAGTGACGGTGAGTTCTTAGAGGAAATGGACGACAGTTACGAAGTGGCAGAAAATAACGTTAAATTCCGAGCTACAATCCACCAATAAGAAATGTATATTACGCATTTAGCATACATAAAATGCCACAAGTTAGTTTACGATAGTTGCTGTTATCAACCGAATTAATCTCAATGTCAACCTAGTTAACGTTACTAAACTAAGCTAGCACTGAGCTAGCAGAATAGCCGAGGAATTGGAGCTTGCATGGAGTTTGCGTTACGTATTAACAGTGCGTTGTGTGACGTTATTTTACCAATAAAAGTTAGTTTCCTGACAAAAAGTATTAAAGTGAAGTTAACCTTGACGCTAACAACGTCCGTCGACCGAGTCCTCTCCTGCGCCTTCGGTGAATCAAAGGTCGACTGATTTTTTGCGTTATTAACACCTGCAAGAGTGACAGATGATGCGAGCAATGCCCCGGTTACCTCTAAAATGTTTTACTTTTCACATGAAACCGCGAATACAGCGGACCCCGCTTAACGCGCGAGGTGACGGTGCCTTTGATCACGCGCACCGGCAGAGCGCCAATCCCTCAACAGCTCGCCTGCACGCGGGGGACCGACGACCAATCCGGGCGCAATGACGCAGCCCTCATCTGCACGGCCGCTCTGCAGCCAATGATAGACAAGCACTAACACAGATGAAGATACAATAATACACAGAACATTAATATTCTTATTTTATGTTAAAATAACAAAGTGATGGTGATCCGATGTAATTTGAGATTTACATTTTAACAGGCCATAGTCTGTTAAGCTTGACTTTAAACATTGCTGTGGCCTAACACGCAATGTGTATGGGTAACACATTGTTGATAGATTTATAAGTCAATATTTCATATTTCAGTAAATTGCAGCCTGAGGCGAGTATGCCATAGAGAAACAAGACAGACAAGTTATGGAACCGTGAAACTACTACTTTGATAGCAGAAAGCAGCTGTATATTGGGGAGCTGTTGATTTCTACAGTTAGCTACAGTAAATAAATAACGCATTACATGGTGACTTGACAGAGTTTACTGGTGAAAAAAAACCTGTTACATTAGTTTAAATGAGGCTATGAAGAACAGGTTAAGGGAAAGGGTTAGATAGAGTGGGGTAAAACATTAAATTTGGTTTTCCTGCTGACATTCAACTCCATGTGGCAAGAAGGCAAGGGCATATTATGCTTGGAGTACCAAATTACAGCAATTGTGTGTGAATGTTTTTGGAGCAGGTTCATATGAGTGAATATATATTTAAGCAGTAAAAAAAGTATTTTGACTGTTTTCACAATTGAATTGATTTGGATAATGTGCATCAAAGAGCACAAAGTGGAAATTACAGCATGCTTAAGTGTTGTATTTATTCAAATCAAACTACATGCTCAGCTTTGTAAATACGTTTATATGATTTATTGTATCTGTGTTGTTTTCTTGACCGGCTTAAAAAAATATGCCATGAGGAAAGCTTTCTGCAAAGCTTTTTTACTTCACGGGCAGAGGCAGTTTAGGTCATTTTTTTAACTTTCCTTCCAGTTCCAGTGAACTGTGGCATGTAGAAGGTACAAAAAGATTAGCAACTCACCGACATAACTTTCTGTACAACTCTATGAAAAGGGTATTTGTTTCTTTGTAGATATTATGTAAAATGGAAACATTCAAGATTAAAACAACAGTTTTATTATTGGTCCATCAGCTCCAACTAGTAGATCATGTAGATCCATTGTTATCATTTGCATAAAACTGCAACTGCATGCAATGCATTTGAACAAAACAGACCAAATTGTGAAGATTTGTTCTGTTTTTGCAATGGAAATAAGGCTAAATAGGGAGATATTCTTTAGCTGACTATAAAAAGCTACTTCTGGCCAGCTCTCCTTACACAAATGAGCTTATAGTCTTAGAAGTAAGTGAGTTGTATATGCTTGACATATGCGTGACATATGCGCATGCTGAAGAGTTCACTGAAAGCCTCACTAATCCTTTCAGCTGCTGGTCTTGTGTAAGGTAGAGAGGGATGTGTTTCTGTGCATGCTACAAGGATCTTTTTCTAAACATGAGGATCAATCGATGGATTTATTTTGCCCATCTATGACAGGTGAGAGAGATTTAAAAATGGATGTATCAAGTTTTTTTTTTGGCAGCATTTGGCAGCATTCTTGCGGGGAAGGATGTCATCAGAAAACCTCAGCTATCCAAAAATGACAGGAACAGCAGGTGGCTAAGGACATTGGCTATTACTGGCATCATTCACACTTCTGGGTGTCAGAGTAGACAAAACAATCAGCCTTTATTTAAAAATCTCCAAAATGGGTTGCTCACCATCCAAAGGAAACCATTTTGGCACTCTGGGTAAGGAGAGAATGGGTAAGGAGAGAATGCTTCCCCCTGCACCTCAAGGAAGCCTCAGGGATTCTCATTTTGAAGTTGTAGAGGATCGTAATTTGATGAGATCAACAGAATGGGATACAAATGAGAAAAAGGCTGCTGGACAAAGAGATGTACTTCAGAAAGAGGCTCATTCGACGACCCAGAAAAATGTAACAGAGCCAGACCCTGAAGCAGGACTTGGGAGTCAAGTAATGGAAAACAACACAGTTTCAAAAAGAAAAGACAAAAATTCTGACATACAGACGGCGACAGAAAAGAAGCCTGTCAGAAAGGCCAAAAGAATTACTAGAGGTAATAAGGGGCTTAAAAAGAAAGACAAGGACAAACAAACACCGGCAGAAGAGAAAGTGGACTTTCCTGAACCGTTGGTTAAAGCTCACCAAGCTGCTTATGCCTTTTTGAATCCTAGCATGAACAAATATGACTTTTTACTGGGACTTTTGGAACAAGCAACCCAAACACAGGTGTCTGTGCAGACCATGGTAGCTTTTACGGCTCTACGCTACGAGGAAATTATTCAGGGACTGGAAGAGATGGCAGATGAGGGAGAAAAACTTTTAAAAGAAAATGGAGAACATCTTGCTTGGCCAAGTCAAATGGAAAACCTCTCATCTTCTCCACATTTGAAGTCTGCCTCTACTAATATTGAGCCCCCACCAGATTTGCTGCAGCAGCTGCTTCAGTACACCACACAGAGAATGCGAAATGTGAGCCAGACTGTTGCCGGAATTGGAGAGTGTGCATTAAAGGAGGCAGTGGGATACTTTTTGTCTGTCTCAGAGCTTTTAGAGGAGAAAATGAAAGTCAAACGTGCGGTGGAGACTAGGCTAATGCGACTCTTATCTCGTATTGAAATGGCTTCTCTTCGCAAGCCCGGACCAGAGGATTCAGCTCTCTTTAGTGAGGACAGTGGAATTGGAGCATGAGAGTGAATCCCTTCCTGGGTTTGAAAGACGCCACAGACGAGAGAGTTGTGCGTCCACTGGGACAAACAGGACTACACCTGTCAGTTCCATTGGATACACTTCCACGGACATTCGGCAAGAATTATCAAAGCAAAAGTATACAAATCAAATAAGTTCAAGTGTTTCCCTCACCTCACTCAATTCATTAGCTTCCACATGTACCATATTGGACAATTACCAAAGAGACTCAGTGCTAGGGTCAGTTTCCTTAGATTATGGGGAGGAAGAAGACTATGATGATGATGATGATGATGAGGAATTGGACGGGGACATGAAAGATGTGGGGATTAGAAAGCAATCCAATTCTTCAACTGTAGACCGTGAACAACAACAACGTCTACGCCGCTTGCCCCCAAAGCGCATGGAGAATCCTCAAAATGTAGAAATGACTCTCAAAATGAAAAACGCTATTAGTGGAAGGATACAATTTGTCCCATCACAGAATGCTGGTGCTAAAACAAAGGTGGGGGGCAGCCCAAAAGCCAGTAGACACCAGTGGATGGAGGAGGAGGAACGCTCCCCAAAGAGACCTCAAACAACAGCACCTACTCGGAAGGCGGTGGTAAAAAAGACGGCAGTGCCTAGAGAGCGACGTTCCCAGTCAGCGGAATCCTTGCGGAGCAAAGGTGAAGATCCTACTTTGCTTGAACTAGAGAGGACCCAAAAGGATTTAAACGTGAGGTTACAAAGGATGAGTAAAAGCAAGGCAGGTGGGAATATGAAGACAGCTCCATTGAAACATAATAAAGGAACCTCACCAGCACAATCTCCAGCAATACATTGCAAGCATCCCTCACTACAGAAGAACAGCAATCTCCAACCACTCAATGACCAAGTAGGCCTTACAAGTATCAAAAGTAGAAAACAGCAGGTAGCTAGTGATGTGGAAGAAGATAAACCTAAGGTAAAGAAAGCAGCCAAGGGCCCAATCAAAGCAACCCCACCTCCCAGCCCTCCTGCATCACCACGACCATCTTCAGGGCTTTACAGAGGCAGGAACTCGGTCAAAAGACTGATTCGATACATTTAGCCAAGGAATAGAGGATCTAGAAGATCTTAAAATTATGGGGCCCCTAAAAGGAGTACGAAAGTGTGGTGTTCCTGTGTTACCTGGTTTAGGGAATGTGGAAGCTGTGCTCAGTAGTGGGATAACCAGCTGTAGACCTGACTCTACCCCATCTGAAAAAAACAATGATCTAGATCTGGAGAGTCTTCCTCCGCCTCCATTGGAAGTCTTAATGGACACTTCATTCGAAAGTGCCCAAAGTCTTTTAACTTTCACAGCAGATGAAGGGGCGACAAAAACTGTGAAATCACCTTTATTTAAAAGGGCTGCAGTATCGCAACGACTGAGAGCTTCAGTTAGGTCAGTGACGGTGCTGCCAAGTAAAGGAGGCCTGCAACAAACTTCTAAAGTTATTTCCCCTTGTAAACCGGATCAACCACATGTATCTGCTCTGTCGAAGGCCAATCAACCAGAAGTCCAGTTGGAGGCAGACCCAGGGAAGGAAAATGATTCCATGTACCAACAAGACAACAAGATCTTATATCTAAGACAATCTTCAGTATTACAGAGATTGTTGAAAGCTGACGTATCAACAAATCCGTCTGCCAGTCCAGAAGAATCAGCAGAATTACAAAATTGTGGCGACTTTTCAGTGCCTGGATGTAACACTGCAGTGTCTACAGTGCCTCCCCATTCTGTGGTCATGGGCCAAACATTTGCCACATCACCTGTAAATAGAGGGCGAATGTTACCCTCTACACCTTCTACGCCAAGCAATCTACATGGAAGACTTCCCAGTCCCCATTGCTTCAAAAAGCAACCTACTCCACCTCCTTCAGCTAGCCCCTCTGTTAACAGGAAACTCCCCACACGGCCAGTGGGTCAAGGGAGACTCCCCAGCCCCCCTGTCACAAAACAGAATATTTTAAACTCAAACTCCTCCCCATACCCTTTCAAAGCTCCGTCACCCCCAGCCTCGCCAAAAGTACAAAGATGGTCAAGAGAGAACAGCAATGAAGACTTATCTAGCGTTCGGAAGATCAATAACGCACGTTCAGTCTTCTGTCCTGCATCGCCAGCCTTGTTTGAGGCCCATCCATGTCCAATTCCTCGACCCACTCAAGCATGGACCTCTTCTGGGGTCTCCTTTCTGTTGCGTTCTTGGGGGAGTCGTGGGAGGTTTCCTGTATCTGTTCAAGGACCTCGACCCTTCATCCGACGAAGCCATTCGGATCAGAGGCCAAGCCTTAGTCTTCCACCAAGATCGCAAGCCGTCTCAGTGGCTGAGACATGTGGGAGTGAGCCATCAATATGCTTACAGGGGTGAGTGTTTTATTAGTCATTTTGCATTTCATAATTACGTAGGAATAATTGATAGTATGGGATGGTCAGTTCTTCCAAAGTGTTCTATAGTACAGTCATTTAGCATTCATTATAAGTATTACTATGTAGATATACATATTCCCCTTTTTGGGTTACGTGTCACAATAATCCGCATGTAACACCCCAAACAATGTGAAAACAGAAAATTCTATTTTCTAAATCATGTTAGAGACCTTACATAACTTCTTCAAGAGTGACTGACACACACACTTCACTTGCTAATCTTTGCGTCATACGCGCTCAGGGTTTCTAACAGACACAAACCCAAAGCCAAATGACCTAATTGCTGTTGACAACATTCTCCGTCTATTCTCATAGGCTGGAGGATGAACCAACCAGGGCTGAAGAATTATGGGGAAGCCAATCAAACCTGAGAGCAACTCTACGCTCGGCATCCCAGCCGGACCTATGCGTTATCGGACAGGCCTTGCACAGAGACTAAAGGGGACCAATGATGAGCCAGTGGGATTATGGATTAGTCGGCTTTAACAAGGATTTAAGAAGACAGTGTTTATGCCAACGTACGAGAAAGAGCGGATTGTTTCCAGCCTGCAGTGGTAATGCATCTTCACAATGTTAAAGATACGAAGGTGTGCATACTTAAGCATGTGCAGCATCTGTGTGCATCATGTACACAATTACATTTTTACAGTATAGCTTCATAATAAATCTACAGATTGAGGTGTTCAATCATGCTTCCACACAAGGTTACATAGTTACAAGTCTTCTTCAGTTCACTCAGTCTTGAGTATTTCTTGAAGTTATTTATCTGTAATGTTTATCAATAATGTTATCGTCAATAATGAAATATCATTGTTATTGACTATAGTTTTATTATTACAGGAAGATGCCATCTGTCTGTTCAACCAGTCTTTTCTTTTTTTTAACCAGTTATAATTTTTCTGTTTCATGATTCATTTTTACAATGTATTTATTAATAATAAAAAAACATGTACTTTTGCATCTTGCAAAAAGGTAATTCACCATCATACCTTTCTATATTCAGCGATTGACTCATTCAGCAATTATTTAACTGTCCGCTTTAGCAAAACCCCTTAAATGGCTAATCCAGCACCTTATTGCAATTCCATTGATGATTCTTGAAAAATAACCTTATCAATTGGCTAAACCTGCGGTGCAAACACTTTGGATCCTAAAATACACACAATGCAAATCAGCACTGTCTGTCAGTATAGCCTAAATATCATCAGCAGGCATTGCAGGCATGATGACGACCAAAGACATTATACAGTATAAACCCGTTTATAAAAGGACTGATCTTTATGTGTAGAAACGGATGAAACCAACCGTTTTAAGATAAAGTCAACGCAAAGCCAGAACGTAGAAAATGAATTGTATTAATTAATTAATTAATTATTATACATTGTGTGGTTGAAGGATTTTAACTCTACGAAAACAATTGTACGATTTTTTATCTCTTTTGGGGTTTAGTATATCTGACATTTCCATTCAGCAGATGCACGACCTGAGAGCATTTTATGATTACCTCTGGTGCTGCAACAACAATGTCCTCAACTCCTTCAACCCAGCAGCATTGGAGCCATACAAAGTGGATCTTACCACACAATTGAAAGTGGATTACAATAACTTGGGTGCCTTGTTTTGTGCCAATGAAGAGGCTGAAAGGGGATTTATTTCCTGCTCAGCAGCTGTGACCCAGTGCTGCGCATATTTCCTGTTTTGGGCCCTTTGAAAGAATCATGCATTGTAATGAGAGTTCTGTTTTCCTTCAAGCAATTGAATTCCATAAGGAAATAACACAGTAGGACACCATTGCTAACCACAAACTGAACATGACTGCATAAGATTTGGATTTGAAGATTAAAGAAGTTTATGCATAGAGTAATTTCTTGTAGCTTATGCTTGTAGCCTACCGAACAGCTTTTAAATGTTGCAGTTTTTTTGTATCTTTACTTTTACAAACCTGTATTTTCGTCGCTTAATGGTATAGAATACAATACTACTACAAATTAGGATAATTGAAATCTAAAATGTGAATTTTATATTACAGTTTTTCTCGATTGTTTACACACATTTTCTTAAAGCATGCCTCATACTCTCAGAACTCTACACACATTTTATAAAAACACACACACAATCGGCAAAACCCCTCAATACTCCTGCAAAATGAAACTTTACATTCAAAACAATGTTATTTCTTCTCAAAATGTGTTTTTGTTTTCAAATGACACACACAGACCATCACATGAGTAGACTATTTTTAAGAACCAGTTAAACACTGATGTGCTCAATGTAAAACACTATGATGAATAGAAAACACGTCTCCATTCATCATAGTGACCAGGACCTTTTTCTTTGTTCAGTGTTACACTTACTACAGACAGTACATACTGTACATACGTGTTTTGTAAAATATTTTAGAATATTGTTTTTATACTCACAACTCGACAAATACACGGTAACAAATATATTTTATTTTCTCAACAAAAACAATATACACAGTGTACATCCCAACCAACACAAATGTGCACATAAAGTGGTCTACATACAAAACAACAGAGGAATTTAATGTATTCAGTTACAGTAAAAAAAAAAAAAAGCATCAACTGCTACATCTCCACATGTATTTGTGGACTCATACACTCATACACTTTCCATCTCCGATCTCTGGTTGCTAATTGTAACACTGTGAGACAGGTGTTTGCCCATGTGATGAGTCAGTGTGCATAGTAGGGCAATTGACTTTAGAATTTTGAATGACAGTGTGTTCCTTGTGAAAACAAGATTTTCCTCCATGAAAATTGTGCCAAATGCAGAGAATTGTGTGTAGTGTTTTGAAAAAAGTGTGATTTAGAACGGGAATTTGAGCGTAAAGCAGGAATTGTGCTTGTAGTTTAGCAGAATTGGTTGAGGGGGTTGGTGCGCGAGTTACATGTTGTGGTAATTGAGTGTCAAGTACCAGAATTTGTGTGTAAACAATCGAGAAAAACTGTAAATAGCTTTGATTTACTGCATTTATAATATCAATATCACAAATATGTATCAAGCATGGCTAGGTGCACTTTGTTTTAAATGATGGCATTTTGGTTTTGATAGTTAGGCGTGGCTCATAATTACGGCCTACAAATACTAAACCAACCTAACTCAAAGACGAAACATTTTTGTAAATATAGGATAGAGGATATTTATTATGGGTCTTTTCTGACCATTTCATGGAAATCTTTCTTATTATTGAACTCTCACACCCACACAAAACATTTCCCCGGATAGAGATTAGAGGGCTGATGTGTAGCATGTATGAGGATGTATTGTCAGAAATGGAATATAAACCTTGTCTTTGGTAATACCATGAAAAAAGAGATTTGTGACCTTCAAATTAGCCATTTTTGTCAGAAAAAGAGAGCCCATTGTTACAATAACTAAACAAAGCAGCCATGTCAATATCTTTTATATAATTTCTACTCTAAGTAAATCATCCACTAAAGAAATTATATCTTGCAGGGAAATTTATTTTCCTTGTTGTGAATGCACTGCGACAGATGCAAATGGGATGCAGCGTGATCTCACTTTGTCTTGTCATCCTTTCGATGATGGCGCCAACAGGCAACAGTCGCCGCTAACGTGTCAGTCACCGAATGTGTGACCATGTAAGGACGACATGGTGGAACACATCTGCTGTTTAGCATTACCTCAGAGACTCAGGTGTAGTACTTTTAGATATACCCTGTGTTGTCAATTGTCCAGGTTTGAGTTTTTTTTTCTTCTTTTTAAATACAACGGCCCATCCACAAGCCTTAAATATGTCGTGAATGTGCACACAAAGAACAGAATGTTCCTACAAAACAGTCCCAAATGCATATATTATGACTGAATATGATGAATATGCTGGCTCGACCATCTTTACATATGCAGTTCTGTCACTTGTATTTGAAATTGTTTTTGATATAAGGCTCCTTAATAGCCTGCTTTAATAACCACACCCACTTTAAAAGGTCCTGTGTCAGTCAACGTTGGGTTGTATGATGAGGACAACACATTCCCAAAACAACATTTCAACTTAATTTGTTTAAAGCCAGTTCAAATGTTCCCTTGAAGTTTTCGGTTAAATAGAAATAAAAGCCAACGGTTTTAGTTTTTTTCAAGAGAAAAACCCTCAGATGACACACCCTTTAAAATGAGTTTCCTTGCTTCTTAGCAGATCAAATGAATCCTTTGCACAAGGGGGGACACCCACTTCAGGTGCATTTGTCATGGTATTAACTCTTTATTTAAACAAACCGGAACAGGCGAATATTGATCTCCTTTAAAATTCTGCAGACCAGAGTCAAATTTTATTTCTATTCTCAAGAGAAAGAAGCAAACCTGGTGTGAGAGCCCACTTAGTGTGGGGACTAAAAACATTTGTACCCTCCTGGGGGACGGAGTGTTTTCCACGACCCCTGCATTCTGACATTCATTGGAAACAGTTCCCATCCTAATCATAGCAATCAAAAGCTATTTTCAATAAAATGCCAATCTCTTCTACTTTTTCCATGTGGTCTTAATCCAATGTTTGTCAGTGGAAAAACAATCTGCGCTTAACTCCAATGAATCCTCAGCGAAGGAGATTTCTAACACAATACCCAAAGTATCGCTATCTAACAGGCCATGTAGCTGAGTCGGCCCACCGCGTCTCTTTATCCCATTTACACAGGCAGATTCTTCCGGCTGGCCGACAGATACACTGAGCTTTCTGGTCCAGCGGGGCCGGGGACAGAACATGCACCGCCGGCCGCCATGTATGCCTCTTATCAGGCCCTGTGTGCGTGTTCCCAGCGCTGGTCCCGACATGGCAGCTCCTGGATAATACGATCTGATAACCGTCTGTGTCAAAGCGGCCATGACCCAAGCTCCAGCTCCAGCTGGGTCGCACTGATGCAGATGCAGAAAAACACTCTCCGATAGGAGGCCTGAGCATGGCCAGCGTTGAAAAAAATGTTTAGAGGGCAAAGCGAAACCGTGCGGAGAACATCTGCCGGCCTCACTGATTCACAGATTAAAGTATTCTTGTGTGAGATAAATGCATTTTTAAAAACATTTTAAACAAATTGATTCCATAACGTAATGTTTTATGTTAACACCCCGTCACACATCGGCAGGAATGGGAGAACCGGCAGTGCGTTCAAGAGAAAGGATGATCATGAAGTAGTAGACAAGCCGTTTATATATATTCAACTCATTAACCTGAAATACTTTGACATCTTCCAACTGAAAGTATAATTTCTTGCAGAAAAAGGTGTTAATTTCGGAAATAAAGTAAAACAGTAAAGTAAAAACCAAATAGTTTTTAGACATAAGTCCTCTAATCCTTCATATATTCTTTAGGTGATTGAGGCTGATTGTTAACTGTCTTTATATGGATGCACAGGTTGAGGTCTGAATCCATAATTTCAAGTAGATTTCTGGCTTGGTTTGTGGTGTTAACATCAACTTTCAATCATTCTTGTTACCAAAACAATTACTTGCTTTACGTATCTTTGTTTAATTGAAGAACGTTTTGACACATCCTGTTGTTGATTTTTTCCAATGCATTTAATCAGTCCTTGTATTGGACAAAAGTCCCCAGTTATGTGATTTGTGTGTCATCTGCATAACTTTGATTACACACTCCATAATCTGAGCTCATGCAAGCATGTAGATGTTGAACAGAAGGGCCATATGTCATTTTCTTCAACTCTGATGTGTAATTAGCTCCTGACATGCCAGAGAGTCCCACCCAGTTAATTAGTCTGTCCAGTAGTGTGGCATGGTTGACTTTGTCAAATGCTGCGACGCATGTTGAATCAGAATACCCATCCTGCAGGGAATCCCGAGTGGAAAGAGAAGGACTTTAGAATATTGATTCTATTATGTACGTTTTATGAAGAAAGAACAATAACACCGGCTTTTAAGGGGGAAATACACACACATTTTCAAAATTCAATTTTTCAAAATGTTCTTCTTATTGTTTGAGACAGAGCAAAAATGCTATTTCCGCTCACAAATCTAAACTTAAGTTCTAAAAAAATGTGTGTTTTTTGTATTGATATGCCTTATGTGAAAGTATTCAGAAGAGGAACTTGCATGTTATTAGCAAATCAGCTGCCTCTTGTTTTGTTATCCTACTGCCCTCCCTGACACTCTTTTATCTCTTAACAATGCAGCTCAAACTGTGACGCTCATCTTTGCTGATTGCTCACTTTTAAACACTAGTTTGCCCTGCGTGTCAATATTCATAAAAATGTGGTTATTAGATTTTAGTGTAAGCAAGAAGTATGCAGAGAGGGAGAAAGAGTTGTCAGGAACAATACACCTTCAACTAACAATACCCTGATTTATGTTCGAAAGGCAATTCCAAAGTAAATGCTGTTCAAAATATCAACACATTTTTTTCGTCAAAGAGCTAGCCAACACGACCAATATGTCGAGTACATGGCGACCTTTATCGATATTAATGTTTAAATGGCATTTTTAAATCTCTCTGCATGTGTAATACGTTAATGAAAGGTCGCTAACTCTAATCATTATGTGTATATATGCAGTTAAGGGTCGGGGGGAGGCCCTTTCGGTCACCATTTTCTTCATATCTCAAAAGTACTATTAGAATAAATGTAAGTGGCTAAATTATGAGCACATTTTGTGAAGAGCACTGGAGAGCCAACATATTATAACCAAGCATACAGTGAGGGTGAGCTGTACCCAGCATGCCGATCGACACTCTGCCAGCTGATATTGTAGCGAGCGGTGGAGGGCGCGCTTTACCCAGCGTGCTGCTCTGCAGTCTAACAGTGAATGTTGTAGCAAGCAACAAAAGGTGAGCTGTGCCCAGCAGGCCGCTCAGCGGTTTAAAACGTAATGTTGCAGTTAGCAACGGGGAACAAGCAATACCCAGCATGCCGTTTGTTCGGTGTTCTGTGCAATGGTTAATATGAAGCGTAGGCGAAAATTCAGTCAGGAAGCCTCCAGGACAGGCTGTGCCGTTCCCTGGAGGCCTCCTCTCTCCCTAGAGGCACGCGGCCAGCTGATTAGGGCCGGGGTTGGGCAGTAACCAACCAACCAGACGTGGGTGACGTTACTGTGAAACAATTGCATCAGTGTGGGCAAACGTTAAAAGACTGTTCTCTCTTTTGCTGTCAGTTTTCATTTCAGCACGCACCAAAGGCGACCCACCACCCCCGACACCTCCAATCTACACCACCAGTGTCTGGACTCCCAAAGGGGGGGAGGTGTATGCTGGTCTATCCTACGGCAGGATGGAGTCCAAGCCCCAAACACCTCGCAATATCAATATTTATGCCTGTTATAATAAAGCAGTCTTAAAATGGTATTTAGCGACTGATGGCGAGGTGTACCCGCATGATGTTCAACAATTATTGATATCCCTGAGACCCGGCCTCCCCTACAGTGTGCAGTCCTAAAATCATTTGAAAAAAATGTTAATATGTATTTTTTTAAACTAGAAGAGGGGTGGTGGAACATTGAAAGAAAGATGATTTTATTATTGAGACCATTTTTTCTAAAACACATTTCCACCTGTCAGCAATTTGTAAGGCCTACGCATTCAAAGCTGGAATATGGAATTGCCTCTTAGTTTTCTTAATTTCTTTGTAAATGTTTCTCAACTACTTGTTGTGACAGAGCCAACATCCTGGTGGGGGATTTGCTTGCTGAAATCTAAAACTAACTGTATATGCACCTGAATTGCATTGGTAAATATAAAGCCAGAGAAAACAAGGCTACAGATACACAAGCACAGTCCTGACTAGAATTGGGGCATGAATATTTTCATTACTTACCGAAAATAACATATTTTTTTTACAATTTATTCTTAGAGATGAAGTTGAGTTCAACAGGCTTGTTGGTAAAGTCCTCCCAATGAAAAACTAAAAATTATATATACACTGTCAAATAATACGGGATCATTTGCATATAGATAGAATAATCAAAGATTTGCAACGGCACGTGAGTTGAACTTTTTTTTTTTTGATTGCTTAAGTGTCAAAACGATGATTGGATGAAAACTGAAAGTGATTAACGGGAACAAGTCCAATCAGTCGCCCCGGTGATAACAAGCAATAATAAGAATAAATAACATGGGAGGCAGACAGAGAGAAGGGCAAAGTGTTATTGGTATTCCGGGCAGCATGAATAAGCATATCAAAGCTTTAAGATGCCCTTAACGTCCTCAAAGACAAATTGTGAGTGTACGTTGCTTAAGCTATTAGTTTGGAGCGTGTGCATACATCTTTAGGCTTTGTACTTACTCGCCGGGTGAAGGCCTGGGGGACCCAGCACACTGCTGGCATGCTTTGCATCTCAATGGTATCATTAGCATTCAAGGTCTGTGAGAGATGCAGGCAAACTAAGAGCCGGGCTTGATTCGATGAACGCAGTTCACTTGCATGATTTTAGCTTTTGGATAATCTCTGAATTTGCTCGTGCAAACGGGGATGGTGACTCTCCCTTGGTGCTCAGCGGGGCGCTGCATTGTCTTTACTGAGTAGCGCTGCCAACTCACAGGACGACGAGTGCAGCAGCTCTTCCGCGCACCGGGAGGCAGTGTTGGCAAAGAGATGTCTGGCCATGGAGCCACACACCTCTTCGATGTGGCTGATTAGTTTCCAGGAAAGTCAAATACGCAGGCAGAGGTGCATGTTAACCTCATATGAAGTGGACAAGGCGTAATAAAATCACTAGTTGTTATCTTGGCAGATTCTCCCACATTCACTCATCAATTAATGCAGCGGCTGAGAGAAACTCACATGGGCAACATCCTCCCACTTCAATTCAGGAGCACAAAACAACGTTCTTGCTGGAGATTGCGTGCTCTGCAAACACGGCGATGGGAGAGCGACCGAGCCTCTCGGCGCTTTCTCCTGTCAAAGGTCGCGCCGACATTGTTCAACTCGCCAAATGTCACAATGTCCCAGCGATGGACGTGACTGACAAGGGGCTCCGTATCTGGTGGGATGACAACACTGCTGGTGGAGTGACGTGCTAAGCGGGTTGCTGCTGAGCTGGAGTGGTTAAAGGAGACTGTGGCTCACTGATTTAATGGAGGACTCTCAACAGACCAGCATTTTAGTTTTCTAGTGTGACGAATCGATGTTGAGTATGTCCACCCTCTTGGTTTAGCATGGAAGACACTCCAAGTGTGTAGGTTAAAACAAGGACAAGGAAATAATAGATATTATAATTAAAAATTCCTAATTGATTACTAAAATGCAGAAGTTTTCTGAAATGTTCTTTTTAAATCTGCAAATCTGTCACTAGCTAATTAACTAAATAAATATGAGCTAGTTTGCATACATTTCCAGAACACAAAACTGGACATTGATTGAAGCCATATTCAAAATGGTTGGTTGGGTTGGAGGCCATAAGGGTCAAAGTTTTTTTTTAATCGGTACACTAACTCAGCTATGTACTAGTTTATTAGCAAAGTAGTAAAAAATACTTCATTATTTCAATTATTTCATATTGCATTTTGCACAGTCATAGTTAAGCATCATTGAAATAAACACCCCAGCTATACAGAAAGCTCTAAAAAGCAGCAATAGAATGTGGTCAGGCACACACTTATATTTAGTGCAAAAGTAGTCCAAAGAGTACTTGAAGAGCTGTCGCTGCAAGGACCTCATTATTTTTTTTGGACCCTGGAAAACGCATTTTCTGCTCCGGCTACAGTTCTGACGGGACTTTGCTTCCTTAAAAGCGTGAAAGAAAAAACATAAGAACTATTGACAGCTTAAATACAAGATAAACAGTAAAAGGTAATAACGCTGAACGCATTAACACATGAAGGATTAAGAGGTGACTCATGCAGAGCCCCCCCACACCTCCTTCAGCTTGTTCCCCCCCAACCCTGCAGTATCTGTCTGTTTCCTCTCACCTGTAGTGTCTCTATTAAAACACTGTTCCGGTGCTTCTACTGCTCTCTGTGTACGCTCTCAACACACTTTGAATCCCTGACGAGTAGGTGAAAGAGAAATATACACAAAACATAAAAAAAGAAAGAGTGAAACAGGGAATTAGGCATAATTCTCTGGTGTGAAAGCAACAATCTTTAGATTGTGGTCTTTAATGAATCTGTCCTGTGGCGTCTATCCATCTATCTTGTGGTGGTTTTTGAAAAGAAAAAGATGTGGATGAGACAGCTGGAATGCCCGATTTTTGAAAAGCAGCAACAGCAGCCATTACCGTTCCTCATTACAGCTCTGTGTCCTGATCCGAAATGTTTTGTTGCCGCTGTATTCAGATCATTGATGGTGTCTGCCCCCGCCAACCTGAAATGCATCCAGTGGCTTCGCACAAACATGAGAGTTACTCTCCCTTGCAGAAGCAGTCACCATTCTCATCAGTGGAAAACTACACCAATTGCACCTCCCTTCATCTTTGGTCATTGATTGTGTTGCCATCCCTGCGGGGTGCGATACCTGTTAGAAAAGTGGCCCATTATCGGTGCTTCATGTGCCATTTGAAGCTAACAGGCGATCTCTGCGGTACGCCCAACACAAAGAAAAGATGGCACTATGACACCCATTTGCAAATGAGCACGCGTGTTTTTTATGTGATACCCTCGTCTTCTGTTTGCACACTTCATGTACCTCCGTCAGTGGGATATTCAATCAGAGTCGGATAATATTACGGATAACTAAAAATAATGAATTCACATGGAGGATAAAAGACAATGATGTGAATGGTATTAGATTAAAAAGAATCTTGCAAAACCCTATGGGGTTAAAGAGGTAAAGAATTGTTTGATAACGATTTGCATAAAGATCAGCACTGAATTACATTAGAAATGCAACACTATCTTGATAAAAAGGTTTTATTTGGTGAGTAAATACTTTTAGGTAGATAATAATCATATGAATGCAAAATGGACCAGCATGCCACTGCGAGCGGGCAGGATGGGTGTGCAGGTGGGCGGGGGAGGTCAGGTGATGGGAAATGGTGGGAACACTACTGGGCTACTGCAGCACAGGAGCAAGGCAGGGAAAAGATCTAGGTTTAAAATGCAAGAAAACTACAATAATGCATTTATTTTATGACATTTTGAACCCTTTCCTCTGGCAACCGAATCAATACAACATGTAACATGATCCCAGTTCTGGTTCATTTTCACAATGACCTTATGTGATCCAGTTGGAGTTAATCTCCCAACATACCTTCAGTAAATAAATACTTGCCACTAAACCTACATGCAGTCTCAAGGCCCAGCTCATTACGGGCCCTCCATCTGTTCACTGTCATCAACACTTTCTTCTCTGGTATAAACTGATGGTCAAGCCAACAAAAAAGGTCTTATGCACATAAGGTTGTGTGTGCATTATTTGAGTAGAGAGTTTTTAACGGTGGTTAAATTGTTAGAATTTGGAAATTCAGGTTTAAATTGGCCAAATTTCCCCATGGTCTTAACATATTCAAGATTTCCCTAATGGCAGATTAGTGAATAATAAACTTACATTGCTAGCCAACAGACAGATAATACTTGTTCCTAAACTTGAAAACAGCCATTATACCTCATCTCATGTACCTTCCTTTAGAGAAGTAAAACTCAACTAGAAGCAAACATGAAACATGTCAGAGAAATACTTAGAATCTGCTCTTAGATTATTAAAAGTTTTAAAATACAAAATCGATACAAACCTACTTGCTACTGCAACCCCCATCGACTCCACCCCCTGGTCGGGCCTGGTGTCCCAGTTTGCAAAGAATGAAGAACACAGACATGAATCATTATCGGTTCTTCCTCCTGTCCACCCGTCTTCTGTCTTCCTGGATGCTGTCTCCGCCGGTAGAGAAGTTTATGATAGGCTCGTGGCTGATTGTGCATTGGTGTGCTTGTGTAACCATAGCAGCAGTGGATGAGACTGCCAACAGAGCAGGTTGATTTAGGTTTCACTTATGTGAACATTTCCATTGTAGCATGGTGGCATTGACAAAGTACAGGCTATTCACTGGTCTGCTAGAGCTGAGGACAATTCTTTCTGAGACCTTCGATAAGGGTTTCCTCCTTATTCCATAGAAAATCATAAAACAGGCCCCTGGGGAAGTTATGATCCAGACTACATTCCTCCAGCGTTTCCTCGACCCCCTGGTACAGCAGAAAAATAAAGAGGTAAAACAGGATGGAGTAGCCTTCCCCCAGGAAACACAGCTCTGTACGACACAAACAGACTGGGAATTAGGACGCTCCATTTGACTCCAAGCTTAAAAGTGAAGCTGTGTCTTGTAAAGACATTGACGCCCCCTTGTCTTCAAATTTGTCAACAGTATGCCTGAAAGATATGACTTCTTGCTGTTTGTTTTGAGTCCATGAAGGTATCGTGCTTGTAGGTGTGTGTGTGTGTGTGTGTGTATGTTAAATAATTTCATTGCTTTTCCTTCCAGCAGAGTCCTTTCCACCGGGGTTCACAGGGACGATCTATATATCAGCAATAGCATGAACAAACTCACAGAGCGAGGCACCGGCAGAGCAGCAGCTGCTGTGCTTCGGTGAGGTGGTAGTAGTAGGCCATTGGCTCCCAACCACCGAGCTTCACCCAAGTGTTTTTGACCCGTTCCAACGCACGCTCACAGCGAGGGATCGCAGGAAAGACATGAAAGATTATTGTATTGAATTCTGGTATTGTAAACATCAGGTATCTTGATATTCACGCTAGTTTTTAATTTTGGTCCTTTGTGATTGAGTTTGAGGCCACTTGGTATTCAACACTTTACTCACTTGCAGATGAAGACATTTTGGAGCATGAAACGTGAATCCTTTAAAACGTTTTTTGAATCTACTACTAATCCTGTTATAGTCCATTTTGGAGGAATCAGTGGCCCCTTGTTCACTCATTACATGCATGGGTTTTTACAGGAAGTTAAGACAAGGAACGGGAGCAAATTATGGCGATCCTACAGGGTATCGAGAAACCGTTCTTCCTTTTTAGGGCCAGTTGAGGCTGTTTGTGTACCTGACACGATGCTAAATATGTCTAACTGGCAGACAAACCAAAGCAAACACAGATCCTGGCAAGATTACATTTCCCATCTGGCCTCGGACTACTTTTGGTTCCCTCAGCAGGAGCAATTCAGATGTGGGTGTGTAGAAGGACATCTGGCTGTCACCCTATCCTTAGACCTTTGGCTGACAGAACAACGATTGGCAACAGATGAGTTTGCACTTTTAGAAACACATCCATTTTTGCCTGGAGAGTTGAACAAGGAGTGTGTTCCTTCACTTTGCCGTGGCACCATTTCCACTGACCTGAAAAGCATTTCCTTTCACTTTGCTCAGTCGGAGTGATGAAAACATACGATGAAAAGGCTATTTTATTAAATATCAGACTGGTAAATGGGTGTTTTATCCAAAATTGAACTGCGACACCGACTACGTCTTTGTTAGCTCACTGGCAACAACTTCATTGCATTGATTTATAGAGGGCCTGTATGTGTACGGCATTCTATCTCAGTATGCTTTTAAAGCAGATTTGTTAGAATGCCAATTATTCTGAGCTCATCCCTTCCACGCAGTAAATTAATTAATCCACTCCTATTGTATGTAAAAGGCACTAGATAAATGCATGCGTCAAATGAAGCGGGATGGTGTGTTTATCAGTGTACAACAAGGAAAGCATCCCCATTACGCTCCATTCAGTGGCCCTCAATTAAGCTGTACCGAGTGTCAACTCCTTCCATTCTAAATGAATCACTGTGTCTTGGGAACACTTGCCCCTATATAATGACCACGTTGTATGGAATATTTATTAAGAAATGGTTGGATTTTATAGGCAAAATGCTTATATGCTCTTTTTTTGGGTGAAGCTCTAAAGACTAAAGTTGTAAGTGAGACGAGATGAAGGAACATTTGAAACTCATTGAAAGGCTAAGACCTAAAATATACAATTTTTAGTGAAAGTCTTTACTGTTTAACCTCTCGGAGTACGAGGATTATAGGTGAGTACAGGCCCAGTGACCACACGTCTCGCCTTTAGCGCTCACTCTGTAAATGTGCGCTCTTTTCATTCTGAGGTACCAGCCTTCTGAAGTTTGATTAATTAGTTATGTGACAAGTAACCGTGACATTCTGTACGGAGTCTATGTGTGAGCGAGAGGGGTTGGGGTGAATGTGAAGGCGATTATGAGGATGAAGTGTGTACTGGCTGGGTTTTAAGTGTCAGAAAGCCTTTGTGTGATTAATGGAGGTACACAAGTAAATGTTCGACACCATTGAGGCCTCCCTCCTTCACAATCACACTTACCAAGCCAAATCTATCGTCCAGCTTTGTTTGAACTTAATTGCCAACTGGATTTTAGCGGCATGTGACTTATTGTGGACCCTCAAGTCTTCTGGAATCCTCTAAATTAGTGTTAGACAAACTGCAGGTCAAGCTGCAGGTCAAGCCCAGAGGGGTCATAAGATGAGTCATGGAAGGAGGAAAAAACTCACTATATTTATGCTACACTAAAATATCTGATAAATATATAATATGTTATATAAAATATCTGATGTCAGCTTTTGCTTTTTTCCCGGTTAAAGTAATGAGTCACCTCAGGCCTCTGGCTCTTAGATAATTAATCAAATGAAACATGCTTAAGATCGTCGGGGAATCGTTGCTCACCTTGCGGGCGTATTAAAGCCTGTCATGCAAGGTCGTGGGTGCAGATGGATTCGTTTTAAAAGGAGCCAAAGGAGCTTGACAAGGACTCTTAAATAACCCTCACAGCCGGCCTCGGAAGAGACTCTCATTCTGCAGCAGGAAGCCATTCATATGGAACACTCCGTTGTTCCATATGAAGCATGTGACCTCATGTCTCCTCCTTCCATTTTCTTTCATTAATACTGTCCCTGTCTGTCACTATAAACACAGGACCAACACAACAACTGCTCTGATACCTCAGCAATGTGATAAAAACAGTCACAGAGAGCAAATAAAGAAAAATAAATAACACCCCTAAAATAAAAAATAAAAAATACAAGGCTATGAATAGATTGAAAAAGAAATGAATCAATTAACACATAGCAAGGAATTAGGGGTGTAACGATCCATCTATTACAGTGGTCCCCAAACTTTTTCTTGTGAGGGCCGCATAACCTCTGTCCTCCTCTGTCGGGGGCCGGGCTGGCCGGGGAGGAGGGGTGGGGCTGTCGCCCGGCGCACCTCCGCGGATACGCGCGTGTGTCCATATGATCGCGCATTCGGTCCTCGTCCGCGGGCCGCATGCGGCCCGTGGGCCGTAGTTTGGGGACACCTGATCTATTACATCGATGTATCGATTTATATTCCTCCGATCCAACTACATCAATCTGTGCTCGGCGAGTTGGCCTTATGGACGACATATACCGATCTAACATCGTTTTAAAATGTAATAAATTGATTGTATCGATACTAGGAAATAACCCATTGGATTTAAGCACGTCAGACTTTTTTCTTAGCACTTTTAATGATAAAGGCTGTCACGGACTGAGCCGTGACGTGCTCACGCAGTACGCAGGGAACCAGAGCCTAAGAAGAGGCTGGGCACTCCCTATTCGGGCCCATTGTATCGATCTTGGTTGCAGTTCCGTTAAATTCCACTGGAGGTGATCGCAGGCGAGTGCAGATTGAATGGCACTCTATGGAGCTAGAAGGCTAAATGTAGCTCTTTCTCCTGCTTGTCGTTGAATCAACGTAGATTTTATTGTTGATTCTGCAAGTTCAATATGGATTATAGGCCAAAAGTCGAATGAATGAGTACTTATGTCCTTTCGATTTCTTACAGGTTGGGCCGTTGTTGGCCGGAACACGCTAGCATTCTGCTAATGGATGCTGATTGGTCAGTGACGGATTGCGTCCAATTACGACCAGAGACCCCGTTTGATGGCAGCTGAAGCTAAAGCAGAATCAGAAATATAAAGTTTAGGAGGACTTTCTGTCAAAGTTTACCTCAAATAGCAGCTGGTGTTATCGTTGTCGATCATGTTCCTGATGCCATGAGAAAGGAAGCCATGATTCGAAAGTGCCGAAGAGATCGCCGAAGAAATGGCCGTAAAGCAGCACAATATGTGACGTCATCACATTTTTGGAACGGATTTTTAGAACAGATGAGTGAACTTAAAAATTCAATTTTGAACTGAGTGTATTATTCTAGCCCCCCCTTTTGAATGCAAGTTTCAAATTGCTTGACAAAAAATTATATCCTGAGAAAAGGAATTTAGGGGGTGAGTCCCATGCATTCTGCACTCGCCTGCGAGCGTCCTCGCATGGACAGAGACGTGTTACTGCAGCCCGTCCAGAACCCGGAAGTAACGAGAGAGTGCCATATCTCTTCATATTAAAAATTTCTCTGAGGAAACCCACCGCCGTCCCGAGCCCCGATTCAACTTCCGGGTTTCACGGCAAAGCCGACGGGATGTTCCACAGGGGTTGAAATGGAGGGGTGTTTTTTTGCTGGGGTTGGTAGGGGGAAACCATTTTTGCAGGGGTGGTTTTTTGTGTATATCACTAATACATGGTTTTTTCTGCTGCACTGCTACAGCAGTGTTTGCACTTTATTCAAATATATATTCAAATTATATAATGGCATTTGCCATTCATTGTTGTTTACTTGTTTTTTTATATTCAGAATTAATTGATACCTGATTAAATCTGGTTTCTTGTAATGGAATTAGGCTGATTCCATTACAAGAAACAACAGGAATCTAGGAAACTTCACCTGCACTGTTCAGTATCCAGGTATTTATTTCAGTCACATTGGTTGAATTTTTGGCAAAAAAGTTATTGAATCGATTTCAAGTCATTGAATCGTTTTGGATCTTATCGTTCTAAATGAACCAATATCGTCCTTGAATCGTATCGACAACCATGAATCGTGACACAAATCGAATCGTTGTTAAAACGAATCGTTACACCCCTATTACTTACTTACTTACTTATTTACTTACTAGGTAAGGTAAGTAATTAATCATAAAAAATCATAAAAATCCAAACAAAAACAGCTTGTAGCTGTGCAGCTGACGAGGATTGTTGTGTTTCTTTTTTTGGCTTCACTTTAAATGTGAACCAAGAATCTTCACAGCTTCTTCTTTTTTTTTTGGTAGACTTGTGTGTTTCCATCGTAGCTTTCTACGATTAGAGCTGACGGGAAACAAATGTTTTGGCTGCAGGCGAATCACTCAAACATCTGCCCAGAAACTTTTAAAAAGCGTCTGACTCTATAACAACTTCCGACGGCAGGTGAGGAGAGCGGGGGGAGCCGAGCCCACAGCCACCTCATTATTTTGGATTATTTTTAGAAGTAACAAAGCTCGTATCCTCCTCCTGCTTTCATTCGGCAAGTAGCACAGCCCTCGACTTGAAGACTACAAGCAAGGTCTGCTTACAAGGTTTTTTTTTTTCTTCTAGTCTGTAAAAGGGATTTGACATTTTTTTCCTGTATTTCAGGAACGCGAGTTTGATCGTCTTTTATTCTGGTTTCATCCAAACGCAGTCCGCTTTTTGACTGCTGCGCCGCACAAAATGGCACTTTAGGAGAAGAACAAAAAAAAGAAAAGAATCAGATGTTGGTCCAAAAAGGGGAAAAGAAAACATTTGTTCCATCTAACAGCTCAGAATGCTGTGAAGCCTGTGACTCGCCATCCTCTGTTCCCGTGTACTGCTGTGTGGGAGGGGCACTCTCCCACTTGATAGATTTCAGAACATAGTTTGTTGGTTTTCCTCACATAATGTCAGATACACAGCACCTGTCGGCAAGTAAATAACATCTGCCTGACTAAGTGGGGGATAAAACCCACATTGCGCTCCTGATGGCTTTTAATATAGATATGATAATGGACTTCTGTGGCATGATAAATGCATAATGAGCAAAGCACGGCGCAGTAGAAGCACCTTTTGTGGCATATTGTCAAAACGTGCAGTCCCTGTTATTGATGCGTCGCTTTACCAATCAAAGATAATGGAGTTCTTTCTGTGGTGACCCTTGGAAACAAATCCAACCATTTCGCATGACTTTGGTTGCCAAAGCGGCGGCAACCATGCAGACACCACTAGATAAAACTGTTTGGTCTTGGTTCTGAGATTTGGCATCTGTCTGTTTGTTAAAAAAAAAGGTTTAGGTGGGAAGGCTTGAAAGCTATACCACTTTTTAAGTACTGACATTGATACCTCTACTGTAGGTGTCAGATTTATTAGCTGGTAACTGAATCCATCTCTATGTTTAAGGCAACATTAAGCCTTACCTTAAACATTACTTTCCTTATATTGTCAAACAGAATTTGTACTGAATGGTTATGTATTAGTGACACACTAGCCCATTGTCAATCTGCGATCCGCTGTTTAACGCCAACCATACTAGTGTGAAATAAAGTTCAGCTGACGATCGTTATCCGCCAGTACATATTCAAATATGCAATCATGACTTATCACTTATTTTTTTAGACATTGTGAAAGTCCTACACACTGGCTATATTATGATTCTTTCAGTCTTGTTCAGTTAAAATTAATTTTGGGGAATAGGTAAATCCTCATCATTATCTTAAAATAATGTATTTGTGTAAGTAAGAGTAATACTATAATAATATTAATACATTATTGAAGGAATAATGACAAGATATTGTTAGATTCCATAAAAATAAAATTCTGTAACATTTTAATAATTTTTTAAGAAGAAAGAAAATCGTCATAAGACGTCAAAGTAGAAAGATAACATTTGGCTTTTTTGGCTGTTTAACCTTCAAAGTGGTTTGATTTACGGGACGGTGCCAAAAACAAACAAAGAGTAGGCTGTTGATTTGGTGCTGAAAAGCCACAAACGTACCAAACATTTTTTAATATGCTGCACCATACCTGTTTATTAAAATGCCAATACTGATATGAATACAGGTGAATCTTGTGTGACTAGGATCAGATCGTAAATAGAACAAATTGAATGGAATCACATTTTTTAAATTTAGATTTGAGCCACTTGTCGACAAATGTGGACCTACATTTTTTTTGTTAGTTATCCGGTCCAGGATGGGTAAAACACTGCAGGGCTGATGTCTTCAGTGGCGTCTTAGTTAAAAATATAATTATTTAGTTTCCCTTTGAGGAGGTCATCCGAGTATCGAACCAAAAAATATGGCAGTCAACATCGAGATGGTGGATTTTATTTTCAATTCTTTGCATATGAACAGAATTTGTGAGGCCATTGCCATTGATGAGATTTCCCTGCCTTAATGTGTCACACAAAGCAGCGGTTAATCTGATACTGTTGTTTGTCACAGAACCCCCAAATAATCCACGGTATAAAACAGCATTCTGTTTCTGTCAGGTAACATCTGGCTTTGATGCGCTTCCGCCTGGACAAACCAGTCGCTGCATCTGTCTCTTTGTTGCTTGTTTCCTCACAAGCAAATAAAGGTTCTCTGAATCCAAACACGTGTCGTAAAATGTGAAATATCCATCATCTCCGAGGACACACATACGCTTTAAAGTCACCTTAGTTGCCCAAATTGCCCCTCTAAATCCTCACGGTGGAGTAGGTAATGACAAAGCCCTCTTGTCAACATTAGAATACATAAGTGCATGATAGAAGCAGACTTGATTTCACATCATAAATACATTTAAATAAATACAAGCTTCCCTGTGGCTCTCCGATAAACTTCTAAATGTCTAAATTGCTTTTCTGGCCCCAGTGTAATGAAGAGCATCGGCCTGTCAGTGTGGCTGAGTAAAGAAAAAGAAAGAAAGGACCGGTCGTTGGGATATCTGCCAACTCCCGGCGGGGATTTTTGACTCGTTGTGAAGCCCTTATCAATGTAGGCGCTGCGTGGACAAGCAGATAGGCCTTTTATTTGGAACGTCTGCTGGTTGCTTTTGGATAGCTATGCTAAGATATGTTGATATGTGAAGATTTGTTTCACTCGCTAAACTGATAAAAGGTTATGTAACATTAAACTATTTAGATCATGTGCATAGCCTCCTAAAAAAAATGAAAGAGTGCTACAAAATATGATATTTTGATCAAATATACAGGGGTCCTGCATGCCAGAGGTTCCCAACCACCGGTATTGGCCCATGGGCTATTTGGTACCAGGCCGCACCACAGAAAGAATACATTTATTTATGGTATTTTCCTTTTTTTCTTGAAAAATGTTTTATTTTGAAAATTGATTTGATTTTCCCCTAATTATGTTCGCTCGTCCCTCTTTACATATTTCCCAAGCGTCACCAAGTCACGCGTTTACAATTGTCCACTCCTCACTGCGCACGGTAGTTCCCGCCACCGGTGGGAGAAACGTCAGCGGAAGACTTGTAAGACCAGCGGTCGGGAATCTATGGCTCTTCCTTGACGCCATATGGCTCCCAGACAATTTTGGAAATATTTGGCTTTTATGGCTCTCAGTGCAACTCGTGGTTGAACAAAGACTCAGTCGTCGCCACAGGACACGAGGTAAGAAGGTAAAGAAAAGCGTGTACGTTTTGACCAAGAAAAACAGGCAGTGAAACATCGGAACAAACAAACCAGGCAGCCATGGAAAAAGGTACTGTAGGATTGCTTGAAACACTGAATTCCTGTTGTAGAACGAAGGCAGGAACCAGTGAAAAGAGGTGTATAAATGGGGCAGACTGATGAGGGACACGTAAGGGCAGGTGAGTAATTGAGGCCACGGCTGCATAGTTCGCAGGGGTGGAAATAAAAATGAAAAGTGACAGGAGATGTGAGTATATCAATGATAAAACAGGAAACAATGAAAGAATGACACATAATGAAAAACAGGGCGGAGCGGGACAATGACCTGGTGTTCGTTTTTTTTTCTTAAAATATATAATAATAAATCTCAGGCCGTTTCAATGACGTTCTAAAATACCATTAGGGGAGATGTTTACATCTTTCTAAATTCTGTCATGTCAAGCTCTTAGATCTTCTTAACATGTTGAGATCAATCATGCCAAAAAGTGGATAACCAAATAATAATATAAAAAAAAAAGATGGAGCTAGAACATTTATTTTTATTTAGACACAAGATGATTGTTCTTTTTAGCGAGTACCCGACTTCAAAGTAATTCAAAACAATCCATGACACGATCCTTCTGTATATTCCAATGTGAACAGCAGTCTCCTGGGTGAAAGTCTGCGTTTGTCCAGTGGAATTTCCAACTTATGTAGTTATTAATACCATGCAACTTCATACAGTATATAGTAGTTTCCCTCTGTATTACAAGTTGGAAAGCAGTTGCAATCTTAATTTAAATTGTTTTGAAGCATCGAGAGTCTCGATAATCCCTGTCTCTTTATTTGTAGGTTTGGCTGCTGCTGGTTTGTTCATTTAGAGCAGACATTCGACATGTCTGCCGTAGGCCAACACACAATATCACATGTGTATCATAACCGGCCCGCCAGTCACACGGACCCACACGGCTGATACTAAAAGTCCCAGATGGCACTGCACTGACTGTGACTCTGACAGCACCTACGGCTCTGTAGTCGTAAAGGAACAGGCGGTCGCTGTCACAGCAGCCTCGCTCAGCAGACAGCACAGTATTTCTTTACTGTTTGCTATTGTTGGTGTTTGGCCAGACACCATTTTAAATAAAGAACTATGTTGAGATTTTCTGCTGCTATTCTCCAGCATTCAGAACCTTGCAATACGGTGTAAGTATTTATTGCCTTATTGCAACAAATCCATGTCTTTATCTACATAAAACATGTATTCTTTTGCACTTCATATCCCGAGGCACCTGAGGTGATGTCCAGCACTCCCAAGTGTGGTCTGCTTCCCTACCAGTGGCCTCTACTTAAACCCCACATTTATTTTAGGTTGAGTGGTAACTGTCAATCTCGCAAGGGAGTCGATCAAATGCTGAGATGAAAACGTATCACAGAACAAGAAGAAAAGACATCAATGGAAGGAGTAAAACTCAAACAGGTGGCATCCTAGTGTCTCATACAGCAATAAAGGTAAAGATGGGAGTCAAAATGGTTCAACTGGTCTGTGCTCAAACAAAGCAGACATTCAAGTATAATTCTGCCTGTGAACTCCACAAATGCTACAAATGTGTTACAGGAACCATCTTTATGTGATTTTGCCGTCCCATTGCAACACTAACAACCTCTCTGCAAACACTTTTGGTTGACTCAATCAAACAGTTGAGCCAATTACTCCTGCACACTCTGCTTTCTTTTTATTATTTTTCCAATGCAAACTGAGATGAGGTTTGGCAGCAGCTATTTACTACAGTGCCGCAGTAACAAAGTGGGAAAATAGGTTTTGTGTAGCAACCACAGAAGCGGGTCTTTCACAGACACAAACGTTCTTCACTGCAAAGTTAAGAGTCATAGTGCCACAGTGGTGAAGCAGGTAACTCACAGACTGACATGTAGTACTTGGATAAAAGGATCCTTAACCCGCAGTGGATGAGGTGTACCACCACTGCTGTTCTGACAGGAGAGGAAAGGTCAAACCACTACTGAGGAGTCATTATGTTGCAGAGTGCACACTGGATGAAAGAGGCTGAGAGGGAGAAAAATGATGTCATATTCATCGGTACAAGGTGTACTTTCAGTAGTACACCTTTCAGTCAGTGAACGAAGGCATCAACCAATCAGGTGAGGCAGAATGGAAGTACAGTATCGAGCAGCATCACACCAGCGCAGAGGGTTGTCACTTCCCTTACTTAAAATACGTCTCAATAGGCCGTGTATAAATTATATCTGTAAATCAATAGGTCCCAGAGGAAGCTCAAAAAACGTGTAGAAAATCCTTGTTCCTTGGAACACACTAGACAAACAGTTCACATTTATGACAATAAAAGGTGAGCCTTTGTGATAATTTCCATTTTTATATGCCTTTTACAAGCTAACCTCACCATTCATCTTTTCTTTGCCTTACCAATTAATGTTAAAAACATTTAGACCAAACTATATTGACACTATTTCTCAATATGCAGATGTCATGAATCGAAATTTCAACCCTTCATACAAATCGATATGATCCAACAGCAAATAAAGGCCCCTCCTTGCCCATTGAGCAGCCTCTGTCCAACTGAACCAAGTTAACATGTTTACTGTGAAATATGTGTGGAAAAATTCCACAATACCAAAATCCAGATCGTTCCGGCAGCGGCCCCAAGGGAAGCGTCTTTTGAGCCGACACTAAACTTAGAGACACAAGGGAGCAAATCCTTTTTGAACCAGCATGGTGGGACGGGGGGGTTAAAAGTGAGCAGCCACGGGCCATCGTTGGAGAAAGTGAGAGAGGAGAGTGAGATAGAGTGAGATTAGTGTTTCAGATGGTAGATGTACTTTAGATGTAAGATGATTAAGCTGGAGGTTCACTGCAAAGTGTCTGACAATTCTATTTTTTTTTTTTGCTGGAGTTTAATTTGTACGGCAGCCATAAGTCTCACCATGGGTTAAAAAGGGAATGTTTCGCATTGTTGATGACACTGACTGAGAATGAATGTTGATGATGCAGGATTCAATTTAACAAATTAAGGGAGGGCCCGTAGCCTGCAGGTGCTTTGACAGAACAGATGCAAAGACATTTACCGGAGCGTTGGATGCAATCACCCTTTCCACCATAAGCTCACACAATAACCCAATTCAAAGGGTGGATGTGAAAATGAACAAACCCACAGCGGTGATATGTGGAAAACGTTGTACCGTCATCAATCTGCAGCACCATTAAAAAGACAGCACCATTCGGCAGACAAATACAATTTTTACAATTTTGAGCGCTTGAACAAAGGCATTGCATATGTTTTATTGAATTAGACCCATGACACCTACCCTATAAGCTCAGCATTGACTGTTTTGCTGTTGCCATCGTTTTTGTTTTTAACAGGGGAATGGAAGTTACCATATTTCAAATGAGAAGGAATGAAAGAAAGATGCAGTATACGCCTCTGCCAATCAAATAGCAACCTGTCAATCAAATTATGGCCAAGCCGTAAAGCATAACCTGATGGACCATAATCTACTAAATGAAAAATCATGCTGCACTGAAGAAGACTTGAAACTTGATATCGACCAAAAAAACATGTTAACAATGAGCAAGTGAGAAGTAAGGTTATTTCTAGTAGACTCCAAACTTCTCTATGCATCACTCTGATTACATAGAGCACAAGCTGCTTTCTGACCATCAGTCAGAGCATCTCAGCGGATGATGCACCGGTTTCTGCAATCCGAGTTCTAGTGACTTTGTTTCCTGGTGCGTTCAAGGTAACTAGTTATTTAGATTTTTGTGCTGCCAGATGTTTAGCTGGACCTGACAAAATGTACAGCACAGCACACTACATCGACAACTACCATCACTGTGCTGCGTTCAAAGGGGTGGATGCTTTGACGGGCTGGAGAGAAGAACACACACTGTGTTCATGCAGTACACATCTTGACATTTTAAATCACCATACTTGCCAGGTCCGCAAATCAGTTCCCATTTTAGATGGTTTGTTTTTCCCTTTCTATTTGGCAAGTAAATTCAATTCAGAAGTTTACTTTTAAATACCATGAATAATAGATGACTTTATGTATGTAAAAGGGGCACTGCTTGCGTCTGTGTCTTCCCGTTGCCATGTTATCGCTGGTTAGCATACTGTCTATTGACTTGTGGGGATTGAGCTTCAGCTCTGACCTTGCCCCACTTCTAGATTGTAAAAAATAAAGGAGCTTTTTTTAAAATTCCACTCATGAACGACCATGAACATCTACTCCAACTGAACAAATTGCTGAAGAGCTGCAGCAACCTTTGAACAGGCGTCCCCTGGAGGTCATATCAGTTTATTTTATTCTTGGCAGACTGGTCAGTCTGCAAGAATAAAATTCAGCAGTCCATATAACAGAGGGCTACAACAACCCTAAACCCAAGGAGACCCCTTAGTCTTTAATGGAGGACCTCTGTGAAGTATGGGAGTATGAATCACGACGCTAACTTGCCAGTCAGGAGGAGCGGCATGGACAGGGACACGACAAGGCCCCGCTCAGACAGCAGCAACGACGCAGCCCTCCTCATCCTATTAGTACTGTAATTGAACGGACGGCGCGGGAGGAGAAAAGATGGGTGTGTGGGAGGGGGAGATGAGCTGGATGGGTGCTCCTTCTCTCTCTCTCTCCCTCCGTCTGAGAAAGAAATCTTAAACCGTAAACATCCTTCAAAACCTCAGATAGGAGCAAGTCAGCAAAACCCCAAAGCACACAAGAATTGCATAGAAAAAGAAGGGGCTGATTTATGGCACTTATCTTGTGATTCAGATAAAACAGTCCTTTAGAAATAAAATTATGATGTCAATATAATTCTACAACAGATTCCGATACATAACATGAAAGTGTTTTCATCGCATGCAGTAGAAGTCAATCAATAGTGTACAAAATGAGACCCGTAAGCAACGTCCTTCGAGACTTGTCGTAAATGAAGCAATATGGTGTGTCCAGTTGAGTTCATGGAGTCCGCAAATAAAAACATTGCAATTTAAAAAATGAATTGGGCTTTTCAAGGGGGTAATAAATGGTGTGTGGGCATCATCATTTTATCAATGTCTTAACAATACACATGCCAGTTGCATTAGATAAAACCTTTTGACCCCCTTTGAACAGTTGTCCTACCCACTGACACACAGGTTTGAGTGAATGTATGTGGAGCGCCATCCTCTCTCCACTAATTAGTAATGCTCAATCTTACTACCCTCTTCTCTTTTTCACATTTTATGAAAGACTAGAAACTTTCTCTGTAACTTGGGCAAGAAGATACTGTTATGTTCAAAAGAGAAAACTACGGACGAACAAAGGATGACTGGGATCGGAAAGTTAAAATCAAAAGAATTTAATCAAACGAGCGCTGTGCTAAAAAGAACACCTCGATCGAGGATTTGTAGCTTTTCCAGTTCACAGACCTCAGCGAGTCCTCTGACTACCACGCAGTTAACTGCAAACGGTTTCCACTACAAACCACGAACGAAGCGACAAACACGTACAAATATAGACAAGGAAGAAGGTGTGTCGATCATCATATTGGTTTACAAAGTTCTTCGATGGTGATTGGATTAAAGTTGGTGCATCAGGCAGTGTGCCCCCCTTTGGGCACATGACGTCATCAGGTGAATTTGGAGATTTCCATAACTAATTTGGTGCAAGCTCTGGATAAGCTCTGGATGCTGCGTTCAATGTAACGGATTCTTAATATCTCTTGGTAAATACAGCTGTGGTGCTATCAAGTATTACATGTAAACATTTTGGTTGATTACGTTACATTAAATACAATCATAGCTGTACATTGATATTATTTTATATAAGTTACAGTGGTTTGTACTATATTCTCATTACTTTATTCATTACATATTTCTAGAATGATGGCAGTATACTGGTGTACACTAGATGTATTTTATTTATTAGTTCATTTGTGAACTGGGTCGTCGAATTTATTTATAATATCTTACAATACGTAATCCTATTATAATAAGTGCCTACATGGATAAATCAATGACTGGATTGCTAGTTTGTGCCACAAAAGGGCTCATAAGAAAGAGAATCCCATGACTGTGATGGATCTGCCTTAGCAAATCACAACAACAAATTAAGTCCATCGCCACAAAACAGGGAGTAAAGTTGTCTTCAATTGCGACAGTTTTTATGAAATCTTGCTTAAGCAAGATAAAAGGTGATCAAGCTTATGCAAGATGTAAGTAAAATCAACGGGCATTTTTCATTATGTCACTTCAATCTTCTTTTTATTGAGTGGTCAGCAACAGAAACGAAAGCAATACTCATTTTAAACAGAAAATGTGATGTGCAATGCGGTTGAAAATAAGTTCCGCTCTCAAAACTAAAACACCTGGCTGTACTCAGGTAACGTTTAAATAGCTTACACCTCCCTGACATCATCATTACATCATCACAAGCATTTTAGCCATACATCAACAAAAAAGTGTGGTTTCATTGTGCTCAAATACAAGTAGAGTGCAATGGCTTCTACATAAGATGAAACGTGATCAAACCTCATTAAGAAGGAAAAATATGTAAAAATTGTATTTCGGTCAGATCCATTAAGTCAAGAACACGCATGACAATAAAAATGATTTAGGAAACATTTTATCAGATAGATTGCATCCAGTATGAGTTCAGAATTATCTTTGGCGGTGTGGCTCTGTTCAGGGAGTCCTCCGACCTTTCATGAGCACCATGAAATAGCAGGGAGTCAAAGGACAGCAGCGGCATTAAGGAACGCTCACACCGTTTTAAGGACTGTGTGAGAGGAGCTATTCCCCAACATGAACAGAGCGGCAACGATGACATGGAAGCAAATGCCACGTTATGCATGACAAGGAGGAGCTGGGGAGGTGGCGGGCGGCAGAGAAGCAAGCCGCAAGCAGGTAGGAGCAAAGCTGAATCTGCTTTAAATAGGGCGCCCTGTTTGAGTGGAGCCATTAGCGAGAGGGGTTTGACCAGCTGGTGTGCCAATCCAGATCAGCTGATGAGACCGTGTGTTGGCCAATAGCGCAGCAGCGCCTGACTACCTGGCCTGCCAGGACTGACGCTGACGCTAAATTCCATTCAGGTTACATCATAGAAAAGATCCAGTGTACAAAAAGGACATAATGGTGCTTTAGCCTCTCAAACTGCCAGAGGACAAACTCCAACACCACCTTTTCCCGGATACAATAATAACCAACTCTGCTAGACAAAAATACACTGAATTTAGGAGAGATGGCCAGCACCATGAAAACAAAAAGGGGGAGACAAAACAATACAAACGTAACAGTAACAACACAAACCCTGGAATCAAGACATTTAGAGCCAGGAATAAACTTTAGCAAATACAAAAATATTTATACGAAACCAAATCATATTAATCAAGACATGTTCCCTTTCATGTCATGTTAACTACAAAATTAACTTTTAAAAATTTGAGCTATAATTTTAGAAATCACATTTTAGCCAAAGTGAAATTTTAACTGGTTTTATTGTTTTAACCTTACGCCAAATAACTAAGCCTGTGCACTGACTCAGTACAATGACAAATAAAGATCTTAAAACAAACCCATATAGTTATGTCCTTTAATAAATTAATCAATGCAAAGACAAATGAATAAGATCTTTCCCATTCAAACCAACGACTTCACCTCAGAGGACCCAACTGTCAAACTCCAAATGTTTGCAGACGACACAACGTTCATTGGCCTCATCAGAAATGTTGATGAGTCTCTGTACACGGGAGGTTAACCAGATGGTCCTCTGTTGTGGTCAGAACTACCCGGAGCTGAACAAGCTCAAAACTGAGGTGATAACAGTGGACTTTAGCAAGAGCCCCCCCCCCCCACCCTCACCATACTCAATAACACTGTGTGTGGAGTCCTTCAAGTTTCTGGGATAAAAAAATGTCCCAGTACTTGAAGCCTCCAACATTGACAGCATCAGGAAGAAGGCCCAGCAGAGGTTGTACAGCTCAGAAAGCGCAACCCCCTTAGGAGCTGCTGGTCCTGTTCTACTCCGCCATCCTCCAGTCTGTTCTCTGTCATCACATCACTGTGCCTTTCAGATCAGCCACTAAACAGGACAGGAACAGAGTACAGCGGATCATCAGGTCTGCAGAGAGAATCATTGGCTCCAGCCTGCCCTTTATCCTGCACCTGTACAACCTTAGAGTCGGGAATCAGGCAGGAAAATTCAATGCAGACTCTTCACACGCTGGACCCTAACTGTTCTATCTCCTCCCCTATTATTTGTTTGGAATTTTATTAATGTGTGCAGGTGGCTCTGAATATATCATAAAGTGCCTTGTTTGTTCTTCCTGTTTTATTATTCTTGGTCTATATAATAATTTGCAGCTGAAGCAGAGGCAGGAGGAACAAGAAAGAGACTACTTTACCACCATCAGCACAGAGCCCCAGAAATTGCCCCAGATACTAGAAATTACAGCAGCCTGGCTTGTTCAATCAATTCAATGATCTCTCAGCGGAGGGCAGACAACATTGGACTTCCTTTCTACCCACCTACGAGAGAATATTCCAAAAAGCCTAATGGGTTTTTTTTATGTGTTGGAGCTTATCTAAATACCTCCTAAAAAATGCATTTAGTGTGGGACAAAACAGAAGAATGAACAAATAGAGGCAACATCCTGTTTTCTTTACAAACATGCAGCAAAAGAATAAATGGTCTCCAGTGGCGCTTTGTAATGTAACAGCTGGAAAAACATCTATTTATAATGATGCTGACATAGTGTTTACTCTTAAACCTGGGAATTTCTCCCCTCACATTACATTTTTAAACCAATATAGAGGTACTTTGATGTCACTATGTTGCCTGGCCTGATCATGTGTACATTAGATGAAAGAAGATGAAAGAACAGTTTCTTGGAGACCTTTTCGGCACATCATCAGTTCAGCTGTGCACTGAAAAGACACAGTACAAGTAGGTCGGATTGTTAAGACACATGTGGATGAAAGAGGCCGAGTATAGGGGGTAAGGGAGAATGGTGGAGTTGACGCATGTTACCCTTTAGGCGAGTGTATCAATGAAAGACAGGAAACATACTTTCGCTAAAGGTCGGAGATAAAGACTGATGACTTTCATTTTGTGAAGGACACAAACTAAGAATGAATCGGATTAGCGAGGCAGGCAAGCAAACAGCACAGGATCACTCCCAAGCTGTCAAACACAGTAAATGGGAAACTAACTATTAAATTCCAATTGTTATCTTCTCAAAATGAGCTTCTAATGTAGTTTTCTTTCTCGTGACTGAGCTTCAGATGCCCAACTGACAGCACATTTTTGCTGAATGAATAAAGTTTGCAGTTAGTTGATATTAGCTTTGTATAATTCATGTTGCTATTGTGTTAAAACCCGCACCACACTTTCAGAATCCCTGGTATAGAAGTACATCGTGGGGCATTAATCAAAGATATGGGAGCTTTTGAGAGCTCTTTTCACCTTTAAATCCCCTTCACACATTTAGGGATTTGGGTGTTCTGGCTCCTTCTTTGCAATCTACAATCTTAAGCGTGTCCATTTTAAGAGGAGGTCTATTGACATCGCTTTGTCGTGTTCTAATATAATAAGCCCATGCATTTATTGGGCCTGGCCTCACTGCTCTCTGCTATTGATTACAATCAACGCCATAAACCTCTAATAGAGCCCCGACATCAGTTCACTTCGTCATTTAATTATTTTCAAAGGCCCGTTCATATTTTATTGTGTGTTTGACCATTGTTATAAATTAACAGAAATAGTTTGATCTTATATCCCAAGACACAGTAAGAAAGTTCCTAGAACAGGGCTGACTAAGGCTTGCTAAATTTGGCATTGCGAAACCTTTCATGTGTTGGTGAAAAACACAAAAGGTACGATACAATTGTTTTTTTGTCCAAAAAAAACACAAAACACCTGAATGCAGCTGCACTCAAATAAGTCTCAAGTTTCCAATAAGAGAAAAAAAAAAAATCTGCTTTCACAGGATCTGCTAAATCAATATTTTATTTGATAATAAATAGGAGGCATTTGGACAATTGTTATTTATCAATGCATTTATTGGCCCTGAAACTGTATAGAAGGGCATTTGTGTGCAAATACTCCGGAACATATCCTTAAGTTGTAGAGAAGAAAGTAGAACAATGTAGTAAAATCTATGTACTGTTGATGGACGTGTTAGAAAAGCAATTTGTAGACTGTGAATACAAGATATTATCTTTGTGAAACTGCTTTTGTCCACTTGTAAAATATCCTTCCTTAGAGATCGGCAAAAACAAAACACATTCTATCACATTACAGTTAGCTGACTGTTTCCCTTAAGTAAAAACTATGAAAGATACAAGCAAAAAAACTGTACAAAATATGTTCTCCATTAACTTCCTGCATGAGTCATGAAAACACCAACGTTCTGATCTGGCTCGTACCTACCAAGATATCTTTATTGAAATCTAATATTTTATTATTTTGAGGCGATTTTGCGTTTACACTTCAAAATCATGTTGATGATTATTATTATCATTTTACTCTGAAATTTGTATTGTAATGTTATTCTAGATGCAGACATTTAGCCTAACAATAACATAATTTATTTTTAAATGGCTATTGTACGACACAATATTAACATGAACATCTTCAATGTGTGGGCTCTCTCTTATTGTAGTTATCAATGAGCTGATGTTTTTCATATGAAACTGCTTCTACATCATTTTAATGACAGTATGACCTTCATGTGACACCGTATATAAAGCAGCCTTTATCTTCCCCCATTCTTCAGCATTGCCAAGTCTCTAAAATTCTGGTGCTAAAATGGATCTCCAGAAGCAGGATTTCAAAGTTGCCTTGTGTGCTAATGCTGATGTGTAAACTGTGCTAATTTATTATTTTCATGCAACCACACACAGGCGATATTAATCATGTTTACTCTGGTGTTTCTGCCGTTTTCTGCACAATGTAAGAAAAGTAAGAATCTGAAAATGTTCTTGCGTAAGGTCTCGCTGTTTGTTGTGTCTTAGACGCAACAAACAGGGCAAGGCAGTGAGAAAGTCTACAAGGTGCTTGTTCCTCTCACAATCACAAAGAAAAGGCATTTAGCTTGGACGACTTCCAATGCCTTGCTTTGAATTGTTTTATTAAGCTCAGTTTACCACTGAGGTGTCATGGCTCTCCGGAGAGCACAGCAGACTCAGCGTGATTGCCTGCAGCGCAGCAGCAAAAAATGTGCACTTTGACAAGACCATTTTTATTTAAATATAAATAAAGGCAAGGTAGTTCATTGATCTTGCAAAACAATTACTGCACCATTGCACACTGGGTTGCCATTCCGCAGAAATATTCTGAATATTCACAGAAAGTCTATCTATTTGACATTAAGTACAGGCTTTCACTCGTTTATATAGTCATTACTCTGAATAAGCTTGTTTTGCTCGGGAGTACATTAATGGAACATTTTAATGTGTTTGTAAATCACAACGAAAGTCCGGGAAATGCACTGTGTTTGTCTGCGTTTGCAGTGAATACAGAGTGACTAGGCCTGCTGCCAGGAAAAAGGACGAGAAAAACATAAAATGCAATATTAGAAAATATCAGTCTGGATGGAGACTAAACAAGCATTAATATAATGTTACTTCAGTCTGGACACACAACGGATGGAGGGAAACCATTTCATCAATTATTCATCAGCATGTTGAAGTGGTACTTGAAGAACGTCCCATTTCTATGATGAGACTCTCCAGAAAGCCCTTCACGCTACACCGACGAGTGAATCACGGTTTCTGCTGGTGGGCCGTTCTTTATAACATATATCTTTTGTCTGCTGGCCTATGTGTCACCACAACCACTTTCCAAAAATGGAGTAACAAAATTAATACTTCAAAATATCAGGAGATATTGCCCAGCGCACCTGGTGATTATTCCTTTCACACAGATCCCAAGTCAGCGATTTACGCTCTGTCACAGAGCGGGCTGCAGAGGATCATTTATTGTCATTGTTGCTCAAAAATGCATTATATTCGGCATTCTTTCCTCATGAACTATGTTGACACCTACAATAAGTCATCTTCAGATAAATCGTTTTGGGAGACTGTCAGAACTTGCTAAACTTGTGAAAAAGGCTCAAAAAGCTAAAGTATGAGGATCTAACAGAAGAACATTTATTTATTTTTTCTTTTTACCCCAGAAAACTAAACTAAATTATGGTCTGATTCGCTAATAATAATTATTAACATCTTTATTTGTTATTATTCTCGCTAAGCATTTATTTTACATCCGGCTGCACTTCTTGTAGCTATTTTGAGAACTACAGTTCGTTTTTGTCCGGTTTGTGCAGGTGTGGCGGCTAAAAAAGCCAAGTCATGTGAAAAGAGTGTGGAGCTAAGAAAATAAGTCCAGTTCCGTGAGGAACATTACTCTTAGACACCTTTTTTGAAGGACCTTACAGAGGGCAAAAAAGTATCTTTTTGAAAAGGATTTTCTGTATTTGCTATATTACTATAATTGAAAGCAGTGCAGGACGTCATGCTGCGATGAATATAAGACTAAATGCATGTTTGCAGATCATTTCAGCTTTTCAATCGGGTGGTCAAATTTTAACAAATGCATTTCGGACTCATTAAAACGTTAATTAACATCAATTAATTTGGCGTTCCATTTAAATTCATGTTTTTAGATTCATGTTTTTAGTTTTTACTCAGACAACCGATCGACATACTTCTTTATAATTCATTACTTTATTTGCCTTTACAGCAACAATTTGTGTTATTGTGACGAGCTGAAAGTTCAAATAAAATTACCTTGTTGGTTATTATTTTAGGGAAATTGCCTGGTCCTGGTTGATCTTTGGTTAGCTCTGTCAAATCCTGATGTGATTGTGAAGTTGTTTACCCCAGCTGTGAACATCTGTGATGGTCTCTAGTTACTGCAAATGAGATGGAGGACAGTACACATACTGGTTGCAGAGTGATAGAGCCAGAAGAAGCAAAATCACACACATGTCTCAAGAATCCACTGCACACCCTGCATGAAAGACAGAGCAAGCGTCACGCTCAGATCAGTTACTTAGAATGAAATAACGCGACCCAAACCGTAAGACAGGCTGACGCCATATACCTCACCGGTACCTCTACAGCACCTCTCGGTGAATTGCAACTGCACAGACCCTAAAAATGCAACTTTGCATGCGCTAATACATTTATCTTTTCTAATGGCCACTCCTCAGTTCTAAGATAATCTTCAAAGTAAAACCATGATGCAGGAAAGGTAAAAGATAACTAGAAAATGCATTTCCTGTGGAAAATGCGTGGGAATGCTGAATTGCTAAAGCTAAACTGGTTGAATAGCTTAAAGCCATGAGAAGTTGAAGTAGTGAGAGTAGTTGAAAAAGTGGAAATCGGTTAAATAAGTTTGAATTTAATTAAAAAGTTATATACACTGCATAGAACGAAAAAGCATCAATTTAGCTAAGATGAGATGTGAAAAGTAATGAAATAAATACATTTCAATAGATTTGATGACAATATATGGATGAAAAGGCTTAAATGAAGTACAAAGAATTGCTGAAAATACATACACGGCTGAAAATATACATAGCAGAAGCTAAATACGAATTTCAAAAGACGGCTAAAAATACAGAAGTAAAAGTAGTTATAGTATCAATAGCAGTAGAAAAACTACAAGTTTTAGTACTAGAGCTGATAATACTAGTACTACCACTAATACTATTAGTCATAGTAGTATTTGTAGTACCCTAAGCAGTAGTTGTCATATTACAATCAGCAGAAATTCTAAGTTATTAATATGTGGATGGGAGAAAGAAAAGGACAGAGCGAGGCCGAGAGACAGACAGTGAGTGATTGAAGGAGTAGAGAGGGGAGGGGCTGTCATGTGACTGTGAGAGTAAGAGTGCAGGTGTCTGAGTAGCCGTGGCAACGGCCGCAGCTGCACGAGCTGATCAGAAGGACACAGAGATTTACACAGAATCCACGCCTCAAACAAATTGCCGCTAGAGCAAAACTATTATGGGAATTAAAAAAATAACTGCACGGTGACAGTCCCAAGACTCTACCGAACGCATACATATATACTTTTATGTCTCAAGGGTTCATAATATGGCTTTTAAAGCAGTTTCAAAAACGTGTACTCTCTGGCTTTTTCTGTTAAGTTCTTCACCAGTTTTGTATTGCAGTCAATGGGGCTTGAGACAGACTTTGTCTCACTCTCGAGCCCCTCAGGCAAAAAGTAAAGATCGCTGGGATTCCATAGCCACATCATTCCGACCAGCACAAGCACGGCATCATTCTGTGCAAAAATGAAGCTTTAAAATGTTACATTGTGGTCGTGAGCGCAAAAGATCCATATTTTTTTTACCCGATTCTCACGCAGCCGTACACTCTAAATTTGCATATTCTCACTCTAGACAAACTAACCTTCAGGCAACGTTTGCGAACCAAACGTTAGTGTAACCAAAAACTAACGTTCTGGGGACCTTAAATTGTTAGCTGGGTTAGCCCAAAGCATCGGCGTTATCAACTGTAGCCATTTTCTCGTATCGTTCTCGTCACAGGGAAAGCAATAGAATGACAGTTGAATGTCACTTGTTTTTTTAAACTCCGATTTATTTAAACCACACGGGACACAGCACTGCGGCATGTTAAAACTCGTGCGAAATCGGTAAATAGGTAGAGAGGACCCGGACTTTGGACCCGGAAACAGTATTATTGAAGCGTGGTGACGTCACGATTTAACAAGTGGATTGCTTCCCAGAAGCAAAATGGATTTTTGTGGAAAATGGATTTTAAATCATTTATACATTTTGAGGTGTTTGATGTATTTTAACATGCAGGACAGTGTTTTAACTTCCACAAAACTGTCAATAAATGTTTTGCAACAGTGTACAATCACTGTGATCAGTTTTTATGCATAATGCACTTTAATAAATGTTAAACTGGGTGAAAATGTTGTTGAAATTGCACATAATCTTCTTTAAAACACTTTGGTTATTCATAATATATTTAGTAAAAGGACAATTCATTGCATATAAAGATTTTTATAATTTACTTCTTTGCACTAATACAAAGAAAAAAGTGGACTTATTTTGGCATGAGTTTGGCCCCCATGACACCGATTAAGTTGAATGCGGTCCCCAGACCAGAATGAGTTTGACATCCCTGCTCTAGAGGCTGCACACACACACCCATGTTAAACTCAGAAAAGGACTGAAAAACTAGTGAAACATAATCAGTGATTATGAAAAAAGTAAAATAGATATCAAAATTAAAAGTAGACCCCAAATAGCTGAATATGTTGTGAACACTTTAAAGTTTAAACCATGTCTGTAGGTGAAAGAATGTAGGAGGAGATACATTTTGAAGCAGAAGAGGATTTGAAGCATTTGAAGCTTGCTCTCATTGACTTTAGTGTTAAGAAAAGTGTTAAAAAGCTTAAAATTTAAAAAAGTATAAATAGTAGAAAAAATGTTGAAAAAGTCCCATCATTAGCTGAAAGAGCTGAACATTTGAAAAGTTGAATGGTTTTAATAGCTGAAAGTATGCAGAGGTTGCGCAGAGCCAAAAAACGTACGGAATAATAATAAATAAAATCGAATAACAATAGTTGGAATGCTGTAGAAGCATTCCCACTAAATACAAGCAGTGAGTTCAAGTGAAAATGCAGGATTCATTGGATCAAATAATTTAAATCCAATCACAGTTTAGAAGAACGGGATGCTTTAGTCCTCACGACCACTTTCTGAAGGCCTGGGTTTCTGACTCAGACAAAGACAATCCAGGATTTTATTTCAAGACTAGTCGAGTCAGTCGAGATATCATTAATTAATTAATGATCCGTTCATTGCCTGATTTATTTTTTAACACGGTCACTGTGGTTGATTTAAGGAGAAAAAGGAATATCCCCCAAACAAAAAGTAAAGACATCATCAAGACATTGCTCATTGTCCGTTCTACTCCATTCACCTAAAACAGGGTAGAAACAAAAACACTGATTAACAAACCAATCCATCGTACTATGCAGTACTATAACCTGTATTGAACCCACATATCATTTGTCTTAACTTGTGTCTTTCTTCTCTTTCTTCAACAGCTGCACCTAATCAGAGGAGACAGGTTGATAGCCAGTGGCCTGTGTTAACAATAAAAGCTTCACAAACAGTCATTACAGTGGCTCGCAATGTATCTTCATGCCTATAAGGTTTAGGCATATTACTAATAACCATGCTTTGAGGGGTTTGCATTGGTTCCAATGGACATCGAAAAGGTCATCAATACTTGGGGGAGGAAAGCAAATAGAGATCCAAGGATCAGTTATTAGCTCTATTCCCTAAATAAATCAAATGACACTAAGGTTAGTCATACCAAGCAGGACTGAGCAATAATCATTTTATTGGATCAAGGTGCTGGGAAAGAAACTGTATTACACTGTGAACACTGTTATACACTATTACATTGTGAACACTGTACCAATGTGCATGGTGCTTGGTGCACACTGTCCTTTCATGTTCAACATTGAAATGAAAAACCTGTTCCAGCAAATTGGTGTAAAATGACAATATAACCTTCTCACCTACACTTAACGTTGTCACGGTTCGGTCCTGTCATGTTCGTATTGTGTAGTTTCCAGCCACAGCCGACCGCCCTCACGGCCGGCCCCTCGAGCCTGCCACAGTCTGGTCGTCACCACAGGTGGCCCAGAGGGACAGCCAAGCCCGGTCTCCATAGTCCGGAGACCCGGAGGTCCGGTCGCCGTTCCGGCCGACCGCGGTCACGCCCGAAGGAGGTCCCGGGGGGAACCAGCACCTTTGGGTCTCGCCCCTTGTCTGCCATGTCTTTGTCTCTGCCCTCCCTGAAGGTCCGTTAGGACCGTCTAGAAATTTGGAAATAATTCAAAGGTTAAACTCCTGAAAAACCCATAAACGGTTTAAGAAGACCTGGTCAAGCAATGTGCAAATATTCACATTGCTTGACCATTTCATCGCCACCTGCCTGGTATTAGAGAGCGGGCCAGCCATAGGACAGAGCTTGCGGTTGGCCCTGCTGACATTCTGGGATTGCCTCCTCATCGGTTCCCGTCCATGTCCCTTTTCCCGGGGTGAGAAGTCCCTGACGGTACAGGCACTCGTTGATTCTGGGGCGGATGACTGTTTTTTGGACACTGGATTGGAGACAGCCCAGGCCATCCTCCTCCACGTCATCAGACAGCACAGGTTCCGGGTCAACGTGGTGTCGGACCGCGGCCTGCAGTTCACCTCCCAGTTTTGTAGGGCGTTCTGCTCCCTCATCGGGGCCACGGCCAGCCTCTCCTCCGGGTACCACACCCAGACCAACGGCCAATCCGAGAGGGCCAACCAGGACCTGGAGACTGCCCTTTGGTGCATGGTGGCTGCCCAACCAACCACCTAGAGCCAGCAGCTCATCTGGGTCGAGATGGCCAAGAACACCCTGCCCTGCTCATCCATCGGCCTCTCCCCATTCGAGTCTCCTTTGCCATCTGCCTGCAGCGGATGGCAAAAGCACAGGCTGCAGTGTGTATTCCGCTCTGCAGAGATGGTGATCGGCTGCAATCTGCCGTCTCTCCAGGACTTGTTCGCTTCCAGGACCCTGAAGCGAGCTAAAAAGATTGTTGCCGACCCCTCTCACCCCGGACAAAACCTGTTTGTGCCCCTTCCATCTGACAGGAGGCTGAGGTCCATCAGGACCAAGACCTCCCGCCAACAGTTTCTTCCCGTCGGGTTCTTCAATAGAGCCCGTGTCCCCCCCTGACGGACTCTGAGAAAGTGACTCTCCGGTCACTTTCCTTACACTCCTGCACAAACACTTTCACTTATCACTTTCTGTTTGCTGGTGCACTTTAGATTTTATAATCTAAAGTTCTTTACGCTTCTTCCTTTTTTTTTTACTAACCCATAGCCTTAGTTTACTAACCCATAGTATTATATTATATTACTTTATTCATTGTCCTCTGTTGTCATGCACCAACCGCAAAGTAAAATTTCTTGTATGTCTGACATACTATGGCGACAAATGTATTCTGATAAAAAGAAAATGGCAGACATTTTTACCGCCTGCCTGCAAAATCCCTGTGAATGAGATGCTCTGCAATAAAATCCTATTTCCTTTCTCAGACAAAAACAAAAGGTGGAAAAAGGTTCCATGTACATTAAAGTTTGTTTCTAAATGAAACTCCGCCTGTAAGGAGCCAACAACGTAACACCATGTCCCTGACACGTCCAAAACTGAAACTACAGGGAACCTCAAGCATCATGTTTGGTGTCAAAGCATCAGAATTTGATGATTTGGGAGAGGGAACTGTGTGATTTGTCAGAATGTAAATTATCATTGGCATAGCACAGCACAGGCCGCATATTAAATTGCATCCGCTTTCATCAGGTCCATCACAGAATTAGCAAAGTGTTGCTGATTGAGACTGAAACCACACTCATTCCTTTATATATTTTTATGTGTGTATTGTGTAATAATAACCATTATTTACTGTGACAGAAGTAGGGAAGGCAAAGTGCAGGGCGGAAAAGGTTTAGCTGGACTAATGTGCTTTTGTGAAATAGCTCCAGGATACCAAAGCTGGTGATGATAGCACAAGGAAAAGTAGAAATGCATTATGCAAATATTTGCAATTTCACCACTTACCAGTATGAGAAAAAAAAGGCGCCACATACTGATCAGGCCGTCAGCGTCACCTTGGTAAACAGTATCCTACGCTGGAGAAAAACTAATAAGTCTGCATCATTGGAAGTGGGCCCATAAGAGATGCAGGAGATAAGGGAGATGTTGAGGCTGTTTGACTGTGGGGCATTGTCTAAGAAACCACAGAGTAACCGTGCAATACCAAAGGCTCAGGTTCCCAGGGAGCGCCTGGTAATGAATTCTCTGCTGATGATATTCTGCAGTGCTCATACTCATTTTTACGAGAGCAAAGAGGTTTCTGCAAATTACTCCGGGCCGTGTTGTATATGCAAAGCAACAAAGGGCTAATGACAAAACAAATGCACACTGCTGTGGAATATGCCGACTCACAAAAGCACCTTATTTCCTCCCATAGCATGATTCTACAATAAGAAAAGATACTTTTTCTTTCCACCTCTCTTTCTTTCCCAGATACCCGCGTATTTTATTGTTATTTCTTCAACCCTGGTTGATGGCCAAAGCCACCGACATCTTGTGGTGTTAAACTGCTGCCCCATAGGCTGGCTTAATCAGAGCTAAAGCCTGTTAGTGTACTTGAATTGTAAAATGATTAGCGAAAGGTGTATACCATGCATGTAAAAGTATGTCTCATGTACGAGGCAATCGCCTGGTGTTCATGTTTAGTCACATGACCAGTTGCATTAAGAAATATTTTTTGTTACATCATCAGTTAGTTAATCAGCTTAAATTCAATTACTTTTGTTTAAATTCAAATCAGAGACATTCAATGTTGGTTTAGTTGCCTCCACGTTCAAGTTATAGTGAACTGTATAGTGAACTGGCTCTGTATTGTCAGAACTTTGACCACCAATGTTCCTCAAAGTACTTTTTTTATTTCTGTCTCTCTTTATACGGAACATAACTCCAATTAAAATGTCCCACTCTACCCTTTGAGTTCACATCCTTAAGGCCCCAAGGGAGGCAATTAGAAATCATAAGACTTCACCAGATTGCCCTTTAATTAGCTCCCTAAATCTGTTGCCTGTTAGCCACCACTTGAGCCCACGGCGGCCACTCTGCTGGATAGAAAAAAAGAAGTCTGACTCATGGGGTCGGCAGCATTTGTTTCTCATGTCGTTTTCACTCACACCACATGGGTCTGAGTGGTAGATGGCCCTTCACTTCTCCTCTCCTGTGTTTTTCACTGGTGAATTGATTTACATGATTCAAGGGCTGAGGAATTATGTGACGGCCCATTGTGTTGCCACGGAGCATCTTTGAGATCCTTTTTAACATAGACACATGTAAGTCCTCTCCATGAGTCCTTTTGCGGTGGAGCTAAAAGGCTTTCCAACTGATAAAGCAAAGCAATAGTTGAGTCAAGGGGTATAGAATAATTGCACAGCGCGAGTTAAAGCTAACAGTCTGCGAATGATTGATGGCTTTTCTCTCTTATCCCAAACACATCTAAAAGCCCACAATTCAGAAAAACTGCTAATGAACAGTGGAATGAGTGGTCATTAATCGGCTCCCTACCTCCAGCGACGTCCTCTCTGCACCCTTCTCCATTCTGCCTTGTAAATGTTTGCAAATCTATTTCTGTCCTGCAATTCAATAGTAGATCACAGTGCAACCACACGATTGAGATAGATGTTTCGAAAGGAGGAGATAATAACCAGCTCACCGGGGATACACAAGGAGACTTATTATATGTGGTCTTTTTTTTCCCAAGTTGCTCTAAAAAATGGCATACCATGATAAAAAGTGTAACAACTAAGTTGTGTAACTACTTTGTCTTTTGGGACAATTTCTGTCAGGATAAAGGGGAACCCCTGTGAGTGTTCTGATTAAAGTTAAAAACTGTTAAGAAATACATTAATATAAACAAAAAAAACTTTAAATTTGAGAAACACCATTGGCTGTGTCGTCTCGACTAACGTATGGGTTCCTCATTTTCTTTGTCAGCCCCTAGTTTGATGAGAAAAGTGTACATACACCACATGTGCAAATTCTGTGGACTAATTTGCATAACATTTCACATTAACAGATCTTCTCAAAAGCTGTAAGGGCCGTAGGGGTTGTATGACGTACCCTAGGATTATAGAACCCGGGTGTCACGATGCGGTGGGGAGCAGGACCCAAAATCAACCACAGACGAAGGGTTATAATCAATATGCTCACCGTTCAATATAAGGGACCCAGCTGACCAACGGTGTGGTGTTCCTTGGTCCGACACCGCGTGTCCTCTGTGGACAGCGGTGAGCGGAATGAGCAACACCTAACTCACAACACGCTTCACTAACTGGTGCCTCAAACTATGCGATCAGATGACTGTACAGACTGACAACCAAGGCCTGCACGAACAGAGCTGATATGTTGCTATGAGAGGAGAATGGATGACCATCAGGGGGGTATCCCAGAAAACGGTCAATTAGAGTCCTGTGACAGGGCCTTTTATGGATTATTTTCTGCCAGAGAATTTCTATTCATTGATTTTTGTGAACTTTATTTTAAATACCTTTTTACATTACTTGTCATTTAGCTGACGCTTTTATCCAAAGCAACTTTGCATTGCATTTTTAACCCATGGCTTATACATACTGCCTGGGGAGCAAGTAAGGGTTTGGTATCTTGCTCAAGGACACCTCGACATGGCACATGGGGCAGCCGGGATTCCAACCACCACCCTTGCGGTTCTCGGCACGCCCTCTCTACTCCATGCGCATCCATCGCCGTAATATGTTTACAAATATTATATAACACAGTCTGTTACGAAACATTTTGACAATAAAGGTAGATATTGATCTCTGTCAGAAAAGTTTGGGTGTAAAATCATTAAACAGGCCGTTTATTAAATAATGTTTGCCAACAGGAGACAGAACATACGCAGTGTCATCAAGGTCCCTCAAAGGTCTTCTTTGGAGCGGGAATATGTAGAAGGAAGATGAACATGTTAAACCAAAGGGGGGCTCTGTACCTGTGAAAGAGCACAGACTTCCTGTGGTAAGTAACACTGACTAAAGGTGTAACATTATTTTTCCAACAGCTTCTCACTTTGAACGACACAAAAACTTTTGAAAGTAATTGTTCTTGAAATATATATAAGAAGTAAAGGACAAAGAAAACATCTAATTACCGGCGTTAATTAGATGTTTGTTAATTTAATTTGTTTGCATGCGCAGTGCAACAAATTATTCAGGTCAGAAATGTGTCCGAAATGCGGTTGTGGTTGGACTATTATAACAAACAAATCATCCTCCTGGCGACGTTTGTGTCAAAAGCGACTAGAGACAAATCTAGTGACATATTTCTCATAATTTAGTCTCCTGAAGAGAAACGGTATCGCTCTCTCCCCCCTCTGCCTGCTGCGCTGTGGACGTGTGTTCTTAAGAGTAAAACCCTTTTCAACAAGAGTATAACCACAAAATAAATAAATATCTTTAATCTTTAATACATGCTTGTGTCGCCAGGGGGACATTGTGGTTGCTGTAAATTATGTGGTTTTACTATTTTAGTATGTAAAACCACGCTTTTATGTCTTTTATGTCTATCCATGCTGTTCTCCCTCTGATGTAAAAGAACCTGTTTTTATGGAGGCTTAGGCTCCTCAACTAGGTGGCGTTGCTGGTAACTTTTTTAATTGCGTATAAATTTGTTAACTGATTTTTTAACGTCTAGATTTTAAGTCCCCCGCCTCATAGGGCTGACACTTGGATCGGCCGGCTAAAAGCTACAATATCGGTATTGGATCGGAAGTGCAAAAAGCTGGATCTGGACATCCGTAGTTGGCGGGTTTGGTTTAATGAATGCTTTAGTGAAAAGACTAGTTAACAAAAGTTAACCACAGGTTCCCGTTGATCTTATGATGGACGTGTGTTGAGAACAAACAAACCATCAACGGCGAAATAAAAGCCTCGTATTAACGAGAGCGGTCTGAGAGACCTCCAGTTTCCAGCGAGGTCTCTGCGCAAGACTGTCCGCCCGACGAGCGAGCGGCCGCACAAGCTGGCTGTCATCGCTTCATGGAGCTTCTCAAGTCCGATAATGGAATCATCCTTTTTCTCCGTCTCCTAGCACCTCTTCTATCCCTGGCACTTCTGGAACAACGTGCAAATAGTGATTAATCATGATTAATCCACTGAAAATTCGGATTAATTTGATTAAAAATTTTAATCATTTGACAGCCCTACTTAAAATGTATCGTAGTTAAAGTCAGAGAAAAACACCTGGGATGCTGAAGTATTCTGTTTTATTCACAAGGCTGGACGGTGGCGGATGATTCCTGTGACACCGGATCATGTCAGCCCATCTGCTCGCTGCTGCCTCCAATAAGTTCCCATTACAGTACTGCGCGCGCTGTCTTCTCCCACAATAATCCCATCCTTTTATTTGTAATACAGTATGGACAGGCTGAAACAAGAGCAGCTGATATTTCTCTGTGTCCAGTGGAAAACGGTATCTTACGGTATACATATTTTTTATTTAAGAAAATAAAGTCACAGTGCTGAGTCTACTCTCAGAGTATATACACACCAGTGTTTCTATCCCCAAAGTGCTGAAAAAAACATTACATTTTCTCTACCTCGAAGGGCTGTCAATTACCGTAATCATTTAAATTCTTAATCAATGAATTATTCACTTTAAGTGTGATACATCCCAGTTTTACAAAACCTCACTTATAATGCTAGTGTGGCTCATTTCTTAAACAATAAAAGGGCATTTAGGCAAATCCAAATTCTTTTTTGCCTGATGGAACCAGTTCAGATTCCAGTTCTGTGTCCGTTTTCTTGAAATAAGAGGTGTCCAATAACAACAAAACAGAAAATATGTTCTTGTGCTTCCTCAAATCTAAAGTACAAAATTGCTTGTTACAGCGTGGTTGTTACAAAACAATTCACCACTGTAGTTTTCTAATCTGAACCTCTATGCTAAAGGTTTTTACCAACAGACTAAGCGTTATAATTCCCACAAAACAAATATGTCCAGACCCATTAAATCCACATTAGTATTTATGTTGATGGTAAATAATATATCACGTGATTAGATCCATTGTTTTGGCTGCATGGGGGATGGCCGTAAAATATTTATATAAAAGTTGTTTTGGTCATCGCCATGTGATCACGGTTGTAAGGATTACTATATCATTAAAAATTCTTTGGCCAATTTGAACAACAAACTTTATTAGAATGTAGACAATTACAGTATGTACGATAAACCAGATAAAGTAATGTGGATTCAATCATGAACAGAAACAAACATATTAAATGTTTCCGGCTGGTAATGCTATTTTATGCTGATGTGGATTCCTACTTTCCATGAAAATCACTGTTCAACATTAACAAAAATCCCCATGTTGTTTCGGAACGAGCATCATCCTGATTCCTTCTGCTCATTCAGGACAACAGAGATATTACTCAAGTGCGAGATGCAAATGCAATTGCCTTTTCTAGTTTTTTGCGCTGCATTGTAGTACGAGATTAGGTAAACAATCGCCAGCAGAGGATGAGATTAGACAGCTAATGATGGGGGGGATTGAAACAGGTATTTCCTTTGCCGAAGAAGATTTAAAATATATGTTTTTAAAATGACAACTCATAACATTGCAAGATTCCATAATAACCTAATCATGACTGTGCATAAGGAGCCTGGCTTGTCTCAGACCCCCCACATCCGCAGCCCTGTATTGTGCGAACAGTCACGCAGTGAGAAGGGTTTACCCTGGACAGATTGCAGTTTTCCAATTCAGACCGTCTTTACACGCTCAAGGTCACTTATTGCATTTGATTTCTTCTGCTGAAGTCGCAAAGAGTCGGCTCTCTGTTGTCTGGTCCCCTCATAACTTACCCGGACACACATTCCTCGTGCTGCAGAGTGTGTCTGTGTGAGTGGCCTCGCTGCAATGCCGAGGCGGTTCCTTAATAACTGCTCTAATCCCTCATAGCCCAGAAAACAAGGTCGTACACTAAGGTATCAATATCAGAATCAATAACAGGAAGTTGTCTGTAAAAACTATCCTTTCTCTCCCATTATCATATACTCATTTAAAGACCATAACTATTGTGACATCCTTTTTTAATTAGTAAAACAATAGAATTCTATTCATCCCATCTGATTACTTGAAATTAACATCACCCGTGTTTCTCTGGAGTGTTTGAGCAGATATCTCAGATCTGTCATCCGTCTGATTGATGTTACTATTCCAGAGTCAATGCTTTTTTCGCTCTTTGCCTCTTCTCTCGTATTCCATCTACTCAAACCACAAAGCTTGCCTGATGAGATGAGCAAGGCAGACTAAATAACAACGCAAAAAGGTCTCTGCGTTTCATGTATCCCTATCGTGTTTGGGTCCACACATAAAAAACAAATAAATAAATAAACAAACCAACGACTTCAACACACAAAGACGTCATTCTCTCTTGGTCGTCTTCGACAAAAAACATTTGTTACTCCGGTAAATTGCTTTGCAACACGCGCAAGCAGTTGAGTCCGTCAACACAAGTGCGAGTGAAGACGCAGCCAGTTGCAGTCGGCGGACCGCCGCATAAGCTCGCGCGGGTCCATATGGTCGTGCATAAAGTTGGCGGGCCGCACGAACTGCGCCGGCTCGCTGTGATTGGAAAACGGGACTGGAGCTGAAGTTGTCTTGTAAGTATCCCGCTATCCGAGAAGTTACTGCTGTAGCTGGTGGGTGGAGACACTGTACGTATGCTCTGAGTGGGTGGGAATATTCAAAAATTTCGGTTTGTGATGTAGAAAACCTTGGCGATAGTGAACAGCTCACCCAGAGGCTGAAGGGGGGGATCAATTCAGAAACCCGTATCTCACACAAAACAGCAGATGGTTTTTCTTCCAAGTTTGTATGCGTGTGGAAGCACCAGAGACACACAATAACACCGCAAATCCCAGAAAAAGTGATTTTTCCATAATATGGGCCCTTTAAAGACTGATACACAGTAATTCCATGGAAAACATTTTACATATCACATGACAAAGATTCTTGACTGAAGCACAAGAGGAAAAGCAAATATGGGTGTGATGCTTGTAATCTGCTTTTATTACTTGACTTGATCTTTTCTTGCAATAACAAGCTATTGATCCATTTTTGTAGGACAAGATATAACCTCATGGATTAGTGTCCCGATGCACACAGTGATCTTACCCCACTGCTTGCTCACAAAAGAATTAAAGGTATAAACTAATACCATGAGTGCTTATGGAAGCTCATAACTGGAGGGGTGATCCTCGTATAGGTTGCAGGCAACATGGTAGTATGGCAGTATGAATTTGAAGAAAAGCCCAACTTCACCTGCCCAGTTTAAAGAGCTGATCATATATTTACAAGTTAATAAATCAAACACACGTAGCCTTTACTGAAACACAAGACCTGGTATTGCCACTGCGACGTCATTCCGCCCACTGCACCCGAGCATCCTAAAAGAAAGAACCTCAACGGAGCCTTTGGCTTTTGCACCACGGCAAATTATGATGATCCCCAGTCAGGCTCAAAGGTTTGTCACCGGATCTGCTTGCTGCCAGCGTGACAGCGATGAGAGGTGGCCTTTTCTTTTAATGCGATTACCCCACTTGTACACCACAGAGAATGAGTGGCCTGCTGGGAATTCTGTTGTCTGTGTACCCGGCGACCACATCTGGCCACATCATCTGCACAGGCGTCTGATCATGGTAAGTGGCTTAATAAGATTCCTGCTGTGATATAATACACCACAGAGAGGACTAGGCCTTTACATAACCTTGCCTTTACACATAATGTTCCTCACTATAGCAGTATATTTTCTCATAATTTAGTAAAAACGGTTCTCTTTAAAAAAAAATTGCTTTTGCAAATATAATGCATTTTTTTTGTTAGTTTTTAGTGGCAACACAACCTGCCACGTTTCCTTTCTCCCCTCACAGCTGTTCATAGGGACGCATGTAAACCAAGTTCTCATGTTACATTTTCTACAGTGACAAAATGTAAAAAAACTGTAAAATTTAGTTTTTTACAATTATTTTGTTATTGTTTGATTTCAATTTCAGAGAGCAGGCTTTTGGGGCTTTATGGACCACAATTCGCTAAATGACCATGAGGAATTTTGCAATTTGAGTGTGGTGTTTGGATAATTGTGTTATATTTATTATATATATTATATATATTGTGTTATGTTATATTTTGACAAAAAAACCCGGTGTTCAAAATTGCGTGTAAACAATCGAAAAAAACTAATACCAGGGGATGGACCGGCCAGTGACAGACGACTCTCTTAAGTCTTTCTGAAAAACCAGAAAAGTCAATAGGATTTGGGATGCCGAGCCACATTGATTATGTGTCTCAGACTGTGAGGCAGAGAGAGTTGGTTGGTTTAGTGCCAGGAGGAGGAGGGGGGCATGGTCAGATTAGGAGAGTGTGACATGAGAAGACAGGGAGAACGTAGCGATGCTTATAGAATCCACAGACCCCAGTGAGTTGCAGGTGCTCAGGCCGTGCTGCCGTTTTCGGACGTGGTCGCAGGAGAGTTTGAGTCTGAGGACGGCCGGTGTGAACTGAAGCAATGCACAGAAAGTACACAATAACACTGCATTGTAATTCCTAATGTTCACTTCCTTTGCGTCTCTGTTGCATAGCATCACTGTTCGTGCAGATTCCTGAAATGCTTGATGATTAAACCTAAGCCAAGTTAAGTACACTTGAATGCAAATAACGTTTTATTAGTTTGCCTAACAGAGATGGGTGTTTTTTTAGTTTGTTAGAAGAATAAAGTGACTGTCGCGCTGATCGATGAACATTAATTTCCCACAACAGTGTTCTCGAGACAGTCGTGACTTATTAGATTTAAATGATTAAGATGACAACGACCTATAGTAGGAGACATGTGCTACCTGTATTCTAACAGTATCACACTGCATCAGCCATTGCTTCTGAAAGACTGCAGCAGCTATTCTCAGAGTTGTAAACCTTTCTGTATTTAAACCAAGGACAAGTGGCCTAGATTATTTTATTCTTCTAATGCAAGCCAAGGACAGCCTCAAGCAGCCTGCTTGAGACTGTCCTTGGCTTACATTAGAAGGATTTCTGGAGCTACTCGGTTTGACATTCAGACAACTCACACAACAGCGAACAGCTATTGGCTCTCTGAATACATAGTGTAGTAATGTGTGATTGTGTGATCGGTGACGGTTAAACAGTTTAATGATCTGACAAGATTGATGTAAAGTGCTTTACATCTGCCATATTTCATTGCTTTCACTGACTACAAAAGGACCCATTTTATCTACAATGATTGGCTGTGGGAAACATAACAATTTACCAAAAAAGTAATTCATATTTTTTTTAAATGTGTTCCTAACAGTCTTTCTACCGCTAATGAATGTAGGGCTTCCTCGAGCTTCTGCAAAAGCTACAAACAGAATAAACAGTTATGTCTTGTCGGGTTGTTTTTTATTCATCAGTGCTGTGCTGCGCTACTGGTTCGTTGTCAATCAGAGTGACAAAGGCAGGAAGAAATGGAAGTGTCACAGAGAAAATAACATCTCACAACATGTGTCAAATCGGTGGCTTTTTATGGCGGCGTCTCTCCGCAAGCGACGCAGCGGGAAAATTAGTTTTGACATTGTGGAATTGTTATCTTTTAAGTCAAATGACACACTGCCTGCTCTGCAAAACGATTAGATCAGAGGTTTAATGTGGACAAAAGAAAAAAAACTAAATTGACTTTTTTATCGGGGAGGGGCTGGATGCACTCCCGCTATTTCGGGACAATGCACGAGGACCAGCTGAACCCGCTGTCTCTCCATTCTAACAATAGCGGATGGTTGGAGTGGCTCCAAGATGTCAAGCTGTGATATCATAACTCAAGGGAAAATCATAGGAGTGTCTGTGATGTGCGAGGCCCGGCATGGCCCCAAGCCCGCACGGGTCTTCTTTAATAAAAAAAAAAAGGCTTCCCCTTCCCACGGCGTGTGAAATAGGACTCAGATGAGATCCAAAAGGGAAGGTGAGAGGCAATGCGAGGGTAAGGGGATGAACCCATGATTCATCTTCAGCGCTGTAATAGCCACGACCATGTGTCTTAGCACGGCTTCATACAAAACAGAGCGCTCGGATGGATGACGGATCGGCGTTGTTTCCTTAGTACGCTGTCCAATTCTGACTTAGTTTTCCTCATTTTGATACATATGACATAACGGTAGGTTTCACTACTATGCTACGCTTCCAATGATGAATGGGATGAAAAAGAGTGGGAACCCTCCAATGTTGTTGGACTTTCAGTTTCTCCAGCTCTTTGCTTTGCGTGTTTGGGCATTGTGACTGAAACAGTTACTAACTGTACAGCATGAACCTTATGTAGGAAGTGGACATATTCACCAAGAATTCATTCTTTAGTTCCCGGACTTTGAAGCTTTGAGTTTGACATTTTATCTTCTTTTTGGGCGTCTAGAGGTAACACAAGTGCTAAATTCTCCACATCTCTGCCGCAGAGAACACACACGCGGTTGGCTTAAATGATACAACATTAATTTATGAAATATCCCTTACATTCTCTTATTTTTCTTTAAACTTTGCTTATTTGTTACCCGCACTGATTCCACAGCAGCATAATTGATAAGAGTGTCTACGCATTAAGAGAGAACCTTCGTCCACTTATCCACCAGCCAAAGCAGCAAGACTTCATTGATCAGTTAAATCTTGTTTTTGGCTCATGTATTTCCAAATGTGACACGTAGGGGAATGTTAATTCGTAACTCAACACTGCTGGTATCTGTGGATTAGAAGGAAAATAATTTAAGTAAAGAGAAGCACCAGGACGCTGTGTCCTTGGCCGCCCATCTTTGACGGTGGATTTTTGTTTTTCTTTGACCTTTGCATTTGCAAAGAGACCTTTTCTTTCTGTGGTTAGTTATTACACCCGGGAGTTTCACTCAATAAGGAAAAAGGGAATCATTTGTTTCCATTGCAACAGCATTAATATGTGTGTGTGTGTGTTATACAGGGTCATTTGAATGCACTTCAATTTATTCTTATTCATTTCATGAAGCGCTGTGGTGGGGACAAGCCTCCCCGGGTGGATAAACATGCACACTGCTTGATCCGGGGGGCTGAGCGCCGAGGGGATCAACAATAAGAGAGCAGAAAAGTCAGTTGCTGACATTTTGTAAATATTAAACCTTTTCCAAATCCTTTTACCTACCAATTTGCAGGTTGATGTTGTGCAGTCTTCTATGAATGCAATGCAAGTTGTCAGATATATTTCTCAAAATCATTTCTAGTCAAAATTGTACCCACTAAAGTAACTCTCGCCACCTGCAACTCGCTATCTAAGTATATGCTAAAGGCAGCTCCGGGTGTTGAAAGTTGCCATCTAATAGTGGCTACATACTGTAAATAATAATGCGCTGAAGCTGCTACATTCAGGTAGATGTAATGCTGTAGCTAAATAGTTAGCCCAGATGATTAAACCTGTGAGTGTGATAATCAGAAAACGTCCAAATTTAGTTCAAACCTTGCCCTGTTAGAGTTCTTTCCATTAACAGGAAAAACATTGAGTTGTTTATTTAACATGACCTTCTAGCAACAACGTGTCACAGAAATACACTGAGTGACAGCCAATGCAATCTGTCAATGCATTACGCAGTACTGTAGTTAGTTAAAAGGATGCGTCGGATGATTTATTGTTTTTTTTTTTGGTTTAGATCAATACCACTCAGAATGGGCATAAAAACCAAGGGAATTGTTGGGCTTAAAATAAGCACGTCGTCCACCATGTAAATTGCGTTAAGAAATTAGAAATGTCACTAACACCAGCAATTCAAGATCCGAACAGCGGTCTTCTTGCTGAAAGTCCTGTCACCATGGCAACAATGAAATGGTAGGGTTTAGGCAACAAAATCAGTTACATGCATTCAGAAAAACGTTGTTGTTGGGCCTAAAATAAGGACGGAAACCAAGTAAAATACGAAAGCTAGTGACAAATACCAAGAAGATAAGTTACTCATAACTTACTCATAGCACTACTACTTTCTTAAGGAATTGAACTAAGAAGCATCATTGCTTTGCTTAAACGGCCCTTAGATAAGTGTCTGGCTTGACCTTTGGCACTTTGCTAACTGTCGGCCGCCTTTTGCCTTAGTTTTTTTAGTCCCCCTGTGATGTTTGCAAGTAGCATATTCACAGAACCAAACTTTTTTTTTCCTTTGGGTTGCAAACTAAAATAATACATTCCTTTATATCCGTCCCCGTTCAGCCAGGAAATGCTGAACCTTTTACTTGAGCGCATAATGCCTCTAAAATGCCTAGAAAATATTAAATAGACGAGTTGATTCCAATACCCGACTTTTTTATGCTTCACAGAACCAGTGGAGGGAAAAGTTGCTTTGTTGAATATAAAGACACAGTATGTACATTCATTGCTGACCTATACTCTGTGGACTGCTTTGGAATAATGGTTGATATTAAAGACATGTACTGCTCCCCCCTGCGCTTTCATCCCTACACAGTCTCTTCCAGCATGCAAAATGAATTCCCTGGTTATCTGCTGGTTTATGAAGAAAAAGGAGAACAAAGGCAGATGGGCAATACCATTAATGCTGTCATTCAATAATTTACTGCCAGAATATCATGAGCAGCTTGATTCCAGAGATCAAGGGAAGTTGACGAAAGACACTCGAGAAGAGAATGCTCAGGTTTTTCGTTTGCTACAGATCTTTCAAACTTTAGAGCCAAATATTGGTGATTCGATGCTTTGACCACTGGTGTCCCACTACTTTGAGAGAGAGAGGGGTTGGATTGACCTCACATCCAGGAAAGTATTGATTAGCTGATTGAGTGCAAGGACAGTGATGTTAATCACAATATTGTCTTTTTGGAGCCTCTTGTGTTTGTATTGTCCTTTTAATGGTGAAATGGAGAATTGGATTGTTGTACAGTTACCAGGGAGACCTGAATCCGATCCTTTGCAGAAGTGGGCAGGACGGGTGCTCCGACTTCTTCTGTTTAAATGGGACTTGACAAACTCCCTTCAAATTTTTCACAGATGCACATTTATTTAAACTTAGTTGCAGATCATAACAAAGGGGATTTATTGAAAGAAGGGTGAACGGAGGATGAATTCAAAGTGGATATGTGGCAGATGCACAGGTGGGGGAGGGTTGAGCTTGGGTGGAAGATGGCGAGGGGAATGAGGAGGGAAAGGGAAGGTTTGCTGATTGCAGGGTGAGACCAGGCAGATGAAGCACATGTCCCTTGCCCCCATGTTATGAAAGATTTGTTGTCGAAACAAAGACAACAAAGATTCTTAGTTTCAGGTTATTATACTTTAATTAAAGCATAGTTATGAACATATATTCCACTTGCCCCCAAATCCCCCTGAATACAACCCAGTGACCGTTTAAACAATATAGAGAGTTGCTTTTTCTAGATATTTTCCACTTTAAAAAAAAGGACTTCATTTAATTCTCATTATGGTCCTTCATGTGGCGCTCATCCATCAGCAGGCCGAGACCCTGATGATGATTACCGCCTTCATGACCGTCAAGAAAGATGTTGATTATTGCTCCTTGTTAAAGAGACAAAGGAAGTCCAGAAGCTTGCTTGAATAAACTGCAGCGGTGACCCTGGACTCCAATTAGCAGGTATACAGAACGACTAAATGGCCACGTCAGGGGGGGGCAATTCTTTTGATAAAAGCGCAATTATGCGCCCCTTGATGTCAATGATCAGGCAACTAAAATGCTGTTAACTTTCCACTGTCTCCGTCTCAGCCTTTGCCAGCACAGGTAGTCCACAGGGACTCCAGACATAAAGGCTCCAGGACACAGGAGGCACAGGCCGCTTTACTAAGTCTCTCTAAGACCGACTGCTGCTGTAGGTTGTTACTGAACAAACACTGGCTGGCCACTGGCACATTTGGGATCCGCTCACTTTCTTTTGGTGAGTTGTGGTTTTTATGTAAAACTTTCAATGTTGTATGTTGATGTTGCAATATATGTTTTATGCACGGTTTCCACCATGGCTAATGCTGGTGCTTTATGCAGACTCCAGTGCTACGGCTATATATCTTTAAATAAGAAAGCATGCGTGGCGCAATTAGCCACATGTATAGACTACGGATACTGCAGCTAAACCATGCAGGACAATGATGCAAGAAAAAAAGAAAAAAGACCTCAGCCATATGGAGCGGTCGCGTGTTTATGGACCACTAGTTGAATGATTTTGGAGGCCTCTCTGCCGCGTTTTGAATCCCCACGTGAATGCCAATGAGGCTGACGGCCTGTTGACCCGCTGCGATTTGATTGGCTGTCTGCCAATTGCGGTTGTCCTCATTTCCCCATAGGCGGCAGGCGGTGTCATTAAAACATGCTGTGGTTACCTTTGAGCATCTTCTACAATGCTAATGTGAAACAATCAACACCTCAGTGCCCATCAACTGCTGCATACTGTCACAGACCAAACTACTGACAACACATAATGGTGAAGTGGGGTGTTTTCTAACAGCAAGATAAAACTTCATCAGTCTCCAGTGAGTTCATTGGAGAGGATCGTACCCAGTCAAGATAACACATTATGTGCACAAGAGTTGACCGTTTTATCTAAGGAGCCTTGTTCAACAGGCCAATCTCACAGTGAACGGGTTAATGTGGCCATGAAGCAAAGCTGTATTGGCTCGATGCATTACTGATTTGCACAAAACTGAAAATATACATTTGGAAAAAAAACATGTCAGCTAAACTCCTTGGAATATGTAAATAAATCATAACCACTCAATTTTAGGAGCCATCATAGCAGCATCTTGGCCAAAGCCTCAGACAAGGCCAAATGTAAAGTCTTAGGAAACATAACTAATGGGCTTAAATTTGAGGTAGATTTTCCACAGTGAGTTTCTGCAGACCTGGTATTCTTGCTTTGTGTTATGCCAGCACAGAAAGTCCACACATGACCGAGATATATGTGCTTGCAGGAACAAGGAGCTCCATTGGGATTTTCGCCCGTGTCAAATTGCCAAAGCAGTTTTTCCCCAAATGCACACTAAATATGCTGTGTCTCCGAACCAGCAATACATTTTTATGACTATATGTATATTTGATGGCATAGATATGGCCTTATTGTCAATTTTACCGTGCAATAGAGGTATAGAGTATAGAAGAGGCTACGCAATATGCATTTATGCCACATCACCTCAGCAGACAATAAGACACTGTTTTAAACGAGTCTTCCAAGTAATTTTCCTCTCTGGGAAAATGAGCGGAGAAAACACTAGAATAAATCAGAATTGGCACTCTAATTTCTCACTACTGGTGAAGCAGAAAAACTTGATATACCCAGAACGAGGGGTTACCTGGCAGATAGGCATGAAAAAATATAATTTGGGTGTTAATACACATGGATGGAGTTTATGTCCTAGAGCCATAAAATATCTAAAATGCTGTTGTTGTTGTTGAGGGAAAATCTCCCTCAATTACAGGAGGGGGATTTTTATGCATGATATTTGCCAAACCAGTTTATCTCACACACCTGCTACAGTTGGATGCAATGATATATCCTCATTCATCATCCTGACCAGCTGGATCACACGGAGGCGGATGTCAGTTGTGTTAGGCAGGGTGGGGGTTGGTGGAAGGCCGGGGTCAGCTGAGGTGAGCCGCTAAGATGCAGCACAGCAGATTAAGTTTTTACTTCAGTAAAAGCAAATTCTCAACTTAATACTTTCTTTTGAAAATCCAGTGCTTGATGGTCAACAGGAAGTCCTTCAGCTCAGACTCCAGCAGGGAGAGCCGGGTCTGGCCTCGCAGCGTCCCTCCACCCAGCGGGAGGTGAATGGCTCCACTACTGGCACCACGCTTTGCTTGACCCACCAGAGGGCAGAACCAGAACCGAGTGGGGTGAGATGTCAGGTCCTGCAGCAGGAAAATGAGAGTTTTTCTACCCGAGTGTACTGCCAAAACCGACATGAAATGGAAGTTCCTCACAATAGCTTTAATAAATTAAAAGTTAAAGTCATTTTCAAAATGTATTTTTCAGGGGGTATCATTAATTGTACATTAAATATCATTTAATACAATATATAATATAATAATAATAATTAATCAAAGTAGTTAAAGGTGAAGCCAAATTGAAATAGCCGTACAGAAATATATCTTTTTATTTTATTGAGCATACGGAATAGAATTGCAGCCAAACACTTTGAAACTATTTTTTTTATAAACTGGACATATATTTACCACTGCTCTAAATTTTTTTTTCATAAAGTAAAAAATGAAAATCTCTACTATGGTCAACATAGTTTTGACATGTCTCCAAAACATAAAAAACAAAACATGCAAATTATTATCGTTTGGACCTTATGAATAGACATAAACAGAACTATCAGAGCAGACACCGACCGCAGAAACATCTGATCGAGTGTCGAAACATCTGAATGTATGATCTGACAGTTTTTCCATGTCTCATTGAACACAAACAGCTTGACAATCTAATCTGGATGCTTTATTACAAACATTTTAATACTCAAGTCAAAGCGCAACAGATTCACTCTCAAACAAACCTGGTCTCCCACTGACTTTAGCTGCTGCCTTTCCTCTGAGTACCGTATTTTCCGGACTATAAGTCACAGTTTTTTTCATAGTTTGGCGACGTATACTCTGCAGCGACTTATGTGCAAAATTTTTCGAACATATCATGTAATTTCACATTCTCACACTAAACCGCAAGAGGGCGCTCTAGGCCTGTGTTGGTAAGTTCCACATCGGCGGTAACTTATATCCGTATATATCGGTAACGTATATCCTCAAAAGCGCTTGCGTTTCCGCGTCTGGGGTGTCCTTACGTACAGGCGGCGGCCTCGGGACGCCCGTGCCCCGTCGCGCCAACAAACCTCCCCCTCCCACAGCGACGCCTGTCGAGCCGTCATGTGCGGACTCGGCTGCCGGTGGACTACTCGTCTCACTCGCGCTGACCGGGCTACGCGTGCCTCTCGCATCGGGTGGCCTCGGGGTGGGTGGGGGCGGCGTGCCTCGCCGCGCGAGCTACCGAGCCATCAGTGAGTGAGCCTCCGTCCGCGAGGCCACAACTCATCCGACTACCTCAGATCAGACGAGACAACCAGCTGAATTAAAGCATATGACTATGCGGAGGAAAATAAAGTAACAAGGATTCCCTCAGTAGCGGCGAGGCAAGAGGGAAGAGCCCAGCGCCGAATCCCTGCCCGGCGGTTGGGGATTATACCGCCGACCGCCGACCTCGACGTATACTCCAGTGCGACTTATTTATGTATTTTTCTTCTTTATTATGCATTTTATGGCTGGTGCGACTCGTACTCTGGAGCGACATATAGTCCGGAAAATACGGTATCTGTTTAAAAAACTAGCACGTGGAGATAAGTAGGACTAACGCGTCCAAATGACGCTTCACTGTCAGTCAAAAGACTTGACAGTTTAAGCTAAACTAGCTAAACTAAGTGGTAATAATTGCTTTTTTTATTTTACCCGCTTCTGTAGAAATCGAATTTGAGGATTTGCTTTTTAGTTAGATTGTTACGATCAGCTGTAGAGTATTTAAAAGTTGAGTTAGCAACTATGCAGATCATCAAGCCAGTCCGAATTAAGAGACACCGATCCGCGTCACGAGCGCACGCGCACCTTGCGAACACTAAAATGTTACAATGTGTTTGTGTTGGATGACTTCAGAAATTGACACTGAAGATTGTTAGATTTCAAGAGTAGGCAAGCAGTTAAGTTGCCGTAGGGGAAATCCTTGTCCCCCCCGGCAATAAAAATAATTTAGCAGAGGGGGGATAGGAAAACCAGAGGGGGGGAAATCCCCCACCACAAATCGCACCCTGTAGCCTGAGGAAGTAGCTTTAATACCCCTATAGGACAACTTGAACCTACAAGCGGTTACATGTTTACATGGTTATAGTTCTTAACACTGGACGCCCGGCCTTACAAGGGTAAACAGTGGGTACACAAACTGGAAAGAGCAGTCAGAAACAGGAGTTGCGGTGAATACAACTTAGAAGTTTATTATATAAACTGAGGGGGAGAAGGGAGGTGGACGCAAAAACAAGTAATTCAAAAAGCTCCACTGGACTGGCCCTTGGCTTCAGGGGCTCCGTCTGACTCTTCCTGAGGCAGGAGATAGAGATACAGCAATTATTCCTCTTCAGGGAATCGCTCTCGCTCAGAAGGCGTCTAGTTCTTACTCACTCCTCAAGACAGTCTCTCTTCCGTGTCCTCCGGTTGAGGTTAAAAGTGCTCCTGGTTTGCCTGATTGATTCACGCCACCTGTGAGGGTCAACGGGAGGAGTTCCCTTTGAGAATCCTCTGGGGTAGTACCGCCCATCCAACACCAGGCCACTGATACCTGTATTTAGCCATGTGGGGCGCTGCTCACTGGGTGGGCTGTCACAACACATTATTGTTGTCAAAGGGAAGCTCATTTAAAGCTGCATTGATTTTGATTGGACAGAACATGAAAGCTTACATATTTGTAACATTCATTCAGCACCTAATGAATACAAGTACAATAGTGTACACTAAGACCTGGCTGCTAAATGCTCCCTAATATTTACTTGCATGTGACAAACTTGGGTCTGCTATTCAATGCTGAGAAGGTAGATAGTACAAATAGTAAATGGACTGTACTTGTTTCGAGTCCGACCACTCTAAGCACTTTGACACTACATGACATCATTCACCCATTCATACACCTACCATACACAGTGGCACCTGGCCATCAATAACTAACATTCACATACTGTAGCAGCAGCTACAGGAGTAACGTTGGGGTTAAGTGTCTTGCTCAGCAAGGACACATCGACATGCAGATGACATGAACTCATCCATGTCCTTGAATGTTTGGGGCAAACCAGAAGTGACTCTCACCTTGGAGGCCGTTGTTCACGTCCGTATGAAACAAAAGTCAAACTGTCAGTGTAGATTTCATCACAGGCATGCTTACAAAGATACTTTTTTTGTGTAACATGCATACTTATTTTAAGCCAAACTATGGGTACTTTCCAAAGATCCTTTGAAGACCAGAACCAGGACTATGAGCAGACTTTCATGTCCACCTGCAAACACTAACATGTTAATCCCCAGAGACTGCCAAAATGTCCACAAAATGAAATGCAGTTACACAAAGTTCTAAATGCTTTACTTACAAGTCTTCTACCATCTTGGTTCTACATATTTTAGCAGAGTAAATGGTCCATTACTAGTTTCTAATATATTAAGTGTAGCAGTATGCGGTGATTGGCTTTGATGACCTTCAGCTGGGTCAGGATCTCAGCCAATCACTGCATGTTAGTGCCCCTTAAAGGTGGCTTTGGGAGCACATGCTGGTTGTCATTCACAGTGGCTGGGGGTTTGTTATACTTCCTGGCGTCTCTGACACTGCGCCGGATGGTGACAGGTAGGCTATCGCCGCTCAGCTTGTACTCTCGCCCTCCTGGTCCCGCGATGTTAATTTGAGCGATTTTTGTTAGATAGCAAATCGAGGTATGGCTGTATGCTGCCCCTCCAAATCATCCGCTCTGTCTGCTGGCGAGGGTTATAAAGGCAACGCCGATCACTTGGACTCACGCTGAGTGTTCAACGACCTGGATTAACGGTGTGTGGCATCCGCTTCCTCCTGAGCCATGGGAGCCTGTCTGTTTGGTTTATATATATATATACATATATATATACATATATACATATTATGTATATATGTATATGTATATATATATATATGTATATATATGTATGTAATTATTTTAATTTTCTGTTTAACTGTAGGGCAAGACGTTCCGAGCACCACTACTGCCACCAACTACTGCTGTTTTGCCTAAATAAAGGTGTACCTTGGTTGTGATGTTCACCTGATGCCGTGAGTCCTTTATCCGGTTGTGGGCTTCTCCGTACGGCTCTGCGTGCATACTAACAGCGGACCTTTGTACTGGACCCAAAACCGCTAAATTGCACGATAGTCAGGTCGGATTTATTTGTTGTATAATTATTTAGTTTGTTTCTGTTTTTTCCTTTGGTGATATTGTTGTATTACGTACCTCTTAAGTTTCTTTCTTTTGTCTTAGTTGTGCTGAGCCTGCGGTGGTGGATGGATGTCCGAGGTGGTGGTGCCCCTTTTTTGGTTTCTTGCACGTGGTTTGAATTTTTTTTTTTTTTATTGTTGTACATGTGGCGTTTCTCTAACCCCCCCCCCCCTCCCCCCTCCCTCGTTCAGTTCGACTACCCATCGCCAGTCTCAGCCTCAGTTCGCGTGAGGTCCTGTTTTACATTTGTTTTTAGTAGTACATTGTTGAATAAAATTTAAATTGGTATTTTACGTTTTTGCTTTATGTCACGGACCTGAGTGCCTTGCCCCTCCCTAGTCAGTGTCTGGTCGACGGGGTTAAGTATACTCCCTGGGTGAAATTCCCAGGGTGGCGTTGTCTGGCGACTACTCATATCCTGCAAATTGCCCTCCACCCATATGCCACAAGTGCGTGCCACCACATAAGCATCTAAAAAAAATAAAAATATTCATCTAAAATGTAAAGCACATTTTTAGTAAGAATTGGGGTTATATTTCAAATCAAGTTGCACCTTTTATTAAGAAATACCTTAATGTCATAATGTGGCAATGTGATTGCATTTCATAGGCATCCACTTTATTGCATTCTGACACATTATTACTTTCCAGCAGATATTGCTTAATTGCTTGTTTTTGAGAGGGAGAGAAAGAGTGACAAGATGCTTATTAAGGGTGGGCCAGGGAATACCAGAGACAAGACAAAAGAAACTATGCCAGGCTTGATCTCTGATCAAGCTGTCAAACTTTCCTGCAGCCAGACAACTGTCTGGGAAATAAGCAGTGTAAACACTCCCTCTGGCATTATTAATGAAAGTTATTAATATTGGATTCTGTGAGTCCTGCACGGACGTGGCGATCAAGCTGTATTAGTAGAGGACCGGTAAGGTTTCCTTCCAGGGAGCTACCTGTAATCGACTTAAACCTTTTGGGGAAATTGAGAGTCAGTCAGCCTTAGGTTTTTAGTAATGACCTCCTATATAGTTGTATTATATTACAGCTTTCCGTCAAGACAAAACACAAAGCTGCGGGCCATGCCGAGGGACTAAAGATGCCTGGCGTGAGCTGTGGCTGCAAATGCTGTATGAAAGGAAATGCAGAAAAAGAACTTACCAAAGCCTAAAAGAGGTCGTTGCCCTGCAAAGGAAAACTTTGTTGTAGTTGTTAGAACTGAAGGTCAGAGAAGAGAGGAGCGTTTAAGAGCCCATACTTTTATTATTTTTCAACAAGTAAAAATAGGTCTTTGAGTTCCAGAAAACATGTTGCTGAAGTTGTTTGCTGGAACTAGCTTGTAGGAAACAATTGTTACCTCCCTCTACTCCCCTCTGTTTCAGCCCCTTTCAGAGTGTGCTGTTTTCTGCTGCTCATGAGCTGCAGCTAATAAGGCCACGCCCACAGCTTGTAGAATAGGCGGTAGCGGTCGGCTGACGGGGTGGAGCGGCGCCGACGGGCTGTGATTGGAAAACTGGACTGGAGGGGTTTGTGTCGTAGAAAACCTTAAGGATTTTGAACAGCTCGTTCAGAGGCTGAAGGCAGGATCAATTCGGAAACCTGTATCTCACTCAAAACAGCATGGATGGATTTTATTCCAAGTTTGTATGCATGTGGAAGCACCAGCGATACAACCAATAACACCCCAAATCCTAGAAAAAGTGATTTTTCCAAAATATGGACCCTTTAAGGTCCTCAGCAGGCAGCACATTCAAATGAACGATAGTCATCAGATCTTCTGTTTCCTCTCTGTATGCATCAAGGGTCTCCAAGGTTGTCTTTCTGCGGTTGATCCAATCATCTTTTGATGTGGAATAATTGAATTGATGACCAAAATAAACTGACAGACACGTACCCTTAAAATGCTTTAGAAACAAGAGGTCTTAGAACTCTTCATATGAATAAATATTTTCTAATCAAACTTTCTTAATAGCACCATGGTAGCAAGCAGCTTTAGCCGTTGACTTGCTTGGGCGCCACTCTGGCTATGTCTGATTTCGTTGGCTGCATCCTCATGAGGACCTAGCCATTGCGGTCCTCTTGGGCTGGGTCCTTCTAAGACCGCATAGGCTGAACTGAGCGGTCGCGGAAATGCAATGGGCTATATGCCTACGGGTGTGATGACGTACTTCCGCTAAAATCTCAGCCACTGCGATCGCTTCCGGTAGCATAGGCGTCTACTTGTTTTGGTTGGCAGCTGCTACGCTAGCGTTAGTTGACATGAAAAAAACGTTTAAATATCAGAAAGTGTCTGGTACAAATGCCGAACACTGCTGTGTCATCTGCAATGTTTTTTTTTACTTTTCCTGCTGATTAGGAGCTGAGGCGTAAGTGGATTGTCGCTATCCGCAGGGCCAAATTTACGCCTCGCACGGGTGTGTAGCCGGCACTTCATAACTCAAGACATCTGTGAACCAGCAGCAGAAACAGGTCGACGGCTGTTGAAAACGGGCTCTGTTCCTGTTTTATTTGAGTGGAACAACTTCTCCCTTCCACCCACAAGACCAGGAGTTTGGGAGAGAAGGGAAAGACCGCCGCCAGAGGGTGACCGGGAGGATACACTGGATCACGTAGCTGGCCACATAGAGTTTAAAACCTTTATGTCGTTTTGCCGTTGGTGTCTTTGTGGCCTGGATGATTCGGTGAACATCGTGAGCTGCAGCTGTGATTGGACAGTGATCTTGTGAAAAACGCCATGGCTTTTTTTCTGATAAAGTTAACGTCTCTGGCTAAAGTTAACGTCAACGTAAACCGGAAGTTCTGCTACTGGCTGAAAAGTCCGGGAGCATCCAAACGGAAGTCTGCGGCATATAGGGAATTTGCTTGCTTCATCCGTTTTTTCTCCTGTTGCCTGGCAACCTGCTGTGAAACAGTGAAAGCCTTACAACCCCAAAAACGTATAACATGCACATAGAGAAGGCCAATTGGGCAGATGGTAATCTTATTATTTAATATTTCAAACCCTATTATTAATCATATAGGAAATGTTTCACCTTTGGAGAATGATATATTTTCCGGTAATTTAAAATTAAATTAAAATCAGTCTTTTAACTAAAAGTAATATTGCAATCTTAAGGCAGAGGAAATCAATAAATCTGCGAACAGCCGCAAACACATTTTTTTTCTTACAAATAGATCTAAGCTTTTTTAACTGTGACCTTAAGATGTTACAGAATATGTCCAAGCTACAGCTGAATGTCACCTCACACATCGTTGTCTTTAGCTTGATGCTGCTTTGTCTTGGCTCCATACAACAAAACAAAAAGTTGGTTTATAATCACACCCCACAACAATAATAGCAAAGCGACCATCTCTAGTTTCTTTGTGTATTTATTGTTAACAAATGTAACTGGACTGGTTCAGGGGGGCCGCCTGGGTCTGGGTCTGTATGGGGAGAGTCATAGAGCAGTCCTTGTCGTTCAGCGGTGGGAGGAAACACAACAGAATTTTACTAACAATTTCATACATGACCTTTCTACAAAATATACCTCATTAAAAACTACCTCGTATCTGCAGTGTGAAATGTGGTTCCCTATCAGGGAACCCGATCTGCGTGAAAACGCTGTGGGAACGCCTCTGCGTGACCGCGCCATGAAGCACGTGTGAAATCAGTCCAATGGCGAGATGACACGTCATAGGCGGGAGACGTCGAGACCAGGAAGCAGCAAAGCGCCCCAAGACTCAAGCCCATTCTTCTCTGTGCCTTCACCAAGCGTGTTGTGTGATCGGTTGAGATGAGTGCTGTGGCGAACAAGCAGCGGTTTTTGCAGTGTGCTTCTCCCTGACCCCGTTTTACTACGGGAGGAGATACGCACTTTCTGTGCGTTGCTTGTCTGATTGCGGCTAGGTTCGCGTTCCCCACGGCTCAGGTCCCGGTTTTGCCGAGGCAAGGCGACAACGGGCTACGTGGGGTTCGCAAATGGATCTGTCAGAGGGGACTGAGACGTCTTCGGTACTGTCTCAGCCTTTTCCTTCCGGATCAGGTGCCTCATACCGGGCTTCGGAAGGACTCATGGCCCATACTGTACCTCCTCGCCAGTGTTTGCTGTTCTTCCCGGACCTCCACACTGAGGTGTTGGCGTCCTGGGGGAGGCCAGTGTCAGCTTGCGTATTTAACCTGCGTACCTCTTTGTACTCGTCCGTGGCCGATGCGAAGTTGTACGTGTACGCGAGCATGCCTGTCGTGGAGGAGATACTGGCGAGCCACTTATCACCCACGGCACCGTCTTTTAGGACACCGGCCTTGCCTACCAAGCCTTTGCGTACTACCTCTGCGCTTTTGGGCAAAGCTTATCCGGTGGCAGGACAGGCGGCTTCCTGCCAGCATACGATGGCGTTGGTCCAAGCGTATCAGGCGGAGCTACTGTCGGACGTGGCCGAGGGGAAGGAGCAAACTCCTGACGTAGTTCGAGAACTGCGTCAGACGGCAGTTTTGGTAGTTTCAGAGACTGTTAGGTCTGCTGCAGCATAAATTGTCTAGAGATGTTGGCAGTGTTCAGGCTCTGAAACACTTCCGCCTAGCCTTGATGTGCCATCATGTTCTTGTCCGCTCAGACAATACATCTGTGGTTTCATACATCAATTTCATAGGTAAAATTGCTGGCCTGTGCTTTTCATCCTCTGTTAACAATGACCCCTCTTTTACTTCTTCATGCCCAGCTGTCTTCCAGCAGTTTAAACTAGTTTCACTAAACCTTCTCTCCGACATAGTCAAACATCTTCGTCCGGTAAACTGCCTACTGGATAGTATCCCTGCACGTTTGCTTAAAGATGTATTTAACTCTATTGGACCCTGTATTTTATCCTCGGTAAACTCATCTCTCAGCTCAGGGTGTGTTCCAGCCACTTTTAAACATGCTGTTGTGCAACCGCTTTTAAAAAAGAAAAATCTAGATCCGTTAGTCTTGTCTAATTTAAGACCTATTTCTAAACTACCCTTTTTATCCAAGGTCCTGGAGAAGGTTGTTTTTAATCAACTTCAATCATTTTTAGATGACTTTAGTATTCCTTAGAAGTTCCAGTCTGGTTTTAAGCCCAATCACAGCACTGAAACTGCCCTTCTAAGAGTCTACAACGACCTTCTCCTAGTGGTTGACTCAGGAAATTCTGCTGTTTTAGTGCTCTTCGATTTGACTGCTGCCTTTGACACTGTCAACCACTCTATCCTTTTATCCAGACTCAAGCATTACTCAAGCATTACAGGCATAGCCTTGAAATGGTTTGAATCCTACTTGACAGATAGGAGTTTTGCTGTCCACATTGGAAACTGCTCTTCATCTGCTGCCCCTCTGTCCTCTGGGGTCCCCCAAAGTTCCATTTTGGGACCAATGCTATTTTCTCTGTACATGCTGCCATAAGGGTCTATTTTGAAAAAACACAACATTTCTTTCCATTGTTTTGCTGACGATTTACAAATCTATTTGCATGTAAAAAAACTATGTGAAGGACAGTATCAAGCCGTTGTTAAACTGCTTGAGTGATATGGTTGGATTAAAGCTTTTGAGAGGTCTCTAAGTCTTAATGACAATAAGACCGAAGTTGTTGTGTTTGGACGTGATGAACATTTCAGTGCGTGTGTAGATACTCTCGGCATTTTAGGCTCCCAAATTCGTCCTTTTACCAGAAATCTAGGGGTGATTTTTGACAGTGCTTTTAAATTTGACAAACAGATTAGTTCTGTTGTCAAAACTAGCTTCTTCCAGCTGAGAGTCTTGGCTAAGGTCAAGCCCTACTTGCTCCGCAAAGACTTTGAGAGAGTCATTCATGCTTTCATTACGTCCCGCCTGGACTACTGTAATTCACTATGTTGGATTGGATCAGGCATCCCTTCGTCGCTTACAGTTAGTCCAAAACGCAGCGGCTCAACTTTTAACAAGGACTAAAAAGCGCGACCACATTACACTGGTTTTAGGATTGAATTTAAAATTGTTGGGTTGTCGCTTTCTTACCTGTCGGAGCTCCTACATGTCCACACACCTGTAAAAGCACTGAGGTCATCCAATCAGATGCTCCTCGATGTGCCCAGATCAAGGTTAAAAACCAAAGGTGACCGAGCCTTTTCAGTGACTGCTCCAAACCTCTGGAACAGTCTACCCATTCATGTGAGAACAGCTCGGTTCATTGAAGCGTTCAAGTCCATGCTTAAAACCCACTACTATTCTTTGGCTTTCAACTCAACTTGAGCTTTGACATGTTGACCGTATTCTTTTCTAGTATCAGTTATTTTGTATTGTACTTTGTTGTGTTTTATTGTCTCGTTGTTTTTGGAGCATGTTAAGCACTTTGGTCAACTGAGGTTGTTTTTAAATGTGCTATATAAATAAAATTCAACTGAACTGAACTGAATTATCAGGGGGGTCTGCGCTCACACCCCGAGGTGGTGGAGCTCCTTTGGAGACACTTGGGTCGTGCCGAGGTAGACCTGTTTGCTTCCAGAGAGACGACACAGTGTCCTCTGTGGTTCTCCATGACCCATCCGGCCCTGCTAGGGGGTGGATGCTATGGTACAGGCTTGGCCGAGGTTACGCCTGTACGCTTTTTCCCCGGTTGCTCTGCTCCCAGGAGTTCTGGAGAGGGTCCGTCAGGACGGTGTCAGTCTACTGCTAATAGCCCCGTACTGGCCGGCCTGAGTGTGGTTTGCGGACCTAGTTTCTCTCCTCCTTGGCCCTCCCTTAGAGATCCCGATCAGGACGGACTTGCTCTCGAACTAAGGTTACATACGTAACCTAAGATGTTTTGAGGCAACGCATAAAGTGTTTTTGAAATCTCTGTTGTTCTTGAGTCGTCAGTCGGTGCACGTGGCGTTCTGCTCACAGCTTGGCCCCTGTGGACATTATATTTACTCTGTGCTGCCGTTAGCACCTTTCCTGACAGGTTCTATGAATTAAGGCCTTTTTATGGGACCTGGCCAGGAGCTGCATGTACCAGTGATCTGTATTAAGGGCAGCGCTGAGGTGAGTCAGCAGCGACTAGCCTCATAGCAGCAGCTGGACCACAGGAGAAAAACCCTTGGGTCATCCTTCAGTAAACAAAGACGAGGCAGGAGGGAAACTCGATTGGCTTCTGTGTACTTTATAGTGGACAGAACGGTAAGGTAACACTTCAGGCTCAGAGGGATGAGGGCAGAAAGAAGGACAGAAAGAAGGACAGAAATACAATTTGTCATGTAATCAATAAATCAAAGGAAGGCTAAAATAATGTGTATCCGTGAGATGTCACAAGAAGAGAAAACACAAAAGAGCCAGTTTGGTTCATAGTAATTTATCAATATTTTATCTTTTGTAGCAAAATGTTTTCACACAGTTTTTTTATTCTTGTTTTTGTCATGACTATGTTGAGTCAAGTACAATTAAATTGTATTGTCAGCAGAATGAAAGAGGAAGTTAGATGATGTCACAGGTAGAGAAAGCAGGTCAAAGGCTCAGTTCAAAATGACATAAAAAATAACATTTAACCATTGATATCTTTGAATTTCCTTCTTGCAGCCAATACGATGGAGGGCAATGCAATTTTCTCTAATATTCAGAAATATTGCTACGCCAGTTTTCCTGGATATGTTCTTCGAGTTAAATATTCAAATTTGTTGACGTAAGTTTAGAATTAGTTACTCATTCCCAGTGGAATTCCCAGCTCTCTTTTAAGTTATTTAAAGTGATGCAAAAACGTTTCATGTGTCATGAATGCCTCCATCCATCCACCCTTCAATAGTTAATACAACCTGTGTGTCATCAGAAGTCTAAAACCCACATTATGCAAGTCACTTTTAACCTCTCTACCCTGTTTGTGATTCTCCACAAAGCCACTCAAATGCCTAATTCATTTCTAAAAATAGGTTCTGGTTACCAGATACAAACACATTACTTGACGCCTGTAAGTTTGGCTTTTCGTTTGATGTGTGATCCAACGGCTCTTGCTTTATATCCCAAGAGTCCAACTGCCATGTAGCAGTCAGCGATCTTCGAAAGTACCCTATATTTCTGGTGTTCCTGATGATGTCATTGTCTACATGTTGGTGATCCTGGGACCAGAGGAATAGCGACAAGGATTTGTTGACATTAAGGAAAATATAGAATGTCTATAATCAGATGGAATCCAATAGTGCAATAGCACAGTTCTGCTCATTGATTTGATAAATTGCCCACAAATGGTAAACCACCCACTGGTAATAAAATCAAAGTAAAATAGTATAATGGTATAGTATATACCATAGTATAATGGTATTTTTGATGAACTGAACCTTTGAAAACAGCCATGTGATTTACAAGTATTATCACGTAAAATCCCATCTCAGTGAGCTAATTAACAATGACCAAGTTGGTACACCACAGTAAAGGACCTTCTCACTGTTTGCGTCACATGAAATCAAAAGTACTACTGCACGATTCCCCCCCCTTTACATTCTCACCCAGTTATTGTACAAAAAGAAATTCCAATATACAGAACGGTACACCTAGGGATGAAAACGATTAGAGAAAAAGAAACAAGATATGAACACCCAACATCTTCAAAATATAGCAAAATTCCACTATATATTGATAAAGGCATCCACATTTATCAGGGTGTATGTGCTCATCGTAGGCAGTAACCAGAATAGCCACTATTTCAAAGTATCTTACTGCAATGTACATCTCCGTATGAGGGTCAATGAAAATAAATGATTCCTTTTGAATCACTTGAAATGATACATAAACCAACAAAGGTCCCGTATCTGTTGAAATGGATTTCCAGAGAGTTTTAGCTGTTTGGCCCATAAAAAGGGTCTCCCCTTCCATTTTCTCAACCTAAGATCCTCTCCTGAGCAGCAACAACCTTTATGAAGCCGTTGAAAGTCAATTGGGACTCATGTTGCCATTGAACCTGGCAAAATGAGTAATTGTTGTTCCCTTTTGTTTGTGTTAAAATACATTCTGCTATGGGTAAAAGTGAATAATTAAGTTGGCTTTATGGGATTCAAAGGCTATTTCCGTCTGGCGACAGTAATATGGGTCATAGCATCTTAAACCGTTTCCTGAGCACTGAACACTTGGTTTACATCAATTCCATTTAAGCCTACAGGGACCACTGTCAACCGCATTGGCCGATGCCAAGCGTATCAAAGCCTTTGAAAAAATACATTTCCCTTACAGCAGGAATTGAACGTGAGCTGAGAACATTACTCAACTCGATTCGATGGAGACTGAATCATCCTTTGAAGCATTTTCAAACAAGGAAATACCTTTGTGTTTTTGGATCAACATGTGTATTTGAGTTTGTTTGTATTTCCATTTGTTTTCATATTCAAGTGACCTCACGTCATACATAACATGAGGTAAAAATACAAGAACGGTTTACTGTGGTTAAGTGTCATTGAAACCTTGTCTAAATGAAGAATACTGTTGGGGAAAAAAAATATTGGAATTTGACGGAATACTTTTGAGGGAAGAGAAAGGGCCGTACGTGAAAGAGTGATTTCTGTTTGTATTTATTGTAAGCTCACCAAAGAGCTCTGGCTGCTGATGAAAAACCTCAAATCATGAAATGTTTAAATGATAGAAAAAGAAGACCGATCTCATCTTTTCTATGTTTCCTATATTTGCTCCTCTGGTCTTTCTCTCTACTGTTGCAACAGTCCCATTTCTTTACTCAGGGTCTAAGTTATTGTGATGCCCACCCAGTTCCCCACAGCTGGGGGGAAATTGTCTTTGTTGAGTTCTTTTGACAAAGAATGATTCAATCCACTTTAAATTCCTTTCCGCACAATCCAGGGTTTGATGTTGATTTTAAGACAGGAACAATATTTCAAACACAGTCAGACATTGTCAGAGGTTTGAGATCATGACCAGGAATATCTCAATTTGTGTCTTTCTGTCACATAATTACTTAGACGGTACTTTGGTGAACTTCATGCAATACCCAAAGGCAGATTCCAACTGCTCATGTCCCCTCAGCTCCTGGTTTAGATCTGTTAGCCATGAACCATTCAAACTGTGCTTTCCATCACCCACTCAGAGCTCTCAAAAGTCGGCTTTTCATCCTCGCTGTCGTCGTACTGCAGCAGCATGCCGTTAACGGACAGACTGCGTTTAGTCCAGATGTTGCTGATCCTGCGAGGGTAGCTGCTGCGACACTGCTCTGCCCCCACATGACCCATGTCAAACGAGTGACTCCTCTTGGGCGTAACTTCCTGGGGCATCCCTAATAGACGTCCCAGCATGGTGGTGGACTCCGCTCTCCCGAGCAGAGGTTCTTTATCTGACGGGCGTACCACAGCCACCGCCATCACAGCGTTGGTAGTGTTGGGGGCGGCAAATGTCCCGTGGTGCTCCCTCGCCACCCCTCGCAGCTCCAATGAGGTGAAGGCCCCTAAAAGGTGGTCCAGGTTTGGCTGTGCTTTAGCTGCGTGCCTGTGCCTCCTGAACTTGCTGCTTGGCAGGGTGCTGCATTCGCTGCCCTGCATACTGTGGCGATCGCCAGCCCTCCTTCCTGTTTGGCTTTCTAATGAGTTAGAGGATGATGAGGATGGGGACAAACTGCTCTGAAGGGATCCACACTTGAACTCTACCATTTCCTCATGCATGACCACCACTGTGGACTTCACCTGGGGTGGCGCGCCATTAAACCTGCTCAATCCTCCGTTGGTTTGTGAGTATGTGTTGCTCAAAGCGGGTAATTTATTAGTCTGTATGCCACTGGTCACCTTGTACCGCACCATGAGGAGGATGATGAACACCAGGAGCGTGGCCACAATGATGCCACCGATGACGAGGATCATGGTGCCACCCAGGAAGCCGCTGTGGAGCGACTGGCACTGCGGGTAGTCTTCTCCGGTGATGAACTGGACACAGCCGACAATGTTGGTGGCGGTCAGGGTGGTGGCGGTGTCATGCCAGATGGCCAAGACACACAGGTCATACTGCATTCCTGGGACAAGACTCGTCACTACGAAGGCTCTGTTAATCACAGGAATCATTCTGAAAAGATACAGAAAGAATGAAAGACACAGCATTAGAAATGTAGACGTCTCTTGTAGACATCGAGGGTTTCATTGACCCTCGATGGGAGCTTTAGACAGACAGAGTTAGGATGCTTTTTTACAGGCCTACTTTTAGTTTGCTTTGATCAAACTCTAGTATGGTCAAACTGCTGATGCGGTTTGTTTGGGAAGTTCTGATGCAGTAATAGTAATCCAATTGAGCCCAGTAGAGCTGGCACACAACCCTCTTTTTTTCGGTCTAAAATGGCTCTAAATTGTAATTTAGAGTTTTTGATGATAAAATCAGATAACAATAGCTTATAGCTTAATTCCTTATAAAATACAAACTGCCTACATAGAGAAGGTCTGTGTGGTTTTTTTCTTTTCTGAAACCCGCACATTTCCCTAGGCCAACCCATGTAGCGAACAACGACGCTGACATTCTTTTGTCTTGTTTGATAAAAAGCATTTGGAGCATCTCCTTTTTATATGATAAAATGGTTTTGAAATATTAGACAGGGTGGATGGCATTACTGAAGGTGTTACTCCATGTTACTCTTACTGGAGTGGAACAGAAACATAGTGTCTTTAAGAGCATCTTCTACTCAGAATCATTCAATAATGCTCAGGATTGCCTCAAAAACAGTCAGTTATTGCCCCTCGGTTGCCTTCTGTCTTCTATGAAGACACTGCGTTGGCTCACATGAGAAAACTCATGCAATAATTGTCTTCTCCTCGTGGCTCAGATTTTCATGCATGCCATTGGTTGAGTGAGAGCAGCGCCCGGGGAAACTGTCTCAGCAAACTAGGAGTGCAGTAGGTGTGCACGTGGGAGCGATGAAGCAATGGTAATATTAATTCAAAGGCAGTACTTAGTACTTCTCTGTGCACGGCATCGTTCCCTTCAGGCTCATAATTTGTCTTCTGACATGCAACAGGGACTCCACAGCAATCACTATATGTAGTACATTTATTATGTTTTTCTAAGGTATGCAAATTACATACCGTGTCCACTGATTATGAAATGCAAAACACTGTTAAATCACATAAGGGCAATTTAGTTAATAATTTAGTGAGCTTGAAGTAAGGATTTTAGAATAGCAACAACATCCCATTAAAAAACACTAATTATGCTACTGAAAATAAATGTTTATTGTGAAAACTGTTTATTAGTCACATGACGTTGGGAAAAGAAAAAGGTCCTGAAACGTTTTATCTTGTGATAATACTCACACAGCAAGCTTTGTGCAAGTAAAATAATCAGATAAACAACTATTATTGATTGCATTCAGTGTTTGAACAAAGCAATATCTTTCCTCAATATCGCGTGCAGATCTAATCTAATATTCCCAGATATAACCACCATTTCATTGAACCGCTCCTGCTGGAATGGTAGATGGTGTAGGCTTTCGGAAGAGGAGTTGCTAAAGGGATTTGCGAGATGAAGGAAGTTGTGTTATTGCCCTTTGCCCTTTTCAGTATGCTAGAGCTGTAGTTACGGTAAAATACGGAAAAATATCTGAGATGTAAAGAACTGTAAAATGTAATGAAGTACATCTTTTAGATTTACGAGACTCATAGAAATGCATTTGTTTGATTGCAAGGCCATTTGGCTTTTGAAACTTTCTTGTAGTGATTGATATAATGCTAAACGCGCAGGCTCTATTCCATGGTTCCAGCTCAATTATCTTGGTCTCATTTGACGTAGGAAATTGATTTCACAGAGCCCAAAGATCTCCAGCTGCATCCAAGCTTACACATCATGAACTTGAGCAGCTTAGGAAGGATACATTAAAATGACTGTCTATAATCCTTTTTTTGGGGGGATTTCTAATTAATTTCTCAGGCCAAGATTCATTCTTCTGCTGAAAGCTAATGTCGATTTAAAAAGAAAAATTTCAATAAGGGTTAAGAAAAAGGAGGGTTGATCTTAGGGCTGCAGTCAACCAAAGAAATGCTTAGTCGACCAAAGTCTTGTCCTTAGTCGACGATTAGTCGACTAAACCAGCGGTCCCCAACCACATGCCTAACAGGGCCGTAGCCTACGACATGAGTTTTAAAAAAAATGCATGCCAACTAAATAAACAGCCTGAGTATACGCGAGGTTCGTCAACCGCTCCCCCCCCCCCCCCCGGTCAGACGGATTACTCACGCGGAGGAGTCACCGTTCGGATCAGCTCCAACCGCCGGAACCCGAGCTGCTGTCGCTGCGCGTGGTCCCTGTGCACCCTAACGGACCTTATGCGGGAGGTGAGTGGAGCTCGCTCTTTAATAAAGAAGCGACCTCTGAACTTCAGCTCGCGGACGTTAGAGCGTTTTTTTTAAAGGCGGAGACGTGACGGGCTCCGACGGCGAGAGGAAGTTATTTGCCGCGGTTCCCGAGTGTTCTACGCGGTGCGCTGAACTCTGGCGCTGTTACAAAACAGCCTGAATTAAAGCATTTAAAGTTGGGGATAAAACATAGGCTAATTATATTTAGATTACAGTAATACATAACTGCTTATAAAAGGAATACATATCAAGGAGTAAATCAATGAACATTTCTTTATTAGTGTAAAAAGAAAAAAAGTCGACTCAACGACTAAAGTTGACAGCCCTAGTTGATCTATAAGTAACTCTTCCAAGAATTTTGACTAACCCAGAAAACCATTATGAATTGACGGAAGAAGCTGAGCAGTGAACTATGTAATAAGAAATATAACTACCAGTTTGATTCAACACTATTACCAGAAAGATTTAATCTCATACTTGGAAGAATCAAGTTCATTCTTACCTGTAAATGAGGACTTCATCCTCTGAACAATTGTACTGAAGCTGATACATTTTGACCTTAGGAGCTGATTTGCTAACAGTCCACTTGACCAGAGCAGAGACGGCAGTCACTTCGGATACAGACACCGCCTTCTCTGGTAGAGGCTTGGGCTCCCCTTTACTAATTTTGGTAGAGCTGGTTATATCCGAAAGCCCCGACTTGGACTGCGTGGTACGATTTGTACTATTACTTAGATGGGGGAGTTGAATGATTGACAGCTCTATGGAGGCCGTAGATTCCCCAGCAGCATTGGCAGCTATGCAAGTAAAGGTCCCGTAATCCTTGGATGTTGTGATTGTGATATCCAAGGTGCCATTTTCATATACTGTTGCTCTGGAGGAGTTGCTGATCAAACGGTCATCAGGTGCAGCCCAATGCACCGTCGGCATCGGATCCCCAACTGCTTTGCAGCGCAGGCTGGCAGTTTGGCCTTCCAGCACGAGCAACTTGTGGGTATGCTGCGTGATCAAGGGAGGCTCGCAAACAAACTCCGGCTCAGGGACAAACCAAAAGTAGCGTCCTTTTAGACTAGCGGGAGATGCGCAGGTTTCCATATCATCCTCACGCTCCAGCCTTCGAAGCCAAAGCACTTCACAGTTGCAGTGTAATGGGTTTCCGCCAAAGCTTAGAGAGAGAGGAGGTGCAAAGGGAGTGCCCACCACAGCATTGCTCTGGGAGCGAGCAAAGATGGGGTCTGGAGGGAGCTTCTGGAGACGGTTGGACGTGAGGTCCAAGCGGGCCAGTTTATCCAGATCTGTAAAAGTCCCCTCGGAAATGAAGGAGATGAGGTTATGATCCAGACTCATCTGATGGAGGTTGACCATCTTGCGGATGGCTTCCCAAGGCACACTGCGCAAGTTGTTATAGGACAAATCCAGATCCTCTAACGTACCTAACAAGTCGTCAAAGGCTGTGTTAGAGATCTGACTCAGCTGATTGTTGTTGAGGATCAAGTGCTGCAGGTTAACCAGCCCTCGGAGGTCATCCGGTCCCAGCTGAGTTAACCGGTTACTGTCAAGATGTAGTGATCTCAGGGTCTCCAAGTCTAGGAAAGAGAAAGGCTGGATGGCGCTGATGGTGTTCCTAGACAGAGTTAGATCAACTAGACCGGACATGTTGGCAAAGTCCTGAGTTGTGACTTTGAGGATGAAGTTGCCGCCCAGTCTGAGCTCCACAGTTCGCCGGTCGATGTCCAGTGGGACAAAGAGCAAACCTTTAGAGGGGCACAAAGTACCCAAAGACTCAGAAAGGTTCTGGCAGACACAGTATTTGGGACACGCATGGACCATTGCAACTGCGGTTCCCAGAAGTAGGAGACTGATGACCACTTTTTCCATGTTAGTTCATACAAAGGGGACCTGCAGAAACAAAAGACAACAAGGAATCGTGTTAGCGATGACAAACTCTAATTTTGGTTCCCTGTGCTGGACAAAATGAAGTGAGAACTTTATATCAACCGCAGTAAACCCTTAGCTTCAGGTTTTCATTGTTATGTTAAGGATGATATGTGATGATTTTAGTGCTCGACGCAGAAATGCAATAAACATTACAATAGCAATTTTGAATACTAGAACAAGACCATGTGACCATTCAGGAATTGTGTGTGTGTGTGTGTGTGTGTGTGTGTGCGCGTGTGTTGGTGTGCATGTGTCTGTGGAAGACAGATAAAGATCCACTGTGGTAGTTGGACGGTGGTGGCTTGATGAGATGATTATCCTCCTTGAGGATTTTTTCACATCAACATTCTCCAACATTCACATGTATGCATTTTCCAATGCAAAGAAGGTGTGAGAATTCACACAAGGATCCTCAAATAAAGCCTGGCATTAAACAGCTAAGAAGCTATTTTTATTCACGCACATATTTATAAGCCGTCATTACAAACTGCTGGCTGTCATGCATTGGAAACTATATGGAGAGGGGCACATGCATTAAGCAATCTAAGTGTAAAACCAGAGTAGGATTATAGTTTGCATCCGTAGGTTTGCTGTCCCTGTGTTTTTCTTTCCGTTTTGTATCCTTCTGTCTTTTTTGAGCTGCAGGTAATGAGACCCGTCAGACTTGATTGACTTTATCGGCACACTTCTATGACAGTCTTCACCTCACGCCTGGCTGACTCCTCCACGTGGATGCCACACTTGGCTTCATCCAACGTCCTTTTAAATCCCCCTGACATTTGTATGCCTAAAAAATCAATTTCAATCTTTTTTATTATTATTTAATAGAATATCTGTCTTCTAGTCTTCGTGGTTCTGATTAGATGCAAAGGGAGGAAATGCACATATTGGCCATCATTCAAAATGATTAGTGTGAGAGATGCTGGTGGCAGCCCAAGGACTTTACAACCTGGGAATAGCCCTTCACGTGTGCACTCCACTTTGCAATAACTCAAAATTACAAGAGGATATGTGAATAAATAACCCCTCTCCCTTTCAACAACAGTTCCTAATTGGATCTTGAAAAAAATCCTCCTTTTCATACCACTAAAATAGTTTATATCAAGGCTGCTACATTCCAAGGAGTCTTTCATATAAAAATTTAATCAACACTATAGGAAAACTGAGAGTTTAGTGAAAAGTTTATTTTCTTCTAACCAAATAAATAGACTGAAATCATATTATTCGGTAGCACTAACTATGGAGCTAATCCCCATACAGCCTCACAGTGAGAGATGTCAATGTAGACAGACTGTATTTGTATAAACGGCAACCGAAAAGCCCTGCAGGCCCATAGAAGCTGCCTTTCTCATGCTCTCTTCTGATCTTTCTCGCATGATGAAAATGGACAATTATGGTGCCTGAGCATTTTCAAAGAAACTAGGTGGAAAATAAATGAATGCAACCACTGAGGATGTTTAACGTCACAACTCATAGGCTTTACAGAGTCCTTACCAACATCTATGATTCAATGATGATTCAAGAGGAGAAAGATACTGCTGCTGTACCAACAGGCAGACGTTCAGTTTCACAGAGCATCGGCGATGCCTTCAGAACTGTGAAATTCATTATTAACCTGTTTGACTAGTTGGAACCCCTGTGGCTTCCCGGGTTGCATCGCCTCTGTGTTAGAATACTGGAAGGATACTTTTCATTACATTTGTGGCATTTGAATTTCGAAGTAGGGCTACTATTTATGCAACTTGTTTGTAGAATGCTGTCTATACTAAATGTCAAAACAGTTTGCTAACGTCCTGACAGCAAATGTCCAATCAGCATTCCTAGAAGAAGTTTGGATTTCTCCACATCTTGACCCATATATATATTTCTAACACCTTTCTGAACCCAAAAAGCATAAAGAAACAATATTTAAAATGTTTATGCATGAATGGAGTTACCCTTGTATGAACAGGGTCAATATTTAATTTAGCTCGGAGTTAAAAATACATTAAGACAGAGAAACCTGAGGTCAGGTTTATTTTACTATTGAATTGGTCAATGGTCCCTGTCTGCTGCCTTATGATATCAATCCACTACACTACACCTCATTTAAGGACAATATTTGCTGCCTACAACCGTGGGCACTAAGATGACAATGAAATGAAACTAGCAATGACATAAACATGAGGAAAGATAAGACCTTAATGATCAAGCTTTCTTAGTCGGTTTTGCAGTCATCCTATGATGCTCATGACCGCATAGAATGCCTGCTGTATTTAATCTATTCTTTAAAAGCGCATGTAAATAAACCCTGCAGTGGATTTTTTTTACATATGTTGCTAGTGAATTAGTAATAAGTAAGTATAGGTTGGAATGAAACTATACTATTAATTGGGGCTTTACACGAGTGTAGTGTTCCTCAGTTTCTCAAGTTCGACTGTCGCTTGGTGGAGCGCACGGCCTTTACATGAACGAGTCACATGGGGAGACTCTGGATTACCCTGATCAATTTGCACATTTCCTGACAGGGAACATGTAATAAATGGAATCGATTTCCTGTCAGCAGGATCTGCTGGTGGCTCATAATCAATATTGATTGTCTAGCGTGTCAGCTGGTGGACCAAATTCCACATGATCCGAACCAACGTGAAGAATCCCGTGGACGTTGATTGCAGAAATGCTCTAGTTTCTGACATTAGCATAGGCCTTGTTCGAACAGGAAGGTACAAAACAGGGAGATAGCATTTGCAGGAATGCAATTTGAGAACCAACATGCATCCGAAGATGATTTGGCTTTTTTTTTTTATTAATGTTATTAGCATTTTTATGCCAGTCTCTGTTTATAGTGATTAACCAAGAGGACAGCTCTTCTCATTTGGGCTGAAAATACATACAAAAGTAACTTCCACTACTGGGTCAAAAGTTTCTTTTGCAACAGGGAAAAGAACATCTTGGCTGTGATATGAGTGACCTTATTATCTACGACAGAACCACTGAAATCGTAAACAGATCGATGGCAGATGGGTTCTGAGATAGAGGTTTTGCTCATTACAGACAACTGTTTTCTAGCTGCCTTTTGCCAACTTTCTCCAGGCCGTAACTTCATATTTAACTGCCAGACTTGAAAGAAGTATCCAACTTGTAATCTTCTCAATTGTTCAAATATACATTTTAGTTAATAATCATTACCCTGTGTGTATTTTTCTTTTGTAAGAAGTAAAGAGGTGAATGATATGAAGTGAGGTATTTTTAAAGCTTCTACAAACAGCAGTTGACATGACAGGCTTCACCATTCTCCAAAGACCATGAGGCCGATGGGTGCCTGACCTCAACCAGTTTGTAGTTTCACAGTCTAGTTCTGACCATGAGTTTCAAAGCCTTTATTATCAAGGGGCCATGTTGAAATAAACGCTCATGAGAATCTTCTCCGCTGCTCCTGTGGGTCTGAGGATGCATTGGACGTCCCACAATTGAGAGATTTAAAAATTAATTGGATAACACAGAGGGAGGGAGAGCTTTGCGAGGGGAACTGTGTTGTACAAAGTTTGCATAAACGTCCGTGCACAGCTGTGTCGCCATCTGTTAAATAAAAAGTGTCCAATGGTTATTGTAGTCATGGTCGCTCTAATGGCTTCTTTACTTAAAAAATATCCATCCATAGCTGCAGGTGTTCATGAGAAGGTTTCATACTGTGCACCCAAATTACTTGATAGGGTGTCAACTAGGGGTGACACGGTTCACAAAACCCACGGTTCGGTTCGTATCACGGTTTTAGGGTCACAGTTTTCGGTTCTGTACGGTTCTTTTTTATTTTATATTTTATGCTCCAGAAATGTACTTCAGCATATGATATATAGCTGAATTATCCACAATGTAGATTACAGTGTTTAAGAAAGTGTTACATCTTGTAACAAACTGAATTTCACTTGACTTTCAGCACATTATTGGGACCATCTCTGAGGGAAACTGAGATATTGATACGGCAAGAGAGAAGACATTGATGACATACTTTTCATTTATTTGGCAAAAAAGGAGAATATGTATCTCAACAGGAACTTATGTGCCTTTTAGCACACACAAATTAAAATTAACTTAATTAAACAGCCAACTTCAGATTAGCTCTTACAAAAATTGTACAACATAATGATGTATACTTAGAATATCTGTGTAAGAAGTAAAACAATTCAAACCCCAAAAAAGCCTTTTTAAGTTTAGAAACATTTTGAGTCCCCACTCCTTTGCCTCACAGTGGTTCGGTACACATCGCTGATGCTAACTAGCTGATTATGCTCGTAAGCATACAGACGCCGACTGCTAGCGCATCCTCCAACTCCGGGCAGCTTTCCTTATCTCTCCCACTTGCCATTTCTACACGTGACGTGACCTGCAGCACTCCATGCTCCACTTTTAATGTCTATTTGCGTGTCCACACAACTCTTATTTCGCGCAAAAAGGAAACACTCTGTCTGAAGTGACAAACGGCTGCAACAGAGAGAAATTACGTCCTGACACAACTACCGGTTTCTTTTTTTCTTGGGTATCATCATTCTACAATCTCAGCTATCGTGGTTATTTCGGGAAAACACATGTTTTCTGAGGAAATTGCAGGCTTTTAGAAGGTGGTTCCTGGGCAACACGGGAAATGTTGACAAAGGATTGAGATTTATCCTGGTGGAATCACATTTTAACCACGTGCGCATTGTAATGAACCGTATGTGTCTACTGGATAGGAATGGCCCCCCTCTCGAGAAGAGCGACAGGATTGCTGTGAGCTAGACTTCCGTACACTTTTTCTGACAAGATCTTTTTGCCAATGGTCTTTGGAGAATGGTGAAGCCTGTCATCTTTTTGATTGAGCAGACCAAGGCTATAGCCCAGGGGTGTCCACAGTTTTTTTCGGCTCTCAACGACGTGACAACACGTCAAACTCAGATGGTGAACACGGCAAACATTATTGCTGTACGTCAACATGCATGTATCTTTTTTAATCGTATAATCAGCTACACTTGTTTTTAAAGGTAATATACAGGCAGAAGATAAAACTAGAATCTAGTAATCCATCATAATAGCAGCCATTAAGAACTCAAAGACAGGCAAAGACGAGATGACTTAAAAATGTTTGAAATTAGGGGTTTACAGGAGGTCTTTTGTGCTGATTTAAGGATGTTAACTCTGTGTCATAACGACATCCAAGCTCTATATTTCAGAGTGAGATTGTCCATGTTGGTCGCCACAGGCTGCCATGACAACAGCTCGCCAATAATATTACATTTGCTTGGCATAAAAGGGAATATGTAAGAATGACAGGTTTTCCAATAATGAACACTTTTGATTAATTGTTTACCACCAACGTTTCTCGTCCTCGAGTAAGACATCAGCCTGTCTATAGCCGTCAGGTTGGGAAAGGTCAGAGACATCCAAACCCAGAACCCCTCCATTCCTCTTGTTTACCATTGTTTCCTTCTAATTACATACATTCCTCCGACATCCGACTCCAAACACACATTGTCACAAACGCTTGTTTTGTGTTGATTAATCGAAAGAGGCTTCACAACACTGCTTGGTATTTGCTTAAAACCCCTGGTGTACAATAATGAATACCATCGCAGGGGGCAGGTCTCCAGAGCCCAAAACAGGATGAAATTAATTGATGTTGCTCGAGGCAACAGTTAATGAATTAAAATGTTTTTTCTATACATTTGTTTTACCATAATTATTGCCGACCTAATTAACCCTCATCAAATTAGAATCTATTTATCTTCATAATATTTAGCTTGTTGTGGCTGTTATGCCGCCGAATGCAACGTGTTCCTTAAATGTTTCCTGTCACGGTTTGGGTTCACTTCCTGTTTTGTTTTGTAGTGTCATGTCTCTCATGTCCCTGGGGTGACTTCACTTCCTGCCTCGTCCTGTCTTCCCTTGTGACTGTCTGCCGTGTCGATGAGTGTTTCCACTTGTGTCCAATCACCTGCACCTCCCCTGTGTATTTATCCATATGTGTCTCTTGACCCTGGTCGCGTCATTGTCTTTCCTGTCATTCTTGGATGTCAACGTCAAGTGTTCCTGTTCAGTGGTCCTGGTCCCTGTCTGTGTCTTCCCCTATTTTGGAATCCTGAGTTTTTTCCTTTTGACTATTAAAGTCCCTCCTAAGTTTGAACTTGGCGTCTGAGTCCTGCCTTTACCCTCACATACCTGGACCAGCCCCTGTGACAGTTTCCGATGCTTCTATTCCATTCTAAACATATTTAGAATGGAAGACTTAAGGTCAGAGAAGTGCTAGCAGCATTCAGAGGAAAAATAAAGAAAGAATTTCAAAAAAAGAGAATTGTTCATACCCGACATGTCAAAAGGTTAATCGCAACGTAATTAGAACCTTGATCGGGATGATATTACAATATTACAAAAAATTGCGATGGATATTATATGCATGACGAGGATCAAATCTTGCAGATTTAAGAATCAGGCTTTGAAAGGGTTTTATATTATTTCATGCACCAGATTGATGTATGTAGCTGTAAGGTGAAACCACGCATTCCTTGGGGGGGGAGGCGTTTCCTGACGAAATGCACTGGAAACTTGAGAAACTAGGACACTTCCAATACATAAATAGTGTGATGATGCCAATAGATTCTGCATGAATGTTCAGGTATCCAATCATAGTGCTTGTCCTCATCCAATCCTTATCCAGTGCATGCCCATTTCATGAAACCTATTGAAAAAGGCCTAAACAAAGCCTTGCTTCCTGTTTTGAACATGGTTCCTCTTTAGAGCACACAAGTCATGACTACATGACTTAATAACGTCCCTCCTTAACTGCTTACTAGTTTGCAGTGCCCTTCCATCGAGGTCTCACACAAAGCTGGCCATATGCAAAGCTACAGTGGCGGATGGTTCCCGTATCAAACACATAACTCCCCCAAGTCACGGGTTATGTGCTGCGTTGGACGGAAAAGGGCAAATTACAAGTTACTGCGTACCACTCCTGCTTTTTGGTTCCCATTATCCAGTCAAAGCATTTCACTTGTGTTTCCTCTTCATTTCATATCCAGTTGGCTCAATGACCGGCACATCATATCACCCCTGACTGCTGAACCTTACGGCCAGAGACTCCAAACCTTTCAAGCATGAGATTGTGTGTGTGTGTGTGTGTTTTCTAACGATGTATTCTTGTATGCTCTATGATTTCTTTGAGATAATTTCTATCAGGACTGGGAAACAGAAGAGCCCTGAGGAGGAATAAACAAACACTGGCCATATTTTCATGAAGTGCTTCATTTTATGGTGATTTGAGTCAATAAATAGAAAGCCGAAAGTCAAATTGCAATGACTGTAGTATATCTATTAGATTCTGCTACTTACTGACTTGGGTGAGCACTTGAACAATGTAACGCACAATATTATCTTCTATTCAAAGAATAGTTTTAAAGCAAGGCCTATGACTCAATAAAATAAATCCCCACTTTGGCGCTTGCATCTTTGAACTATGGAAAACTTGATTTGGGGAATTTTTGGGGTCATGCATACATATTCTTTCAGAGCACAGTGCATCGTTTTCAAGACACAAATTCCCCAAAATATATTTTATTGATGACTATGACTCCAAATCTCTTTGACATAGACCTAAAACTTTTCTGGAATATGTATGAGGCAGATTAGATATATTTCAATAGCTACAAGCAGGGCCGGAGTGGGGTCACTTTTTCCATGGTAGTGGAAAATGGATAAATGAACAGTTCAAAAAACATTCCACTATTCCACAAAGATAGGTTGATGAATTAACAAAAGCAGAAATAAATACATGAAACATTTGAAACGTATCCCACTCTCCAACAAAGATGCACATTAAACTAATGTTTACAGTGCAACTCACAGTACAGTATACAGTTACATTGAGAATAGCACCAACAGCATCTACAGCATCAGTAACAGCAGTGCACTGATTTCAGCCACTTTATAACTGTGTTGTTGCTTATAGACATGAGGATGTCCTTCTCTGTGCACATTAACATTAAAGCCTCAGAGTTGTCCTGACTCAATGAGCTTTGTAGCCTATTCTTCACAAATCTAAAGGTTGAGAAGTTTCTCTCACGTGAAACCTGTGTGATGGACAAAGTCAACAGAAACAATATATACTAAGCCAATGACATGATTAGCATCTGTGAGGAGGTTGTATTGTTGTCAATATTTGCAGTCTATGGATTGCCATGTAGTGGGTGATATAAAGAGGCTAATATTTTATTTCAATTTAATATTTTGCCTGCGAATAGGTTGACAGGTTGTGTCTCTTTACCGGTTGCCACTTGTGTTTGTCTTCTTCAGTAAGCTTGGCACATTTGGCAGCATCCTCCTCCAAAGCCTTTCTTTTTTTCCAACCTGGCTTTTTCGGCCTCTCCTGGCCTTTTCCTCCCATCCATCCTCTCTGAAGCGTATCGTTGTGCTAGGGCTTATCTGAGAAAACCTTTTGGATTTTTTGGCTATGAACCCAACCATGGGGAGGGGAGAACTTCCTCTGCATGGTGCAGAATGCAAAACGTGTGTAGCCTACTCTAAGAGAAGACGGACTAACGTGACAAATGTCATAAAGTAAAACTCTCGACCGGTCCAGAAGCGAAGCAGCCCACCGGGAACTCTCCTGATTCTCCCCATTACCCACCCCAGGCCTGGACACAAGCTAAAACAGATGTTAAAGACACAGATGTAGCGTCTTTGGGACAGGGTGCCATTTATTCCTTCCTAAAAATGTTTTACTTTTAAAACCACTGACCCCAGACTCCATTAGTGACACGCCCGGGAGGTGACATGAAAAAAAAAAAAGTTTTGCAAGATCTCGCGTTAGTTTTGCGCCGCGGCGGCGCTCGGTGGTCCGCCAGGCGGGGATTTGGCGCTGGCCACTTCCGTCTTCGCTCGCCGCTATTGAGGGAATCCTTGTTAGTTTCTTTTCCTCCGCTTAGTAATATGCTTAAATTCAGCAGGTTGTCTCGTCTGATCTGAGTCCGGATGAGATGTGGCTCCGTAGCGGACCGCAAACCTAGTCCCAAGTACATACCCTTTCTCATGTTTTTTTTTTTTTTCATGTCATCTTCCGGGCTCCGTAACGATATAGAGGTGTAGCGGTCGGCGGCCGGGCTGACGGAGGGAGGGCGTCGAACGTCTGCATACACTCGCACGCCGTTGTCATGCTGATAGTGCAATATTTTTCGGAGACAGTAGTTTTCTTCCCGGTACGGCGTACCGGCTCCGAATATCTTAGCGGTACGCCGTACCGGACAGTACCGGCTCACTTTCACCTCTGGATATAACTTATGTTGTCAGTTAATTTAAGCCTGATATTGTATTAGTCTATAGTTCTTGCTAATTTAAATTGACTGGTGATTTTCGTTGATGGTATTCTTCACCTGCTAGCTAAATTGCACGTGGCTGTTGATTGATATCAGAGCGATTGCTGAAAGCCCTTCCTCACGTTTGTTTTTTAGGTGCATAATTTACATGCTGAAGTATAATGTAATTAATAGTGGGTTTATTATTATTATTATTTTCTATATACCATAATGAGCAAACTAGCATCCCAGCACGATGAGTGGTGTCAAATCTACCCCTCCCTCAGTAAGCTGGCAGCCATTGCCCTCACAGTGCCAATCTCAAGTGTCAACTGTGAGAGAGATTTCTCCACGATGAATAGGGTGAGACATTTCAGTGTTATGTGAAATAAAACATTGTTTGGCTATCAATATCCCTCACATCACTCCATTTAAAAAAATTGCTTTACAGGTGAAAACAGGCTTAAGGAACAGGCTGTCGGGGACCATCTAGCAGCATGTATGCTACCCGGCATCAATGGGCCACATCTTTCTGAATTCCCCTATGACCGAGCCTTGGACTTTGGACTTTTTTCAAAAACTAAGAAAAATTAAATGTGTGCACAGCAAGGCACACATTTCATTTGTTTCATTATGAATGATTTGTCGATGTTAAGTGCCTCAAAGTGTCAGTCCAGTTTCATACGTAAAACTTTTCCCGGTGAGGGTGGTGGTGGCGGCGGGTGGGTTGGGGTGGGGGTTGTTCCGACAGACCCCACTGCTAAAAAAAATCCTAAAGGAAACACTGAATATTTTACAGTAAGAATGGATGCAAGAATATTTAATGTAAACGGTTCACGTATCTCCTTATGCACAATCATTTCAGCGCCCAACATGCCGTCATTGAAAGACGCAGGCGTAAATGCTAATATAACTCTGTGTCTGCTGGAAAATGTACAATAGTGATTGTTTGCTAACATGTTTGCCAAATATATGCGGTGGCACGTTATTGGTAGTATTTTTAGTATAGATAAATCAATTATCGTGGCTTTTATTTGTTGGTGCAGCGTGTGAGAAATCGTCACACATAAAAACTTAAATTAGACTTGCATTACAAAGCAGTTACCACAAAAGAAACGTCTCATACTATACTTATCTGACAAAGCCCTTCAGAACTTAAAAAAAGGAGTAGCACTGTCTCACTCGCTCTCTTATCAGAGGCTGCCAGACGGCCGCCCACAACGGCATCCCACGCACAGCCTGAAGGTGCACTGCAACGCCAAAGCCTCCGCATCGGGGAAGGGAGGACGAGGGAAAGACGGTGGAGGAGCCCGGAACATTCAGAGGGAGAAACGGAGGGAGGCTGGGGGACCTGTGGAAGACCAACCCCCCCCCCACCCAATGCCAGCCAGAGAGTACAAAAGGAAAGCGTGAAACAACCTCCAGATGAGTTTGGACCGAGTGATCTATTATGAGGATATAGGAAGAAAATGAATGGCAACAGTTAAGATGATCCAAATCACTGGCACTAACAGGCTCTGTTTGTCACCCTTGTTACGGTTTACCAAGTACACAGCGAGGGTCCATGGCGGTGGAGCCAATTATACACAGTCTTTTTCAGTGGGTGTAAAGCCTTCTAAAGTTGTATACGCAGAAGGGAGAGAACCTTTTACCATGGAAAGATCAAGCGGGCGATCAATGACAGGCGGCTGAAAGTGCACCGGTTAACAGACTCTAAAATTCTTATTTCACTCTCTTATGTTCTCTGGTCGACAACCGGTATCGCGGTGACGGTGAAGTGGTCGGACCTACTTGAGTCATGGCTATAACTCTATAAAAACAATGAATGACCCCACACTAATGCTCTTTAACAGGGTGAAACCCTGTCTGTGACACATTAATAACTCCGAACAGCTTGCACGCTATCACCACAAGAAGAAACAACATGAAATCACTAAAGAGAGCGATGCAGGCGGAACAACGAGAGACCAGAGACGCACCAACACAACTTGAGCCCCAGAGAGGAGATGTGACTGTGTGGAGGGTTTTTGCTTTTTAAAAATCCCACGTAAGTTAGAAAACAATTTATCGCAGTTTGTGAGAAATCGGTTAGGGGGGTTACCGTTTAGGCAGAACACGCACCCCCTACATGATGAACACTGTTGCGTAACACATGCTGAAAGGCAGCTTATGGTTATTAAGAATGCTTTTATAAAATAATTTCTTCACAAGACGGAGGGATTCGTCTCCATTGGCGAATGCTGGCCCCAGCCCGATGTCTATGTGTGTACATGCAGAGGACTGTCCAAATCACAGACTGTTATATGATTCATACTGCAGGTGTTTGAAGAGCTTAAGCTTCCCGAATGGGGACACAATCAGCTTTTGAAACAGGCCCCTCGTATACAGGCCGCCCGCGTGTCCACAAAATGGCTGACAGGACAAGTAATTGAGGAGAAAAATATCCCCGGCACCGGGAATGAGAAAACGAAGGGCACAAAACCAATCAGCGAGGCCAAGCCGTCAGCTGGCTTTTGTCAAACAGCAACACGTCCGACGTCGGCCTCCGCGGCCCTCGCGGACAGAGCTCGGTTCGGTTTTCAGGTTTGCAAGAAGTCGAGATGCTACGGTTGATGCAAATCAGAAAAAGAATAATCTGCACACGATTACGTCAGCCAGTGTTCCTGCGGAAATAATAGGATTAGCTTTTGTTCCATCTGAATATGTGCTTTGCTCTCAGAGCCCCGATAAGGATGCCTTTTTAAAATTAGTTTCAGAGAATGTCGCTCATGAAAAGGAACCCAGAGTGATGTGTGATCCAAGCAGGCTTCGACGTGGAGACTCCGTCTGTCTCCCTTTGAAGTGGGATGCACTTTGCTGCATGTTTGGGTGCAGTGAGCATCCCTGGCATGGAGCAGATGCTGCTGTCATCTCTCTGCCATCATACAAACTTGTCCCGAGGACAAGAAAAGATGGATCCCTTGTTCCCTACCACCAAGGCAGCAAGTCCTCTATGGTGCTTAGTGAACGCGTGCTGAAGCTCAGCTCCCAGTGATACCCGCTGTTTAATCGTCCTGTGGTGATGCTGGTTAGCGCAGAACCTGTCCACTGTTTTCCTTTGTCTCCAAGGGAATTCCCTCTTTCTGGACAGTCAACCTGTCAGCAATGAGCAATGATATAAAAACATTCAGCCTTTTATTGAATATTGAGACATACACTTACAACATTTCAAAACCAGTAATTCAACTTCATGGAAGAAGGAAGTTGTCGGTGTCTCTATTGAAATATGCTTATGTAGTTATAGCGTATGCCTTGATTTAGTTAGTCGGCCTCTCCCGTCAACTGCAGCTCCTCTACTTAGTTTCATTGCTGGTATTTAAGTCCGCGCCAATAGTCATAGTATATAACTATTTAAATAGTATATAACTCGACGTGGTTCACACGATTAGTTTTGTTCCCTCACCAAAAGATCTTTATTCATTTGGGCTTTTCATTAAAAAAACATCTGCAGAACGTCTGTCAAGCTTTATCTTATACAGAACTTCACATACATGTAGAAATTGAATGATGAATATGTCAATTCAACTCATTTTACTGAGGGACAAGTCGTGATCAGATAAATATGAGCTGTAGCAGTTCAGTGATTTTTATGTTTATATCCCCCCAACTATGTTCTCACATCCGTTAACATAACCAAGCCACAAGATAATGTACAGTAAGTCTCAGGTCAGATCACTGTATTATTTTGATAAGTACACTGTCCTTCAGCTGCAGTACAGGTGTGGGTCTTCTCCCCCCCCCCCCCCCCCCTTACCTGTAACAGAAGAGAGAGGTTTCTTCTGCAGCAAGAAAACCCATTAGACGAAGAGGCCACGGCGCAGCTCTTTAACCATTTAACATTAGTTTGTCTCCAGCAGACTTTGTCACACAAGTTCTTCCACTGCAGATTAGCGCTCCCCTTTGCTCAGGAATTTGTGTGTCAAAGATATTAAGGGAAACTAACAAAGCCCGTCTAGTGAACGAGCTGATGGGCTTCGCTCAGGAGGAGGTGCATTTGTGGACTGGCACTGGCACAATCATTTTACCAAAAAAAAGGAGAAGGAAAGCCTTTTGGATTGATCCTCACAATGGGCAGATGCAATGCACAGCCTGCTTCACAGCCTCAGCCTGCAATAATGCAGATGTCACAACCGTGGTGTGGGAGTGTTTACAAGACACCTGCATCTTGTTGAGAACACCCCAATGCACTCACCGATATTGAAATGAGTGGGCATCAGTCTTAAAAAACCCTGTGGTGCTCCCAGCTGATGGCAAACTACAATCAGCTCATCCCTTTCTCCGAATTATTGGTTTGTTATCATGATAATTAGACACATTGTTACAGATACGACCTGCTGCTGTGTAGTTTCAAATGCTCTACTTAGAGCTGCACTAATCAATGTTTTTGTTTTATCGATATCTCAAATGAGAACGTGGTATTTTAAATGGATCGAAGCCTTGAAGAAAGAAATCCACAGAATGCTGCTGAATGCTGAGCAGGTTGTGTTGAGTTGGTTTATCAAAGTGCATTAAGTGCTTTTAAGAGCTAAAGAGAGCAGATATTTCAGTCACGGGTTGGTGAAGATCCGGAAAAAACAGTTAAACGTGGCAGCACGACGTGAAATAAATACTGAGGTGGTTCCCCTGCTGCTGATGTTAAAATTAACATAATAAGGAGACAATATGTTAATACCGGAAGGAAGCAATTTGTCATGGTGTCATGTAATTTACTTTTTTACTTTATTTCAAATTACCTTTATTTTTGAATATCACGTACAAATTAGAAAAACAATCATCAGTGTCGTTCTGTATCAAATTTGAAAAGAAGGAAGCTTAAACACACAAAGAAATGTTACTCCTCGTCTTTTTGATCACACTGGGAATTTACAGAAAGAGACACACGGCTAAGAACGAGTACAACTAAGCTAAACAATGCACCATGAACAACAATGGAATGCAGTTCCATGTTGTGCAGATTGCAAATGAGTGCTGGAATGAGAATGGAATTATTATTGTAACAGGTTGCTTTACAGGCAGGTGGATCTTAAATTGTATACGAATTTCATTGTTGTGAAGTTTTTTTAAACGTTAAATAAAAGTGAGTAAATTGAAATTTACCAGCAAAATCTATTAAATGTGGTTAATTAATTTTAAACTAGATGTTCGCCACATTGTTCTGCCTTATTTTTTAAGTTTGGTCAAAAACCCCAATTATTGATTATCTCTCATAAACCAGAACACATCTTAATATACAGTATGTTCTTACCAATAAACCACTGATTCCCTGTTTTTTACATGCAAAGTAATCTTGTCCTTCAAATTAACACTTTTAAAGTTCACCTTTGCTGCAGGACACAAACCTCGTTATGTCTTTTTCAAACCTTGGCCAGATAATAAAGCTCAAATGCCACCGTGAGTGAATGTGAATGAATATACACTTAATACATTGACATGAATCTGCATGTATTGTCACATAGCACACATACAAGGAGAATGTTGAGTTCTATATAATACATCAAATTAACGCGATTGTAAGTGCAAAAACACCTGCCCACAGTCCTCACCAAGGTCACGGTTATAATCCATCCTCATTAAACAACAAGTGCTGCGTGGGTTTGCTAAGTGGTAGATCTTGATAACTAATTACACAAGTGCATAGCTGCAAAAAAACAACCCACCCATCTATTAATCCAGAAGTGACCATTATAAAAGCGTCTGTAGATGCAGTAGAGCTGCCAGTGCACTGCCACATTGCTCATCAATGATGTTAATCCATTTCTCCTGTTGAAGATAATGACCCAGGCCCATCAGCAAATTATACAAGTAAGAAAATAATAAACCCAGAGAACACATCTTTCATGAGCCACTGAGAGGGAAATAACTTTAACACCCGAAATATAGACTGTAATTGGTTGCTCTCAGCTGGTTGAAGCAGAAACAAGGAAATGGTTGGAAAGACAGCATGTTGGTGCAGTAAACACATGACGGGTAAATTAAGAAATTGAGCTGCATGGTTATTTATGTCCGGTAAAGCAGTAGTCTGTATTGTCTGTATTGTCCTTACGCCCTTTTCAATTATTTATATAGCATATTATGGGATTCTATGGTTTCCAGGTCGAACTCCATCCATTCCGTCTTCTAAGAGTGTAGATGACTATAGACAACAAGACGACATTTAAATCCTTTTCCCTCTTGTGTAAAACGTTTAAAGTGACTCCTCCCACACTGGAACCCAATATTAACATGATACTGGATGACTACATCAACACAGTGTATATTGTTCACAGTAAAATTGTTCACTCCAGCAGCCATCTTCCCTCCCTTGTATTTTTTGTGAGCATGATACACAGCTGCACATTTCTGCATGGCAGAATATATGACTTTCTATCTCAGCAGCAGATGAAATATAAATTAGATTTCCAGACACCATTTGCTGATCAGCCCCCCCACCACCAGCCTTCCCTCCTTTCAACACACTTGCCTTCTGCTTCCTTTGCGTACACGTGGCAGCGCGGCTGTGAAACCCAATCAGCGAAGGCCTGTTACAGACGCTTTGCTGAAAACTGTTTATCTGAAGTGAATCTTTCTAGGACAGCCGCCCAACTAGGGTCACTTCACTTCATGTTCACTCATAAAAGTAAGCATTATCATGATTAAACTGTAACTAGGATTATTTGTGATCGCATGGGGAGCTATGTGATGGACCATTTTCGCACAGTCAATCGTAGAATAAGAAACAGTGGCTCTGAATCAAATATGTCTTTCTCCGTTTATTTCCTTGCTAGGGAAAAAGGTCACAACAGCTACGTGCTCAGTAGACTGCCACAAACCCCTTTTTCCCCACCGAGCCAAGACGTTGTTATACATCAGATCAGAAACAGGTGGTATCAACAGGAAAACTTGTTTACATCCAACACATGTGAACCAACTTGTTGAGTCTCTACAGCAGGACACTGGAAACTTCTTATCAATGCGAGACACTTTAGGTCTTTTCCCATGGCCTCGCCATCCCAGCACTTCAAGCATTTGTGGTCTTGTTTTTCTAATTCTACAGTTTGAAACTTGTAGCACATTTCAACTGCGGGCTACAGAACGTTCTTTTGTTCAGCATTTTTCTTCATACAACTTCTGAAATTTAATTTTAATTTATTAAGTTCAGCAGAAAGCACTAAAAGCTTCAAAAATCAGCTGAGCGTCTACTATCTGCAGCAGAAATAAATACTTTTTGGTGCTGATCTTTCTTTTTTTTTGTAAGTCAAGGCACGCCGAATCACACATAAAAAAAAATGTTATCAAACTATAACACCATACCTGTCAGACCAATCAGTAATTTGCAGGTTAACATCTACGGTGCATCTGCAAAGTGTTTTCATTAAGATTTCAGACTGCTAGAATCATGGGATGAAGGGGGAACTAATTGAAACAATGCATGATGGATTTCCCGAGACATTCTTAAGAGGAAAGCGACTTCATTATTAAGTCTCAGCCTGTCGGATTTCCTTGGCGCGGGACAGAATACATTTGTTAAGCTCTCAGTCATTTTGTTCTAAAAATATATCTTCATCCAATTGTGTTTCACACTCCACCGCAGTCAAGATATTAATGGGAAATGTTTGTAAGATGCTTTGATGCATCATTTGGAAAATTCTGCATAAAACTGCTGGACTTTATATCATGTTGACTAAAGGTGACCGCATTAAAAGAACTTTGGTCTGCTCTTCATGACCTTATATCCTTACATGGCACATTTATTCTGCAGGTATTAATATGTTTTCTTTCACATGCTAATGACCTTCAATAACCACTTGAGTTTAAAGCACATAGCTTCCCCAGCTTGAAAGCCCTTCATAAAATCCCCTGTGTACGAAATTTGCGCGGACGCATGATCAAAAGTGTGCGTCAAGATTGTGGATCTTTCAGCGTGGCTACGCAAGCAGCTTGTAGTGGTGACGCCATCGATGGGAGTCATAGTCTCATTCTGGGGGAGTTAAACAGCTGCGATCGCAGAGTCACCAGCCGCCATGATCCTCACAAGCCGCCGCTCCCTGCAGCCGCCCCGCCTTGGAAAACGTGTGTGTGTGTGTGTGTGTGTGTGTGCGTGTTAACGGCCCAGTTGCCTAGAAAAAGTGTTTTTTTGCAAAACGAGTGTGACTCAAGGGGAACTCTGATGTCCGTTTAATATGAAGGTTCTCTTGCTGATGGTAGATGGATGAAGATGTGGTGGCAGACATTCCTAAGAGGAAAGCGACTTCATTATTAAGTCTCAGCCTCAGTGGATGGACGCTAGTTCTGGTTGCAGTGATGAAGCTAACCAAAATTGTTCTAATTCGAAGAGGGAATCCCAGGGGAAGACCCCGATCCAGCTGGGCGAGGAGACATGTAGCCTTTTCTGTACAGTAATTTCAGCTTTTTTTAGGGCTTTTTCCTGTTTTGGTACTGGATACAATGTTATGTTTGTTAGATGCATATAAACAAGGACTTGTTGTGAATCTCCATGTTGACTAATTTGAGTGTACGGAGAAAAATAAAGTATATTTTCATCAGAATGCAGTATTTGTGGTCTTTTGTGGTGTCTAATGTATAAAAGTATCTTAGTGTTTAGCAAATCACTCTGTGTATTGTTTTGCAAAAGGTGTGACTACACAATGTGTAAAAAAAGGTTTAAGGTTTTTAACAGCAGTGTGTAATCGGCACAAACTGAATAAAGTCCTATGGAACGTGTGTGTGTCAAAATCTGGTTTTGATAAATTAGTGTTTAGTGTGTTTCATTTTGCAAAGGATCTGAGGTGTTTTGCGAATTGACTTTGTGGGTGTGCTAATGTGAGTCGGTGTGTGTCTGGAAAAACAACACAAAACCATATGCATTTCATAATGTGGGGGCTTCTAACAGCTTTCTGATTTGATTGTGTTCACATGGGTGCATGTTGAAGAGGCATTCATTTGCCAAGTCTTGTGGCAATATCTTTTCTGGGTAACACTACACAACGTTTTCTTCCCAGACACTTAGTACTTAGTATAAATGGGTAAAAGATAAAGCGGAGCCTGAGAAGAATTCACCAAGCAAGTCCCCAAAATCACGTATTAAAGATTCATCACAGTCGCCCCTGAGGCTTTCGGTAACTTATCATGTTGGCCTCAGTAATAGGAAAAATATAAAGCCCGAGGATTCTTTGTATGTGCTCGGATAAGAACCGTCAAGGACATTAAATGGGTTATATTCAGCCCTCAAACCCTCCCTCTGTTAAACACAAAGCGAGGGAAAAAAGGAAACATTACCTATATTGTGCAGTATTGGGCCATATGGTCCCTCGGAAACACCTGGAGGCCACACATTCACCCCCAACCAGCACGATGCGGGAGCAACCTACACGGGCTAAAAGAGAAAAGAAAGGTTTTTACAACATGATCGGCTTAGGTTACCTTCCCGTTGCCGTGTTGGAGGTAAGACGTATAAGAGAGAATTCAAAAGATGAGCTGACGAGAGGTCGCGCACGCTGAGTTAACCTCTAGTGATTAATGTTGAACCGAATTAACGCTGGAGTCATTCACCTTCAAAATAAAAAAGAGGTTTCATGTAGAATCATTCCCACGGATGTGTGTGTATACTAACGTGTTAACCTCTACTGTGACACCGTTTTGGCAACGTGGTGCATTAACTAAACTGTTTGAGCCAAAAACTGCCAAAAGAAATCTCTTTTTCAACAGCGGCAGTGGTATTATGACTCACAACGAAGCCTCTGCTTATCAAACAGGAGATATTAGGTTGATAAAGGGCACATTGGGGAAGTTTGTAATCCAGGTCCCCGGAGTAAAATGAAACAGTCCAGCTTCTTCTTTTATAGAGGGTCCCCAGCTTGGTTTATGCTGCCAATAGCAGGAAACTGAAGCACTCAAACTCTCTGCTGACTGGAAATATTGCAGCCAAAACAATCCAGCAAGGTGGCTCATGCTCACCATCCCAGAGTTCTTGAATTCATTATAAGTGTTTAAAGTTGGAGCAGAATTAGAAGAAAAGAGGAAGAAATAAATCAGATCATTATCATTCAGTAATTAGCTGTTTTATTTCACACACCATTAAAAGTCAATGCTTCCAGTAGTCACCTCCTAAGCTGCACATTCAGGTGCAGGTTTTTTAAATGTATTTGTTGGCTTGGCTGTTTGTACCTCAATATCATGGTCGACCACCTAGTCAGACCTGCCAGACCACAGTGGCGTCAAAGAGCTACTGGCGGTGCTCTGTGTGTACTCTGTGACAGCCACATCGATGGTTCCACAGATGTCTCTTTTTCGTTTTCTATTATGAAGCTATGGCAAGAAAACAACATCATTTTACACAATCCTTGTGGGGGAACAGCAACTCAACTATTTTATTCTTTCTTTTTTAGCAAAGTCTTAAAGAAATCCATTTAGTATGAATGAGCCTCATTTGGATAACAGACTGAACCGCCACTGTTTCAGTTTTACATCTAGAACTATAAAAGTTCTAGATGTTTTCTGGCCTGCTTAGAACAAAAAAACTATGTCATCCCTGACGTCTAAGCATGGAGGAGTAAAAATGTGTTTACTGAAGTTAGGATGAAACAGACAAATGGCCATCTGGAGTCTTTTTTTTTCACAAGGACGATGTTGGATGTGTGGGCCAGAAGCAAACCGAGCAAGGTTAGTCGTGCCAATGTGAGTGTGGCTAGTGGTTGTTGTGCGTATTGTGCAAGCCCATTCCGTCTCTCTACCCGTCATTACCCCGTAATGTTACCTTAACTAGTTTAACTAGTGTTTGACAATACAAAAGGTTGAGGTTTAAAAAATAGAAACGGCCTAATGCCACAAATTGATTCATTTACGTAGCAGGACGGCAAAAACGTTTCCCTTCGCCTACATTGATGTTCAACTGCCAATTGTCATCACAGCGTCGCTCTCTTCTCCTGCCTTCAAGAACCTTTGGCATATATTACCTCAACAGCGAAATGGCTGTGCCATCAAACATCAGCTAGGAAATATGAAAACAGCGCAGACATTCAAGTGCCCTTCTTCAAAAAAGGCTCATAGGCATGGGAGCTCAAAAAGATGATGAAAAGGGTCCTGCAGCCACTTTAGTAACATAGTTTTGAGTGGAGGTGAGTATGTTAAAATGTCCTCATTCCATAGAGAACACAGCATTGATATATTGCCCTTATTGTAATGGCCTCCGTGGGTGTGGCTATTAGAAATCTGATCAGTCTTCTAAGTCTGCGGCAGGTCTGCCAGACTTGATGTGGATCGCTGTCAATATTTCATTGCTTATTTAAGTGGGGCATCTGCTGTGTGGTTGGCTGCAGAACCTTGTCACAGACAAGGTATGGCTGCATGGATGGATGCAGCCATACCTCTTCCAACTTCTACTTACACACCGATATCTGTGGGGAGAATGTGGGTCTCTTACTGTCTTTGGATGAGTGCATCTATTTTAATGTCCATAATAATCTATAGAGGAACATTAACTATTAAATTTAAAAATGAGTGCCGAGCCAATTAACATGTTATCACATAAACGTGGACAATTATTTTATCGTGCGTTAACACATTCAATTCTTCCGTCTCTCTTTGACTACACATAGACACCCAGTAATGGGGCGGTGTTGATGACTGTACTGAGCCCTCAAATCAAAGGTTGGAGTAACAATGTTTCCACAAAATGCTGCATTTGATGTAAAAGTTAAGATGTAAAAGAAAAGTTGAGATAGATCCGGCTGTTTTCAACAAGACTACCGCTGTTTTTTTACTTTAATATCTTTACAGACACATTTAACAGCTCTTTCTGATACAGTGTTAAACACCCCTCCCCCTTTTCCCCATTTTGGATTATGAAAAAAAATCCTTATTACAAGTCGGTTTCGGAAAGGAGGGCAACCCATGACTGACAGCGGAATTCTGATGGAGAGCCGAAGCTGCTCAACATTGGTTCAGTCTCCCAAGTGGATGATTCACATCCTTCCAAACCTCATCTTCCTTGCCGTCTGTCAGTGGAGCTTTGACGATGTTTGTCAGATGGCTTTAATGCTTCGAAGGGATCCTCTTTGCCTTTCAGTTCCCCGACAAAGATCTTTTGGGGTTTTAGGAGATGCGGGGTGTTGGTCACAGCGACGGCTGGGTAGAAGCTTTAAGAGTCCCCCCCTCCCCCGCTCTGTTAGCTGAGGTTATGACTGGGTGGAGGTGCTGCGCCCGATGACACGTCCTCAAGTTTTTTCTGGGATTTATCTGAAGGCTATGAAAAGGAACTGGAGCTTTAAAGCCAGGGGTTAGATCCTCTGAGAATTTTCTGCAATGCCAAGACATTTTAGCCGAGTGGAGTAAGTATTATCCGTCAAGAAAAGCCGTCCTTTCAGAATATAAAATATCTATTTGGTGGTTTTCTTTCGGCTCTCAAATCTTGCGACAACTTTGGTAAAACAATACTGCACTATGGGGACAAAACAGTAAGTGACAATCCATGGTCCATGTTCAAGTTTGCATAAAATATACCCTCCACCACCAGGATGAAGGGAGCTGCCTTTACCCGGGCTATCCGCTGACAGAGACATCAAATACCTGACACGCATACTCTTGTGCACATGGCAAATTCATGACACACGCACATGCTGCCAAAGATGAAAGCCTGGAATAAGGTGGTACAAGTCATGTGGGAATAGATGTACAGTAACGGGAGCTGTGAGGCCCGTTCGTAATGAGGGGAATTAGTGAACCGTGATGGGGCTCTTGTGCGCAGGTGTACAAGAGGCGCCAATGACTTGGGTGGCCGACGGATTGTCGGGTAGAGGACGGGCTCACCTCGGCTCCCAGGAAAAACCCAAACGAGACTGAGGAAAGTTGCAGACCGAGAGATGAAGCCAGATTGTAAAGGCCGACAAGCGCGATGAATAGATCGCAGTATTAACTGGCTATCCTCTTTTTGGTATCACACTGGTTTGGGACAGGAAGGCAATTCCCCGCTTCAGCGGTTGTGACATGTCTTCTCAGCCCTGCAAATGGTCACCATTATTTTTTTCAGCACAAGCATTATGTGACTGAATCCTTTTCTAGTTAATTGCTAAATCTTCAAATGATATGCCATCACAAGGCCTTTTACTACTTTGCTGTTCCCATTATCGGAGAATGGCAGAGATATATAACAGACGTTCGTACTAATAACCAACACTAGTGGCATATTCTTTTTTTGTTCATTTGGGTGTGTTTCGAGTGCTGATCGGCATTGTACTTGTCTGGGGAACACATTTTTTTTCTACTGCGTATCTCTGAATTAAAACGCTAAAGCTAAAACACAGGGGTGCATTCCTGATTGGTGCTGCATACATTCCATTTTAGACCTTGGAGCGCCGGAGAATGATGCGCAGACGTCATCCAAGTTGGCTCTCGAAGAAGCCTAAATAACAAATAAAATATGTCTAAAGCCTAAAGTTAATATGCAAAACCAATACAAAAATAATAGGCCATCACTCACAGTAATGCAGCTCCGCACTGCTCGTATTATTAAAGAGCTGGTTCCTATTCTCTGCTAAAAATAATTTAGCAGAGGGGATCGGAAAACATCCCCCCACCCCCACAAATCGCACCTAAGTCCCTGATGTCAGGACAAGCTTGGCACTTGACTGACCCGTCAGTGCTGACAGCTAGCCACTCACGACACTCCCTCCATTTAGCGAAGCGCGCCGGCTCAATGCATCCTCCTACAACATGCGTTTCAGAGTCGCTGGCAGCAATCGGCGTTTCTTTCATCATCAAGAGCAGTGGTCCCCACTGAGGGCCGCATAAGCTCTGTCCTCCTCTGTCGGGGATGGGCTGACCGGGGGGGGGGGGTGCTGTCGACTGGCGCACCTCCGCGGACACGCGCGCGTGTCCATATGATAGCGCGGGTTGATATGATAGTTCGGGGACCCCTGATCAAGAGGTTGGGAATCGTCCTGTAGGCGTACATGAGCGCCAACCTCCAGTGCATTTCTTGCGCTATCACTCTCAGGTGTTAATTTAGTCGTTTTATTATTGGGTCCTGAAAAGTAACTCGATATGCTGCTCTAAACGCGTTTCATCTTTGGTTCAGCGCTGTTTTCCCTGCGAAATTCCCGCACTAAAATGTTACAATGTTTTTGTGTTCGATGACGTGTTCGATGATATTTCAATATTTCTGAACGTTGACACTGAAGATCGTTAGATTTTAAGAGTTTAAGTAGGCTGGCAGTTCATCGCAACCATCACATAGAGAAACTGTAATATGTGCTCAACCAGAAACGTTCTTTTAAAATGCTTAGATGTGCTGTAAAATGCAACGAAAGGAATGCATTGGAGTACGGGATCACTTTGTATACTTTGGTACTCACAGGGATCGGATCAGTTTGGCCTGGTCAGGTATCCAAACACATAGTGAGTCTGCCAAGCTGGCGGGGTCCAAATTATACAATCAGTCTCAGTCGGATCACTCAGGTCACCTGAAAGAAAAGGAGGCAGAGTACGACAAGTTAGTAAAAGGAAGCGTTGCCTGTTGAAATCGGAATCACGTTAAAAACGTCATGGGAAAGAAAACAAAATATTTCTTTCTCAATCCCAATGGAGAAAACTTACGGAGCCCGGGAGGTCACATGAAAAAAAAAATGTAATGATTGTATGTATTTGGGACTAGGTTTGCGAGATCTCGCAAACGTGATTCCGTGATTCCGATCTCGCAAAACTTTTGCTCCGCGGCGACGATCGGTGGTCCGCCGGGCGGGGATTCGCCGCTGGGCACTGGGCTTAGTAATATGCTTAAATTCAGCGGGTTGTCTCGTCTGATCTGAGTCCGGATGAGTTGTGGCTCCGTAGCGGACCGCTACCACCCCCCCGCCCCCGGTGAGCCGGCCTGCCAAAAGTACGCCACAACTAGGCTGTGGTTCATTACAAGAGTCCGATTTAGGCGCTGCGTTTTCGGGCACAATTTGCTAACTTTGAGGGTTGTCTGGAGCTCCAGGGATAGGCTGTGGTTCATTACGAAGCTCCAGGGTTAGCAAATTCTGCCCGAGAAAGGAACGCCTAAATCGGACACTGCGAGATCTCGCAAAACTATTGCGAAATCTATTGCGAGACCTCGCAAAACTTTTTATTTTATGTCACCTCCCGGGCTCCGTAAAAACTAGCATTGCCTGTGCAAATAAACTGTAACATTCCAAATCATCTCAGGATTTCTACAAGTTTACGGCATTGTAGAGAGAAAAACAGGACATTTAAATAACCAAAAGGGCCCACCAGGATTTGGCCTATTATGTATCCGTTGCTGGGAAGACACAGCTGACTTTGACCAAAGTTGAATTAGAACATCAAACATTCAGAATGCATTTTAGTGGAGGAGGCAGAAAGAAAAGCAGGGGGGGAGGTGGCTGTTGGTTTGATGATTATACCCCTCCGAGTCTTTGATTTCACTGTACATAAACAGGGGTGGACTAGCAGAAAATAAGGGGCCAGCACATTTTTTAATAACAATTAGATCCACTAATATGCCTGGATGGTAAAACCCAACTCAAACAAGTTTTACAAGAGTTATGAAACACCCTATGCAATTAGTCCAGACATTGTGCACTTGGCAACTTGGTACAAAAGTTGAAGTGCTCTTAAAAGGTAAAAGCTAACACTAAAACGACACGGCAAACTGCTAGCCGAGGTCGTGAGATATCTTTTACCTTTCTCTCAGACGAACCCACATGGTGCACACACACTGGGGAGGTGCTGGTGAATGGACAGGAGGAAACAATCAGGGGCGAGGCAGACAATCTCAAGGGTTGAAAACACACAACGGCAGGAAATGAAGTGAAACCAGGGACACAAGAGACAGGAAAATATCCCAAATTTAAAATTCTATTGGGACGATTTCTTTGCTATTTCAAATGAAAATGGTTTGCATAAAAGTGTATAGTTTATATAGTAAATTTGCACATTGTTTCTGGAAAGACAAAAAAATCACAAGAGCATTTTTGAGAGGTGTGTGTGGGAGGATACAAGAAATAAACAAATCATCATTCAAAAGTGAAAGGCTAAATATTAAATGTACATATCAAAGACTTAGTTGAACCCACATGCTTAAGTCATACACAAATCCTTTGCTAAGCCTGACAAACATTAGGTCCAGTGCACAAAACCATTTTTTTTATTTTGAGACTATGATTATATAACAAGTGGATATCAAAACAGTCCCCATGTACAAAACTGATATTGGCACTACCTAGAGCGCCCTACTTTGAAGGGCCACTGGCCAACCAATGGCATTTTACGTGTTTAAGAAGACAAAAACTAGCGCAATATTTAACATTTCCTGAGGTTGTAACTAGAATACACTTAAAACAACATGTTGTCCTCCCTTACAAACCATTGCAGTTGTCTTGTCATGTTAATTCTGCGTCTGTATGTGACAAGCTGCAGAATGTGTTCCCAAAATCCCATTGACAAGCTCTCTGCAATGGTGGGTGTAACAAAGCCGCAGAGATTCCCCTCCACTTCCTCGGTTGTGTCGGTCGTCCTTTGCCAAGAACACCTCTGCTTTGGATTCCGGTAACACAATGTGCTTAACGAGATTCGGGATGCCTGCATGCAGAGCCTCCACCTACAGCAGCCCGGCGCGCCCACTCGGCCTTGTGGTGGGCTTCCAATCGTTTGAGTGCAAAACGGGCTCAAGCTGTTAAAAAGTCTGACCACAATTCCGACATTCAATTTCACACCCCTGGAGTTGAGACGTGACTGCTGCTCCGTGTCCTGCAGGTCGTCAAGTAGCTGCCACTGTATATTACGTTTGACGCAACAGAGCAAATCAGTGGGGAAAGGATTTTACTAAAGGGCGTGACGCCGAAGGGAGTCTTCGAACATGTAAATCAAGGATTGTGTAACATAAATTCATTTGTTATATTTCCCGCTCCAAATGCTACGATGCTTCTGTCGTGGCTGTGGGTTTCTTTATGTAAAATAAGCTGTGTCTGCATGCTCATGAATGTCAAATATGTTAACTACGTCAAATAAGACGAGAGGTGCCTAATAGCTCATTAATTAAGCTGCGTGGACGCTGTAAGCTCTTTGAACGCTTCGATCAAAGGAAGCCGCATAAGAGCAATGAATCAGGAATGCACGCTGTCATTTGGGGGTCAATCAAGGCAGAGTGAAGGAACCAATAAATAATTTAAGTGTGTGGTTATAGCTTAGTTTATTATGAGCAGACTCACACAACCAACAAACCCGCTGTCAGGATCTGCATTTTATTAGGGATTTGTTAGTCAGTGTGGGAACATCAGCCGGGACACCAAATAAATAGCACTTCGGCATGTCAATGCAATGCATACTGTAGATACAAACTAAGATGTTTATGCATTCAACTGATTCCAAACCAAAGCCTGAAGTTGTGTTCCTCTGGAATTGCATTTTATTTACTTCTTGCATATCAATCAATGAGTACAACATGCATTCAAAACAGGAAGGGAATGGTCGATAATAGGAAAAAGAAACATTTTGTAAACATGCTTGACGTCATAATTCCATTGATGCAAAAAAAATGTAAATCAGCCTTCAGTCACAAATATTCAAGTATATCATTGCAAAAATCTTTAATCTTTAAGTTTTAAGTATTTTAAGGGCAATTTGTATATGGAATATAATATATGTTGAACTCTGTTCATTATCTTTAATAGAACTTCTGTGTGTAAAGCTGAGGCTTATGTGGGTATATTTGGACATGAACAGTTTTCTACATGATGTCCAAGATGAAGAGACATTTTTGCAATGGCTTTACTCTCCAGAAATGGAAGTTGCAGACAAAGCTTCTATGTGATATTGGAAACTTGTTTTCCCGGAATAAGAAGTTCTACCATGTTTACTAAATTAAATTTGACTTACAAAATCTTCAGAAGTGCCTCTTTATATTTAACACTGCAGAAATAAAAATCACAGAATGAGTCATAAGGGCCTTGTTAGTCGGTGGTACGCTTGCATTAGGCAGCAAAGGGTGAGGAAAGTCCATTCCATTGACTTTGTCTCGTCTTTCACAAGCCTCTGCACAGCCTAAACACACATACACACGTTTCCTGCCATCATTAGCACCATGATCTGGATCTTCAAAGAGTTGCTGTGCTGTCCTTCCGAATCAGATCCAATCGCTCTCTGCCAACAGCCCCGTCATAATAACATGACAGCTTGCTGAGTGTACCTGTGACATTATCTATCCGGGGGATTTGCACATGACACCTGTGCTGCAAATGAGGCACTTCAAAGACTCAAGGTCAGAAGGATTGCGACGCACATCTCCCAGCCCCGCTTTGGACCAGGTTTTGATCCCAGCATCGTGTGGCCACACTGGGTCTGTCCCCTTTTAAATGCTAATGAACGATGTGTCAAAGGAGCAGCGCTCCAAAGAGTCACCTAATAGTATTGCGATACGTGTAAACGGCAACATTACTCTAAAACAGACTGTGTGCGCACATCACACTAGAGGCGTTTAGAGGCAATTAAAATTCTCATTGTTTGCAAAGTTGTTGTGTGAAATATATTGACGCACAGACTCAATTTCTTTTCTCCTCCTCTGTTGATGTAAAGGTGCTGTGTACAAGATTGAGAGCATTTCTATTGCCTCTCAACGGCTCTAAACACGGTTTAGCCGGTGATAAAAAGTATAATAACAGTACTACTTTGTCTGGACAACTTTTTGTCAGGATAAAGAGGAACCTCTGTGAATGTTCGGTTCGGTTTATATGTCACTTGTAATACACGAAAAAAGCTGGCCATATCACGCTGCAAAAAACGGATTTGATTTATAATTTTTTTTTAAACGTTAAAAGTTATAGGTCCTTTAGGATTCATTGGTGGTTATTTTACTTTGGCCTCGCCAAGGTTTTTGTGAGAGATATCAGCGTATTCAGCGTCGTGGGACAGCGGATAGCGATACAGTGCCTCGTTTTTAGCTTCTAGCTTTGATGAAAAAAGTTTCCACAAGCACCACCGTGGGCTAATCTGCATAACAGATCTGAGAACTTTTTGGAGTTGTGTTGGGAACATTCAAAAAAAGTATGTAGCCAAGATTGGTTTTGAACGGTGTATCTATATATACATAAATATCTATAATGATCTGGGACATGGGCTGACTCCTCTTTCTAATACGCAGTGCGTTGTTTCACCACGCTGGGCTTCGTGCAGCGGAGGCGAACCTGACCTGTTGCCGGCTCTATCTTTAGTTCTGCAGCATCATCGACAGCCACAGCTTGTAAAACGCTTTGGTAGGCCTGCTCTGAGAGGAGCTAGTGATCACACAGGCTCAAATCACCATCCAATTAATCGGTTTCACGGTGCTATCAAAGATGCAAGCAGTCTCACCACAAGGCTTCCCGCCAGACCAGTAGATTCCTGGTATGCCAGATACTTGATATCTGAAAATATTGAATAATTAATAATAATAGTAGTGGCTATTACAGTCGTATAATGTAATAGGCACTATCATTCTATGAATAGGAACGATATTTTTCATTCCTCGGTGTCTACATTTCAAATTTGAATAGAGCAAACTTTACGGCTATTTCTGTGTTAGTCATATCGTAAAGTGGAGACGGGCAAAAAAACACAAAGATTAGAAACTTGGGGCAATTTTTTAAGCAAACTAATATTCTTACAGATCTTAGTGGTAAATATGTTTTCTGGTAATGTATGTATTCATATGTCCACTTTTTACTTTATCTGTACCTCAACGTCTACTGCAGAAATAGCTTCTTTAGCCACCAGCTATGCAGGGCCAAAAACCAGAGAGAGACCTGCGGTGTGTCACAGCTCACTGCTTAACACCGAGACCCGGTGATGCATCCAAGAGATGAGTCTGGGGTATTTATAGTCTAATTTACATTCAAGGTATATGATGAAGCGGCATACAGAAATTTAGTTGCTGAACGCTGAACAAAAACGGAAATGCTTCGGGGGTGAAGCTTACACAAAGAGGCCACAACCCGCAGCTCAATGTTTCCGCTCTAGCTTATACATGCAGGACGATAAATACTACTGTACTTACCTGCCTTACATCCAAAAACAGACTTTGCAAAAAATGCCTAATAAGACGTCAGTTCATCCTGCGCTAAGCCCATGGTGCTTTTTATATCTTTCCCCAAATACGCAAAGCAATACTTGCATGCCGCAGAAGACTGAAATACTCCTCAAAACATTTATTTTGAAACAAGCATTTTGTTTTGTTGAACCAGGACCCTCAAGTACATTGATCTGAGCGCAGGACAATTCAATGTGGGTGGCGTTGCCCCGGTGACACGTCTCTCCCAGGTAAGAGGGTCGGTCCTCGGTGACAAAGGATAGCATTTTCGTAGGTTACCCTGCGCATAATGGAAACATGGAAACCCCTCTTTCTTATCAGTGCCACTCACGGCACACACTCAGCTTAGTTTGCACCAACAGATGAACACTGGGTGGAAACTGCATGAGCAGGTGTGTAATATGCACATGTCCAAAACAATATTTCTATTCATTATATATAATTATTACTTAAAAGAACAGCTTGAATTTTGACGTTCACAACATTCTTATGAAGAGCTGATGCATTTGCCGTCAGGGCAGATTGTGATTAAAGTAATTATCAAGATTATTTTGAAGGTCCAGTAACTCTGAAGCTAGTTAGTGGCCACTGCAATTAATTATTCTAAAAGAAAACAGTATTTTGACTTTGTAAAGTTTCAGATGTCTGATGGTTGGTTGCTGAAATAGTGACAGCCAGACTCTGCTTCCTGTCAGACATGTAAGGAACAGCTCATTGAACGCTACTACGGAAGTTTAAAGGACTCAAACCTAAACCCTGCTTTGTCTTTGTGTTACTTGTGGCTGAACATGTTAAAAGCGTTATAACAACTGGGAAATCTTTCTTTCTTTTGCATCTGTAGAGATGTTGAGGGGTGCTGGGTTCAGTGCACCTTGGCATCAATGTTGGGCGTGGCCTATTGAACATATTAAACGATGCTCGAAGGGGGCGTAAAAAGGCCACATACTCGCAACAAAAAGTGTTGAGGTTTGATTTTGGTGTGAGAAGTGATATCCTCAACATTAGGAACATAGTATGGCAGTAAAAATATTTGATGTGTAAGATATATGATGTTTATAGGACGTTTACCTGAGGCCACAAAAGAGTCAGAAGGAATTCCTCCAAATCTCTTTTCCATTTCATTCAATTTACAAATTGTGGTGAAAGTTCAGGCACTTAAATATATTTGTGGGTAAATAATAATGAATTCATGAGCTCTGAATATAAAAATGCTGAATTAAAAAAATCAATACACTCCTAAATCTCAGAAAGTGAAACATTTAACTGCTAAGATTCACATTCACGTATTTCGCTGCTCATGGGATGCAAATATTTAGGACCAAGCCGATGTAGTTAAGGGATTTATAACCGCTCACAGGTTGGAGCTGGTGTGCCCCCTTTATGTAAATGAATAACCTTTTACATGTCACAACCTTGGATTAGTGTAGGAGTTTAACATATGTTGAAGGTAGATAGCAAAGGCCTGAAGCGGTTCTTTAGACCGACACTTTAAGTCCCTGTGTCGGACAACGAGATGTAAATTGTGCAGCGGTCTTAAAATGCCAAGTGAACTCAAGACCAGGGAAGCCTTTGTGCGTTCCGTGTGCGACACGCAGCACACGAAAATACACACGCAGACTCATGAGCACACAGACTGCTCACAGTACAGTAGGTAGGTCATTCAGGAGACACAATGAGAAGATTTGTTAGGTGTATTGGGCGTAACTCCGGTTGTAATTCTCTGTGTGTGCCAGGCCTTTTCCAACAAACACAAGCGTCTATTCTCCGCTTGACAGATTCTCCTGTGATGGACGTAAGTTCAGCACTTAACTCTTAATTCATTTACAATACTGTAAAATTGTCCATTAAACCAGGAGACTTTCTACACACAGTCCCTTGATTAATAAACTCGTATGTCAAAAGATTCAGAGATTCTCCTCTTCTCAAATTGGCAGTTCTTAGCTTAAGAAGAGTAAGCATTCGGGTTTAGCCCATGAAGACCTCATCAACCACATCTAAAAACACGGAACGCCCTGTTCAAGCTCCAAAGTCCTGTACCAGCTGCCCACCTGTTCTCTCTGCCACTAACTCCGGTGCGATGTGACTGGCTGCGGACCAAAGCCGCACAACGCGGAGCCGGGTGCGTAATTGTGTAGCACATGGAAAATTGCTTTTATACAGATGGTTTAAGGGGAGGTTTTCGGGGTTCTAGAAGTTTCACAACAGCAACGTGTTATTAAATGTCCAAAAATTTATTTGAAATCAAATGCCAAGCAGTGGACCTTTCAACCTGGGACTCGACAAAAACCGGTCAATGTGTTCGTTAATAACAGAAAAATTGAATCTCCTACCCCCGTTATCATCTCATGACCTTTTAGATGAATCACATGACCCCCCCCCATCGACCTCCAGTTTGAGAAAAAAAGTTTAAGAAGATACGGAAACATTTACTTGAATGTTGTATATATATGATGCATCAAACACAGGAGAAGTGAAAACAGGAGAAGTGAACACAGGAGAAGTGAAAAGAGTTGGACATGAACAGCTGTCGGTTATTTACTACTTTGAAATATATTTGGGTTGCACTGCTGCTCTGTGTTGCACGTGTGTCAAACTTCTCTAAATGCATGAAATATTTAATTTAATATTCACAATGCTGTCAGTCAGCGAAATATGAATGGCTCTTGTTTCCCTTTTGATGAAATCCTGATTTGTTGCCTGACAACGTTCTGCGGGGCCGCTGGAAACCAGCTGCTGATGGCAGCAAGCAGCTGGACCCCAGAGAGACGTGGAGCGGCTGACTCGATGTGGTGCTGTGATGCAGGAAATGAAAAATTGCTCCGCATTTGCATGATGTGTGTGTTGTTGTCAGTGCAACATATGTCATCAGTTGATCAGATGGAGAAAAGCAAATTTATCCATTAGTGGACTTTGTCATTAGTCATCAGTCATGTTCCAAAAAGAGACCTGTGTTTTTTTCTCTTTCTTTTTTTCCTCAGATAATGTATTTGCGGATTATTTTTGAGTCATTCTTTGCAGATCAATGTTTTTCTCAATTAAGGAAAAACGCAGGACAGATGTTCTTATAGCCGTTCACATGCCAACTGGCGGGGGCGAGTGGTTTAGAACAGCGCTTTGTGCAGTACAATGCTGAAATTCACTGTCAGCATCCAGTCTTCAACACAATACGAGTTAGTCTTTGATTCCAACGTGTCACTGTGCCTCCCTTCCACTGAGATCTCCGACTGTGCTTGAGATGTAACCTGTAGTTTCTTTAGCTGTTGGTAATAATTCTGCATCATTTATTTCAGGTAATGCTGTAACAGTTTGTAGCTCCTCCTTTGATACCACGATCTTTACATGCAGTGTAATTAGAACAAATGAGTGTTATTGTCATTACAAAATCCCCATGAAGCTATTTGGCTGAAAATCTTCCCGAGACAGCATGAAATGTCAGTGTACGCCCACACTTTGGATTAATTGCGCTTCCCCCTGCTGAATCCATAAAGAGCTTAATTCAGGTATAGAGGAGTTTATGAATTTCTGATTACTACGAAAGCGTAAACTTGCACAGTTTGACTAATATGAGGTTTTGCACGTGAATATTGAAATGGTTTTATTGAAGCTGAAAGAGAAGAGATCTGAAAAGCAGTTATTTCTTTCATGCAGATTAGATTGAATGCAGTTATTCAAATTTACATTTAAAGGGGCCCAGTGGAGTTTTCCTGTGCACAAAATTTTGATTACATGTGAGCAGTGCTGTAAATGTTGCCAGTATGAGCAATTACAAATTAATCCCTGAATTTTGGCAGTTTTTAACCCCAAACTATGCACATTATTTTGGACTATTAGTATTATTATAGAAAACACAACAGTATTACTTTGTCTTAACTTTTTCCCGTTTTATTTCCCAATTTATTTATTTCTTTTAAAATTTCAGAATGCATTTTTTCTTTGTATAACAGAAACGGGGGTCCTTCATTTCTATTTCACATCATGGCTGACTTTTATAATTGACTTCATAAAAAATATGACTAATGTGTGATTATTATTAATGTTATACCTTTTATGGGGCTAATTAAGCAATCAAACTTGCAAATGAACCCTTAATTTTGAATTATTGTTCAGGCAATGTGAGAACAAATACAGATATTAGCCCAATGTTGCAAACATTGGGCCAAACATTTCTCTAAAAATGTACATGAACATTTTTTTTTTAATTCTTTAATCAAAAGCCTCCTACAACAATACAATAACATCTGAAAGGTAAAATATTTTCGTTAGGTTTTTCTATATTTGGGTTTTACAGGGTTAAAAGACACAAGGCCGTGAACTTTTCAATGGTTAAACGGATGAGACAGAAACTACAGGTAATAAAACTAGATTTAGACCTCGAGGGTTTGTGGAGCAGTGCTCGGTTATTTGTCTCCATGACTTACAGAAAATAGCCCCCCCTCCCCCACTCTTGTTCTCAATCAATACTTTTTAATCAAGGCAGGCAAGCAGGTGGCGGCCATCTTTTTTATCATGACTATGTGTTAAAAAAAAGTTTTGCTTCCAGATGTCTGATTTTTCAGACCCAATTTCACATTCAGTTAAACTCTTTGATAGGATGACGGCTTGAGTGATCGCCAACTGAAATGCATCCATGAGTGGTGTGTGTGTGTGTGTGTCTGTTGTGACTCCTGTTAATGTTGCTTGTCAGAGATACTGTTAGCTCTACCGCGCTACCAGTTGTACAATAACTAATAACTGGTTCTGTTTTTGTTCCATTCCAAAATTTCTCCCCTTGTGGCTTTGTGTGTTTCCTTATAGCAGGAAATTCTATTTAAACTGAAAAATGAAATACGTGTAAAGGGCATTCATGAATTGAAATGAGATTGAATACCGCTTCTCCATGACAACACAAAGCTTTTATGCGAGGGCATTAACCATGACACTGAGCCTAATCACGGAGCCACCAGGAAATTACTTTCTTGTTCTCTAAAATGTGAAATATGTCAGCACCAAACAATTTAGGAGCCTGGCAAAACAAGTGTTGGGTGATAATTACAATTTTTTTTGACTAATTAGGCCGGCATAACTGAGTTTTCTCATGTTCATCTAATCACTTTACTTTTTGGGGGGGAATTACATTAAATTGATGACAAACTGCAGATTAATACTATAACTGTGGAGATAATTTAAATGGAATTTGATAAGATTTCTAGTCAATTGGCAATCTGGTAAATCAGATGCCCTATGAATTGATCATAGGGCATCTAATATGTTTTTAGGTACTTTGTGGTCTGCAGGTTTTTGGAGGAAAATGTGTTGTTCGGGGTCACAGAGAGGTGCTGTGCTTGCTGTTATCACAGTTGACGTGAATTGATGTTAAAGGGAGGCCACAATGCATTCTTCTTGCGTTGCCTTATTGCAATATGTTCTCTGATCTGATTTCCATTTCCAACCATGTGTGTAACTACAGTTAACGCAATTGTTTAGTATACGAAAGAACGCACATCAGCGTATTATAACATCACGAGCTATCAGAAGCTTTTGAAGTTTGTTCATGACAAGTTCTTGCTCCCAGCTAACAGGTTGCATGGTTAACACATGCGAACACCGCTGGTCTTTAGTTCACCCGAGACATCTGCTGTCCTGCATTTCCTCAAGGAAAACGTCCCAATCACAGCCTATCGCTGCACAACTACGAGTGTTAATTGGCGGCAGCACGCGGTGACATGCCAGGGGCCATTAAAGCCACCTTTGTTGACCCAGGCAATAATGACGCAGGCGCTAGAAACAACACGGCTGATCACAAGCCAGAGTGAAATTCATCGGCTCTAATGAGGCAGGTGAGCACGATGAGCACTCGGGCCACTAAGGGATTGTTGAGGGAGACGGCCTGACGCCGTCCCGCATTGAAGGACATGCCCGGCCGTTCATCATCATCCAGGTTGACGGTTTTGGGATAAGGTCATAAAAACAGCTGCTGTAGGCGGCCGAGCTGTTCAGATATTTTCCCATCAAAGCTCAGTCAGAAGAGGCCAAAAAACATCTATTATTCAGCGCAGAAGCTTTGCTGCTACAGTTTCATCAGCCATTTTTAAATATAATCTGCACGACTGTGGGATGAAGCAGATTTTGTTTGACTGTCAAGTTTGCTTCAGTTCTTTAAACATTACTCAAACAAATTGAGTTCAAAGCATATCCCACTGCTCCCCCTTCTTTTAGTCTTTTCTCAAAGATCTGCCACCAAAGGCTGCCAAACACGCCCACAGTCAAAATATATCTGCAAAGGGAACAATACGTCTGTGCTTCCCCAAAAAAAGATGTAAAAAAGGATGGCACATCACTTCCATTGCAGCGTGTCATGTGCCCATCAGCGCTGTTTATCTTTGCCTCTGCCTTTTGCCTCTCGGAAAATTGGTTGTGCTCTTTATTCAGCAATGCAATCGAGCAGGATTCCCCTCTCTGTGCCCCAACAGCTGTTTTATGTGATACTCTCTGTGTCAACTTTGTAACAGTGACCAACACCAGCCCAATGTCTGAGGTCACATTAATACTGTCATGTCCAGTAAATTACGATACGTCCCCGTTATGTGGCCATAACACGGTTAATGGTGAGGCTTTGACCCTGTCACTTTCCGAAAGGAAACAAGCTTGGCACACCAGGGCGTATTGATTGATGATGCTAGCTGTGGGTACAAGGAGGGACGTATGACGTTACAGCAGTACCAGCAGCAAGTGGAAATGTTAGCTTTCAAGCAAGCAGTGTGGCAGGAAAAGAGTAGAATACTAACAATACGTAATACCTTGGCCTACGAGGGGCTTTCCATCCAGGAGTAGCAGCCGTTTCCAGATACAACCAGCCTGCAGGCTTTGCTTCATCGGCACAAACAGCGTTCTCCTGGGTGAAAGTCCTGCGTGTGTTAGACCCATCCATCACCCCTACGGGGCAGCATGTTTGATTCGGAACAATAATATCATACATCACAGACAAAAGTAATTGTGGCCCAAGTGCTTTTTAGAACATAACTGCCTACGTCGTTTCATGGATGAAACTCTGAGGTGACCAGGCTATCCAAAGAGAAACGGAATGAAGCGCAGCCGTGCAAATAATGATCCCACCGAATCGAATGTGAGGGCGCCGATCATTCCCCGTCCCTCACTCATCCTAAAACAACACATCAGCCTCTGAGTGGCAAGAAAATCATTGACGCTCCTTCAATTAGCCGAATAGGCATTCATTTAACTGGGAATCAACAAAATGACGGCCTGTTAAAATGGCGGACTGTGATTCAAAAGTATTGGAATACCAAAATGCTGTAATTGCCAATTAATGCATTCACTCATGCAGAAAGCTTAACTTAAAGATTGTTCATGAAAAGTCCAAACCCCTTACTGAATAAATCGCGCCATCTTATTACAACGTAATACAATCAGTCCACAGAGATCTAGACTTTACGCTCTATATGCTGAGTGACATATTGAGATCATATCAATACTCCTTTGTCTACTATTAATATTCATGTTATGGAAGACGGAGTGTGTGTGGTGGTGCGTCTTTATTTGTCAGATCAATTTGCCTGTAAATGTGACGGACTGAATATTGTCCCCCTTTGGGTAAGGAGCCGGTTTCTGGATGAACTCAAAGTGGCAGGATTCTCAAAACTGGTGTTATTATCCTGCGCTAGTGATGCAATGTGGCAAAATTCTACCAGGACTGTGGGGCCGGGCATCGTTCTCTGGCGGGAACGTCGAGGCCCTAACCTCATCTCCGGCTATCATTGGCTCGGTGAGAGCTGAAGCAGAAATGAGGGGGCATCATCAGTCAGATAGAGAGATGGATAGGGAATGGACCTGATGCAATTTTATAGAGATGAGTCCATTTTTGATACAGTTGAATAGTCTATTGATTCCCGTTTAAAAAGAGGGCACAAAAGAAACACTCCCGATGACATTCGTCCTTGATAGATTGACTTAAAATCGAAATGTTTTCCTTTCACTTGATCATTGTCTTGTAATGTAATTTTAATGGTGTTTCTCACCAAATCTGTGTGTTCTCCTATTTTTCTAAATGACGCTTAGGCGTAAATTCAGTCAGGATGACTGGATGCACACATGTCTGAAAACATTGCAATTAAAGGGGATCGTACAACTAACAACCGCTTCTCAACAGAAGAGTTAATCCTTACGTCCTTTCAATACACACTGTTAAGGAGGACAGCTAAAAGAAGTAAGCGGTGAAGTGACTGACTGACTGTCAACTTTCCATTCACGATTCGCCTTCGAGCCGCTTTGATAAATGAAACCAATGTAGCGAGATCGCAGCAGTTACAGCCACGACGCTTGCACGCATACGTCAAGGAATCACGCAGGAAACCCGGCATCATGTCAAGATGAGTTTGAGGGCCTGACAGTTTAAAACCAGCAGACATTGCCTCTCTCCCTCTCTCCTCATGGCCGCTCGGCACGCTGCAGTCACTGTAGTCGCCGGCTTTCAGCGAAGGTCGCGACTGGCTCCCTCTGCTAACGCAATTAACCCAGTTTCTCAGTGAGGCGGCAATCTGTGGGGAAGCAATTAAAATCTATATTCTACCCAGTGTGAGGACTTCAGAGCAGGGGGAGACAGGGGGGAGTTTGGGCAGCGCAATATTGGTTTTCAAGGTGCTGATTGGTAATTTTCCTTCAGACATCTGATATAAATGGGAACACGATATAAGCAACGGATTGGCAAGGGAAGCACACGTCTTGGTGACGCTTTTCTTTCCTCTGGACAATGATTTAGTTAGTCTATAATTCTGTTAGATATTAAACAGATTCGTCATGTATTCTCCAATTATTATTTTTTTGAAAGCAAAGCAACTCATGCATGCAATCTCATCACCTCCCTTCCTTCCTCTTAATACAAACGAACGCAGGCACTGCAGAAGAAGAAGCTCCCTCCTTCTGTTCATTTGTTCAGAAATTGTGTCGTCATATGTGTGTTTGTGTTCTGACCTTGAATCCTTCCTACGGGAAACAGCCTCAAGTCTTCCCCCTCCTCTCACAGACAAACGGAGCAAGGATACGTCTCTGTGTGTGTCTGTGTGTGTGTGTCTGTGTGTGCGCGCCGGGGAAGAGGTCCTCCACCTCGCCCGTTCACTCTTTTTTACCGGTGGTGGGTAACAGAAGAGGAAAAGAGGGCCAGGCAGATGGCATCTGATTTCTATCTTAGAGGAGTAGGAAGACAGGGTGTGTTCAAAGCCACAGACCCATTCTCAGTTTTCTTGAAGTTTTGTAGTATTATTTTTGATTACATGGCAAAGAAAGTCGACTTTCTGCATGTGCTCTTTGTGACTATAAACGTCTGCTTTTGTAGAAGAGAATAAATTCGTAAGACGCCAGACGCAGGGGGGATTTTAAATTCAGCTGGGCTGGGAAGAGCTTTAATAAATTTAGTTACTGAGTTACAGGGGGGGGCGGTTCTTGCATTGTAATGCAAAAGGTGGTGGAACGCACAACGATTTTTAAATTTGCGTTACATGCTGTAACGTTTTGATTTGTGTACAGATTTAACTTTTAAGTTAAATTTCAGTTAGAAGAGTTAATTAAAGAGCTGATGTGTTTCAATTTTTCATACTGTGGCTCAAAAGAAGCTAGCAGATTTATTCATCAGCTTAATATCTTACTAATAATATTAAATTATTTTCTGATACTTTTTATAACTTCCTTGTTTTTGTTTTGTTTTCACTTCAAAGTTTCAAAGAGCAGATGATGCAACAATAGCATTATCTAGTGCAGTATCTTAGGCCAGTGTTAATAGCAACACCTACAAACAAAAATGTACCCAAATTCGTAGATATGCCTTTTATCCAGGTGCTAATGAACAAGGAAGGATAAGACCTAATGAAAACCTACCTCAAAGCAGTAGATTTTTGTTGCAAAAGCCAGCAACACTCAAAAGCTCCTAAAATTAGGAGTCCGACTTTGTGAGATACCACATTGCATTGCAACCAGTGTTGGCAGTAACAGCGTTTAAGTATAACAGCGTTTCTAAGGCCGTTACTTTTTCAGTAACGGAGTAATCTAATTAATTACTGTTGCCATCGTTATAACGCCGTTACCGTTACTGAGATTGAAAGTGTCGCGTTACTATTTGGTTGAATGAAGCGCGAGGTGTCTTTAGCTAAACAACAGCTGCCTGGAGAGCGCTGCGGTGGGGACGATGACGCCGTGCAAATGCGATGATGATTGGCTGGTGGGCGGGGCCTTGCTCACGTGGTCTCGCTGCACACACTCTGACTACCAACAAGACAGCGTCAGCGACAATGGCGACGACCCGGGAAAGTTCAAAATTGGCGTTTTCAAACTGGAAGTACCGGCACTGCTTCTCCCTGATTGCAGATAAAGGCAAGAATGTTTACGTTACACGCACTCAATGACACAGATACAGTGCCTTGCAAAACTGTTCAACCAAGTCCAGGTTTTCAGACGTGGACGTGGTTACCCTGGTCCTTAAACCAGTCATCTGGTGGAGTGTGGGTCCTTGTACTCGGAGTCGGGCTAACGTCCATGCTACACTGCATGAAAAGTGTGATTTGCGTCCCCGTAAATGCCCGGAGATCTCCCTCCTTTTCGGTAGTTTCCGACAATTTGCAACCCGCGCTTGTCGCCGTTTGTCTGTGCGACAAATTATCGGAAACGAACTATGACGTATGTGGAGAGCTTTCAGTACGACCGAATTAGCATATGAATGCAGCGGAACCGCGCTGCTAAATGTTTTGCGTTGCGGTGATACTTGAGGCTCGATGTGCTGCGGTGATGTGCGGGTTCCTTGTTGCATAGCGGGCACACGACCACGTCTCATCGACGCTTCAATCTGTTCGTTTTTAGTAACAAAATGTCCCATTCACGGGGCCAACCAAAGCCATGTTCACTGTGGTTTGTTGTTGTCTGAAGTCATGAACACTAGTTGGTGCGCCAGTATAATCGGTCCGCCGAAACTTATCCAGTGAGAAACGTTCCGCGGTGCAAAAATAAGTTGATACATTTTTCGTGTAATTAATTAATCTTAATGAACGTGTAATCAATTAACCGATTACACGTTATGCATGTTTCGTTGACTTGTCGATAGGCCAGCTGATGTTCAGTGATTTTAAAAGTAGCCTCAATCAGGCTTGCGTGAAGTTGTAAATTATTTGCTGTTGCAAAGAATCGTTTACGAATGCAATTTAAAAAAAGTTGTCCAAATAAATTGTCTTCAAATACAATATTAAAGAAAGAGATTTACATTATATAATTTTTTATTGAACTAATGGAATTTACTGCAGAGGCATGAGTGGGTGAGGGCAGGCGGACAGGGTTTTGGGGAAGGGGGGGGCTCAGCTATCCTTACCTACTCTAAGGGGAGGCTCACATTCAGCCCATTTGAAAACCCCTGTTCTACAATACTATATATGATTGAAGAATAAAAGACTATATATAGTATATATAGTCTTTTATTCTTCAATCAGTTAATATAAACATCTTTGACGTTAAATGTTATAGAACGTAATAGCGTTTAGAACATAAACAAAATAAATGTCAATTACTTTGCTAAGTAACTAATTACTTTTACAATGTGGTAACTGAGTTACTAACTCAATTACTTTTTGGGAGAAGTACTTTGTAATTGTAACTAATTACTTTTTTTAAGTAAGATGACCAACACTGATTGCAACCGGACATGTTTAAATTGTATCTGACCAAGACAACTCAGTCGCTGCAAGGTGTTTGATTCATTTTGTAATTGACTGTAAGCTCTTTGTTCATGAAGAATGCATTTGAGAAATACATAATGAAAGCGTTTTTTTGTACCATTTTTGTGCGTGACCTTTTTGCTCGCGCCTGAATGTCTTATTTGTACTTTAATATGCACACAACATGCATTTGGATGAGACAATTCCTAAATTTTCACCCCTAGTCTGGAGCTCCACATATTTTGACATTCAAATTTGTCCAGACAGAGTGTCCCTTCCATCATCTCAGGAAGTTCCTCTCACCTCCGAACCATCGGGCCGCCCTGTAGTTTGTGAAATGAGGTCGCCACATCATACATCATCGTGTCGACGTGATAATTGGGGGCGTCTCTTTGTGTCATGCTGACTTTGCAAATCACAACGACGGGGTTTGGCCGCCTCCAGCAAGCGCCACTCAGCCTCTGGCCGGTTTCACTTGGAGATAAGTGCTGTGCCAATTATTGCATGACACTGCCATCCATATCTGTTCTCATGGAAATTCATAATATATAACACATCCTTCCTCCTCGTTCCCTGCCTCCAGGGACCGAACTGCTATTATCCCACTAAAGTGAGATCGGATTCGGCAGCTGCTATCTCAGTTGCTTCTTTTCAAGTCATTTATTCACGTGGCCTTCTGTAGTTACTCTGGTGTGGTGTCATCCGGCGGAACAGTGATGCAGATCAACCGCGACCGAGATGCACTCTCCCTCCACTCTATGTTGTGTACAGAACATGTCAATTCTATCCACCGAGAAAGACACAACAGAGAGGATGACAGTATGTACCAGAGTTGCCCACAGTTAATCGATGGAGAGTAACTTTTCAACCGACCCAGTCATTTTCCATGAGCTCCTGTGCATGCGTGACATGGCGTGATTTGGTTTTAATGGCAGGAGATGTACCGGTGCTGGTAGCAACCTGATTTGGATTTGGATTCACTTTAGTTTGCTACACCACTGACAATGTACTTTTTCATTTTCAGCCTCAAACGTAACCTGGCTGGATTTGTCTCTCACACTAGACCTTCTTCTATGGTTTGAAGACAATACATCATGAAACATTTCCTAATCACTACTTCTGTCATAATTACTCTTAAGCTTTTTCAGCTCGTAGTCTGAAAGGTTAAAAGAGAATGTTAGGGGTTTCAATTCATCACCCATTAGCATGTGTAAGCGATTCGTTGTAATGGATGAACCATCTTGGCAAGCTGTCAAATATGCCATACATTTCTTTAACACCACTTTTGTGAAGTGGCCTTATCTGTGGCCATATTGTTGGAAATAGTCGGCTTTTTTATGCATTGGGGACATAAAATGCATTCACACAAAAAATCATCAACTCTGATTCTCCAGTCTATTGACCATTCAACTTCGACTTGAGCAATCAGGTGGGTGAAGGTTTAGCATGTTTGAAATAAGAAGTTTGAAGGCTTGTACTTAAGAAAGTTAAGGCTAACATAAATGACTAAGCAAGTTGTTTTCTTTGCTAGTAAAATAACATATCCAATCTGTATATTTGTTGATAGCCCAATGCAGCAGCGTCCATATTATAATTAATGTCCAACAGTGCCTCCAAATACAGTCAGACTTTGCCAGCAAGCCCTCGCCGTTAAGATTCCAATTACAACTTGCCAGCACTTTTACTTTTTAGGTAATAATATAGAATAAAACGTTTTCAAAGTTACAAAAATGTGGGGATGGTTCGCTTTGCGCAACTGGGAAACACATCAGACTTATTCTAACATTTTCTGAAGTGTCTTCTGAAATGTTTTCGTACAGACTTTGGAAGACCAACAACAGGAAGATCTGATTCATGAATGGCTGAAAATGGTTTCTTATAAAGCCAAGTGTGCTCTTCCAAACTTGCATTCTCGTGCAACTGGGTTTGCATACAGAAGCCATTTTCAGATGCCATATTGTCTCGGTCAGTCCTTAAGCGTAGACAAATCTATCTTAGCCACACTTTGCACTCCCTTTTTAATCCACTATGATTAAAAAACATCTGTGAATGAACAAAATAGATTCCCATTGCCGTTGCAGTTTCACTGGCCTTTCAAATGATCCAACGTGAATTCCGCGTGTCTTGTCCCTGAAAGCTTCGTGTTTGAACCACGGCTATTCGAAACTACTACCGCAATCGTTTTTTTTGTCTGCACTCATGGACCGCTCGTGGATTTACTGTGGACATTTCTCGATCAAAGGTACGCCTCCTCATGACTGCTGCCATGGAGGCTTTAGCGCTTGTCTACCCAGCTAGAAATGCAGATTGAGAATGACACATGCACGGTTTAATATGATTTCCATGTTCTGCTTGTCAGGGTTACCTGAAAAAAAGCCTGTGGACTCAGTTGGATCATGGACATCACAGGTCTGTGCAGGGTGTGTGTGTGTGTGAGCAGATGGATCACCAGTCTGCACCAGCGTTTGCAGCAAATTATTATAGAGGTATTCTTAAAGCGAGAGGTTTTGCCACATTGCTTCACAAGTGCAAGATTCCATTTGCCCCTCTGACTCAGGAGCCACTTCTTTGCTCACAGAGCTAAACCAAATTGTATATAATAATAATCCACCTTCCAAACCATGCAGTTGCTTAAAAAATAAAAAGAACACAAACTAATGTGATTCACCAAATAAATTGGATAATGTCTTTCCTAAATAATACAACTAAAATCCTTTTCAGATCATCTTGATTAATTAAAAAATAAATGTCTCAAGAGATGCTTATTCTGTTGTCACGAAGCAATGCATTTGACTGAGCTTCTTTCCTCATTTCAGCAGTCTGAAAAAACCACAGTTGTGTGCGCTTAGTTGCTCACAACGCGCAAATGGTCCCAAGCCACAATATGCCCTTTTCCTAGCGCTCTGGTGGCAATGCACAGAGGAAATGGTGGGAAAATAATGAGGAGAGAAAACACTTCTCTTTTTGGTCGGTTTGATCAAGACCTGAGGTCAAATAATTATTTAAAATTGCTTCGCTAAGAAACGGACACTCTTGCATACGTGCCTAAACACAAACATACATATGCCCCACTGCTGCCAACTGGTAATGAGCAGTGAGGCTTATTACTTATTTCTTTGAGACAGGGCAAGATAGCAAAACAGAGGAGCATGCCTCATACAAGTGTCAAAAACACTGAAACAAAACGTCTGTGATTTTGAAGCTTGTTTTTAACGTCACCTTGTCATTTAAATAGGCTAATGATAAATAAAACAGGCAGTTTCTTTTTTGGGTGAGACGTTACCATTGCTAATCGATGCATGCATCAATCCATGCATTAATGAAAGTGGGATGGTGTTTTTGTCTCCCGTGTGCACTAAACAATGCTACATTTCTGTCATATCCAGAAAGCCAACGGTGTGCAATAGAAACGGACGACTTACGGTTGTGTGCCTCTGCCTTGCATCATTATAGAGGCACCTTGAAGAATCCATATTCTTAATTCCCAATTAGAGTCTCGTTAGCACACAAATGTACATCCAGCAGAAACGGACACGGACACCATCGGTCACTGGGATGTTGTCGCTCTTCTGATAGTGCATACAACCCGACAGAGCCTTTTCAGCGGACAATCCACGGCGGTCATATCGGCCCCGGGTGCCTGCCAGCGACTCTCTCCACGGAGGGTTTAAGTCGTGTCCCCGGCTCCTCTCATTAAACTAATTTGAGGCTTTATTCAGCGGCCTGCTTCAAATCCTAAGCTTAAGAACACTTTACAGCACAAAGAGGTAATGAGCGGTGAATCTCCTTTGCAATTTCACAAAAGCATCTCCTCTGGCCCCTGCCGGCATGTCAGTCAAGGCACAGCCTTTAATCACTTATGCTGCGTTCGTAATTTGCATTTCGCAAGACAGCGCTCACTTTTTTTTTTTTGCATCTTTTGCAACAAGTCTTTCATGTCCTCCGCGTCGGCCATTTAAAATTCACGTTCTCTGCAACAATTCGCGCCTGTGCATTGAATTTGCATCTACTCGGGCGGATGATTCGCTTCGCTTTTGGTGTGAACGCAGCACTAGTGTTGCCAGTAAAAAACGTGCCATTACTTTGCGATCCCCCGTTTCTGACCGTAGGTGGCTGCTGATAACAAAGAAGAGTGGACACTGCCTCCCATTGTACTTAATCTGTTCTGGAGAAAGCTTCCTAGGGGAGGCTTTGCCATGACAGGACCGCCAATTGTATCTACTTTGGAACTATTCCATCCAACCACTGAACTGCAGGTGAAAAAAGGCTACCTGAATGGAGCCAATCCTGGCATTGAGAAAGCCATTTTTTGAAGGACCATGGAGCTCTCTCTCTCGCTCTCTCTCCTGATGTTTCATTCAATTATCCTTACTTTGGGTCGGTGGTGAAGCCTCTTGCGGGCGGCACTGGGACTTTTGGGCGGCGGGGACTTGATGTCCGTTTGTAATCTGATATTAAGAATGTATTACTGAGCCCGTGCAGCACTGTGACACTGCAGTCTTTCCGGTTGTTCAGTTGGGGCCAACACGGATAATTAGAGGAGCTGATAGCAACACCAGATAGACGGCATGCTCGTCTTTGTTATTTCACACATCAATGTTCTGCTGCAAGCAATTATTTTCACGGTTGTTATTAGGCTCCTTGTGTGAAGAAGCTCATTTATTTCCACCTGCGTACACTATGCTCTCACCTTCTGTCACACACACACAAACAGAGAGAGGAGCTCCAACTATTTGTCTCCCTTCGATGTGAATAACGTTATGTTTCCATTAGAATGACACCCTCTTTGATGGCGCTAACAAAAATCACCACGCTGCGCTTCACCCCTGACACGCAAGTCACACTACATATGCCGATTAAGTTAAAGGTTGGAATTGCCCACCTGCCGTGTTCCTTGCACTGCTTGGCTTCTCCCCTGAAGGCAGAGCTGTTAGCATAGGAAGGCAGTGGAAGCTCAGAGCACCTGGCGTCAGGGGGTAGTGGTGTTTCCTACAGTTTCTTTTAGCAAAAACTGAAATAAATAGATACATAAAACACCACAATAAGGCCTGAGGCAAACTGGCATCCCAAAGGAGCACATAGATCAGATACCAGATCAACAGTTTATCTGTTGCCAACCGCCCGCATGCAGTTTTATGTTCATGTTACATCATGTAACTCTTAAGATGTTGAGGGGAAAATGACTTTCCTGCATAATACCTTTTTTGGCGCTGATTTAAGGACAATGTATTCTTTTCATATGAATCATCCAAACAGCACTTGTTTAACAGTATGTATGCAACACGGTCAACCTCATTCAAGGCATTTGCAATGACTAACAAAGGGTTCGCATTCGGAAGTAATGCACTTCCAGTTGAGTGCAATGCATTGCATGCTTAATTGTACACCCTCAAAGTTAAATGGTGATAACTAAAACCATGTTGGGTCCTCAGGCTTGTCCACTTAGAACCTTGTTATTTTTGATAAAGATTACACCTAGTTTCCCAATCAAATATAATATAAGCAAAATATGCATTTGCTTACTGATTGGCTGAGCAGTATGAGTCGTCAGCTGTGCTTCGACAGATGAATGGTGTGCTTTTATGCCCTGGTGACAGAAGGTCTTGAGTATTGAGGGCATTCATTCATTCATGTGGGGTTTATTTATTGCAGTTTACAAAATTCTTAAAGGGCTCATATTATGGAAAAATCACTTTTTCTGGGATTTGGGGTGTTATTGTGTGTCTCTGGCGCTTCCACACACATACAAACTTGGAAGAAAAACCATCCATGCTGTTTTGAGTGAGATACGGGTTTCTGAATTGATCCCCCCTTCAGCCTCTGGGTGAGCTGTTCAAAATCACTAAGGTTTTCTACGTCACAAACCGAAATATTTGAATATTCCCACCCACTCAGAGCATACGTACAGTGACTCCACCCACCGTTTTCCAATCACTCTGAAAGGGGCTGAAACAGAGGGGAGTAGAGGGAGGTAACAATCATTTCCAACAAGCTGTTTCCAGTATGTATTCCCTAACATGTATTCTGGAACTCAAAGACCTATTTTAACTTGTTGAAAAATAATCAAAATATGGGCACTGTGGTAACTTGTGTAATAAACAGGACCACAAAGTATGTTGCACCGAATGGTAGCTTTTATATACAGGTAATTAAATCAATACTTAAACATTCGAGAGCGCAGGAACAGCACGTTCATCTCACAGGAGACTTCACTAGAACACCTCTTAACAAGGACGGCAGTGCAAAACCAAACATCCAAATATGCAGACTCCACCTAGTGGCATGAAATGCAATTACTATTCTTAAGTATACAACAGGCACCATAACACACATATTGAGATGTGGCCTCATAAAATAAAAGAATACAAAAATATTTATGAACAAGTAATGACTTTACCCCTTTAGCTGAGTTACCTTTTGCTGTATTTTCTGGCATTTTACTTTGACAGTTTTTCCTTCTTCACAGCAGCCAGAGTCCAGTGGGACCCAGCAGTGAGTGCCCTTCAAATCAGAATGCTTCTGTTAACATCTGACCTGTTGTCAGTAGTGAAGCCATCGCGTATGCATTTGCTCGGCAGGCTGGACACTTTAATGGTAGCTTTGCTCTGAGTAAAAAGAGTCTTGCGTTTGAAGAAATTGATCTCCCTCTGAATATTGTTATTTCAAAATATATATGGAGAAAGCTTTATTTTTGAGCCCTGGCTATTTCCATAGAAAATATGTAGTATTGCTTTAATGGCCTTAAACGTGCCTGGTAAGCCTGTTGCACTTAAGAACCTCTTAATGAGCTGTTGGAGATGTATGAAACCCATTATCCACACTCTCCATATACATATTAACTACACAATATTACCTGTTTTTACTTTGATAAGGGTATTTCTTCATGTTTTGTCTCCATTTTTAAGTTTACATATTATAAACAGCCACAGTCTTGGGAGCATAGTTTTTCACACTGACCGTGAATTTATGTCTAATGAACGGGCTTGTTTGCGCAACTACCAGACTGATGTTTTTGTAGTTGAGCCTGCAGACTAAACAAGTTTTTGTTCTTTTCCTTTGGCTTCTTCCAATCATTATGCAGAACCAAGACTCCCTCAAGGAGCCTCGTTGTTGCCGGAGGACATTGTTGGAAATGCAATTGTCGCAGAGAGTAAGACAAATGTTTGCCGAGTGTTGCGTTGGCGTACAGAAAACATTTGCCTCATGTTCTCCAAAAAAAAAAAAAAGATGCAGTAATCTGCCTTTTTTGTACATAGTGTTCATTAACTTAACCTTGTTGTTTTGAGTTGGGGTTTTTTGTGTATGTTTTACTGCATTGTATCTGTGTTGTTTTTGTTACTTGTGTGGACTCTGCTACTGCCCCTTGGCCGGGTCATCATTGTGAATGAGAATTGTTTCTCAATTATTTTTACTTGGTTAAATAAAGGACAAATAAATAAATAAGGTATATATGTCAAGGCTAAAATAGTTAGCTAATTTTGACGTAGATTTGACGCAAGGTTTCAGAATGAGACTTTGAGCAAATGTGGACGGACCAGATCAAGCAAAATGTAAAAAACTAAATTTAGTTCATGTCCATGTAAGGTTCTTGCTATAGTGTTGACTCTAAAAACAATATGAGCCTGTCAGTTTGAACAGAAAACAGCCCTTTTAGTGAATGTAAATAAACAGTACAGAATGCTTTGCTGTCTGTTTGGTTTCTGGACCCATCTTGTAAATTGGTCACTTATACCAAAAAGTGTGGTAAGACCAGGTCCATGTTGAGAATTGCCAAAGCGACACAAAGCTGTGCTGAAGTATTTTTTTTATATTAAAGAATGGGAAGGACTTATTAATTAATTGTTTTTAGGATATTTTAATGAACCCTTTTACTCCCCAAAACATTTGTTTCGGCAACTTCCCAGCACTGTCCTCTTTTGTTTCCAGCTATAGCCGGTTCAAGCTGAAGCGCTCCACCTGCCAAGTAATGAGTTGAGATATTGCAGCATCGATCTGCTAATGAGGTCCTTCCTTAAAGGAGCTGTTCAGGACTAAAGCCTAGCTTAAAAGACAGTGACATTTTGTACTTACACTCATCAAGTGGACAGAAAAGTTTAAGCAATGTGATGGACGGTAAATATGATATAATGTCAATGTTTTACAAGTTCCCCAATAATATAACATGAAACCAAACAGAACAACAATGTAATGCTTTAAAATGTATGTAGAATAATCATGAGGGACACACATGTGTAAAAATAATGAGGTTTTTACTGAAGGGCAGTGTGAGTAATCATAATTGCAATATGGTGTACCGCTAAAACAAACTAAAATGATTTTACCAGCATCTTTGTCAGACATTTTCCTAAAACAGAAAAAAAATTAAAAGCGTTGAAAACAATAAGCAATAATAAAATAAAGACTACTTCAAAGTCCACCTTTCTCCTCCTTCTAACACAGACGGCTGCAAGAAAGAACAGGAAGACAGAAAAGTCTCTAACAGCGTTGTCGGAGTGGAATTGGTTTTCAGCAGCGGAGAAAGTGACCTTTCCAGCAGAGCGGCGCTACAGAGGTCATTAGCGTCCAGCCATTTCATCTGTCAGCTCACCCAGCTTTGAACCTCTCATTTCCTGTTCACACCTACGCTCTCATCACAATCGTGCACCATTACCACAGACGTTGAGACCTGCTATTATATTATGAAATGTGCTATAGGACATGAGGAAAAACTAAAATAGTCAAAAGTGTTAAAGTAAAATCCTTTGACGCAGGGATGATCTTACTTTAAGTCTCTAGTGTGGGGATTTCCTTTACGAACGCCTGCAGAGCTACATATGATCAAATGTCAGGTTTGATCTCATCAGGTTTGATCTGAGTCTCTCGGACGCACAGCGGCTCCGTGTCTGACAAAGCTAGACAGCTATTAAAACATTAGATTATTAGTGTTATCTGCCTATTAGTTATCTTTAACATAAAATAAAGAAGAAATTTACACTATACGTCCAATTCTTTTCATTTATTTATTATTCTTTTTTTAAATTGACAGCATCCCCGATGGTCAGTCTGGTCATTTATCTGCCACTTGTTTGCCATCCCAAACAAGTGTCACCCCAAAACATGCATACTAGAATTAACATCCACCCCAGGAGCACAACAAGGACACTGGATGCAAAAGGGACAACTGTCAACTTGGTTCATCACTATTGCTAGCGACTGTTACCCAGTCACTCAGTAACACGTTAGCTTACGAGCTCATTCCTTGGTTGCAATAGCAAACACGTCTTTATTCCTGCAAGGAATGCACTGAATCCTAGACTTGACCTTGACCTGACAGTGGAATAAACTAGCAGATGGAAAGTTGAAAGCCTTTCAGTTTCCTCCCTCACTTGCAGTTCGCAAGCACATGCGATCGCGCTTGAATAAAACATACACGGAGCAAGCTCTTGCAGAGATCTAACTGGCTCCGCCTAGCAGACAAATCACAGTCAAGAGATGTGTGTTCTCCCTCAAGGCTTAGTTTATTCATCCATAATTCTGTTAACCTCAATTAGACATCTGCTGACTGTATGAGAAGCACATAAACAGCTGTAAACGGGCCAGATTGTCTGAAATAGTTTAAAGAATGCCGCCCATCTGTCTCTGAGGTCTCCCATTTGCTTTGGCAGAGAAGTATGATGTGAAGGCGGGAAAATCCGGTTAAGGATCGGACTTCCGCAACAGGTACATAATCGTTATATCTTCCATTGTTGAACTCGCAGGATAAAAAGATGGCAGAAAGTTGAGGGATAAGCCAGGCTCCGCCTCCGTCGCGACTGACCCGAATGATGCAATTCATGCAAAAAAACTACATTGTTGGAAGTTACATTTTCAACACAGTGTTCCGGCCCAAAGCTTATTTTCATGGAGTAGAGGTTGAAAACACCATTTAAACCAAAGTGCACCAAAAAAAAGGTATGATAAGAAGAGCAGTTATGCTAAATTTATTGATGGAACCAAAACTCAAAAAAACATTCAACAATAATACAACCAAAAAATCCACTAGACAGCAGCAAGCCTTCTTATCTTAGATATCTTAATGTAGTTAATTGGAACTGATCTAGTGGTAAGTTGACTTTTAGAGTGCAGAGTTAAATCCCATCATTGGTAGATGCATAACGCTGATGTACTGCCACACATTGGTATGCTCTCTTATTATTCACAGGAAATACTGTATGCTGCAATGCTTTCATATAACTGCCTCGTTTCCATGCTCTCCCGTTTGGGGCAATACGTTCTATTTGGGCAGTGACAGTCCATTATCATGGGCCATCAAGAGGTAATGCAAACTTGCATGAGAGACCATCCAATGCGACAAATACTTTGTTCTATTGTACATTATGTTCTTCCGAGAATAATTCCTTCATCTTTAATGCATTCCATAACATCCATAAGACTCTAAAAAGAAAACAACTATCCAGTATCCAGCCTGCAGTGCTTTAAATCACATAATTAAACCTTTATAAAGCAGAAAAGGGTAGATTTTAGTGAAACAAGGTTGCACAAGAAAGCAAGTTAATTTAAGTTCCTTGCTGCTACACTGAAAAACTCAACGCTGCTTCACTTGTTTGGTTCTGACTGAAGGAACCGAAAGAAGACCCACCCCCGGCGACCTGAGGGGTCGCAGCAGGTCAGGCAGGGAAGTGAACCTTGCTGTTTACATTTTCAAGGTCAATAATGAAGTTTCAAGACCTAAAGAAATGCAATCACTATTCATCTGACCTGAACCTTTTTAAAAATACCTTGTGAATATATCGCAGCCACTATTTTGAATCCCTCCTCAACATTTACAAAAAACAGTCAGAGCTGAGATGGTCAAGAAGATGAAGAAGTGAAGGGGGGGTGTTTCTTAACCCTTTAAGGTATCAGCTACTGTACCTTCTTGTACAAAGAAGCAAAACTCAATGTAATGCAAGGAGCGCTTAAACTGTTACGCGCTTGTTGTATAAACACAGAAGAGGTCTACCACTACTAAAACGTTGAGCCTACTGTCTACTGTGTGGTCATAGTCTGGTAGATTGGTAGATGTTGAAGCCAGTTAAATTCAACCTATATTTTACAGTAAAGTGTTACGATACGTGGTGGCAGACCCAAAATGCAGGCATATCAGGAAGTACGGGGGGGGACTTATTTATTTCCAGGAAAACAGCTATGGAGACAGTCAGGGAATGGCAGGGATGTCCAAGTGGGGGAACAGAGGACAGAAAACCAGGATGGTGGGTGACTGCGAGGACACAAAGCCAGGGTCAGAGCAAAAGCAATAAACCTCTGAAATCTCTGAAATAACTCTTATACAGCACAGTCACTACCAGGCTGGATTAAGAACCAGTGTACATATATTGCAAGGTGATTTGTCACGTGAAGACAGCTTGGTTTCCTGAGCAGGTGAGGTGAGGTGTAATCAGGGAGTCTGGGTGAGCTCAGTTTGGAGCCACGCCCGTACCACCCGATACGGGCAGGAGGCCTCGCTGTGACAGTTAAGTATATCTTTTCTATACAGACCCAGGCCTCGGCCATTAAAGTTGCACGGCTGTAAGCTGAACCCCTTGCGTTGTGATACCAGGCGCCTTCAGACAAAAAGCTTTCAGTCAATAAAATAATAAAATCTTATCACAGACAGTGGATGTGAAAAACTCAACAATCCAAATCACTTTCAAAGAATTAAAAGCAGGTTACGAGCCGTACACGTCATTAATGTCTAATGGGGCTCTGTGTAAACTTGGCAAAACCAAAACAATGCGGCGCCTGAAATGTTTTTCGGTACACGTATTCCCAATCCACAGAGCTCTCTATTATTCATAACAGCCTACACGCAGCAACTGGCAGTGGAGTTTGAGTGCTGGGCATGCTGGGAAAAAGAACAGATGACAGCACTCTGCTGTTGTTGTTGTTGTTGTTGCTGTTGTTGTTGTTGTTGCTGTTGTTGTTGTTGGTGTCAAGCCATCTTCTGTTCACTATAGGATTAACATGCTTGGTCACTGTACTGGGGGAGCGTGAGTGCTCACACTATATGCAGGTGTAATGTGTGTTGGACTGACCACCACCTTCCCATCAACTAAAAAACACTTGGGCCATACATCATTTTACAGTATCCACTGCACAAAGGTTTTCTAGATTGTTTTGATTGTCTTTTAAGCTTTTTATATTAAAAGTTACTCTGTGAACTTTGAACTCATCCCCATAAAATGGTCATTAGCATGCTATCTGAAAAAAAGTTGCTCCTTCTTTTTATTTCCCTAAAAGAAGAAAATATGTAATTTTCTGCACCTTTTTAGAAATAAGGTTCACTAGCTCTAAACACTAATAAGACATGTCAACAAAAGTGTGCTGCATCTTCTTCATGTGACAGTGATCCGACTTTCATCTTTGTATGCCTGAATATTAACATGCATGTTTTTTCTCCTTCTGTTCCCAACATCTTTCCTTCAGAAACTGATAAACTGAAGAAACTCTCTAGAGGGCCTGTCTTCTCCTTCCAACGACACATAACTATTAAATTCATCCACTTCACTCTTCGAAGATAGTTGATTAGGATCTTAACACAATTTCCTGCAGCTTACTTTTATTTCATTTCCCATTTTGCTGTGATGACTATGTTGGATTTTATTGGGCCCCAATGAATAAACAGCGGCTCTATAAATTACTCCACAAAATTTTAACTTGCTTGTTAGAAAATCCTTAGCGTATTTAACGGTCCACATCCTAGCTGATAAGTTTTTCTATTATGCTGGGTAAACAAGATGACATCATCATGGTAATATGATGTTATAATGATGAATTTTTTTTTCTTGGTTTTAATTTCTACATAGAAAAAACAATCAAATGATAAAGCGAACGCTTTAGCACTGATGTGTGTCACACTGCATTGGTAGGTATTCCCAGCTCCGGCTACCTTATTAAATGTGGAAAATTCAGTTTTGGTGCAAAAGGGCTGCATTTAATGAATCAAAGCTCATGTTGATTACTGCTGCTGAAATATCACCCTTTTTTTAACCCTCACTTCCAAACCCACTGATTAGACACCAGACGCTTTATATCTCAACCTGTATGAAGACTTCTAACGTCTCTACAAGGACTTCCACAGCTGCGTGAAGATATTTGTAGTCGTGAAGCGTTCGTCTGAGATGTGCATTGACAACCAGCAGAAAAGGGAAGCAATCGAACTCCGGCAAGCACCCAAGTCGGTCAAGCCTCGTTATCCAAGAAAAGAAAAGAAAAATCAATGATCTCCCTCCTGAGTGAGCATGCTGCTCTGCACAACACTCGCACACTGCAGCAGTCTCAGAAGAAGGCTGGCTGGCATTTGGCGGTAGCGGAGGGCAAGGCTTTGTTTACTTTAACAGTTAATTGTGCTGGAGATTGATTTAAGTGCATACCACTACACATTTCCATGCCTTCATACTATTAACACTGCAATTTAAAAGGAATATACAGTTGTGTTGATGAATTGGTCAATATGCATTCCAAGTTCCATGTCGTAACAAGCCATTTCGTCTTTGGTTTTTAGACCTTAAAGCAGGTCTGAGTTTTAGCTATACACTAGGTATGTTTCAAAACGCTTAATCCACCATGAAATGCAGACAGACCATATTTAGAAACAGTGCCTTTAAAGGAATCGATTTTGGTGTGGTTTGTGCTGTCATGACGACACAGTAACCAGAATAAATGCTGCTGAACTGTGTGTGTAGTTTAGACCGAGGCTGCAGTTACACTGTGAAGAATCAGTTACAGACAGGGGGTGAATACAGTTATATTCAGACAGTAAAAAAAAAATACATTCTACAATAAAACAGGAAAACCTGTATAATCAAAAATTCCTAAACCAGGAAATGTGAATGGTATTTGTCTTTTAAATTAAGAACCCTATTATGCTGGTGAAGCAGTTTTGCTTTCTTGATGATATAATTAAGGATGATTGGTATTACGCATGCTTCTGCTTCACTAAGATTTATTCAAGGAAACTCAATGAGAAAAATTATTTTGGAAAAAAAAAAAAACATTGGCCTTCATCCATATTGATGGAGCGTGAAAACAGAGGACAACTACATACACTGTCACCTGCTGTATGGGGGCAATCAAGGAGGATGTCCCAGATTGGTGCTGCTTTAAGGCCTCAGTATGCTTCTGCGTCAACCCTACGGCGTAGGAGCCGTTTTATGCTTCTGCGTCGGGTCGCGTTGCATTTCACCGTCAGAACGCAAGGGGGGCTGTGGGGTTCGCAAATCTCTCTGCTAGTTTGTTTTGGTTCCGTGCGCCGTTTCCCCGTTTTCATTTCTGCCAATGGCGAGCGAAAGAGTGAGAATGTTGCTGCAGCTGGAGCTGCAACTGTGTGCCATTTGGCAGTCTTTGTAGTGCGCTGAGGAGGAATTGTACAAATAGTCTTTAGTAGAATAGTAGAAGTACTTTCGTACTTCCTCAATCCGACGTTCCTCAACTTGGTCCATCGTTGAAAACAAACTGAAAATAAACTTTAAAACTGGCGGTATAGCGGGAGGGGGAAACCGGAAAAGCTACACTCTGGGAATGATGTATACTCTGACCAATCACAGCCCTTGCGGTCTGCAGCGCCTCGACGCGTAGTTACAATTTCTTGGAGGTGCACGTCGAGCTACGGCGCAGGGTACGGCGTAGGGTCCGCGTCTATGCAGGAGTGACGGCGCAGCTACGCCATCGATTCGACGCAGAAGCATAAAACAGGCTTTAGTCTATGTGACGTTAACCCTCCCACTCTTTGGAGGCCATTGGGAGCCTCATACATTTGGGGGAAAAAAGCTTGCAATCAAATGTCCTCTCTGAACATACAAAAGCCAATCAGACGTAGTGTTAGTATGGTAGATGAAAAATGTCCTTCTTGGGAATTGCCCAACATTGCAGTTGGAAAACCTTTCAGATATAGACCCAAAACATTAAAACACAAATAAAAAGTGCAGACAGCATCTGTTTCTATGCAAAAATACTACTAGGGATTTGATACCATACAACCAAGTTATATTATTTTTTGACTGAAATACAGTCAGCTACAAACAGCAAAGGATGGAATCCGTCAGCAACAGGTTTACTGTTCATACAGCTGATCATAACTCGACACGGCTTACCAATGCTGATGTGAAATAAGTTGCAAATATTCATTCAATGTGATCATTTCAGTGGGTGAAATGTTGACGGGGAATATTTTGTCACATGCTATTCTATTGCAACACACTGTTTGGTGTTCTGGACCTGCAGAGAGCCAGCAGCCCATTTATCAACAGCGTAAATCCTCCCAGAATAGAACCGTGATATCACGGTGTTGAGTTGATGAGGCATTGAAACTGTGTGCTTACTTGTTAAGCTTAAAATTGCTATTTGATTTTTTCATATGAACAATGTTCATCTGACCACAGGAAAACCAATGTGGCAATGTCAATCAGGCTTTCAGTGATAAAACCTGAAGTGAAGACTAATATATCCTTCAGGAGTGGAGATAAAAAACAGAGCAAAGAAAGAGAATGTTGGCCTTAAATTCACCGAGTGGTCACAAAGGGACTTTAAAAGAAGGATAGACTTCCAAAAGTGATACATCCTTTGCCGAGCACCTGCCAAAGGCCATGTTCAATCCATCTCCTTTCCATCCGTACTGTCAGCAGTAAGTTCCATTATTGCAGGTAGTTGAGCTCATTTTGCCTTAGTGAAAAATGTAATGATGACAGTCACGTTTGGCACTCAAGTGGTTAATATTTATGTAATGTGTAACAACCACCCTCCTCCCCCACTGGCTGGTGTCCCTGCAGGTGTTACCGGTGCGCGTGGCAGAGGGTCATCAGGAGAGTGGTAATACCATCAGCAGTAATGATAACACATGGGCTTTGTGTGCCAGTGGTCTCTCTCTCTCTCGCTCTCACCTGGTTGGCTGTTTGTTCTGCCATTACGTAAACTACGGACTCCTAGCGCCACTGTTGTGCTTTTTAAATAAAAACTTTTCTGCTGACCACTCGCTTGTGCTCTCCCCGCTTTGTTGTCGAGGCCAGGCAGCCCGGGTTGTGACAAATTCAAGTGAGCGATCGGTTTGAAGTCTACTCTAATAACTAACCTTTACATTGCCTTCTATGTTTTTACCGCCCCACAAAAAAGCAATTACGACTGCATGAAGAACATGGACCATTTGCATCCCAACCTCAAAGGCCATTGTAGCCATGGATGAATTCCAGTGGCATTAAGCACGTTAAAGGGTGTTGGAGCAGCCGCTTGGGGAGGGGGGCGGGGTCAGCGAATGAAGGGCACCATTCAGAAAGACAGACAGCAGCCTTGGCAAAAGCCAAACTTCCACAGCTATCAATTCAGGCACCGGCACAAAGACGCTGTGTGTGTCAGTGGCCCAGTGCAGGGCGGACTGGCAGTCTGTGAGGTTTATTAGTCCGTCCCAGCGCTCGCTTTGCAATTCTGTCGGGGACTTGAGAGACGTGCACAGCTTTATCGCTTGCAATCTTTGAGGTCGTAACATCACTTAGGTTGTCTTCAGTCCGCCCGCCACTCGGAGTAGCCTTTACATCATCTGTTCTAGTGTCAGAAAAAAACACTACTCGTGAATTTATCCCATTTGATAAGAGTGACAAAGGCCGATATCAGTACTGATTCCAATCAGCATATTTGTTTTTTCTGGAAAAGTCTAATAATTGGATCCACGTTTCTGTAGTGGAGACACTAGTACGAATGTAGTTCTTCCTTTGATGGCAAATGCATGTAACTTTTAACCGTTTGAAATAATTAAAGTCCATCTACTCAGGACGTTATTTACTGTTGGAGGAAAACAATGGTATCAGTGCATCCGTTTTGCAACAAGACCAGCACCTGACATCACGTTCTGCCCCATTTATTGCTAAATGCATGCCAAATATTAGCACTTTTTTCCATCATGGACCCCACTTTTAAACAGTGTGCAAAAAATAAAAAGATTGTGACACAAATGTCTTTATTGAACTAACCGAAACTTTGAAAGACAAATGGTATCAATCTAAAAAAAATCTGGATATTTTATGTCTCGTTATCAACTAGATTTTAGGTTTATTTAAATCCGACCCCGTTTCACGGTGAACAAACATCTTTCAAACTCCTGCAACAGACAAAACCATGAGCCATTACTTAACGGCATGTTAAGACTTTAGTCTGGACCACGAAACACTGTACACCGCATACGTTTTCATAGGTTGATTGCTATAATATCAACATAAGTAAAATAAGTGTCTCTGTAACGAGGCGTCGTAATATTAGTAAAAAAGCTGCATGATGGACTCCACAGAAACATTAAGTGAGAAGGGGTTTTTTTTGGGTCCAGCAAGCCAAGTCAATGAGACAGCTATTGTTGCTACAGGTAGCAAGCAATTTACTCGAGCTGAATAATCAGGCAAAGGTTTCTGGGATAATTTCCTTTTCAGCAAGGCTGAATGATGCGGACAAAGGGGAGATCAACTCAGGTCAGGCAGGGCATTGTTCACAGGGTTACAGCTCGATACTTTACTGTGCTTGAAAAACATACCAAATGGATCATGGGCAGCGAGATGACAGTTATTACAAATGTGCAGCATGATGAATGCCAAAGACAAATACTCTATATGCCACTTTCTTACAACACAGGTGTGTGTAACATCAAACATGCTTTTTTTCCAAAGAAGTTTTGTCCTCATAACCAGCAGATAAATAACTGACAGCTGGAGTAGAGGCGGGCCCTCGGCTTTTTCCCATTTGGAATGAGGAGATACTGGACGCCTTAGTGACGGAACAGGTAAGGCTAACGGGTTAGCATGCTAATTTCTGAACGAATGTGAGTGTAATTGGCTGCATATTTCAAATATAAAAATGGGAATAACAGCATACAAAAAGCGGGCTTATTACATCCGCAGTGTCTTTTGAAAATGAACTAGTGTGTGGAATGATCTGCCTGTTACATGCATGCAGTCTGTTTTCAAAATAAACGTCACATGTTAGTTTGTTTATCATTTTAAGGATGCCACAAAATCGCTGAGTTAGGTCGGTTCAAAATAAGTATGTTTTAATGAAATTAAATGGTGCTGGTTGAGTAGCTGGTGCTGGTAAAGTTAGGGAAGTTACGTAACAAAAGTTAAATGCAACATTGACTTTGTTTTACACGCAATAAAAAGAGTGGCCTTCCATAACAGCCCTTGGTTTGTTTGAACCGTGAACCATTCACTTTATGTTTACATCCCCGCTGCCCGTGATTTAATAGAGACACTTGTAGAACACTGCAGTTTTAACAACTTTGGCCAAACTGTTACTGAAGTGATACGATTCTGATACCATTGGGTTCCTTTGCACTAGCAGCAATAAAAGCCCAAATAGTACTTTTAATATTTAATGTAGAAGTATTATCAAGGCAACTGTTTATCACAAAAATTGGTTCATATTATTATTCCCACACGTGTGTGAAAGGCCGCGTCTGCGTCTACTTGCTTCTATTTAGCACCCACTTCATCCAAGCAACAAATTGAGGCTTTGTTGAAAAACAAAGCAAACATCTAAAAGGGGAGCCTACTGTGGGATTATGCGGACTCAACGCTTTAGGCTCTTTGGCTTCTTTTTTGTTCTTTGTTCGCTTCACCAGCAAAAAGAAATCACTATGGTATTGTTGGGCTTTTGTTGTCATGTTTTTAACTGTCACAGATCGCCTATTGGGGGGCAAAAACTCAACCTCTCAATTGACAATAAGAATCCACAGCCCTACCTGCACACTGTGAATGCAGATCCCAACTGTTGATTGGTGAGATGGGAGGAACATGGCATACAGCCGCGCTCTGCACCTCACAAGTGTTCTCTGTGGCTTTCACTTGGTTTCTTTGCAGTGGCACAAAGTGATCATCAGGGGCCCATGGTGCTTCATCTTTTAGCTTGTCTAATTCTATTTAGGTTTTCCCTTTTTGGCAGTTTTTCCTGCATCCAATGATGTGCTTGCCAGCAGCATATTAAAGCTAATTATGCAACATTACACCACTTTATATAATGACTTTGAACACGTGCTATGCAGTGTAGCACATCTTCGTTACAATTCAAGGGAAGGATGCCAACTAACTGACTGTGTGTACGCTATAGGAACAATAAAGAATATCTGACTGGGATCTGTATAATCATCGCCGTCGGTGGACTCTGTATTGTAATTGCTGAGACACATTTTGAGTGGAACATAAGTAACAATCAAGGCACAACAATGAGTCACACATTTCACAAACCTAACAGCGCAGCAAAGCAAGGATCACTTTCTTTGTATTTCCAACCTTCTAATTTATATATACAGAGACTAGAGTTGTTCCAATCCTCGCGCTCAGCAGCAGCAGACACCCGGCGCCGCAAAGCCTTGTGCCCACGACGCTGCCCGTCCTGGCCGCCGTCGTACCTGCGGAGGAGGAGGCCACCCACAGGTCCCCACCCGTCAAGGGCGGGTGGGACCGTATAATGGAACTTTATAGCACAGAGAAGGTCAGAGTGAAACACATAACGATATTGTTACAGAGCAAATCATTAATTGCTGCTTTATTAATGCTGTGGACGTTAGAAAAAACTCCTTTAACAATAACCTTTAAACAACAGAAAGGCTTGAGAGGCAGCTAAACTAAACCTTACACAGTAATAAAAAACACTTGAGTCTAATCCTCTGCAATTTTTTGTTAAATAAATACCTAATAGTCAAGCGAAGAACGGCTGTGTTGAAAAAGGCAGCGCCGCCTTAGCACTGTGTGCACACAGAGCCTGGTGCTGAGTAAGTGTTGTAAACTCACTGCGGTGAGACAAGGACGGCTCTTTGCAAAGAACACCACAACAGAGCAATCATCGGAGAGGACCCCGAAGGAGCACAGCAAGATTAAAAGACCCGCCATCCATTTATCACAGGTTGCAGAGGGGGAGCTACAACTTTTAGAGAAGAATTGGGGACGATTCCTTCTTTAATGACTGAAATTTATAACAGAGCATGGAGAACTCGGGAACTTCCCATCCTTAGTGCCAATTATATTGAGCACCTCAAAGTTGTGCCCTTTGTTCTTGGTTACAGCAACAACAATTGTGAACCAGAATAAGTTAATACCTTTGTGTGTTCATTTCACAATGGGGATACGATTGGATTTTAAGAAAGATCAGATCCAACCAGGGAGAAGGGAATAACATTGCTTATTATTCCAACGAGGTTAGGTTGTCTCAGCATTCGGTTAGCCCGAAAGCTTTGTCACAACAATTCAAGCCGCGTGGCCTCTGGTCTTAACAAAAATCCCATGAATAATAAGTGGAGCATCTTCACCCAAACAGTGTTATGTTTTTGTCTTGTTTTGTTTTACTACAGTTCACGAATAACAGTGGATCCTTGCATGTGTCTTTTTTTTTTTCTTCCTTCAGTATTTCTTTACTTTGCTCTGGAGCTTTTACCAACCCGTCTCTGAACAGCTTCATCACAACGGCGTCCTCCCCGACGGAGCCTGAACGTTATCTCGGGGAGCGCTCCATTTACCTCTCTGCAGCTCCAGTTTTTCCTTTTGTCGCCGACCTCGGGGCTCGCCAATCATCGGCAAGTTAGTTACGGAGCTGTCGTCCCGCTCTCAGGGAGAACTTTGACAACAGAGTGGGACAAAAAGCAAAGGGGCGGTGATGTGGAAGCCCTCCAAATATAAGAAACGTGTTGACCCTCAAACTGTGTTATGCTGTCAGTGGTTCCCAGAGGGGGCGGGGCTCATGTTCCTCAAGAAACCACACATTGTTAAAACAATATGAAATACAGCTGTAAAGATAGGGCACTACATCATATGGCTGCAGCTAAGAAATACAAATGAAAGAAAAAGAAATCCAGCGGAACCAACGTGACAAGAATTGTGTCCGAGCAGCTCATGTTAAATATGAGAAGAGAGAGAAAGACACAGAGCGCCCCGTTAAGAGGGAGGAAAAGGTGAGCGATAAATAAGGTAACGACGTGCGACCGGTCTGTTGCGGCTGTAACAGGCGACGTGACCACCACAATGGCACAAAAATGCATGAAAATATAACGAGGCATATCTGTCCCTGGGATTTACAAGCACAACGGCAGCAGCACGAAGCCTGCTTCATGACAACACGCCACCACATCATGTGAACATAAGTGCTTCAATGTTCAGGGGGGCCTCGACGGAAAGAGGGTGGGATCACATCATGGTATTTTTTCCCCAGACGGCCCGAAGGTTTTTATGACCTTCGCAGTATATTAAAACCCAAAGGCACATACGTCGATGGGTTCATTTTAGTAATGGTCTTACAAAACTAGACTTAATAGGTTTATGGTCTGTTTTACTCTAAATGAATCATACCTTGCTAAATAGAGATTAGGCTGTTTTGAAAATAGATTGAGATGTTTTGTTCAAATCAGGGGCACTTTTGCAGCAGCTTTGTTTTACTTTAGATATAACAATGTACATTGTATGATATTCTAAAATGAAATATAAAACCTTACCTAACTCTAGCAGATCACTGTGTGTTAGGACATATTTGCCTCACTTTTGGGCCAAATTCAAAGAGGTAAGAGACTTTGTCCTCAATCAGCATGCAGTGCTGATCAGGTCCATCAGCCGGGAATCCGGACTCAAATGCAGACCAGCGGATTCAAGCAGTTATAAGTACTTTATTTACCATAGACGGACACGGACACATAGTTCACACAGACTATCTAACAATGATTATCAAACCGACAAAGAGACAAAGGACACGCATGGTTTCATTTCACTGGGGAGGTGCAGGTGATTGGAGACAGCAGGAAGCAATCAAGGACGAAGCAGACAATCACAGAGGGCGGCAAAAACACACCAGGGCAGGAAGTGAAGTCCACCCAGGAACACATGAAAATAAACTGGGAAACAAACCCACACAGTGACAGTGCAGGACAGAGAGGGGCAGGATTTCATTTCTCCCCACATCGAGTGGAGTGTAAACCAACATTCAGACTACGCATAGGGTGCAAAACAAAAGGTGTACTGCATTCACGCAGGAAGTCACCAGTCATAATTTCATCCTGTTAGGATGAAAATATGGAAATTAACGTGTACATTTTCTAGTGTGGTCCAAAAAAAAGATAGAATTCCCTCCAGGTGTTCCTGAGATATCACCTGCACCAGAATAGACAGGCGGATGTATAAAACAGAAAGTACATAAAGCCACTGAAGATGGGACTGTACTGGGGTTAGGTCTTTTGCTTGTTATGATGAGTTCGGGGGCAGCAGAGGTGTTTGGGAGTTTGGCAGCTTGCCGGATAAAGCTGTGTCTGCGGGATCTCGTACTCGTACCTTTCCTTCAGATTGCTGTGTTAAGAACTGTTAGGATCCCAAGGCCTGTAGTGCCATGGACGGAAAGGACAAGGGTCCCCAACGTGGATTTCGTTGAATTCACTATCATCAGAGATTTTCTGTACGAGTTGTTGCAGTGGACGTACCAGAAATGGATGCAGCAGCTCTCTCTGTGGTCCCTCTTCAGAAGGTGGACACGAGAGTAGGCGAGATTGGGACACGTGGATTGATACAGCAATATCAAAACTACTGTTTTCAAAAGTGGCCATGCCCAAACGACGTCTCAAGTCAATTGTCATGTCTTCCTTCTTTTCCACATTGCTACCTTTCCCATCAAAGGCTGTGAACCATAAGAAAACACGTATATCACTCAAAAGTACCTGGTTGCACAGTCAACCGATATACTTGAGTCCTGCGTGAGACACTGAGCGTCACATAGCTGTGGTAAATGCTGCATGAGCCCAGGCTTTTAAAATGTTGAAGTTTGTTTAAAACACAGTAGCTTGAGTGGGCTGGAACTGCTGACTCTGGTGAATGAACCTGCCATTAAACAAAGGGGGGCTGTAAGTGCAACAAAAACAACAACCACAAGAGCAAATTCACGTGGGAGTGAAGAGAGGGTTGACGGCAAATTTAGAATGGCAACTGCCAGACATCAGACCTTTTTTGTTTCCCGAAAAACAAACAAATGACAGGATGTGAAGCACACATGGTGGGGAAACAAGACCAATTTTGCCTTCATAAACTGACTCACAGTAGCATTTTAAATACATTAGGAAAAATCCTATGTTGTGATTGTGTGAGGAGTTTGATTTATGGCCCTGACATAGTATCAGAATTCGGCTTCAAAACAGGCGGGGAGGCTCGGCAAAGCTCCAAAAACACTCCCCGCCGACACAAACTGGGAGACGCCACATCGCATCATTGTGGACGAGAGGACATGGCGCAGGCGTGTGATCTTATGTCCCAAAAAAGGGCCCTTTGTGAGCAAGTTAAGCTTGTACCCCAAAGGACGAGGGCCGGAGAAACTGTACATTCCCCATTGCCATAAATGTTACGTCCTGCATTGCTATGGAGCAGCGGCCACTAACCTCAGAGCTATCTGAAGGGCAGAGTAAAATAGCTATTTGGTTGAAAATAAATAGCTATTCAGTTTACCTTTAAATAATGATAACACATTAAGGGAATTGTTGATGATTGAGCGTTGTTATTGATGACTGAACAAACAAATCTCAACAACAAATGTTGTCTCGTCAAAGAATTGCACCAAAATGAAAAACTTTTTTTACCACATGTGCTCAATTGGTCTTAAGAAATTATTGAGCATTAAAATGGCATAAACTTCGATTAAACGACTGTGGAAATCTGGAGTTGACTGAGAAAACCAATCAGTCGAAGTCGGCCTAAAGGGGACAGCCAAACTGCAAAAAAATGAAAGGCTTCATGCACTTTAAGTATATTTCTATGTAAATACATTTGAACTTTTGACATGAGTAATGGATAGTAGGTAAAGGCGGGTAGATCTGTAGATAGGTAGCTGCTGCGTGGGTAGGCAGGCAGGTTATGCTGTTTTGTGTAATGCTCATGGAGTTGGAGCCAACAGTGCTGTGAAAATGCTTCAGGGGAACTCTATCTAGGCTCAGTTGGTGGGAGACCAAACCACACATGAGACCAAAGAGCTAGTTGCCAAAGAACAGCAGCCTTTTTTCTTAACGATCAACATTAACTATTCCTTTTCACATATTACAGTTTGTTATACTAAACCCATTTCAGAACAAATACCTCATCAGATATTAATTAAATCAACCAACGACAGCAAGGTATTACAACGACGGCATCTTGTTACTTATTTTTCTCAAAAGCATTGCCGGGAAATAATAGTCAAAATAAAAAGTTTGAAAGCTCAGTTTCATAGTACATCAATACAAACAGGAACAGAAGGAACTGAATTCATCAGAACATTGAAGGTTTCTTGACAAAAAGACCCTCAGAATCACAGTAAGGACAGTAACAATCCCAACTGCAAAGAAAAGAAGACATCTGCCCTGCAGCGGCGCCCCATAGATGTGCTCCAGTAGCTTTTCCTTTTTCAAAACAGATGTGACTGCGTGCGTGCTGGCCCGTGCCCGCCTGTGGCTCCTTCATAGCCGTTGAGAAGGTGAAAGTGAACGGTGTCAAACAAAGTTTTATGAAAAAGCAACCGGGCTCTTTTTTTTTTCCTAGAGTCGATTTGGGGATGAGAGCCTCACTGGGATGCTCGCAATGGCTTTATGGCCAACTATCAACTTGTTTACCACTGCATTTTTTTTTAACTGTGCTTCCTGTCTAAGCTTTTCTGTGTTAGCAGAAATTGCCCCCACTCCCATCCCACCCTTATTATTTTCCAGCTTAAGGTTATCTCATAGCTTTCCCCCAACAAAAATAATCACACTCTAAAGTTCTCCGCCCTATGTGTGTGCCGAGGCTTCTCCCCAAGGTAAGAGTGGCCTACTTCTGAGTGCATCCTCAGCATCCATCTGCTGCACCCATAAAGTGCCCTTGCCTGAAAACGCAGGTTAAGCTCGTCCGTCAAGGCGGGCCTATCGATTTCAGTGAGCAGTCTGAGAACAGAAGGCATTAACCCCGCGGCGTCATTCTGGCATCAAGCAATGACAGACAATAACATATCAGATGAGCATTGTTGTTATCTCTGCTGTGACCGATGGCGATGAGAAATTTAAGACCTGAATAATAATGAATAGAAGGTGGATGGAAATCATTTAAGGAGTCTCTGCTTGTGCTGTTTCTAGAATACCAAGAGGATATGGTATTGCATACAGAACCTATAACAGCATAGCTTTGCTCAACTTAAATGTCGGCGTACGTAACCTCAACTTTCAATTTAACCAAGTCAAGTTTTGGAGACACACAAAATATATAAACAAACATTTTCCTCAGTAGTTGTTGCAGACCAAACAGAACTTAAAGAGGATGTAATGGACATACATTCATCACACAGGAAGAAAAACTCCATATGATGATTGTGTTGCTCTGGAACTTCTGGTGTTTGTGAACAAGTTTTCTGTATCAACGTAAGATAATGTAAGTGTATTGCTCTCCAGTCCCAAAGCTACTATAAGATGTTGTTGCAGTCAAATGTTCAGATAAATAAAAAAAATCTGAAAAAAAATCAAATAATTTTAAATAAACTAAACTGGACTATTTTGTGATTTTCTGATCTTAATTCACCAAACTGTAAATACAGACAATGAAGAAGCTCTTCTTTTTAGATTGGCTATTTTTGGATCATCCACAGACTTCTATCATACCTGGACAGTGAATTCCACTGACTCAAATAAATAGCGATAGAGGGTGCACTCAGTGAGTCATTTAGCCTCACTTTTCTTTTATGAACAGCCAACTCTCCACAGCAAACTGAAGGGCTTCGCTAGGTTAAAAATACATTTAAAAACTCCACATTCTCGTACTCTTCAGATAAAGCATTTCAGTGTTGTTGTTTTTTTTTGACAACACTAGCCGTCCAAATGTCGATAAACGTGTGGGAGTCAGAGTTTCCTCCTTCTCTGCGCTGTCCGCGGTTCTGAAACAAGCTTCGGCGGAGCTCCCTCGTCCCCCACGCACGGATTCTCTCTTGTATTGTGATCCCTGCAGGTGCCACGCCACCACTTGTGATCAACCGAGAGGCTGGTGATTACAGTGGGTGGTGGCGTTCCACTGCTTCCCCGCTGTGCCTCACGGCTTCGATCCCTCAACCAGACACGCAAGCACACAAATGCTTTTCTCAAGACGTTAAGGGACTGCAGATAGGAATAATCCGCACACAGTGGGTGATACAATCATCTCACGCATGAGCAATCGCACGAACACAGTGTATTTGTGCAACTTAAAGGGAGTTTATTAAATGCAGTTAGTCTAATCACAAGGGGTCATTTTTTGAAGACGGGGCTAATCAAACCCGCCCTCACACCCTGCTTTCTCTTTCTTACACACACACACACACACACACACACACACACACACACACACACACACATATTGACAGCCCCTAACACACACAAAAAGGTACGTTGATTCACTCCGAAAATTAGTATGCGTCATGTTCACCTATCCAAGCTCCCAGCGTCCCTTTCTTGGTCCCCGTGCAGCGCTGAGCGTAAAGATCACTTTAAAATATGGCTCAATTATATATAAACTACATTTGCACGCAGCTGCACTGCGCCGAACAGAATCCCACCGGCTCGGGTTACTTTATGTGGATACCTGTTCCAAAACCAGGAGAGTAACGAAGCCGAACAGGCACACACCGCCTGCCGCCAAATGGACCGGGAATCCGGACGGATTCGCAGGCAACCGAATGTGAAAGATGCAGAAGATCTCCCAGAAAAAAAGATGCAAAAGCAACGCAATAAACTACAAAATCTGAACATCCGGAACTCTTGCATGTATCACAGTTAAAATGGGTTATTGCTTACCTTGAGAGACGGACATGTATCCATTGTGCGCCGCCGCAGGCTCTGCACGGTGTATTCTGTTTCCCCGGTTTGAGGCTACAGCCGCTCCCTTCGCATTCACCCACTAATTCCAGGAGACAAACGGTAGAAGCAGCTTCCTATCGAGCCCGCATATCGCTTCTTTTCTGGCACTTCTCTCCTTGACGGTTTTTTTCTTTTCTTGCGTTTTTGTTTCCTTCACCCACCAGCAGATGCTGTGGAAAACAGCGGTTTTTTTGCCGGGAGCCAAGCTGCGATGAAGAGCTTCACATCATATCACCCCCTCCCCCCCTCAAGTAAAAATAACTAGCTCCCCGGTGTGTGCGTGATCGCCTATGTATTTCCAGACGGCTTTTCTATTTCATGAAGAGATTTGCTATGGTGCAGGCGTTTGGGTTTCCCGGTTCTCCCTGCGGTGCCGTTTGTCCCTTTCGGTGTACTTCCTGTGGGCTTACAGAACACTCATCCAAGTCGAAAGTTAAAAACAATAACCCGTACATCCAAAAGTGTTTTTTCTGCTTGTTTTCAATAATTGGGGAGTTATTTGTTTGTCCGACTGGGAGCCGGTAAACGAGAGGTGCGGCGTGCGCGCGCAGGAAAAGACTGCAAAGCGGCGGATAACCCCAGACTGCCACAACCGCCCTCCGGGGAGGAGCGAGGGAGGGAGAGAGAGAGAGGGAGAGAAAGGCGTACAGGTCAGCTACAACTACATCGCCCTCCCGCAAACGCGCACCGGAGCGAGATCGCGGCGGTGATGAAGCGGCAGAGAGACTTTCCGCAGCGGGCGCATCGTCGTCGGCAGGATATTACGGACCAAGTGCGGATTAGTGCGTGAGTTTAGCCGAGTTTAGACGGTTCAGCGTCATGAAGTTATGCATGCGGCAAGTGTACACGTGGTCTGCGCCGGATAACCGAGGATTTGCGTCATGTTTTGACCTTCAGAAACTAGGAGAGCACACAAGAGGTCAAGTATATTGTACTGAAGTTGGAGCACTTTCATTTCATGCACATTTTCAGATATGTATATATGGGAATATATTTATAGATATTTATATAAATAATATACTGACACCGACTTTCTAAACAATGGACATCCCTGTTTCAAGTAGTTATCTATTATTCAGTCTAAACGTTTACAGCTGATGCAGGAACTTTTTATATGATAATGCTAAATTTACCAAAAACTTTGCTAAAAATGTTACAAATGCTCCCCATACTTAAAGAAGATGAAACCATTGGATGTGTGCGCTCAGCTTCAACAGAAAACCATGCAGCTGTTTGATGCTTGTTGATTTCGCCGTTATGCCAGTAGTAAGAAAATCAAGTTTTTACTTTGTTCAACTATTTAACAGAACGTCAATGTAATTTTAGGCTTAAGATGGTCTCAGATCTCTTGACTTCGGCACATGTTAAGATTTATATATGTCTTGACATGTGCAGAGTGTGTTTGCAAACAGGCAAACCTCTTGCCTTTATGTCTTTAGGGGGTGTTACTTTAATATTTTTTTTCAAATGCAGACCCAAAAAAGGTTGAATGGTTTAGTGATTCATGAATCATTTGCAGACATTAAAGGGAGTCCTATCTACATGGTACACTGTAAACCCGAATTAGTTGACTTTACTCGCAAATTGCGTGGAAACCCGTTGCCCTATCCCACTTTAGTTTTTACACAAGCTGAAGTTTGTTGCACAAATGTATTAATGTGTACTCAAAATCATTAGATAAAACTAGCTATTGTGACTTGTTATGGCTACCGTATTTCCTCACTACATGGCGCACCTTTAACGAATGGCCTATTTTAGAACCATTTTCATACAACGGGTGCCCCCGATTTTAAGAAGACACAGCAGTCAAATGTTTGACTAGTGTAGCGTTCTGCATTCATTTGATGGTGTTGTGCGAAACTATATTAGGCGTTCTGACAACTCTGTTCACTCATGGTAGCGTTGTTCAAACGTTAATGTGCATATTAATAAGATGCACAATATGCAATGTGATTTTACTAAACATAAAATAATAAGTAATGATTACTTGTAAGTTTAAGTAGAAACAAAATCTGGGTTTACAGTGTACCTATGAAATACGTAATACATAAGTATACAGTACTATGTTTATCTTTTAAATCATGGATTGATGAATGTATGGACAACATGCTGCACAGAGTTGTTTTGCTGTACAGTTCCAACAGCATTATTACTTTGCAGTTAAACATTTATTCCAACAGTTTAACATAATGACATCTTATTTAAATAATTGAGTGTCAGGGATCGTGTCGTGGTGAACCGGAAGGAGGGAGACGCACTTGCAGGGTTCAAAACCAAAAGACTTTAATTTGCAAAAGTCCTACTCAAAACGCCACATGGGGCAAAACACGGCTCGGGCCAGGGACACAGACTCCAACAAAGACACCTAACATGGGACAATGACGCGACAAGAGGCAACAGACACACAGGGCTTAAATACACGAGGGAGGTGCAGGTGATTGGACACAGGTGGAAACAATCACACAATCACAGGGGAAGACAGGACAACGCAGGAAGTGAAGTTACCCAGGGAAACCGGAAACACGAAACTCCACAATAAAACCGGAAGCAAGGCTCAACCGTGACAGTACCTCCCCCTCAAGGACCGGATTCCAGACGGTCCCAGAAGGCCTGAGGGGAGGGCGGACAAGCAGACAGAACAGACAAGGGGCGGGAGGGTGGGGATCCGAAGACACTATATTTTTAATATGATGTAACTACCACATCATAAATATGATAAATGTCCAATATAAATACCATATAATAAAAACATATATTAGAGGATAACTATATTACAATGTGAATATATTCATATAGAATCTATTAGAACATGTATATAAATATAATTGAGATGCACTTATAAACCTAACATTAGTTTGTTGGGGAATTACCCCATTAGTAACTCAAAAGCCCCAAAAAACATTCACACAATGAATTATTTTGGATAAAATGTAATCATTAACTTTATCAGCGATTGGGTGACTGCTTCTTGGACCCACCGGTTTGGGTGAGTCCAGTGAGTCTTTTGAGTCCAGCTGAGACAAGGAGAGGACGTGCAGGAAAAACATATTTATCTTAATTTGCAAATAGTACCGGCTATATATTTCACATTTCAAAATTACAAGTATTGACTATTTGTAAAATGTTTTTTTTTAATATAATAATCAACAAAAATGTATTATTTTTGTGCAGGAAGTAACTGGAGGATGAAGGAATTCAGGTTGCTCCTCAGTCTTTACAGGAGCTCACTAATGCCCTTAGACAGATTAAGTGGGACATCCCATTGGACACCATCTGTTGCCTCATTACGAGCATGCTGCAATGTTGTCAAGCATGTGTACAAGCGTGTGGGGGCCACACACGATATTAAGAAGCATACAAATGCAGAAATGGTAGTTTGGAAAAACGGTCTAGCCTGCCACTTCATTTCTTCACTCTAATTTTTTAGTTAATATAAATGAAACCCTTTGCAGGCTGAAACGTTTATTTCCATCAGAAGATGTGGTGTCCTTTCCTAAGACATTAAACTGTCTGGTGACTGAACAGGTAGCTTGATTTCCCTGCTAGGCATTGCTGCCTGACGCACCTAACTTTTAAAGAACGATCCAAGTGTCTTCTGATATTTACTGCCAGTGTTGCCCTCCCTAACACGACATGCCGTGTTTGAGTAAAAAGGATTCCTTGCAGCTGTCTTGTAGTGTTTGAACTCTGCAAGTGAAGCTTTTTTTTGGTCACCCCTCCACCACCTCCTAACTTCTTTCCTTTCCTTTGCAGTTTGTTATCGATGCAGACGCAGTAGGCATGGCAGCTCCCACTGTTCTCACTTGCATAAACTTGTACTTAAACTAAACTGTAAGAACTTCAATTAAACTATTCATGCAGCAGATTAGTTAAAGTTTATACAAACTAGGTTTTGTAAACCAGGTCTGAAGAAGGATTTAGCTGAACCTCAGTTAAACAGGGCTACAGCAGGTTTAATTTAAACTAGGGCTGTCAAATAATTAAAATGTTTAATCAAATTAATCAGAGTTCATAAACATCCTAAACGTGCAGCGGACCAAACCACTGTGAGGCAAGGGAGGGGGGACTCAAAAACGTTTTGGGGGGTTTGTATTGTTTTACTTCTTCCACAGATATTCTAAGTATACATCATTATGTTATTTACAATACACATTGTTTTAATGCTATTTCTAGGGGGGGCAACCCTTAGATGGGGGGGTCCGGACCCCCCTGGGATTTACGCCCTTGTCCCTCTCTCACTCACACACACACACACGTCCACAGCGCAGCAGGCGGAAGGGGGAGGGAGAGATACGATCAGGAGACTTGTTTAAATGATGAGAAATATGCTGTAAATATTCTATATATATGTCACTAGATTTGTCTCTAGTCGCTTTTGGCACAAAAGTCGCCAGGAGGAGGATTCGTTTGTTATAATAGTCCAACCACAACCGCATTTCGGACATAATCCTGACCTGAATAATTGATCACACTGCGCAGAAATGCGTTAAAAAAATTGACGTAATTAACGACAAACATCTAATTTCCACCGTTAGTGCACTATTTTTGACAGCCCTAATTTAAACCTCAGTTAAACCAACCACACAGCAGGTGGAAGTTTATCCTAAGTTAAGTCATCTGAACCCAGTTTAAGTTAACTATCGAACACAGTGACTAAAGGGTATAAAGTTATTTTTTAAGTACAGAACTTCGAGTTAAGCCAAAGGTGGGAATTAAACAGCAACTTCTGATTACTTTGCTATGCATACTATTCATGATTGAACCTATTCTCCTTTTTTGCTGCTTATTGGCAATATTTCTAAGTTTTATCTCTTGTGCACAGCCTTCAAACAAGGCTTTCAGTCATGATTAAATTACAGTAAATGTGCAGCAAGTAGACAGTTAGTGTTCCTGTTTAGATAGAACCGGAGACCAGGGCTGTTTTCATTTAATCAAAAAGTCAACGTACCATTTTCCCAGAGATAGCAGATCAAAACAAGCATAAATGTGTCATGGGGAAAAAATGTTACAAAAACAAGTTCTGATAAAAGCAGGCAGTAAACAAGGCACAATCATTGACCTTGTATGTACTAAATAGCAATCCAACAACAAACGCTACAGAATGAAAGGAGGGGGCAGTGAGAGGGTCGCTGAGACAGCCATCAGGCTTTCAGTTGGAGTGCAAGGCAAAGGAGGCAGAGTGGTCATTAGTCAACAGCTTAACAGATGGACGTAATTCCCTCTGGAGGCGTCTTAACCCGGTGATTGGGAACTCTTGCGCTGGAACACAGAATGTTCCTTAAAAATGTGTCACCTTTTTGAGTGAAATAAGTCACATGTATGTTGGAAAACCGTTCAAAAAATTTTCAAAACATACTTAACTTTGAGTAAATACTTTCATTTAAAAGTGTGACAGAACAATCTCGCCACAGGGATTAGCACATGATCTATCCTTATTGTCATCAACAAAATAGACTTTTGGAAAACGTATGTCAAAAATATGAGGCAGGTGATTGATTTTTCAAGCGAATGGTGGAAAACCAATTGTTCATCGTGTTAGGATTTCAAGTATGTGTGCACCTAGCGGTGAAAATTATAATATGTGTTGAATCATTTAGTATTATAACTGCAATCTTAGATAAGTAATTACATCTGAATGCAATATAAAGTTAATGCAATTTAATTAAATAACAGATAAGTCGTTTTGAACATAATTTCTGTAAACCTTAATATCCTGTTGTGTTGGAAGACCTGGGAGACAGGTTTCAGCTTCTGTCTCTATGGATTTCTCCCCAGACTTTTCCCCAAAGCAGGGTTTTTGAAATGGGTGAGTTTTTCTCTCCTGTCAGGCAAATAATAATTAATAATTTTAAAGGCAGCCGGAATGTGGCATAAAGCCTTTAACCATATGAACTGTGAACCTTTATGTTGAGTAATAATTGAAGTGTGTTAGTTATGATGAACTGTATACAGTGTTACTTCCACTCTGTAAGGCATGAAGCCATAAGTATATCTGCATTGAATAACTGAAAGGAATGTGTGTTGAGAGAGAGGGAGAATGAGACAGCGAGGTTTCACATTACAGCGAGAGGAGTCTTCACACCTAGATGAGAACGGGTCATCGGAGGAAACTGGCCTATCAAGGCCACGGAGCATCTCCAATACACATCTGACAAGACACTATATAACAACAAGCGTGGAGAGAGAGGACAGCATTTCTCCTTCCAGCAATTTTATTAAGTCGCTACCGACTTGAATAGAGATTCTCTATTTCGCAAAATAATTCACTGTCCGTTTCATATTTCACTTTGTAATTGTATTCCTTCTTATTTTAATTAGTTATTAAATACATTTTGATTTTAAACTTTGAGCCGATGTCTCTTTTGATCCTCCGTCTCGGCCGAGGCGAGGACAAAGGCTTCTCCCCCTCGTGAAGTTTCAACCCCAACAATCGTCAAAAGCCTTGAGCGTTTCTCTTTGCTCTTCTTTTAAAGAAGAATTACACTCCAGTTGCAATGCCATTGCAGCATGCGACTTGTCCTGCAAAAATTAATCAACTCACAGGACGCAAATCCATAACTTGAGCCCTTCAGGATGGATCTTTTCACACCAAAAGTGTGTGGAACCATAGGTTAACGGAAGCTTTGTTTGTTGCATCATGTGATGACACCGTTGCGCTTCCCAGATAACACCACGATATTTCCAAGGCACAATTTATTTGTTTATGCTACTTATGCTGTTTCAGTTGTGACATGGCGCGACCTCTCTTCCACCCTTGGAATTCTGGGATTTGGTGCAGGAGAAGAATATCCAAGTGACTGAATTGTAACCTTTTAAAAAATGTTGATAGACGCGATTATTATTTAGTCATTGTAAAAACGGTGAAAGCTCACAAAACCATCAGATTCCCTCTCAGGGAAAAGTCTGTTTGCCAGTTGCAACATTGGATGATTTGCATTTTGGTTTCCACAGCTTGTTAGCGGAAGATAGAAGAAAGATTTCCCAGTTTCACCACTTGACAGTTGTCCTTCACTCTTTTACGGCAACCTGTCGATGTTACGGGGAAGATACATGGCTCTGCTCCTCTCGGACTCCGTTGCAATCCATCAAAAGTGACGGGGATTGAGTTGAGTTTGTCATTCCGTTTCTAATCGATCTGCTGTCTTCGGCAAATATGTTGATTGGCTGTCGGGGTCTCAGTCAGTGACCTGCTGACACACAGGCATCTGCGTTGTTGATGTAACCGAATAATCCACTAAACAACACGCTTATATGGACTCAATGAATAAAAGGCTAATTTTCCAGTTGCCATGCAGATCTTGTTACTCCTACAATATACTAGTTGGCCTCTCCCCATGTGTGGATTGTCAGGAAATGTCATGTCCCGATTTAATGGCCATGGATGATGACGTAAAAAGATTTCAGATTCAACATAATGTCTCATTATGGGGAGAACAGAAGTTTTTGTTAAAAAATAAAGCTCTCATTGATGTAATTAACAAATTGATGCATTTCCTTTGTTGATTTTCTTTGTGACAGAGACCCACTGTGGCATGCCAATGAAGAGTTGACGTGTTTGTTATTCTGAAAGTCTGTGAGAAGTGCAGCCACTGATATTATCCGAGGCTCTCCTTTGTGATTCTTCACTGAGCTTCATGACGTTCAGGAAAGGAAAAATACCCTCATAACATCATCGATAGATTTCAGATTCAGTCAAGTTATTCAAAATCTGCTAGAATAGTGACCAACATATAGGTATTTTAACCCAAACTACAATCTCTTCCTATTCACTAATTAAGTAGATGTTTTGCCAGAAACTAACTATTGATTCCAAAATATTAAAAAAATGAGCATGTAATTCAATTCATTTTGTATAGCCCAAAATCGCAAATTACAAATTTGCCTCGGAGGGCTTTACAGTCTGTACACATGCAACATCCTCTGTCCCAAGACCCTCACATCGGCACAGGAAAAACTCCCCAAAAAATGAAAAAACCCTTCCAGGGAAAAAAAGGGAAGAAACCTTAGGGAGAACGTCAGAGGAGGGATCCCTCTCCCGGGATGGACAGACTGTAATGGATGATATGTGTACAGAATGACTCATACAGATGTAGAATACATTCAATTTCTATAACAGAAATTATTCAAAGAATTCCAAGTAGCAGGCCAGGTGTACGACAGGACCACTGCAGGGGCCACCACCATCAGATCGAACCACCATCCACAGAAGACTGTGGGGAGGGAAAGCAAAGATTTTAGGAAAGGGCAATAGTGATATGAATCATATTTAGGATCATACTCATACTAAGATGATGATGATGATGGCAGCAGCAGGTGCCAGCAGGGCCACGGCCAGAGTTAGGAGTTAGTCCTGACGGAACTACGATCTGCAGAGACCTGCTCTGCGAGAAAGCACAAAGAACTCCCGGGAAGGAGCTGAATTAGTCATGTGCATTAATGCAACGTGGATTTTAGTAAAAGGGGAGAGAGAGAGTGAGAGAGGAGTTCGGTGTGTCCCAAGAAGTCCCCCGGCAGTTTAGGCCTATAGCAGCGTAACTAAGAGCTGGTCCAGGCAAACCTAAGCCAGCCCTAAATATAAGCGGTATCAAAGAGGAAGGTTTTAAGCTTTATCTTAAAGGAGCTGACCGAATCTGCCCAACCACAAGTAACCCAGCATCTATAGAACGCAGCTGACTTGCAGGCAGTGCAGCAAGCGCCTTGTAGGTGAGGAGAAGAACCGTAAAAATTCCATTCTTGATTTAACAGGGAGCCAGTGCAAAGCAGATAATACTGGCGTGATATGGTCTCTTTTATTAGTTCTTGTTAATACACGTGCTGCAGCATTCTGAATCAACTGAAGAGATTTGCAAAAACACCCTGCAAACAAATTACAGTAGTCCAGTCTGGAGGAAACAAATGCATGAACCAATTTTTCTCTATTAGTGATGAGTAGTAAGATCCTCTTGCGCTCCGGAGAGCCTTCTTATATGTTTTAAGGCTGTCTTGCCAGACTAGCCTAGATCCTTCTGATTTGGTGGAACGCCATAGTCGTTCAAGCTTCCGCACAGTTTGCTTTAAGTTGCGGGTTTCAGGGTTATACCAAGGTGCAAACTTCCTACTTGTTGCCATTCTTTTTTTCAGAGGAGCAATAGCGTCCAGCGTCGCTCTCAGAGAGCCTGTAGCAGTATCGAGAAGATTATCAATTTGGGACGGACTGAAGTTTTCATTAGGAGTCGTCTTATAGTCGTCGGTATCTTGAAACAGGACACTGAACTTGTAGCAGAAGGAATCGCTTCTTTAAATGAAGCTACAGCGGTATCCGATATGCATCGACTGTAGAAACTTTTGGCAGGAGGAGGTTCCGTTAGTAGAAATAAGGTTATCAGACAATGGTCCGACAAAAGAGGATTCAGTGAAAAGAGTGTTAAATGTTCTATCTCAATACCATACACAAGAACCAAGTTGAGTGTGTGGTTAAAGCAATGAGTTGGTTTATTTACCCTCTGACAAAAACCAACTGAATCTAATAATGAAATGAGGTACCACGGCTGTCGTTATCGACATCCATGTGAATGTTGAAATCACCCACTATAATAACTCGTTAAGAACTGTGAAAATTCAGATAAAAATTCTGAATAAGGACCTGGCGCCCTGTACACTATTACAAAGAGAACCGGCTGGAATATTTTCCAGGTTGGTTGCGAAAGACTGAAAACCAGGCTTTCAAATGAGTTTTAATAAACTTTCAACCAAAACTAGATTATAAGGCAGGAGTCATAAATAGCTGCTACTCCACCCCCTCGGCCTGTGCCTCGAGGGATATGAGTATTAATATGACTCAGAGGAGTTGCTTCATTTAAGATAAAATATTCCCCATCTGACATCCATGTTTTAGTAAGACAAAATACATCAACATGGAGATCAGATATTAGTTAATTTACTAAAACAGCTTTAGATGACAGAAATCTAATATTCAAAAGTCCCCCTTTAACTCTATTTTGTTGCACTGTTGCATTACTGGTTTTAACTTTAATTAAGTTATTTAATATAACTCCTCGGTTGTTTACCTTTAATTTAACAAAAAGGTGTCCGTGGGGCAGATACGGTCTCTATAGGGTTAATTATGGTTCGGGGGAGTGACTGCTCAGATGAAAGCGCAGAGAAGTGTGTAAGACTGCGACTCTGCTTCGTGGTCTGAACTCTGGGTCATGGATTAAGTCCACTAAGAAACTGGGTCAGATTCTTAGAAATGAGTTGAGCTCCATCCAGGGTAGGATGGATGCCGTCCCTCCTAATCAGACCAGGCTCTCCCAAAAAATGTCTTCCAGTGATTAACGATCCGCATGTAACGGACTAGAAATTGAAACATCAAAGCATTCATTGTAATTTTCTTGAAACATCCATAAACACAGTGGCTGTAGGTTGTGGAGGGTTGTTTTCCACAGATTCTGTGAAATTCTACCCACCACTTCCAGGGACCAGAACTCCACATGCTAATATCTATCAGTCACTGCCCTCTGTGCTAAAAGCAACTAAACGGTTTTCCACCCACCACTCTTGTACTTTGTGGAGTTCAAAGCCCAAAACAAACTTCTTATTTGGATTTCCTCTGCCATTCTGATTGTGTGTCAGAAACCTATATATTAGGTATATGGGCTCTTGCAACAATGCTGTGCCTTGTATTTTCAATATCATTTGCTTTTTTTCCAGGTAGAAAATACCTCCCCAGGTCTCAGTGCTGGCGTGGCAGTTTGCGGTGGCCGCCCTGTAAATGGGGAAATACTGCACACATTTGCTTATGAATTTCAGTATTGACATGTAGAACATGTAATCTCTGAGGAATTGCTGTGGCGCAGGAACAGAACACATCCCCAAAGGCGCCGCCAAAATGAACACATAGATAATATTTTCATTGGTGTCCGGAAAAGGTCATAAAGATACAGTATGCTCAGATTTAACTTTACAAAAGGTTCTCCTTTCTGGTTGGGTAAAAATATCATATTTATTTTTGTCTGTACTTAGCCTCTCCAATTTTTTTTTGTGATAAAGTATCAATTGAAGGATTACCTTTTGTTCCTTACGGGACAGTATTGTGTTTGTCTCCCCTTAGCCTCTTCCATTTCCCCTCATAAACAGCTTAAGTGACTGATAGCTTTGCTGATTAAACGCCCAACCAGTCGACAGCATTTAAGCTCAAGATCAATACATAATTACCAGCAATCTAGTTACCCATTCACACTGTGGATAAGATCTTCTTAAAAGAAAAAAAACAGCAATAAGCCCGCTTTATGTCTAGTGTGTCTGGTCAAGAACAATCAGAGCCAATTTTTAAGGCATTAGCCGAGTGGTGGAGGCCCCACCTGCATGATGGCAGCCAGCGGGTTCCCACAGTACCTTTTTTTTCCAACATGCGCTGTCTTTCAGGATACAGGCACTACACTGAAATAGGAGTATAATGTCATAATCATGCTAGTTCTTCACTGCACCATTCTACAGGAATCTGGGATCCATTCAACTCAAGTGATGCCTAAATAAAATACCCCAGCAAGTCTCACCTGTCAACATCGGTTTCCTTTCCTGCAACCTTCAGGTGCTCTTGAGAATAACTTTGCCTGGGCCCAGAAATTGCTTTATGATGGTGTGATGATGACAATGGTCTGTGGGGAGAAAGAATATTGAGGCTTATAAAACGCATCACTAGTTTTAAGTACTAGCTTTTTTTCCATTCACATATTAATACTCTCAAATTATATTCAAATTGTGTTCAGCAGAATAAACAGTGTTCTAGGTCAAAGCCATTGCCAGGCCAGACTTCATCTGTCGAGAATGACACACGCACTGTCTGCAGGATTAAAAGATGAGCTGTTTGTAATCAACCAGTTACAAAGGATTCCAAAACAATTATTAAGACATGTGCATCTTAATACACAATGCAAGAAGCGGTTCGCTGTGACTGGTTGTTTTGTTCTGTAAAGTGGATCAGGGTCATACTGACTGTGTCCAAGGTGTGAACACCCTCCAGCGGCATGTCTTGACTCGCCATAAGTGACGGGCTGCTTCTGTCTCGGTCCTCATGCACTACCTTGTCTAAGCTTGCAAACAGAAGTGTGCATTGGTGGTTTCCCTCTTCCAACCTGCAAACAAAAGGTTTTAAGGTGGCAAGGGCAGAATTAAAAATTGGTGTTGGCTGGGAGCATTTAAAAAGGCATGTCCCAGAACTGTTGCTTTTGTTCAAACCCCCTCGCCCACACCCTATTAATCAGCATTACTAATAGTTGTAAAGGAGATGTTTGGGTCGAAGTGAAGCAAGGACACAAGTACAAATAAGAGGCAGAACCCTCAAGACAACAGGTCTCAAGATATTTGGCTGAAAGCTCCAGATTAATCTTGATAATTTCCTCACTGAAGCACCTTGGAGAGCGTAACTGTGCACATTCGCAGAGATTCATAGTATCTATATGACAAATATACCATGTCTTGTTGAGTTTAAAAAAAAATAAACTACTGAGGTTAAACAATAAGGGTCTAGAAGGGTCGAGTACAAACTCTTGTGTGTGAAAACCAACAAGACTCCATTTATTTTTAAAGCATTACAGCTGTCATGTTTGAATTACACGGAATCACAACTATGCTGTAATAGCAATTACTGCTTGTGTAAAATAAGAAACCCACAAAGAAGAAAAATGGGCCTTTTTGCAATAAATTCAGTTCCTTTTCATTAGCTGCAAAGTCATTGAATGCCCCGAAGCAAATTGTGCTCGAAGCAAATTGGCTGAGTCAATTAAATAAGGTAGTTTCTTTCTTAATTATGGGACTAATCATACTAATAAAGTCATTCCTGGAATTGATTTCTCACACCCGTTGTGTTTGATGCTTTGAGATGTGTGTCTTGTCAAAACACACTCTCAACAGAACAGTCAGAATCACTTAATGAGCGATCAAGGCTGAAACTCCCAATCACTGGAATGCCACAAAGCCACTGCTGTGTGATCTTCACAGGTCAGCTTCGTTCCCCAACAACAAAACAACACAGCAACAGATAATCCACGACACGTATTTACATCTTGATGTAAAATATGTTAAATACGAGGACATCCAATCCTATAATGTAATTGTAAATAAGTGTGTACATGCATTACAGCCATGCCCCATAGAAAAGTGATGCAGAATGTCTTTTCCTTTTAGTGACGTTTGGAACAAGTGATGCCGTCTATTTTCTTTGCAAAACGGACAAAATGGATCGTTAATGTGACCCACTGCAAGGAATAGTTCTTTTGAACGATGCTGATCTTTGTATTTCAAAAGGACTGTAATCTAGGATAAATTGGGTCAATTCGGGAGCCCCTTTCAAACTTATTAGGCTTCCTACAATGTATTTCTTATTTTTGAGCTGTGGATATTTCTTTGCTGCCATTACCACCATAGAGTTAGATTTGATAATTCTGAGGAATATAATCCCCCGTTAGTTAGTCATTTCCTCTGAATTCTCATCAGAAAGATGTCGAAAGAATTTATACTTTTAGGTTCACAATGTCTTTTGTTTGATTATAGCCAATCACAAAGTAATCATACAATTCATTTGCAAATCTGTTTTGTTGTGGTTGGCTGATTGGACATTTTAAATAAAGCATCCAAGCTGTCCATATACTTTGTGTTAAGGCCATTTCACAATCCTATTACTGACAAATTGTATTGCAATATAAAATATCTTTGGTAAAGTTCATTTGTAGTTGTTGATTTCTAAATTCACTTTTTTTCTTTGATATTGTCTCATTCTAATTGATCAATCAGGTTGGTCCATTATGCATATCTAACTGACTATGCAGGTTTGCATAGTCAGACATTCAATGACAAAACAACGGCCAACAGATGATGTAAAAAATAATATAAGATTATATATTGAGAAATTACTTTTGTATTTAGATTGCTCCGAATTGTGGTAAAATGATTGAAACGATATAGCCAAGGACGTGAAAACCATATGAAACCCTTTGTAATGAAACTCAGTATTGACACCAAGCTTTTTTTAGGATGTGAAGTGTTGATACTACAGTAAAGGATTTGAGTCAAGGCAAACACAGAACCTTGGGAGCTATAGCTTGATTAAAAGAAGTAAAATCAGGGCCATTGAATCTTTCGGAAAAACCTTCACTGCAACATTTTGTTTGTCTCCACAAAGTTCCAAGGATCCACCAAATCCCTTTAGGAGTTAAATTATCACCAAATATAAACAAAATTACCATGTGCATTATGGGTTTTTTTTCCTTGTTATTTTTATTAGCTGCATTTGCAAAGATAACTCCCTCTTTATTTTAGGCATCATCATCAATGGACCACCACTACTCCTATTCCTAACCATAAGAAAAAGTCAAATTGCTCATTAAATCTCACTTTCTCAGTGTAACACATTGAGATGGCCTTAAGCAAAAAAGACAAATGTCTGCCTAAACGTATGGAATTCTAAATCCATTCACGCACATGGTTGAATGTGCGTTGAACAAGTCTGATTTCAGTTCCACAATAAGCCATGCATGAAGGTCAAATCGAAAAGCACACAAATTGGAATAAAATACATGAACATACATTGCCGTATTGTAGTAGTTTGGTGTTAGAGTTCAATTCTGTAAATAACACATAAAGGGGTATTAAGTAGATAGGTAACAGCAGATAACTAGCATGCTCACATAGAAATATGTGAAGCGACCACAACCTCTTAATCGGCCATTGCTTAAAAAAGGTAAAAACCCTACCAAGCTTTTTGGCTGATCCGTTGCCTAAATCTAATGCCGTTTTTGTGGTGGCAGCAGATTATTTTGAACTTTAGACAACACAAAGAGGATTATATACACTCACCGGCCACTTTATTAGGTACACCTTTCTAGTACCGGGTTTGACCTCCTTTTGCCTTCAAAACTGCTGTAATCCTTTGTGGCATAGATTCAACAAGGTACTGGAAACATTCCTCAGAGAATTTGGTCCAGATTGACATGATAGCGTCACGCAGTTGCTGCAGATTTGTCGGCTGCACATCCATGATGCGAATCTCCCGTTCCACCACATCCCAAAGGTGATCTATTGGATTGAGATCTGGTGACTGTGGAGGCCATTTGAGTACAGTGAACTCATTGTCATGTTCAAGAAACCAGTCTTAGATGATTCGCGCTTTATGACATGCTTGAAGTAGCCATCAGAAGATGGGGACACTGTGGTCATAAAGGGATGGACATGGTCAGCAACAAAACTCAGGTAGGCTGTGGCATTGACACGATGCTCAATTGGTACTAAGGGGCCCAAAGTGTGCCAAGAAAATATCCCCCACACCATTGCACCACCACCACCACCAGCCTGAACCGTTGATACAAGGCAGGATGGATCCATGCTTTCATGTTGTTTACGCCAAGTTCTGACACTACAATCCAAATGTCGCAGCAGAAATCAAGACATTTTTCCAATCTTCTATTGTCCAATGTTGCCTTTCTATCAGCTCGAACCAGTCTGCCCATTCTCCTCTGACATCAACAAGGCATTTGCGCCCACAGAACTGCCGCTCTCTGGATATTTTTTCTTTTTCGGACCATTCTCTGTAAATCCTAGAGATGGTTGTGCGTGAAAATCCCAGTAGATCAGCAGTTTCTGAAATACTCAGACTAGCCCGTCTGGCACCAACAACCATGCCACGTTCAAAGTCACTTAAATCACCTTTCTTCCCCGTTCTGATGCTCGGTTTGAACTGCAGCCGATCGTATTGACCAAGTCTACATGCCTAAATGCATTGAGTTGCTGCCTTGTGATTGGCTGATTTGAAATTTGCGTTAACGAGCAGTTGGACAGGTGTACCTAATAAAGTGGCCGGTGAGTGAATATTGACCGTTTTGGTTCTCCCACTGCTCCTTGCAGCCTTTATTTAATTTGTGGTCATGTTAATGAGTTGTGCTAATATGAGATTAAAGTGTATTAGAGCTCAGGCTTTTGAAAGATATAAGATTGAAGAGTTGAATGAATATCCCTCAAATTTACCATAAGCGATAGATTCAAGTCTTTCTTGCTACCTTGAATACTGTTAGGGATTTAAAGGCTGTCACCGTTGTCTGTGTATTTCCTTGTTCTTTCTCGCAGGTACCAAGTAGGCTGTGCGACCCTGTGGACTGAAGACCCGCCTACTTCCTGGTTTCTGTGGAGCTCTGTCAGGTTCACTTCAGTTCCACCCATTGGTCCACTCTCTTCCAGCGCAACCAATGGCTCTTCACCACCTCAGCCTTACCTCCTGCTCTTAAGGAGAGCCCACCAGTTGCTCTGGGCAGCTTTTCACAGCCTGCAACAATCTACGTTGATTCAACGACAAGCAGGAGAAAGATACATTTAGCAGTCTAGCTCCATAGAGTCCCATTCAATCTGCACTCGCCTGCGATCACCTCTATTGGAATTTAACGGAACTGCAACCAAGATCGATACAATGGGGCGAATAGGGAGTGCCCAGGCTCTCCGTAGACGGGCTCTGGTACCGGCTTACTTTCACCTCTGCTTGACGGAGAACAGCTGAGCGTCTTTACGACAGTGCACTTTTATTTTCGGCCTCTGGGGGGAGCCTCGCTGGAAAATCAACCCCGGTTGCATAGTGTTCCTTTAAGCAGAAGATTACGCCAAGCGGTGGGAATTATAATATGGGTGATAATTATTAGTTAGAACTTTATTGTGTGTTTTAGATTAACTGCTATATGAATAAAAGTAATTTTACTGTACACATAAGAGCCTGCCTTAATGTAATGCTAAAGCTTAGAGGGAGGACGCTGAAGCCTTCATGATGAATTGTCTCAACAAGGTTTTGGGGTATTTTTTTCTCCTGTCATTGTTTATGAGCAAAAGGATGTAGGACTACCCTGCAAGGCAAATATTTAGATTTTTGTTGATATAAACTGAGTTAAATATAATCGGTAAAATGTATCAAACTGATGATTTAAGATGTGTTATTACTGTAGCTATTAGATGATATCAATATTATGCATGCCTTTGTTAAGATTTCATGAAAAAGGTGTGATCATTGAATGTATTGTAACATTAAGTGAATATCAATTTAAATAATCACCAAAGTGGCAGGTGTTTAATGAATAACAAAGTGAACTGCTGAGGAATAAAACGGTTGAATAAAATAAAGGCACTGAAAGACCGCTTACACAACAGACCGATCTATCTAACCAAGGACCAACCGATCTAACCAAGGAAAGAATTTATTTTGTTGTGGTCAGTGACTAATTGAATAGAAGCCAGTTAACCTTTTAACCCCTGTCCAAAAAAAATACAATGAAAGAAAAGTTTTTTCACAGTGGAACCAATTCATTGACCCCATTTGAAAAAAATGGAAACAGAAATCCGATACAAAAATATCCCTTGCCCATTTTTGTATGAACACACCAAGAGCAGCCACTTACAGAATGAGTGTTTTCTGCTCTCCGCAGCATATTGTTTGTATAACAAGCAATACGTAGTTCACTGTCAGTGTAAACACTGCCAACCCTGAGTGAAAGTGAAGCCCTCTGGGACACCAAATGGAACAAACTTAGCAGGTGCATTAACAGTAGTTGGCAAAGAAATGCTGCTGGGCCTGTGCAATTATTGTCTTGCGTAGCTGTCACGGTCCTCCTCAGTTCAGCGAAAAGCACCATCCGCTCTTTGATAAAGTATAATTACGTTGCATTCATTCACGCTGTTAACAATAATCATGAAGCGGGTTGAGATGGTGGAGAAAAGCCAAAGCTCCTAAGTACACGCCACGACTCAAGTAATAAATCCTTGTGATGACTGAGTGGGTTTATAGAGTGCTTTTTAAAAAAACTGCCACAACAGTCACATATGTGTATTTGAGGAAAGACAATACAACCCCCTTTCTTTGAAAGGAAATGAATCACAGGGTTCGTCGCCATCTGATGTTTTCTTTCCGTGGCACTCCTCTGTCAACGCATCACAAACCCCGCCAGTGCCGTTCGGGGGATGGCGTGTGAGCTATGGCTGTCACCCCTTACAACGCTAACCTCTCGGATAAACTCAGTGTTTTTTTCGATAAAAACATGTCTGTAGAGTGACCATATATACCAGGGGTCCAAACTACCGCCCGCCGGCAAACTTCCGTGGACTTTATGCGCGCGTATCTGTGGAGGTGCGCGCCCCCGAGACAGAGGAGAACAGAGGTTATGCGGCCCTCACAAGAAAACGTTCGGGGACCACTGATATATACCTTCTACTCTCATGTTTGCCTTGCACAAACGGCAATAGTTGCTGAATGACATCTTGTACACGTAACTCTCTGACCGATTGCCTTCTTCCGCGTATAACTTCTGTCGCTCTACGTACGTCATCGGGTAGAATTGAAACGATTGGCTATGAGCTAGGAACAGGCGCATTTGATAGACATTCGTAGCGCCGAATAAACGGCTCTGGGCATTCGTAAACCACGTCTCAAATACGAGGAAGCGGATGGGGTACAGCATCAGCTGACCACAGCGGGTGCCACTCCTGTCAGCCAAGAACAGGAAACTGAGGCTACAATTTGCACAGGCTCACCAAATTTGGACAATAGGAGATTGGAAAAAGGTTGCCTGGTCTGATGAGTCTCGATTTCTGCTGCGACATTCGGATGGTACGGTCAGAATTTAGCGTAAACAACATGAAAGCATGGATCCATCCTGTCTTGTATCAACGGTTCAGGCTGGTGGTAGTGGTGAGGGATATTTTCTTGGCACACTTTGGGCCCCTTAGTACCAATTGAGCATCGTGTCAACGCCACAGCCTACCTGAGTTTTGTTGCTGACCATGTCCATCTCTTTATGACCACAGGATAACGCGCCATGTCATAAAGCGCGAATCATCTAAGACTGGTTTCTTGAACATGACAATGAGTTCACTGTACTCAAATGGCCTCCACATTCACCAGATCTCAATCCAATAGAGCACCTTTCAGATGTGGTGGAACGGGAGATTCGCATCATGGATGTGAAGCAGACAAATCTGCAGCAACTTCGTGGTGCTATCATGTCAATATGGACCAAACTCTCTGAGGAATGTTTCCAGTACCTTGTTGAATCTATGCCACGAAGGATTGAGGCAGTTCTGAAGGCACTAGCAAGTTGTATCTAATAAAGTGGCCGGTGAGTGTATATGCAAATCTGAACCTTTTACAGTGAAGAGGCAGAAAAAAAGCTCCTTTTTTAAAGGTTTTTCTGTATCTCATGTGATGATTTTCTTTCCCTTTTTTGTGTTCTCATTAGGCCATCTAAAAAGTATGAAATTTTTCCATTTGCAACTTTGTGCCAATTCAAAAATCACTAAATAACCTTTCAATATTCATAAGGCGATTTCTCTGTTTGGAATATTTTTTTTATATGGTAGTACAAAGTGACATAATAAATGTAGTGCAACAAAACCAAAGATGTGTGTGGACGGGTGTATGAAATGTAGGGTAAGTTTCATTCAATGCTACTATCTAACTAGACCCTCCCCCCTTACGGAAGAGTGAAAAAGACTTCTGCACCTAGTTTTTTGTAATATTAAGAGTCCTGACAAAGTTATGCATCACTAGCTGCGGACAATAAAGAAAAGTAAGGACTTGTCAGGTAATGACACTAGACACAAAAAAAGTGTGAATCCCCAGGAAAGAATATAATCATAAATGAGCAACAGAACTGATACATCAGTGTAGTCTGCAACATTATACATGGACAGACACAACTAGGCACATAATCTCTTCAGGTCATGGCTGGCAGAAAATGAAACTGTCAACATTTTAATAGCCTTTCTCTAACTAGGATAACAGCTTTGGTCAAAGTTGACCGGCTACCGGTAATTGGCATGCGCTCACCATGCACCAGTTTCTGCTGCCAATGCTGGTGATACCAAAGAGCCGAGGACGAATCAGGTGCAACACTGAACACCGGCCGCCGTGGACAGCTGCTCGTTTGGGAACAGCAGCAATGGCTGAGTACAAGGGAATATCTAGACGCCACGATGAGTCGGCAAATTGAAAGGTCAAGCTGACAAGATACGGCTTATGATTCCCTCCAAGTTATCTCGACAGCTGTGTGACCCAGCAGCCACTCTGGCACCACAGCTTCACCACTCCCCGCAAACAATCAACCCTTCGAAAATCAAAGAAATAGGCCAATTTCTGTTGTGGATATGACAAAGACTTCCAAAAACGACAAAAGTGCAGCTGGTTCAACTGCGCCAACATGTTCTCACTTCCAGCAGAATGTCAAAGAATGCCTGCTCAGTGGCCCTGTTTCCCGGCCAACACCCCAACATACTTTTTCTTTTAAAAAGACAAAAAGTAACTGTCTAACAAAAGGTAAACTTCCTTTTTAGGCTTTTCTAGACTTACCTGCAACAAAACCTTCAGGACACAAACCCTACCAATTCATGTTTTATCCCTATAGGCTTATTTGCAAAATCAAATGAACTTGTTTACCTTCTCCCACTTTTACACCCTTTCATGGCCATCTGTGTTTATTGTGCAATGACTCACTTAGCAAGCATGAGCTCAACAGTGTGTGTATTTTTTTCCTATCTTTGACAGAAACCGTTCTTTCATTTCTTTTTAAATCTATGTAAGTTCTAGTAGATACATGAGTAGTTCTTCGTTATCCTTTGCCCCCAGGTTTAGAATTGGAAACAAAAGTGCGTATGTAGCTGATCATGTGGACAGTTATGGAATGAATCTCTCCTAATAAAAAAGAGAAGGGGAGTAGATCAGATGAGAAAATCTGTTGTCCTTCACTTTCCAAAGACGGCAGTCCCACACCTGCAACTTTTTGTGTATAGGGTCTTTACATTTGAAACATATAGAAGAAGCCATTCAGTGATATATGAAAACCATTCAGTGACATGGAGAAACTGTGGATAGGGTAACATCTAAACTGATTAAAATGAAAAAAAAAAAATGTCAAATGATGACACACAGAGCTTTTGTAACGCTTTGTGACCATTATTTCCGTCCTCTTTCTTCCGGGCACAGCTGCCCCCTGGGACATGCCCTGAAAGGCAACGCGGGGGACAGTGCTGCTCCTCCCCGAGCAGATATTTTTTCTGGCGCGGACCTGAAATCCAGATCCAAAGTGTCGCTACAGGCTTGCACACCCGAATGGATGCCCCATGGTGTTTAAAGCACAGAAAAGTATGGGGGCAAGGGCTAGCCGAGAAGCATTCCTCTCTGAACCGCCGCGGGAGGAGAAATCGCAGCGACTCGCTCACATGTTCCAGGCAGTGGCTCCATCATTTGTACATGCGTTCTTCCTGGAAATTTTAAAGTACAGCCAGTATTTACTGAAGATAGAGTTTCTCCAACCCTCACTGTCTAAAAATACATTTAATCTTCCTATTTTACACTTTTGCAAAGACCTGCTGGAGTGTCAGCTAATAGACACAATTGCACAATTTCATCCAATTTCAAGCAGAATCCGACGCAGTGGCACCAATGCCAAGAATAAGAATAACTAAATCTACCTTTGGGATTTAACTAAGACTGCTTGATAAGTAGTTAAAGGCTCCTCAACTTTAATTGATTATTCAATTTGTATTTTATGGTTTTATAGAAAGAGATAAGCAATTCCTTGAATATGCATTTAAACTTATACCAATTAAAGTTTATTCATAATTTGAAGCAACACGGATCATTTATTTAACATGCATGAGCTTTTCAACAGGCACGAGTCCTGTTTGCATGGAAATTCATACACAGACTAAGTAATATGTAATACTAAGTAATATATCTGTACGCACGCACACGGTTCATAATCAGGTTTCTTTTGATCATCTAGCAACAGTACTTTTTACTAGCGGGACTCCTCGTCCTCCTCGCCGCCAAGCGTGCCGCTACTGTTTATATAGACAAGGAGACAAACAACTCAGCAATCGAATGCACCTGAGGGCAATTGCACCTCCACCTGGCAACGTTCCCTGAGCCACTAAACCCCTCTATCCCTTTAACCAGAAAGGGGGCTTACTATGGAAGATGATTTCACTATGACAATGGGGATAAATATAGAAACATTTCTCCAAAGCATGCCACACCTGCACTCTTAATTATGCAATATGAAATCAAATCGAGAGTTTGTGTCTTAAAGGGGACATATTGTGAAAATTCCACTTTTTGAGTGCTTCTACACGTTCGATTGGATATCTGGCATGTCTACCAAACCCGCGATTTGTGATGGTTCTTGTACGTCAGAAACGTCATGCTTGAGTGACTGCTAATGAGCTTCCTTAACATTCTCTCGTTACTATGAAATGAGTCTCTCTAACATGGCCCCGCCCCGTCGCTCTACACTCACCATAAACACGATATTTGCCAAAAGCAAGGATGCACCTCGGAAACAGATGGAGCTTTACTCATGTAGCAATTATATCTTTATGGCGTCCCTGTTACTGCATTTACATAAACACTGCATTTGTTACTTGTACATGCACACCCTCCTTACGTACTCGAGTGACTTCCATCACTATGCTCTCAATACCGATAACAAGACCGTGAGACCTTAGCTAAAAGAAACGTAGACGTGAGCTGGCTCATTAGATGAAAAACAAAACCTTGCAGATCAACCTGCCTTTCTACTTCACTTTCTTTTCTACTCTACCATGGTGTCAAGAACCACCACTAGTTGGGCGACATACAACATACGACATGAAAACAACCGCGTAGCTGGCGTCCGCCTCATCATTGTGCGTCTGGCGGCCTGGGATGACCTATATTCCCGCCCCGTTATCTCTGATTCCTGCTCTGTGCCAGTGGCTTGATGAAGTGTTTTCAGCCAACGTGACGCGCTAGAAGTGTGTTGGGAAAAGTGAAGGCGCACATTTGACTTTTAAATGAGCCTGGCAGAGTTAAACTTGGATGCTACGTGTAGTGGCGGGTGGGGGACTATTCTTGTACGCTGGAGACAGGGGAGATGGAACAGGCTCAAAAGGAGCGACAGATGTGAAACAAAGAGAGCCACGCAACGTCTCCAGTAACTTTCCCGTTGTGAGTAAACACACAAGGGGAAGAAAAATGAATGTAGGCTACAGGTGCTGGATGAGATTAAAACATAATCTGTGTTATTCAACATTCAGCAAATGCGCTCTGCTATTTTGTTATCACTGTAGGTGTGTGTGTGTCAGCATGTCGCGGTTAAATTAGACGGTGATTGTCCCGGAACACGACTTTGTCAAGTGCTCCCCTAGTTCAGTTTAAATGATGAATTACCTTGAACGCTAAAGAGAACCTGTAATGAGTGAGAGCTACCCAACAGGCAGTCACTGCATCCAAAACATTCAGGAGTTATGCATATTCATGCAGTGCGGTGGACCAATGTGTCACACCGTTGAATGAAACGTTTTGCAAAGGGTCGGCGTGGTGGATGATTGAGGATATCATGCAGCTAAAAGAACAAAAAAGGGTGCATGGGAAACAGCGTCAACCCCATCAATGTTTGCTGCATGGCTTCTCATCCTTTGACACAGCTCTTATAATGGTACAGAACATCTTATGCCACTGGCATCAGAGGTGTGCTTTTTATACCACAGTGGCAACAGGGGAAGGAGCCACGTTCAGTGGTTTAATGAAGGAACACTGACCAAGACGAGGTCGGTAGGTTGGGGAAAGGAAAAAACAAAGCTTCCCCTGGAGCAAGACATTAACACCAACCAATGCAGTGGAGCAGCTCCGTAAACAGCGGATCAGACAGCGTGAAGGAGAGAATATTAATAACGCATGATGGAAAGCTAAAAGAAGGCATTTGTAGGATATTATAAATAAATTGACGACCCAGTTCACAAATTAACTATTAATAAAATATATCTTGACTCAGTACACTGCCACGATTCTAGAATTATGTAATCAATAAAGTAATGAGAATATTGTAAAAACCACTGTAATTGAGATTATTTTAAGTTTCAATGTATATGGAGGCAAATCCAGGTCAAAAGTCTCCTTTTCGTCTGCTGTCTTCATAACTTGAACATAACACCAAGGGAGGCTGGAGGTCGCCCCGGTCGGAGGTCGCCCCGGTCGGGGCTTCAGCCGTCTGTGGGTTGTCGTCGTCGTCGTCTTCAGGTGTCTTCAGGTGTCTGGGGACGATAGGCAGCGGTGTGAGAGACAGGAAGTCCAAACCAACCTTTCCTTGCCGGCGTCGTCCCTTTTGTGCCTCCACCAACGAGGCCCGACGAGTCTCGTCTTACTCTCTCTCTTTCCTGCGCTCATCCACTTGTAACCTGAGCTGCCGTGGTATCTCCGAACACATTGCATGCCGGTTTTGCAACCTCTAGTTTGGGAACCACTGCTTTAACCCAACTGACTCTTTTCCTGTTAACCCAAGAAAATACTGTATCCATTTAATGAGCAAGAAGTCACACTTGTTGTTGGACTTTGGTAAGAAATGCGAGCTGTGGACTGACAACATGTTGATATGAGGCCTGGGGCGTGTACCATGAAGCTGGTTCAACAAACTCAGGGTTGCAGAATTGGTTCAAAAATCGACAAAACCAAACCGAAGCAATCAGGCTTTATTGGTACCATGACTGAGTTTGTCAACCCAGGCTTTGATCCTCAAACTCTGATTACTCCGCGCGCGCGTGCGTATAAGAGTGACGTCGGCACCGAACAACCAATCACGTTTGATATATATATATATATATATATATATATATATGAATGAGAGAGAGAGAGAGAGAGAGAGAGAGAGAGAGAGAGAGAGAGAGAGAGAAATATATTTTTCAGAAATATGAAGAATGTAAAAATGTTTTTCAAGCACGCAGTAACACCGTCTCTGCTGCCAAAGCAAGAGAACAATATTAGAGGAACATTGCTGGTAGCGTTAATGCGCAAGTTAAAAAAATATATATAAAAATGTAATTTAAACCATTTGCGGTACAGTAAGTGCGGCTTCGACGAGTCACATTTGTTATTTGCGGCTCAAGTTATTCCTTCCGTGGAATATCTGCATCTTACATACAAGTATCAGGAAAATCAAGGGATTTTGTCTGACCCTAAAAACTCTACAAAGTGCTCTTCTAACAATCTGCGCTGAGATGTCCACAGGATTTGGAAGAAAAGGTGAAGCCGCAATGGTCGCAACAGAGAACGGAAGCTAGGAATTCACTACGTCAGCTGTTTTTTTGATCACCGCTGATTGGTCAAACTTCTGACTGAGAGCTCGAATCCAGAACATAACCTGCCCCGGAGCAGGTTAGCCGTGCAGCGTAAGTTACCGTGGCAACTAATACCGATTGAAGCCGAGCCACTTTCATGGTACCGAAAACCCGGGGTTGGTGGAAAGTAAGCTGAAACTTAGCTGGCTAGCCAACTAAACCAGCTTCATGGTACAGGCTCCGCGCACCTCCGCGGATACGGCCACATAAAGTCCGCGGAGGTTTGCCGGTGGGCCGTAGTTTGGGGACCCCTGGCCACTCTACAGACATGTTTTTATCGAAAAAAACACCTAGTTTATCCGAGAGGGTATCGTTGTTAGGGGTGACAGTCGCACAGGAGTCAAGAAGCCAGCGCATATTCAACGTCATCGTCTTGCTGCTCTGTGATTGGTGCCCTATCTCAGGGGCAAATATGCTCCATGGTTTCCAGATTGTCTTGCAGCGCGAAATAAATCACGCGCGCAAGGCAGCATGGGAAAACCCAGGCTAGAACCATTAACAAATGTATTCAATTTACATTTGGATTTCAGTGCACAAATAATTAAAATACGATTTATATTTGCGTTTTTTTGCGGATCACTTCATATGTGTGTGGGTTTTTTGAGACTCATCTTACGTCGCAGATGTTTTTTTCAATATGAACCTGGAGCCAATCATATCACCCTTATTTTCAACCAATCACATGAGCGCAACTCCCTCCTCTACTCTCCACGAGCCTTCCATCAATACAGCAACACAACTTGCCAAGCGACGGGTCCGAAGTCATCAAGCAACGCTTCACCTGTGCGCATTTGCAATTGTACCTGAAAGGTATATTTAGAGCACTCACCCGTATCCCTGTATTTAAGATGAGCTCCTTAACTTGAGTCATTATGCAAGTTTAACGTGTCAGATGAAGTCCTCCGTAAATGCATGCATGATGTGATTTGGCGCTTTCATAGAAGTCCTGAAGTGAAATAACCAAGGCACTAGAGATGGAGAGGGAACTAGAATGACCAACGAGCATCCTAGTCGAAAAAAGGGTCCAATCTTCTTGGAGAGTGCTTGGCTCCACGCCTGCCGATAGGGGGGGACAAACGGGTCTGTTGTCCCGGGACCAGGATAGTGGGGGGGCTGAACTGGGCCCTCATTAAATTATGGAATAATTTTAAAAAATATTTATGTAATATTTGACTTGTATAAAGCTTTTCATTTTTTTCTTCCTAATTGTCCTTAAAATAGTGGTCAAGAACCACCCCACCCCCAACACAAAAATGGTTTGGCCACTGATCAAAACTCGTAGGCCGTAAGGTGAACCCTGTTATCGTTTCATCCTGCTCCACACTGTGGCATCTACACAATCTTTAGCTCATAAAGAACGCGTGCCGCTAAGCTACCAAAAAAAAGTTTGTCGCTGAAATTCCAGTCGATTGTCGATACGTAAGTTTTATGGAGGACTAGTTTCTTCAGAGCGTAATAGGATTTTGGTCGTGAGTGGTGGCACGGTTCGACACATGATCGTTCTACACCAATGAGGTAACTGCTTTTTGTCAACAGAATGGAAAGATGGCGGCTCCCGTGGTGCGAGTCAAGACGGCAAGAACGGGCTTGCGTTCCCGCGAGAATAGACTCGGGAGACGGACTCGGGAGTCTAAACTCGCGGGTACGGGAGAACGGAGAACGGCTATTTCCACAATTGGAACAGCAGCTGGCTCATCTCCGATCGTAGCCTGCTGAGGTGAAATGCATTCTGGGATATTTTGCTCTCGCAAGAACAGACAAGCCTGCTCCGATGCATGGTTGGTAAAATGGGCGGGGCGAGCCACATCCGGGTATTATGGCCGTTCTCGCCCAGATGCGGACTTCAGAATTGGAACAGTACTCGGGCTGCGACTGATGACGTTTCACGAGTCCACAAGAACAAAAGTCCACACAAGAACGCATATTGAGAAAGGGCCAACGATAAACAGGAAAACTCCCGAAGATCCTCAAAAGTGGGCCAAATAGATTCTAAACAGTGCTGGATAACGAGCCGCTTCCAAGAAGAACAAAGAGGAAAGCATACGATGGTGTTAAGTTTGAAATACACCTTGCTATTTATGAGAAATGCTTTATTTCTTTCTTCACTGGCACATAAACAGCTGAACAATTCTGCCTGTGACTGGAGGTAAAATGAAGAAAATAAAAAACTACTTGCGCTCTAACATGTCACAGGAGAGGCTCAATGGTTTGGCAATGCTCTCCATAGAGCGTCAACTTGCCAAGAAACTGGACTTTATAAATCATAAATCATATATGATTTTGCCGCAAGGAAAGTTCGGCGCATGGCATTTGGAGTTCAAATCTAAACATGTCACACCAGCAGTATCCTAAAATACAATGGTATTATTTCCTGCTAGAGTCAGAATTCCAACACATATGAAGAGTGTATTTGGCAACAGTTTGTGTATTTTGTTAATGTTCCCCGTTATTGTCAATGCCTGTCACTTGTCTTTTGCAGAGAAAGGTGTGAGGAGAGGAAGAGGAACAGGAGAGGAAGAGCAAGGGAAAAGGAGAGATCTGGACGGGGGGGAGGGGCATCTAAGGGCCCGGGCCCAGGCAAGACTGTCAGCTGGTCTGCTTGGCTCCTGTGCCAAGTGTCAGGTATGAAGAATATTCCAGGACTACTAAAGATCTCTGATGAGCCAGGAGGGGAGAATGCAGAAAATCATAGATGGGCGGTGGAGGGGAGGTTATAATTCTTTGGCACAGTAAGTGGTTGTCAAGGCAACCCCACAGGGAAAATTCAAGGGGATGCACTAGCAACAGGATCCGTATCATCCCAGATTGATTATCAAACACAATAACCACACCTCAAAGAAAATGAATCGACATTCATGGCAACAATGCGCACACAACGTGAATAGTGCATTAGTACAGTTATGTTTGGATGATTATTAGTAAATTTAAAAGCATGTAACGTTAGCTTAAATGAAGAAAAGCTAAATGTGGCATTTATTCAAATTTTCTTTAAACAATTCTCGGGAAGTTTGACTAAAACGTGTTACATTTTGAAAGGTCTAGCCTGTGCCTAGAATAGAATGTTACATTTGGGCCAGTTGGCAAGACAACGTGGTCCTTCAACATGGACCTTCACATGAGCAGTGATTATTAGGTCGTTGGACCAATGGGCTTTTGGTCAAATGGGTAATTTTTTTAGATTATTGGGTCAAACCAGGACATTCTGATCACCTCCACTGGAGAGCGTGGAAAAAAATTCATATCGTGAATAAATGCGCCAAATCGTACACTCCTTTACGCGATCCAGCCGTTTGGACTTCCCTGGACCCGACCCCTTTCCGGAAACCCCGGACTCCATTGTTTTTCTCTCTTAGTTTCTTTGGACGATCATTAAATATTCCATTCTCCGAGTTAGTGTCCTGTGTGGAATCTCTGTGTGCGGGGTTGTCTAGAAGACCCATAGTTCATGACATAAACTGCTCATGCAGTTTATGTCTTTTTGAAGTTCTCACAATAGCAAATTCATCCGGCGGGCCACAATGGACCCCACCGGGGGCCCGATTTCGCCCACGGGCCTTGAGTTTGACACCTATGGTATAAGTGGATTTGAAAAAAAAAATGGAGTCTTTTTTTCTTCTCTACAATGGCAGATGGCTTTAAGTGTTATGCAAAACTGCTTTGTATGATGAAAATAAAGCGTAAGAACAGAAAAAAAAAATATATATATAATCATTTAAACCATTTATCAGCTGCTGCCGTCAAAACACTTGCCAGTTTTTGTTTACAACACAGTAAATCGAATGGAGAGTTGTTGATATGGATTATTTTCATTATCAGCTTTAGTGAGAGGAAGTTAATGAATGGATAGCGTGGCTGGGCTCAGCTGCAGAGAGCTGTGGGGAGGACTAGTTCAGGGAACAGTGCTGGGAGAGGCTCAATCAGCCTTAGTTGAAATTGATACCACAGCGCCGCGCTACATCCCGCCTCATTGTGACACAAACAGGGACAAAAGACACACAGGACTTAAATACACTGAGAAGGTGCAGGTGATTGAACACAGGTGGAAACAATCACAAGCGATGACAGGACAAGGCAAAAAGGGACGCTAACCCAAGGACACAAGAGGCAGGAAACTACAAAATAAAACAGGAAAATAACCCAAACCGTGACACTTATAGCCCTTTCATCTAATCAACCTCAAATTTGTGCAGATGAGCCTTAAGACTTTGATTGTTCACAGTGAACATTGGGAGTTTGTTGCCTTGACAACAAGGTCTTCGCATGAATGTCCGAGCAGATATTTCAGTGCCTTGGCAAACTCAAACACTCTTAAACTTCTGTCAGTATCCTACTAGGTGATGACATTACAGCGCTGATGTTGAGTTTAGGCTCAAAAATGGTAAAATACCTCCATAGCGCCCCCTGGCATTTTTGACCTATGTATGACAGGGAGAGAGTAAAGTCTCTTGGGACCATGCTTTAAAATGAATTTGGATGGTAAGATGGAAATATCAAGGTTCGATGTACACTCTTTCAAGGACACAATGCCAAATTTGGAGTCGCAGCACTGCACAGTCAAACTTACAGAGCAAATCCGACAAGGTGGTCCCCCGCCACCCAAACTACAAAAGTGGTCGAGAGTTCAAGATGTTGCTCCCTGCTACTGTGAATGCCGAGCTTTTTTTATCTTACATTAGAGAAGGAATATACAGTGATTGAGAGAAATCTGAAGGCTGTGCTGAATGAGGCGACTCTGTGTCGTCTCCCGCGGATATTTGGACTGCTAAAAATATAAGTTATATGGGAGTAACGCTCCAGTGCATCGACATTAGAGTGGCGGAAAGCCGCATTAGCATGTCGGAGAATTCGCAGTAGACACACGTATCTGTAAAGTAACTAAGTTACTTTTTAAAGGGGTAATCAGATTACTTTTTCAAAGTATCTGTCGACACTGATTCTTCTCCTGATTAGCCGTGAACCTGAAACAAACCAACCAGAGGAGTCAGAGGAGGGCGGGTCTCTTAGCAGATTGTAGATTTGTCCTTTAATTCCAGATTAAACACTGTTCTGCTTACTGTTGCCTTTAATTGACCATTTTGGTGCCTTAAATTCTATTCTATTTCTTTAACGTTGTCTTATGTGTTTAATGGCTTGAGGTGAAGCACTTTTGAATTATCTTGTTGATATGTGCTGTACAAATAAAATTGCCTTGCTAGGAACCTTAAACGACAGACACATGAACAGAAAACATTAAAGTCCTGGCAGAAACCCTGGGCTGTCACAGATAACAAAACACTGAATTATCAGGGGACTATAGAATACACTGAGTTATACATGGGTTTCTAATCTGGCTATTTAAATTGAAATGGTTAGCAGCCTGAAATAAATGCCTGCATACATCCCAATTCTTCCGTTGCTAATGCAAACCCTACGCTCATTATGTTTAATACCACACACTATGTCAGTTTTTATAGCCTCTCTGCACTTAACATTCACTAAATGATTAAACCAAAATAGGCTAAATCAGCACTTGCTTTATGTTTAACATTACAATAATGTGGGAATATATTACTTACTGCCATATAAAGTCCAACTGGGATGGGCAAGGAGAAAAAAGTTAAGTTAACAGAATCGTACAGGGGCTTTCACACGACCCTGGGCCTTGACCCAAGGCCACAGACAGCTTCATATCGTTAACTACAGGCAGGCACATGACTTATTGTGAAACTCAGGGGTAGGAGAGTTCTAAGGGTACAACACGACGTGTAGAAAGTTTAGCAGAAACGCACAATTTGCACAATTGTGCTTGCACCAATAATTTGTATGCACTTTGAATCAGGGTGGGACGGCCGTCAGGACGTTAGTAGTTTTGGTTATTCCGGCAACAGACAGTACTGAGCTAAATGCTGTCTCAGAACTTTCCAATCTAATACTTTAAATATCAATAATTTTCTTTACAAAGCTTATTCGGTTTCTCATTTCAGAGGGGAAATTGAAAAACTTTTAGTTGACAATTAGAAGTTTGTTTTTCTTGCATAAACAAAATGTTAAAGTTTGATTGATTTTGAAATGCTGCTTATATCAAGATTAAGGGACTCAATTGAATATATACTTTAATGGATGCCATTCTGAAAAGATAATCCTTGACCTTGGTTATGTCATCTGAATACACAATTTGTAGCTCCGAACACTCTATTCCCTTCTGTGGGAATGTGTTTTTGGCACTCACTTTGAACTGTTGTCAGAATTTTTATATATATATATATATATATATATATATATATATATATATATATATATATATATATTATATATATTTCTATTTGCATTCATTCCAAAGCTGTACCTGTTTGGAATAGGGGTTCTCAGCCACTACGAGACTGACAACAGAAACCTTTCAAAGATTTCTGCTCAAAATGCCCTTTGGGAAATACATAGAGGTGTTAGATGAGAAGGGCCATGGTGATTTGAAAGAATATTAAGAAGCTCCGATCAGGTTTTGAGGACACATGCCGCAACAGGAGCATTTTGTGTGCTTCTCGAGTATCTAGGGACTGTTCAGAGTTCAAGTAGAGGGCAGTATTATCATTACTTTTTTCAATCATTAAACAAGCTTGAGGGTGAAATGAGACCATCAATAGATTATGCTGATGATTTCTCGGAATTTAAGTAGAAGAGCACACCTAGTGGTAGAAAGCATAATACATGTGGAAATTTTCAGTGTCATAATTGTCATATTACATTTGCATGTTAGATGAAGTGAATGCAATATAATCAAATACCAATTTGTAGTCATGTATAAACCTGCGCGTGTCCATATGGTCGCGCATAAAGTCCACGGGCCTCACGAACTGCGCCGGCGGGCTGTGATTAGAAAACGGGACTGGAGCGATGGGAATATTCAAATATCTAGGTTTGTGACGTAATAAACCTTGGCGATCCCGCCACGATGTAATGTTAAAACCTGGGATGGATGCCGAATGCCGTCCTTTATGGATTTCTCCCAAATTTCCAAAGAGGGTTTTTTGGGAGGTTTTTTTCCTGTCGGGTATCAGAAGAGCAACTGAATGTAGGACAGCCGAGTGAGGCAAATGTTTCGAGCATTGCAACCTGATGAACTGTGATGTAATGTGTCTTCATCTTATAACTAGTACACTTCAAACTGTATGCTATGTTATAGTCACTCTTTGAGTTATAAAGCCGAATGTATCTGCATTGAATGTATTGGAATGTGAGGGAAAGATAGGATAGAGAGGTTTCAGGTTACAGCAGCAGATTCACACCTGGATGTGAAGGGGACAAACCAGGAGGAGAGACTTTGAAGGAGAAGCCAATGAGATTCAAACAACCAGCCCTTTTCCAGACTCTTTTGGTTCATCATAGTGTATCCCTCCCCCCCCCCCCTCAAGGGCTTTTGAACTCTTAACATGACAGAGGGCCCCTTTTGGGATGTTTCCTAATAAGATGTCGTGGCAAATCATCCAGTGACGTGGATAACCAGTTTAGAAAGCCTGCTAACAACCAATCTGCCAAATGAAAAAACACAATAGAAGCTGCTAATAGTAGATGTATTTTTACTCTAGGTCTTCAAGACGATGATATTTTCTAAACTTGCTCTAGACCTGACTGAAAGGGATGGATCATTCATTTTATAGCATTGATCATCCAGGCAATAAAGAGGCAACCGACCGATACTCCTGCCCGGAACATACACAGCAAATTTCTGAGAGTTACTCGGAAATCAAATTTTAACTCAAAGCTGGTATTTTTCTTGTTAGTGTTAAATCAACACGCAAGTGTTTAACTCAGAATAAGTGTCAAAAATAAATCTGTCCAGTGTTAAATACACTCTATGCAGAGTTAAACCCAACACCAAGATGTGTGACACTAGTGTACAGTTACATTTCAAACCTATCAAAGATTTAATTACCTCTTTTAAGTGTCGCAAATAAATCTGATCTCCAGCTCTTTCGTACACAATTGACTAACAGTTCAATCAACTCTTTGCAGTGTGATTTCAAGTCTGCACTTCAACACTTTTGCCTAACACCGGAAAATTAACTAAGAATTTTTCTGTGTGCTGTATGTATGATTCATCGTTTTATTTCAAGTGGTCCCCTGTGCCTGTTCTATTTCGAGAGTATCAACAGAAACCAGCAGTGCTGCTTTTCATGATATTTCAAGGGCCAATAAAAGAAGAAGGAAACCGCTAATAAGTGAGGCCAATGCAAGTAAGCCATTTACCACAGAAATAGTCCAATACTTCAGGCGTTCACACCAAACCATTTGCCCTCCAGTTTGTGTGTCACTAGGTTGCAGTGGCGGCTGGTGTAAAATGTTCTAGTTAAAATAATAACTAATATGATTGACATTTGCGTCAGTTGTCTCGTCTGCTTCACTGAAGATAAAATCTGTGGTCTTTACTTCCTCCAGAATGTCATCGGCCCGCCGATACCAGCCTCGACGAGAACACGCAACCTTGGGGCAAAACCAATATTGCCCAAGACTGTGTCTATTTGAAGATGCTGATTGGCTAGATTTAATGTCACCAGCGATTGCCTTCTTCTTTAGATTGCCCATGGCACAGCTAAAACACGCATGAAAAAAGGACGTGCGTGGGACATGCAAGGAAAGCCTATTTTGGGCAGATATTATACTTTACAAATATTACTGGATACATTCATAATTTAATATCTTTTTTGGAGTCCATGTAGCGGGAGAATTGTAGTCTGGTCCGTTTTGTACATTAGTTAAACTACACTTTTTGCGAAAAAGGGTGAAAAGTAGCTTAAATCCCACTTGGCATAGTTCTTAACAAAATAGATACTGTCCAATTTATGTTTCTGAAATAATACAAAATGCGGAAAGCAATTGTAATGAAATCATAACAGTGCCTGAAATTCCACGACAATTTACTGTGCCGGAAATTGTTGGAAAATCCCACTTTTCATGCAGTGTTTATTACTGCCGCACTGATATCTATTGTCCCGAATAATTCAAATTTGATACAAGCCATGTTTACACCATATTCATTTAGGATGTGTAGATAAAGGCTTTTTTTAAAGCTTTACCAAAACCTGCAGAAAAGTGACCAGGGTAAACCAGACTGCAAATGGAAATAGAGGGGAATTTAAGTTAGTAAAAGGGCTTGGTGATAGTATTTGCTTTATTGCGGTGTATCAAGTCAATAGGTGACATTAGAGCATCACCAAAAAAAAAAAAAAATGAGTACTCATAAATGAAAATGCTAACTCACTCTGATGTGAAAGTGACCATCGGTAGCTGATCCAACCCCCCCCACCTCCCCTTTCCCCTGAGGAAGCCAGAGCTCATATATATTAGAAAGGTCAAACCTATCCAAAGCCTCTCCACAGAGGTATTCTCTGCCACATTCAGGCTCATCAGCATACCCCCAAAAAAACCTGAACTCGCAAAGAAAGTTCAATATACTCCAATGTTCACTCTCCTTCCAGCTCTGTGTAAGATTGTTGCTTAAACTGAAACTACTCAATTCTACTTCTTTCCCAAAAGAAGTCAAACTGTTTTGAATAGGAGCCACGTTAAACTCATGGAATTTACATTTTTACACAGATGTCTAGTGTCGATGAATTAATTAAGCCAAACATTGAAACCCAGCCAGAACCCAGAGCAGTTTAACTGCTGTACCATGGCACACTGGAATATTCTAATGCTAACAGTTATCTGTGGTAGAATATGAACAAAAACTATACTGTGCAGTACTGTGCTTGGTACATTCATGAACACTCCTTAGAAAAAGAATGTTATTTCATAATTGTAATACCATGACGTAATGAAAGGGAATGCCTAATTAAACACAGAGCACTGCAATACTAATTCCATGTCATTTCAGCATGAGCTGTAGACAGGTGATGAAAACAAAGAGTTAAGATGACAGCTGCTGCTTATTATGATGGACATGGTACTCTGCTGTCACTGTTTTTTTTAATGACAGCTGCTGTTATTATGATGGACATGATACTGGCTGTCACAGGTTTTTTTAATGAAGGCATCTGATATGATAGAATTTTCTTGACTTAATGTACTCCACATCTTTCTTTTCAGGGAGGCACGGTTACCAACTATTAGTCAGTTGCCCCATTCTTTGAAGCAAGGACAGGAGTTTAAACCCACAATACTCAGTCTTGCTTTATATTGTAAGGAATTAAGTAATCAAGAGTTAACATCATTTAATTATGTAAAACCAAAGTGTCAGGGAGGATGAATTAAAGTCTCGTTAATGATGTCTTCAGGCTGTATGGAATCACCCCTTAATAGCTTTTCTCATGCAGCAGTTTCTGGTAAATCTGCTTTCCCCGGTGTTTCATCTGAAACTACAGTTTCAGCATACCCCCAAAAAAACCTGAACTCGCAAAGAAAGTTCAATATACTCCAATGTTCACTCTCCTTCCAGCTCTGTGTAAGATTGTTGCTTAAACTGAAACTAACAAATGAGAAATAAATAACAGTGTACTAATATTGTGAAAGTCAGGATGATATGAATATATAATTTAAGAAGACCTGAACTGAAAAAATACTGCTTGTTCAAAAAGCTATTGAATTTAATATCAAATTACTTATTTTGGCTGTGATGAGTCACTTCTGAAAGAAACATGGTGTATGAATTTTCTCCCGACATTGAACCCCTGATATTATAATAATGATTGCTTTAAAGAAGTATGAACGCCTAAGTTTCTGTGACAGAATAATCTTTATAAAGTGCACATTGGAGTTGTGTCCTCGAACTCCCATAGTGCTTCTTCTGTTCTGTGCATACAAGCTTCAAACCCAGCCATCCACAGCCTGCAGTGCACAACAAAACCAAAGCATCACTCTCAATTTACAGCACTCTCTCTGCCACAGTGGGAGTGCTTTTGTTATTAGACCTTTTTTTGTCCACCGAATGAGAGAAACTACACAGTGAGTTTCCCTCATCGAGAAGGCATAGTCAAGTCAAACATTGTATCTCATTCCTTTCAAAACATCATTGACCATTTGCTGCAATAGTTTTGTAAAATGAACTTCCAAAACTGTGATGATGGGAAGTTAATTTAAAAAGGTGGCATTCCTCATTAGTGAAACATAAAAAGGTGTTTCTTTTAAAGATCAAGGGGGACTTTATCGACTCTCTGCCTCAACTTTCCCCACTGGATCTTATTCTGTGAGGATGAGAAAGCCCCAGAAGGGCATCAGGGCCCTCTGCAGTTACTGCACTAGACAGGCGAGTCCTCGGGTATTGTTAGCCTCTTTCGCAGTGATATCTCTGCGCAGATAACAATGAGATCTGTTAGCAGGTGCCGTGGTGTGTGTGGAGAACCTGCACTGGGATTGCAAACCACGGATGACACTTGAGCTAAAAGTAGATCCCTAAGGGGAGACAGATGGGAGGATTCTATTGGATGTGCCAGAGCTGCAATGCGTGATTTGTTACGTTTCAATTGTGTGTGAATCTAGTTTCATTTTAAAAGAATGTCAAAGTATCTAAGTATTTATGTTTCATTTATATCACACATGTTCTTACTGGACATCAAACTAAATCTTTGGTCTTCCAAGCTCAAAATTAGATTTTACGGTTTATTGTCCTTCAGGTTTCAGTTGCACAGCGCGACAAAGCCTCCACTGATCATCGCGCCTCTGGCCGGACCTAAGGGCTGGGGAAGACTGAAATTATTGCTCTTTTTAAACAACGAGTACTAACCACTCTTTCTGATGGAGGATTACCTGAGCTCGGGCAGGTACGCTAATGTACGGTACCATCTCACAGACTGTTAAATCCCGGGTAGTATTGGGGTTGTGTTAGAATAAACTTTGACGGTGCTGTATTAACTCTGTGTGGTGTGACTAGTCTGGATAATGGTGACATGTGGAACATTTAAACAGACAGATGATGTATGGCTCATTCATGTGTTCAATAAAAATATTTGTTAAATGTTTTGTCACTATTTATAGAATGAGTTGATAATATATAATAATACCAACCTTTTGCCTGCACAGATTGGCTCTGAGCCATTCTGTTCATTTCAATTCCAACATTTTACATCTGATTTGAAAGTGAAAATGAATCCACAGAAAGAAGAGAAATGATGAAGCTGAGAGATTTGTTGCACAGTTTCAAAAGGGGCAATCAGCAGATGCAGCCTTCGATAAAATGGCTCAGTCTGCCATCGTGGAGTCATCAAATGACTCGTCATGAATTGTAGAGGACTTCACGCAGTATTTCTATGTGTCTTAACTAACAGCCCTCATCATTAGCAGTCAATCATGGCCGGTTGGTTCATTCGAGATAATACCATGTCTTTCTTCTTGGAGGCAAGTTCAGTTAGTAAAGATAAAGGCAAATATTTTGCAGTGTGTGCTTGTAACCCAATGGAGCTGGATGGCAACACTCCACACAGGACAAGACTAGCAGTAACTATCATCGTATAACCATCTAGTGTGAGGATAAAGCTACAAGCTGAGCTTTATGACCTGCCAGTGTTGCATCAGCTCCTTTAAAACTACTTCGTCATAGACTATAGGGACAAAGTCTACGATTGAAAGATACAGTGATAAAACTCATATAGCAATGCATATTGATTAAATACTTCTACTCCAATGCGCTGTAATTCACAGGTATCTAAGTACCAAAGCCTATGCAGTCCATGGAATCATCTTTTTAAGTGGGAGAACTTTAGTTAACAGGTTGTGCAGGTAAACAATGTGCATCATGCGGTAATCCCAGCGCTGCTGGGCTAATTGATACAATGCCTATGTTTTTCAAACAAGCCGGTATCTTCAATACATGCTGATATTTTACAGACACCATGTCTTAAATCTTTAAATTAGCTGACTGAAATTTCTGTTTACAGGAGATGGGCTCAAGTTTCTTGGCAAAAACTCGACAGAGTAGTGGGACCAATTAATCAATGCGTGTCTGCGTGTGTTTCAGGGTTGGAAGTGCTTCAATACAAATAACCTTGAATGCTGTATTAAAAGCAAGAAATCCTACATTGGCTTGTTTGAAGAAGTCTGGAGAAACGGTTTCTCAAACGTTGCATCACATCTGTCTCCTTGTGAAGTCCTGCGGGCGCATTCAGTAACGCACACACACGGTCGTATACGGTGTTTTCATCAAACATGAATCCATGGAAATTCCCTCTGATTGAAAAAATGGCAGGTCTATGATCAGAGCCATAGTTTTTTACTGCATGTCATGCATTATGTTATTTTCCTTTTGACAAAGCTTCATTGTAGTGTTTTTACTAGAATGAACATATAGGGAAAACAATATTAACCAATAGGTATGTTTAATATCAAAATACAAAACTTGTTGTAAGGTATAGTTATGTATGCCGTATGAGCTAAACATATGGCGAAACATGAAATCATATTTGGAAAATAAAAGCTAGGTGTTGAACGAAAAAAGAATACTTCCCACACTTTCACACAGAAGTGCACAAACAGCCCTATATTAACTCAAACCTAACCAAGTGGTTTTATTATGTTTTATTTACTATAGCCTAGTTTATGCTTCTGCGTTTTCGGAAAAACGCAAGCGCAAGCGCCCCCCTTGCGTGTCCCTTGCGTAGAGTCCCGCCCCCCCTTGCGTCCTTGCGTGTGTCGACCAATTTTTCCCAACCCTTGCGTCTCGGATACGCAAGCTACGCAAGGAAACGCAAGCAGGAGGGCCGTGATTGGTCTGCTTACTACATCCTTGCTAGAGTCTCGGATTTCCGGTTTATAGCGTAATTCCGCCATTATTAAAACAAATATATTTTACGAGAGAATGAATCAGATCTAAGAGCTTTTGTCTGAAGAAATCCGTAAATATGACCACTTAGAAACATTGGCGGACTATAAAGACGCGCGGATGGGCTCCAATTCATGGACGTAGATCTCCGCAAACGTCGGTTTTGCCGGTCGAGGGGGCGTTAAAGTTGTGGAGGAAATACGGGACAAATATGTCCGCGAAAAGAGACGAAGAAAAGCAGCAGTGTTGATGCACGGGGCAAAAAAAAGTCTCTGATAAATTATTAGACAAACCAACGACTTCCAGTCGCAAAGACGGCACTCTCTAGGTCGTCTTTGACAATAAACGTTACTCCGCCTGGTGTTCTGCCGGTGAATTGCTTTGCAACACACGCAAGCCTTTTTGAACCATGAATTGAAACACGCAACACGCAAACGCAATGGAGACGCCGACGCAGAAGCATGCGCCGGCCTTTAGTCTTTAAATCTTCAATGCTAATTCTGGGAATAATACATTTCCCTCAACTCAATTGTGAGTACAGTTGTTCAAGTTACTACATAGTCGATAGAGTTGGAGGTGTTGAACAATATAGGCAAAAATGAGATTCATTTTCGATAAAAGTCTTTTTGTTTCTACATAAACTCAAGAGGTTTTTTGTTGAAGTTCCCACATGGCCCAATTTTCCCTCCAACCAGTCAATAAGAGAAAAATGTAAAATTTTGAAAGACCTTATTTTTGATCGGGGGAAAAAAAACCTATTTAAGATTAAATGGCTAACCTGTTAAATAAAGGTCACCTCACTTCCATACGCAACCCGAGGTGATGACCTCAGCCTTTAATTCTTTGTGGAGGCTTTGTATGTATATTGTACTGTGTATCCGTGGCCATTGTGTTTGTCTCAGCGATATTGTGCGGCGGGGAAGGCCGACCTTAAGGCCCCCCACACGATCAGATAACACACGTGTCAATGTAGCACATTTTCCTCATGGATCCCTGTGCAAAACTCGGCCACACTGTGAATTATCTGTGGATTATCTGTGAATTTTCTGTGGTGTTCCCGTATTTTGGGGGGCTAGTCGGATAGCTGGAGGAGTTCCGTGTTGTTGTTGTCTGGAGTAACATCAGAGTGTACCGAACGCGTAGCTAACTATTGTGGCGTTGACAAGTAAAGATTCCTGCCCCAAAGTACTTTCGTCTTTGTGTGCTGAGTGAGCTCACGGAGGTGCTGACTCACCAGAGTTCAGGGTGCAATATGTATTCATTCTGCTGTTTCATGTTCTGTTCCCAAGGAGCTCGGCTTTCGGCTCCCTTCTTCCAAACCTGCTCGCCTCCGTCTCACCGCCTCAAGTATTGGAAGGAGATGCTCGTTAGTGTCCCCCCCCCCCCCCCGGCCGAGGCTAATTGCCTCCACCTGGCACCGTTCCCCGAGCCACTCCCCCTCACTCCCCCTGCAGCCGAGCCAGACCACGGCCGCCACTACAAGATTCAACAGTCTCTTTCATAGTAATCATGTTCAGCGCATAACAATACACTACTTTTGAAAATTGAATAGATCAAAATTACTTCTTCCAACCACTTTGACTTTTCATGTTGTAATTGAAAGGAAATTATCAATAGTTATAGAATAATTTCCCAGTCCACCTCAAAGGTTTCATTTAGAGAAAATTACGACATTCTGCTGTTGGGTTTAGAAATTACAGCACTAAAATAACTGAGCCATCACTCATTCAAATCACTGCTTGAAAAGTGGGATGAATTTCCGGCACCGTAAATTGTCGTGGAATTTCAGGTTTACGGCAATTTTCGGCAATTTGCGGGCAAAGCCGAAAACTGCCGGAAATTGTCGGAAATTGACGTGGGCCTCCCTTGGCAGTTGGCCCCCCATGACTCCCCTCCTCCTAATTCTAGGGGAGGCTTTGACATGTAAATGAAAATGCTGTGAGCTATACAAATGCAAATCAGGGCTGCAGAGGGAGTTTTAGCCCAGGTGACATTTCTTTTTAAAAGGTAAGAAAATCTCTGGTACAAATAGATGAGGCCTAATTATAGACTCTTACATTTTAGCTTGTATTGATTTATTTAATTTAAGTATGCTAGATTACTGTGTATGCCATTAGCTATGGCAAATGTTATGTAAAAAAGATTCACAGGCACCGCGGTCTGGTCTCGCGAGTCCTTCCATGTAACAATGACCTCGTATCTGATTGGAGGATCCGGACGTTCAACTCGCGTTCAGCTCCTCTTGGTCGCGAACAACGTTCAGCCAGTCGAGAAGAAACTGCTGTTTGCTATCAGCGGACTGTCCGTCAGCTGTATCACCATCCTGCCGATATGAACGAGCGGGAGAGACTGACTCAAAGAAGAGGAGATGGCCGCATGAAATCCCAAGATAAGAATATGTTTGATGACTGCTAGCTAAGCTAAAAGTAGCTTAGCCTAAAAGCAAAGCTAAGAGTAGCCTTACAAAAGAACCAGTGAGCAGAACCCGCTTTATTGAAGTGTATTTTTGTAGTGTATAAGATTTAAAGAGCATGCTTTCATTCTGCGGTATAAGGAAATAGAATAGATACCATAGAATAGATACCGATCATAACTGTACATTTTGTTTTCACAGACTAGTTTCTCCTCACAATGAGGCGCTGACCTCCTATTTGCTCGGAGCATCGGAACATCTGCAAGTGACTTTTTTTTAACTGTTTCTCCTTCCTTGTTTAATGTTACGGTGACTTGCGTGTTGATTTTTATTCATACCACTTTCATTTAATTGTTTTCCAGCAGCCTGTAAGACGTATTACGAGACGGCACGTCGGAGCTTCAAAATCACGCCAGAAAAACGCTCTTCCGCCCGCAGTGAGAAGAGTTCTGCGCGAGAAGAAAGTGGGTAAGAGTATTTTTCACGAGCATTGATAGATGTGTTGTGTCCATACGCATCGCACTTTATTGATTCATCGTTTTGTTTTTTACAGCTGCTGGAATGGAGACAGCGTGTGCTCGCAGATGACGCGGTGGAACTCTGGAAGTCCGCCAGCGCAGACCTCATGTCTGCCGAAGAAGAGGGCATGTTGGCGGAGTCTCTGGGTGGATTGTACGGTCGTCGTCATTTCGTAGGACGGAGCTCTCTGAACTCTGTGAAGCTGCAGTCCCGGTTAGAGGCGACTCCAAAGTACAGAGCCACGCACAATGTGCGTCTGCACAACGGACCTGCCTCGGAAAGAACGCCGCCAGTTACCTACAACCCCGAGGAGGCAAACGGACAGTTGTAGTTTTTGGATCATCCTCTACCCATGTGTGCGCAGATCCTCGCTTTGTATATAATTGTTTGTTTTAATAAAGCTCTTTTTGCATAAACATGTTCCTAGCAAATGTTCATTTCCTCTATAAATTCATTAATGTCCTTGGTGGTAGTCTAAAAATTGTTTAGTAGCCTACATAGGATAACAATGACATGAATATACAGTACAATAAAATAATAACGAATAAATAATATATATTATATATATATATTATTTATGAGGCTGGGTGACAATAGCGACAGATCTGCCAACCAATCACAAGTGATTTTTCTTGTTTGAAAGTTGTGGTTTTACTGCCAATCACGAGTGATTTTACTTTGTTGTGGTTTCATCCAATAAGGAGTAAGGATATTCAGCCCGCTCCGCTCGGCCACCGGCGGTTTCGCTGCATTCATATGCTAATTAGGGCCATTCGCACCTCCGCCAGCTGATCGCCACCTACGTCAGAGTCTGTTTCCGACAATTTCCGGGACAGGCGAACGCGGCGTGCGCGGCCTGTAAATTGTCGGAAATTGGCGGAAATTAGGCAGATTTTCGGGCGTTTACGGGGACGGAAATCCCACTTTTCATGCAGTGAATCACTTGATATTTCTTTTAAGCAATGCATGTAGGTCTTCTGCCCAATGACACAGATTGTTATCACACACAGTTGCATCCAATAGGGTGTTGTAACTTCTACTTCATAGCACCACTCTAGCATCACTTATCCTCTGGACTGGTTCACATAACCAGTTCACATAATTTTGCCTTTCATTAAGTCGCTCAACTTATTTGACAGCGGTTATCACTCTGTCCTTACCGCCAGGATAGATGGAGGAATTGAATATGGGAAGGGAGCAAAATCCTATTCAGATTGTTTCATTCATGTAAGTGAAGCATTGTGTGTGATCTGGTGGACCTTCATCATGCAGAAGCTGCAAAAAAACCATTTCAAAAAGATTCAGCATTACGGTAAAACTACCAAAATAGCTTTTTCTTTCTTTTTTTCTTTCTTTCTTTCATTCCCCCAAATATGCTGTTAAACAATTTGGAACAGCATGCAATCAAACCAAGTTTAGACAGAAGGCTTTTTTAAGCCTTTATCCCTGTTGTCTCTTTCCAACAAAACTGTTACCCTTGGAGTACAGTGGTATTATAAATAACCTCTCCCTCTTAGTGTTTTCACAACCAAGGACAAAAAGAGAGTCCAGGCTTGATTTGCTTCCATTATTATACATATCTCATCTCGGCAGCATATTGTCTGTTGCCATGCCTGGCAGGGAGCTTTGTGCACGGTGGAAAGTCATCCCTCCCAGGAGTGCTGTGCGCTTCAAATCCCCATCATAACTAAACACTTTGGCCTTTTGCTATCATGCTGGCTCAAATATAACCTTCACAATTTGGCCAAGCGTAGACCCCCTGCCTCCGCTCGGCTGAATGGAAAAGCACAACTGAGAGAAGCATTGGGTCACTTTTTGGAAGTTACCGGGCCTGTATATTCAGAGATGGTGTTACTAATCAACAGCTGGATGTTGCCTTATAAACGAGTTAAGGTTGTTTGTTGGGAAACTGGAGTTCCGATATGACCTGCGTAGATTCAGCTTAAACATTAGTTGAGTAGTGCAACATTTTGGGAATTACGTAAATTATATTTGCTTTCTCTAGAGATGGCTTCTCTATGAAATGAAAATGCTGTGACATGAACGGATGATCCTCTCTTCTTTTATAGAATTTCACAGAGTTCAGTAAGTGAATAATTGAACTCTTACGACAAGGCCTGCCCACGCCATCATTTTGGGAAATGGCCCGATTACAAAGGAATTGCCATCATTTACTCATAGGGGCACTGAAAATCTTTTTCACGTTCAGCTTCGGTGAACTTGATATGTGAATTTTCAACTTTTGACCGTTCTTGACAAACTCATGAAATTGTAACTTATTAGCTGTGCGGTGGAGCCTCAAAGATCCAATTGCGCATTTTAGAAGATAGGCAGCAATTTGGCTGCACCACATTCTGTTAAGACCAGGCCTTCAAGTCATTGTGTGTATTCGAGCTTCATAGTTTCTCAAATACAGACTCCTCTGTCTATCGCACATCTGACTGACCTTTTTTTTCTAAAGTGATTGAATACCATAAACATCAAAAGTGTCCATTCCATTACAGTCATAATCAGTGCATTTTCACGGAAATTTTAAACTCTTTTTTTACTAATCCCAAACAAAAAATTATGTATTCGATTGCAACTTCTGCTAACTGGTCCACTTGGAGACCAGTTAGCGCACAAGTAACACGGCAAAGGACTGTCACAGACCTGCATCAGACAAACCAGCCAAAAATGTAAATGATTGACTTCATAGTTATTGTTCACTGCGTAGTTAAGCTACTGCATCTGTTGAATTGAAATCGCAATCTAATATCAGTTAGCTAAGCCTTTCTTTTTTTATGTAGCTAGCAATGCTTAGTTAACCTTTCTCAATACCAAGTATGAAGATGTGGTATTAGGAAAGAAACAGGGGCTGATTCTGCATTTAGAACAACCAAGATAGTAATCAAAACCCAGTGGGGGGGAAAGGGTTATGGATATATGTTGAATTAATTAACAAATAAAAATACCTAGAGTATGTACCAAACATAAAAACACCGGCCATGGTTCAGATCCGAATGACAATTGCCGTTCGTGAGCTGAAGACACTGTCCAACCCGTCTAAGAAGAGGCCAGATGCGGAGGATCCATGCCCTTTAAGCATTAGCCCATGACGCTTTTGACCTTTTGTGGTTACTCTGTAACTCTGCTGAAGCATTCTTCATGATGTGATTAAATGCAACTGCATGGAGACAGTGTGGCAACCTCTTATCTTAAGAAATTGGATAACAATAGATACAAATGGCACTTGTATGTTGAAGTTTCAAACAAGCCTAATTCATATTATAGAGTATCCTAGATGGGCTCCCAGGCTTATACTTGATATATATATATACTATGCTGTTTGAGATTTCCCTTCAATTCTTCTCTCTTTGAGTCACTCCAGTAATATTACAGTTACCTGCATTGACTTGGATAGTATGTCAGGTTGCAAACACTAAAGTGCATTTGCATATATTCTGTACCTTCATGTGAATGCATTCCGTAAATGTGTCAAACTTAACAGGCCTTCATTTATGATTATATCCCACGTAGACTCGAAAATTAAAGTTTAATAAACGTGGCCAGACAGTCCATTTTACAGCAACGACTGGCTGAATTGTTTTTTTTCCAAGTTATCTTTTCTCTTTTCCCAAATCAATTTAAGCTGGTATTGCTTTTTTGAGACGACAATTATGTGTTCCTCAAGCCTTAATGCCAACATCAAGCTTTCTCCTCCATCCCATCTATGGGGTCTAACAGCAGAACAAAGGCTCAGCTCCTTTTTTTCCTTCGCTCTGGCTGAAGGTGAGGAGCCAAAAGAATCGACTGGCTGGAGTTTGAAAACTGGAAAAAGCAATACAATTACAAGTGATCTCAATATCTTGCAAAATAGAGAAGTCCAGTCTTATATTGGCATCTTATATGGCCTTTCTGCTCCAAGGACTCTCTCCTGGTTTTATCTGATCACAGAATATGAAACCCCTCATTGACCTGACCAATCCCTATTCACTTATTACTGCAGTACATTCAGTGATTACACCTTTGGGCTTAAGGCATCTTCATGTAAACATAACAAAGCATGCATAATATTGATATCATCTAATAGGCACTCTAATAATAACACATGTTTAACTCTATGTTTTAACAGAATGTCATGTGTACGGTGATTAAATGTATTAATATAAAACGACAATTCTAAGTATGTACCATGGCTCTGTCATCTCAGAATCGTCCTGAGGTGGTGAAGCTTACAAAGGTCAATGATTCATGGTTTAAAGAGAGGTTTCCCCTAAGTCCGATTTTTCTGATTCATGTTATTAATAGCAGCTTTAAGGTTATACAAATGTTTTCCATACAATACACTGTTGTTGTTCAGTTTTCGGTCTCTCATCCTGACATGAATCTTGAATGTTCAGTAACTGTCTGACAAAAAACTTCCAATGGACATCTTTTAGAATTAAAAAAATCTTGGCTACAAAGATGTGCACTTGAATTGAATCCATATGACCTCAGTGTGCCATGGAGATCAAATAATAATTGTCATATTTTATCTCATCATTTATATTGTTATTTTGGAATCCAAGGCAACACTATTTAAATACCTCAAGATTTTAACTATTATTCCAGTGGTGCTCAGAGTATGTCTCATCATTTTTAAAGTTAGTAACAACATTTGGGACACCATGAGATCGGCACTGTTCTGTTCCCACAGCGAGAAACAGATGTGCTGTCTTATGACGCAGATGTTTAAAATATAAAACCTCGGTATTAATCCTCTTGGAAAGGACATATCAATTAGCTCTAAAGGTCTTTTGACTTCCAACTGCGTCCTCCCCTCCCCATTTTAATAAGGTGAAGAATATCATCTAAATGCCGTTGCCTTACAGTACGTCACCATTTTTCAGATCTCGTCGCAGGATCGATACCCCTGCTTATTTTTGCTTTGATGTTGTTTTCATGTAAAAAAAAGACCACAATCAATTTGTGTCAATTTACAGTGAAAAATATTACATATATTACAATATCTACATTGACTTAATGTGATGTTTAACCTTGACCCGCAAGAGAAACAAGTTGGGCACAAGCCAGCACTATGTGTCAATGTACGTAGTACGTGTTACGTAGGCAGGTAACGGAGGGGTGTAGTGAGCTTATCAGATGTGAACAATGTTTATTTCTAGGAAACAAACATTGTTCACAAGTCCCACAGCTCGAGTCCCAGTCGAGTCTGAAGTCTTTCGAGGACGAATCTCAAGTCTGAAGTCACTGTGTGCGCGACTTAGGTCGCACTCGAGTCTGAGTCTCAAACTCGAGTGCCCATCTCTGGGTCCATTGCCCGCTCTTGTCATGCACCAACCGCCAAGTGAAATTCCTTGTATGTCTGACACATTATAGCAATAAATGTTTTCAGATTCTGCTTCTGATAACAAACTTTTTTTTTGTGATATTGACCAGCGGATGGTCGACTCCGCTCGAAGGCCAAAATCGCCTCTCTCAGGCAAGATAGTGTTAATAAATTGGGATTTGTGAGCCCTCGCTGCAAGCCACAGGCAGCAGCGGGGCAGAACCAGCCATCCAGATCAAATAACTAAACCCTCCCGGGTGCTATGTGCTGTCAGCATGAAGGATGCCGTCCTTATGTTTTGATTGGTGAGTGTAGATCTATGGAAAACAGGAGCATTTCCCCATTTTGGCCCGACCCCAGTGCGTGACGTGCTTTGTGTTGTCCCTCTCGCACTAATAGACTGTTGAACTTTTTATTCTGTATTGCAAGCCCAGGTGTAACTGCCACACCTACCTCCTACCAGAAAAATCTGTGTACCATTCGTTCATTCGTTTTTCAAAATAAAACCAAAACTCAAAAAACTAATAATGACTAGTTTCCCTAAATATTCGTTTCCAAAACCACCAACTCCCTGGAAAGTTCACGGAGATGTTTCTATCAAGGTACTCTACTTCCACCAATGCAATGGATCAGACTATGGGTCAGTTTCACAGTTTAAGTATTTCATGAAGCACTGCAACGCAGGATCATGGAGGAGCTCCGTGAACTTTCTAGGGATGATGTAGATGCAGGACCTGCTGAACCAGAGCATGTAGCTGGTAATGCAGAGGAACTTATTAAAGTTGTTGGAGTCATTTCCGCACTTTCAGTAGCTCTGCATCTTAGCTTGATGCACAGGGTAACCAATCAGGCATTAGGTTCCCTATCAGAGAACTTCGAGCTGCGTGAAACGCTGTGGGAACGCCCTGCGTGACCGCGTCATGAAGCACGTGTGAAATCCGACCTATGGTGAGATGGCACGTCATAGGTGGGTGGCGTCAAGACCAGCAAGCATAAAGGAACCTTGGCCGCAACTTCATTCATCTCTGTGCCTTCATCAGCGTGTGTGTGAATCAAGAGAGCAATGGCGAGCGAGAGGCAACGGTTTGCGCAGTGCGCGCCTCCCTGTCCCCCGTTCATTACGGGAGGGGATACGCACCACCTGTGCGTTGTCTGCCTGGGAGCGCACACAGCTGGCTCTCGAGGGAGCCAGCTGTGTGCATTGCAAGCGGCTCAACATACGGAGGCTGCGCTCCCGCCGGGCGCTCTTCGAGGAGGACGGCTCGATTCGCGCTCCCCGCGGCTCAGGCCCCGCTTTCGCCGAGGCGAGGCGGCGGCTGTCTTTGTGGGGATCGCAAGTGGATATCTCGGAGGGCTCTGAGGCGGCTTCGGCATTTCCTCAGCCTCTTCCCGGGACATCCAGTGCCTCTTACCGGGACTTGGAAGCACGCAGAGTGGTTTCTTCCATCCCGGAGGAGGCATCACCGACGCGCCTATCCAGCTCTGAGGAGGTGGAGATGGCTAGCGTCGAGGCTGAAGATTTGTCGCTTCAGTCACCCGCGGCCGAGGGGCTCACGGAGGTGCTGACTCGAGCCGTGGAGAGGCTCGATATCAGCTGGCCGGTCGACGGGCAGGAGCCCGTAGCAACGAGTAAATTGCACGAGCATTTCCGGCCCTCCCGTGTCTTACCTCCGCGCCGGCGTCTGCCTTTCTTCCCGGACCTCCACACTGAAATGTCGGCGTCCTGGGATCAGCCGGTGTCTGCTCGCGTTTTTAACTCGCGCACGGCACTGTATTCATCAGTGGCCGGCGCCAAACAGTGCGGGTACGCAAGCTTGCCCGTCGCGGAGGAGGTACTGGCGAGCCATTTATCTCCCACGGCACCGTCATTTAGGACACCGGCGTTGCCCACCAAGCCTCAGAGAACCACCTCGGCTTTGGTGGGCAAAGCGTACGCAGCGGCAGGACAGGCGGCATCCTGCTGCAGGCGTACCAGGCGGAGCTGCTGTCTGACGTGGCCGTGGGGAGAGAGCTAGCAGCTGACGTAGTTCGAGAGCTGCGTCAGACTGCCGATCTGGCTCTGCGGGCCACGAAGGAGACCGCCAATTCGGTCGGCCGATCTATGGGAGCCCTGGTGGCCACGGTGAGGCACCTGTGGCTCAGCCAGTCGAACATGCAGGAGAAGGACAAATCCTTCCTCCTCGACGCGCCGCTTGCCCCAGCAGCTCTCTTCGGAGATGCCATCCACGAGGTCATAGACCGTTTCCACGAGTAGAAGAGGCAGGCGGCGGCGTTCAACAAATTTCTCCCCCGTCGGAGCAACGTCCCCGGGGCTGCTGAGGAGCGGCCCGGGCCGTCGAAAAGCGCGGCTCAGCTTGCGAAGCAGGAGAGCGTCGCGTCACGGGCTCCCCCTCGTCGAGACTGGGCCGAGGCGAGGCGCTCTCAGGCTAGGTCCTCTAGGAGCAGGGCTGGGCCGAGGACGGCCGCTGGCTCCAAGAAGGCCCTGACAAAGAGACCCTGACGCTACGGCGGTCAGGTCGGTCCCCATCGGAAGGGGGAGGCTGCTGTCCCCGCCACTAGCTCGGGGCGCAGCCATCCCCAGCAAGCGCGTGCCCGAGGGCCGCTCGCTTCCTCCGAGGAGGGGTCCGGGGCTGCCAGACCAGAGTTTCCCTGCCAGTGTGCTGTTACAGGGCACTGTGTCTGCAGGCCCGGTTATCCCAAAGGCCGGTCTCGAGAGGCTGGTACCCTTAAGAGAGTTTGTGGCGGAGTGGCGAGCCCTCCCCAATATATCTCTATGGGTCCTGCGTACAATCGACAGGGGCTACGCCATTCAATTCAGGGCTCGCCCACCTCGATTCAGAGGGGTCCTGCCAACGGTGGTGGGCCCCGAGCAGGCTTTGGTGTTGGAGCAGGAGGTACAGTCTCTGCTGGAAACGAGTTCTGCCCCCTTGCAGGGACTCGGACTATTACAGCCGGTACTTCGCGCAGTGGCAAAGCTCGGCTTCAAGATGCTCACGCTCAAACAGATTGTGTCACAAATCAGATCCGAGGACTGGTTTATCACAATAGATCTGAAGGACGCGTACTTCCATCTGTCTATTCTTACTCAACACAGGAAGTTCCTGAGGTTCGCTTTTGGGAACGAAGCTTACCAATATAGGGTTCTTCCATTCGGCCTAGCTCTCTCCCCCGTACGTTTACGAAATGCATGGATGCAGCCCTAGCGCCTCTGCGCCTCCAGGACATCCGCATTTTGAACTACATAGACGACAGGCTGATCCTGGCTCCGACAAATCCCAACATCGAGATGTTGCTCACATCAGCCGTCTGGGGTTGAGACTCAACGCCGGGAAAAGGGTACTGTTCCCGCTGCAAAGGACCACTTTCCTGGGCGTGATCTGGGACTCAACCTCGATGCGGGCACGTCTGTCTCCCGCTCGAGTGGCGTTGATTCTTTCAGCCGCCAAGCAGGCCAAGCTAGGCCAGTCACTCACGGTCAAACAGTTTCAGAGACTGTTAGTTCCGTGCGGCCTGCTGTACATGAGACCGCTTCAGTGGTGGCTCAGAACCAAGGGGTTCTTCCCGAGGGGGAACCCGGGTCGCCCAATCAGGGTCACGAGGCGGTGCCTGCACGCCCTGGCCATTTGGAAGGACCCCCGGTTCTTATCCCAGGTGCCCACGCTGGGAGCAACCTGTCGTCATGTCACGCTTACGACAGATGCCTCCCTCAAGGGCTGGGGAGCGATCATGAGTCAAGAGGCCACCATGTCCTTGTCCGCTCAGACAACACATCGGTGGTCTCCTACATCAATCATCAGGTGGGTCTGCGCTCACGCTCGCTGTACAAGCTGACTCGCCAGATCCTCCTGTGGTCCCTCGGAAAGTTCCTCTCGTTGAGAGCAGTCTACATCCCGGGGTACCTGAATCAGGGAGCAGACGCCCTGTCGAGGCAGGGGCCGAGGTGGTGGAGCTCCTTTTGGAGACACTTTGGTTGTGCCGAGGTAGACCTGTCGGCGTGGCCTCTGAGGGGGCCCGTCTCCTAGGATCTGGTCTCTCGGCCGAGGCCGTTGAGACCATCCTCCACTCCATAGCTCCAGCCACAAGGAAAGCGTACGCCGGCAAGTGGAAACTCTTCACCTCCTGGTGTGTGCCCCGCCAGCTGGACCCAGTTAACTGCCCAGTGTTTGCAGTACTGGAGTTCCTGCAGGAGCGATTTTCCTCCGGGTTATCGCCTTCTACACTAAAAGTGTACGTGGCGGCGTTATCAGCTTCCCATTCCCGGCTGGATGGCGCCCCGCTGGGTAGGCACCCGCTGATATCTCGCTTCCTCCGTGGCACTCGAAGGCTTAGGCCAGCAGCCCGCACGAGAGTACCATCATGGGACCTGGCCATCGTACTAGATGGCCTCTCTCGGCCTCCGTTCAAGCCCATCGAGGAGGTCGCAGAGAAGTATGTGGCTCTTAAGACTATCTTTCTGCTTGCTATTTCTTCCTTAAAAAGAATTGGACATCTGCAAGCCCTCTCGGTGTCGCCGTCATGCTTGGAATTCTCTCCCGGTATGGTGAAGGCGTTCTTACTACCTTCTCCCGGGTATGTTCCTAAGGTCCCCACTAATATTGTCGGGCCTATCGTGCTGCAGGCCTTCTATCCTCCTCCTTTCCTGTCGCCGGACCAGTCCAAGCTGAACCTCCTCTGCCCAGTTAGGGCCCTGGACGCTTACGTCCACAAAACGGCCCTGTGTCGACGTTCCGAACAGCTGTTCGTATGCTTCGGCCCACCCATCGGGGGCCCTGCGTCTAAACAGAGGATGAGCAAGTGGGTGGTTGAGGCCATCTCACTTGCATATGAGTCAGCTGGGCAGCCCTCACCTCTGGCTGTCCGCGCCCACTCTACGAGGGGTATGGCGGCTTCCAAAGCCCTCTTGTTAGGGAGAGTATCGCTGCACGACGTCTGTACTGCGGCAGGCTGGTCCTCTCCGCACACGTTTGTGAGGTTTTATCGTCTTGACCTTAACTCCACGCCTGGAGCGCAGGTGCTCTCGTCAGTATGTGCGCCTTGACTTCACACGACGGACACTGGCTCGTATGGCGGAGTGGGTATGGGCGTTCCCACAGCGTTTCACGCAGCTCGAAGTTCCCTGATAGGGAACGTCTCCGGTTACGTATGTAACCTCAGTTCCCTGAGGGGAACGAGACGCTGCGTGTTTATGCCATACTCCCGGCATGCCCGTGCCACTTGATTCGGCCCTTCAGAGATGAATGAAGTTGCGGCCAAGGTTCCTTTATGCTTGCTGGTCTCGACGCCACCTACCTATGACGTGCCGTCTCGCCATTGGTCGGATTTCACACGTGCTTCATGACGCGGTCACGCAGGGCGTTCCCACAGCGTTTCACGCAGAGTCTCGTTCCCCTCATGGAACTAAGGTTACATACGTAACCGGAGACGTTCCGCCTACCAACCTTTGATGGGTCAGTTTGACAGTTTACGTATTTCGTGAAGCACTGCAACGCAGAATCATGAAATGTAAATATCAAATGAAATAATTTGACATCAAATGAATCGGTATTTGAATTAATTAATGACATATTTATGTATTTAATTCTAATTATTTAAATACACATTTAAGTAATTATTTAATGGTGTATTTATTTATTTAATTGTGACACTTTTAGTCCTCCTTAGAAACGGGGTGAAAGGCTTGTTATCCGTTTTTTCCATTTTTCATTTGAGCACACAATTGCAAATGGGAAAAACAGTTGTTATCCGTTATTTCCTTTTTGGTTTTAGAAACGAATATTGAGGAAAAAAGTCATTATTAGTTTTTTGAGTTTTGGTTTTATTTTGAAAAACGAATGGTACACAGATTCAGAAATAACCTGCCTCATGCAGGCGTATTATTAGCTGCCAACAAACCCATTACCGGACGAGGAATCATCAACTGAAATAAAACCTCACTATTCCCTATTCAGACCCCCACCATCCCTCCGTACAAATCTCGCACTTCATTAGATCTTGTGAATGCACAATTTGCCCAGCTGTGTCTCCTTCGCCAGTGAGGCGACAGTTACGAAGGCCCCCAGAGCTTGTGCTGATAAATATGCATGATGTCGCACAATATATAAGATAAGTGTTCCTCTCGCTAGTCTGCAAGTAGCTGAAAGAATAAACAAAATAAAGCATAGGAATTAAATCTGGTTTAAAGATATATTCATCGGTAAAAGGAATCTGCGATGGGATTGGAGTTGAGTTGGAATAAATTATTAATGTTACGGAGTGCAAATCTTCTTCAACATAGGGTTGAGTTTTTGCAGTCAGTTGTAGTTCAGAGGGAAGGCTGGGGCTTATCCAGTGTATTAAGTGAGATATGGTATGAGCGGTTCTACATTGACAGTTTGAGCATGATTCGGATTTGTTGGATGGAATACTGAACCACACAATAAGATGTCGTAGTGGGGAATGTTCGAGGAGTATCTAGATCGAATGCAGTTGCTAGGATTTACTTATCTCTCAAGCTTTGATTGCAGCTTCTGTCAGCACCATGCACTGATAATCTGTGGCATGTGATTCATCCCAATAGATTCCAGTGAATGGTGATGATGTTTAATGGAGAGTTATGGTAGTGGTGCTGCTATTGTCAATGATTTATGCTTGTTTACGATAAATCGTGAGATTTGGCGGAAATGTTGGGTCTAAAACTCGACTCTCACTTTCTCGCTAAACTTTGTTAACTTTCAAAACCTACAAATAGACCCAGGAAGAGGCATCAAAGAAAAGGCATGACACAGAGATGAAGTTTTACCCGTCTGCAGAGGAGGAGAGGTGGAGAGGAGACGAGACAAACCTGTCACGTCTCACAATCAACTCTAACTTTCCTCCTCTAGCAGCCTGCTTTTATTAGACTGAAGGTTGCTAAGCAATACAAAGATTATGGGATGTATGTCGGTGGTCCAACCGTTTTCTGAGGAAACTTTTACACACTGGCAGGGCGCAACCAGTCACACCCTGCCTTCCTGTTTGGCAGGTGTGGCTCACATCAGCCCTCGGCAATGCGACTGTTTGTGGTCACGTTTCCTGTGGTCAGTTAGAGCGTAACTGCAGCTGGTTACCAAAACACACACTTCACATAGTTTCAGTTGGTTGGTACATTGTGTTTCTCCTCTTGTTATAGCATATACACATGTGAAACTTGCACGAAGCTGCCTATATGATATTTCAAACTATTGAACATTGATTAGCTTCTACAGGAAACGAGATAAAATCATGTCAAATTTGAAGCCATTTGAAGCAAGTAGTCAATCGTTCCTGAAAGTCCAAGTAAAGCCGAAAGTTCTTTGTGATTGATTCATCATCCAGAGAAGTCAAGCCTCAAGATATCCAACACAACACCCCAGCAGATAGGTCAAAGTCATGTTTGAAATGTTTGAAAAGGAAGATCACACTCAGCCTCAGGTTATTAAAAATGAGTGCAGGTCAAGGTTAAGTCAGGTATAGAGACGGCTTATTAATCAACATTAACACCAGACACCAGGAGCGCAGAGTCTTTACATCTTACGCCGCAAACTAAAACCTTCAGACTATACCTTGACTAAACACAAGGTACACACAAAACAAATTGTATTTGCAAGGGCTCCTATCTATACCAAGTTGTAAATTGGCTTATTTAATGAAATTACACTGTTTTTCTGTGTTTGTATTCTTATGTTTGAAATGCGTCAGCTAAATGACATGTAATGTAATAAATAACACTAAAGGGCCAATGGTAGAAAAAAAATGCCAATTAAAAAATAATTAGCAACCAGATGTTAAATGATTTTAACAAAGAGGAACAGAGGTGAAATGAGAAAAGAACTAGACATATAGCAGCTAAACACAGGATGAAAAACAAACACATGTTGAAAGAACTCTAAAATGTAACCAATTAATGCTGAATAAAAGCAGACCAGCATGTGCAGACATACTGCAACTGTTTCTGTCTAGAACACCCGCTTGACGTTACAATAGTGTGGATGTGAACAAGGACGGATGGTACTGTCCCCCTCAAAGGCTACGCTGTCACACTGAGAAAGGTGAGCCTTTTATCTTCTAACGACTCCATTTCTAAATCCCTTGTCTTGCAGCGAGGTGGTGTGCGGACACCCGGTAGTGAATGATTACTAGGATGACTGTTGACACTTTTATAAAAATCGTGTGTGTGGTGGGGTTCAGGCGGCGACCCTGCTGGTGGGAATTCTGAAGATGACATGATCAAAGTGAACTCTAATATTATGGCACTGGGTGAAGTACTTGAATAGAGCCCAAAATGCGTTTTGAGTTACAGCTGGAGCATCCCAACATTTTTTCTGAATCTCTGAGTCTGTTAATAACACAACATAAAGTAAGGAGTCTGTACTTTATAGAAAGCCAGGGTTTAGGGAGAAAAGGATGTGACAAAGAAGGTGTCATTGGTCAGTAACGGAAATGCAGCCGGACATCTGCTCCCACAAGGCGAAACAGCTCCTGGCAACACGCTCATGGGAGGCACTGCAGATGTTTTGTCTGAGGAGAAGGTAAGCAAAGGAGACACCCCGTTGTATGGGAACGCCCCAACTTAAATTATGCATTAAATTGGGGAAGGAGTGCTGGGGAGGAATTTTTGACAAAAGCTCCCTCGTCAACATAACACAATTTTAAAATCACTTATTCTTTTACAATAGCCTGTGGGAGCGGGGATAATTACACACAGAGAATCCATTCAGTTCATGAGAAATCTATAAACATAGCTATTTAGCCAAGAGACATGGAAATAAAGTGCTTTCCATTTTACTCTGATAAACAAAGAGGGCACAGTTTAAAATACAGTAAGGAAGATAATCGTCTAAAGCAGCATGAAGATGCAAATGTTTTGATCTGCTGTTCACTTCCCGCCTTGTCCTGTCTTCCCCTTTGATTGTCTGCCTTGTCAGATTGGACACAGGTGGAAACAATCACCTGCACCTCCCTTGTGTATTTAAGCCCTGTGTGTCTGTTGTCCCTTGTGGTGTCGTTGTTCCTGTTGGATCCCTGTCTGCGGTTCGCCCCTTGGCAGCTGTATGTAAAGAGTACCTGTAAAGTACCTGTGTTCTGTGAAACTCTGCGTTTGGGTCCTGCTTCGTCAACCCAGCCTTGTGACAGAATGAAGCAACCACGGAAGGACTCAGCAGAGTTTATTCCCCAGAACCAGTTTGACGGAACCCGTCAGGCCCGGCACGGGATGTTGCCAAGAAAGGACTCTGCAGACCCAGGGTGTGAGTACGGTCCTAAATACCTGGATATGAGAACCCCGTTTTGGAAGCGAAAAACAGAATTTGTATTGGGCCCCAGAAGCTACCAGAGAGATTGTCTCGGGCTCCGGAACCTCCTCAATCCCAGGAGGAGGAGCCCTGAAAAGAGGAAGCCGTGTCCCCTTCCCGATCCCGATGGGCTGCAGCAACCTCCCGTCCCCTGCTGAGCCGCAGCGAATATTGTCCCGCGCTGGGCGTCAGCAACCAGCAATCCCTGTCCTTCGACCCGTGCCACCGACTCCGCCAGTTCCAGCTCCATGACTCTTCATGCCCTCGGCTCCACAATGCCTCGTTCCCCCGACTCCTCCGGTCGCAGCTCCACGACGCCTGATCGTGCTCTCTCCCTCCTGTCCCATAGTTCTCTCCCACCTCCCCTTCAGGGTTCTGGGGGCCGTCTGGAATCCGGCCCTTGAGGAGGAGGAGGAGGAGAGGGGGGTGGGGGGACAGAGACAGCCACGCCTGACCTCCGCACCCCGGAGACCCTCAGAGGCATTCCGCCTGCCGCAGTTTCCCAGGCGGACCATCGCCTTATGCGGGCAGTGAGCACCATCCCATGAATTACCACTTTGCTTTGTGTCACACATGCCATGCAATTATTTCAAAATCTACATTACTTTAATGGCAGGGTTCTATATTTGTTGCTATTTATCAAGATTTCTGATGCTCTGACAGTCACACGCATTACAACAGAAGGGCAGAACAGAAGTTTCAAATTAAATAACCAACTCAACATCATGTTTTATGCTTATTAACATGCCGGAGCAGTAATGGAGACAAATAAGCACATCAGGAGTGCAGACATTCAAATGAAACTTTATTTATTCTCACACTACTTGTTCCCTTTATGAAAAGGACTGAGCTCATTGTGTGTATACACATACACTGTGTGTCCTTTTATTTTGAAAGCTCTGCGTCTTGCCTCTACCCTCCTGCACCTTCGACGATACCATTGACACGACCGAGAAGGGACTCCGCACGGTTTGTAGGGAACCCGCCTGGCCCTGAGCGGACCTCGTCTGAGGTGGCTGGCTACCCGACCCCGTCGTGGGTCGACGGGACCAGGTAATGCGTTTGTTTCCTTATCTCTTTCAGGGTTTCAAAACAGTTTCCCTAATACATTCATACCTTTAGGAAAAATATATTGATTTTATGGCTGAAAGTATTTCGTAATTGAGTGACAAAGAGAAATCCTAAATCCCCTTTGTACACTTAAAGCCAGGTTTTAAAATCCTGTATAGTTTAAGTGATATTCAGATATATGCTCTACTAAATGGAAAGTCCTAATGTTAATAGACTGTGGATGTGTTACGTTTCCCTCTGCTGTCTAGGGGATTGCATGGGGGATGTAAATTTTTTTAAAAAAAGGTAAGCGTGAAAAATCCTCTTTTCTTTTATTCCATCTCTCACTGTCTTTCAAACTTGTGTTCAAAATAACAAACAAAACAGGGCTTCCTAAAGTTTAAAGCAAGCAAAATTAAAGACAGTCATCTTGCCTCTCTCCCTGACTAACAAAAAACAAGAGAAAAGTTAAGGAGTGGATACAAACAAAATGGCACCCAACTCCCTACACGGTTTAAGTTGTGGTTGTAAGACAGAATTCACAGAAAAGTTTTAACTACACTTTAAGGGCAACAACATCTGGGATAGCTGAAGAGGGATTCCTCTCAGCTATCTAAGTTTTTTTCTTTATGGTTAAATATTTTCCATCAATATTTTCTCATGGCATTTTTAAGATGGCAATATTAAGATAGTGTGAAAACTCAAATTAGAATAAAGTAATCGATGGTAATTTATAACTCAATGTGTAAAAATAGATTTGATGTATACACACACATTGCTTCAACTATCCTCACTCTGCAATGAGTGTTAATCAGTAAGTGAAACTTTCTCGTGTGGAGCAAACACCTCGCAATTTGTTTCAAAAGAGCCACGGAACAAGGATCTCTTCAGGCTTTCTTTTGGCTCAAATGTTCTTTCTATGACACCATCCCAACTGTGTTGTGTGTGGGATTCCATTTAAAACATAATGCATGCAGGGCGGAGCGTCAAAATGAAGTGAGAGAAGGAAAGTAGAGCTGTTGAAAGATGGAGGGGACACAGCGTTAACACTGAGCGACACTATTACAAACTGCTAGCACAGAAAAGTGTCAGTACTCTCTGATGCCAGTGAAAACCAATGATAAGGACCCACGCAGACCAATCCCAAATGTGACTCATAGAATTTGAAGCTGCACATTTCCTGTCTCTTTCTTCGAGTGATAAGGGAATCCCTATATTAGCTTTATGTGGTGAGCTTGCAAAACTCATGAACAGGTCTGGCCCTTTTGCTTTATGAATAAGTTTAAAAGTGAAATGCTTGCAACTGTGGTTTCTGCCAAGACTATTTAAAGTGAAGATATTATTACTCAGCTTTAAATCTTTTATATAGTAGCGTGTAGGCAAGTTGATGTATGTGAAAACACAACATGGCAAGGTTTAAGTAGAATCGATTCCAAGCCTTAAAGGAAAAATGTAACGTTTTTAAGTTCATAGTTGGAATTTCTAATAAAACTGGTTTTAATATACTGTATTTTTCAAAAAGCATATTATTTTACTTATGCCGTCTGTCTCAATATACATTTATTTAGTCTCAAACTATTTTAGCAGCTGTGTCTGACGCACCGTTGCAAAAGAAAGTATGGTGATGATAATTCTTAAGCCAAATGGGCAGATACAGAGACCATAGGCACCCGGAAGATAGCATTTTACAGTGTTTAGTTGGGGTACATGTTGCAAATAAAAGTGATGGAAAAGCAGCAAAATAGAATTCAACGAGTAAGCACAGACACATTTAAAAAAGTAGACTTTCCCTGATTCATCTCGGGTTGCACATTTAGCAGGATGCCCGGTCTAAGGGTGTAGTGAACTCAGGGTGATACATAAGCATCACTTGAACTATGATGTCTGGTGGTTTTCAAGGATGCTGATGGACCTTATTCACTAAGCGTGTTTTCCTTAAGGTGGTTGGACACCATGGGGCGTGTACCATGAAGCTGGTTGAACAAACTCAGGGTTCCAGAATTGGTTCAGAATTGGCAAAACAAAACCGAAGCAATCAGGCTTTATTGGTACCATGATGCCGCTTATCAACTGACTTTGTCAACCCAGGCTTTGATCCTCAAACTCTGATTACTTTGCGCGCGCGCAAATAAAGGGGTGACGTCGGCACCGAACAACCAATCACGTTCGATATGGAGAGAGCGAGAGAGCAATATATTTTCCCGTGGAGGAGCAAAATGTTTTTTAAGCACTGCAGTAACACCGTCTCTGTTGCCAAAGCAAGAGAACAATATTACAGTAACATTGCTCATAGCGTTAATGCGTAAGTTAAAAAAAGATATATAAAAATAGAATTCAAACTATTTGCGGTACAGTAAGTGCGCCTTCGACGAGTCACATTGTTATATGCGGCTCAACAAGTTCGCAGAGATAAGTTATTCCTTCCGCGGAATATCTGTATCTTTCACACAAGGAAGTATCAGGAAAGTCAAGGGAATTTGTCTGTCCCTAAAAACTCTCTACGAAGTGCTCTTATAACAATCTGCGCTGAGATGTCTACAGGATTTGGAAGAAAAGGTGAAGCCATTGCAATGATTGCAACAGAGAACAGGAAGCTAGGAATTAATGACGTCACCTATATGTTTCTTTGCTCACCGCTGATTGGTCAAACTTCTGACTGAGAGCTCAAATCCAGAACATAACCTGCCCCGGAGCAAGGTTAGCCGAGCAGCGTAAGTTACCATGGCAACAAATACCGATTGAAGCCGAGCTACTTTCATAGTACCGAAAACCCATGGTTGGTGGAAACCAAGCTGAAACATAGCACATAAACCAGCTTCATGGTACAGGCCCCTGGGATTGGCCGGGGGGGGTTGTTGTTGTGGTCAACTTTCATGCGAGTTTTAACTATTAACAGGGCCGTAACTTGCGCCAAAACAACAGTTAACAAATAAAAATGACTGCTGAAATGTAGTATCATGAATAAACATGGACAAAGCAGACACAATCTGTTAATAGCCGTTTCTGATATTACAGATTCATAAGTTCGGGTTTTTAATAAACATGCAAACCATTTCGTAACGTAGGCCTCAATATTAAATTGATTTCTACTTCCAATTTATTATAGTGCAAGGACGGTCATAAGGTCAGCCTGTTGCTGATAACAACATGTGGTGATACACCTTTTCTTTTTCTCAGGAAGCAGACAAAACTCAATAGAATTAACTTTGTTTGGTTGCTCGGTTGTCTGCAGCATAAATTCATATTTTAGGATCTGTTTAAAAAGGTGCAACTTCTCGATGGTAAGTCACACAAAGTGAGAATGACTGCGTTGTATGAGTTTCCTGCAACTATGACACACCTTTTGGGTATTTGGTCAAATATTACAGGTTTATCGCTACACCATATACACTCTTTCCACACTAACTAAAATCCTGGCACCACGTTTATGTGCATTGTCCAATTTTGTCAGGGCTAGTTCTTTTAAGTTTCCCCATTACAATTAGCTTTCTCTCCACAATGAAAAGAACTTGGAATTTTAGAAACAGACACAAAAAGACACAACGCACCTGGTGAGTGGAGACAGACGCCCAGTCTCTGACTTAACCATGTTGTGTATAATCATGACAAAAGAAAAGGACTTGAAAAGTTGGAGTTCCATCAGATATCACGCTGTTGTCCAATAATTCAGAATCAGACTTAAAAGTAGATGTTGATGCAATTGGAGTCCAACTTGTGCTGGCGGATGCGGATCACCGATCTCAAGGTGACCCCAATAGGGCCCCCATAAATATTTCATTAAGGCGTGCCTTGAGCCGAGGCACCTGTCACAAGGGATAGTGTCTGTGGGTCACGCATTGCTCTCACAGGAAGGAAACCACAACTTTGCTCACATATTCGCACGCACGTTAATATCCACACTGACATTGTATTTCAGATGGCAAACTAGCCAGAAAGACATATTTGGAAAAGTACATTGTGTATTCTGAAACTTCCATTTGCCAAGACAAACAGTCTGCTACTTGTGACACGTTTCTGAAAAACACTGACTTATGTTAGTATCTAATGACCATTCATTTGAAGATTGAAATGTGAATAGGAGCCATTCCCCTATGTCCATCTGTCCATGGTCATAACACTAACATGCTCCCGTGAGCAAGCACGTGATGGCAGGTGGCCGTGTGCACGGTACCTCCTGTTATTAGTGTATGAATGGATAAATAATGACATTTAGTGTAACAGCGCTTTGATTCAAATACAATGTATTCGCCATAAACGCAATGCCATTACTCAATCAACATTATAGGGTTTAGAAAAGGATGGTAAGTGGACCATGAGTTGCGACTGCATAGATGACGCCCAATGTTTGTCTTACAAAGCATCGCAGCAGAATGAACAGCTTTGTTGTGGGTGAAATGCTCCATCACCCCCTCCAAGATGAAACAAACATGAGGGCAAATAATTTATTTGAATGTATTTCATGTAAAATAGGTTAATCATCATCTTTTTTATTTTTTCCCCCTCAAAAAGCCAAACTCCCACAGTCAGTGCAATATGCACCACCAGCATCATCGATTGTTGTTTGTTTGACAGCTAAAAATAGAGTTTCGCAAAAAGCCAGATTAGTTTTGGAGGAAAGTTAGAGTCGCAATACAGAATAAATAAAAAGACATGGTTGGTTTTCCCTGTGTCTCTATTGTCTCACACGACTATGCAGAGTAAAATAAAATGTATGTTTAAGGGACCACACCAGTCAAAATCGGAAGGGATTTTTTAAATGCCACATTGTTACGTTTCCAGGAAAGAAAAGTAAAGTGGAAAAAGAGCATGCTGACAGCCCGGATGGGTCTAGCTACACAACATTCTGCTTGATTCTACCAGGTGAAACAAAGGAGGGTAAAGAACAAAAGAAACTCATTTGTGATACTCCATTTATCACTTGCAGGCAGGGGCTTATCTTAATGCTGCCTTTTAGGCCCATAATGTGTCCCTTCTGAAACCCAAGCAAGCACTTACCCTCTGCCAGGATACGAGGCGCCATCATCGGCAGCCATTTCCACCTGGATCCGAGTTAAGAAGTTTGAATGATGACCACGGCTTTTGGCCATTTCCCAACCATCGACCCTAAAACATTCCGATGGTTTTCCTTTTGAAGACGTCAGTCTGTGTGTGATGCGTCATTTTGAGCCTTGGCAGTAATAACTGATGGTAAATTGTCACGATTTCAAAAGTGCAAAGCTAGATGAGTGTTGTACTTTTTATGATCATCATCAAAAGCAAAAACAATAATTAGTACTTTTCATATTACAGAGATGTTTTTCAATAAGGACAAAAAACCCTCCTAAAACTACTGATGAGTTATATTTGGGTTTTTCAAATTTCCAGAGGGAGAGGATAACACTTTGATGCTATTGGCCATATGGAAGGATCAATTTGGGCTAATCCTGTTTAAACCGGATTATATGTTTACATTGACATGTAATACCTGAGTATCCCTGATGCTTTTCCACAAATAAGTCAATTAACAGAATAGCCCTGACTACAGATTAAAGGCGGGATTTTCCATGTTCCAGTAATCTGTTTAATTGTGGAAGTAATCCAGGGGCGAACATTTACTCCTAAACAGAGAACCCCTCTCGTTCGAGTGACCAGGTTAAATGCAAATATAATGTTTAATATATAATATATAAAATATATTGAGCTTTCGGTTTATAATACAAATTTTGTTCAAGTAAGTCATTTTATTAAAAGGGAACGTGACATCTGAGTTGAGATACGGACTGTTGTGGCGTTCAAACTGAGTGAGATATTTTTTGCATGGAGAGCTATGACAACGTTGCCCATGAAAAGCGTCTCTCAGCGCCTCTTTGGGACGTGTCGGCTGTGGGAGTCGACCTACTTGAGATTTGAATGCCTGTTCTGTGGACAATGACGCCATGTTTTCACTGCGTGGTTCAGCTTTGCTCCACTCACTCTGTGGTGCCAAGTGATTTCTTCATTTATTTTCCATACTATATAGCTTAGTGTTGCTGGCTGGTATAGTTTAAAAATTGTGGATCTATGAAAAAATATAATATTTGGTTACGTGCAGGGTGTTTTAGCCACTAAGTTACACTAGTTACGTGTTATGAAGCATGACACACTGTTGGAGGTCCTGCTGCAAATGTAAGTCAACATTGACTTTGCTTCACATGTGACATGAACCTCCTCCGTGATCCTGATTTAAAAAATAAATCTGATGGAACATGTGTTTGCTTGTAATACTGTCATTTCAATGTAAAGTCTGCTCTTTCTCATTTCACCTTTAAATTTATTACAGGTTTTACACCTTTTTCTACATTCTTCAAAGACTCAAATCCACTGATCACAACCGAGTCAAAAAGTCTATTCAGCTCCTTTTTTCAACTTCAGAACATTTCTATCGTGCTTTGCATGGAGAGACTGGCAGCGGCTGAACCGGATGAGCAGTGTTGTGTGGGATGAGCTGTGTGAGGAAGCTAATGGAACCATGTCAGTCAGGGTGGAAACTGAGCATTACAAACGTCCATATGCAAATAATTTAAATCTGAGAAAAGCTCTATTGGGGGTACTGTTTTTATTAGCATTACAGCTTTTAGACTGCGAAGCGCCAAAACTGAGAAGTAGGGAAATGTTATCAATACATAACACTGTTAGGCGATTTATATTAAAGCATAAGGATACATTTCTACTTTTCCATTTACTTAAAATCAGTTTGTAATTTTTTTTTTTTACTTCATTTTGGTTTTCATTTCCATTTTGCCTCAAGATCAATTGCATGTATTAACATAATGAAACAGCTCACCTCTCAATCATCCTAATTGCGTTCCCCTGACACCTTAATTAAAAATAACAATAACGAAGGCCATCTGACTGGAAGGCCACCTGTAAATTGCTGTTTATGCTACTCCGGTCATGGCTGCACATATTGCATTGAGATTTTAATAAAAATATGGGACCACAGTTTACATTTTCATGAGTGGCGGCTCCCACTACGGGGATCAAGTGCTAGCCTTGACTCATCTGACCTGTAGTGCTGTCAGTCGTTGGGTAAGGGCACAAGAGGGAAGGGCCAAGCACTTTTATCAAACAGCATATAACCACATGTGCCTTTAGAACATCACTGTACATAATGTAGAATAAGTGTATTGTAAAATTTGCTGAATCATAACGTGTGTGTTGCTCTTAAAAAAGGCCGTTGAATCCTGAGCACACAGGACAGAGAAGTATGATGGGAAGGCGGTGAAATCAGGTGATCAATCTGAGCCAACATGTTTTCAAACTAGCATCGTGTACCGATGGAAGCGGCACTCGTCCAGATGCAGTTACGGTAGAAATCTGTAAAATTCACCCAACTGTCTGCGCCTATGGATGCTATTTTGTACCAAAAAACGAAGCCAGTTAGTGGTCCCACGTTATTTGGACTTCCACAAAAAAAAGAGCGAGGCATTAACGCCAAGTGCAGCTATTAGTCGCGTCGGTTAATGGCAGCTTTCCTCTTTCAGATCTCAGAACGGATAGGTTCTGATCGCTAGGATTTAATCAAGCAACACTGGATTGTTCATTGGACTAGGATAACCATCTGGAACTTTTCACTTTTTTATAATCATAAATTCTCTTTACTACTTGGTGAACAAACTCTAAAACATGTACTTATTGCAGTAGCAACAGCTTACAAAAATAAAACTACAATTAACTACGGTTTGATAGCACTCAAACTTCCTGCCGTGCTGTGGCAGAGTGAGGCTGAATGAAGTAACAATAAATCCTTTAAGATTTAGGACGTCAACTCCTCCAGCGATGGGCAACAAGTTGGAAAGTAGCCTCCTCGGTTTTCCCGTTTCATGCAGGGGAAGAGAAAAATCTCTGTCACGTCAAATGATAGAAACTTATCTGACAGCATCAAAACAATGCAGAGAAGTTTTAATTTTCTTGTAAGTAGGGATGTATGGCAAACAAAGGGAATGAAAGCCCTGCAAGCAGCTTTGGATTCAGTTATCCCGAATCATGGTCGGAACATCCCTTCGTTGTTTACACGGTACAGCATCACACTTAGATGAGAACATTGCTGGAGGTTGTTTACCCCACTTTGAAAACGTCCCTCATCTTTCCTATTGCAGCTCAGTCTTGGAGGCTATTACTTTCCTTCCCCCTGAGCTTATCCACCATGTGCACTACTTTTTAGGTGGGGATGAGGTTACTAATGGTGGACAGTCAGAACACCCTTGTTGGGCTCAGCTCTTCAGACTGGAGGGAACTACTATGCGTTGGTAGATATCTTCCACACACACTGTCCACACCTCCACAACCCATTCTCTACCTTTCACACCATACACTAGGGACACACAAGTCTGTGATCAACCCTCAATCAAAAACAGTGCCTGTCTCTTTAAGCCCTTCCTTTGATGCAATTTGATTTGAGTTAATGAGAAATGGCAGAATTAATTTGAATACAATTAATTTCATTTTGTATAGCCCAAAATCGCAAATTTGCCTCAGAGGGCTTTAAAGTATGTACACGTGTGACATCCTCAGACCTTCACATCAGCACAGGAAAAACTCCCCAAAAAATGAAGACACCTGGAAGATCCACTTCGAAGCTTTGATTTCCGTTGCATTTCGCTGTCATGAACTAAACAGGTAAAACTAATTTTCCTGGTTTTACCAGCAAGGAAACCACAGAAGGGTTTTGTTTGTTATTCTCTAGATTTACATAATTGCTCCTGGTGTGAGATTGATAAGCTTTGGGAAGACAACAACATTAGAGTCATGGGGAGAAGTGTAAGTCAGTAGCTGATAAATAGCGATGGGGCTTATAGTATTTCCAATAACTGTGACTTGGGTGGTGTCAACCAACCGCTTTGTAATGCATGTGGCATCCAGAGTATCCTCACTGACTGTGTTTACCATTGAGGTGAGATTTGGGTTTGCATTTCTCAAGAATCCTCGACTTTCGGTGTGCGTGGGTTGCAACAGATATCTGTCAGAAATGTTTATTTCACACAGATCACACATCCCCTCAGGAACTTTCCCACATTGTCAACAACAGTATCCCATTTTGAATCTTTTGTAAAGTCATACGTCCCCTCAGCTACCGAGCAGGCAATTTTCCGCATGCCATCGAAGACAACAATGGAGAGTGGGGGGCGGCGGCAGCCTGCTTTTAAGATACTATTGTGTGTTGGCAGGTGCAAGGAGCTACTCCCGACCACAGTTATGCTTCATGACTGCTTTGCAAAAACATGGCGTTCACAGACACAGTTTTTGTCTGAGTCCTATGCAAGTAATGTAACCGAGATGAAATTGGGTGTCTGGTTACTGGGGAAAGAGGGGTTCTTTGGGTTCTAAGGAGCTAAATTACAAGAATGTTGATGTTTTTGTTCAAACTTGAATTATTTCTATGATGGCAGTAATCACACACGCTCTGTGCGGGGACACTTCTCTGTCCCCGCACAGGAGGACTCTTCTTCCTCTCTTCTTTCTGCCGGATTGCCACTACTGCATTTAGCAGGGAGACAAACAATTTACTGCTGAGGCCAATATTTTGTTACTCCTCTCATTTAAAAACTAACCCATAGCCTTAGACCACTGTGGTGTGAGGGGGAGTGGCTCGGGGCACGGTGCCAGGTGGAAACAATGAGCATCAGCTGGGGGAGATAATGACTGTGTGTGTGCTCTTCTGTTAAAAAGCAGTATGGCGGGCGTGAGCGAGAAGCTGCAAAGGGAACGAGCGAGCTGGACGCCGGCACATTTCCCACAACATTGAATGTGTTACAAAGTAACGCGTTACTGTAATTCCACTACTTTTAGCGGTACCGAGCCTGTAACGAATAATTTTCTTAAATCCAGTAATGCAGTTACAATTACTAAAATGTAAATGAGTTTGTTACTCGCGTTACTCTTGAACTGAGCATGATAAGCCTCCCAGTACGACTTCCCTGCATATTTCGGCGTCTTTCTGCCTACCGGCACTTGCTCTCTATGGGCGCCACCGTCTTTATTTACGTTATGTTCATACACGTTCCCGGGCAGCAGTTTTCCGCGAGCCGTGTAGCTAGCTTCATATATAGTCTCTGCTTCAGCGCCTAGCAGTCGCTAAGCCAGGACCCCCAGCGGATGTTGGTGGCTGTAACTCACGTTTCATCTCCCCTCCTTGACTGTCCACGGAAAAACGTTGTCCTCCCAGCACTTGAACCGGACGAGAATATCCGTACTCGTTGCCCTCCTCCTCCTTCTTGACATAAAAACCTCTGCCAAAAGAACGCTCCATCTCCACCAGAAAAAACGTCCTCCAAACAGAAGTCCGCCAATGCCCGAGCGGTCGGCTACGTTATTAGAATCCGACTAAGTTTTCTTCTTAAACCAGTTGTAACGTTCTGTGCCAAACCGGTCAAGCCAAAAACTACACACATTATTATAAGTAGTAATAGAGTAATCAAAACCATTTACACATTTAGGAACTTAAGACACGCTACAGTATTGTCAAGGTGGAGATATAACCACTATTTCAAATTCATTGCGGTCAAAGGCAAGAATGTGCAAGTGATTTGCTCCTGGACAAGAGTCCAGGAGCAAAACTTTGTCGACATCCGTTGTAAGCAACTCTAATTTCTTAACAGTAACGCAAATAGTTACTTTGCCTGGCGGAGAGTTACTTTTATTGTAGAGTAATTCAGTTACCAACAAAGTTACTTTTTGAACATGTAGTGAGTAACTACAACGTATTTTTTAAAGTAACGTGCCCAACACTGGTGTTAATAAACAAAGTTCATACCGCCACCCTGTGTGACTCGCATCCTTCCGGAGCCTCGACTACCCACTCCCTACAACCACTAACCCATAGTATTATACTATATTTTATTCCTTGCACTATGTTGTCTTGTTGTCCATTGTCGTCTGTTGTTATGCACCAACCGCCAAGTCAAATTCCTTTGACTTGGCGTGCCATAATGTGCCATAGTATGTCAGTATTCTGACATACTATGGCAATAAATGTTTTCGTATTCTGATTCTTATCACCCTGAAACCCATTCAACTTTCCCCAATGCCCCAAAGTTACATTTTAAGGCACATACCTTTATTTTTTTGCCAAGATAATATTATCACCTTGGTTACAGCTGACTTTTGCTTGAACTCCAATATTTATTTGATGATATATCTGTAGCCGTTCTTTACCTGTGACATTTTGGGAATGTGCCATAATGTGTCCTCGTTTCACACACATGCAAAAAGCCAACTGTGCACTCGGTACAGCTTGCCCTTTCCAAAGGAGCTCAGAGAGCACGCTTTCCTGTAGTGCACCTTAACAGCCCACTCAGTGCCTACAGCTGCTGCACCGATTTTGATGTGCGGATTATGGGAATTGAAATATCGCTGTTAAAGCTACACCCAGCTTAATGAACAGAGCTGGGCTGAGATCTCTTTGGTATATTTAGTTTATATTTAAGGGGAGTGAGAAAGGTTACGAAGCTAAAACTCAACCGTGAAATATATAAATGTATATAAAAACAAACAAAGCGCACTGGAGCGTTTACCTCAGTGGGAAAATGGATGAACCCTCCATTTGCCTTAAGGCAAATCTTACAGGATTTCCACAACCACTGGCGTTACTATGATCCGTCCCTTTTTATATTTTTCTTTTCAAGAGGTTTTATGAGGAAAACAAGTGAGAGAGAAGGAGTTTGTAGGCCCTTCCTTTTGGAGGAATGTGTCTGGTTTAGTTAACGTTGAACAATACTTGGTAGAATATCAGAGCATCATGTTCTCATCACGCTGATGTTAGCACTTAGCTCAACGCAACACTGTGCCCAATTACAGTCTCACAGTCACTAGAGGGGCTCTAAGCCCTTGTTTTATTGTGTTAAAACACATAAAGACAACTGCTGCTATGAATCTAGTATCATTTGAACATGTTTTCATGATATGAAAGATGAAAGTTTACATGTACGAGAGTGTTAAAAAAAAAGGCAGAAACGTACTTCCATCCATTTCATAATAGGCTTTACAGACCTGGGGCCTGTACCATGAAGCTGGTTTAGATTGGCTAGCCAGCTATGTTTCAGCTTAGTTTCCACCAACCCTGTGTTTAGGGTACTATGAAAGTAGCTTGGCTTCAATAGGTATTCGTTGCCATGGTAACTTACGCTGCACGGCTAACCTGCTACGGGGCAGGTTACGTTCTGGATTCGAGCTCTTAGTCAGAAGTTTGACCAATCAGCGGTGAGCAAAGAAACAGCTGACGTAATTAATTCCTAGCTCCTGTTCTCTGTTGCAATCATTGCAATGGCTTCACCTTTTCTTTCAAATCCTGTGGACATCTCAGCGCAGATTGTTAGAAGAGCACTTTGTAGAGTTTTTAGGGACAGACAAAATCCCCTTGATTTTCCTGATACTTCCTTGTATGAAAGATACAGATATTCCGCGGAAGGAATAACTTATCTTTGCGAACTCGTTGAGCCGCAAATAACAAATGTGACTCGTCGAAGCCGCACTTACAGTACCTCAAATGGTTTGAATTATTTATATATATATATATATATATATATATATATATTTTTTTTTTTAACTTACGCATTAACGCTATCAGCAATGTTCCTCTAATATTGTTCTCTTGCTTTGGCAGCAGAGACGGTGTTACTGCGTGCTTGAAAAACATTGTTACATTCTACATATTTCTGAAGAATAATTTCTTGCTCCTCCGCGGAAAAATATATTTCTCTCGCTCTCGCTCTCCCTCCATATCGAACGTGATTGGTTGTTCGGTGCCGACGTCACTCTTTTATGTGCACGCGTAATCAGAGTTTGAGGATCAAAGCCTGGGTTGACAAAGTCAGTTGATAAGTGGCATCGTGGTACCAATAAAGCCTGATTGCTTCGGTTTGGTTTTGCCAATTCTGAACCAATTCTGGAACCCTGAGTTTGTTCAACCAGCTTCATGGTACACGCCCTTGAGGTTTGGTTTACGTAAACAGAGGAATTCTTCCCAGGTTCTCACTGAATGGCCAAACCTTCTCTGTGGCTTCCTTGGTCTGACCATACAAAAGGTGAATAAATGTCCCTGTGTGGTGCTTAAAATCCTATCGTTTTAACTATGTGGTAATTGATGTGGGGAGGGGGAGTGATGGTTCAGGCTTTGGAGAGCTGAACAACGCAGATATGGGAGGGATTGCACATCCTAGAGGTTAGGAAAAAAGGAAAAAGCGAAGTCACTCGGCTGATTCTTCTTATTCATGCTTTTCCTTTCATAAGTGGGGCAGGTTGAGAATGACAAGGTCAGGACGCTTTGGAGCTGTTTGCTTGTTGAAAGAACCACATTTCAACTGTTTTCTTTAAATATGTATGTGTGGTGGTGGGGTGAGGTTAGCTGCGTGAAACTGTGCTGGAATAAGGTCGAATCAGCCTCAGCTGTGCTCAATCTGTATAACTGTGTATGTCTCTCTCCCCAATAAAGGGTAGTAGTGACTGAGACGCAGAGGGAGAGAGAGGAGCGAACCAGAACCATCCGTGTTGCTGACTTACTATAACGTTGCCTTGGTTGCACCGTATATAATTTATTATTGACAGGAAAGTTTGAGGTTTCATGAAACGGTTGATGTATTAGCCTTTGCACATTCGATTTGATGTCCTTAAACATTATTCCTCTTTAAAATTATACAAGATTTTTATTTAGCCTGTCCAAAATGTTCAGAGTCTGCATGCGGCATATCACAGCCACAGAATGTATTGTGCATCTGAGCAAAAATTACATTTTAGCAACTTCCAGCAGTTTAAAGTTTGCAGTTCTAGCAGATCAGGCTAATCCTCAACTCAACGTGACAGAATGAATAAATCGACAAGGATATATGGCTATGAATCTTATGTTGCATCACAATAGCATTTGCTGGAAGACGAATGTAGCTAATCACCTTTGCTTCCCCCCATTTTAACACTATGTGCTTCAGATCTCTGATCAGGTTGTTTTACCCTCTCAGGGGCAGCCTTCTGAGGACGATAGTTTTACGAACTGACATGTCATGTAAATGAGACACGAATGAGGTTTTCCCATTAAATGTGTTCACAAGGCCTGTCAATCACCCTAGTGCCACCTATAGGGATAGCTGACACCAGTAAGGCCAACAACCTTGAACTGTAACATTACTGACTATAAAGTACAGCCTCGAGGACCTTTTGGCTTAATTACAATGGCAATTATTCAAACACGACCCCCTGCCATTTTCAACAATGTTATGCTTGTGGGTTTATGTTTTATGCTTTCAACACCAAACACTTTTTGTACTCGAGTGCCTGTCGGTGCGGTCTTGAAAGAGAGAATGAGAGAATGCATTTATCACAATCCTGCTCTCTTGCACAGCAGTCTGATAGATAAGTCGTGTAATACACACACATCTGCGAAGCTGTACTCGCTCAACAACTTCCCAATCAATTGTGTATAATGTCTCCAGAATAATCCAATTGGCTCAAGGACAACGGACAATCCCAAGGATAAAGGAGGGTTATTGCCTTTCCGGTTCCCCTGTGGAACATTCTACAAAACAGAAACGCCCAACTGTGACAAATAATGTTATTTCTGTCTATTTAGTCCCAGAATCATCGTATAGCTAGCGACTGATCAGTGCTTGCCTCCTCATTTTACCTCTCAGGTGCCCTTTTTAGCAAAGTTCTTTTCATGCAGTGTATAACCTGGTGAATGTTGTGCCTATTTATTTTGGATTTTGATCAGTTTTCGTTTTTGAGTGTTATGTCATGGTGAAGATTTGCACATAATTTTAGAAAATAAAAAATAAAAATAAAAAATGACTTTATGAAATCAATTGGCCTTCTCTGTCTACTCCGCCGCCGTCCATCCTGTTACACAGATGATAAATAACTTTGGTTCTACCGACTCCACCTTCTGTAATCGGTATTAAGTGAAAATGACCACGTTTGAGTATGCTACCTTTCTTCATTATTCTTTCCCCGTGAGTGCTGAAGGACATCTCAGCCCTGCCCACCTTAAGCCAATACTGATCACCTACAGGGAGCCATGCTTTGTCTAAATGTCTTTTTATAGCCAGTGCGCAACTGACTTTAGAAATAATATTTTTTTGAAACTGCTAATTTGTGAGCCCTAATAAATACATGGCTACTACTTGACAGAAGACAGAGGCCCACACCTACATCCCTGGCCGGGGATCTGACTTCTGAAAGCAGCCCAAACCTGATGCAACAGCACCCGGCGTGACGGAAGAACAAATTGTTTTAGGATGTAATTAACTTTCACTCTTGAAGGGCATGTGAAAGGTTATTTTTAGGATCCAAGGCTCAAACAGTGATTAAAGCCTTCAAACAGGCATGAAGTTAGCACACAGTACCCACGTGTCTTTTCAACTAAGTGAGACTGAGGAAAACTCTCTACTGGCTAAAACAAAAAAGGTTGCCATTACTATAACTCAAATGCAACCACCTGGTAGCGCTGACCTGAATTGAGTCGATTTTAATCCAGTTCATCTGTAGAGGTCATGGAAAGATGTTTGTAAAAAGACGATAATTGCAGAGAGGCAATATAATGGTTCTAGTGGACTAATCCTAAATCCCCCTAATGGGGGAAACAAGATTATTTGGAGAATCAGTTTGAAATGCCGTTGGTGTTTCTACTGAAGAGCCTGTTATGTCCTGCAATGCGTCCGTTTCTCCTGTGCTGTAGTGCCGTGTCTGTCTCTGTCTCTCTATTCTAGGCCGGGTCCTGTGTCCTTAAGGGATGGGATGTGCCAGCGCGCGAGGCGTGTCCCAGCCTGACGGCATAAAGAGGGCCTGGTTATGGCGCGGGGCGGCGGGAGAGAGCGGCTTGCTACGTGGCCAATTTGGCGCTTTAAGTTGTGTCTCGTTAATGTGACCTTTTTGGCGTGTACAATAAACCGTTTGGACATTTTGTTGTCGCCCTCTCTCCTGCTCGTTGTTACTATTTGAGCCAGTAGTAACAAGTGGCGGCCGAACAGTCGGAAGTTAGTCGCCTATTCATACAAACTTTATATATTGCGGCCGGTGCAGATTTCGCACTAACAAATGTTTTTGACTTGTTGGAGCCAGGACAATAGGCCTCCATTGTAATTGTACCGCAATGTGGGACATGGAGGGGAAGTTCAGCGAGATGCATTTAATCAATTAGCCATAACCTTTCTGTTTATGCTTACACCGTTGCGTGTTGTATGGGACGTGGTTTTTTGTTTTTGAACAGGTCCGTGGCTAGAGCATTTGTCTCGGGGGCACTACCGAGGCATTGGAGAAATCGCCAGATTACTGGTTGTTTAGCCATTCCTGCGGGCGTTGTGTTTAATCTATCCCACCGCAGGCCTGTTTGAAGATCCGCGTCTACTTATTGTAGGTGTAACTGAGACACCGTCATCAACACCAGATGTCATCACTCCGCCCACTCGTTCTCATTCCCCTGAATACTAATCACCATCACCTGTTCTCACCACCTGCACGTCATCATCCCGCATCACCAGATCCCTTCATAAACCACACACCTTCACTCTGCCAGTTGTCTGGTCTCGTCGTAGTAACGCCAAACCTACCTACCGGACTACTCGATTGCTGAGCTTTCTGTTCTTGGAATAAAAACTCTGGTACATCACCTCTTCGTCTCCTTCTGCTTTGTGACAGAAGACCAGACCACAAATGCAAGAACCAACAGCCGTCAATCCTTCTTCTTCAGCCTCTCCATCTGCCTCCGTATGCCCCATGGCCCGACCAGCGACCTACTCTGGCGAGGAGGGGGAGTGCAGCGGGTTTTTGCTTCAGTGTGAGTTGTTTATGGAGCTGCAAGCACCACAGTTCACCTCGGAGAGGGCAAAGATCGCGTTCGTCATTTCACTTCTTGCTGGACGTGCACTGCTCTGGGCCCGGGCTCTTTGGGACGCGAAAGGTACCGTAACTCAGTCATTCTCCCAGTTCATCACGCATTTCCGGGAGGTTTTCTCTCAAGCTTCTACTGAACTGTCAATCCACGACCAACTATTCCGTCTACGGCAAGGTAATTCTTCGGTAGCTGATTATGCCCTGCAATTCCGCACACTGGCCGCCAGCAGCGGATGGAATGAGACAGCCCTGATCACCGCCTATCGACAGGGTTTGGACCCAGATATCTGCTTGCAGCTGGCGATCTACGATGATCACATCGGAGTTGAAGGTCTCATTCAGCGTTCCATTCGTGTGGCTCAACGCCGCACGGCCTGCTCCCTGAATAACCCTGTACTGCCTCCTCCTCCTCCTCGCCCAGCAACTGCGGTTAGTCCAGTCAGTCCTACAGTACCAGAGCCTATGGAAGTGGATTCTACTCATCTGTCTTCAACTGAACGTCAGCGCCGCATCCTTAATAATCTATGTCTGTATTGTGGAGCGGCGGGTCATCTTCTCATCTCCTGTCCGGTTCGCCCTCCACGACCGGCGGTGAGTTCAGTTCGTCTTCCATCACCCATTTCATCTATGAAGTACACTCCTGTAATACTCACTCACGCCAAACAATCTGTTCCAGCGAAAGCGTTGATCGACTCCGGTGCCGCAGGCAACTTCATATCCTTAACCACCTTACGGAAATTGCAGGCTCGACTCCAGAACAACCCTCAGATTCTTCAAGTTCAGACAATCCTGGGAAAGCCGCTAGGTCGCGGACAGATTCGCCACTGCAGTCCGGAAATCACTGTTCGTATTGGATGCCTGCACGAGGAGAAAATTTCCTTTCTGGTACTGGAGGGCTCGACCGCTGACATCATCCTGGGACGCCCGTGGCTCGAGTATCATGAACCCACCATCTGCTGGTCCTCTGGGGAAATCTGCCAGTGGGGGGAGAACTGCTTTTCTCACTGCCTGCGCTCCGTCACCAAGATTACTCCACCTTCAGCAACATCCACCAAGGTCTCCATTAACTCCACTTCGGTGGAGAGTCCCCCCACTGGTGAACACTTCGAGTTTCCCAGCGTCTACCGGGCGTTCCAGGATGTCTTCAGCAAGCAACTGGCCACCAAACTTCCTCCTCATCGACCATGGGACTGTGCGATCGACCTGCTGCCTGGCGCTACGGCACCCCGAGGTAAGATCTACCCGTTGTCCATCCCGGAGCAGAAGGCCATGGAGGAATACATCCAAGAGGCTCTGCAACAAGGATTCATTCAGCCATCTACCTCCCCTGCCGCCTCCAGTTTCTTCTTTGTGGGGAAAAAGGACGGAGGCTTGCGCCCCTGTATTGACTATCGAACCCTCAATAACTCAACGGTCAAATTCCGATACCCTCTTCCTCTGGTCCCCGCCGCCCTGGAACAACTGCGTGGAGCCACCATCTTCTCGAAACTGGACCTCCGAAGTGCTTACAACCTGATCCGTATTCGAAAAGGTGACGAGTGGAAAACAGCCTTCATTACCCCGGCTGGCCACTATGAGTACCGGGTCATGCCCTTCGGACTGTCCAACGCCCCCGCAGTATTCCAGGGCTTCATGAATGAGATCCTCAGAGACTTCCTTCAACGGTTTGTCGTCGTATATATTGATGACATACTCATATACTCTGCCAACCTGTCCGAACATATTCTTCACGTGAAGCAAGTCTTACAACGCCTCCGTGACAACCAGCTTTTCCTCAAACTTGAGAAGTGTGAGTTCCATCTGGACACAGTCCATTTTCTGGGATATGTCATCAATCAACAGGGAATTACTATGGACCAGAGGAAGGTAGAGGCTGTATCCAACTGCCCGTTACCTACCAACATCAAGGAGCTTCAACGATTCCTCGGATTCGCCAACTTTTACCGTAGATTCATCCAGAACTTCAGTAAGGTCAGTGCTCCCATCACATCCATGCTCAAGAAAGGGGTCAAGTCTCTGTCCTGGACCGCTGAAGCCACAAATGCCTTTGAGAAGCTTAAAGCGTCCTTCAGTTCCGCTCCTACCCTCCTTCATCCGAACCCAGATCTTCCGTTCCTCGTCGAGGTAGACGCCTCAACCACCGGGGTAGGAGCGGTTCTCTCCCAGCGGCAGGGGAAGCCTCCTAAACTCCATCCATGTGCTTTCTATTCCAGGAAACTGTCCCCGGCGGAGCAGAACTACGACGTCGGAAACAGAACTGCTGGCCATCAAGCTGGCGTTGGAAGAATGGAGACACTGGCTGGAGGGAGCGAAATATCCATTTGAAGTCATCACGGATCACCGTAACTTGGAGTATCTTCGAGACGCAAAAAGACTCATCTCTCGTCAAGCCCGCTGGTCTTTATTCTTCACCCGGTTTAACTTCAAGGTAACTTATCGACCAGGGGATAAGAACGTCAAAGCTGACTCACTCTCCCGTCTATTCCAGCCGGATTCTGCAAACTCCACACCTGAACCTATCCTCCCCCCAGCCATGCTTGTCAGTCCCATTCAGTGGAAACTGGAAGGTCTCATCGCCGAAGCCACTACCACCGAACCTGCTCCGCCGGGAGCTCCTGAGGGTCGGACTTACGTCCCGTCCCGCCTACGTCCGTCTCTCATGGACTCTGTGCACACATCTCTGGGCTCTGGACACCCAGGCAGCCAGCAGACCCTCTCGCTCCTTCAACAACGATACTGGTGGCCCAATATGACCCAGGATGTCTCCCGATACGTCAAGGGATGTGCCGTCTGTGCTATGGCTAAGGTCCCTCGTCGCCTCCCTGAGGGTAAACTTGTCCCTCTGCCATTACCCACCAGACCCTGGTCCCATCTCGGAGTGGACTTCATAACAGATCTTCCAGCTTCTGACTCACACACCTGCGTTTTGGTGGTGGTAGACCGCTTCTCCAAAGGCTGCAAGTTAATCCCTCTACATGGGCTACCCACAGCGCTTAAAACAGCCGAGACCCTCTTCAGCCAAGTGTTTAGACACTTTGGCATCCCCGAAGACATCGTCTCTGACCGAGGACCCCAGTTCATCTCCCGAGTGTGGAAAGCCTTCTTCAAGCTGCTGGGAGTTTCTGTAAGCCTGACTTCTGGATATCATCCCCAATCGAACGGACAATCGGAGAGGAAGATACAGGAGATCGGAAGATACCTGCGATCGTATTGCCACGACAGTCAGGACTGCTGGAGTCGCTACCTGCCCTGGGCCGAGTATGCACAGAACTCCCTCCAACAGTCAACCACGGGGTTGACACCATTCCAGTGCGTACTCGGCTACCAACCTCCTCTGTTTCCCTGGTCTGGCGAACCATCTGACGTTCCAGCAGTTCATTATTGGTTCCAGGAGAGCGAGAGGGTCTGGGACTCAGCTCATATCCATCTCCAAAGGGCAGTTCGTAGACACAAGAGCCAGGCCGATACCAGGAGACGCACTACTCCGGTGTACCAACCAGGACAGAAGGTCTGGGCTCTCCACCCGGGACATCCGTCTACGACTGCCCTGCCGTAAGCTGCGTCCCCGGTACATAGGTCCATTCGCCATACAGAAGCAGATCAACGAGGTCACCTACGGTAGTGTGAGGGTAGTGACAAACGGTATCTCACCTTCATTCCACGTTTCTCTGTTAAAGCCATACACTAACCCTCTGATCCCCATTTCTGCAGAATCTGGTGTTGATGACGTACCTCCTCCTCCTCCTGTGGACCCGGCAGATGACAACATCTACCAAGTTCAGGGCATTCTCGACGTCGGGGCGGCCACCTAGAGTACCTCGTGGATTGGGAGGGCTGGGGTCCTGAAGAAAGGTGTTGGGTATCACGAGATGACATCCTAGACCCCTCCCTTCTTCAGGACTTCCATGCTGCCCATCCCAACCGTCCAGCACCTCGAGGTCGGGGTCATCCCCGTCGTCTGCCTTTTCCGCCATCAGGAGCTGGCCATGGAGGGGGGGGTACTGTAACTGAGACACCGTCATCAACACCAGATGTCATCACTCCGCCCACTCGTTCTCATTCCCCTGAATACTAATCACCATCACCTGTTCTCACCACCTGCACGTCATCATCCCGCATCACCAGATCCCTTCATAAACCACACACCTTCACTCTGCCAGTTGTCTGGTCTCGTCGTAGTAACGCCAAACCTACCTACCGGACTACTCGATTGCTGAGCTTTCTGTTCTTGGAATAAAAACTCTGGTACATCACCTCTTCGTCTCCTTCTGCTTTGTGACAGTAGGGGGTATTTTTGTGTGCTTAAATTGAATGGTTATTTGGCTGATGGAAATGTCGCTGGCCTTACCCGGCTCATGTTTAATTCATTCACACCTCAGACGGTAATTTCGTAGGTTCAGGTTGAGTGCGTAACAGCAATCTTAATTGATTGAAGAATGGCGTCGGCTGTCGAAAGTTTGTGGAGGAACCTTCGAACGTCTTGTTGAATGCATTGACAAAAGAGCAATTATTAGAACTTGCTAGGCATTATGCCATAGAGCTTACAAATAAACGATATAAAGTACGGTGAAGGCGGCCTTGTGCGCCACGGGTTTACTTGTCGCGTCTGGCGAGGTATCTGAGGACGATGAGGGAAAAAATCCTCCCACTCAAAGTCACGCTGCAAATTTTACCTTTGCAGAACAAAAAGAACTGTTACTCTTACAGTTAGAAAAGTGGAAAGTGGAACATCAAATGCAAATGGATCGGTTGCATTTAAACGAACGTGCTAAACGAGAACCAGAACAGCAGAAGCTTGAACTCGAAGCGGCACGTTTGGATCTTTTTAAACGGGGGAGAATGCCTGGTTTAGGGGATACAAAGCTAGATATCTCTACGAGTTTACGGCTTCTTACCCCCTTTAATGAAAAGGATGTTGACACATTCTTCGTGTTGTTTGAAAGAATAGCAGACGCGCAGGGTTGGCCTGACGCACATCGCGCTCTTATGCTGCAGTGCACCCTAACTGGGAAAGCACAGAGAGCGTTCTCCGCGCTCAGTGTTGAGGGTGCTAAGGATTATGAGGTGATAAAGACGTCAGTGTTGAGATCGTTTGAATTAATTCCAGAAGCGCATCGGCAGCGGTTTAGAGGTATGCAAAGACGTCCAGACAAAACCAATGTGGAGTTTGCTAGAGATTTGCGGTTACAATACCAACGCCGGTGCGTCGCCTCTAACGTGCAAACAGTGGACAACATGACGGACTTGATAGTTTTGGAGCAATTTAAGAACACCTTGCCAGAGCGTGTTGCGGTATATATTGCTGAAAAACAGGCGGAGAACGAGGCCGATGCTGCGGTGTTGGTAGATGAGTACGAACTTACGCATAGAGCTCATTTTGGCGAACGTCTGCGTTCAGCAAATGGACAGAGAGATACGTTTTCTTTTCGCGATAAGACTCCAAACGTTAATCCTCTGCCAGTTAGTGTAGACCGGTCAGGTGCTTTGTCGGATGCAGAACAGGTTTGCCGTTATAGCCAAGGGAAAGGTCATTGGAAAGGGAACTGTCCAGTGCTGAAATCAAAGACCAAAGCTCGTTATTCATTTGTGAAACCTGCTGCTTTAGCTGTGTCGCCTTTTGTTTCAGATGTTGTACTTCCTAACAAACTGAAGCCAAATTACACTCCATTTATTTCAGATGGATTTGTTTCACTGATTGGCAGTGAGGAGAAGTCTATTTTGCCGTTTTCTTCTTCCTCAAGGTCTGGGAGGTCTCTTTTCGTGAGAGGTATTGACCTAAGTACTTTTGAAGTCCCTTTACACAATGTGGTGCTCTACTCTGAGTTGGTAAAGGGGGAGGTTGAGTTGGGAGTACACCCTGCCCTCCCTGTTGATGGGGTGTCTGTTATATTAGGGAACAATCTGACGGGTGACCGTGTGTGGCAGAGTAACCCTACTCCTGTGGTGACTGATTTTCCTCAGCTGAGGAATGAGCCTGATGACTGTTTAACAGAGTTACCTCAGGTGTTTGCTGCTTGTGCTGTGACCCGTGCTGCTAGTCGTGCTGCTGCGGTGGAAGCCCTGGAAGTCAAGGCAACTGCAGAAAAGACTATGTTTGCTTTACCAAATTTCCCCTTGACTCTTTCTCATGAAGAACTAGTTAAGGAACAGCATGAGGATCAATCTCTGGCTTCGTTGTTTGAGCGAGCTGTTCCGGCTGAGTGTTTTTAGAACGTGCCTCATGGTTATTCTGTCCAAGAGGGTTTACTAGTGAGGAAATGGACACCCTCAGCTAACGTTTCACTGGGGGAACCATGGTTTCAGGTCGTTGTGCCTATCACCATCCGACAGTTGGTGCTGAAGACTGCTCACGACATGTTGGGGCATTTGGGGGTGAGAAAGACGTATGATCGCATTATGCGTCATTTCTATTGGCTTAAATTAAAGAAAGATGTTGCGTCCTATATTAAAACCTGCCACATATGCCAGATGACTGGAAAGCCCAATCAGGTCATAAAGCCGGCATCTTTGAATCCAATACCTGTTGTGGCTGGTCCTTTTGAGCATTTACAGTTAGACTGTGTAGGGCCATTGCCTGTTGGTAAAGGTGGTTCTAGGTATCTGCTGACCATAATGTGTCAGGTAACCCGTTCTCCTGCTGCCTACCCACTACGCTCTATTACAACCAGGTCCATTGTAAGGGCTCTTTCTCAGTTTTTCTCTATATTTGGTATTCCAAAGGTTGTCCAGACTGACCAAGGCTCCAATTTTATGTCTCGGGTCTTTGCTCAAGTTTTACGCCAGCTTCACATTAAACACAACAACGCCTCAGCTTACCACCCTCAGAGCCAAGGTGCTCTTGAACGTTTCCACCAGACACTGAAGTCCCTTCTCCGCGTTTACTGTATGGAGGTGGGACGTGACTGGGAGGAAGGTTTGCCATGGCTGTTGCTTGCCTCTAGGGAGGTGGTGCAAGAAAGTACAGGGTTCAGCCCTAATGATCTAGTCTTCGGCCACTTGGTACGGGGGCCTTTGGCTGTCCTAAAGGATGGTTTGGATCTCAAGGAGCCACCAAAAGCCTTGAGTGACTATGTAAATGAATTTAGAAGACGGCTTTACGAGGCGGGTAGGTTGGCCCGTGAGAAGTTGACTAACACTCAGGCTAAAATGAAAAACCGGGATGATGAGCAATCTCAGCGTCGTGTTTTTGCGGTGGGTGATAATGTGCTTGCTCTTCTGCCAGTTTTGTCATCTCCTTTCCAAAAAGCACCCAGTTGTGTCACCTTAACCTGCTCAAGCCGTATCACAAACGTTCGGATACAGTAACAAGTGACGCACAGCCTGTAGCTCTAAGTGCCGCCTGTCTGTCTAACTGTGGTCCTTCTTTTTCTCCGGTGGAAGCGCAGGAGCAAGAGGAGATCCGAGCTCCTGATGATTGAGTTTTGCGTGCGCGGTTGCACAATTCTGAGACCTTGAAGCAACTTCCACAGTTGCTGCAACACGTGTCGGAGGACAAGAGTGCTGAGTTAATCAATTTAATTAATGACTTTCCAACTCTCTTCTCAGATACTCTGACTCAGACACATCTGTTGGAACACGACATAGAGGTTGGTCCTTGAGGGGGGAGATTGGGCCTTCTTCTTCCAGTTTCTCTGCGGGAATCTCACCAGGTACTCTGGGCTCACTCCAAGGCCGATCGCCAGTCGCCGGCTAAATCCAGCAACATGCCCACCTCAGGGCCAAAGAATGAGCCTCAGGCCGATGGAACAGAGTAAAGACATTCATCAGCCCGGACCGTCTTCTCAAACCGATAAACAAGATCTACTTAGTCGGCAGCGTCAGGTACTCTCCACACAGTTTCATTCTCGTGTCATTCTTCCTGTTTATTGGGAGAACTGTTACTGTAAACTCTGCAATAGCGGCGGGCCTCAATGAACCTACTTCCACTTCAACAGTACCTTCAAGGCTCATTGAAGCACGAATATTAGGGACAAACGTAGTGGGCGCACATTTAACCCCTTCTTTCTAAAGTGTTTCAGGTTATCCAGAACTTTTCTTAAAGGCACACAATGCAACATTTTACAGTTAATTAATATGTTCCATACCGTTTTGGAAGATTAAATGAGTAATTTCAGGTCGAACAAAGATTTTCTCGGCCGCCCTGGGGGTCTGTAGGGGACATACCGCACTTGCAATTGCAGGAGTGTCAGGTCGCCCCCACAGGCTCAGAAGTGTCGTCATCGCAAAAGTCTTGCTTTACGGCATGAGACGGGAGGCTGCGCGCTTCAGCCATACACTCTTGGGCTCGTAGTGCAGTGGCGATATTTGTCCAGTTATCATGGTGGAACGAGCGACAAAACAGCGAAAGCCCATGTCGGAGCAGGCAAGAAAGAGGAAAAGGGCTCTGGACAGAGAGAGGAGTCGTCGTACACTGGTGAACACCGGGCAAGCCTTTTCCGAATGGCGAGAGCTAAAAGAGAAAGAAGGCTGCACGGCTGAGCGGACCTTGCGTTTCTGCTGATGCGATTGTAAGTAATATTGAAGTGGTTTCTACTAATAATGTATGAAAACATGCTACATTTTCAAACTTGAAAATTGCAACAAAATAGTAATTTACCTACCGCAGAAGACCTGGTGATTCGTTGCGTTCGCCTGTCTGCTGAGCTCAAAACAAACGCGACTGGCTTGACGGCAGGGGTGAAAGTAGTATTAGTATTTTTTTAGTGCAATCTTTTTCAGAGACCGTATAGTTATCTTTCCGTTACGGCAAACCGGGTCCGAATATCTTACCGGTACGCCGTACCGTACCGGCTTACTTTCACCTCTGCTTGACAGAGAACAGCTGAGCGTCTTTACGACAGTGCACTTTTATTTTCGGCCTCTGGGGAGAGCATCGCTGGAAAATCAACCCTGGTTGCTTAGTCCACCTTTAATGAAGGTGTCTCTATCGGATGGCACCAAGGTTACGTTACTGCACACAGATGTTTCACACGATCAGTTTGCTTGTTAATTTGTGTTTTTCACATCATTTTGGATGATTATTGTAATGTAGAGCAGACAAAGGAACACAAAAATGAAACCAGGGCTTGTCGTAAGATTCTAACATTCTAAATAAACAGATCAAAATATACAATTTGTATACAACATTATTACAGAAGGCCAGTTTGAGGGTATTGTATATCCAGGATGTGGTGAGGGCTACTAGCTGGTACTACTAGCATTTAAGCAAGATGGGAATGTATGAGTTTGTCCGGGTCCTGATCAATCAAATGTCCTCCATTTAAGCACAAGTGGTTTTCAACTTCTGTGGTGATGCTCATCGGCCTTCCAAAAAAGGGAAACTTTTTTTATTGGCAGAATAAATGACGTCCCTCACAATGTTATGACATCAGAACGTGAATCAAAAAGACAGCGATAAATCTAAAGGCAAAGCCCTGACCTCGCTCTGTTCGATAGACCATAAGGTGAGAGCACATTCCTCGCACCATGTTGTAGACATGCAGAAGCTAGACTTAGTTTAGTTTTTTTCTCCGTTTCTTTCCCAAAATGAAATGCTGAAAAGCACTAAGGAGAGACAGCGGTAAGAGATGCACCCTTCAATCTCCCATCAGCTGTTCTGCCCTCTTGTTGAAAAATCTAGCTCCTCAGTTTGTTCACCGGATCTTGCTGTCACTCCGCGACGATCCGTTTCATCAATTACGTCATTTCAAAAGAAAAAGTGGGTCAGTGCTAAAATGTTTTTATTAATAATCCTGTCAATGCAACATTGTTTGAGTTATTCTCTGAAAAGAGGATAATGAATACTTGTAGAGAAGGTAGTGCAAAAGAAATGACAGGGATTAGTTTCCTCATTACATGAAAGGCTGTCCAATGAAATGAAATGCTTTGAGGATGACATTTAGCCTTGTGACAACAGTAATGCAAAGCTTTAATCCTTTTTATTGAAGTGGCTTCCAAGCGATATGAAGAACAGTGTGACATGCTGAAGCATCTGGTGGAGTTTAGTAAAACAATATGCACTGCACTGTGTGCTCCTCCCCATATGTCCTTGTTTCATTACGCTTTATTATTGGAACATGTTTCCTGGGTTTACATCCTAATCGTCGGGCCTGTGATGCTGCCAGTCACTTTGCTCTCAGGAGGTGGAATTGGACATCCAGCTCTGTCAGTGCAGGGGAGTCCAGAGAAAGGGTGGCGAGACTCTCGTCCCCCGTCACCTGTTTTATTTACCTTAGGACTGTGGAGACAGTAATAAGAATCAATTTGAATAATGCAAAGGACATGGGTACATCTTTTAACAATGATCAATAATTTAGTGTGGTTTTCAGCATGTTCCGTAATAGTGTTAACTACCATCACAGAAAGCCTCTGAGGCATTCCCTTCATTCTGTGTTTCATGCATAAGAAATAAAAAGAACACTGTAAACAAAAGAGGAGCGGAAAAGTGATTGGTCCGTCTCTCCCCACCATCGGCACAGAGAATTTGGATCGGGTTTACATCTCTGCCTTGATGCAGCACTGCAGGAGGACTGAAAATAAATAACGAGTTTGGGGTTTTATTTGGCAGCCTGTGTAACTGCACCAACCGCAACTTAATCAAGTTGTTAATCCTGCTGTGTAACCTTGATTTATTTATAAAAAACATGTTTTCATCTAAGGCAGGGGTCCCCAAACTTCGGCCGCATGCGGCCACCCAATGGGAGCATTCTGAGGGGGGCCTTCATCTGCTGCAAGGATCACATGAACCAAACCAAAAGAATTGGCAAAGGAAATGGAGCAAATTACTACGTGGGCATTTTCATTTCATATCAATTTAAAAGTGACAGTTGGTATTGAGCACCTGCAGCGTACCTGCCAGGTGTGAAGTGGACCGGATGAACGATTCTTAGTGGACGCAAACATTCAGGGATTTCCTGCAGTTTAATGAACAGTGGGGCATAATGGGATCATCCTTTCACGTGTGTGCTTGGCCAGTGAGTCACATTGTTTCAGCATGATTATAGGTATGGCCATTCCACCTGCACTGCAATGACACAAATGTCAGATAGCTGGCTGACAGCAATTGATAATTCAATGCTAATGGGTACACTATTACTAGACTTGTGTACTGCCTTCTGTAGTGCCGGAGCTACATAAAACCGTTTCAACCTGACAACGCCACCTCCTTTTGAGGGTAAGGAGGAACCCTTACGATCTTAACTAAGATGTTGCGTGACCAACTCTGGTTTTTCCCCTAACAGGGACAATTCACTGGAGGCAGGTATTTTACGTAAATTAGGTTTGGTTTTATTACAAAAAATTTAAAAGAGCTCCATTTAAAATTGCCATCTGGTATAAAAATAAAACAATGACATAGATAGGTCGGGTTGCTCTCTTCACGGTAAGAAGGTCGGGTCGGCCCGCACACACTGCTTCAGGTGGAGACTGTGGGTCACAAAAAGAGGGGGACAGAAGGTCCAACACCAACACAAGGCATGCACTACACACTTCTATGGTCATGCAAAATCACTACAAAATCTAGTATCGAGGCTATACACACCAAAGCAGTGTCGCAGTCCCTCCACAAGGAGCAGTGTGTCGTCACTGACCCGGCCCTGTACAGGATAAAACTGAGCGTACACAGATTGAAGAGAGAAAACCTATGTCAACACTCCCTTAAAAAGGATATTTAAAAACTATTTAAAGTGAAATCACAAGACAGTAAAACAGTGACTGGACTGGCCCCTTTTGCAAGAAGAAACTCTTGTAGCACAGTTAATGTGAGGAGTAATTCCCAGAGCTCTACGGCCACAGCAGCTCATTCAGTGGTTAACTGAAAAATACAAAGAAAATACAAATTGGAAGACATTCTAAAAGGTAGTACACTGCTTGCGGTGGTATAAGCATCACAGGTGTGAGGTTTAAATATGAATTGCTATCAGCTATGGCTAAAACAGCTGACCGTCAAAACTGGGGCAGATTGACGGCATTACCGTCAATCTGCCCCAGTTCACTCCGTGAAGGACGGGAACTTGTGCCTGGGTTATCAACCTAGGAGCATAAATCATGAAATCAACCTGCTGTTAGTGATGGGACAAATGAACTGAGGCATCGAGGCTTGTCTCGAGTAAAAGTGGGCGTGTCAAATGAAGCCCCGCTTCGAGGCGTGTATCGCTTCCGGAAAATGACGCGAAGGGAACCAAATGCCTGGGGGGGATTTTAATTGAGCAGCTCCGCACGGACGGTTTGGCTCGAGCACGCGCACCCCTGCGAAGTTACCCCGCACAAACATGTTCCAAGGTGTTTGTGTTGGATGACGTTCAGAAATATGCGCCGTCTGCCAGAAGGCTGCTGAACAGCTGCTCTGATGTATCGACACTGGAGATCGTTAGATCTCAAGAGTTTAAGTAGGCGAGCAGTTAAGTTGCATTCATCGCTATCAAGGGGGGAAATCCTCGTCCCCCCCAGAGATAAAAAATAAGCAGAGGGGGGGAAATCCCCACCATCCCCGCATGATTTATTCATGCGTTGGCGCATGTATATATTAAGCGTGATTTTACTACAAAGCACTGTAGGAGCATGAACATTCCTGCCAGTTACATTTTTATTTGTTTTGCCACAAATCCCTTTTCACAAAGATGGAGCCAGCAAGAAAGAGGGAGTCCTCACCTGTATGGGAGTTTTTTATTTGTCTGATCATAATAAGGTTTGTATGTGTAATAATATGTACCTCACCTTCACAAACTGGCAGTAACCTGGTTATGTTCGCCAGCATCTTCAGTGCCATGTGAGAGGGTTTTTTCGAAGGCTGGAAAAGTGTTGTCCAAAAGAAGGAACCGCCTGAATCCAAAAACATTGGAAAAACTAGTGTTTTTGAATAAAAATACAAACTCTTGAAATGTTGTCATGTTGTATTTTATTAAGAACAGAGCTCCATGTCTGTGTTGTTGTCCACATACTTACACATGATCATACTATAGAAATAGCCATGGTTTATTGTTTCTGCACACATAAGTAAATCATACATTTCAGTTCCAGCCTCAAGGAAGTTGCCTCGGACCTTTGTTATTTTCGACAAATTTTACAAATGATATGACTATGACATATGACTGTTTGCTGATGATCCTACTCTTTATGCAGCCCCCACATGTTCAAAGCTTAATCAGGTTCTATCTTGTGAGATTAGCAAATTGTATAACTGGATCAAAACAAGTAAACTTGTTCTAAATATTTCAAAATCTATGAGTACAATATTTGGTTCTAAGTATAGATTATCTGATAATTAATATACGAGTAAATGGTCAAAATGTACTGCAAGTGAAAAAGGTGAAGTTTCTTGCACTTTGGCTGGATTCCACATTGTCATGGTCTGATCACATAGACAAAGTTGTTGCTGTAATGGGTAGGGCTGTTGCAGTAATGCGTAAATGTGCACAATTTCTAAATTCACGGTTGTTTAGTCGTGTTTTTACATTGGTTTTGTGTCAATTTGATTACTGTTGTTTTGTATGGTCTGCTGTATCAAGCAGTCGTTTAAAAAATTTTTAAAAAGTGGCTCAAAATAAGGCTGCAAGACTGGTTCTTGGTTGTTCTTTGAGAACTAGTGTTGCAGAGATGCATGACCGTCTTGCTTGGCTGGTGGTCAAGCATAGACTATCTGCTAATATGTTAATAATTCTATGAAAATATACTAACACTCGGAATAGTCAGATTTCTTTACCCCTACCTAAATCTGACTCTATGAAGCGGACTGTGTTTTATAGGTCAATTGTGTTTTGGAACAATCTTCCAGTTGGAGTTTGTGAAATCAAGGGAAAAACTGGTTTAAAAAAGACTAAGAATGTATTTGTTCTCAACATAATAATAGTGTCTGGATTGGTTGTATCATGTTATTTTGTATTATTTTTATTACTTTAATCAGCACTTTCTGTAATTGTTACTTTTTCCTGTTCCTTTGTGTGTATTTATGTATGTATGTATGTTTGTGAGTAATTGTGATTGTAATTACTGGGTTTTGTATGTATTTTTTGGACCCCAGGAAGACTAGCTGTCGTCTCGGCGTCAGCTAATGGGGATCCTTTTAAATAAACAAATAAACGTTGACGTAGTTGTGATGAATATTGAAATACTTGACCTGGATTGGTTGGTGGAGGTCTGTAGCCAAAAGCTGCTCAGCAGGACATCAAGCCGGTTTCTTTGTGGTTTCCAACCCGTCGTTTGAAGGAATGAGTGATGAGCAGCTTCTTCCATTGATTCTGAGGATCAATGCATCTGTGCCATGTGCCATCACCTTGCTGAATGGTTCATTGAAAACTATATTGCTTCATAATACAGCAGCACATAAGGGTGAAAGTAAATCACTGCTACCCCTTGCTCTTCGACACAAAGTCAAGGTCAAAGGTTATGGCAATCCGCATGTTAAAAGGTGATTGCATCAAATATTTATGACTGTCTTGCAGGCAGCTTAAGCCTTGCACATTTGTTTATTTTTTAAGGAGTGTGGAGGTGAGATGCAGATCATAAAGCCAATCCGCGCTGAACCATTTGCAATGTTAATGCGGGTCTGCTGCTCCTCCACTTTTCTCCCACCACAGCCTCCTGCAGCAGCAAATAATAAGGAAACACATGTCAACGATTTACAAAGTACAAGGAATATTATAGTCAGGGTGCGATTTGTGGGGAGGGGATGGGGGGGATTTCCCCTCCTCTGGTTTTCCGATCCCCCCGTGCTAAATTGTTTTTATCTCCAGGGGGGACAAGGATTTTCCCCCCTTGATAGCGATGAATGCAACGTATCTGCTAGCCTACTTAAACTCTTGAAATCTAACGATCTTCAGTGTCAATACATCAGAGTAACTATTCAGTAGCTTTCTGGCAGACGTCGCATATTTCTGAACTTCATCCAGCACAAAATAATTGGAATATTTTAGTGCTTGTGACGCAGCATATAGTCTTACTTTACAGGACCCAATAATAAAACAACTAAATGAACATTAAAAGTTTTGCCATGTTGTGATGGGGACTAATCCACGGACCCGAAAAAGGGCCTGTCTACCCTTTGCGTTCTTCTCCCTAGTTATGCAAGCTAAAAGTCCAATGTTCTTGTCTATAAATAATAAAAAAACATCCCCCCCTGTTTTTTTGTTCGGGGGAGGCATGGGTTCCAGCTCCCTGTCGTTCTTCTGGAACGACTTCAAACATTTCCTCCAAAAATATGCACCACTTGAGCAGACCTCCGAAATGAATATTCACGGAAAACTAAAAGATGCTGCCCAAATGTTCGAACCAAGCAGCTTCCTATAAATCGTAAATGACTAAGCCACAGCAATAGATGAGTAATGATTACAAACTCAACCTAACTAGCATTATAAACCATTTTTTTCTGTGGCAGTGGAGCAGCAGCAGCAGCAGCTTCTCTCTGCAGTCGGTGGAAAGTCACGCTAATGGCTTGACACTCAGGATAACAACCACGTCCGACCTATTCATCCGCCTCCAGCTCTATGCGGGTCAGAGGAGTTGAGTGATCCTTCAAAACGCCATCAGTGTCCATTTTAGCAGTCTCACCTACTTTTGATACCCTCCAATCAAGTAACTCCTGCAGCACATCCTGTTCAGGGGCACAATCTCAGAGCTGTTTCAAAGGGGAGCCTTTAAGGGGACCGTATTGATATGGAGTACTTTGATGCACCGCCTGAGCTGGTTCCTGTTAGTCACTCATTTAGGAATCACCTAAACCCCAAAAATGATTTAGCCTCTTAGTGTGCAGTGGCGGCTGGCCAATAAAGAGCAATGGGTGTTACCTCACTTGAGTCTCCCTCATCGAATCGAAAAGAAGAAAAAAAGAACCGAGAAGATAATGAATTAAGAAAAATAGTTTTAGAATATACTTGAAATATGTACCCAGTAATAGAAGAAGAAGAAACCATTTTTATTGCCATGTATTTTTTTCACATACAGGAAATTGTTCTCTGCAATTAACCCATCCCACACAGTGGGCGCCCGGGGAGCAGTCAGGGGTTGGGTGTCTTGCTCAAGTACACTCCGACGTAGGACATGAAGCAGCCAGCGTTCACACACTTTTCTCAGCGCTAAGGCTGCCACCCCATATCAGTGTCCTTAAACAGACTCAGCCTGGGGCAACATTGGTTTTGCCCCAAGCTTGTGCGTTCTCATCGAGGCTAAACTCAACAGGCGCCATTCCTTCCTGAGGAACAGCGTGGCACAGGCCTTAAAGCTCTGGCTATGACTTCCATGGAGAAGAAACGTGTGTCAGAAATATATTAAAATAGTCACAGAATTGTTAGATGTTGCATTGTGAACGGAGGTCTCCTCTCTGAACAATCACACCCATCTGTTTGCTTTTGAATTCCTTCCTACTGGTTTCCTAGATAACCTAGTGTTACACTGACTTTTTTTTCTTCATTTATTTGCCAAATACCTTGATGTTGTGATCATTTTAGTGTCCGGCGTTAAAGCTTCATTATGTAGGGTGGTTGTGTGCACAATGAGATCAACGAGCACCATCCCTACATTGTCTAAGTAAGTCACTGCCGCTCAGCGTTTGGAGGATACTCCTGTTTCCTCTTTGTCTCTGCTGCTAAGGGAATTAAAAGTCTAGAGTTCTCCACCTTATTCCTAGTTTTTCCCCTTGTGGAGCTCTCTTAAGGGTTAAAATGCTTTAAAATACCTTTTTGTCACAATAATTCAAAGAGCTAGAAATTCATGACTAGAGCAACACTTTGTATTTGGAAACGTCATGAATAGGACAAACCAGAGAGGCGGTGATTCAGGCATGGAGTCTTTACGGTTGACCAGCCTATGTGGAAGTGTGTCCTAGATCTGACAAAAAGTACCACATTTAATCAGTGACACTTTGAAATAAAATGCCCCCCCCTTCCCCTGGTTTGAGAAACCAGTTATTTGGGGGAATTAACTTTACACATGACCTAAACATGATTGTTTATCAACCTTATGTTGTATGGTTATCCAACCTAAAGGTTTAAACTCAGAATGGAAAGGAGACCCGTTGTCTTTTTCAATGTTGTTTCAGCAATGCACAGTCGTGCTTTGAAGCCGCCCAGATAATTGCATGCTGCCATCCCGCCCGTGATGACCTCTGCAGTGCCAGCAGCACTTAACGTTCCCCAGCGACCTTACGTTTTCCGAGGTCAAATCTCTCTTAATGGCTTTAAAGCTAGTTTACATGTCAGAAGGAGCAATTCCCTGTTGCACGCATTCAGATATCGCACACTGGGCTCTTGGCTTGTTCAGCCAAGCGGTGGAAGACCTTGCCCGCCGGCTTTTCACAGATTTCCCACTCAATGGCATCCACGGCATCACACGTCCGGCACCGGTGGGATAACGCAGGGCACTCTGGGGCAATCACAGAAAGATTCTGTGATGTAAGCGTTACCAAGAATCATTCGGCTGATTTATTCATGAACGCATCAGAAAAGGATGTTTACAAATCCTAAAATAGCCACCAGAGATGTTTTTCTGCAGCTTGCGACAAAGACAGGAGACAAAATCGGCATTGTGCGTTTTGTACTCGGGGAAACACAGCTTGCAAAAAGCCCTGAAACAAACCAATGCTTTTGCCATCACGGTTTAAAAGAATACTTTCACGAAGTTTTCAGGAAACTTTCACAAAAGTTCTTCTATCTTTGCCGTCATTCGGCTACTTGCGGGCCAATTGCACACGTGTTCTGTTTTAGAAATACATAATTATACGTTGTTTTTTTGTGTCATAATAGTCAAAAAAGGAAAGGACATCCTTTGTGTGGTGTTCTCCTTTATTTCAAGTGTCTTGCCTATGTATCAATAAATCATTTTTCTTTCTTTACTACTGAGTCTTCCTTGGATCAATAAAGATATCCTGCTGCTTCCCCAAATCATGCATTTGGGTTGAATTTTTGACAGTGTATCACCCGCACCGTGGCATTGTCTATAATTCAGCATTAGCGTGACCTTTTTTACATTCATTCTCTCTGATCCACACGCAGGAGGGGCACTGCATTAGTCGTCACACACTTACGATCACGTAGTTCCGCAAAAAATCTAAACTTGGGAATATCCATGAATGGACAGGAAGATGACACTCCTGCATGTCCTAAACTAGACCCCCGACTTCTACTGCACTGTTTATGTCACTCTCTGTGAACAGGGCTAATGGCGGTTGTGCATGGGCAGAGCAACCCATCTCATTAAAGTGCCATCCTCGGGATGAGAGCAACGCACGGCCTCTGCCGGGATGGTGTTTCCAGTTCACAGACCTCAATCAAACCCCAGCTGACCTCTGGGTGGTGGGGTTCACAAAGTGGGCTTTGTCTTTGCCCAAAGGTGGGCTGTGACTCCCCTGACATGTGAACAGATCTACACATGCATCGGGCTCCTCTTCCCGAGCTCAGCAGCACTACGGAGAAAGACATCGAAAGGAGGACATCTCACCGTGCTGTTTCCTGATGGAGGTGTGCACACCGGCACGTAACATCACAGCTTTAGGTGGAGGCCTCGTTCATTTTCTGAATTGCTGGAGCTACTGCATGTACAGCCATGACCCTCTTTCTTTTATTTGTATGCATATTGAGACAACACACCCCGAGAGGGTAAGATGCCCTCTCGGGGGGTGTTGTCTCAAAGGGGCATTTATTTTACTGAACGACATGCTGTTTGGCGTGGTTGTTCTTGAGTTAAAGCCCCTTAGCTTAGCCCAGCACTAGTAGGAATTGGTCCATTGCATACTTCATGAAGCTGACAGGTACACACCGATCTAATTTTGTCCTTGGAGACATTCACAAGGCCCAGCAGAGGATTAATCTGCAGGTCACCGGCGGGGCTGCAGAGAGGAGACAGATGAAGTGCTATCCGATGACTGCCTGTGAGGAGCCAACAACCTGAATTATGAGCACGCTCGTCAATAAAGTCCTTCACGGGCTGCACCACAGCATGTAGGCGGTGACCGTTAACTGCCATAACTGACCATGAATGCCGGCGTCAAGACGGAGGGAGCCCCCCCTTGAAGACAAATGTAGATGGTTGGAGATTTATAGGGAATTGGGTTGTAATATTTGAACCACTTGTCAAAAAGATTGGACGCAATGACAAGAAAATGTGGGCTCCACTTCTTCTTGTAAGCGACAGCAGCAATTTTGTTTGCATAGCAGGAGAGTGCAAAAAAGAAAAAAATGATATGATGTGGTGTCATGGCTGTGTGGAACAAAGACTCTTTGAAATTATGGAATATGTTTGAGCTGGCGAAACCGAGAATGAGACACTTCAATCGGTCTGCCTTTGCAAAGATGCTCTAAGACGTATGGCGAGCAAGAAAATATGGTCCGGAGAGTGACAACTTCAGCATCATCATTTTACTAGTTGGACATTGACATGAGGCATCAACTGTGTGAGACTCACCCCTAGTTTCTTACCACTTTAATTACCCCAACCAAATGATGGTAGATCAATAGTGTAATGCAAGGTGAGAAGAATCAACTTGTTCTCAATTACGCTGTAATCAGCACCATCAAAGCATCTCCTCTCCTCCTCACATCGTTTGAGCACCAGTTGAGAATTGGATTATAGTAATTAAATGATCTGGTCTAATATGGGAAGGCTGCTGAAGTCTTTGACAAACATGTTTGTAGGAACAAAATGTTGTTTAATTAAGGCTGTGAATGATGTTTGAATAAACTCCATTTGGAATGTACACATATGTGCTACTGAAGTTGAGATTTGTTGCTCAGAGGGACAAAAACATTTTTGGAGACGGTATCTAAAGATAGTACATACATTTGGCTAGACACTGAAATTACATGAGATCCAAATATTTGCAGATATCGGCATGAAAACTTTACAGAGTTGATGATTGGCAGTAAGGCAATTCTTTTTTTGTTTTACAAATTATTCTGAATATGTATGAATATGCAAATGTTGTATTATCTAATTGATTTATTTTCAGAATTTAAGAGAAATATGCAAATAGCAAGTATTTTGAAGAAACATGTTATGGAAGCAATATAGCCCCAAAACAATGTTTTCTTTGTCATAAAGACGCTGAAATCAAATTTAGCCAGTTCTTATTCAAAGACTTTATGTTCATCAGTCTCAGGGGGCAGGACCTCAGAAGAGATGGATACTCAGAGGCCACTAAATAAAAGATAATAAAGCCTGTTAAATCAGGATTATCCCCTTAATCTGGTTTGTACTGGCCAGAGAGAGCAGTATCCTCTCATCTGAAAGAACTTGCATAGACACGCACCACACACAAACCCTGCTGCACTGCCACCTAGCAGCCAAATCAAAAACACACTGGAAGCAGCACTTTTTCTGAAGAATGTCAACAGTTTCTTATCAAATGCAAAACCCTTCTTCTCATTGTCGAAGATTAATACAACAAAGCTCTGCGTCTCTTCTTACCTTATCTTTTTTTTTTTGCCTAAATTGGCCACTGCAGTTCTCTGCGTTTGACTCTCACTGATGTGTGTCTATTTCCCCCCGGCGATTGCACTGCTTTGCTAATTAAGTTAAGATTAACAGAGCAAGTGGGCCGCTGACGTGACGCCCACTCTGTGCCAGCGCCGCTCTGACTCACCAAGTCACGGTGTGTGACCAAAGGTAGTAGGTGGTCACGTTACGGGGAGAGCTGGTTGCTTCCGCTTTACCCAAACCGCCGGAGGACAGACTTGCTTCCTTTTTCCAGTGCTTCAGTGATTACTCCCGGGGGAAACAGTCGATACCACGTGTTTGGAGACTCAGTCATCCGTCAGATACAGCAGATTAGACCTCACTCGGCCTCACATGGCTGACAAATCAAGGAGATTGGTTTCCAGGCAAAGTTTTGGTGTGTGTACAGCAGGGTGGATGCATAGAGGCCCCGTCAGATGATGCTTACTGTGGACATACCAATCCCCCACTGGATTAAAAATCTTGTAGTGAAACAAGCACAACGCCGCTACATAACCTATTAAGACATAATCAAGCAGAGACCATTATGGACCTAAGACCCTTTCATGCCTTCATCTGACTGAATGAGCTAGTCCAAGCTGGAGAACAGAGGGGAGCATGTAGCAGTTGGCAGAGACCAAGCAAAAGCTCAAAGGTTGATAAATATATTGGTCCCACAACAAAAACATCACCTCCAATGAATTTTGCTGCGAGTGCAAAGGTCTGCAACCCTGAGTTTGTTGAACCAAAAACTACAGGTTTTGCCCTATTAACCTTTTATATTATGATGTTTTTTACCTTCGTTGTATGTTTGGCTGCAGCAAATAACCAAAGTAATTTATGTTTCAGGCTGGATTCAAATACTGGACTTGTATTTCCCTCATCTTTTTTGGAGAAATGAATCAGCACGAGTTTGTTGATGGTACTTGCACGAGCAATGCTGCGGCTGTTGTCCGTGATGCTGATCAAAGGCTCTGGGGCGTGTACCATGAAGCTGGTTCAACAAACTCAGGGTTGCAGAATTGGTTCAGAATCGACAAAACCAAAGCAAACCGAAGCAATCAGGTTTTATTGGTACCATGATGCCGCTCATCAACTGACTTTGTCAACCCAGGCTTTGATCCTTCAACTCTGATTACTCCGCGCGCGCGTGCACTTAAAAGAGTGACTTCGGCACCGAACAACCAATCACGTTTGATATAGAGAGCGCGAGCGAGAAATATTTTTCCGCAGAGGAGCAAGAAATTATTCTTCAGAAATATGAAGAATGTAAAAATGTTTTTCAAGCACGCAGTAATACCGTCTCTGCTGCCAAAGCAAGAGAACAATATTAGAGGAACATCGCTGATAGCGTTAATGCGTAAGTTAAAAAAAATATATATATAATTCAAACAATTTGCGGTACATTAAGTACCGTTGAGCCGTAAATTTGTTATTTGCGGCTCAACGAGTTCGCAAAGATAAGTTATTCCTTCAGCGGAATATCTGTATCTTTCTTACAAGGAAGTATCAGGAAAGTCAAGGGGATTTTGTCTGTCCCCAAAAACTCTATAGTGTTCTTCTAACAATCTGCGCTGAGATGTCGACAGGATTTGGAAGAAAAGGTGAAGCCGCAATGATCGCAACAGAGAACGGAAGCTAGGAATTAATGACAGCTGTCAGCTGTTTCTTTGCTCACCGCTGATTGGTCAAACAAGAGCTCGAATCCAGAACATAACCTGCCCTGGAGCAGGTTAGCCGTGCAGCGTAAATTACCATGGCAATGAATACCGATTGAAGCCGAGCCACTTTCATGTTACCGAAAACTCTGGGTTGGTGGAAAGTAAGCTGAAACTTAGCTGGCTAGCCACCTAAACCAGCTTCATGGTACAGGCCCCTGGTGTGGTTGTGTGTGTTTGCACACAAGCGTCCCGCCATTTTGAGGGCGAGGGGCCAGCAAAAAAGTCTGCACTAAAAACCTTCTCACCCTGGTTGTCGGAGGATGATATGGTTTTTTTTATTACTTCAGGCATTGAGGTTGTGGAGGGAAAATACACACAAAGTCAACAGTAGACTAATGATTATGTCACGACCGGGTGTCGAGGTGGAGGTACGGACCGGAAGGAGGGAGAGACATGCGCAGGATTCCAAAACAAAAAAGACTTTAATAGTCAAAACTCAAACTCAAAATCACCACGAGGGCAACCACAAGGGCCAGGAACAGTTTGCGAAACCACAGGAACATCGACGCAACATGTCGTCTAACAAGAGCCAGTAACTCAACACTGGACGACAGATTCACTGGACTTAAATACACAAGGGAGGTGCAGGTAAAACAGGTGGAATCACTCAGATATCACAAGGGGAGACAGGACAAGGTAGGAAGTGAAGTTACCCAGGGAAACCAGAAACATGAAACTAGACCAGGACCAAACCGTGACAAATTATTATCAAATTTGTTTTATTTATTATCGTTTATATAGTTTGCACATTCATTGGTCCAGCAATAGTCCTGCTCAAGCTGATTGCAGCAAGATTAAGGCAATTTATAAAGTACAATTTTTGCATACAAGTTAATTTACGTCTTTTGCTGACATTACGATTGCAGTATTACTTTTAGCTAAAAGTACATGGCTTACCTATTTTTATTTAAAATTACCAGAAATGCAGTCTCGGTATTCATGCAATAATATATGTTGGACTAATTATTTTACCATATTTTGTTGTATTATGTTTCGTATGTAAATGACTTCCCAATATCACCCCTTTGCCAAGGATACCTGCTTCTTTTATTAAATTAACTGACAAGTTCCTTGCATAGATTGATCATCGTCATCGTCGCTTCCATCTAGAGCTTTATTTCCATGGTTCAATTGATCTACTAATCAGCTGAGTAGCGAGAACATTATATCACAAAAATTTAAAAAATGACCCCTGCTTGGGTCATTGGGTCATGCTTGGTACAGCGGCGTTGAAAACACCAGTCTTTCAGAATGGGGATCCACTCACCAGGTGGTCGTCTTAAACCCAGCAGAGGTGTTAATGAAATGTGAACTCACAGTTGCTTCTGAGCGCAGCTTTTTAGACAGAGCTCACTTGGTGACGGTCCTGGTCTGCTTTCAGGTGCATCTCCCAGACCCTGGTGGCAGGTAATTGCTCTTGTGTTTAGAGCTGAAGCCTGGCATGGGACAGGGTTTGACATTACGTCAAAACGTGTGTATGCGTGAACGTCAGTGTGTGTGTGTGTGTGTTTTTGTGTGAGAAAAGGTTGAGGTTGAAAACGCTGACAGAAACCTCAAAGCTGTTGAGTGTTTCTGCTGGTTATGTGATGCTGTAATGGCCTTCATTAGACTTTCAGGGCACATCTTTGTGTGCACAGATTATACGACCAGGTGCATCATTTTAGCCCCTTCATACCTGTCCAAACTGGAACAGGCAATGTTGACACATGGACGCTTTACACTGTACTGCATCTACACTGTAAAAAATACCCCAAACTGTAACTTACGTGGCCTACTTTAAACAGTTAACAGTGAAAGAGGAACTATAGTGTACCATGTGTAGCTGCTGCAAAATATTTTCTGCCACTATTGTCACGTTCGTTGACATGATCATTCAGAGTAATTTGAGATCCGATCATATTATACTTCTTCATAAAATAAAACTCCAAACACCGCTCAAACAACCTTCTGAACAATGAGAGCACAGATACACTGGTAACATAAAGCATAAATATAACTTATTAAGCCTAAGAACTGCCACCCTGCGACCGTTGCACCATCTATGTAACGGTGGTCATTGGTAAGCAACCTATTCTGTTGTCAACATGTCCAAACAACCTTTTTTTAGGGTTTGGTAAGTGATGTCAAATAAGAAGAACTGCTCTACTTGCATCAACGGACTTTGTATGAAACTTGCTTTTCGATCAATAGCGCTTCTGTTCATTACGTATGAGGTTGGCTTATCCCAGCATAAAGAAACCGCTACACACATTCTTCAACGTATTCCAGGAGAAACTATGACGATGCACGTGTGTTTATTACAAAATGGCACCTTTATTCCAATTGTCACACGTGAAATGTGAACTTTGTATTTAAGTCATTCTAACTATAAAGAAGCTGGAACTTGCGGAGACCCACTGAGCGCCAGCTATTTAATGAAGTGGTAAATGTTGTTGTTTGGATGTTTTATCCATCGTCTTTACAGCTTGTCTACCATTTTTTTTCCTTCCTTGATTTTCAACACAGTCTTTAATGCTTCCTGTTGCTTTCTGTCTACACAAAGGCTGAAGTATGATTGAGTCATGTTCTCTCCCCTGCATTCCTCCCTCACACACACACACAAAGACTGTAATGTTTCGATCCTCTATTCACCTTACATAGCAATTGGACTTCAGATCTTACCAGTCTTACGTGGAAGACTAAAAAACCAGCAGGGCTCCTGGAACATCGGCACCCCAGAGCGGCGAACCACCCTCGCTCCTTCTCTAGAGCGAGGACTTAAGAGCTGGCCGAGGGTTTCTCTGCAGCCCCCGGGGTTGGCTTCTACTGCGGAACGCTGATTCGACACAGCTATAATCATCCAGGGAGCCTGTGCGTTGCCGTTAGCCCTGATAGGAGACTATGCCACGGCTCCTTTAAAGTGAAAGCCCGGTGATTGGAGTGTGGCTAGTGTGAAGAGGATGGACTGGTGTTCGGGCTGTTGAGGTAATCATCGCTGGCACTCGTACACCTGGGCTTGAAAACCAATGAATCAAGGCTGTGCTTGCTGTAATTATCCGTCTTGATCTCTAATCTTCCAAAAGTACTCCTAGCTTTATGTGAGTGGAACACAGAGGACCGTGTTGGAATGAAAATCGAATGATTGATACTTGAGACCAGGGCAGAATGCTTTCCATGCACATTGGGAATGCAATGCATTTTTCAGTGAATTATGTACAGCGTGCATGTACATAATTCACTGCATGTGCACACTTCTGTCTGGAGACAGAGCTAGTCCAAGCTGGAGAGGTGAGAGGGACAGGTGTGTGTCCTGGTTTTCTCAAATCAAATGTTGATTGGTTAGTGTAGATTGACATTCTCATTAAGATAGTGGGAAGGCAGTTGCAGGAAATTAAAGACCTAAAATGTATATATAATTTTTCTTCCTACTAAAATATGACCAAAGCCATAACTTTTTGAATTGCAACAATGGCACAGCCAATGCATTGTATTCATGTAATCTTTCTGAGGAAAGGAAGAACAAATCAGCTCCTATTTAGCTGCACAATGTGAATCATTTGACCAGGCTTTACAACAATGCTCATAGGATATTGTGTAGCAAGTCCCTTAACCTGAATTTGCCTGGCCAGATGCCTGCTGGGGGCCTCAAAGTGTGCTGGCAGCTCTTAACCTGGAGGAGTCTTGAGGTGTACCTGGTTAGCATTGTAAATATGGACTAAAGCAGAGAAGGAGACCACCACAGCACCAATACTAATTACTATACTCACAAAATGTAAATTATCTTGGCACTTAATAAAGTTACTTCTCAAATAAATGCTGTGCATTGTTGTAAATGGGGTTTGAGATGTAATTAACGTGCAGAGATATAAAATCTTACATTGATTGAAAGTTACATTGATCCTCTTATTTATTAGTACATTGTCAAGACTGTGGGTCTGATATTTCCAGCCTAATTTGGAAGGCAGTGCTAAGGTGATTTATTGGGTTCACCCACAGTTGGCGATTTGGCAACAGATGGAGTAAATTGGACTCAAGAGACAAGATTAATTCTTGATGGGCTTTGCAATCCTGTCACTCTATAAAGTACGCGGCACACTGCCTCCCTTGTTAATACTATTTTCATCACTTTGTTACAGGAGACCCTCTCCGCCCCCACTTTTTGGCTATCCTCTATATCAGCCACATCTGAACTCATGGAAGCATCGCTTTTCATAATGCCCATTGGTCTATATTTTAGGTGGATGCCCATGTTTGCATGTCCAAATCATAGAGTGTTGGATATTTATTCTCCAAATAGTCCAGCCAAGAAGTATGAGTGATCATCTGGGTGCGGTGTTTTATGTCCCCTAACCTGGTTACTATTGTTCCTATTGTAATGAGCTTGCATGCTCTTTTTCCAACACGCCACCGACGTCAGGCAGCTAATGGCAAACCATGTAAGCTCTTGTGCTTTCCCCTTAGGAGCTCCACTGGGGAAACTAGAGAGCGGTGGATGTAAAGGCATTAGTCCGAAGCAAACGCTCAGAGCAGTTGATGAAATTCGCTGCTATCCCTGCTTTGCCTGTGATGTGTGGGGATGATTCACGCTTCCCAAGCTCTGCTCCCCTCTCCTCCACTTGATATCACATATTGGCAAGTGTGTTGGCGCCTTTAATCCATGCCGCAGTTTGGCTCCCTGGCACTGCTTATTGACTCCCAGCGTATGACGGAGCTCTTCTAAACTCCGTTGAGTGCTCGCCAGGCGTTTGGACCGGAGCCTAAAGCGGCAGCACGCGGCTTCCAGTCCCCCCTGGGCTCCGTTTGTGTTTGATATACTGTGTTTGGCGCCTCGCAGTCGACCGTGCGTTCACGGGGCCATGCTATGGGAACAGAACTGCCCTTCCTGTGTTCTGACAATTCCTTCCTCGGGGAGGTTGCACAATTCTGCTTGTTAGTGTAGCTATTGTAAGCTTTTTGAAGGAAATGTAGGGAACAGAAATAATGTGCTTCCACCTCCTTCATCCCGCGGGCGAGTCGTTCCAGAAGGTGTTCACAGCGTCTCCAGTGTGCTCTAATTCATGAAAACCTTTTATTTCTTTGTGGAAAAAGTTTATCATTCCAACTTTTGCAAAGCGAGTGTCTCTACCCTTTTCTTATCACAAGTTTTCATTCACGACCAAAGGGAATGCACCTAGTTAGTTAAGAGCAACATGGAAATATCCTGCTACTGCTTTTAAGTCAAGGTGAGCTTTCGTCTGTGCCCCAATTAAAAGTGAGCGTGAATAATGGGTATATATTTCTCGAGAAAATCTAACTTTGACTGTGGAGAACTTCTGCTTGTTGTTTAGAGAGTACACAACCAAATTATTTAATCTTTCAGCCGTTTGCTGTTTGAACATGTCGCTGCTTTGTAAGAATTGGGGTTTATTTATTTTATTTATTTTTTCCCCGCACAAATGAAATATATTGCTCCCAACTAGCTTTTCATGCGTACATGATCACCTACAAATAAGAGTCACCGGTTTGTTGAGCTTGGAAGGAGTCCTTACCTACAAAGAGAGCGTCCTCTTGGACCGCCATGTTTCTTTGACAGCCCACCTCACGTCTCATCACGTTTTAATGAATTGTATAACATTTGTATCACTGTAGTAAACCTGCAAAGCTGAGGAAACACTGGCTGCCATTTGACTCCCGTTCACCAGGTAGTGTTGTGTTAGTGTAGAGATGGCCTCCTGCGGGGAAATCGTCGTCTTGATGCCAAGCCATATGTACATATATTGCTACCATAAAAAAGAGGTCTGCAACTCTTCTGCCTGAAAGACCGGTTTGACGTTAGACAACCTTTCGCGGACCAGTCTTCACTTTTTTTTCCAGGCAGCTAAAGTCCAAATTCAGGGCAACTTTGGTGATCTGTTAAATCTACCGTATTTTCCGGACTATATGTCGCTCCGGAGTACGAGTCGCACCAGCCATAAAATGCATAATAAAGATGAAAAATACATAAATAAGTCGCACTGGAGTATACGTCGAGGTCGGCGGTCGGCGGTATAATCCCCAACCGCCGGGCGGGGATTCGCCGCTGGGCTCTTCCCTCTTCGCTCGCCGCTACTGAGGGAATCCTTGTTAGTTTCTTTTCCTCCGCTTAGTAATATGCTTAAATTCAGCGGGTTGTCTCGTCTGATCTGAGGTCGTAGTCGGATGAGTTGTGGCGTGGCTCCACAGATGGAGGCTCACAAACCGGTGGACCGGTAGCCGGCAAGGCGCGCCACCCCCACCCACCCCGAGGCCACCCGATGCGAGAGCCACGCGTAGCCCGGTCAGCGCGAGTGAGACGAGTAGTCCACCGGCAGCCGGGTCCGCACATGACGGCGCGACGGGGCAAGGGGGTCCCGAGGCCGTCTGCACTTAAGGGGACGAAGGCCCGCGATACCCAAGACGCGGAAACGTAAGCGCTTTTGAGGATATACGTTACGGATATAAGTTACCGCCGATGTTGAAATTATCAACACAGGCCTAGAGCGCCCTCTTGCGGTTTAGTGTGAAAATGTGAAATGACATGATATGTTCGAAAAATTTTACACAAAAGTCGCTCCAGAGTATATGTCGCACCCCCGGTCAAACTATGAAAATAACTGCGACTTATAGTCCGGAAAATACGGTAATCCTACCAACACTTCTGCAACAGTTGAATAAAGAAGCAGACTCCTGGTCAGTCTCAGCCTGAACATCAGGCCAAAAGTCTGTGAAAAAACATAGTGGTTTCACAGAGATTAAAATTAAGGATTAGTTATTGGATTTGACTAATTTGGCATTCCAAACTGAATCATAAAATACCAGAGAAACTGAGATGGCTGGCACCCTTCTTTTCTTCTCATTACAACAAGAGTCAAATGTTTTTCACACATTGCCAAATGCAGTGGAATATTTTGCATAAAAGCAATTTGTGGTAAACAATGGGTTTCTCTTTTTTCAAAATTATCGGGTTTTTTTCGGTGAACTTGTGACGAAATAATTACCTTCCCCTGTGCTCTGATGTCTATTATCAACAACCGCAGAAATAACGAGTGCCACACACAACATATCCAGCCCTTGTTCATTATTGGATTCTTACTGAATTGCTGCACAAAACTGTCAAAACGTTTCTAGCACAGCTTTTGCATTATTTGCCATGTTAGAAACTGCCATTTAATAATCTCCTTTTGACAGGAGGGAATTTTGTTGAAATATAAAAAACGCTTCAGGAGCCTAGTACATATAGTAAAGCTTTAAAACCATAATAGGATGTATTGAAGGGTTCTAGGATCTAGCAGCAGCCAGTAATACCTGAGATAGAACAGAAAAGCCTCTGAAGCAAAAGGCTGATGAGTCCTACAGATGGGAAATGCCGGGGACCAGAGAACAATACTTTAAGCTACAAGAAAGAAGGAATCCTTTTCATTTCACATGGTGCCGTTTATTGGCAATTATAGTTGAGTACTTTTGACAGCGAGCTAGAACAAACTTCCAATCAAAATATTCTGTCATCATCACGAATAAAATACAATAATGCTTCACATCACTCGAAAGATTAGTCGTGGCTACAATCACCATTCATCCTATTTTAAAATACTCCAAACATCTCCAACAAGCCTTAACACGGTCCGAAAATAAACACACGGTGTTAAAATCTAACAACGAAAACGATCCAATCGCTAGCTCATTCAACGCTTAATACAACGATATCTTTAACATTTTTCTCAGACAAACCATGCCGAAGTCAGAGTAAAAAAACACCAGGCACTGGACGCGCATCCATCATTTATGCCCCTTAGTCGTTTAAAACAAAACTATGTATTTAATCCACTGTTTTTAGACTTTAAAGTCTGTAAGTCGCAGCGCTCCTTGTTGAAATGGCGTTTGGGAGGTCAGTGGGGTCAAATTTCAAAGCCAGATGTCACTCTTGAGCGTATGCTCTGTTTTGGCTCCTGGGTGACTCAGGGAGCTGTCGCTCTCGTCATGCAAGGTGGATCCAAAAGCACGAGCCTACCGCGGACGGAAAATTCTGTTTCTCCTCGACTAGAGTAGTTCAGCTTCAAACTATCAACGTTAAAATCTTCCAGGTTTACTGTCCACACACTGGGCTATTGCTTGGATGTGTTTTTTGCCTGGTAACTCCATGTTTTATAGGCCTGGATACCCTGATTTTTTTTCAGCAAAAAATATGCCCTATACTGTATGAATACTTTAGATGTGTGAAGTTCCATAACGGTTTCTCAGTCGTGGGTTGGGTTGGTTTTGGTTCAGGCTCAGAGTTTTAGAGTAGGCCGATCAGAGGCAGGTAGGGCGTATCCTGCAGCCATGGATGAACAAGGTCATTCTTCATAATAATTATAAAAACACTAATTTTATGGAAAACTCTTCACACATAACTCCATATATTACTGTTGGCATATGATGTTATTTCCGAAAACATTTTCTGAGGCAGCAGTTTGGGAGAGCACACTCTTATTACCTCCCCAGACCTTTCCGTTTTCTCTGACTGCAATGCGTCAATTAAGGACCACTTTTTATATTAAACCGTTCCCTTAACTTTCTGCCATGGCTTCCATGGCATTTACTGCTTTATTATCGTCTCCCATATATAACTTTGTGGTGCCCCATACTACCACCGATACACTTTCCCTTTAGCTGAATAAAGTGTTTTCACATTGTTGAATTTTTCTTTATTAACTCCACTTTTGTCAAGAGGATTATAAAGCTGCTGAAGCAATCCCATTATGATAATTTCATGTTAATTAAAGTCCTGTGCAAGCCGTTGCCATTTACAGGGAATTGGGTTTTATCAACATTTGCATGTATATGGGACTTCTGCATAATTACATATAATGTATCACAGTCTGAACATCTCATATTCAAACTCAGGATTGTTCCACTCTTTTAACGTGTTTGTCTCATGGACGCAACCCAAGATATCTGCTGTACTGTTACGTGGGTGATGGTATTATGTTGACCTTTCATTATCAGTGTCTCATTAACTCACAGATTTCACAGAGGTCCTTTAAAAAAAGTTTGTAGTTGAGATAGATTTTAGTACTGTCTTCATAAAAGTGGACACTGATTAAGAACTACTGAAAGTTGGTCATGAGGGAGCAGGTACTCATCCATAGGGCACACTGAAGGGAAACACAAGTTGCAGTGAGCGGACATGGCATTAGTACATTCTTTGCATTGAATGAAAGAAAAGCTTATATTTTTAGCAATCTACTCTCGCTCTACAGTATCTCATAAATGTCATTAATTACACCATATCCATCAAAAAACCTATTGACTTGTAATAGATCTTCCCACTGAGACCTACATTGTGGATATGGGTTTACCAACTGCACTTGAGATTTACTTGGGCACTTAAAGTAAATAGAAGAAGAAGCCAATATTACTTTGTATTCTAATTTGTATCTATTCCATTGAGTCATTATCACCAATATGTATGTACAGCATGAGAACCCTTTGTGATTTATTTGCATAATAAAATGACAATAAATGCCGTCACCTGAGACTTTATTTACAGCATTAGATAGCTTCCTTTTTCTAATTTACTTTTGCAGCGCAGGAAAATATTAAGCTCCCTCATCCCAGAAGTGCTGACATCACACCACACCTCTTACTTGTGGGAGGGCAATCAATACAGCAAGTCAACCATTCTAAATGCTACGTATTCACACGGTATACAGGCTCTGTGATTAAATAACTAAACTGGCTGGGATATATATTCTGAAATTACAAGATACGGATATATCATTTGCTGAAGCACTGTGGGAGTTGTTTCTTATCTTCCTTGCTTTAACAAGTAGCAGAACATTCCAAGCAATCTGCTGAAGGCAGATAGGAGCCCGTCCTTTTCGAGTGGAACAGGCATGACATGTTCATACAGCATCTATATGGATGATTCAACACAATCCTGGCATGTTATTGACTGCCCTGTCTTTGATGGCAGTCGCACGGCTCATTGTGAGTTCATGGTGAGTAGCTTTGAATCAAAATCAAAAGACGCATCCAATAGTCTGTCAGGTTCCATTATCGTTTCTCGATGTGAGGATTAGAACTAGAGTAGGGAAGAGAAGGTTGCTAATCAGCGCAGATATGTTCTCAAGGTGTGCCGTCCAGTGAAAGGAGAATTTTTAGGTATACATTCAGAACATCAAGGAAGGGAGTTTGATTAGTCCTTTGGATGTATTGGAAACATTTGTTCAACTTTTTCAAAGCTGAACACAAGGCGGTCTCAAGGCTCTGTGGTATTTTAAGTACAATGAATGTTTTCATTAATAAACCCCCACCTCCTGTTCCTGCTGTTCAAACCCCTTTATTCTGCTTTCGGCTGCCAGCTAGCGCTAACATTGCCAACACGTCGCTGTCTGTTGGCTGCCATCAGGATCTCTTTGCACGACGTTATCTGAATCTTTTAGTCTCATTTTCTATGATCACCATGTTCTTGCCACGGTAGAGCCAATAAACCTGAGGATTCTCACATTACTGCACAAATTATTGGATGAAACAAATGTATCATGTCAATAAATGAAAATAAGATTTCTGGGTGAAGTTTAGAATGAATGAAAAAAGCAGAGTATCAGTCGTTCCTCTTGACCTTCTGTCTTCTGTCTTACTGTTCTGTCTGTACAGTTATTAAAACACACCGTAGAATATAATATTCTGTATGATATCACTGTAAACTGCGCTGTTCAGTTAATGCATATTTCATGTATAACAAGATGCTCCCTCATTCTCAGGGAACTTCATGCCCATCAGAGATGCGGAGCTGGTCGGCCAGATATTGATGACTGAAATACATCAGATCGAATCTAAATGAAATAAAGCAGAGGAGTCTGTTCCAGCGGCAGGAGTTGAACACGAGGCTTCACTGTGATTTATCTTTTGATGAAAGTGTTTGTCTTGGTGGTTCTCTCAATGGCAGGAAGAATGAGGGAATATTGTCCCTCATTCTTTCTGGCGTTGTTGCGTTCAGCCTCTCCCTGAATGCCCTGAATACATGTGCGACGACTTACACCTCCCAGAACAGCAGCCTCATGAAGTGCTCTTCACCCTCCCCCTCCTCATTTTTCTAAATGCCTACTGCTGTATGTTCACGACCTGGAGAATGCTGGTCATCATTATTATTATTAATAATATTTTATATATATATATATATATATATGTATATGTATATATATATTATATAGTATATATATGTATATATATATATATATATATACATATATATATGTATATATATATATATATATATATATATATGTATATATATGTATATATATATATATATATATACATATATATATGTATATATATATATATATATATATACATATGTATATATATATATATATATATATACATATGTATATATATATGTATATATATATATATATATATGTATATATATATATATATACATATGTATATATATATATATATATACATATGTATATATATATATATATATATATATACATATGTATATATATATATATATATATATATACATACATATGTATATATATATATATATATATATATATATACATATGTATATATATATATATATATATATACATACATATGTATATATATATATATACATGGAGGGGGTCTTTGACCAGGCAGTTCGGCATGTGACAAATGGAGAAACCTTACCAGCTGCATTCACACAAGGAACTATGGTGGGAGGCAGTTTCAGATGTGGGTGAGTTTACCATCACGGTTTCATATTGTAAAAGCAGCTGGAGCTAATGGCCTGTGGTTCTTATTAAAAATGAGTTAGAGGCATCATTGACAGGCTACCTTCCCTCTGCACTCAGCAATGCGTAAATGAACTCACAGAGCTGGAAGTCTGCTGTGCTCTGATATTGTTTACAGCTCTTCTCCTGTTCTCTCACGCCTCCTGCAGCATCACCTGAAGTAACACATAAGCAGATGCTCTGACAGCAGTGACGTGCGAAGGCCAGAGTTTTTTTTGTCTTTAGAAACGATAAGGGGAGTGAAGCAGTGCGGGTCACCTGCTTTCTCCAGTCTCCCTGATATGTTTATCAGGTGCTGTCCTGGAGAAGAACTCAAGATCAATAAGGCAATTAGTGACTCTCACCAGGGAGGATGTATTGGTTGCGACAGCAGCCAGAGCACGGAGACCACATAATTTTCCACATGGCTGGTTGGAGAGCCACAAAGGTCCGATGGCTTGGCACCGTCACATGGCCAGAACACGCGGGCTGAAATATTAGGGTCCGTCCCCATGTAAGAGAGGACTGACCTTTACCACATGTCACATTAAGAAACCTGCAGCCCTGGAAGCTCTGGTTGGGGAATGCCCGTTCTTTATCAATAGTGACTTGTTATCTTCAATGGAATTTGGATGCAATTCTATATATTCCTCCTTAAAGGTAGAGAACCTTCCACAACTGTAATTATTTTATTTAATGCAGTGGTTTAATCAGTATACTATATACTAATTTTTTTCCGCAAAATCAGTAACATTAATTTAGTGGCTACATTACAAACTGGATTGGATTCTAATTTTATGTGCCAATTTGTCCAAATCCAAACAAACATGGAATTAAAGGGCTCTAGTTGTAGTCTACTCATTCATTTCATGGAAAGGTTTTACGATTTGTTTACACAACCCTGCTTCTCTCCCCTTCGAAATTGTCAGGGCCTCCTGCTCTCCACACCTAGAAGTGTGCACCTCCTCACCGTGCACACTTGATGAAACTCCCTTGTGTCATCATGACATGTTAAAAACAAATGATTAGAAGTCAAAATGTCCACTGATCCTGTGATAGAAATGTCATTACTGGATGATTCTAATCATTCCACCATGTTTCTGTATTTTCCTGTTCAGATGCAGGGGAATGACAGGAATGGGAATAAAAGTCTGGTCTTCATATATGAAATAAATCCTATGTTTCCCCTTCTCCTTCTTTTACAATCATCCCTCTCTCTGCAAACCCTGGAAATAATTGAAGGAAGTTGTTTTTTTCCAGCGTTTATGTAACACCCAGACTGGGGATTTTGGCCACAAAGTGATTCTGTGTGTCTTCTGTCAATCACTCTTCCCTCTCGTTCCAGATACCGCCTACCTGTGTGCCGCCGCCCCCGTGATTACAAGCTCCACCCTTATTGTGATTCACCTGTGTCTCGTTCCCCTGTGTATTTAGCCCTTGTCGGTGAATTGTTCTGTGCCAGTTTGTCTCTTGTCTCCCATGAAGTTTACCAGCGATTTTCCTCCAGTGTGCATGCCCGTGTTTCGAACCGTTTCTGTCCACCCGCAACCCTTTGCCTGCCGACTTGGATTTATCTGCCTCCTCTGTCTGATTACCCGTGTACCGAACCTCGGCCTGGATTAAATACAAGAACTGCTCTTAACTACCGTGTGTCCGGTCCGCTTTTGATTCCAGGTCCTTGTGGCCCTAGCCCCCCTGATAGTTTAGGGGTTGTTAAACATGCCAGATAGGCACAAAACGAAGTAGAAGACCTAACAAAGCGGGATTTTCATAATACATCCCCTTTAAAGAGAATCAAGAGGCAGCATCAGTGCTTTGTGAAATTTTAATGAATAAAAAGAGACGATGCACCGTCTTTGATCAAAAAACCTTCTGCCTTAACGCTGTTCCTGTGCCTAAACCTACACATTTGCTTTCATCCCCTCCTGCTCTTACTTTTCCTTACTGTTTGTTGTAGTTGATCTATTAAAGATCCCCAGTGGCAGTAAGGATTTCTTTAAAATAATTTGATTAGAGCGTTGTCATTTCAATCAATATTTTCAGCAGATGGTCTTTATTTGCTATGAACTTGGCAGACGATGACGGCGTGCACCTGAGGATTATCTATCGGATGATGAATTAATGCGTATCACGCCGCTGCCTCCTTTGAGAAATCACTGCTAACACTGTAAAATGAGTCAGGCATCCATAATTAAGTCCACCTGAATAAATAACATTTGTATGTTGCTGACCCTGGAGACAGCTGCATTCTTGCGGTGAGAACAGCAGCGTTAATCTGACCTTTCCTTTTGGGAGTTGTGGATGCTGTCGCATGAGTATCTCCTTTTTCATTTTAATAACCTGCAGGATTGGTTGCTTTGTTATCCGTCTTGGCTTGTGTCAGCGGGTCCTGCTGTTCGCTGCACTCATCTCTCCATTAGTGAAATAAGCACAACATACCCAGTCTCATATGTCCCTTGTTCATTTTTTTAATAAGCTTGCTTTGGCGTCCCAATGCCGCCTACTTGGTTTTTTTGTGTTTGCAACTTAAATGCAGTATGCTCCCTTTCCTTCCCAGCGAGAGGTGATATCTGGCTGTCCTGCTGTTTGTGAGCAGGCACTAAGGACGTCCATCGGCGAAGGGTGTCGATATTCTGCGGGAATTTATAAAGCCATGATTCCCTCCTCCCTGGCTGCGGCCTCTCATCTGTTTTATTTCAAAGCGGTAGACAGCGGCCTGTAAATCTCTTGTTTGTTGCAGGTAACATGTTGCGACAAAGAACTTGCCACTCAGTAAGAGTGTCGTGCATCTGAGCCGGCACAGTGGTCGTTGCATAGAAGAAGACGAGACAAAAGGATGAGGAGACGGCAGATGGAGTAGGTAGGGAGAGATTGGCAGGCAGTAAAACCATAGAAAAGATTGTAAAAGGGCAGGAAAGCAGATACTGTATCTCTGGGCACCTTGGAAAACACAATAAAAGGGATTTTTTTTAAACATACAAGTGCTTTGCCTGAGGGGGGCTATCGCTGAGGCTGGAAAAACATTCTGGAAAAGACGAAAGACAGGGTTTCTGGGTTGATTGCAGTCTGTTATTTATGCTAGCTGCATCGATTGTTGGTCATTGAATATACTGGGGCAATCCACTAGTTTGGATCACATGTTGATCCGACGTTTATCTCCACTTCTAGGGTTAAAATTGAAACATTACTATTAAGCAGACAATTCATGGGAATGCTGAAAGCTTTAAGCTGAAATGATTTTTTTTTAAATTGAGATGATGTTTTCTTCCCAAAATGGCTTTAAAATTATGATTTCTGTTCTCTTTCTCCATGGCAATATGGCCACCACCATCTTGCATGTGTCACAAAGCACCTCGCTGCTGTGGAATGGCGTTAGGGGTTCATGGATCGATTTTGACATTCAATCATCACTCCCAAGCGTCATTTTAAGCTCTACTAATTTTGGCTTCGGAGCGGCTGGGATCAGACAATTCAGAAAAGTGGTTAAAAAAATAAAATTCCATTTTTGTCACAAAGGTGGCGGAAGCAGGTTCAAATCAAAATCCCTGAGGGATCCAAAAGGGTGGTAGGGAGAGGACCGGGGGACGTAGGTCAGGCCACCGGGAGTTCTCCAGAGGACGGCCTAGAGGTCGGCCTGGACGGCAGTCTAACTACCAGGGAATCTCCTGGGACGGTCAGGACAGCGGACAGGAACCGGCCACAACGGTTCTGGTGACGGGAGACTGGCTGCTGGGCTCTGGGGTACCAGCGTAGGAACTGTAATGTGTGTGTGTTTGTGTCTATATCTGTTTAGTGCCGTGTGGATAGTCCGGCCAGAGGGGGAGACACTGTCATTTTCAACCTGATCAACCTGAACCTGATGCCTAGAGTGCTGCCGGGGTCGAAAAGGTCTAACACAGGGCTGCCCACACCTTTTTTGCTCGCGAGTTACTTTTCAATCCAAGTCATGGCCCCCCTCTCCCGCTCGGACAGTCACGCAATAATACGGACCAGCATCGCTGATACCGGGAGCACAAAAGGAATCAACATAGAAAAAAGAACACAACGTGCCCCTCGTCTGTCAGAATCAATCTATTGTGATCTACTGGAACTGCATTAGTGAACGAAAGTGTCCCCCATGGGTTCTCACAGAGTGCGACCCCTAGGGGACTTATTAGGAATAGCAGCTACTTTTATAGAAGTGCAGATCATATTTTTTTTATGTCAAATTCTTCCGGTGGGCCGCACTGGACTCCCCCGGGGGGCCAGATTCAGCCCTGCGGGTCTTGAGTTTGACACCTGTGCTTTAGAGGCCTACTGTCACTGACATGTTGGTTGCAAAAATCAATAACATGGCGACAGCAATACACAGAACTTGAGGTTACAGAACATAAATATAAACTAGCCATATCTCTTATCGCAGTGAGCTTCTCCAGTCGGCCTCGTTGCAGGAGGCACAAAGACTGCAGTGTCCTCCCACTTTTGTTTATTACATTTTTATGGGTGTAAGGACCGAACGAAAAAAGTGCTGGCGCGCTGAGTGGGTTTTGATAAAAAGGCAATGGACCTTTGATATTTTTTCTGTCTAAATGTGAGATCTTTTTGAGGAAACTAATAATAGTTCTAATAAAGGACGCTGATGTCAGGGGGGCGACAAAAACAGACAGACGGAGCTTTTGTAATGCAAATACATCTCACATTTTTCTTTAATGCTTAGCTCCGGAGATGATGAGTCAGCATGAGTAACCATCTTTACATATGTGTCTATGAGATGTTTTGTATTTCAGCTCCATGCATTCTAGCTACTGAGAGTTCTATGATCACAACGTTGAGAAAACTAGCTAACCACTGGGATTTTGTAAGGGTATGTGCATTTGTTGGTAAGGTGCGTTTCTGTTGCAGTGATATTTTTGCAGCAACAGGTCATTTAGCAGCAGCACAGTCGCACTACGTAGTTCAGAACTTTTGTCTGATTCCAGTTATGGTTTTCCAGATCTATTCCAACGGGTAACTGGGTAAAAATCGGAGTTTCTCTTTAGGGCCTAAAATTAATTCAGGCCAGAGTCAATATACTATATACTAGCACACTAATGTAAGTTTAAAGCCCACAAGGGACTTGAAGTAATAGTTCCTTCAAGGTTTGTGAATTGGAAATTCAAAATTCTGCTCTTTCTTTTCAATTCAATTCAATTCATTTTATTTTGTATAGCCCAAAATCGCAGATTACAAATTTGCCTCGGAGGGCTTTACAGTCTGTACACATGCAACATCCTCCGTCCCAAGACCCTCACATCGGCACAGGAAAAACTCCCCAAAAAATGAAAAAAACCCTTCCAGGGAAAAAAGGGAAGAAACCTTAGGGAGAACGTCAGAAGGAGGGATCCCTCTCCCGGGATGGACAGACTGCAATGGATGTCATGTGTAGAGAATGACTCATACCGATGTAGAATACATTCAATTTCTATAACAGAAATTAATCAAAGAATTCCAAGTAGCCGGCCAGATGTATAACAGGACCACTGCATGGGCAGTGGTCCTTTTTGCAGGGGCTTTTAAGAGTGAGTTTAATTTAATTTATTTGTCTTATGGATTCATGTATTTATGTATTGCCCTAGATTGGCCTCATAATCATTAATGTGGCCTAATCTAGTTGTATTGAGGTATTTCTTGATTACAGGTCATTAGTGGTCCTAGCATTTTTATCTTCAAAAAAATAGTGAAGGCTTCCCTGAAATAAGAGCATGAGACAGTTAGCGAACATGGGAGAATGCTGATGTAATGAATGGGAGAAAATGAAACCAGGTAAACCAGCAAGAAGATATTCTATTCTCCAATAAGTTGTGAGTAAAAACTACACTTTTGAGGATTAGCGTTCAATATATATCTGTGAGACTATACATAAGGCCCTGAAATCCAGACATGGTACATTTATGTGGATTTAATGATAACTCAGCACACCGGTCACGTGTCATATCCAAAACAGCATGTCAGTGCCAATAACAACTGAAAAACCTTCTAGCTTGGCAAAGAGATCATTCATTTTATTAAAGTAAGTAGGATGAAATTGATTAGATGCATGTAGTGCAACAAAGGCCATTTTGCGTCATGCAAAGTTGGTTTTAATTTCAGCCACGCGGCCATCAGTGCTTCCACAGGTTTCTGTAATGCTTAACAAAAGATTACGTTTGAGAACCACAGCGCAGATCTCATAGTTAAATGAGGATATATTCCCATGTCGTTTGACAGTAAAAATTGCTTTAATCTGTAGCGGAGCATGTCTCCTTATCCGCGACAGTAACAGGAATGAAACCTGTTCGTCAATAATAGCTCATTGTTGTAGGGATTTCGATCATGGAGGTCAAGTCGTTTTTGTTGTTAACGCCTTTAGATAGTTCTTGAGACATCTTACTACTCACACCATCTGCTGTATATTTATGGGGAAGGACATGTAGAAAAAATGTAAATTAGAGGTTAATTAGGGAAAAGATGTGAGTGACAGCAAAAGCCTTAATTGGCCATCTTCTCACATGGTCACGTGTACCTATCAATGTTGCAGTTGATAATTCTCTTTTGCAGTGTCAAACTACCTCTCTCATATCAGTGTGCTCCTGTGCTCTCTGTTGCATTTTCACTTTATTAGCTGGCTACTTAAATTGCTTTTACAAAGTATTATTTTTGCCAAAAAATGCATATAGTCACTGCCTGGTGAACATTCTCCCACCACTGACAACATGCTAAATCCCATTTGAGGTGGAAGATGTACAAATGTCAACTACCACATGGCTTATCCATCTCTTTGTCTGAGTGCAAAGCAATGGGGCCAGCCACATTTCTGATACAATGAGCCGCACAGTGCCTGTAAATCCCCCTGTATCATAAGATGTAAAGTCAACAGAGTGGATTCTGGCCCTGAGTGCTGTGGACTGCATACAAATCTGTAGTGTAACAATGTGGGTGAGCATGGCAGTGTAAGTCCATTAATGGGACATTGACTTTCACTTGAGTCAGAGAGATACTGCACTCATTGTTAATCTTGTGTAGCATCCCAACCCTCTATAGGGGGTTGACAGACTGACCAACCCCCCAACACAAATACCACCTGAACTCCATTCCATGCAGAAATGCAATGAGTTTGCGTTCTTTTATACTGATAAAATTGAAGGCATCAGACGCGCCATCAATATCTCAAACAAAAATGTTGGATCACCATCCTATTTAGGCAAAAGTAACACAGCAATGATGACAAGCTTTAATGTCATAGACTCTTAAACTCTAGTGGAAACGGTGACAAATCTAAAACCATCCACCTGCTGTCTTGATGCTCTACCTACCAACTTCTTTAGGAATGTTGACTGCCTAGCAACAGATGCACTGCAAATAGTTAATAACTCTATTCAGTTAGGCCATTTTCCAAAAGCCTTCAAAACTGCAGTTATTAAACCTCTCCTAAAAAAGCGGAGCCTAGATGCCTCTATTATCAACAACTACAGACCAATTTCAAATCAACCTTTCATAAGTAAAATAATTGAGAAAGTTGTCCTACAACAACTTAATCACTTCCTGGCTTCAACTGGCTGCCACGACAACTTCCAGTCAGGATTACGACCTCTTCATAGCACCGAGACGGCCCTTATTAAAGTTGTAAATGACATCCGTCTTAACACAGACTCTGGCAAAACTTCAATATTAATGCTATTAGACCTCAGTGCTGCATTTGATACTGTCGACCACTCAATACTTTTGGACAGGTTGGAAAATTGGGTGGGGCTGTCAGGCACAGTCCAGCTGGTTCAGGTCATATCTACAAGACAGGAACTATTTTGTTTCCATTGGTGACTTTGTATCAGAGTCCTTAGTCCTAGTATCTTAGGGCCGACTTTATTCAACATCTACATGCTCCCACTAGGACAAATCATGCAAAATAATAAAATTGACCACTATTGCTACAAAATCGACCTACTATCACCTCAAAAATGTAGCACGACTTAGAGGGCTCATGTCAGCTCAAGACTTAGAAACACTTGCCTTTATAACTATCAGGCTAGATTATTGTAATGGTGTAAATGATTTGCAGGTCTTCCAAAAAAAACTGTCAGGCAGCTCCAGCTTGTTCAGAACACTGCTGCTAGCGCCTGGGAAGATGCCAGCTGGAGGTAATCAAGCTGGACTAACGAGGTGCCTCTCCCGGGGGTTAAAAGGGAAACACGGGAGAGGCACAGGGGAACAAGAGCACAGGGAGACACGAAGCCACACGCCAGCGATGGCTGAGTTTATGCAAAATAAAAGAATGGCGTGCACCTTCTCCGCGCGGAGGGAAGACGGCGGCGCACGGGAGGTCCAGGGGGACCCCCCCGATGGCGGAGCGGCCCATCCCAGCCCCTCGGCGGCCGGCGGAGCGACAGTTGGCAGAGGAGCACGCGCGGAGGGAGGACGGCGAGGCGCGGGTGACGGCGACAGCAATGACGCCTGGGGGCCTGGCGCGGGTGGCGGCAACGGCGAAGGCGGTTGCGCCTGGAGGCCCGGCGCTCCAGCACCCTTCACCGGTCCAGGAGGCAACGCGCCGGGCTCCGGCGATCCGGAGGCGGGGGAGGCGGAGGGTCGCGGCGGTTCCCCCCCCCAGCCTGAGAACTCTTATGTTCACCTTCTGCTAAATTTTACCTACATTGTACTTTTAACCTGTGAAGATTTTAATCTCTCACTCTGCACTGTAACTTTCAATTATTTTTATAATTATATTTGCTGTTATTTAAATTGTCTTTTAATTCTTGAATTTTATTTCACTTTATTGTATGACATGTTATAATGTGAAGCACTTTGAGTCTGCCTTGTGTATGAAAAGCGCTATACAAATAAACTGGCCTTGCCTTGCCTATTGGAGAGTCCAACGATGAGTCTTTTAAACAAAGAGGAGGCCGAAGAATGAATAATAACAATTCTTTACACATCATGTATTCATACAACTCAAGTCCTGTGGGGCTGTGTAACTCGCGTGCATTGCTGCCTTCCGAAGTTTAATGTCTAACTCACAGTTCAACTGTCCGATCCGTATAACAACCCTCCAGTCAACTCAGCAGACACTTGATTTTTAGTGCACCTATACGCTGATATTTACGGCATTAAACATGTAACCAGAATGAAGGTGATTTGAATCAGTGATTTCAGATAATGACTGAAGTATGTGTGTTCAGGGCCATTGGTAATACTCTTGTACAAAAAATGAAATACTGCCAACAATACTAATGTACATTTTTTAGATACACATTTCTACAAATTAAGTCACATTAAAATCACAGTTTAACAATTTACTCTTTTTTTTTCGTTTAATCCACAATAATGTGCCATTTCCTGATATATGTCATAGTGAGTTTTTATGAAAAAACTATTTCATTGTCTTTCTGCTAAACTAAGCCAAGAGAAATATGAAGCAGTAAGCTTTATTTTTGTGATACATTGGATTGGTCTCTTTCTATTAAGTGTTGTGTCATATAGATGTATTTATTTGAAGTCTTTTTGACCATAAAATCTCATTGGTAGGTTATTATTTCATTATTTTAATAATGTTACTAATTTGGACCATCTGCCCCAAAATACAACATCATTATATCCTGCATCGACACATCTTGGTCGTATACTCATGTCCAACTGAGAAATCATGTGGCAGATTTTGCTTTGCCACAAGGTCTTTTTTTCCCCCCACAGAGCCGACAATTTCACGGCCACCTGCTGAAATGGTCATTTAATGAGCGCTCGCCATTTTGTAATCCGTTTTAATTGGAAGCTAATGGACCGGGTGGACCTTGGCTGCACCGGTCCAGCGACGCATGAGGTGAATAATAGCGTAATAAGGTTACTCTGAACTTCTGTGTAAGTTCCACTGGGACTGGAGTTTGCAGCACAAAAATATGAGTCCGTCTTGGGCGGACTTACTTGTTGCCATATTGTGGAGTTAGAGGAAGCAGACAGACAAGCAGAGAGAGAAAGAGAGAGAAAGAATGCAACCGTGGTGCTACACTGACATAATGAAACCATTAAAAAAGTTGGAAGAACACATGGGATGAGCAACTCATATCTGTAGAAATAACAGTTTCCTTGGTTTGCAAACAATTTACTCTTGGGGACAATTGTCAGCTTGTGATGTCCAGTTTGGAGCAATTTCACTGTGATCAGCCATGCCCTAAATTGACATTCAGTGGCTTGGACTGTGGAAATTGGGGTTTAAGCAGACCAAATAGCCATGCCATTATGGCAGTGACTGTTTTTCCGTCGCGACCAAAATGTATATCATCCTTTCCTCCTGGTTCAAACCCATTTTTATTTTTTGCTTGTAACTCCCTGCAGGCCAGGAATCCAATTTAATGGATGTATTCACCCAAACCTGTTGCCGGTGATGAGGGGAGGCCAGGAGGCAGTGATGTAAGAAACAGGAGCCATCTCCTCATTTTAATGAAGACCTTGAGTTCCTTGAGGAGCACGTAGGTGGTGACGCTGATGCCTGGCAGTCAACCAAAGAGAAATGCGAGTCCACGGATCTCATTGGCAAGTCTGAAGCCTCTTTGTCTAAGCGGATTGTAAAAGGAAGAGAAAGATATTGATACTTAAAGAGAGAATAGTCGTGATTGCACTGTGTGATTATTTCCCGTAATCTCAGAAACAAATAATGTACCGTCTACCTGCTCTGTTCATTACATCTTTTCCAATATCTAAAGGGAACTTTCACACAAGTTTAGTACTTAAAAATGACAGAAAACATTAAAATAATTGGTATTTTTATTCATCAGCATACCCCTGAACTTTAGATTGTGTGGGATATGTAGTACAGAAACGCGTCTATCTTTCTTCTGTATGTGTCATGTTATACAATAAACAGCTTTAACGTTGGGTGTTTATTCTGACATAAGACGAATTTATTATGGCACGTGAAATAAACAGGTTTTTCCTGACTAATTGTCCATAATTCAGTTAACACTGATAAAAGAAGCAGTCGCCAGAGAAAAACATTCTCCAAGCAATTTCTTGATCATCAACATATTTTAAATTATATTATACCACAAATAAATAAACCTAATTATGTTGCAGCATCAATGACTCTTGGAAATCCAAAAACCCAGTAAAAGGAATGACTGCAAAACAGGTCAGCGTATTTTACCTGCCAGAGATTTTAAAGCTTTTCTAACTAAAAATAATTAGGCAATTATAATTTGTTTATTTTCTTACCGCAATGACATTTACATTGGAGCAATCTTATCAGAGAAAAGTTGCCACCAGCAGCACTGCAACGAGCAAGTTGTGCACAAACATGACAAAATAACAGCCCGGAACGGGGAGAAAAAGGTCCTGATGATTCAGAGATACTATGAGCTCATCTGTTTACAACGTATTTGACTTCCAGATTGTGTGCACCCTGCTTTCACCATTGTACTGTTTTGTGTTTTTATTTCCTGTTGATGATGCGGAGAGAGAGAATCATTTCCACCACAGCCGGACCCTTCTTCTAACTCCTGTTCCATCAGGCCTTGGGGAACGTGGCCATACCTTCACTGAGCTCAAAAGAGACAATAATGATGCTGTCATTTCAGCACCACAGACAGCGACAATGGGCAGGATGATCATCGGAACTGACACAAATTTCCTCCCTGGCTGCACAATGCGTCAGTGATTAGAAGCGACAGGGGCTTTTTGAGGAACCTTGCAGGCTCTTTTATAGCAGAGCTCTGAATAAAGTGTTGTGTCCCCAAGGTTGATTAATGTTTTCATAAAGTGTTTGTAGGGTATGAGGGCCCCGGAAGGATACAGACGGGAGTCGTTCTGGCGAGGTTAACAATTCTTTTATTTTTCCTCATGTGAACACACAATGCTCAAACATGTACACGGCGTCCCGCTCGCTCGCCAGTCCTCCGCCCACGACCGCAATAGCTGCCGTCTTGTCCACTTGAGGACGCACCTGCCCGCCCCCCAAGTGGTACACCAAATACCGTACCTCCCTCCGTCGAACTGCACACTTCCCCGGGTTGGCGGTGAGCCCGGCCCGCCTCAGCGACACCAGCACCGCAACCACCCACTGCACATGCTCCGCCCAGGTGGTGCTGTGGATGATCACGTCGTCCAGGTATGCGGCCGCATATGTGGCGTGTGGACGCAGCACCCGGCCAAGAGCCGCTGGAAGGTGGCCGGAGCACCGAACACAAAGGGAAGCAGTATAAATTGGTACAAACCATACGGAGTAGAGAAAGCTGTTTTCTCTTTGGATTCTGGCGACAGAGGAATCTGACTGCGGTCATGTGGACCGCATTTCAAAAATAAATGCACCTCTATTATGGGCGTTACGGTAAAAGGGCTTACAGCCTTAAAGGCACTGATCTTGGCACAATCTTTGAACTGCCTTTAAACCAGATACGAGCCGGGTAACGCTCTGCTCTCACTTGATGCTGGTTCATGTTGACCTTTTCTATACCCATGTACATTCTCATCAAATATTACTGTGTAGTTTTTGAAACAACAAAGATGAAATAGCAATAATGGCATAATATTCGTCTTTTCTCAATCTTTGAATGGCCCTTGAACCAGATAGAATCCGGGTAACGCTCTGTTCTCACTTGATCCTGGTTCATGTGGACCTCTTCTCTTCTTTGCTGAGAATGTACATGGGTATAGTCTATCTGGTTTAAGGGCAATTCAAAGATTGAGAAAAGACGAATATTATGCCATTATTGGTATTTCATCTTACTTTTCTCAAAAACTATACAGTAATATTTGCTGAGAATGTACATGAGTATAGAAGAGGTCCACATGAACCAGGATCAAGTGAGAGCAGAGCGTTACCCAGCTTCTTTCTAGTTTAAAAGCCGTTCAAAGATTGAGAAATGACATTTCAAAGACGATTGAAGCCTTTTGCGCTGTAGAAGCCCATTTACCGTAACACCTTAAATAGAGGCGCATTTTATTTTGAAATGCGGTCCACATGACCGCAGTGGAATCTGCCAGTAGCCCTTAGTCAAATCCAGGGTCGTAAAAAAACTAAAAAAAAATGAATTGCTCAAAATGTACCATTAATTCAAACTATTTTAGTGTATAGTAGATCATACATAGAAATTAAAGATTATTGAATAAATCCCCATTAGCAAAAAACATTGTTAATTGTTAGGGTCGGGTGGCCACTGGATCCAAAAGCAAATGGAGAACGGGTGGTTGGGGTCAAACAAAGACAAATTATTCAGATAGTGGGTAGGGGAAACAGGCAATTAGGAGGGTCGCTCGAAGAGAAAGGCGCTGGCATGCGTGGCTTGTGCTGGAAAGGCAATCATCTGACGCCGGCTTCCTGGCGAGAGCAGGCTTTAAGCCGTGCCTGACGAGATTGGCAACAGGTGGTGAGGAGGGCTTCGATCTGCTGTCCCGCCCCTCCTGCCTCCCAGCCAGGCCGCACCCACAATCCCCACAGTTAATGCTCTCCTCGAACAGTTTACCTGCAGTGAACCAAAGCTTGCTTTATTGTGATTGAGACCCCAGTAGAAGAACAAACAGACTACAAAATGGATAGGATTCAACAATCAGCCAGCAGTTTTGTTTTTGTTTGGATGCACAATGTCTAGGTTTAGTCTTGTTCATGCCACGACTTAGTGTCCATAAAATTGTGTTGATTGGTCAGTGGGCTCACAAGGTGTGTAACTGTCTTAATAGTTAATAGACCCTTAATGTGGCACACATGTGGTCCAGAGAACTGCTCCCATAAGGCAAATATCCCACATTCAGGAGTAACTAATCATTCCCTGCATGTTCATTCCCATTAGTCTTAATAACTGCTTCTTCCTTCACAGACAGGTCCCGCCTACCTATTTTTCACCTCGGGAGGTAACAACATGGCAGCATTACACACTTAATCAATAATACTGCAGAAACATACAGTGATACTTTCGATTTCTTTTTACCGAGGCTGCCACAGCAGACTCGCAATGCAGTTAAATGGAAGTTTTTCAAAGACGGGAGTGAAAGCAACAGATACCACAGAAGCTGTAGAGAATAAATAATATTCGAGAGATTGAGAAGATGAAGGAAGTAGAGGAAATCCTTGCATTCACAGGGATTAGTCCCTTTCCTTCTGTGGACACTTTGAAGACAATTCAGAGTGTTTTTTACCCCCCTGACAGTGACAGATGTGAACAACCTCTGTTGTATATGATTGGTCGTTGATTACAGAATCCTTGTCCCAAAAATACATCAGTGCCAGGAGTTATCTTTACGAGACCTTTTTTTTTAAATAGTTAAAAACACACCGTTTATCATTGCAAGAAGCTGTAACAAAACAACATGATTCTTGTAAATCTTTTAATCAAAATCTAAATGTCTCATTTAAAATCGTAAATGGCCTGTACTTATATAGCACTTTGACACTTCATGTCATCATTCACTCCCATTCACACACTGCTGACAGGAGCTACCCTGCAGTGTGCCACCTGCCCATCAATAACTAGTAATGCTAGTGAGCCCGGATCGAACCGCCAATCCTCTGATTGGACCACAAAGAAGAACTGTTAACACACAGGAAAGTGTGGACCTTTAAGTGAGTTTTCAATCTTTATTCATGAACCATTATGAGTTCACATTTTTTCCCAGCTGCGGGCATGTTTTTTTGTTTTTTTTGCAGTTAAATGCCTGCCATGAATTTCCTATTGAACTTTTGTTCGTTCATCTGCTGCATTTGGGAATTAGAGAAGTATGTTCTTTACTAATCCATCCCGTTTGCTGTAGGCGACAGGCATTTTCATCAGCATTATCATATTGATTTTGCCCAACAATCTCATTCTTGGCGCTATGGTAAAAGAATAAATACACAAAGACGTCCTCTCCATGATATCAAAGTCCACAGCTTAAAGACAAAGAAATGATGACAAAGTAGATCATTCTCTGTTTCTCCTCTCATTGTAGCCCAACGTATAACATCCTTTTGCAGCTTTAGGCTTTATTTGGGGGATGATTTTTCTAAAGTATGTCAACTTGAAGGTTTTAGGACTTTGGTGTGTACGCTATCATCAAGACGGCAGCTGCCACAAGCTAAAGTCTGTAATTTTGGGGGGGTACGAGTGTTTTCCCTACCTGACGCCGGCCGCCACGCCATAAAATGGAGGCAATTATCCACCGGCTCGCCGTTGTTTATTGAGTTGTATTGGAATAAACCGCCTTCTGGGCCTCGTGCACTCCCCCCGTCTCTACACGTCCTGACTTCCCCCGTGACAATACATAAGTGATTAAAGTACGCTTTTTAATGTGCATCTATGAAATAAGAGTTGTGATTATAGTTGAATCAGGAAAGACTTTAGATTTAATAGTAAACCCACAATTTATTACACAAGTATCAAGCATGAATTGCAAAGTCTTTGGCGATTGGACTCCATCCTGAAGGACTATCCCTGAAGGCAGGGATACTGCAGTCCAAGAGTCCAATCCCCCTGGAGTCCAGACACTGGTGGTGATGACGATGACGATGGGCATAGCAGCAACCTCATGCCGAACCAAGAACGCCGATGCCGACTGAGGTGACTGGGGTGGAGGAGGGTCGTATCAGTTGCACGCTGAAACTGACAGCTGACAGCTAACTGAGAGGAGAACTCTTTGACCGCAACAGCGTGATTGGCTCCCGGAACCGGAGTGTAGACTCTGATTGGACGCAACAGTGTGCACGCCCCCAATCAGCTGATTACCAAAGAGGCAAACAGATTCAGCTGGTCGCCTCCTGACTGAACTCGCGCTTAAGCTTCATTTAAAATCAGATTGCTCTTGTTCATTTTCTCCATGACTTCTCTCGCTAAACCCAGAGAGTAAATGTAGATTCTGCTATTGGCATTACAGTATGTTCCATTTTCCAATTCTTCCTTGCCTTAAATTAAATGGCTCATTTATAATTTAATTTATATAACTTTTGACTTGTGGAAATAAAGCTTTGCTGTGTAGAGTCAGACGGATGTGACACTACCTTCTGGATCAGTGAGGTGCAGTGCAGGAACTCTGCAGCTCAATAAGAGCTCGCTATTGTTTCCACCTGGTAAATTCAAAGGAAATACCTGATCAAAGCACATTTGCATGAAATATATGTTCAGGTTGTCGCAGCTAAAACAAATTAATGAAACATTGAAATTGTTTAATGATGAACATTTGCAGTGGTCATGTGCATGGAATACTCTTTCAACATGAAAAACCCAAATAGAGTGCATGCCAGTGTGCATCTGTGTGCGTCTACATGTCAGTGTGCATCTGTGTGTGTCTACATGCCAGTGTGCATCTGTGTGCGTCTACATGTCAGTGTGCATCTATGAGCGTCTACATGTCAGTGAGCCTCTGTGTGCGTCTACATGTCAACGTGCGTTTTTGTGCGTCTACATGTCAGCGTGCATCTGTGTGTGTCTACATGCCAGTGTGCATCTGTGTGCGTCTACATGTCAGTGTGCATCTGTGTGTGTCTACATGCCAGTGTGCATCTGTGTGCGTCTACATGTCAGTGTGCATCTATGAGCGTCTACATGTCAGTGAGCCTCTGTGTGCGTCTACATGTCAACGTGCGTTTTTGTGCGTCTACATGTCAGCGTGCATCTGTGTGTGTCTACATGCCAGTGTGCATCTGTGTGCGTCTACATGTCAGTGTGCGTCTATGAGCGTCTACATGTCAGTGAGCCTCTGTGTGCGTCTACATGTCAACGTGCGTTTTTGTGCGTCTACATGTCAGCGTGCATCTGTGTGCCTCTACATGTCAGTGTGCATTTGTGTGCGTCTACATGTACGCGTGCCTTGTTGTGCGTTTACATGTCAGCGTGCCTCTCTGTGTGTCAACATGGCAATAGGCCTCTGTGTGCGTCTACATGAGATTGTCTACATGTGAGAGAGTGAATCTTTATTTTAGTGCGTCTATGTGTATTTTTATTGCAGTGCGTCCGTGTGTGAAACTAGATGTTAGTGCCTCTGTGTACATCTTTACGATTGCGTCTGTGTACAACTTTATGTTAGCTAGTCTGCGTGTACAAGTTTGTTAGTGCGTCCGTGTGTACAACTACATTTTAGTGCGTCTGTGTGTGCAACTAGTGCTTCCGTGTGTATCTATATTTTAGAACGTTGGTGTGCAACTAGATGTTAGTGCGTCTGTGTACATGTTTACGATTGCGTCTGTGTATATCTCTACGTTTGTTCGTCTGTGTGCAGGTATATTTTAGCTAGTCTGCATGTGCAAGTTTGTTAGTGCGTCTGTGTGTAATTTTATTTTATTGCGTCCGTGTGTACAACTAGATTTTAGTGCGTCTGTGTGTATATATTTAAGTACGTCTATGTGCAACTAGATGTTAGTGCGTGTGTGTACATCTTTACGATTGCATCTGTGTACATCTTTACGTTTTCGTCTGTGTACAGCTTTATGTTAGTGCGTCGGTGTGTACATCTTTACGTTTATGCGTATTTGTGTACATCTTTACATTTGCCTCTGTGTGCATCTTTACGATTGCGTCTGTGTACAACTTTGTTAGTGCGTCTGTGTGTGCAACTTGATGTTAGTGGGTCCGTGTGTATCTATATTTTAGTACGTCTGTGTGCAACTAGATGTTAGTGCGTCTGTGTACATCTTTACAATTGCTTCTGTGTACAACTTTGTTAGTGCGTCTGTGCGCAGGTATATTTTAGCTAGTCTGCGTGTACAAGTTTGTTAGTGCGTCTGTGTGTAATTTTATTTTATTGTGTCCGTGTGTACAACTAGATTTTAGTCCGTCTGTGTGTATATATTTTAATACGTCTATGTGCAACTAGATGTTAGTGCGTCTGTGTAGATATTTACGATTGCGTCTGTGTGCAACTTTGTTAGTGCGTCTGTGTGCAGGTATATTTTAGCTTGTCTGCGTGCAACTAGATGTTAGTGCGTCTGTGTGTACATCTTTACGATTGCGTCTGTGTACAACCTTATGTTAGCTAGTCTGCGAGTACAAGTTTGTTAGTGCGTCTGTGTGTAATTTTATTTTAGTTTGTCTGTGTACAACTTTATGTTAGTGCGTCTGTGTGCAGGTATATTATAGATAGTCTGCGTGTAACTAATCTATAATAACTATCTATAAAGATTTTGCCCTTTCCTAAAATCTTTGCTTTCCCTCCCCACAGTCTTCTGTGGATGGTGGTTCGATCTGATGGTGGTGGCCCCTGCAGTGGTCCTGTCATACATCTGGCCGGCTACTTGGAATTCTTTGATTAATTTCTGTTATAGAAATTGAATGTATTCTACATCTGTATGAGTCATTCTGTACACATGACATCCATTGCAGTCTGTCCATCCCGGGAGAGGGATCCCTCCTCTGACGTTCTCCCTAAGGTTTCTTCCCTTTTTTCCCTGGAAGGGTTTTTTTCATTTTTTGGGGAGTTTTTCCTGTGCCGATGTGAGGGTCTTGGGACGGAGGATGTTGCATGTGTACAGACTGTAAAGCCCTCCGAGGCAAATTTGTAATTTGCGATTTTGGGCTATACAAAATAAAATGAATTGAATTGAATTGAATGTTAGTGCGTCTGTGTACATCTTTACGACTGCGTCTGTGTACAACTTTATGATAGCTAGTCTGCACGTACAGGTTTGTTAGTGCGTCTGTGTGTAATTTTATTTTATTGTGTCTTTGTGTGCAACTTGATGTTAGTGCGTCCGTGTGTGTATTTATTTTAATACGTCTGTGTGCAACTAGATGTTAGTGCGTCTGTGTACATCTTTACGATTGCGTCTGTGTACAACTTTGTTAGTGTGTCTGTGTGCAGGTATATTTTAGCTAGTCTGCGTGTACAAGTTTGTTAGTGCGTCTGTGTGTAATTTTATTTTATTGCGTCCGTGTGTATAACTAGATTTTAGTGCGTCTGTGTGTATATATTTTAGTATGTCTATGTGCAACTAGATGTTAGTGCGTCTGTGTACATCTTTACGATTGCGTCTGTGTACAACTTTGTTAGTGCGTCTGTGTGTATTTATATTTTAGTAAGTCCGCGTGTAACTAGATGTTAGTGCGTCTGTGTGTATTTATATTTTAGTAAGTCCGCGTGTAACTAGATGTTAGTGCGTCTGTATGTACATCTTTACGATTGCGTCTGTGCACAACTTTATGTTAGTGTGTCTGCGTGCAGGTATATTTTATCTAGTCTGCGTGTACAAGTTTGTTAGTGCGTCTGTGTGTAATTTTATTTTATTGCGTCCGTTTGTACAACTAGATTTTTGTGCGTCTGTGTGTGCAACTTGATGTTAGTGCGTCCGTGTGTATCTATATTTTATTGCTTCCGTGTGTATAAGTTTGTTTTACTGTGTAAGTCTGTGCGTCTGTGTGTAACTTTTTTTTAGGTTGTCTCTGTGTACAACTAGATGTTTGTGCGTCTGTGTGTACAAAGTTATTTTAGCGCGCCCTGGTGAACTTCTTTTTTTAGTGCGTTTGCTTGTATCTATGTTTTAGTGCATCTGTGTGCATAACTTAATTTTAGTGCGTCTGTGTGTACAAGTTTATTTTAGTGCTAGATGTTAGTTTGTCTCTGAGTACATCACTATATGTGTGCATTTGTGGTATGTGCTTATCTGAGTCATGCGTAGTTCTGGAGCAGCACCCGAGGGTTTGTTACGGTCGTCTGGCCCGATGATTTCCTGATCAAGTCCGAATGAAGTCCGGATAAAGTCTTGATCAAGTCTGGATGAACTCTCGATGAAGTCCTAAGGAAGCCCCAATCAAGTCCTGATCAAGTCCTGATCAAGTCCCGATCAAGTACGGATGAAGTCGTGATCAAGTCCTGATGACGTTTTGGTGAAGTCCTGATGGTCAGCAGAGACAAAGAGAAGAGATGTGAGGAGGGTGTGAAACAAACATTATTTTAATTAATTGTGTTATGTAATGTATGTATGGATGTGTAAGCGTGTACATTCTGTACTTGTGTTGTTATTTTTTTTTATGTGTATATCTCTAAATGCTTCTCTTGTTTAGGTAGTTTAGGTAGTCTCCATATATATGTTGGAGCGTCTCTGGGCATATCGTATGTTAGTGCGTCTCTATGTACATCTAAATGATAACAGCAGGAATCAGAGGTTCATCTTAAGGTACTAACTCTAAATTACAGCATTCTTCAAGACCAATAAAGCATTCACAGCAGTACATGTGCCCAGTCCCCAGTGTGTCTGGATTCCTCACTTACCTTGAGTTCTTTCAAGTGCAGCAGAACGCGTCTTCATCACCTTTTCAGACATTAGGATACACACACCTGGTTTCCTGGTTTTCCTACCAGGAAAACTTCAGTGTGTGTAGATCCAAGGCCTGAAACTAACTGATTGAATTTGCCACACAGTGTGTTTCTATGCTGTTTTGAACGGAGCGTGGAACATGGAACATAGCACATGGAGAAATGTTCTATTATGAGGTCAAGTCTCCAAAGCAACAGTGAAGGTATCTAGAATATTGAAATGAGCCGTTAAAGTAAATGTGTGTGTGGACGGTGTATTTGTGTTGATGGAGCTCATGCACTTCATACAGTTCATAAAATACTATCATATACTTGTTTTTTCTATATCACCGTTCATCTTAATCTTAAAAGCAAACACGTAAGAATAAATAAGGAAAGATTTTTGTCTTTTGGGAAGTCTTTCTGTCAAAGTAGCCTTCGATTCAGTCAAATTTGTAAACAATTAATCTATCTGGATTATCACTACTGGTGTATTTCTACCACAAAAGTGTTTAGGTCAAAAGATATGTGTATTTTTATTTTAGTGCGTCTGTTTGTACAACCTTTTGTTAGTGCCTCTCTGTGTACATCTTTATGTTACTGCATTTGTGTGTTTGTTTATTTTAGTGCTTCAGTGTGTACAACTCTTTTTAATTTGTTTGTGTGTATTTATATTTTAGTACGTTTTTGGGTACATCTTTATGTTAGTGCGTCTGTGTACAACTAGACAATATTGAGTCTGTGTGTGCAACTTTATGTCAGTCTGTTCGTGTGCAGGTATATTTTAGCTAGTCTGCGTGTACAAGTTTGTTAGTGCGTCTGTGTGTAATTTCATTTTATTGCGTCCGTGTGTACAACTAGATTTTAGTGGCCGGTAGTAAGTTTTCATGCCTTCCATAATGACTGAATAGATAGACAAAAATGGGTTCAAACAATTCGTAGACATGAGGGTCAGGATTTCACAATACTTTGAGGGAGTTTGTTTGTAGCCGGCAATAAAGCGGACTACACTCCAGCAACTGGTCGCAAGCTTCTGAAAATAAGAACAGTCCCGGGCCGTTTTCAGTGGAATAATTGGGGAAAGTCACAACGTGAGTCTGTTTATGAACGAGCAACAACTCGCTTAGGCCATGACAGGGGCGTCGCACCCGTGGGGGATGTCGGTGTTTCAACACCAACACTTTTCGCGGTGAGAGGGTTCAACACCCGCACTTTTTTCCGCAGTTTTTGCACAAACGCCTTACTACAGTCGCTCCTCCGCTTTGTTCGCTCTCTGTCTGCGCTCGCTGCAGCTGCCGGCTGCCTCCTCTCCCCCTCCCTCTCAAACGTGACACCAGCTGTCAGTGTGACCGGCTGATGATTGGCTCTCTTGCCTTAAGTCCCGCCTCTCTTTGTGTGTTAGATTGATCTGTCTGCTCGTGCTAAGGACGGAGGCAGGAACTTAGGTGGTTATGGTTATTTTACAGGTACTTTGAACGAGTGTTTATGCTTTGGAGGTTTTTAAATAAGGTTGATATGTGTTTGGATGATGTTTTGTTTATGTTTTGTTGACATGTCTAGTGTTTTTTCGATTTTATATTTCGTTTTTTAGACTAATACTAATTGGGATATTGTAGAGCAGCTAGCTAGATTCGTGTGAGGAGAATAAATTGAGAAATGCTGACATTGTTTCAATACCTGTTGAAGCTCTATGAAAGAAAAGTGTAACATTACCAGAAAAAAAGCTTTGTGTGGCGTGTGAGGTTTTTTTTTAGAATATCTCCCTTTTCAGGGTGCAAGTAAGCAAAATGTAGCAGTCACGTTTGACCCACTATCAAGCTTTACACTGTATTTTTGTGACGCAGTATTATTAAGATGCAGAAAAGAAAGAGGCAGGAAAAGATTGACACCTATTTCAAGAGAAATCCTGTAAGTGAACTTGAAAGCATAAAGATTTTTTAGGAAGTCTAGTTTTGACTTGTTTTCTGTGTGTTTTAAGTGCGTTTTGATACTCTTCTAGTATCATTTGAATGGGAAGCTTTTTATATATTGTATGTTATACCTTTTGTATGCTTCTGTCATTGTATTTATCGTTTTATTGTTAATAAACAAAACATTCACCCCCCACACTTTTCAAAAGCTTGCTACGCCCCTGGGCCATGACGTTCGTCCCAATGTTTCTCTAAAAGAATGCCCGTCTGAGGATATTGCTGAGGTAGCAGTCGGAACTGATCACGATTACGCTATTGCGCCTCCTCCAGGTATGTTGACGAGCGAGTGAACTTTTCTGACACATGTTTGTCAAAGATGTATTAAATAGGCTTCTGGTTCAATGGTTTCAGTGTTCTTCTATCTTTTTTGCCCCAAAATCCTATACAGGTGCACAGGATTCTGTGTTTGTACGCATACAGTACTTGAAAGGGAAGTCGAGAAAATTTTCAAAAAGTCATCATCGCAAATGCTTGTAGCAGACCAAGGTCTGCTGACTGGTTTTCCCCTCCCATGACCAAAAATAAGTAAAGAAGGCGGGGCCAGGAAGTGATTGGAGGCACCTGGTGGAAAAGGTAGATCACCTGACAGAGGCTGTTGTTGGAGAGGAGGGAGAGGAGAACGCACAGAAGAAACTCCTGGAAAGAATGTATCAATCTTTGTTGCAGTTCCGTTAAATTCCACTGGAGGTGATCGCAGGGCTAAATTTAGCCCTTTCTCCTGCTTGTCGTTGAATCAACGTAGATTTTATTGTTGATTCCGCAAGTTCAATATAGATTATAGACCAAAAGTCGAATGAATGAGTGCTTATGTCCTTTCGATTTCTTACAGGTTGGGCCGTCGTTGGCCGGAACACGCTGGCATTCTGCTAATGAATGCTGATTGGTCAGTGACGGATTGCGACCGATTACGACCAGAGACCCCGTTTGATGGCAGCTGAAGCTAAAGCAGAATCAGAAACATAAGGTTTAGGACTTTCTGTCGAAGTTTACCTCAAATAGCAGCTGTTGTTATCGTTGTCGATCATGTTGCTGATGCCATGAGAAAGGAAGCCATGATTCTGAAGTGCCGAAGAGATGGCCGTAAAGCGGCACCTTCGGCTGTATGCAAATATGTGACGTCATCACATTTTTTGAACAGATTTTTACAACAGATGAGTGAACTTAAAAATTCAAATTTCAGCTGAGTGTATTATTCTAGCCCCCCCTTTTGAATGCGAGTTTCAAATTGCTTGACAAAAAATTAGGGGGTGAAGCCTCATCGAGTCCCATGCATTCTGCACTCGCCTACGAGCGCCCCGCGTGGACAGAGACGTGTTACTGCAGCCCGTCCAGAACCCGGAAGTAACGAGAGAGTGCCACATCTATTCATATTAGAAAATCTATGGTAGGTCTTGTTAGAGCTGCCCGGAGGCGTTGCAAAGCTGGCGGCGAGTGGCATGACTTGCCTAAAAGGACTTTGGTTACGGTCATTTATGTAGTTGTATTGTTGCAATTGTGGGGCTTTTGTTCTGAAACTGGTTGCTATTTGGTAGATCGGAACGTTAGAAGTGGTATTAAAGCAGGAATAAGAAGAACGTAAAAAATGCATGATGGCTACCGTTTTACTTTGTGTGGAAATCTCCTTTAATCCGTTGGATTGAGCCGTCAGAAAGCAATAACTGTAAGTGCTATGAGGAATTTTGGTTATTCGATTACTTGCGTGTGTTTGATTATGATCGCGTTAGCATGCTAGCTTGTAGGCTAAGCGTCAATGACGTCATACTATGCTACTGTTGCTATATATAGCGTACTAACTGTATTTTCCGTTTTTTTCTTCTCTTTGTAGTTTTACTCGAATTCAATGTTGTCAAATTGACTTTATGCTGCAAACAAAGTCAATAAAAGGAGCAAGCACGCTCAGTTTCCTGGCTCTTGAAAAGGAGTTTGGCTGCCTGTTTAATCTCCGTAAACAGTGAGGAGTTACAACACATAGTGAGAGCAGAACATGTATTCTGCCACCTACTGGTGGAGATGTGAACACGTTTACTCTGCATCTCGTAGAAGCAACACTATACGTGGAAAATAAATATCAAAGCCAACAGCTGCTAACACACATTCCATCGGACCAGGTTTATTTATTTATATTGATTAATAAACTTTTCTCTTAATGTTACCCTGGTAACCGCTGGAACGAATTTCTAGCATACAAACATTCATTGCGTTGTCGCTTACTTCAGTTTTACCGCTTTTAATTAAAAATTGAAAACCAGTGTTTTCATTCATGTTTTTTACGGTAAAAGACTGTCAAAGGGTACACAGACCTACACGGTTCCTTAGCTCTCATATTTTATATGTTTTGCCAACCAGCGAGCAACTAACAGACTATTACTGGAGGCTTTTTGCCAAAACCGAGAATTTTCTGCTGAACACAAATTGTGTGGATATTTGTAAATGATATATCGCAAAGAAAATATGATTATGACAGAACTGTTACGGTTTGACTAGAAAGTGAGTCTGTGTAGTCAAATCTCACTGCTCACTGCTTATCAAGGAGAGTCAATTAGTCCGGATTGTGATCAGTTGTGCTCATTAACTGCAGTACTTACCTGCACCGTTCCCTGCACCACTCCTCCACTGTCCCCCACTCTGCAGCTGAGCTAACCACACCCGCCACCACATATATATCAACTGAAGTATTTAAGCAAATACACATCAGTATGTTGAATCGATATATTTCTTTACCAGTCACATATAAATAAAATACTTTATACCAGATAGACAAAGCATTTATACTTTTTATTATGGGTTTGCTATTTTCAGAGCAGAGGCCGAAAAACAGATCAGGGTGAAACAGGTTTTAAAACCAAAGAAAGACCTCAAGCCGGACCTGCAGCATGCTTATCAGCACCGCAGAGCCCCATGGATCACCAATGTGTAAGCAGCTATGACCGTGACGGACTGCCAGGGCCGTTGGTTGTGGGGTTGTAGCCCAATACGCCACCCAGGGCCCATAATCATCAGCGTGTGAATGGCCACCGAGCAGCACTAGCTGTGGCTGCAGTCCTAGAAGAGAGCGAGGCAATTTCAGTGTCGTCAATAGCAATGTTTCATTTTTGTATATACATTTGTCAATATGTTTTAAGATAAGTGTACACACATAGTAGCAGCATGCACCATTTGGTGTCGCTGAGGACACTCACCGCCTGCTTTACCTTCTACAACTACAAGCAGCTCTGTTACAGCAGTGCTCATTGCAACTCAAAGAGCAGAACCGATGCGGAGGGTCAACAGCAGGCTACATTTATCTGTATCTCAACAAGATTTCCAGATGTTTTTAGATATATTCATACTTTTCTATGATTTTAAGTCTGTGTGACGACCCCCCTCCCCTCCACTTCTAGTCCGTGAGTTTATTGTTGCTCGTTGCCAGCCGATCCACACCTGGTGGGAGTTCCAGCTGCAAACACTTAGCACCTGAACCAGGATCTCGGCTCTTCCTGACATGGCGGCCGATTTAGCATGTGCCACATCCCCACATGCGGACATGTAGTCACTGGCTGATGACTATCCCTGGTTGTTTTGTTTATGAATAAATGTGTCCACTTATGACTTTTACACCTGCCTGATCTTCCACTCATGTGTATAACAGTGGCTACGGAAAGAAATACGTTTGACATTTGCAACCAACCTCCGGTCGATGCTGTCTCTTGTGTGTTTCTGGGGGAGACTTTTGACAGTAACAAATTTCACTCAGCTCCAGTTTCAAAGGGTCAGAACTGGCCAAAGAACACTGTAAAGCAAAGACATTGATGAATCTGGAAGGGAATGTGATGACTTTGGGACTGGGGCAGATGGGAGAGTCTGAGGATGGATGGTGGTTGAAGAAACCATGCCAGCTTCCTCTAACAAGGATGTTCTGTATCAAGATGCTGAAAGAAAAGTCCTGAAGAAGTTAACTCTCCCTCTGAGGCAGAATGCGAAAAAATTGTTAGAACAGTATTTCTGCGAAGGGAACCAGGGAGGTGGATGCTGTGGTTTGATGTTTGACAAAGACGCGCAGTGAAGAGCGCTCTTGACTCACTTTATGCCAACGTAGGCTGCAGCTTCATTGGCCGAGCATCACAGCTCATGATCGAAGCAAGGAGCTCCGGGGAGAGACTAGAGAACATGTGGACTGAGTACAAATGCTGCAGCACTTGAATAAATGAATGAATAAATAAAGGCCGCGAGGGGTGGCGGGGGGGTTCGGGCCAGGTCAGCGCCTTTTGGCTGCGGAGAACACACTTCTCTCTCCTCTCAGTTTAGAAACGCAAATCATGGCGCAGCTCGCTAGCTGCTAAATGATGCAGCGACACCGCTTTGGGGAGGAGATACAATTCTGCCGAATGCATTTGAATTCATCCGGCATCTCTTCTACATTTGTAAAACAGAACGCAGGACGGCCCTCTTGCTCACAGAGGCAGTTAGGATATCAGAAGCGGGCTGGACGCCGGCTGTAAGCTACTGATCCTGATAAACTGAGAACTAGTCACTGGTGGGTCACATTCTTCACAGTCCATGACAGTTAATGTAACTGGACAAAGACTAACAAAACAGAATGAAAACAAATAGTTCCATTTTCTGGGAGGTGGAAAAAATGAGATTGTGGGTATATTGTGGGATGGGAGTTGTTTTTTTTGTAACAAGCCGGAATATTATTATCAACAACTCTCGACATTCCTCTCAGCTCTACAAACGGCTTTGCGAAAACAGTTAGCGCTGAGCTGGTAAATAAAGGTGGGCATTCGGGAGCTAAAGAGATGGACATTGACAAACATGCAGGAAGACAAACTTCTGCTTCCCTTCTACACATTCCAAACAAAATTTGCTTTTTTTCATCAGTTCCAAGATGGCGAAGGCAAAATCCCCATTTTGTAGGATTTGAAGACAATAGTCCACAAACCAATGGATGATGTCTCTATGGTTACGTCCACTTCTTATACACAGTCTGCGGATTCCACTTGCATCACAATTGCTTGGAACACACACCCATCTTCGAACATCTGTGCCTCCATTTTTCAGCTGCGCGCCTGTAAAGCTTGTTTACGGTTGAGAGACTATTGCAGCTACACAATCTATCTGCAGACAGAACACCCGTTCGCCATGCTGACGTACACATAGGCTCACTTCAGCGTCTGGCGATGTGATTTGAGGTTAAGTAGCACTGTCTTGAAGAAAATAAACTCCCGCGCGAAATTTGACCCATACTGCTTCAGTGAAGACATCCGTATTTTGGAAGAGAGAGAGAGAGAGAGAGAGAGAGAGAGAGAGAGAGTGTGAAAAAGACGCTCTACTGCACGGACCAACGCATCTGCACCTGCATAACAAGCTGCTGCGTTTAGAAGGAATGCAGCAGAGTGCAAACCTGATCCGGCTGTGGCCTGTCTGAGTCAGCTTCAGGTCAGGCAGCCTCAGTGCATCTTTACAGATGCACACAAGGCCACATAGTCTCTGTTATGAGAAGGGGAACTTTATAATAGCCGATAGAGATATTAAGTACAAACATAATTTGAAAAGGAACTGCTGGCAGACGCTCGACTAGCGGCAAGTCGGAAATGACATGTTAATTATGTTTTTAATTTGTTAATCACAGCCGTGGAAGTGAATGTTGTTTTCCAGAAGCCTCAGCACTGAACTAAGTGCAAAAGCTTTGTTGGCTGCTTCAGTTGAGGATGGAAAAGCATTTGCTGAGCGATTTCCCCCACAGTTGATCCAAGAGCGGAGTTAAGATTCTAATCAGATTCAGATTTCCAAATGCCAAGTAAGTCTTTTTTTTGTAAATGTCAGGTGGAGAAAAAGAATGCATCAGTTTCAAAATAGTTTTCCCACCTTGAGCAAGATAAATATTTAGTGCCAGTAGAAATATGAATGCGTATGCCGAGCTGTGACGTCTTTCAGCGTGAATTACAATACATGTATTCAAACTTTACAGCTGGAAGGAGCCTCTGACTTTATTTGTTTCTACACAATCACTACATCTGTTCAGAACAGTTGGTCTTCAATGTGTATTTGCTTGAAAATCAATGATAATTGAGTTATTCTATGGGAAAAGCAGGATTTGCTATCCTTGCAGCTTGAGCAATAGAGCAACACGCTGACGTTCCGCAGGTGAGGAATGTGAAAACGGAGTCCATGCTTTCCTCCAGGTGTGCCCTGATTATTGTACATTTTGCAGGACATTTTTGTCCTCATTTAGCATTACATGTGCAAGATACAAGATTGTTGTATTTCCTGTTTTATTTCCTGAGCAGACTTTCCTGAGCCGCTTTCTCCTCGGCCTGAATCTGAATTTTGGCCTGAGAAGTTTTGCTACACACTCTCCAGCGGCATATGCCCATGTCAGCGTGTGCAAGTGAATCACTTTACGGCAATCCTGTTGCTTCTTGTCAGTTCCAACAGCAAGCGGGGGGGCAGAGAGCTGTGAATAAAACGAGCGCTGAGGTCGGCGATGCTCCAAACCATTCCAACACGCCATTCCAACTTCCTCTCCCCCCTGGTTTCACGCAAAAAGTACTCTCACATGGCATAGCGCCATGGTGGAACTAACTTAAGTGAAGCTCCTCCTATTTATTTTTTCATTCTTACATTTTTTTATAGCAAGAGATGCTCTACTTTTAGGAAGATGTTTGTTCTGTCTTTGTCACCTATTTCAGCCATAAGTTTGCAAGTTTGCATTCCTGTTTATTTCATTTCAAGGGACTTCAGTAAAAAAGGCTTGTTGTCAGTCCTCTGCCTTGTTATATATTGGTGGATATTAAGTAAGCAGCAGGTTGCTCACTTTCCCCTGGTTGTCTATTGTGATACAGCCCGCACTTCTCTTATGCGTGTAAGTTCCTCTTACCTGCCATCCACCATCCAGCAGATGATTTGATTAGCATTTGTTTGGGCTCCCAGTGGGTTTCCAGCCTCCTCCTTGTGCATCCCAAGCACATCCTTTCCTCTTAAAGAGAGCAAGCAGGGGAGACAGTGCAGGTGGAGAGTGATGGTGCCCTGTAGGAAGGAGGAGGGTTGACTGATGATCTGTCCCTGCCCCACAGTTGGTTGTCAGTGTAAAAATGGCCTCACCCTCACATCTTTTCAATCTAAACTATAGAGGGCGGGCGGGGAGCTCGCTATAACTCATGCAGTTGCCTGCGTCTGATTTCAGCAGAATCCAAGTGACGGATGCCAACAGAGAGGGTGATGTATGTTCCTTGTCGCCTCCACTGGATGATGTAAAGACTAAATTATATTCCCCATTACCTGTTTTGATGTAAATATGGCTTTAATTATCTTGCGGAATAATGCTGTCGCTACTGACACATTCTTAAAAACAGCTTCTTGTATTCTTTTGAAGACTGTAGCAAGAATTTATCCTCCCATTTCTACTGCGCACTTGATTTGCATTTGTCTCAATAAAATCAAAATGCCGGTGTTCATTAATGGAATTGATTTGACACACATTCGAATGTCTCAATAGGAATCCACGTCAGGTGTGGCAGCTTTATTTACACTGAGCTATGTGAATTCCCCAATTATTACTGTTGAATCCTCCCTGCTAGGCTAGAGTGCTTGTCAAAGAATAAGCAGATTTAACAAACGGCAGACCATGGGGGAGGCAGTGAAACCAAATGAGGAAAAAAAAAAGTGACGAATTGGGGGGCGACAGGGCTCAATATAACTGCAGAAATTCTACAGGCTTAAAATAATGGCTGTATGCGACAGCTCAAACTCAAAGGAAAGCTTGTGCGATTACGACAGCTTATGGTACAAGAACAAAGTCCTTGGGAAGCAAAGAATATACTAGTGCAGCAGACAGAAAAAAAAGAACCTATACAGTACATTCCTCACACCTCTCCGTGTGTTGCTGTTCATTTCAACAATCAAATCTATTCCTGTCAGTTCATGTGAAATGCAATAAATGTAATCGTATTCGTCCTCTTTCCTCGGTAGGCCGCTGTTTATTTTTTTCACAGATTTCTCAAAGAGATTCTACCAGTGCAGATGTGGTCGGGTCGTGACACCCACTCTGGATTACCCACACTGACTGGTGTTTTGTCTGTCCGTCACTACACACATCCTGCCGGATGAGACTCTCCTGCCTCGGCGGCAAACGAAGGATCCTGATTCTGGGGGAGAAATGGTGTAGGGGCGGTTGCCATAGCAACTGCTCATGCCCGTGTCTGCAATCTGATCTTGTTTATCGAGTTCTTCTTCTTGTCAGGGCAGCTGCAGGGAGTCAACCCCCGAAGTACAAAGAAGCAGCGTCAGATCGGCATAGAAATGAAGCACTGAGACAATGAGAACTGGAATGTCTGAAAGATGCCCGAGAAACTCCAGCCACTGTGTTAATGAGGCCGTTCATTTGTGGAGTCCATACCTATTGTAGGGCTACACAGACTGATATTCCTTGTGCTCAAAGTAGTTAACTGTTTTTTCTCTTTCAGTGCAGGGAGGGTAATGATCTTGCAAAGTACCATTAACCCTCCTGGCCTGAGACACCTCATCTCCCTTTACCTCAGACTGAAGCCAACCTTTTTGTCCACAGCTCTGTGATCAATTGAAATAATGAAATGACTATTAGAAAATCTATACCAGGCCCCATTGATAACATATGTAAGTGTGTTTGAATGTTTGATATGTAACAAAAACCGTCTGTCTGACTAAACGTAGGAGCACGTTTCAGTTACATTTACCTATAGTGCTTTTGTTCCAAAGCTACCTGCGTGTTACAGTGCAATAACCTTCACTTTCACGGGAAGACTTTCTAAACAGAACCGGTCAAGGCGCCTAGTACCAATAAAAAAATGTAATATTAATAGTCACAGGGTTAGATTGTCACGGTTTGGGTACACATGCTGTTTTGTTTTGTAGTGTCATGTCTCTCGTGTCCCTGGGTTACTTCACTTCCTGCTTGTCCTGTCTTCCCTTGTGATTGTCTGCTTGTCGATGATTATTCCCGCCTGTGTTCAATCACCTGCACCTCCCTTGTGTAGGTAAGCCATGTGTGTCTCTTGTACCTGGTTGTGTCATTGAATGTAGTTTGTTGGTTGTTGCATGTATTGTTGAAGGTTCTGCCTGTATGTTCCTGGTCCTCGTCTGCGTTGTGCCCCTCGTTTTTTTTTTTATTTGACTATTAGTATTTTTGTTTAAGTCTGCGTTTTTGCCTACACCCCGATCGTGACATAGATGGACTGATCAGACGAGCACAGGACTTTCACTTTGGTAGACAAACAGTGGTCTTCAATGTCCAACCTGGACAACAAAGTAATGTTGTTGCTTAAAACGATCTATGTTGCTTTCTTATGGTTAGCAAACCTAAAAGCCTACCAAGCAACTTTGTTTTGAAAAGAAGCTTATTTACACAATGAGCGGAAACTTGGACCACCCCTGAGTCAAAAACTTAAAGGGTCTCCTTGAGCCTCGTAGTTTGAATCGTACAACTTCTGACCAGGAGGCCGTATTCGACGGGTTCGGACGTGAGAATACGTTGACCCCCTAATAGGGATCTGCTCCTTTAAGCTACATGGGAAAATATGGCCTGCCGGGCAGTTGGTGTTCCAGCTTGTTGTTAGAGTGCAGGATGAAGTTGACATCAAGGTTTTGAGGAGACCGGTAAATTTTGTGCACACCAATAATTGAAAAAAGAAAAAGATAATTTCAGCTTCTCCAAAGTTGAAGATAAACTATTCTCTAAAATACTGGTTCCCATAGATATCTTAATTGGCAAAACAATTGGCTCTATACACTCAAATACAGTAATATCGAATTAACTTAATGCAGCGATCGGCTGGGTCCCTCGCCGCCCAACATAGAAAAACCTCCAGAAAATAAAGGAATTGTGCTTTGTGTGGTCCAGATGGAATGGAGACTAATAATTCATGCATAGAGTATTAACAAAGACTTGAGAGGAAGCTGCAGAACTGAGGGTGCAAACTATACTCACATGCACTGATAAAATTTAATACATTTCCAATGTCATTCCATTTTCATTGGTTATTACTGCAATAAATCACAGCGTATAGTGACAACCCTTGAATTCATTGGGTATTTTCTATACCAATATGATGAATATGTCATTATTTACATTTTTCATCCTTCTGAAAAAGAGAAAACATTTTCAATCTGTAAGTAATTACCGAGTTATGTCGGTGTGATTGGTGTGAAAGGCTCTTTTTAATAGGGCTTTCACAGCCTTGTGCCTCACTGTCAGCAGGTCTGCCACTTGACTGTTCACCTGAACACAAACAAAAATGAGTTTGCGTAAATGCTGGGACTCTTCTCTTCTACAAGGACTGAATTCATTACTAGAAAGATAAGGTTTTAATAGAAAATCATAATACAAGTGTTGAGGGCACAGAGTTAGCCGAGGTTAATTTCATTCCTTCCATTCTCTCTGGTATCTCTGCTAACACATTTAATAGGAGGAGTAATTGAATCATCTGCGTAGCATAGGCATTTAAGGCCCCACATTTCAAAACCACAGGAGCAGAAAGTAGGAACTTCTCAGTCACACAGGTTCAATAAGTTGCATTTTAAAAGGCAATGTCAGGAGTTAATTGACCTCAAGTAACAGGGAATATCTTTTAAAAAAAAATGTAACGGCATGCAGGTTTGCATGTAGCTACAAGCAAACAGTCGGTCATGTTGAAAGAGGTTGAAGGTCAGAGAATTACAATATCATGGTGCTTATTCACCTGGACCTGACTGAGTTACCATGACAACCCCAGGAAAATCCCTGCCATGAATTCGGATGATAATAGAGAGTCTATGGGGCCTTTCACAGTCCGGACCAAGCCAGGTGACACGGCGATAGCATGTTCGAAAGGTAACATCTACTGACTGTCCTCTCAAACTGATGGTAAATAGCCAATGAGCCTGTTCTGCATTTCTCTTCTGTGGTTTTCCAACCACTCAAAGCTCTCGCTGCCCAGACGCTTATATGTCAGGAAAATTACCAGGAACTGTCAAATGCGCTTGAGTAAATTTATGTTTCACTCAGAGGTAATAAAAAAAAAAGTTTTCTTTTTGATTACCTCATTTAATTCTTGAAAAGAAAGCCCATTATTTTCCGAGCTGCTTCCTGCTGTCAGTGGTGTCAGCATAGTCCGGTCCTGCTAACTCACTGCTTAACAGTCGCGTGGCAAACAAGAAAACGCACACAACATAAATTCAGTTCACAGCAAAACGAGTGCAACTGCAGGAGTGCGATTCATCCACAAAAGGAGGAAAAGACAGCGTGGCTCAGGAGATAGGACTGCTGCCATTTGTAACAGATTCTTTCTGTCAAACAGTCCACCACAAATCGGTGGGGTCAGAGGAAAAGTTAAAACAAAAGAGGACTATGAGTGAAATAACCCTGTTTTTAAAAAGAGAGCTTGACTTCAACTTAACTGAAGAGCATAAGAGCGGCATTTGAAGTACCACAGATGGAAGACAACGTGATTCCTCCTTTTGTGTGTTGGTTGGGGATCATAATTGGCATTGAATGATGAAAGAATATATATACATATGTCAGGAAGCGTGAAAAGTAGTGATGAATGTAATTAGCTTTTGAATATGAAAATAGATTTAATGAGTGACTTTGAGTGGGAGCAGAGTGAAAGGACATGAGAGCAGTGTTGCAGGCTCACTATTTTACTCACTGTTGGGTTTTATAAAACACTGAATCCACGGGGAAGACTATACTTCAGTAGTTTATTTAACAAAAAAAGGAGAAAGAATCGGAGTTAGAGAGACGGCTGGGCGTTAGGTCTAAGGCAGTAGTAGTTGGCCAAAAAAGGAGAGAAAAAAAATATATATATTCCGTGGCCCAGCAGCCAGGACGCAGATTACCGCAAGAGTTACTGACGAACTGGCGATGTCTTGAAGGTCGGACCTGGCTTTAATACTGGATGCAATCAGGATGATTAGCAGCAGGTGGCAGGAATTACTAACGATCCCACCGTAACCAGCTGACAAACTGAGAGAGGGGGAAAAGACAGACAGACCCAACACTAACATACTGCATTTCCCCAAAAATTAATTTGGGGAAAAAATCTATAGGGTTTTGCTGGTTTTTTTCCTTTTTGATTGGAAGCAAACCTGATCGTTTACAACAGTGTTCTATCCCAAAAAGGTGATTTTACGGAAAGGTCACGTTCCCATTTTCACCCCGATGTCAACACCACCTTCAACTTCAGTGAGTAAACAAACCCCCATTTCTGCCTGTAGTTCTTCCATACATCTAAATTCAGCGACATTTGGCTGTGTATCAAAAGAGCAGGCGCCTCCTTTCCCCGGCACGCCATCTTCCCGTCAGCCGCTGCCGCTCACTAGCTTGGCTTCTGACAGTTCCGGAGAATGTGGCGACGGATAGCAGACGGTGACGGGATGGTGTCACACACTCGACAAGCTGACACTAAGGACTCATCAAAGTGTCACAGCTTCACCCGCGCGGCGTGACAAACCCCGGGAGGGCTCGGCGCAGCGTGTCACACTTTGACAAATCCGCTCTCCAAGAATAGGCCGCCAGGCCCGGTGACCCCTTTTGCCCCGGACGATTGTGTCGTTGTTGTTGTTGTTGTTGTTGTTGTTGTTTTGGTTTTAGGGTGTGCTAATACCTGGTTTCATTTCCAGGCAGTTTTTTTTGAGCACGCAGCAGGCCTCCTTGGGGGTTACGTGGGTCACTTGGAGGGTCGAGAGGTACGGGTACCATTAAAATGCATTAGGGCCACAAATCTGAGCCTACAGACATTTTTATATTCATTGACTTAAACGTACAAGGTTATGGGATCTGCAATGTCAAAACTAAACACTAAATAAATCTGTTAAGAAATCATTCAATAAAAGTTTCCTAAAACGTCGGACCTTGCTAGTTTGTGACTCGCTGGTCACAAACAGGAACGAAAAGAATTCGCTCTTTGCACATGAAAAAGCAAATCAGAACCACCATGGTCCCGGTACAAAAGAAATTTTCAGCCATCCTTCAATTTGAGCGAGCTCAATGAATATGGATCCTAAGGGGTTGCGCTGTACATGATGTGGTGATCTTTATGATATTAATACCACCATCTAAAGTGCTCTAAGCCGCCTGATGTGAATACATTACCCTACAGACATATCAATTGTGGTGGATTGGAATAGGAAAATGGTGGTTCTTTGTGCGCATTTGCTGCCAGCGATTTTTTGCAGGCAAGCTCCCCTTAATAAGTTACCTTAGCCGTTACACTCGCAAAGGCATATGTGAGGACACACTGAACTCATCAAGTTCGCTGCCGCAGACTGACAAGCAATTATAGGGATTCCCAAACCTGATTTCTTTGCAGTCTCACCTTTCAATGAAATTAAATCCACAGTGAGATCAAAATAACCGTGCATAACATATCTTATGTCCTGCTACAACTTGTGAGTGGCACGGGACTGTCCTCTGCTGGAGGATTGCTGCACTGCCGCTACATACATTGCACAACCCTACTGCAGAAATGTGTCTAGTCAAAAGGCCAATATTGTTTCCTGTAGCCTCACCACCAGGAGCCAGAGAGGTCACACGCACCACTCTGACAACTGGCCTGGTAATAAATAAAAAGAGCTGCAGACTACAGCGGCTGCAATGCCCATCCTCTGTTGAGCTTCTCTTTCTTGACAATGCAAGGCGACCAGTCCGCTAAGCCGATCTCTTCGACAATGTCTCACTTGCAAATCATCACGTCAACACGCCCTGAAGGCACTTTTTAAACTCGCTGGGCGACGAGATGGGTTTTAAAATGTTTGTTAATTCTAGTCACTTCTGGGATTATTGCCGGTGTAAAGGGTCACACAATGCCAGAGGTACAATAATCCTAAGCATAACCAAACCCTATAACAGAGGTCGGTAACCTTTTTCACTGGGAGACCCATAAAAGCCAAATATTTTGAAATATATTTAATTGAGAGCCATAGAGAATTTTAACGTATAATAAATTTAATATGTCATCTGTGAATGGATTTTCATTCCTTACTATTGCCAAAACACTCGCAAAGCTAAGGGCATTCCCGTCACCTTGCTTGGTCCACACACGTAGTTGTGGCTTTATATTTGACCGTTTCATCGATGCAATTTTATCATTGCATATACTGTATATGAGACATACCCCAGATCCTGCTCTCTCCACAAATGCAAATTCCTCTGTCCACGCAGCCTGAAATGCACGGTAATCATCGTCTTTTTTTCTTTTTGCCATCTTTTCCATTACAAGGGTTGAAGCGAATAAACTAGTTAAAACTAGCTAAAATTAATTTATTCACCTTTACAATGACGCGGAAATGGCGAGCCATTGGTTCCAGACGCGACCCACGCGTGACCCGTGAAATTCATCTTCAAAACTAATTTCTGTTTACTTTTAAATGACACAGTCTTATTAAGAAATATCACAAGTATTTTAAAATCAGTTCCAAACTTTTTTTTCAACTCAAAATTGTCTGGGAGCCACATGGCGTCACTGGAAGATTATTGGTCTGTCTGGGCTGAACACGTGAACAGTCATGTGTCAAGTTGCTGCTCGGAGGTCAGCGTCTCAGCCTCCGAATTATATAGTTGAGATGACACACAAGTAATGCCTCAAGATCCAAGATGTACATTATACAGTACATACATACCCCTACTATCTCCAAATGTATGACATATACACCTACATGTATCAAGGCTTCTCCAATGTCTGCCTCTCAGTCTAATTGAGATTACAGACACCATTTACTTGTCAAGGCTTCTCTGCTGGAAGGTCAGAAGGTCAGCTTGAACTCCTGTGACTAAGACAAAACGTTGTTTAAGTTTTCCCAACAGAATCAAACAACTCAGCCTTCCTGAGGAGGCTCAGGCTGGAGGGGAGGTTCTGACCGTTTGCAGAACCTCGGATTCAAGAGGAGCATTGGGCATTTCCGGTCCCGGTTGTGGAACAGTGTACCAGCCCAGGACACAACTGTTGATTATTATTTTAATACAAACTATTCCCTTGAGAAAAAATCAAATGAGTTTTGGAAGTGGTGACCCCACCACTGTGTATATACAGTGTTGTTCCTGTGACGATCCTCCAGCTCAGCCTGCTGTGTTCCTGGGGCCTGTACCATGAAGCTGGTTTAGGTGGCTAGCCAGCTATATTTCAGCTTAGTTTCCACCAACCATGGGTTTACGGTACTATGAAAGTAGCTCAGCTTCAATCGGTATTCGTTCCGGGGCAGGTTATGTTCTGGATTCGAGCTCTCAGTCAGAGGTTTGACCAATCAGCGGTGAGCAAAGAAACAGCTGATGTCATTAATTCCTAGCTTCTGTTCTCTGTTGCAATCATTGCAATGGCTTCACCTTTTCTTCCAAATCCTGTGGACATCTCAGCGCAAATTGTTATAAGAGCACTTCGTAGAGAGTTTTTAGGGACAGACAAAATCCCCTTGACTTTCCTGATACTTACTTGTATGAAAGATACAGATATTCCGCGGAAGGAATAACTTATCTTTGCGAACTTGTTGAGCCGCACATAACAAATGTGACTCCACCTCGGAAAAATATACTTCTCTCTCTTTCTTTCTCTCTCATGGTACCAATAAAGCCTGCTTGCTTCGGTTTGGTTTTGTCAATTGTGAACCAATTCTGGAACCCTGAGTTTGTTCAACCAGCTTCATGGTACACGCCCCTGCTCTGCCAGGAGCTTCCTGGTGGGAGGAGCTGATACCTTTGCCTCTCACCAATTATCATTCTGTTACTTCAAGACATACTCTAGCCATAAAGAATACTAATATTGTTAAAGATTATCACATGGTTTTTTAACCAGAGATCCCCTACGTATCAAGTTTAGTCCATTAAAACATTTGCATGTCTGACAGGGTAAATTTGTTTTTCAAGCTCACACATCTTTTTAAAGTAAAAAGTAAATGACATATTAATGCAGTTTATTGAATGTCAATACGTGACGGTGAGTCCCATCCGCCCTCTCCTTATAAGGCACAGACAATTATCTGCTTGATTGCCAACCCAGAGGAGGCGGCCACACTAAAGAACGGGGGCTGCTCGTTAAGTGTGCAAAATTACACATGCCGTAAGTAATTTGCCATTAAGACGGGATTGATGAAGCCGTAACAATGCGCACAAGCAAGACATAATTGCCTCTGGTGTTGCGTTTCGCAGCTTTGCCTCATTACTGAAGCAGATGCTAATTTAGCAGAGCGGTTTCAGGCAGACAGGTGTGTGCGCATCTTTTATTACAAATGGCACAGGGCGTAAGGTTTTTGTGAAGTATTAGGAACTCAACTGCCAAAACCAACCCACTGCAGGGTTATTGATGAAATGATTTGCTTTTGGACCATTACAGGTCATTTAGCTGACGCTTTTTTCCAAAGCTACTTACAATTCATTTTTAACCCATGGTTTACATTTTTACCTGGGGAGCAATTAGGGGTTAGGTGTCTTGCTCAGGGACACTTCGACATGGCACATGGAGTAGCCGGGATTGGAACGACCGACCTTGCGGTTCGCAGAGCACCACACTACTCGATGGACAACCTGTTGTCCAATTCATTAGGCTAATCTTCCAACATTTTCTGAAAAGTACTTAATAAAACTCAACGCAAAACAGATATTCTGAAAGATGTTTATTCTTTTCACAATAAACCCTGTTATTAATTAAACGACAAAGCCTTCCGCTAATTTGAGAGAAACTGTACACTTGAACCCTCCTTCAGTTCAGTCCGTTCATGAAATTTACGTCAACTTATGAAGTGGGTGTTCATGTTGGCAGCTGCACAGCTGCACAGCTGCACCTGCCACGTTTTTGCATTTGCTCACATCTTCCTTGTTCGCTTCTTGGGCCTTTGGTTAAAAACGGGCGATGCGCCCATTAATGAATCGGGCGAATGTGACGCGTAGCTGGCATCTGATGCCACTCCCCCGGGAGAGGCTGCCATGGCTCCTGCTGACTCACTCATGGTGGACATGGGCCCCCCCTCCTCAAACACGTCGCCACCTAAGACGGCATGGTGGTGATGATGGTGGTGGTGGTGCTGATGGTTGCCGGCGGCCTGTCCCTCCTCAGCATCCTGTGGCTCCATTTTTACTTGAGGCCACAGCGGGGAGCTGTTGGTCACAACAGCCCCTGAGAAGAGAGAAGCACCAATTTAGCAAAGAGGATTTTCTATAATAAAGAACAATATCCAGAGTGAGGAGAGCTGCACAATCATAGGATACTTCCAAAACAACATTTATCTAGCATGTTTGAGCTGCACAGCTGCCAAAAAACGTGCAGAATGTTGCGCAAATGCCCAGTCATGTGTTCCTTTACAGGACCAGATTTAGGCCACATAATTGGAAGCAGCCTTATCACAAGCAGTGCAAGAGATCTTATTAGGAAGCCAACAAGTGCTATTAAGAAGGCTTTGGGCTACTTATTGAACGAGGCACACCTAACGATGAGCTGTTGATAAACCAATAAGAACGGCATCATAAGTCCAGCATCTATAACGCCTCCTCATCAGTGCCAAGCGGTACCTCCGGTGGCTGAGAAACCCATGGGCGACATCACGGTTACGCCGCTCATGTTTGTATAAAAGTTCACTGCCTCACCTGAGGTGTGAGGAGAATGGTCACCAACCAGGGCTGACGCCAGCCTCTCAGCGTGGGCCCCGAGGACCCCCATGGGCAGAGCTTGGTCCCCAGAGGCCAAGTCAGCCTCCAGCTCCTCGCTAACGGGGAAGGAGATGTCATTCATGGGCTCCTCCTTAATCCTTGGGGGCTTGGAGTCCTCCGAAGCTTTTTCTGGGTTCACCAATCGTTCATATTCCTCTGACAGATCTTTGCTCACCTAGAGGAAGGAACATTTTTCAGATGGAGGCTCGCAGATAAAAGGCCATTTAGAGCTAAACCTACATTATTTATTTTAGTATTCTAATTCATGAAAGGGAAACACGATTTAACAAATGGGGATTGAGTGGTTTTCATATCAGACACAAAGAATCAGTTCTACGTCCTGCTCTCAGAGCTCATCAGATGTATACCTCTAGAAACCCCGTTGAAATTGGATTTTAATCAAGTGGATTAAATACACACCTCGACAAAATGATGTAAAATCATTTTCAAAGCTATGAAAACTGTGCTGTTCATTGATTTAAAACATTTACACAATAACTGTATACAATTATACATTAAAATAGATATAACTGTAAAAAAAAAAAAAAAAACATGGATTGTTAACACATTCATTGTGTAATGGCACAACCTCACCTGCAGCATGTAGTTGTGATAGTCCTTGATCCTCACTTGCCAGAAGCGCTGCAGGGCCAGCACGCTGCCGATGCCCACCTCGTGGAACACTTGCTCCACCACGTCTGGGAAGGGACTCGTTCCCAGCCGGGCCTCGCGGTCCACCGCCACACGCAGCATGCGGGTGAGCCGCATGTAATGCTCATGGACCAGGTCGGTCAGGGTCTCCAGCACGCTCTCCTGGGCCGACTCAAAGCCAGCGTGGGCCAAGATGGTGGCCACTGACTGATAGAGAAGTGGCCTGCAGGAAGGCCAACTCAGCTCTGTGACAGGCTCGCCTTTACCCCTTAAAATGGAACGAGCGAGAAGAAATGAATGACGATTGATAAAGTGTGGGACAATAAATGTGTGAATATATTCACTTGGCACTAAAATTCATTCATAATATTCAATTTGTTGGCTTAACTCACTTGTAAAAGTCACTTTCAGGGTCACTGTGGCGGAGCAGGAAGGGCTGCCGCGGGGCTTTGCTGTCAACGGGTAGCAAGTCGTCTGGCATGACAGGTGGGATGGGAGGACACAGGGGCAGGTTAGCATCCGCCTCCTCCAGCTTGCTGCCCCCCTCAGAGGGTCCCGAGCTCTGACCCTGAGCCGCCGACAGGAGGCTACGGAGGCGGCGGGCATGTTGACACAGCTGCACTGTGTGGATGGTGAGGCTACAGGGCTCCGAGGGGATGTCCAACATGGTGGTGGGCCGTGGGCGCTGGGCCGAGGGCTGATGCAGGGGAGGGTCCTGCATCTCCACTGAGCGAAACTCGCGCTGGAGCAAGTCAAAGGAGCTGCGGCTAGGGGGAGCCCCCGCAGGCCCAGGGATCTCGCCCCAGTAACGCATCATGGCCGGGGATCAGAGGCGAAAAGACACCAGTCGGATTGAAAACTCTGATTAAATCTGGAAAAGAATATATTACAGTGACCAGCACAATCAAGGATGAAGTGGAAAAAAGTCAGATTATTTGTTTTGAATAAGACTGAATAAATAAAACTAACTTAAACTAATTTGCCATGGGAAGGCCGATCGAATGACGAATGACATGGAGGCAAATGTGCACAGCTAGTTTTCAAGAGGTTACAACATTGCACTTGTCTTGTGATTATATCGGCACACATGTGACGAATTGCACACACACAAAATACATACACGCGAGTTAGAAATTATAGCCACGCCTTTATGGTGAAAAAAAAAACATAGCAGCTAACGTTAATGTAATGTTAATGCTGAAGAAAACTTACCGGAAAACGCTCTAGTTAACTTGATGTAAGCCGAAAACAAAGGTGAATTAGCATCGATTCGGGCGGGCTCTGAAGTTATGGCTTAACACGTATGTTTGTCTCCCGAAAACCAAGAAAACAACGTGTGACAGGTGTCTGAAGTGTGGTGCAGCATGAGTATACAAGAGAGAAAACATTAAAAAACCTGTTCATGGAGGAGAAACGACACGGCTACGAAGGAGCGAGCTGAGCACGTTTAGACAGTTCAATTATACATAAATTAAAAAGGCAACAACCACTCACACTGTACATGGATAGATAAAGCGCCTGCAATATTTGAAACCGATATAAGGTGTTGTATTTATGAAGGAAGTTGCACAGGAACTCATCCTTTTAGTCCTTCTTATTAAAAGACCCGGCGATCAGCTGGACCAGGTATCTAGTTCCGCCACAAACTATTTAATTAGACTTGCATAAAATGACAGTTGTATTCAACTGCCATTTTTTCGTATTTTAAATGATAAATACATTTTTCAAATAATTTCTCAACTCCAATGTTTCGGAGACTAATTCTTAAGTGGTGCTTTAATAGAGGCTTTGACAACCCGGAGACAATTCACAGTTGCACCAAATAAACATGGACGCCTCGCCGCCGTCAGACTTGTGTTCCTCGGATGGAAAATTGAACTCCACAATGGAAACGGACGCGCGCTCCGCCACAGAGAACGAAGGCGATCACGAAAAGACGACTGAACCAGAAACAGAAGACACGTTTAAAAAACCAGCCATGTTCGCGGTACCTTCTCTCGCCAGCAGACGCGGCAACGTCACCGCTGCGTCCAAATCCCGTGGTCCAAAACCCGGGAAGGAACCCGGCCCCGCCGATGCTGGACGCGCCGATGAGGAGGACTCGGCGGGTGCTGGGGATGACAACAGGACCACGAAAGCGGGCCGAGAGGAGGATGAGGACGGTGGTGACGGTAGAAACAAGAATGTGGCTCCCTTTAAAATCAAGCCAGCAGCCAAACCCAAGGTGCTCCCTTCAAAAGCCCCCCCTGTTGTTAATCCCACCCCCATCCCGTACACTGAGCCGTCATGGGGGGGCAATGCCACGGATGTCCCCTATGCGCTGGAAATTCTTAAAAACGGCACCATCGTGCACACGGTACCCCTCACGCAGAAAAGCTACTTCGTGGTTGGACGTCTACCTGTGTGTGACGTATCTCTGGAGCATCCCTCCATCTCCAGGTACCACGCCGTCCTCCAGTACCGGGGACAGGCTGGGGAGGGAGGCTCCGTGGGGGAGGAGAGAGGGTTTTACGTCCACGACCTAGGGAGCACGCACGGCACCGTGGTGAACAAGAACAAGGTTCCCCCGAAGACCTACGTCCGGTTGCGGGTGGGACACGTGCTGAAGTTTGGGGGCAGCACGAGACTTTTTATCCTGCAGGTAAGTCCTGACGTGGACGTTTACACCTGCACACAAACCACGATGGAGCTCATACAACAACATGCCATGTATTCAAATCAGTAGGATCCATATAGTATATTTTTCCGACATCGGGAGTGACAAACCAAGAGGTCGGCACCACGTGGTGCTGCAAGATCAAGAGAAAATCACTCCACAATATTTACAGTGCTGTGTATTTGCTCCCTTGTTATTTACTTACATTTACACACTGGGCCAGGCAGGTTTGGATACCCTGGAAGGAAGTCTGGGGTCATGCTGGAGATGTTGCCCCTGCGACCCGACCCCAGATTAGCGGTTGAGAATGAGATCCTTTTAAAACACTGCATTGTCTTATCAAAATATTAGTTTGATCTATGACAAATATGCAATAAAATAAACGCGCGAAGAGCGTAAGGGCACAATAGCGTGGCGTAAAACTACATTTGTAGCAAATAACTTACTACTGTAACACCTTCACATCTCACCAGACTCAGTGGTGTGTTGCATTCTGGGTAATGTAGGCAGCCCTATTTTTATACAAGCAAAAAGAAATTGTGAAATTGTGTTTCCTCTTTCCACAGGGTCCAGAGTTTGATGAAGAAGAGGAGTCTGCACTAACGGTGACGGAGCTGAGGGAGAAGGCCCGAAAACAGAAGGAAGAACTTGAGAAGAGGATGATGGGAGACGGTTCTGATGATGATGACAATGATGGTGGGGATAAGGAGGAGGAGGAGGCGGCGGGAGACGGGCAAGGGGAAATCAACAAGGGCCAGAGCAAAGACTCAGGCTGCTCGTGGGGAATGGGTGAGTTATTGGTTCTGTATCACGCCAAAGTATGAACTGTGTGGACATGTTGTAGTGTCGCCGTCACAATTGACCTGGTGTTGATCCCTTTTCTCGTCTCCTTTTAATTCCATCCAACCACTAGCCGAAGAGGTCGTTCCGGAGGACGACGAGAACGAGGAAAACCCCTTTTCAACCGAGTTCCAAGAGGACCAGGAAGCGGCCTACCTGAAGGACCCAAAGAAGGCCTTGCAGGGCTTCTACGACAGGGAAGGTAAGAAGACTTCCTGTTAATCCGCAGACGTACGTTATTGTTTCTCCTTCTCGTTGCTCTTGAACTTCTTAATTTTGGCATCTTTTAACTTTAGGAGAGGAGCTGGAGTTTGAGTATGAAGACCAAAGTCACGGCACGTGGCTCTGCAGGATAAAGTGAGTGAAGTGAAAACCCATACGTTTTAAAAGCTTGCTTTTAGAAAGCTTGAACTCACGTTTCTGTCAGGCTCCCGGTGGATGACGCAGCGGGCCGGCAGCTGGTCGCCGAGGCGACCCACACCGGCAAAAAGAAAGATGTGGCCATCCAGTGCTGCCTGGAGGCTTGTCGAATGCTGGAAGCCAGAGGGCTGCTCCGCCAGGAAGCAGGTGCCGAGCAGGATTATGGACCCGGTCTGCAAGGCTTCTAGCTTGTACTTATGTTTACATGTACTTTTTTTTGTCTCCTGCTGGCCTTCCTACGTGTAGTGTCCCGCAAGCGCAAGAAGAAGAACTGGGAAGACGAGGACTACTACGACAGCGATGACGACACCTTCCTAGACCGAACCGGCACCGTGGAGAGGAAGAGGCAGGAGAGAATGAAAAAGGCGGGAAAGGTTGAGGATCGGCCGCAGACCTACGAGTCACTGGTAAAAGAGACACTGCTGCTATTTATGCACACCGTTGAGGGATACTACTAATCCTGCTCATTGCTCTCACTGAAGACGCAACATGCTGCTGTGGAGCAGGCGTAATGTTTCACCCTCGTGGTTCAGAGCGTTGCCGTGGTATCACTGAGATGCATGGTGGTAACATTTCTGCACTTGCTCCTCATGCAGGTGGCCAAACTATCCGAGGTGGAGACGGAGCTGGCGGAGGCTCAGACAAAGCTCAGCGGCGGGAGGAGCGGTGAGTCACGGTCGCCGTTCACCACGGGCAGACGCCACGACAACAGCTGCTTGTTTTTCAACATGTGTTCTTATCTCCGCCCTTCTTAAGACTCCTCCGGCTCCTCGGCCGAAGACCCACTGGACGCCTTCATGACCGCTGTGCGCAGCGAGGCGGCGATGGACGCCGTGGAGCGCAGGAAGCTCCACGTGCACGTAGCCGACCTTCGCAAAGATGCGCAGAGGCTGCGCAAGCTGGTGGAGCTCACGCGGCCCGCCCAGATGCCCTCGCTGCTGCCGAGGTCAGACGCGCTGCTGAGAATGTTTGAGGGAACACAAGCCCATTATTTTCATGTAGATAATGTCGAGCACAAGCACCCCATGTAATTGGTGCCAGAACAGGATTATTGTGAACAAATGTATGAATTGAAACATTAGAGGCTACAATCTGCACTTATCTGTTTGAAAAAACTTCAAACAGAACTCACCAACAAGTTATAAAATTTGATACGCAAATTAGTGCACGAATTCTGCACACGGTGCATTTTGTAAAATTTCTCAGGGAGGCAAGAAACCGGCACATAGAAGAACAAGCCACGCCCAAAGACGCTGATCTAAGTGTCACTGCCAAAACCACCAAACATCGAGCATATGAATCTGAAAACTATAAAATGATCCGCTGTTGGTGCAGATGCATTAGGGCAACCTGCCATCTTGCATGCCTCACACAGCTCCATGTCTCTTTTAAATGACTTAAGGTGGGTTAGCGGGTAGAATTTCACAGGCAGACGTCATTCTCATTTCTAAGGGCTCAGGAAGCTGAGGATCATTTCCAGTCGTGTCCAACGGGTTCGGACGATTTGATAAAAGGGCCCAATGGGCCCAAAACATGCAGAGTGAGGGTAAAATCATGATTCTGACTTCTGGGCTCTGAGGCCTTCACAGAAGTCTGTGCTAGAGTAGTAATCGATATAACACACAAGAAAACCCTTTGTTTAATCAATTTAATTTCTTCACAAGTAACATATAAGCAGATTTTTACACATCAGAACCCCCACACAGCATTCCCTTTATCCCTGCAGAAAAATAATTGTCCAGATAGACAAGTAGTTACAGAGTTATTACACTTGTTGTGCCATTTTCAGACAAAAAAAACAGCCTCAGGGTGCAACAGGTTGGGCTGAACGCTATTCTGATGTGTGATAGTGGTAGCTCGGAGCCGGAGGCGCCCAAAAAGACCTTACCGCTGTTCGGAGCCATGAAGGGGGGAAGCAAATTCAAACTGAAGACCGGCACCATTGGGGTAAGTGTTGGTCGCTGTGCCTCCTTCACCCGGTCTCGTCATTAGCCTCTTTTCATTCCAGGTTCTCTCTTTTTTTATTGATGTTTCTTTGTCTCTTGTAGAAGTTACCTCCAAAGCGGCCCAGCTTGCCCGCCGAGCTCTTCAACATGAAAGAGCTTCCACCAAGTGGAGAAGAGGAGGAGGAAGAAGAAGATGGCGACGAGGCGGCGGCGGCGGAGGAAGGGGCAGAGGGAAATTGAGGATGAAGAGGATGTAACTATTACTGAGACTAACCCTGAGGAGTCTGGTGCGTCCAAGCCTTCGTCAGTCCAGCAAAGACGGAAACCAAAAGGTATAAGAGGGAGAAGAAATGGAGGAAACAAAGGATATGTGTTCCCACGAGTCTCGCACTGAATCTCTCTGCCACTGGGTGGCAGTAGATCCTTGTGTGTTCACATTTCTCACCCTGTGGCGGAGTTATAGACAGCAAAATGATCAAATACTCAGGAATGTATACCTGGAATGCTGTGGATGTATGCATATGCTAAAGGTCAGGCCTTTTGGATATTTCTGTTTGTCTGACTTGAAATCAGAGCGCAGCGGCACACCGATGGGAAGCGAGGGGTCCGCTGAAGGAGTGCTGCAGGAGGGGACCTCGCCGTGTCCAGGTGGTTACCTTGTTTTAACCCTTTCCATATCAAACTGCGCATGCAACTCCAGTGGTGGTTCTTATTGTTCACCCTCTCTAAATGATATATACACCAACTTCCCCCACAGAATCCGGAGCGGGAGGTGATGGAGGCCCAGCAGCAGAGCCCAGCCCCAGAAAGAATGTGAAGAAGAAAGTGATGGGCCCCAGCAGGGTACGCCATTCTCTCTTTCTCTTTCTTGTATTTTGTGCATAAAAGCTTACCTCACGATTTGTGTCCACAGCCCCCAAAGCAGCCCTCAGGACCGTATCCAGAGGACGACCCCGATTACTGCGTCTGGGTGCCTCCCTACAGGTAAAAGCACCAGACTGATTGTCATTCCGAGTAAACCGCGTGACCGTGAACCCGTCGCTCTTTGTCCCGACAAATTCATGATGAGCAGACGTGGGCTTCCGGGGCCCCGTTCCTCGTACGTGGTTCAACTCGGTCCATCAAATGTCCTATTAGCCAGATTCAATTAACCCGTTTATTGAAGTCAGGCTATCTGTTACTCAAAGGCTGATCCACTCTCAAAACAGTGTTGTTAATTTCAACCAGTTGTCAAGTCATCATGATAATTGCGCAAGGCCGTCCTACTTCAAAGGGGGAAGAGTCCATCACCCAAACCATTATTTTCTAACCGTACAACGTCAAATAAACTCAAACCAAGGCGAGCAGCAGATGTTATATTTGAGTCATTTGTGTTGTAGGAGTTGAACATATCTGTTCATTCTGTACACGTCACACACATTCGCATAAATCTGGTGCCTGTAATGAAGGAGGTGGAAGTTTTAGTTGGACACAGTGAAAAGAAGGAGGACAGGCCATCGTAGTCCCGTCGTGCCGCTGATTTGCATTGTTCTCATTGTTTGTCGGGGAACGTAGAGAAGTCCCTTAAAACGGATCAGGTGCAACCAAACTGAGCTTGGATTCAAAGTGTAGAGCCAATCACGCTGCCCAATTTCTTTTTTAGAGTAGTGTTATATGAGTCCGCTGGCTGAATTTTCTCTAGTGGGACATAAATTGATTTACTTCCATACGTCTTTCTTACCTGAGTAGAAACCTTTTGGGTCTAAAAGCTATGTTTTTCCTTCACTTACAGATCAGACTGGAGACGGACGCACATACCTGAACGACAAGTACGGCTACTGAGAGAGAGAGAGGGAGGGAGATTGGGTCTCCACTCCACCAGCTCTTACACTGCAGATAATACCTCCTGCACAAAGCCTCCTGGGCTCTGAGCATTAACTCTCTCGGCCCAGCTCAGTCCTTGTGTGGGGTTCACCCTGGAAAAAAAACTGACTGCTGCAGCACCTTTCATTGGCCTTCAGCGTTCTGATCCACATCCACTTCATGGCTCCGCTTTCCGTTGGCACTTTTTCACCCATGACAGCAACGATAGAGATGGTTTTATTTCATCATCCAAGCAGAAAATGGACAAGGGAGAAATACTCTCCAGCTGCTCATCCTGCAGTTAAACCCACCTGACACCTGATCCATATCCTCCTGGTTTGGCTGCAGTCATCGCTGGCATGACCTTTTTTTATTCCTCACAAGGCGTGTGTGTGTGTGTGTGCGTGTGTGTGTGTGTGTGTGTGTGTGTGTGGCAGAGAGAGAGAGTTGAAGCCGTTTTTATGACCATCTGGACACTTGGCTGGGTTACTGGATGAAACGCAAGCTGATGAGGACTCGCACTAAGTGGAGTGTGTATCCACACAAGCACACACCTTTTCAGAGTTCTCTTTTTAACAGGATTGTCTTTGTGTGTGAGTCAGCTATTGTGGTGTTTGCCTAGAGCAGGAATCCTTGCTGTGAGATCCCACTCGGTGCTCTTCTGTTTGCTTTACCACCCTCCTCTATCCTGTTGGGAAGGTAAAGAAACTGTTTTGTTATATAAGTGTAAAATAAAAATTGTCCGTACAAAAACCTGGGAGTCTCACTGATTTTGTATCCTCTCAGTTGTACACGCTTTTTTGCGGTTTTAGTCTTGACGTCTGACCCCTTTCCTCTATTCCACGCTCACACACACACACACGGAAAACAAAGACACCTCAGATGGCTCAGTGTATTGAATCACTTTGTTAAAGACTTGTGGAAAAACAAAGTTGGCTTCAAGGAAAGCATCTTGAATTGTATTAAAGGAAAGTGATTTGTAGGGGCAAACACACCATTGGCAAGGAGCTGTTTGGATGACTGGCGGAGAATGCTATTCATTCATCGGGTTCCCCCTTTGGTCACAACATGAATGGCGTACTTGTCGGAATTAACAATCTCCTAATCAAGAGGCAACAGGGTATTTATTGATTCATTCATGTCACAACGTTACTTTCTTGGTTACAGTGGTGACATTGACCTGCTTTACATCGTTCAAGTGTGTTTAGTATGCAGATTGTATGACTTCACTGTCTGGGCTGAGAAGGATGCACGATACATTTCCTCCATAAGATGTTAAGGGGTCGTTGCGTTTATCGGACTGATTGGCGCATCAGGAGGCCAGAACTAAGTTTTATTCCGAGCGACAGGAATGTGATATCAAGGCATTAAGAGATCTTTAGAAAAACACTGGTACGTCTCGGATACACTAGTGTAGTTCTCTACCTAAGAAGCAATGAGGTACAATATTGAAAGAGTCGGCTACGCGTAACAGAGCCCAAGTTACTTTTTTCCAGATGTGCGGCGAACTATTCACGAACGTCACTTCCTCTTTCTGACGAGCAGTGGAATGCATGCGACGAGTGAAGATACAAGCACTTAACTCTGGACTAAAGTGACAAATTCATCGAGAGCACAAAGGTCGGCAGGTCACAATCGTGACCTGCATATTCAGTGACAAATCCATAGAAATATTTTCAGATGGACCACTACGTCAGCCTCAATAACACAATATCAATGACTCACGGTACCATGTTTAGAGTATGAAGTTACCATGAACCTTACGGCATGTCCAATAGCCACATCATCGGCAGAAACATCAGGGCCGCTTGATTGTCTCATGTGCATTATAACCTGGTATAAGTAATGTTTCAGAACACGTCCATTTGTCCATGAGTTTTTCTGGATGCTCCAATCGCAGCATCAGAAGCGTTGTGTTTGGGCCCGTTTTTATGCCCCCAAAGGTCACGTAGATTTCACAGGGGGAGAACGATGATTGAAAGTGATAGGCTGGGATTACCTGAGTGTGCAATAGTTTGACCAGTCAAACAAATGTCTTTTTTTTCTTAGTGGTCAATTTCATAAATGGTCGCTTTGCGACCTCACCGCGGAAGCCGAAAAAGAGAAAAGGCGGCCGTCCGGGAATAGAGGGAGGAGGGGAGGAGAGAGAATGAACGTGTGCTGCGTGAACTTCCTTCCTACGAGCCGGTAGGGTCCTCGGACGGGCTCAGTGGGCTGCGGGGGGGCACCACGCTTAAGGAGCGGAAGGAGAAGATGGAGGGATCGTAGGTGTACCTGGGTGGAGGGCGAGCGCCTGTCACATTCTGTATGCAGAGAATGAGAGAGAGAGAAGTCAGGAGGAGGATCACCTGATGACCTTCGGCTGAGATATCGTTAGTCAGTTACAGTTCATTTCATGTGAACAGCAGGGAAGTCAAGCGCTAATTAACTACACAGCTTGACGACCAGCACAGTGTGAAAAAAAGTGTTACTACCTGTTCAGTCAAATATGCGATCAGGTCATGCTTCTCTGGCCTGTGATCGTGTAACATTGTGAACAACCAGTAGGAGATTGAATTGACAGGAGAGCTAGTAACGTTAGCATGAATGCTAATGATTCAGTTTGGTTTCATCATGTTCATGTTAATATGAGTATCAAGCAAAGATTAATTATAGCTATGTGTTCATATGCAATCTCGTAAAATGTAGCGTTGTAAAAAACTTGATGTTTATATAACAACGTAAAGGATATTAGCGATGAGTTATGAGCTGTTTACATTAACTCCAAACAGCTTATAATATGTCATTAAGCTGACAAGATTTATTTCAACCCTTAGTTTATTACTGTTTGAATTGTTTTTTTTATGACAAAGCTCAGCCACTACAATCAAACAGAAAATGGATCAGTCAATGATGACATTATCTGAGAAAAAAAGCCTACTGTTTCCTTTGTGCTGATGCTGATCCAAACAACAAGCTGGATGAGCAGTTGCACCGAGTCAACAGTTTGTGTGGCCGTGTCATGAGATTGTGAGAAGATTGAAAATCAAACATGAACATGTTCATGCAGAACGTTTTTTTTTTGTTTTTTTACTAAAGGTCTTTTCCACTCAATGAGCCAGCCCCCCCTTTGTGTGAGCAGAACCTCACTTCTCGTGGCTCTGCAAGTGCTTTCTAAACTTGGCCGTGGTCATTTTTTTTTCTCCCTCCAGGAAATTACTTTGTTGGATTTGGCAGTGAGGCAGCACTATCTGCAGTGTGTTTTGTGTGTGTTTTGTGTGTGTGTGTGTGTGTGTGTGTGTGTGTGTGTGTGTGTGTGTGTGTGTGTGGGCAGGGCATTTTTGAGAAGGTGCACTGAGGAGGATTGGAACCGTGGATGTAATTAGGAGCTGATCCCAGGAAGAAGGGGGGATGTGTGTGTCTCTATGGATAAGTGTGGTTTCTCATTGTCAAACACCTCTCTGAGAAGTGAGACTTCGCTCTGCTCCTGGAAAAGTACCAAGTGCCAATGTATTTGAAACGAGTCCCTGTGAACAGTGCATGGGAGGACGGTTGCTATGACTCCAGCCGATATCTTTGGGAACTCGGTGCTGACAACCGAGCAGCCGTAACACGGCAACAATTCCCAAGACCACTTAGTGCTGTTTGTATAGACAGGAAAAAAGTGGGAATACAAATAGTGGGGCCAACAACTAGTTACAGTACACTTGATGGATGTGGTGGAGTCGGCCCACAGAGTCATCCTGTGGTCAGCTCCAGTATGGAGCACATTTAGGGCCTGGAGGGCTCAAACTACGTAGAGGTACAGGAAGTCAACATGGTTTGTACACAGCATGTTGTCATGTTGGGAGCCGTGTGGCAGCAACTGTCCATCTGCCCAAATTGGAGTTGTGTCCAATGTCTACCAGTGTAGAACATCGCATCGATGCTTCACACTAGGGCCCTGTGGTAGTTAGTATGTTTGTGGTGAGGATGGTCAGAGTGGCTGTGCTGTGCCACTGAACTCTAGGAAGAAGTTGCCTTTTAACATCTCCATCAACCTCCCCAGCACCCGAAACTACGCCCATGCTTGAGCGCTTTTATCCAGCCTCAAAGCCGGGGGCCCATCCAGATGCAGGGACTAACTAATTGAGGGAGGGAGGGGGGGGTTCCAGTGTGCTAGGTGGCACCAAGCGTAGAGAGATTCACGACGAGCCTCCAAATGGTTCATCAATTCCAAAAACTCTGTGTACTCACTTCAAAAAAAAATAATAATACAAATCCAGGAACTGGAACAGACCCAGAGTGCACAGCCGTACGGACGGGGGAAGCGACACTACAGACGACGCGCGCAGGAACAGGGGATAATGAGCAATATCTCCATGTATCAGCCGACCATGCTATAAATGGAAAATACTTCATCCCTGGAAATACATCACAGAAGGAACCGACAGCACCCCGCCTCCTCCCCTTCCCCTCAGCTCGCTTTTCCAACAACACTTGCAAATTCCTCCTCAAAACACTCGCAAAAGACCAGTTTTTTTTTTTTTTTGCACGGTTCATCCGTACTTCGACATGGAGCAATAGAGCAACTATGCGTTGGTGTGTGTATGTGCGCGCATAAACAAGTTGTGTGACGAGGCTCCGTTGACACTAACCCACACAATGTGCTAACAACGTCACTTCTCTCAGCACACTGCGCATCCTTCTGGAGTGCAGCACTGTGCCAAGATGCCGGACTCTTCCCCGCCCCCTCCACCAGCCGGCCTCCTTCAACCCACCACCAACCAGTTCAGCACACGCAACACTGCAGCGGGGCTCCTGTTCCAAAGGGGGGGAGACGGGGGCCTGCTTTACGGGAAGATCAGTCAGGGAAATAACTTTGTTTACAGAGCCACTTAGGCGGGTGGACGTGCAATCCCCACGAACACGATTGGGAGCAGTGGAAAGATCGGCTATTAAAGAGTTGTTAGGATCAAGAGATGACGCAAAGTTAAAGAAGAAAAATACGCGTTTCCTTTCCCTAGGCATCACAGTGTTTTTGTTTTTAAAAGGAGCTAATGGTGCCATCAGGTTTTTTCCAGGCAGCTTTGTCATGGGAACAAACGCTGTCGCTAGATGCAGTCCCAGTGTGCACTTGGAGGGACATCAAGGTGCTGGCGACGGAGCGGGCCAGGCTGTTCACCGGGGCAAACCTGGCACCCTTATCTCTGCTGTAATGGCACCCCACCCTGATCCAGACCATCCACCGTGTGTCTGCATACAAAGTGGTTGTAATCTGAATGCACACGGCTGTGAAATTAATTCTTCACGCTAAATGCTACCAGAGGGTTTTGGGTTCTTTTACTTTTATATCAAAAACTCACCCGAATCATTATGGTCCGCGTTTTCCCTCCACAGTTCTTTTTCAGCAGCATTTTCTGTGGACAAGAATGCACAGTTACCAACATGGACAACAACACCATTTCTGCAGCGGCTTTTTTTACATTCATTACATTCATTCAAATCCAACGACCCACAAAAGCACAACTCTGGCACCGCCTGGATAAAGTTATGCTGTGTTTATGTGCTGATTCTGACCAAGCGATTTGTGAAATTTAACCATTATTTGAAGAATAAAGTAAAGGCAGCTCTGCGGCGGAAACAGCAACTAGCCTCAGCAGTCACTGGACCTTGGGCTGGGGTGATGGAGGAAGTGAGGCAGATCCAGCGGTCTCACTGAACCAAACAGTCAGTCAGCGGCGCTTATGCAATATCCAAGTCCACGATGCTCCACTAATCTCAAAATAACAAAAAACACACGCACACAGTGGGGGTGGAGGGATCATATAATCATTTGAATTGTCTGGAGTTTGGGGAGGTAGCTTCTGAAAAAGGGGGAAGGGAGCACGGGAGAGAATGGAGGCAGAAGACCCCTGCTGTTCTGATGTGGGAGTGAGCTGGTGTGCACTCATGCTTGCCTCCTGTCAGCTCTTATCTTTTTAGGGGGAGGGGGGGGGGGGTGTATCAATGAGACAACAGCAGTCTTGGCCAACACAAGCTGCTTGAAAGATGAGTAAAAAACAAATATTTGTACTTGAAAAAGTTGTTAAGAGACAACGCGAAATGTCCAAAAACTGCAGTTCCTTGAATGGCCACTTGAGGCTGGAGTCAATCCATAGCCCCCCCAGCCTCCATGTTAAGGTCTTTAGAGCGAATATCCTCGTTCATGACAGCTGTACAATGAAGTTAATTTTGAAAGGATGGCATGTGGCGAGTGGACGTGCTGCCGCAGCAACTCAACGTCATTTGAACCGTTTGTTAAGGACTCAAATTTGACAGATATTTGGGCGTGGGCCTTTGGAGAAAGTGCCGTAGTGAGCTGCTACCTGTCTGTTCTGCTGCGTCACCAGTCCCCCCGCCCCCAACAATCAACCTCTTGGCCCATCTGCCATGATGGCAACGGGACAAGCCACCCACTTCAGGAACCTAGGGGTGACGTCGAGGAGAAACTTCCAAATCTTACAGTCTACGGCTGAAGGCCCTAAATGGGGGGGAGTGTTTAAGCTGATTTACTACAAGCAATGTGCCGACACTATCCCACCCACTATCAACGATCATGTCCTTCTCGTTGTTCATCCTACGCGTCCACCACTCTGACGGCAGCGCAATCCTTCTGCCCACCCCACATTAACAACACAAAGAGTAACTACTCTTAATGGTGGTTTTAGGGGGGCTGATTGGTGTCTCAGTAACCATTAACTTGGATACATTACTGCACAATCATTACTGTTACAATAGCAGTTGTTCACTAAGTTGTTACACCTCTAATTTGAGTGAAGCCGGTCAGTGAGCTTTGAAACTCCTGGACAGCATGTGTGAAAGACATGACGTGGTCATAGCGCCGAGGTGGAAGGAGACTTGCCTGGAAGCTGGCCAGCTAAAGGGTTAAAGGGAGACTGGAGCGGAGTCTGCAGGCTACCTCTGTAGGCCCCCTATTGTATTCTGTGCAGCACCTCCCATTCCACTTCACTGGGTGTGTACACTCTCACACATACATACAGACGCACTGTGGCAACACACTCACACACACATTGATACAGCAACAAACAGGACAGGAGGCAGACAGAAATAGATGATACACACACACACACACACACACACACACACACACACACACACACACACACACACACACACACAGTCTTCTACCTCCTCTACATCTGCACCCTGTCTTTGCTGCCCGCTGTCTCTCATCATGTTCCTTCCCTCCAAAAACCCCATGAACATATGGACCCCTGAAAACTGCACCTTCTATCTCTGTAAACACACACACGCACACCCTATTTCCAATCTATTGGTGTGGGCCAGCAAGTCTATTGGATTTGAATGATTAGTGGACCAGCTTTTCCATGACTCATTAGTGGCCGTCGTCTTTCTGTTGTGTGTTTAATCCTCTCCTTCTGCCTCCACCCCTTCGCCGTTTCCCCTCGCTTGCCAGCCTTTGTGAGAAACGGGGGCAGACATCTGCCGTCCGAGCCTCCCTCTCCTTCATCCCTCCCCAGCCAGACCACCGTGGCAGCTCGCGTCCGGCTATCGAAAGGGACCCTGTGTGTGTGTGTGTGTGTGTGTGTGTGTGTGTGTGTGTGTGTGTGTGTGTGTGCGCGGGCGGGGAGCGAGGGGGGGGGGTAGCTAGTTAATAGTAGTCTTGGCAGTGCATCATTGTATTGATGGGACCAATCCTTGGCTTCACAATGACTGATTGAATTGGTCGGGGAGATAAACAGCTTGCTGCAGCGACAAGTTAAGTATCGCTCCACATGTAGCAACTAGTTTTATATGCTAAGAAATATACTTTATTTAAGATGTCAAGTGTTTTTCAAAAGCGGATACTTTCTGAGGAAGGAAAGGACTAAAAGGCGGATATCACCCGATATCACCCACCACCTGTCGGTTGCTGTATCATATTGTGTAACAGATATACATATACAAATAGAGCAACCCAGCTAAGCACCCCTCTGAGGGACAATTAGTCCACATTTAAATATGATGTACATTATAATTACCACTTTAATAACGTATATAATATATAATAACTATATATATATAGTTATTATATTATAATATATAATATGTAATCATTTTGTAGACATTAAGTCTCTATCCTGACCACTGAAATATTTATCATACCTGGATGAAAGAGTTAGATGGGACAAACAACTACAGGAATATTGTGTAATAATAATATTTTTTAAATGGTGCGGATCTATGCTAATCCAACCACAGCTGGGACTACTAACCTGTTGCATTTTCTCCAGATCCAGACTTGGCCTCCCCGGCTCCCCACCATAACTGTGCCGATACTTCCTATAAGGTGCTGACTGGTCAAAGTGGGTCAAAATGATGGGCCGCGCCATCGGCTGCAGCTGAAAGCGCACGGGGGGTGGCTTGACGCTACGCGGTGGGCTGGAGCTGAAGAGCACGGGGCTCGGGGAGGCGGCCAGGCGCCCGATCGGTTCGCCCAGCGGCCGGGTGGAGGCAGAGGGTGACCTGCAGCCACAGAGGTCGCGCACCTCCTCGTCGCTGGAGGGGCTGCTTTGGTGGTCGCCGTGGCGCCGGGGAAGCGCCGACAGCCACTTCCTGTTGTCGCCGCGGCTAATTCGCTCAAGCTCCTCCTCTTCGGAGGAGTGGCGATCCACATTGGCGTCTAAGAGGAGGCGAAGGCGTCGTAACCGGGCCGGAGAGAGGGGCCCCTGGTTGTGCTGCTGGCTGGTGGCCAAGGGTGTGAGGCAACAGTTTCTCCGTCTCTCTGGGGGAGTCGGTGAACAAGGGGAATGTCAACAGAAAAGATGGAGACGTGGTTTAGAAATGTCATATTATCTGTTGACTTGAAACCTTTAATTTGAATGTGGAAGGAACAATAAGTGATAGGGAGGATCCTTATCTATTTACATAAAAAATGATTTGGTTTGGGCCTACCTCTGTCAATCTGTGCAAGCTCCTGGTTCTCCCCCTCTGAGTCGTCACTCTCCCCTCCTTCTCCACAGCCATGGTAAGAAATCTGAAAGGTTTAGAATATATGTCATATGGTAACACCTCAAACACTGAAGGGGCTTTCAATTTTAGTATCTAACAAAATAAACCAAGTAAAACTGCATCCATTTGTTACCAAAATGAGGTAAACTGAATCCTTATTCAGAGTTCTGTTTCATTTTGCCATTTTCCACTCACCAACAACACAGATGATGGACAATTTCACAACATTGTCTGCATCGTACTGCTCTACCAAACAGATGATTTTAGTGCCAAAAGGCCTGCTTCCTTTCCCCCAATTCAAGACCACAAGCAACAATACAGATACCCTGCAGGCCGCAGTGCCAACAGTTAAGTAATTACCACCCAGAGGCCTCGCTGAGCAGCGGCCATCTGTGCTTGTGTGGATGTGCTTACACACATGTATCCACACTAACATAGTGTCCACCGTCCGCCTTGCTGACATACACACATACACACACAGACACTTCCCCGGAGAGAGAAAACTGAGAAAAGAGGCTGTATTAAAGTGTGAATTCCAGTGTATCATTTCACAGAAGACAGAAAATACTCAGATATGTAGTTTTCTAAAGTTCCTGATATACATATTTCTTTCCATCATAAAATGCATTTTAATGTAGATGGCATTTATGACGTAGACGTGTTACAGCATGACATCAGAGCAAATCCCAAAGAAGGCTATGCAAAAGATAAACACCCCAAAAAGTCCCAGTTCCCATAGTGTCCTGTAATCCAGTGCAGACAGCAAAAAAAAACAGAAAATGTTGGCTCACAAGGAGTCTCGAGCTAGCGTCACTTTGGGAAATCCGTCAGAAAAGATTACAAGGAAGGAAAACTGTGGAAAGGAAATGTATTTTGGCAAGCTGCTGGCTCGGGGCTTTGGCTACACCGCGATATCCAGTGAAACACCATGAGGCAGCGTGATTAAAAACCACATGAATGGACGGTTTGTAAACCTCCGGTCCCGTTCACAACAAGTCCAAAACATTTAACTCGTCGGGTCAATCCCATATTTTCCTTTTTAAAATACTGGAACGGCAGCGTGGCTTTGGAGCTGGGAGTCTGAAGTGTCTCCACAGAACAATCATTGTGAAAAAGGTGACAAAAGGGGACGGGGGGGATTTTTTAGAAAGTTAAATTGAATCCAAACAGTGAGAATAATCTATCATACATATTTGGCTCCATAAAGTTTCATCCACATTGCGGCAAACCATGTTTGGCCGCCGCCCCGTATTCACGTCGCATGATGAAACCTCAAGCTTTTATAACTATGGCCTTTTGATCTGACCAAAATTCTAAACCGATCCGATTGAAGTCAAAGATTCCCCTGAAACACATACGGTGATAATAATAATAATAATGAATCATTATCTGCGCTGTGACTTCAATTTGGAGTGAAGGGATAAGGAAAAATTGGAGGGGGAAGGAGGACGGTGTAAAGATCTTAACGCTGATTGGCCAAGACTCAATACGTCACATAAAAGATGCTTTATTACAGAGATCGCTAAATCAACTTTTCTCCTTGTCTCACTCCACCTTAGAACTCTTCGGATCTACATGATTCAAGTGGAGACATATTTAGATTTCAAAACTGCAAATGTTGCCGCACAGCGATAAATTGGGGTTTCAGGCTGTGTAACAGAGTGAAGTGATCACGCCGTATTTCAGCTCCGGGCCACAAAACACAACGCGGCCGGACTTCCTTCCTCCTTCGACACCCACATCCACCATTATCACCACCACTCAGCTGGATGGTACGCAACCTGAGAAATTGCTGCTTTACGGAACATAAACATTTAACCATGCAAATTCCATGTGGGAGTTTAACACAAATACTAAGCACATAAGCATTTCCACCATGTTGTCCACTTTTCGATCACAGGCCGTGTGAACAGGTTGCAGAAGTGAATGGGGAGAAGTACTTTGGCTACATCATATAGCGTGCGCCCCCTGTATAACGGCAGGGAAAACACAGCATGCAGCCAACCATCTCCCCAAACAGATGAATAAAAGTGGATGTTAAAGGTGGATTTTGTAAATGTTCAACCTGCATCAGTGAAAGTGTTCTTTTTTTCATTCTTTGACTGAGATTTTTTACCTCCCAGTAGGTAACCCACGGGCTTCACAGACACAATTGGTAAATTCCTGCCTCACTCCGACAGGGACCCTTACTGCTGAACATAGAGCGTCTACGCTGTTCCCTGATAGAAGACAAATGTTTCTGGTACCTGTTCAGAAAAAAGGAAACAGATTTATGTACTGTATGTTAACTTGCTGTTGCACAGAGTTTCTTTTATTATTGTTCCAATAACAATACTTTGAAATAAAAGCGTGCAATACACTAGTTTTGGATTCGTAATTGAATTATGCCCATAATGTAATTAATCACAAAACATGCAATCATGTCATCACATCGTCACATCATGCGATTACTTGAGTTAAATTTCCGATTTAGAAGTCTCATATCATGTTTAATGTTTATCATCTCATTCTAGTATCGTACTGTAAGTAGCTGGGATATTCAGGGCAGGTATGGTACTGAAGTCATAGTTTTGGTATCGTGACAACCGTCCTTCCACAATAGTGTGCTAGATTTTTGGCAACATTCTTTGATCCATGTTAGATGTTAGAGTCTTACACTAGTGTCTATTAAGACGGTGATTACAGACAGCTATCATTAGAGCTGAGGCACATGGGCGTTGTGAGACTGCTTTTGTGCATGCATTGGATGGCACACAAAGAGTCTGTGTCAGAAACGTCTGAATGAAATCCTTGTCTGTTGTTCACATTGCTGAGCGGCTTGCTAAGCCGGATCCACGCCGACGTCACAGCGTACCAACTCGGCCCCGTCCATCCTCACCAACGCGGACCCCTTAGTCTCACGAAAACACACCACACAGGGTCGTTTTCTCTCTGGCTCTCAAAGTCCAGGGGATCATCCTCAGAGCAGAGTAGAAGTAGTGTTGATTAGCGTAAGCTTCTACGGCTGGTACTTTAACACGGCCTATGAGATCGGCCTTTTGTCAATTATCCCAAAATAGTCGTTAAAGCCCTCGGCACTGGGGATTGCATGTGGAACAGGCGCTGCAGAGATTGCTTTGGACCTTTATACCCCGAAGTGACTTACGCAGTGTTTTAAATAATGATGCTGCTTTAAATTCCTAAAGCTCCATCCACCAGAACAACAATTCTACCTCACAAAAGGCGTGCACTGGACTGCTTTTGCAACCCCACCTGGACCAACGATGTTCCTGAGGGCGGGCACTGTGCAACCCAACTTTGGGAAGCAGACTTGTGAAAAAGATGGGCAACGGGACAGCTTTCATTTTTTCCTTGAGTCTTTAAATCAGATCTAAAAAAGATGGTTGTTTATTTTCAAAAAGGGAACACGCCAAAAACTCCTTTACTCGCCATGACGAGAACCATTCATTAAAAGAAGTTGGAGAAAATGGCCAGGGCTCGCATGCCGGATTGCTAAACTCCCCGTTTGGATCAACTACAGTTTTTCAAGTTATGGAACTCATGAGCAGAAAAAAAGGGAGCCAACATAATTTTAAGGCATGCCCCAAACAAGCTGTCTTTGAAGCAGGCTCAGTGGCAGCTGTCCCAAAAAATAAATACATGTCATTTTTTTATTGCAATCAATCCACAGGAAATTCCTTGGAACCGGTACCAGTGACGGAGTCGGACTGTGAGCACCAGGGCCTAGTTACTATTCTCAATTCCTTCTCCCCGTCACACACACACACAACTTTTCCACCGAGCAGAGTGTTTGTGTGTTACACACTGACAAAAGCAGACAACAGGGACGGCACACTTCAGTCCCTAACCCTCAGAACGAGGCCTTTGAACCGATGTTCTTTTCTCAAAATGGCTGCCATGCGACCATGCAGTCGGTTGACACTCACCCCCACACACACACACACACACACACACACGCACACACACACACAACATTGTTGTAGATGGAGCAAGTTGGTGGCCCATGGCGGGTACAATCTGACCCCCCCAAAGAGGCATTATGCAAATCCAAAGTGGGCAATAACAATTGCGGCGCACTTACAGGGATTCTGTTGTGGGGAAATGGGAGGATGAAGACGTGGATGTCGGGACAGTTTTATGGTCCTCAACAATAAGGTTTTTTTTTTCTTTGCAGGGGTATTCATCTAAATAAGCATACTTTGCTAGCTGCTTACACACTACACACACACGTGCACACAAAGAGCTATTTCCAGAGTTTTCTCTGTATATGAAAAACCTGGAGTAGTTTTGGAGGTATCCTCTCTCTCTCTGTCTTGTGCACGTGCACGTGCACGTGCACAAGCCCAAACACACACCCACGTAGGGAAAATGAGGGTAGAGTTTCTCACTCCCTGCTAATGACACTACAGTGTCAATGTCAGAGTGAAAGAGGCGATGCTCTGAGAGTGGGAGACTTTGTTAACATGTTTGCTGGTGTGTTTGGTGGCAGCGTGGATCTCCAGGTTGTGTTATTTCCAGTCTTGTAAAACATCTTGATACTTATTCCTTCTGACATTGTAATGAATGAGGTCGAGGGGTTTGGAAGCTGAAAAAGACGTCAGGACACTACAGGCTGACTATACCTTCTTGTTTTCTGTGTCATGGTCTGTGTGAGTGAGTGAGTGAGTGTGTGAGTGAGTGAGTGAGTGAGTGAGTGAGTGAGTGAGTGAGTGAGTGAGTGAGTGAGTGAGTTTGTGCGCATGCTACCTGCATGAAATAGAAAGAGTGTTAATGAGCTCACTGTTACCCCCGTTCAGGCTATGAGCTCATTTAAGCTGAGCAGTAAACTGGCCCACGAGTGGAAGGAGTCACAAGACAGCAGTAGAGACCCACTGTGGACCAGCGGGCCGCAGCCTGTCGGCTGTGTGGTATCGGCCCGCTGTGGGACTCCATGACAGCCTGTCCCTGCAGACTGTGCGGTCTGAAGGACGTCACACTAGAGGAGACAGTGTTATACTACAAGAGACAGTGCTATATACTACAAGAGACAGTGTTATAGTACGGGAGGCGGTGTTATATACTACAAGATACAGTGTTATACTATAGGAGACCGTGTTATACTATAGGAGATAATGTTTTACTACAGGAGACAGTGTCATAGTACGGGAGGCGGTGTTATATACTACAAGATACAGTGTTATACTATAGGAGACAGTGTTATACTATAGGAGATAGTGTTATACTACGGTAGAGAGAGTGTTATACTATAGGAGATAGTGTTTTACTACAAGAGACAGTCTTGTAGTACGGGAGACAGTGTTATATAATACAAGAGACAGTGTTGTACTACGGAAGACAGTGTTATATACTACAAGAGACAGTGTTATACTACGGGAGACAGTGTTATACTACAAGAGACAGTGTTATACTACGGGAGACAGTGCTATACTACAAGAGACAGTGTTGTACTACGGGAGACAGTGTTATACTACAAGAGACAGTGTTGTACTACGGGAGACCGTGTTATTCCAGTAGTTACTCACCTTCAGTTGGAAAGGATGCATCTCGTTGAGCGAGTGTCTTCTTAGCTTCTTCGTCAGCGTCTTTAGCATGTCCCCTCTCTCACTTATTGCTTGTCAAAGACTATTAGGTTTTAATACTGTTAACGTGTTGACTAATACTACACGAGCCAACGTGAGCGTGACACGTCTGAAAAGAAGCCGCACGGGACAATTTGACCACCACAAAGAAACGGCACGAGCAGCTGGCGCACTTTAGCTCCTGTTAGCTGCTGGCAGAGGACGAGACGCCGACACGCGTAGAGATGCGGAGATGCGGCTTTGCTTCCAAAGGCTGCGCGGAGACAACTTGTTTCTTTCCAGTTCATTGGAGTTCCGTTGTTGGTGAAAGTATTTTTTTTTTATTTCCTCTGAAAGATGCTTCACGCGCCGCAGCCCCGGATTACTCCCGCAGCGTAGTACAAAAGAAGTTGAGGAAATTAAATAAAAAAATAATAGCAACTTGTTGGCGTTCGAACACGCACGCACGCACACTCTCGCATATATACACCCACGCAATTGCACGCCACCTGCGCGAACAGCACGCAGTCGCTCGTCCAGCTTGAGCGAGCCGCCCGCTGATTGGCTGCACTGCCAGACGACACGTTTCTCTCCGCAGGAGGAGGTGCCGAGAGTTAAAGCCACATTATCTTGTCCGTTCTCATCCTCTTTTACTGACGGGATAATACTTTCTGATATGATAAAATAATGTCCAAAAATGTGGGTGAGATTAAATAAGTAATTATTGCCCCTTCTTTTGATCAAGTTAATTGCTAGCCTTTTTAACTCTACTTGAACAAATTACATCATCGGACAAATGGTTTGCAGTTGCTTTGTTGCGTTATACCTGTTTGTATTGATGTCAAATGTAATCCATTTAATGGACAATCAACTGACTTTTTCACAGCACCTATAAAGAAAAGCAGAGATTTCTTAGATAATTAGATTCTATTAGGTGGTGTTGCTTTCCAAACCGTTGCATATTTCTATACTGGGTCAATTTGGTAGAATGTTGCCAATGTTAGTTTGTTTATTAGTTACAAATTTAAATGTTTAGGTGCAATAAATGTTTTTTTACTAGTGCATCCTATTTTATGAGCTTACATTTTATAAACTCCTAATTCCAAATAGCTCCCAATTACACTGGCATCAAAGGTAAAATATTCTCAACTAAATTGTAGTACAAGCATCAATTTGCACGGAATAGAAAAATAAGCCACAACCTCATATTTGCACATGATTACTTTCAAAAGCAAATTGGCCTGAAAGAAACTTCAGTATTCATTTCATAGACCTATTTTAACTTTCTTTTACTTTACATGTTCTCTTATGGATCTGAAGTATTTGAATAAAATTACTATGTTAGAATTAAAAGTTATTAGCCGAGTAAAGAATGTATCCCAATACTAAGAATATTTGTACGTTGTAGGGGGAGATTTTAACAACTGCACATTTTGGGACCATCATGTCCATTCACTCTGGCCATTCCCATGGACTCTCTCTTGAAACCAGAGACAGAGACAGAGGGAGATGTGAAGATGAAGAGCATGCCAGGTATAATTGGTGTAAGTGAGGCATCCAGTTTCAATGATGTCATTCTTTGCAACCCCTACTTTCTACACTAAGATGTTCCATGCATGTCCTCCACAATAGCTTAATTTGTTCTCTCAATTCGATTTGGTTTAAAAAAACAAAAAAAAACAATTGTCTGATGACTAAATTCTGTATTTGATTACAAAAACACGGTCATAAACTTGAGTAAGATTTCTTAATCGCTCAATTTATCTTGTCAAACATGCATGCCGAACGCTATGCCTTTAAAAAACTTCCGGCTCACTAGTTTGTGTTGGCGAGGCTTCCTCACTTACAACTGCTCTGGTCAACGACCTGGTTAACTTTCCAGGCAACCTGTGGCTCGGCTTCAGGTCAAGCTCAATTCAAATCAAAACACAGAATTGTGTTTTCTAATAAACAAAAAAAAGAAAATGGGCATCATGGTTATGTTAAGGTGTGGTCCTTGAAAAATTATTAAAAAGACTAAAAGGCTGCTTGAATTATTCTGTTTGTTCTTTTCTTGGCCACAGGAGGGCAGCAATCCAGTAGTTGAGAAGACTACATGGATTATGTCATATGAAAATATCTAGAGTCAAAGATATACAGCATTGTGTAGGACTGGTGGAGGCGGGAGGTGGAAGTGTCTCCATCCTGGATTTCCTACACCTTCAGAGTGAGGAAAAGGGCACAAAAGTTGACTGCAGACACTTAATTCACTGGACACAAACTTTTGAAACGCCTCCCCTGTTGAAACGCCTCCCCTGTGCTCTTTCGCGCCCACCAGGGCCCCAAAGTTTGAGTATCTCTGGTTACTCCGGCTTCCTCGCACACTCCAAAAACGATTAGATTCGGCTCCGGCGATTAGATTGATTGGTGCGTCTAAATTCCCCGTGGTTTTGAATGGTTGTCTGTCTCTGTGTTAGCCCTACAGTGGATTGGCGGCTAATCCCGGGTGTAGACCATCTCTTGCCCGATGTTGGCTAAGATTGACTCCAGCCGCCCCACAACCCTGAATTAAGGATACGTCGCTTGGAAGATGGATGGATGCCCTCATCTCAATGTCAGTTTTTCTTTTGGGGTATATATTTATAATTGTATTGTTGTTAAAGGTCTACACTGACATCCGTTCTACTTCTTAATCTTGCTTTGTCTTAAAACTCATTCTGATTCTTGTTTCCCAGTGCCTGCCACAGCAAGCAGCACCCTGCTGTTAACTCCCAGACACGGCACACGTCCTACGTCTTAAGTGGTGTTTGCACAGAGGGATGTGAGAGATGTTTGTTTGTTGTTCTGTGACATTCAAAGAAGGAAAAAAAACTAATTTATTTATTAGCCACTGGCATTTATCACTGAATCACAGGGTGGTAAAATAATTTCCTGTCAAAGGTCAAAAATGTTTCTCTCCTGGGTTTCAGTAATTTTGCTTTGGGTCAAACTTATTGCAAGTTATTTTATGCGGTGTTCAGTAAGAGTTCATCATTGGCTCATCAGCGTTATTCATCATTTATTTATGAGCCTTGGACAGAAAGTGTGTCATGACTGAGAGTGGAACCGTTCAAAGGTCAGACAGCAGAGGACAGCAGAGGAGAGGAGAGCTCGGATGAAACGCTCCACTCAGCAGCAGGACCAGAGACCACCTTAAGGTGATGCTATGACACAAGCATCTAGACCCGGTATAGTGTCCTGCTTACCAAATATGGCAGAGCCTTAAATCCGGGAAAGAGCGTTGGATCCTTCTGGCCTTGATGATTGCACAATCTGAAGCATGCGGGGGCAAGAAAGGGATGTGAGCATGCACCAGTGATGTCAACACTTCTCCATCTCCCTCGTCGGTTGCTGTTAACAATGCCGAAATAGCTGATGACAAATCAGCCGGCTGACCTCTGAACGTCATCGCGTCTGTTTTTAGCAGAAGCGCGGCCCACTTGGCCTCGGAAGTCCTCGTCTTTCTCTCTCTCGCCGCCCACGCCGCCCACACTCTCCCCTGGATAGCGGCATACGGCCACATGCCTCTCCTCTCGCCTCCACTTCCCTCCACTCTTCCCTCACCCACTGACCCACTGGCGGAAAGCGTGGGGGCCATCAGTGGCGGAGATGTTGCTTTTAGTCTTCCGTGCTGCTATTTTCTCCTCACTGATCTTTAAATGTATTTTTAAAAAACAAAGCTAGGTTTGCTTTAGCAACGCCTGTTTCTCTCTCTCTCTCTTTCATTGCAGGTCTTGTTTACACAACAGTGTGCACCTTTGCACCTTTGCAATACACTCTTACAGGAAAGAATGGCTAATAACAGAGTTGGACCTGGGATGATTTTATTTCCCTGGCGCAGGGCTGGTATTCATGGTTTTTAAAATTGCAGTCTCTGCACTGCAGAGGCATATTTCTATTCCTATAGACATAGAAGCGATGACAAAATTAAATCAACCAAATGTGTATATTTTTATCACTTTGGAACTTCAGGTCATACGTGCCACATGTGAAACAATGGGGGGTGACGGGGTGGTTGTCACATTTATTATATCTTGCTACCAGAAGGTGCTTTTTCTCAAATGTTGATATAGACCTCGCGTGCATGGTCTTAAGTCACTGTGACTCAGATAATGATGTGTTGAGCCTAATTGAGTCAAAGTGAGGCATATTTGTTTTGTTCTTAATGTTATTTATGCAGGCCAAAAATGAGCTTCCTGCACATGTTACTTGCTCATTTTGTCTTTAGTAGTATGATTCAATTCAATGTATGTTTCCGATTGGATTCATAGCAAAAATGTTAGACAAGCTGTTGCAAAATGATTCACCTGTTAAAGGAAAGTGTTTCAAAAAATAAAGATTAAAAAAGTTGACCCTTTGGATGGGACCGTTAGCGTTTTAATGGTAAGGTATCAGGCCTCTAATTCTCTGTAAGTTTCCGTTGGTTGCAAATAGAAACCTCACCACTGGATAAATGCTAGATGCCGGCCCACAAAGCTAAATGCTAATGCTGGCATGCTAATACATTGATGTTTAGCAGGTATTGTGTTTAGCACGTTCCCTGTCTTATCTTAACAAGTTGGTAGGCTAACAATTACCAATAAACAACTAGCAATTCATATCTTTCTTTTTTTGATTAAAGAACACTGCAGATTAAAAGGCACCATGAATATCTGTTCCAAATTCATAGCAATCTATTTATTAATAAATAACAACCAACATTTTAACCTCATGGTAGTACTGTGAGATTCATCTTGGGGCAACCGCAAATGTATTTTCTAAATTGTAGCAATCCATCTAGCTGATGCTTCAATACTTCAGTGAGAAATGCACCTCGCACAGCCAGTAAAAATATGGATCATGGCTTTTTAAATAACATTTGGAGTCTTAGATGGAAACTATACAAATTCATACATTATAATATACAAACTATATAATCATCAGAATATGCTCATTAATTCCTTTAAGGTATTTGAAAGAGGCACAACAACATTTTAAATATCAAATGCAAAGTGCAATGTTAAAAGGTTAAAATACTCTATATGAGTATGAGAAATACTGGTGTGTATACTGAAGCTGTGAAAGGGGCATTTTACAGACTAAAGCATTCACATTTATTTAGGCGGCTTTCAGTCTGCAGTGTTATAAATCTGCTCAGAAAACACTGCAAGAAATCCAATGAGCATATTTTCGAAATATGTCAAACCCATATTTCAAACAACAACATATGATAATGACTACTGATAATATATTGAAATGCAACATATGTCACATCAAGAAGCAACACCATGTGTTGACCCAAAACGGACTCCCAGATGTCCTAAGAGCAGCAGTTTTTTATTAAAAGGGACTTTTCAAAAGGAAATTTATGCTGTAACACAATGGGTTGCAAGGATGACAAAATGCATGTATGTATCATGCTTTCTTAAGTCATAGTTTTAGTAACTGAATGGCTAAAGAAACAATGTTGCACGAGGTAAAACAGCTGATACGGACTCTGTTGCTAAAGATAGCTTCTTGGTCATGTGACCTAAACTACAAATGAGGAACAAAATTATTCTTCTATATCTGAACGTTAACATTTCACAGTTTACTTCCGTGATTAGGCCGTGCTTTGTCCAAAAGCCCTCGGTTGTCGGGTGCAAAGTCTTTCTTTGGTAAAAGAGTATTGTCTCTATGATAACGATGTGGTGTGAACGCGTTAGTGAGAACATTTTACTCTTTCCAATGGGTAAAAGTGAAAATGGCGAAATAATGTATAAAGCAGAGAAAAGACAAAAATACATGGATTATGGATTATTATGGAGCACTGATATTTAAGGAATTGTGATAAAAACATAGCTTCCAATAAATGCAAAACATTCTTTTCATTTTATTCATCAGCAGGTGTAACATTAAGGTTTTTAGATCATAGAAGTTGATGCAAATATTGGTGATCTTAAATATGCAGATTAAAAAATGTCACCAGAAAACCGCACACGTTTTTTATATATGAAAAAACAAAGAAATGACATTTGTTTCTGTCACTAACAACTTTCCAAGACTGTTATAATATACTATGGAGCCATTCTGTTCCATAATGGATGGATGATTCTAATTTCACATTATTCTGTTCTACTGTGTATAACTGCATTTAACAACTAAATATTAAACTAATAATAAACATCCTTTTTTTCTTTTGCACTGTTCACTTCATCCACTCAGTTATTAGTTCTTGAACCGTAGGTAACAACAGAGGGCAGCAGAGTGTTTTGGTGTGATCACTGCGTCCTCGGCAGACAAATCCATCCCTACAACACAAGAGAGCTGATTTAATGAGAGCAGTAGAGAGCGCAGCATGCGGCCGCGTGCCCTCGTCACTGTCTTGCTGTGGAGGCACTGCACTTATAGATGAGGGATGAAGCGTGAGTGGCCGCGGCCAAGAATAATGGTGGCAGGGGGCCTCATGGTGCAACTTCCTCTATTCCCTCTCTTGGCAGTGGCATAATTGCTGACGTTGCCTAGCGACCGGAAGCATGGAAACAGAAGGTGTCACTTGTTACCTCAGAGCTTGATTTAGCCAAAGTGTAAAATAGCCATCGATGGACCACATGGGGCAACGGATTACTGAACAGGAGCAGCAGAAGGTGGGAGGAGAGGGAGTGATCTAGAAATAGAAGGAGGTCACTATGAGGGCCATTCATTCATGACAATGTTCCTGTTAAACAGGAAAATAGTCTGAAAAATAAAACTGTATATTGGACAATAACCTGAATTAAAAAAATAGTTAATTTTGTTCATCTTTCAAGACACAAAGACTGATGAGCTGACTATATACACGCCACAGTTAGAACAGAGTGCAGCATCTAAGTAAAGAGCTGATATTTTGTCTCTTTGGGAACCACAACAAGTTGTAAAATAGTCGTTATTGCCTGAAATTAATCAAGTGGTACACAACTCCAAATAGATTATACTGTTGCTCTTATTAGGTGAGGTGGCTTAAATGTTTGCTAATATGTTTGCTCTATTGATTTCAGCTTTGTTGTGTCAACAGCTAATTGTGCTGCACTCATGATGGGAGCAAAACAACAATATAAATTGAAGTTTGTTTACTCAAAGGGATTCCGAGGTGGCGTTTACTGGACTTCATCTCACTGACATTTAATTGGTTATCTTGGGCATATTTTAGCAGATGCACATCACGGTAAACGGTAGGTTACAAATATTCAATGTTATTCATTCTTCTTTTGCTTGAACTTATGTATTATTTATGAACCTTTGGGAATGAGTTTGGTCCCAAACAGAAACAAATAAACCTAACTTTTTCTACATTTTAGCAAAGATAAACGCTATCTACCGCTGAGCTGAGCTGACATGTCCACTCATTGCTCAGGGGGACAGTAATTAAAAAAACTGCCTATCCTTAGCAAACCGTAGTTTATCTATTGTATTATAATTCATTCATTAAAATAATACTGCCGATGCCCACGGGTCACAAATAATTAGCTTAAATCGATTCATTATATTTCTATGGCCAGAAATGTATCTAAGAGGGCTTTATGCTGAGAGGGATTAGACAGAAGGGCAATTACAGTCCGAGGATATTATTTCTGAATACATTGAGTATAACATTGCATCAATGAGAGAAAAGATGCTGCGGATGTAATCTGAATTACACTGTTTTGAATACTGGCCACATTTGCATGGTGTTGTAATGTGCAATTCAATGATACCATTGACTGGACCCCCCCAGCCCTGGCACCAATTTCAAATGCATTTGTTCTGAGAATCATCATTCTGGTTCCTGTTTTTTTTTTTTTTTTCAGCCATTCCTTTCCTGTCAGTCTTCCACTTGCTTCCGCCCTCGCATCCTTATCTCCCCATTATTAGCATGTCATCCTCTCATCTCTTCCTCCCCAACCCCATCCCTTCTCTTTCTATCTACATTTCCTCACTCATCCACATCTCCTTCCAACAAACCCATTCGACAAGCTGTACTGACACTCCCACGGTACTGACACTCTCTCCCTTCCTATACACCATTCATCCCCGTTATTTGCTTCTTTGCATCAATTATTATCACCTTCTCTGAGGCTTCCGCATGACGCTGTTCAAATGTCTCCCCTTCCTATCCATCTCTGCCTCCGTTTCGGAGCGGATGGCGGCGGCCCACTCAGCCCTCTCAGGGAGCAGAAGGTTTGTCCACTCCCACTCAGGCTTTGCGTCACGGAACAGAGAAATAGAGACCGAGGACAGAGAACAGATGGGAGGAGGACACACTTGCTGCCTGTTTTATAACATTACTCCTAACAACGCTGGGGTCTTCAGCATGACTGTGTAAAGATGCAGGCTATTGTAGACTCATCAAGCAGGCCTATTCATAGGACTGAGCTCAATATAGTGCAGCGGGAACCTGACGTTTTGGTGCGAACAAAATATTTTGTCCCACTTTGTGGAAAAAGGTTTGAAGGCTAACTTAGTCATTTGAAAAGATAGATTAAAAGTGGTATTTTGCTTTTTTTGAATGCTAACTCTTTTAAAGGAGACACTGAAAATGCTCCAACATGTACCTTATTTCATATACACATTGTGATTTTAAAAGTTGATGAAGTTATTCATTCCATATGGACCAGATACAGCTTCTCAGATCAAAAGTTCACCCCCATATGCCCGTTTCCTGTGGATATCCAATGTAAGGGCTCCCTGATCAGACAACATTGGTGTAACCATAGCAACCTGATGCATCAGTGCGTGACATCATAACTGACACAATCGTTCCTGTTTACGCAAGTGGAGGGACAATTCAAGTTCAGACCTTTCTGCTGTTATTGTTTTTGTCTGGTCCATCTTTTACTTCAAACAAGCATTGCATAAGGCTCTGGTTGCAAGCAAAACTAAGAAGAATTGTATAAACAGACCACAAAATGCTGTTATCAAAGCATGTTGAGATGCAAATGCTGTTAAATGGATTTGCACAAGAACAAAACAAAAATTAGATTGTTGGCGTTTTGTAAACAAGAGATTAGATATTCTTATTGCAAGCTGGACATGAACAGTCAAATCTGGGTCACGCTGACAGAAAGAATCCACCCTGGGAGAAAATTCAAAAAGATCTTGGACAGCTGAATTACAGTAAGATAAACATGCAGAGACAAGTTGCTTGAAAAGCTCCAGCAGAGACCTGCGTGTCATGTGATCAAGGAGGATTTTCTGGAACAGGCTCAGTGATAATGAAATACAGACAGAATGTGAGGAAACGCTTCACCACAGTGGTTTGATCAGCTCTCAAATGTTAGTAAAGAACTGTGTGTAAAAGCAGCACTAAAATTAACTGGTGCGGATTAACGCTTTGGTTTGACTTTGGGACACAGGATCAGAGACTCAAATGTTTGATTCTGCCATTCATTTAGGGAAATCCAAACTATTAAATGAATAGTAATGTCACTTTAAGGGCAAGGGTTGAATCCCCAAAGTGGCTAATGGCAGTCAAATCAGTTTGTCTATTGCTGCACTTTCAATTTATGATAGAGTACAATATGTGAGGATAGAAGTTATTATGCCAGGCTAAAATAGATATCCTTCAGTATATTGGCATTAATTCCACTAGCCGTAACAGCCATTTGAGTTAATTAGTGGGAATGCTTCTACAGCATTCCAACTATTGTTATTCGATTTTATTTATTATTCCGTACGTTTTTTGGCTCTGCGTAACTTCTGCATACTTTCAGCTATTAAAACCATTCAACCCTTCAAATGTTCAGCTCTTTCAGCTAATGATGGGACTTTTTCAACTTTTTTTCTACTATTTATACTTTTTTAAATATTAAGCTTTTTAACACTTTTTTTTAACACTAAAGTCAATGAGAGCAAGCTTCAAATGCTTCAAATCCTCTTCTGCTGCAAAATGTATCTCCTCCTACATTTTTTAACCTACAGACATGGTTTAAACTTTAAACTGTTCACAACATATTCAGCTATTTGGGGTCTAATTTTAATTTTGATATCTATTTTACTTTTTTCATAATCACTGATTATGTTTCACTAGTTTTTCAGTCCTTTTCTGAGTTTAACATGGGTGTGTGTGTGGAGCCTCTAGAGTGAGAATATGCAAATTTAGAGTGTGCGGCTGCGTGAGAATCGGGTAAAAAAAATATGGATCTTTTGCACTTACGACCACAATGTTACATTTTAAAGCTTCATTTTTGAGCAGAATGATGCCGTGCTTGTGCTGGTCGGAATGATGTGGGAATGGAATCCCAGCGTTCTTTACTTTTTGCGTGAGGGGCTCGAGAGTGAGACAAAGTCTGTCTCAAGCCCCATTGACTGCAATACAAAACTGGTGAAGAAAAAGCCAGAGAGTACACGTTTTTGAAACTGCTTTAAAAGCCATATTATGAACCCTTGAGACATATAAGTATATATGTATGCGTTCGGTAGAGTCTTGGGATCTTGATCCAGTTATTTTTTTGAAAGCCAGAATAGTTTTGCTCTAGCAGCAATTTGTTTGAGGCGTGGATTCTGTGTAAATCTCTGTGTCGTCTGATCAGCTCGCGCAGCTGCGCCGTTGCCACGGCTACTCAGACACCTGCACTCTTACTCTCACAGTCACATGACAGCCCCTCCCCTCTCTACTCCTTCAATCACTCACTGTCTGTCTGTCTGTCTGTCTGTCTGTCTGTCTCTCTGCCTCGCTGTGTCTTTTTCTTTCTCCCATCCACATATTAATAACTTAGAATTTCTGCTGATTGTAATATGACAACTACTGCTTAGGTTACTACAAATACTACTATGACTAATAGTATTAGTAGTAGTACTAGTATTATCAGCTCTAGTACTAAAACTTACATCTAGTTTTTCTACTGCTATTGATACTATAACTACTTTTACATCTGTATTTTTAGCTGTCTTTTGAAATTCTTATTTAGCTTCTGCTATGTATATTTTCAGCCGTGTATGTATTTTCAGCAATTCTTTGTACTTCATTTAAGCCTTTTCATCCATATATTGTCATCAAATCTATTGAAATGTATTTATTTAATTACTTTTCACATCTCATCTCAGCTAAATTGATGCTTTTTCGTTCTATGCAGTGTATATAACTTTTTAATTAAATTCAAACTTATTTAACCGATTTCCACTTTTTCAACTACTCTCACTACTTCAACTTCTCCTGGCTTTAAGCTATTCAACCAGTTTAGCTTTAGCAATTCAGCATTCCCACGCATTTTCCACAGGAAATGCATTTTCTAGTTCCTCTCTAGAAAGGCCAAAAGGCAAGCTTTTTTGATTATCTTTACACAAACGATAGCTCCCTCGTATTCTAAAGCTGAACCGCCAAAAAATAAATGAAACAGGTGTCCTCGTTGTTACGTTCAGAGTAAGGACCCACGCGCAGACCGAGGGAAATCAAAAAAACGTTGTCTTTATTCCGTGCGAGGTTTGAAGCCAGGTGATCGGAGAGAGCGGGACAGAATCGGGTTTCCAGAAGAAAAGTGAAAAGACAGGCAAGAAGTCAAAAACCAGGGGATCAGAAATAGCGAAGGTACAAAGGGGGCAGGCAAACTCGAAGTCGGGCAAAGGGGTGTCGCAGGAATCTCAATAGACAAAGGCTTACTAGTAATCGGCACAATGAATACAATCAACGTTCTGACAAGAACCAAGTGGAGGAGACTGACATTTATACACTGGGGAAGGTAACAATCAAGGAGGGGTTAAGTGAGTGAGGGCGGAGTAACAAACAACATCCAGGTGAAGAACATTAGGATAACTAATTAAATGACAGGGGTCTATCAAAACGCGGACTGGAATCACATGGACAACAATGATAACAGACGGCCTGGGTTTAGCAGGTGAAACGCGTGCAGAGAGAGAGAGGTGCAGTTAGAGCAAGAGACAGGTGCAGGCAATTGCAGAACTCAGCGTTAGAGCAAGAAAAAGGGGCGGAGCTACAGCGCAGCATGGAAAAGGGGAGACTGGTTAGTGTATTAGTATAGTGATCTAAACTATCAAACACCCAAACCCAGTGTGTGTTAGGTGAGGTTAGTACCTTACAATCTATGAGTTAGTAGGGGTTAGTAGAGATTAGTAAAACTAGAAATCAGCAGGAAGGAAGTAAAGCGAGACTGGAAAGAAGGAGGGAAACCACGAAAACCCGAAACCACCCGTACAACAGTGAAGCCCTTAAGGAAGTATCTTGTCTTGACTGTTAGTCAGGGGAGTGAAGCAGCTCAGGGAACACAGACACAGAGACAGTACTGGGGAGACAAGTGACCGGAAATACAGACTACAACAGATCAGAAAATTCAGGAGCCAAGTCCCTTCTTCGCTTCAGTTTAAATGAAATATTAATTCAATATTGAATGAATATGAGGAGGCATTGGTGTATTAGAATGACCTTAAATTCTTCCTATATTTAAGAGAAGATAGCTTCCTCTTACTCTGAGCCACTGTAGAAATTCTAGTATTTTGCGACCAGGTGGATTGATGGACAAGATGTTTGCCTTTGGAGTGATGGTTTCAGTCCCTGCTTGGTTGAAGCATTCAAGCAATATTTGTAGACGGTAAAAGCATTATTAAAGCCAATTCATGTGCTTCATATGAGAAGGTTGTGTCTCTTCCCTTCATTTTTCCCTCCGAGAGCAAAGCTAGTAGGTTCTCACTCTCCACTGACAATTAAAAATGAGTATGTTTTAAACTTACTCTCTTGGTACAATTCTGGAAGTAAAGGACCTGGATTGAACATTAAAAAAAATCTTTCAGTTAATGAAACAGTACTGGTGTAAGTGAACTGGTTTTGAATGACGTCAAGGTTAAGAGCTCTTGCCTCTTTTGAGGAAGCTCGTTTCTCTCCTCTACCAACGTAAGCCGGCGCATTGACCATCAGAAACTGGGTCCATTTTCAAGTTATTTCCTGGCTTCATTATGTCAAGACAATAGTTTTAAAGATGAATTCTTGAGCTTAAGAAAATAGATATTATCAAATGTGCTGGCATTAATTCCAATAGGCCTCAAATGTGATGCATGCTGCCTATCATTCAAGCTGAGAAGACAATATCTCTTTCTACAAAGGACAGCTCCTTTGATCAGCTCCTTTACGCTGGCCTGATTGATAATCAAAAACGTTTTATATTTTCAAGTTCTTTCCCGGTTTAATTCTGTAAAAGGGTTTCATCAAACTAAAACCAAGCTGTTTAACTATATAGCAATAACTCAAAATTATTTACAAATGATTGCACGAGTAAACAGGATGTCAATAAGAAAAGAAATAAGAAAAGTAAAACACATTAAGTCACAATTGATTGAGTGGGAAATTAAATAACAAAGACAATGATGTTCAGAAATAATAAATCTATAGCAGGAATACACAAAGAACACAATATAAAATTTGACTAATGTTATATAATAAGAAAAAACAACACAATTATAAAAAGCACATAAACACCAGACTGAAAATGTCTTTATTTTCAGGGGAGTTGATACTAGAGTAGTAACATTTTTTGTAGAGCAGGAAGAACAGTCCAGCCTGCATATAACAGCCTGCATCACTCCTTCTCTGGGCTGCTCAGATAAAGATGGCTTTAAATGAGAAAATGCTGTTTTGGGGATTAATGGCACGAGATCTTTGAGCTTAAAATCAGAGTCAGAAATCACTCCCAGATGCCTTGGTCCTTGGCTCGGGTTGAATCCTTCTGTGATCACAGACATTTTCTCTGCCCGGGTCTTTGGACTTTTTTTTAGTATTTCTGTTCTGATCTGGTCCAGCTGTAAACATTTTTTGTGTCATCCGACCCTTAAAATCTAAGCACGGTTAAAAGGGAGGCGAATGGCTTTCAAAAGTTTTGTGTCATCAGCGTAGAAAGACATGCCTGTCGTCCCGATGACGCTGCACAGGTGTACCATGCAGATTCTGGGTAACAGTCCTAAAAATGGATCCTAGTGATACCCCGAGGTCCCCTCACGGTGCTCTGAGGAGTAGTCATCTATCGATATAGAATCGAATCCAAGCATATATGATATCAGATTATGTTTGGGTGAATTAGTCTTTTAGTTTTGTCTTGATTTTCAGGGGTTTCAAATGATTTGTTACCTAGCATTAAATAACATGAATATCTTTACATTAATGATGAATGCCCCTTGAAGCCTGCAATTCCTCTGGTGCTTGTAAGCGTGGTATCCTGCTTTGAAGGTCAAAACTGATTATTTGCTGGGGGTGGGAAAGATACGGATATGATGAAGTGGAGGGAAATAAAACAGGTTTTGTTATATATGACCTCATTTTATATAACAGTTAATCAGCATTGAACTGATGCAAGCCGAGCAGTTGTGAACTGATGCTTCTGACTCTGAGTGACCGTGATCCGGTTGGTAGGTCAAAAGACCAGCAAACCGTTGTTGTGACAGCTAATAATGTGCCAGCAGAGGATTGTTAGGAGGCGTGTACCGTGTCTTTGTACGCGTGTAACTGCAGTTGTGCTGTCAAGCTGTGCATGCTGCTTAGTAAAATGTTGACTATCAGCCAACGCTTTGGTCATAATGTGAACACTTTGATTTATTCATGATCTTTCACAGTTACATGGCTCATCTAAAATGTTGGTTATATTTATCTTTATTTCTGTTTTTATTTTCAAAAAGGATCCACTATTTAATGATTAATTTCCCTACTGGTGAACTTGCTCACATGCTCTAATACATATCCTGTTCACAAATGATTGTTGGTCATAAATTGGTCATGGTAGTTTTTGCCTGAAGATGGTCAAGTTGAACTTTGGATAAACAAAAAGTTGAATTATGTTCAATCAAAAATGAAGTATTTCATGTGTGTCTTTGAAAGAATTATACAATTGTGCGAGTGAGCATGAGGGAGCAAGTGAGTGTTTGAGGGGCAAAATGTAAATATATTAAAAAGTAGCGTGTGCATCAAAAGTACAGTAAGCATGGATACTATCTATTCAACATTTAAAGGTCAGGCAGACTGAGAAGTGTAAGCCATCTTTGAGTTTGACCTGTTCCCTGCTGGGTGAAGCAGAATGTGAATTCTTTAGATTGTGACCATTGAGAGATACTTGATTCACAAGTGACCAGTATCGATATTACTGCAGCTGTCCTACCATAATATAGTTTAAAACGGAACTGCTGAAAAGCTTAATTGTTTTCTTATAATAAACTGCCAAATATCAAGACACCAGTAAGGGTATTGGCAAATTAGAACTTGAGCTTAAGTATCTAAAACAGAATTTAGCACATGAGTGACACAGAAACTGGGACGTCATGGGTAGAGATAGAAAAGAACAGCATGGAGAGGGAAGAGTATACGTGCGATGAAGCGGGAGAAGGAAAGAGTAGCTGGCGTCCGGAGTGGCTGTGCTGAGTGGGTGGGGTGGCTGGTGGAGGAAGACGAGGAGGAGGATGAGGAAGAGAGCTGAAGCTGGAGCTGCTAGTCTCTGCCCCCTTCTCAGAATCATCCCTCGGTGACGTAAGCTCCTCCACTCACATCCTGACAGCTGCTCCCTGCCTGGTTACAGCGCTCCTGGGCCTGTCCAATAACATTTATGTTCATTTCCGCTTAAATGCACGACTTCCCCCCACTGGGTTTACCAATACAACTCCATTTAGGCTCATTAGCACATAATCACTCACCTTTTTGTGTTCATTTAATCTATGCACCAGTGGGACCTCAGTGTCGTATCGGATCCGCTTTCTTTTGATGAAAGGAAGCTGTGAAGGAAATAAGCCGTTATTCCTTATCCACTTGTCTCCGGCATTGTCCTTGCTGAGTTAGACAGAGACGGAAAACACCAAAATAACTCAAAAGGTTGATGGTATCCCAACGGCCTTCAGTGTATTTATGTTGGTTCTCTTCTTCTCCAAGTACCGTGGCAACACAGTAATTAGGTCATTATTAAATGATTAGTTAAACAGTCAATAAAAAGTGACATAACAATGAAGCATTACAATTCTAAAACTGAGTAGAGAATAGCTCAAATAAAAAGACAGACTCAATAGATACAATATATATACAGTATATATACATAGTATATATTATTGCCTTGTTGGAGCTGTATTTTTCTGCCATCAAACAAAAGAATATTAAGTCACTGTGGCGGTGGCTGTGGTTTGGCTCGGCTGCAGGTGGAGGTGTATTTGGCCCCAGCTGTATTCGATGGAGGGAATTCTAAAAAAAACATTATTGATATTTCACCAATTCATTAGTATTTAAGAGGAGGAGGGGTATGTTTTTCAATTAAATCCAAGAGGCTGTCTTGAGGCAACGATTTGTTATGACCAGCAACAAATGGCTGTCCCAATTTCTGGTATTCATCCGACTAAATCTAAATCAGTGAGATGAAGATGTGTAAATTAAAAACCTACAAGAAAATAAGCTTCAGTACATTGATTACTGTGAGACAGTTTGATGGCAAAGGGAAAAAGATGAAGGGTACATCCTGCACCCATTTTGGTCTTACATTTTCAACAGAGTTTGCTCTTATGGTAACCACTAATGTTGTACCATAAAAGAAGACAAAACATGAACTCTGTGCCCATTTGAGCCAGATTGTCTGTTTAGAAAATGGTAGGGTAAAAACAGGAGTCCTCCATTGCAGGAGTCCTTCCTCCACTCTCAATCATCATCTTAGTCTTCTTCATGCTCGTTGCTTAGGATTTAAGCAGCTTTAGTATTAAACAAAAAGTCACTCTCTGCAAAGTGTCCCGAACCCTTAACCAGAAGCAGCAACAGCTAGGCACCAGACATAGTCTACATGTCAGATACATAATAGGCTACTGCACATATGACAACTGTCTTTAGTTGGGGAAAGGGTCATTTTGGTCAGTGGGTTGGAAATAAAAAAAATACGCTAAAAAGACAAAAGACTATCAAAAAAAGGCAATACAAGATTAAAAGGATACTCATTCTATATTTGGGGTTTCGATCTTGGAGTCAGACACAAGTGTTGTTAATCTGAACGGATCCTTTAAGGCAACCCGGAAGTTATAATCGAAAACCCGGAAGTACAGCCCTCAGAATGTGCCTCACCTTGGAAAATATTGTTATGTTTTAATGCTGTCTTCGTATAGTGGCTTAAAGGCAACAACATGTTTCTTACCACCGCAAACTGTGGGTATTTAAATGTATATGGTATTTTAAAGAGTCGGTTGCATGCGTGAGCAGTGGAGTTAAACCGTTGCTAACTAAAAGTAGCATGTCAGGTTTGCTAACCTTAGCTTAGCTAACGTTAGCTAACTTCGTAGCAGATGTTGTCTCTTAGTGTTTACCTTTAGCTAGCTTGGCGTTATCTAAACTCTTCAACTTTCAAGTGAATTACGAATGTTGCCTTATTTGGTTGTGTAATATTACCCAGGGATTGGTTTAGTTATAGTAGTGAGCTAACAATCTTAGTCATTACTGTAAAGGTGTTAACGTTCATGCATTTTATTTGTCTATAATCCATCTGATTTAATACCCGTCCTGTGCTCTTTTTAATGTTTCAGTGGCCAAGGCTAAATCAAAGTAAGTGAAAACAGTAACGCTAAGATGCATTATATGTGTCTTCGCTAGTTTACTGAAACGTTGTCCCATGTGATTGTGTGTCAGGACCATCTTGGTTCAGATGATGAGCGCAGCCGGGACGGGCTACTTCTTCAACACCAAGAGGAACCGTCTCCGAGAGAAGATGGTGCTCCGCAAACATGACCCATTTGGTGAGACCTGGATGACCGGCCCTGCATGCCCCATTACGCAATGTGTTGGTCTGTGCTGGAAAATAACAATAGGGACAAACTCATGTTGAAGGCTGTTAGGGAGAAGTTCTTTCAAACGGCCCCTGGGCCCTGTTCCTCGTATGTGGCTAAATGAGTTAACCGGATAATGTTCAGGATATTATTTCATAGGTCAGGTTTGTCAGTTCCACAAAGTTATGCAAAACCACCATAGCAACACACCCAAAAACTTGAACCTGCTCCAGAGGAGGCTGACTTAAGATGACTGGAGGAGCAATATTAGTTAGATTAACGCTTATAGGGAGTTCTTTTAGATCCCCAAGATCCATTATAACATCACAAGGACTTCCTGTACAAGCGGCCCGCTGGTATAATGGTAGGGGAAACACTGTGTGTATATACAGATATGATACAGTAGATGTATACTCTATTCATATCAATGCAATACTCTTTCTGCTTGTTTGTATTTACTTATTCTAAAAGGCTTGAGATAGTATTGTTAACTATTAATACGTTGGACGATGCATTCCATGAAGCCTACTGCTAGCAGGCACATTTAAAGAAATAGAATTGGGGTGATGAGGCACTTTTAACTTGTCTGCGATATTGAGCTTCTTGTCTCGCTCTCGCAGTGATGGATTTTCCATGAATATTCAATTTGTTTTATTTTGTATAGCACAAAATTGCCTATTAAGCCTCAGAGGGCTTTACACTCTGTACACATGCGACATCCTCTGTGCTGCGTTGTCTCCTCACATCGGCACAGGAGAAACTCTCCAAAAAATGGAAAACCCTTCCATGGGGAGAAAGGGGGGGGGGGGGGACCTTTAGAGAGAACGACAGAGCACGATCCCTTTCCTGGGATGGACAACTTAAAAGATATGCAATGCGTTCAATTCCTATGACAAATGAGTCAAATATACATGTTATGGTCTTGAATTCTTCATATGCATTCATGATCATCTCCTGCTTGTCAGCAGAGGAAAAATACGCTCATCCTTTGAGTTTATTTGTTGTTAGAAAATCATTGCTTTGGTGATCGACTTTTTGAAGTAGGACGTGTCTCATGATGACTGACGTCCGGGTCAAATTAACAAGATTGTTTGATCAGCCTTTGATAAACAGAGACAGCCAGACTTCAATCATCAGGCTCATACGACAGTTGATCTACTTAGTTGAACCACATACGAGGAACGGGGCCCTGGACTCTCAACATGACAACAGAAGCACGTGTGCACCTGTCATGTAGCAGGAAACGTTTTACAAACTAATCACTGACAAGTCTCCATGACAACGTTGAGAAGCACATGTCCGGTTTTACTTTTGTTGACATGGAAAATACTGCTACTACTCTGGTATTTAATTATGCAATTCCAATGTAACATACGGAAAAGTTGACATTTAAAATGTCTAATTTCAGACTGTATTAATACATTTTTGTATGGTGTTGTAAAAGCTTTAGTGGGGAAAACCACTCAAGTAGGGAACTTCTATTTGATTATCTTTGTATGTACAAACTTACTTAAATACTAAATGTCATAAATCACTAATATGGACCATGATCTTTCCAAAATATTCATCTTAATATTTTCCTTCCTAAATCATATCAGCTGCATGCACACGATTGTTATGGTATCTATTGTGTCCAGGATCTAAAATGTCATTTAAAGTCGACTCTTTTGTCTTTGCAGTGAACAAGCACGTTTTGTTTTTTGAAAAGAGGAAGATCAGATCAATTTGACAATGGACCAAAATATATGGACAACATATACCTGCTCAGTTTGAACATTTATTTTCGGTCATGGATCATACAAGCTGTTTCAATCAGTCAACATTTGTGTTTGGCGGCGTGAGGCGTGTCAGAGGATTTCTACTACGATCCACAAAATGAGGCCTCTACTCTTCCCACTGCCCCCGGCTCTGCTTCAAGACAACCATCGTTACTGTTGGTGCTTCAGTCAACTGTTTTACAACTTAATTAAACTGGATCTTTTGTGAAACACAATTTATTTTAAGGGTAATAATTGTAACAATGTTTATTAATTATTAAACCGTTCAAACCATCAGGACTCGTGACCATGAATGTCTTATTTACATTCAGTTTTCTATTCAACTAGCATTGACTCAAACTATCCACAGGAGTTTCATTCTATTAAATCTCTCAGAAGCGTCTCATTTCATAAGACCGTTGTGTTTGTGTCCTCGAGAGCCGCTCCGGATGTGGTCCCCCATCGCTGGTGCCTGCTCGCTGCTTTGCTGCTCTCAGAACAGCTCAGCTGGCAGGTCCCTTTTGAAGGGGTAAGACGACTGCGTGCCAACAGCCTGCACGCTCACTCCTGCTACCCGATTGGCTCTGCGGGCCATCTCTTCCAGAGGCATTGTGGGATAATGAGCCGTGTAAAATGCCAGCGCTCCAATAAAACTGTCTCCAGCGCCCTGAGAAGAAACAGTATTACATAAATGCTTGATTACATTACACCTGTAGTTCAAGCCGCTGCAGCCACTGCGTAACGCTGCAGCTGTGAACGACTCAGCACAATCCTAAAACCTCGAGCAGGCTGCAGTGCTCGTTTGAGAGGAGTAATGAGACCAACCCTGGTCCACCCAAACCTTACCGTTTGAAAATGTTTCATACTGATTTTGACTTTAACAACAAGGTAAATGTACAAATTGAGACTACTTTTTTCAAGTATTTTTTCTTCTTTATTTAATAACTGGTCAACAGTAGGGGGTGCTATGGCATGTGTGCTGTGTTCCTTCCTGAAGTCTCTACCCTTTGTTACTGAAATGTTATCTCAAGTGAAAGTGTATCTTTCAGCTCTTTCAGAGCAACATCTGTACTAAGTCTTCATTGCCTGCATTATCTGTTCAAATAATATTGCAAAACATAATTCCCACAGAAATCCCTACTGGGTTTACACGGATAAACTGTTGGTATTGATAGAGAAGGAATGTGGGTGTGTGGTTGGATGGAACGTGGTGGAGGGAGGAGGATCTCGTTGATGGGAAGATGCACAATGGTATGTGGCGACACGTTCCTGTGTAACCGCGAAACCCCCCCCCCCCCCCCCACCCATCCCCTCCCCTCCTGACACTGGTTCTCACAAGCTCGCTGCATTACTCATCGCTGCGCCTCTCAATAGAGTTCTTCTCTGAGCACCTCTATAAACTGCCCCCCCACTTGCCCTCCAACCTCAAAGTAACCCTCTAAGTCAGGGGTAGGGTTGAGGGATGATTCAGTGACATGGGGCCAAAAAAAGAAAAAAACATGAAAACAGAGGGGCCAAACAAGATAGCCGGGGGCAGATGGGGGACACGACTGAGACGAGACGTTCCAAACCAGGCGATGGATAGGAGCAATGTAGGGAGGGAAACAAGTGTTCAGATTTGTCATTTACATGGCCATTATTGCGCCCCCACCCCCGTCCCACGCAACTGCTGTGACTCCCGGGGAGATGCTGGAAGGAGTGGGATCAGAGTCGACACATGTGACAGGCCTGGTGCATTTCCACGTCTGAAGCCACGGTGTGTTTATGTCTCCTGTCTGGGCCGGCCCACAATACAAGGCCACCGTCGGCGGAATGAGACTTAAGGGAAGCCGCCCCACTAGTTTGGTTCTGGCCCGTCTCCCAGTTTTCCCCGATGACTGGTGGCGTTGATGCTTGTAAACCCATAACCAGTGCAGTCCGGCTGATACTAGCATTAAGGGCTGAACTGGGAAATAGTCATAGTCATAACGTTTGTGCTGACAGTTCAGATTTTGATCAATCTAAGCCTTCAAAGTATAGATCAGTTAAGATAAGCCTTGAAGGGTGGGAAAAAACAATATTTGCATTTAATTATTAATAGATTTTGGTTAAATTAAATCTATTTTGGACATCAGTGCCTAAATTGGGTCTGTATCGCTGGTGAAAAAATTAGTTATTTTGTGTTTATTCCTGCTCGAACAAGCCACAAAAATGTGCAGATTTGTGCAGATTTGTGAGGTGCAATGTGTTTAGTCAAACATATTTTGGAAAAGCATCCTAAAAAATGATCCTCAACCAAAAGCCTGGCAAATATTACAGCGGAAAAAATGATTAATTTGTGAATATAAATTAGTTTTTACTTTGACAAAATAATTCTAAGACACAATTCATACTCCGAACATGCTGCATAGGCTTTGTTTTCCAGTACCTGGTCGGAAATGCAACACTGACGTATTACCACATTCACTGTTGATTTGGGGAACACGTTAGCATGGTTGCCTATGGAATACATTTTTACGTCATTTGTCCATCAAAAGTATCAAGTCCTCAGGTCCCCGCTCTGAACTTCAGACTGTGCAGGCCACCATCCGCCCTTTCTCTCTGTCTTACTAACCTCTCCTGCGCTGAGACTGGCATGTGACGCTACCGGATCCAGTGGATGAAGCTCAACGAGGCTGACAAGCGCTACCCCCTTTGGCCCCCGCCGCTGCTGCCCTCGACACAGTTTGGTGAAGGTTAGATCTGGGGGCCTGTCAATCAAGTGACACAAGCGCTTGCCGAGGATGAGCTGTGATGCTCTCGCCGGATCGGCTCCGTCCGCCGCGTCTTGACCTCCCCGCCTTTCTTCCGCCTCTTCCCCTCTGGTACTCAGACGGGAGTTAGGAATCGGAATGGCAGGTGAGAGGCTCACTAAATGAACCAACCATAATTTAGGAAGTTCTCTGCAGTAGAATGAGATCAGAGAGACGCTGAACTGTTTGCTTTGTGCTAATTCAACAACTACCAAAAGGTGCCGCTGGCATGTATAGCTTCAAGTTCAGTTCAATCGATCAGAAGCACCATTTCTTCCCCCGTTTGAGGGAAAAGATAATAATGAGTTCACTTGAGTTAGCACGAGCCAATAGAGATAGAAAGCTTTCCTTTTGCTAGGAACCCTGTTTTATCCATGAGAAGTATCCATTTTTCACTAGGGGGATGACCTTTATTCTATTCTTCAGCTACAGTGGCACGTGTTTAGAAGAAAAATGACAGAAACCCAAGCAGCAATAACCTCCACGGCTGTGCAGACAAACAAAAGAAGTCCGTCAACGGTAAAAAGCCTGAGGACAAAAGATGACGACAGCACCCCCAGGCTTTGATTGACAAGTGATCTTTGGAAAGTGCAGCGCAGAAAACACACAGCAAAATGCGCTTGGCAGCAAAGACAAAAAACACAGGGAAAATTAGGATCTCTTTTATTTGATAAGTCTGCTTGCTAAAACTCCAGAGGCCATGAAAAGCTGTGGCAGTGATTTCTCACCCGCAGGCCTCCTGCGATTCTGACTTGAAGCCTGCGGCCCATCGATGCGGCCAATGAAAAGCCTCCCAGGGGAGAGCAAAGACTGACGGCCAGCGGGTGACTCGTAGCGGCTTCCATGTCCGGGAAGCTTAATCCGGGACTTTGCGAACAGCAAGGGAAGAATTAGCTACAGGGAGACCATTCAGAGATCAGAAATGCATTTAATTGGACCAACCAGGGTGCTTTGTCGGTGTCCTCCTCTGTACTCTTGTGCGATCAACTTGAGGACCGGGCCCAACATCTGGGTTAGCAAACAGCAGCTGCTTTGGTATGTGCAGTTCATACTGACCTGCAGTCTGCACTCAGTAGGTATTCTCCTACCTTTGGGCTTGTTGGAAAGAACCAAGCAGTTGGTCCTTGGACGTCTGCAGTCACAGGAGAAGACTGGCAATACTTTGACCGTCCAGACCGAGGTGTAATGTCTGGTATGGACACCACTGTCTGCCTTATTTCGCCCTCCACGGAAGACCTCCCGGGGCAGTGGAAACCAAGGCCACCCAAGTCCTGCTGTCTAACAGGCACTGCCTGCATGTTTGTGTGCGCTACACCCTCTCCTAACCGTCCAATCTCACACACACACACACACACACACACACACAAAACAAGGCTGTGATCTCAGCGAGTCAAGCCTGAAGACAAATGGGAGACAAAAGGGACAAATGGAGACAAATAGATGAAAGGGTTAGGGAAGAGAGCAGACCCACAGTAGAGGATTTACTTTGTTGTTCATGCGGATTCAAGACCCGACTCAGCCCACGATCGCTTGGGCCATGTAAGATGTGTCTTTCAGACAGCTGCGGGAGGAGTGGACGGTGAAATCGCTACGACAGGGAGCAAGCTGAACGATTTAGCCGCCGCGTTGGCATGGCACTGAGCCCAGCTCGATCCATCCAAGTGGAGCGCTACGTCTGAGGCGGGCCACGCTGTGACCAAACGCGCTTAGGTAACGGAGGTGAACTTGGGTAGTTTCCCAAAAGATGCAGCAGGTCACGCCAGCGACTCACTGAGCTGGTGTTGAGAGGAAAAATCGATTCACAGCCTGATGGCAGAGGCAAAGGCCTGGTGGAGACAAGTCTCAGCACAAGTCGCCTAGAGAGATTTCTTCCGCTGGTGCGGTAGAAAACCCGATCAAAGCGGTGAGTAACTGGAGAGGTGTGAGAGGTGTTGAGAAATGATCTTGATAACAACCTGTTATTTTTTCACTCCCTTCAGTAAAAAAAAAAAAAGAAAAAAAAAGGGCCTTACTGGAAGAGGGGATTATGATGTCCAAAAGAGTTAAACACTCCAGTATTTATGGGCCCTTCAAAGAACAGAGGGGGTGGGGGACACACAGCAGGCCCCACCACAGCTTTATGCTGACTGATGCAAGCCCGGGAGGTGAGTCACGGGAGGGGCGAGGGGGGAAGGGCAGGCAGGGGTGAGCCGGCGAGCTGAATGAGGTTGGCGTTGTGCGTCCACTCTGGAATATGTTTATGCGGAGAGAGGGGCGCTCGGGAAGGTCACAAGGAGGCGAGCCCTTTGGTATCTGAAGCCAAAGTAAGACCCTGCTGTTCAGCTGAAGTTCCTCTGGAGACACACACACACACACACACACACACACACACACACACACACACACACACACACAGCCATTCAACACTCACTGTTTTTATCGGTTGTCTTCTCCGGTTGTGGCTTTCGTGTAGAAACTAAGAGTGCGCGCATGGAATTGTTTTCCTCCAGTCTTTACAATGATGGAGGATGAAAAGACGTCGGAGACAATAAAAAGTCCCAAGAGGAATCATTCAGTAAAATAATCCATTACCCATTTAAAGCAATCTTTAATTCAACAGAGTAGCTCGCGTAAGTTGTCATTAACCGCTCGTGTGATGACGTTATTCGGTCCCACAAAGAAGCAACAACTCGAGGGACAGGAAGCGCAAACTTCAAGCCGAGGCTTTTCTGTGACAGACAAGCCGCAGAGGTCGGTGTGAAATGAGTCAACTCTCTAAAAAGATTAAAATCCTCCTTTGAGGAGGGGAAACAGCCGCTGGTCACCACATCCACCGTGTTAAAGCATTCCGCTTCAGCAACACACAGATCGCAGCACCAGCCGCACCACACAATGGTAACGTTTGGTTACGGAGAGAAATATGTTCCTTTGTTATTGCAAAAAGATCTATTTCAAAGAAAGAGGGGCAGGTTAAAATCACTTTCCATTTAAAACATTTTCCTTTTTCACAAACAGCACCTTTTTCACAAGTGCCGTCAGCCTTCCCGTCAGTCATACCTTACTTTTGAATTTTTTTTTAAACCATCTTCAAATAATTATAACATTTACATGATTCTATTTTAAAAATGATTATTAACAATTACATATTGTGAATTGTAAAAAGTATTTTAAAAAGGGCATCACATTATTGTTTTGTATTGAATTTAAATATGTTTGTAATATTTTGTTTTATATTCTATGGTTTCCCTATGAATGAACATCATTTCAAAGTTGGAAACTTCCCATTTTAATTAACGGGAATATAACTGGAAATTTGGGAGTAATTTATCTGTATTTACCTTGTTATATATGACAAAACAACAATTTGCTTTGTCATAAGAAAACAGCTGTACAAACATTTTTAACAAATTGACTTATACCCTTTGAAAGGTGTGCTGCATTCCATAAATCTATAAAATGTACCTTTGAATTAAGTTTCTATTGCTCAGCCTTTTTGCAATAATTACTTTACATTCATGGTAAGTCGCCCAACTCGCGCTTTTTGATGGACCTCAGGAGCCGGGAATAATCAGGATGATGATGTACTTTAGTGTGGATATACACACATCCTACTCTCACTAGTTTACTGAATACAAATAAACTTGGTATGAATATAAACATGACTTCAGTTTACCAAGTAATCAATGTGCTTGGTAAAGACAAAGACGTTTAAAAACAACCCAACGTTTTATGTTTACGTTTTAGGCAGATAATGTTCCCAAGGAGCTGCATCCAGGCTCGCGTTTAGCCAGGCTTGCAAGCCTTGTTCTCATTCTCAACTACATTTAAGTTCCCTGTTATATGCTTTTGCAAAAACATTTTTTTAACTTCCCATGACAATGGCGATCGGCGATGCCTGAGGCCACGTTGCTAACTTGGATCTGGTATAAGCCACAGAAATGTGCTGATGTGTTTATGACACTACCGCATGACATCTTTTAAAGCAAAAATGATCCCCACACGTATGTCTGTATCATGTCACGCTCACCGTGGTGTCCACAGTTGCACAAGCGGTAGTTTGAACGTGTGTTGAGGTCAACCCCTGTGCCTTGACAACCACACAGCCTTGGGGTCCCAAAGTTATGATGACTGAACCACAGCCTCGTTTCAGCAGCTGCTGGGCGGCCTGATGCGCTTCCTCCACGTTAGCCACCGAGGAACCAGTCAGCAGCTCGGCCTGTATGAAGACCACACAAGCACAGGTAAGAGACTAAAAAACAACTATACTGTGTAATCACATATAAAATACACTCTTATTTAGGTGGTTATTGGATTAGCAGTCGTTACTTCATATGTCACGCAGCTAAATAAATCCAAGGCTAGGAATTGAAATGAAATACAGGTTGAAACCACTGGGAGAATGCATTTTGGAGATTTTTGCCTTAAAAAGAATGACTATGTCCAAGAATTGCAAGGTAATAATATTCAAGCGGCCAGTCTTTAGCCTATTTGCTTTAGTTCACTGTTTTGAATTAGGAGTGATGAGTCAGCTCGTGATAACACACCGACTAGTCAGACGAACTCCAACACGCTCAATGTGTCGAGGCTTCGATGGATCCGTCTGTGGGCCAAACATTTACAAAGAGTGGAGTTCATCTGGCTCCACATGACTAAACAGTGACAAAACAGGACCCCTTGGTCGATGTTCCACGGATCTTCAATGCAAACTGGGGAATCACAGCTCTTCAGAGTCAGTAGCAATAGAGATGAGCCAGCAAGCAGGACTGAGAGAAAGTTATGGAATATACCATTTATGCCACGTGTGAAATTAAAATACCACAGAATAATGTATTAGAAACAATAAATGTTTCTCAATTGTATTTATTCTTTTTGATGTATTTTTATATGTATTTTATTTGTGGGGGGGGGGCAACTATTTACTACAGCTTTTCAGTTTTCAAAAATGATTCTCCTTAAACACAACATGCTGTGGTAACAATTCATAGAAATGCAGTAATGCACTAATGCAATACACTAATGCATTTCAGGAGATGGAATTTAAGTGATTGAAATAATTAAGGTCTGTGAAGTTTATATCATTTGTATCTTGTTTGATGTAATATTAACTTTAGTGGAAAGTCAGACTGCATTATTCATAATAACAGCGATACCGTTTTGTTTAAAGAAGGAAAAATGTCATTTTTATTTTATTTTAAGTTTTAGGGAAATCACCACTTTAGAATAAGAAACTGTTTGACAGTTTCTTATTTAACTGTTTAACTTATTTGATTATGAAAATTTCCTTTTTAAATGCAACCGTGACTGAAATAAAGTGATAAACAATTTGTGAGATTTTATCATGCCAATGATTTATTTCGTGCACAATCAGGATACATTAGGATTTCTTATCTGAAATCCAAACAATGACATTCATCCATTATTTAATACTTGGTCTATTTGTTTTCTCCAAAAAGAGCACAGCGTTTTGGCTCGCAGGATACACCTGCCTATACTATAACTATACTATATTTTTCTTAGTTTTAAGTTCAATTGTTAGAAGTTGAAAATGTAAATCTTATAAATTCAAAGAGGTTATACCATCTGTAACGTGTTTTACTTTTTCCAAAACAGATTACTTACACATAAGAAAGACAATTTATACTGTAAAACACATATTTTATAATTGAATGATAATAATAAAATTTTAGAAAGAGAAAAAAAAATGATTACTGCTGCCATGAACTAAAAAAAGAACTACATTGAAACAAACTGTGAAATCCACTTTAGGGCGGACTGAAAGTGGCCCGTCTTTGAATACTGGCAGTATGGGACACACAGGAGCTCGTCTCTTAACGCTTTCATTAAATGAGCGTGTGAGATCCGTGTGGAGGACAGAGACATGGTTCCATTTGGGCACGCGGCCCGGACATCAAAGATGATTTCCCTCACTATGAAGCACTTGAGCGGAGAATGTGGGCTGAGGATCAAAGACTACTTGAACTTTGTCATCCCCTAACCCCCCCGCCCCCCTTCAACTTCAGCATGTTCCAGTGAGACCACCCTCACACACCTGTACAGAAGGTGTGCCAGTCATAACCCCCACACAGGAGGGTCAAAGTGTTGAATAGGGGTCTAAGTATCCGACCCCCCCCTCCTCCTTCCACCCTGCTTTTTGATCTGTCAAAGTAAACGATGACCTTGGACAGTTCAAGAATAAACCGTGTATGCAGAGCCCGCAGCGCACCCCGGTGCTGGAGGATGCCAAGAGAAAAAAACTAAACAAGAGGCGTTTTGTTAGTCATCAGCTTCGCACCAGGGCAGGGAATCAATGTACCTCCCTCTGTTTACACGGATATCACAAAGTTGAGTTCTGTCTCTCACACACATACTGCACAGAGCATATGCAGTGGCAAGCTGTTGACGCGGTGGCTGTAGGCATAGGTGGACATTTTGTAGATGTGCTAATCAGAGTTGACCTGGTCACACACACCATGACTGTAACTCCGTCACCTGGCACTGTTGCGCTTTCGTTCACTCTCCCTTTCATGTCCCCACACCTGGCTAGAGCTCCTCTCCGCTCTGCACCGCCACATCAAATACAGGCTCCTGGAGCAAACTAGCTCCAGGAGGGGGGCGGCTGACTCAGCCAAAGAGCACATCTGCCTTGTTGTCTTTTACTACGATTCCCATACAACCCTGCTCTCGCCCCCTTACCCGCCGCTCATCTGTCATCGGCTGACAGTCGAGACACAAGGAGCCGTAAAAAGGTGGAGAGATGCTGGGTTCCCTCGTCATACCAGAGGGCTTACAGGTACGGCTAAAGGCTACAGTGGGGCTATTGATGTGCCGGCAGGGGTCACAACCCCGATGAATCTTTGTGAAAACGTGTGCGGATGTGTGGGCGCGCATTAACATCGCAAAGCTACTGATGTATTTGTTTTTACAGAGAAGAAGAAAATATGTATTTCGAACTGCCCTCCAATGTGCAACGAGCATTGAAAACATCCGAATAGCAGCTTCTGTCGATTGGAACAATCAGGTTTACTATTTGCTAAGACAAAGGTTGGGTCTTTATTTCAAGCCTCACCCAGAGAGAAAAGTCTGGTTAGCTTACTACTAGTAGAGCCCGCAATTTACTTTGAATAGGTGGTGGGGTTAAAGGTTAGATAAAAGCTATGTCAATGAGCAGCACATCCACTGGGCAGTTCTCACTGTGTAGAAGCGGCTCACATCACTCCAAATAGGTTAACCGTCTCATACTCCTCATCCTAAAAAGCCTTTTCTCTTTGTCATAATACAAATTGAGCTGCTTGTAATGAGGGTAATAAAAGGCTGCAGTCGTTGTGACGTCCCTTATTGATTTGTGGACTGCTGTTTCAAAGCCATTATGTTAATATGGCTCCGGCAGAACCAGCAATTGAGACATAAAAATATAAAATAAATATTGACATAAACTCTGATCTGCAATGCCAAAACAATGCTGTTCCTTCATTTCCATATTTTCTACACAAATCTGACTACAGGCTTTTTACAGAGACATTGTCTTTTTCAACAAAAAAGAAATCACTGTAAGCTGCGTGAGAACGATGCAACAACAGAAAGCTGCTCCACTTCGTACCAACGCTTGTGTTGTGTAGGAGCGGTTTTATTTTTTGTGTATTTTTGTGCGTATACATGCTTGAGTTAATGTGTGAGGAAGCATAAATTCTGCTGTGACATAAACAGTGCGCTATGTGTGTATTTGTGTGTGTGTGTGATTCATCACCTCGGACTCATTACAGCAAAACACGTCGGCGGCTGTGTAGAATCCTGCATCCAAGTCCGCGACGGCCGGCGCTGGGTTGAATATTGTCTTCACTGCGACAAGAAACCGGGAGTATTTACAGGATGCTCAGGATGACGCCTTTCACTAACAGGCGTTTAAAAAACACAATTGTTCTCAGTTACAGTTGCCAGCTTGCATTTTAAGGAACACAATTGTCCCTTGCTGACACATTCACATAATTGTCTTTTCATTTGCTAAGCTTAACTGTCAAGGTCTGACACTACCTTAATTAAACTTTCAATGTGAACAAAGGCTAGTGGGCTACCACTGGGGATTTCTCTCTCCGTTTCAATAAAAGGACACCTTTCGTAACGATTAAATTAGCGTCCCGCAGAAAAAAGGAGAATATTTGAAACCCTGGCGTGTGTCAATATGGGGCACATAACCCTGCACATGTGTGGCAGTGTGTGGGTGAGCTGAGTTGTGACCCTTCCTCTGCGCGCCAGAAAGGGTGAGAGCGAAAGAGTGTTTGTCAGAAGTAATCCTGCGTACGTGTTGCACATCACTGTCTCATGCATATTCATGAGCGGAGGGCATTAATGCGTCTAATACCCTGATTTCTGTGTATGTGTGAGGATAAGCCCAGCTTGACGAAGCCATTCATTCTCATATCTCTGTGTACAAAATAAAGCCTTGTGCAAGTGTGTGCGAGCGCTTGTGTGCGAGGGAAATATATGTTCAGCGTTGGTGACATCAAAGTCTGTTTTGCAAAAGAGTGTGCCTAGTTGCTGAGTGTGTGTTTGTGTGTGTGTGTGTTTGCGTGGGCACATGAGAGAGCAGCTGCGTGGGTTTGTGCAGGGCTTTGGCCACCTGGTGCTTTGAGGTGGATGCTGGGGTGCTCGCTAGTAAAAGTGGATATAGCGTCTCTCTCTTTCGCTTTTTAAACACACACACACATATACTGTATGTATACATGAGCCAAGCCTGTGTCACAAAAGAAAATTGATTGATTGATTGCAAGGTTGTTTGTTACTCCTCCTCTTCTCTCTCTCTCTCTCTCTGAGTGGAAGGAGTGCGAAGTGAACGGAGCGTGGCGAGAGGTGAATTGTTTGCTAGTTGTCTATCTGTTATTTTGTTTATTTTCGGTGTCGTTTCTGGTGTGTTGGTCTGATTGTTGCTTCTGTGTGATTGTAACGTCTGTGTGCTTTAGTTTGTGCGTGTTTGCAGCCGGTCGGCATGCTGCGCGCTTCGGTGGACCTCACGGGGTTAACACGGAAGCACGGCGTCAAACTGGCGCCGGGCTTCCCGTGTTCCGTGGAGGACTGCGGGCTGGCCGTGGGGGGGGGGGGGGGGGGTGGTGGGTTACGGCAGCGTGAAATCCGCCGCGCGGATGAACAACGCGCTGGTCCTCTTCCTGGACAGCGTGGAGAAGGCGCGGGAGGTGGTGCCGAGCGGCGTGGTGGTGCGCGGGACGCGCGTGCCCGTGCTGCCGCACGCCGAGTCGGCTGTCAGAGTCACGGTGGCGAACGTCCCACCGTTCGTAACGGACTCTGCGCTGCTCGGCGAGTTGGCGAAGCACGGGAAAGTAGTGTCCGGAGTAACAAAGGTGTCCTCAGGGTGCAGGTCACCCTTGCTGAGACACGTGGTGTCTCGCAGGAGACAGCTCCACATGGTCCTCACCAAAGACCGGGCCCTCAACATTGTGATAAAGGTGAGGATCGATGCGTTTGATTACGTTATGTTTGCCACTTCAGACAACAGGAGGTGTTTCAGGTGTGGCAGAGAGGGACACCTGGCGAGAGCGTGTCCAGGGAAGAAGCCCTCCAGTCAGGACCAGGCCCAGGAGGCTGCTGGGGGGGCCGGGGAGGAAGAGGAGGCTGGTGAGGCCCAGCAGGTCAGTGAGGAGGTGAGCGAGGCCCAGCGGGTGGTCATTCAGGTGGGTGAAGGAGTGGATGAGGTGCAGATGGGTGAGAGGGTGAGTGTGGAGACGCGTGGGGCACAGCCGATCAGTCACGGGGGGGAGGGGGTGAGTGTAGGAGTGGGGTGTGACGGAGTGAAAGAGGGGATGAGTGGGGTGCATCACGGTGAAGGAGTTTGTCGGGGTGGCTCAGACAGTGAGGAGGAGATGGAGGCTCTGCCATCAGCGTCTCCTCAGGCGGGACGGCCACCAGCATGGGCGGGGCGGGGCAGGTGAGGGAGTTCCTGCACGCCACCAGGAACGAGAGAGGGGTGAAGCTGGAGGAATACTTCTCTGACATAGAGAAGTTTGCCCACTCCGCCAGGCATGGCAGTACCAAGAAGGGCGCTGGAGACTTCACCCAGCAGGAGGTCTTCAGGCTGAGGAAGTTCCTCGCAAAGATAAACCGGGAAGGAGGGCGCACAACTGGGACCGAGTGAGGCGGCTGTCCGGCTGAGGAGCATCTTGAGCGGGGAGGCGACCCACTAACAAAGAGGAGCTGTGGAGGACTGATTGAATATATAAATATGCATATTTCATTATTACATACCTGTTAGATTATATACGATTACTGTTTTTTTTATGTAAAATAAACTTTTTTCTAAAAAATCAAATCTCTCTCTCTCTCTCTCTCTCTCTCTCTCTCTCTCTCGACAGAATTGCACCTCAGTTTCCATCACTTTGGTTTCCAAGGCAAATGCGAGATCTCTGTAATGTGACGCCTCTGTTTTTGCATAAAAGAAATGGGAACTCTGCCTGGCCCCCTCCGCCCCCCTCCCTCGGCAGTTTGCGGCCCTCAGTATCCGTTCCTCATCTTCTCCTCTTCCTCCACAAGTGCTGTAAAATGGTATAATAATAAAGCTGTCATTATTCTGGACAGTACTTAAAACGTAAACGTGGCTCCTTTTCTCAATACTTTCCAACTACCTTCCTTTTCCAAACCACTTGGTTCTTGGTTCTTTCTGGGACTGAGCATTTACAGTTCCATGGGAAACCAGGGAGCTTTTCTTTAACTTGCAACAAGATTCACTAAACATATTGCGCTAATGACATTATAGTGTATACAGTGTATTCATGTATTTTTCATAAGACGAATAAAAGAGTTTGAGCAGAGCATGACGATGCCTTTGCCTCTCACTGCATGTCTGGCGGAGACAGCCTTTCTGAATAACCTCCAATTCTCTAAAGACGCTAAAGTTTCCGTTGGAACCAGCGCTCGGTTATTAGCGGTGCTTTTTTGCATTGAAAGAGATGAAATTCAGGCCAAAAGTCTCCATATTAGCAAATCAAAATATGTGCAAATAGCAGTGAGGGGCTGTTTGTTTGTCAGCGCAGGCATGTACGCTGTACACTTTGCAAGTACTTATATGAACTTGCCACTTGCCACTTGATCTGCAGATTTAGGACTGATACACTCAACCCTCTAACATTTTCTTTTTATTACTTAGAACTGGTGCGGAACAGGGGGATCTGACTGTTTAATTTAAACAAAGGGATATCGATGGAGCTCTATGATTCTTGGTGGTTAGGTAAAATCTTTCAAATTGATTTGAAATGTCTGTTCCAACATGCTTACATTTTTTTCTCCTTGCCTGAGGAACATTTCCTTTCTACAACTATGTTCTCTTTTGCAAAACCTGCATCCTGAAAAACCAACGGCCACAAATCTCGACATCACAGTTCTCCAACGTCCCATATGTGCAGTACAGTATGTGCTGTGCTGGTGGCATTAACAGACACTGATCAGTCAGTCCTGATTACTGTGTCAACAGGATAAACTCTTTAAAAAGGCTTTATTGTGCATTACTCTGTCTTCTATATGTGAGCCAGAGCAGCTTGAGTGAAACCCCTCGTACACTGATGCATGAAGTAATTGGACTCTCCGATGCAAAGGACCTGCGACTGTGGACGTCACGGTAACGTGCGTTGTGATCGGGTTACTTTGTTTTTTCGCTCTCCAGGTGCTAGTGAAACTGCACACACAATCACACACCCTCAGACACACACACACAGCTGCTGGGACAGATGTGGTAATACTGGGACGTCGGCACAGTGAGTCACGTCTGGCAGGAGAATGTGTGTCTATGTGTCATGACTGGGCTTTTTCATATTTGCATAGAGGTTCAAAATCTGGCTGCCCATGGACTGTAAGAGGCAGCGGGAACAGTTCTGAAAGTACAGAATTACAGCTGTTTTGGTTTTTAAGAGGAAAGGTGGATGGAAAGCAAGGGCGGGAGATCACAAACACTCTTGCATAGTGACACACACACACACACAATAAATGAGTCATAAATGAGTGTGTGAAAGGGCTTTAAGGGGCTCTAATTGCATTGGGTGAGAAATATATTCTTAGACGAGGAAGAAGGGGAGGAAGACGAGTTAAATGGTGAATGAAGAAAGAAAGCGTAAAACGGCACAACCGCTTTTTCCTCATTCATCAGTATAAATTGAATTAATTGCATTAAGTCCTCAATATAAATGGTAGATGGCAATAAATACAGTATATGCATAGGTTTCCCTCTCAAAGAATCAGACGTAAAGGAGGTGGTTTTTCTGAGAGCTGGCATCCGGGCTGCGTGCGTCTCAATGGTGACATTTGCGTAATTCGAGCGGCACTTCACCCCCGCACCATTAAAATGATATCACCGTCGCCAAACCCATTAACACCCAGTTCTCTCCGGAGAACTCCATTTACGCAATAAGCTGGAGCAGCAGCGTTGAGGCGGCATCTCTGCCAAGGCGTCTTCGCCCGCTCTGCCTCTCTCTCCTGGTGCCACATGCAGAGCCTGATCCCGTGGTGCGGTCCACGTAGTGACGGAAGGGGGGGGGGGGGGGGGGGGCTCTGCACGGCCATCTGGGCGTCCCATCTGCAACGCGGTTGTCGCTGCGACTTTCAGTTCTGGCAGCCTGCGGCGAGCGATTACCAGGTGACAGGCCCCGATGACAAGGGGCGGGAGGCTCCCCAGACGCACCAAATGACGCGGACGCTCGCTAATTATAGGACGCTGCTGGGGATGATGAGCTCAGTAACCTGGTTAGCACCAGAAAGGTGGCTGGAGGAAGGGACCAGGGGAGGGTTGATGGTCTAAAAATGGGCCTTGTATGCTGTTAGCTCTTTGTAACGTTTGTGCAGACGTGGTGGTGGATGTAGAACAGGGGTCGGGAACCTATGGCTCAGTGATGCCATATGGCTCTTTCGGCGACGCCACAGAGTTGAAAGAAATGTGTACGACACACGCATTTCAACCTGGGCACACGCCCACACACCACACCTTGTATTTCTAACGCAGAGAAATTGACTTCCGAGCCGTGTATGTTCCTCTTCAACCGTCGTGCCCCCCCAGTGCATGGCTCTCAATGAAATAGATTTAGAAATATTTGGCTTTTATGGCTCTCCCAGTCAAAAAGGTTCGCCGACCCCTAGAATGTAGGTTAACAGGAGTCAGTGGGAGGCCTCTGACTCCAGGAAAGTGTAAATGGGGTTTATAAACAGAAAATTCCCATAAGTGATAAAGATCATTTGGTCCTCTGCTGTGTTCAATGTGATTACGCTCTGCAGCCTGGGCGTACACCCAACAAAATGTCGAAGTTGGGATGGTGAAGGAAAACAAAAGAGATCTTGAGGGAGAAGTGTCATTGCTTGTCGGTCTAACCAAGAAACCCTTAAGCGGAGGAGAGTGTGTTAAACAATCAAGCGAGGCTCACCAGGATGGGATTACCTGTGGGAAAAACCTGTTTGCAAACAGTTCTGAAATGTTTTTTGCATCCGACATTAACCACCATCAGCTACCAATCAGACTACAGCTACAGTGTCAAGCTACAGATGAGTAAGCTTGGCCAGAGAGGAGCATGCTCAACAGGGTTGTGCAAGGGATTGCAAGCAGGAAATAAAATGCATAGTCATATTTTGGCAAAACACAATAATGTTTGGGATACAGTGCACACAGATGGTCGTGGACAACGAATGGAACTGGATAGAGAAGTTGACACTTTTTTTGACAGAGTTTGATCTGCACGGATCCATTGCAACAAGAGGAACACAGCTCTCAAACATTGTGTGGTTACTATTCCGCCAACATGGGGTGAGTTTTTCAAAAGAAATACTTTGGTTCTATCACGTTAAGATTATCAAAAAGGTCTGCCTTAACCTGTTTACCTGTAACTTCTATGGTGAAACAAGTCCTGGAAGACCACAGTTGGTTCTTTTATTCCATCTATTTTCTCTCTACACCTCACCGTGGCGTCCAGTACGCCGACACCCACTGACCTTTGTTTTCCTGCGCCATGCGTAGCGCCCGCAAAGACATCTGGGGGCAGATCTCCAGCTGGGACACCAGAACTTTTGCACGACTGACGGCTGGAAGAGCTGCCTGAAGCTCCTCGCCGCCCAGCAGCATGTTGGCACCGGCCACGATCACAATGGCGTTCTCGCCTGCCCACAGTGTCACATATGACGTCAAAAGTCAATCTTCCATCAAAACTCACATTCCATTTACTAAATTTGTAGGAAATCGGACTTGAGAACACAGAAATGTTTGGACAAGCATTGGTTTTCTGCTTGGGGTTTTGTTTTCGGCCCTTAAACAAATAACACATTTGAGTTAACTGAACCTTTCCACACTATTGCAAAATGGCATGCGCATATTCTTTAATTACTTACTATTTCATAATTGCAATTTCTCAAATAACCACTCCCAATAGGACCGCAGTCCTCTTTCAAAACACTGAGCCTGAGGACAAAAATTGCTCTCCAACGTTGGGCATCTTGCATTGCTGCACATTGTAACCCGTGGATCCTCAGCTTGGTGGATGCAAGTATTTGTGCGTGTGTGTCCATGGCTTATAGTCACTGGAACCGCGGTGGAGCAACAACTGTAGGTGTTGGCATACATGTCTGTGTGCATTAGTAAGAAAGAGTGTGCCGCTAGCACCCTTGGTTGTACATGTATGACGGCTGTTACTTCAACTCAGATGAGCTTTTAGGACCCGAGCGACAGAAGCATTCACCTGCATCGTTGACAATAATGGAGGCAGTTCCTGTGGCTGCGTCACAGGTCTGGCCTACGAAGTCTGAGATGGTGAGAGAAGACGAAAAGTACCCGTTAAGTGGCTTTCATTGAACCCTCCACTGACACACTACTCAATACCATAGTAACGACTACCCCTACTGACTGCTTGGAGTGCATTCGGCTCACATCATGGTTTCTCAGCCAAGAAAGGGACAGACCTTAGAGGTCGGATTTATGCGCGGAACGTAACTTTTGAGAAGAAACTTAAGTTTGTACAAATCCATGTTTTGCCATTGGCCATAACAACAGAGAGCCTTTCCAGCCTTGAGCCTCTAGTAACTAAAAGAACTAACAAATATAGACTATAAAGAAACCATTGCTCTGTATATGAACTTTCTATCATTCAGCCCAGAATTGTTGAACAACTGTACCTGTGTGTACGCCATTGTCTTTGAAATTTTGAATGTAATTGTCTCCAAAGAAGTCTTCACCAACCTAAAAAAGATTGAAGGAAAAAACCATTACAACAAAGAGAGTGTCAAGCAGGGTCAGACTTGGTTAGCGGCAACTTTTTGAAAAGTGGTATAGTCAAACCTCAGTTGGGTTGGATCTTTGTGTGGCCCGCCGGCTTACTGGCATGGTGCCGCCGGCGAAAATGTGCAAAAACCAACACACAAAGTCAACACACGCATTCGCGCGCAAACACACACGACCAGCTGCGCCAAGCCTCGAAGACACGATAACCCCGCCTTCACGCCTCTTCATGCCAACCTCGCCTTCATTTCCTTTCTCTCCATCTCCTCTTCCCCTGATCCGCATAGGGATGTCCACATCTGTAGCTACTTTGGGTTGTGGAAGGGTTTCCCACCTTGCCCCAAGGCGTCTACTTCGAACCCACGCTCTCCAAAAAACGTGCCAAAACACGGGCACTTCAAGCTGTCTGTGATAATGGGTTGGGCTGGTATTGGCTGCTTGGCCCCATTCTCTTTGAAGAGTGGCCTTCCGTCTTGGATGTTTTTTGACAAGACCGGGTGTCTATTTTTGGGTTCTCCCCATGCCCGCAGAGCTCCTCCCGCACTGGGTTGTTATCGATTGGGCCTCTTTGTTCTGACAGAGGTGGGGCTTCGGTGCTTTAGTGTTCAGGTTGAAAGGCCATGCTGAGCCTACTGATTGGAGACTCGGGGTTATATGGTATGGGAATTTGCCTGTTTGAAGGCGCGCAAGTGTGGGTGGGCGTATGCATGCTGTATAGTATTGATCAAGAGAAAATGAGGCATGCTGAGTTGATGTGCTGAAGTGTGAACGAAGCCATAAGGTTTTCGGGAGTTGTTAGCTAGTTGGTGGTATGTGGTGGCCTACATCTGATTCATTTTACTGGGTAAAGATGTAGCTGAACCAAAGGTTGGGCAGGTTGGGCAGATTCATGCTCGGATCCACAACCATCAAACACTATAGAAAGACAGGATCCAGCGTCCTACCTTGCAGACCATGGCGGTTTTGGCCCCCAGTCTTGCCGCCTGTATGCACTGGTTGGCCCCCTTCCCTCCGAAGCCTATGAAGAACTTCTGTCCATGGATGGTCTCTCCGGCTTTCGGTAGCCTTGGTGCCTGGCTGAAGGGCAAAATAAAACAGGCATAAGTACAACTAAAGTAAATGTAAAGTAAAAACGATATTTGCTTGGGCTTTGAACTTCATTTCACTTTTCTTCCAGTCTTTTCTTCCAGTGTCCCAGACTAAAGGTTTTGGTGGTAGCTACGGAGGATTATATGTTCTGTTCTTGTGAAAGTCAACCAAATACAATCATAATACCTCCCTACCAAAAGGAACATAGTTTGCAATTGGCTCATCACTCCAAAAAGCAATCTAGATGTTTTACCTACACTAGACGTTCAGTCAGATTGGATGTTTCTCCAAATTTGCAAATGGCACTTTTAGCCAAAACCCATCGATGTCTCAGCTTGACACTGGCCGTACCACTAACGCCTGACTCATCGGGGTTGGGTTGAAGTCCTACCCCTTCTCCCTTTCTCCCCCTTCTTTTTGATGCGCCACAGGTGGGTGCCTTCTGCCTGTTCCCACTGATTCCCCCAATCAAGGAGCCAAGGCAGGCAGTGAGTAAGATGGGGGGGGAGACAGCAGACGGCTTCATACTGTACGTCAGGGCGCTGTGGTCTGGTCCCAGGCTAGTGCTACAAGGGTTTGCGGATGGCAAAATGTTGTCATAAACCTGTTTCTCACCCTGTTATTGCTCTTTTTTTCACTGGGTGTGTGTGTTTATGGCAGGTGTGCTATTACAGTAAACCCACTCAATCCCAGGATTTCCAGTAACTGAGACGCTGGCGGCAAACACTGGAGGTTGCTATAAATGCTGCTGTTTTTGCACCGGCGTGTGAAAACAGTAAAATGCCTGAGGCAACAGGATGTGAGGTCAGAAAGACTGAATTGTGGTGAGAAGCAAACAAAACAAAGGTCGGACACAAGTAAATATGCCAACACACACACACACACACACACACACCCTTTGCCAAATCTACCTGTGCTATATGTGCATTTTTGGGGGGAAAACCTCTTTTATCATCGTTAAACCTCCATATATCAGGAATAGTGCATGGGCAACAGGTGAACTAAACAATGCTACAATGCGTAATCTGAGTAGCAAATATACATTAAAAAATGAATACATTCTTTATGAAACATCGAAGACCAGTCCTCCTTGGTGTCCCATGTCTCACAAAAGTATCAGTTGGATACCACTGTATTATCTGAATGGTAAATATGACTGCTGCCTGTAACTGGCTAGCTTAGCTTAGCATACTGACTCAACAGTTAGCTTTATAGAGGCAGATAGGTATATTTAGTCCTTTTCGAACAGGCTAACTGAATAACACATTTGATCTTGTGTGTTTAACTGTAAGAAGGAGGACCGTCCAATAAATGGTCCGACTAATAACCACTCACACCTAGCCTTTGAGTGCAGACTATAGAGGGATAGCATGCTTACATAACTGTACATAAGCAGATTGTGTTTGGACAGACTTCCCCCAGTGTCAGTCAGGGAAAAAAAGCTATAGATGACTATGAAAACCACACCTGGTGGAATGTTGTACTTAATCTAGTCGATATTCCAGTTCATCTGCTGGTCTTTAAAGCTTTCTTCAGAGGAGTGCACCATGCTGACAGATAGGATGGCTATGTGTCAGGGGGAGAAGCATTGTAACAGGAGGCATTGCTACGACTTTCTCACTTTTTCTTTAATTATTAAAAACGCATTGTAAAATATTTTAGGATGACTCACTGATTCATTTATTTTTGCAAGCATCATAGTGTACCATGATTCTCAGAGGTGTTTTTTTACAATCATTCTAATGCGATTTTATGAAGCATTATTTATTATCTAAAGCATCATTTTTTGTTATCCATGGTCCATCCACTTTGAATATAAAAGGCTTTGAGCAGATTATAACGTATTCGTACAATTGTAACAAACAAAGAGCACGACCTCTTTAAATAAACATAACATTTGGCCAACAGCCAGCTTAAGCCAGGTAACTGTAGGTAAAATAATCATATCTCCACATTCTTAAACAAACCCACCCACACTTCACAATGCCCGGAGAGACACTCGGCTATTGTTGTCTGTGGTGACTACGCCAAACCAACAGAGCGGTTACGTGCTAAAGTGCAACCTTGGTGCGTTTTCTCCCACGGGACCCAAAAGGCAGCGAAGCAGGTGTTTCGATGACGTGGTTTATTTGCTCTAAGCCTGGCTCTCATTTCCGTCTGCGCTGTCTCTATGAAAGTCGTTCCTCAGCTGTCGGACGGAAACAAAATTGAAATACCGGTTGTTGAAAAGTTTAAACGTGAGCTCTTCCCGCCAGTTCCAAAACACACAAACTCCGAAGTGAACATACAAACTGCGCTCTAGCTTGTTTCATATAACTACTGAATGATAAGCGCGGGTAGACTACAATTTCCAAACCTGGGCTATGCATCAGTCATACTAACTTTCATCATCCACGATGGTCCCTTTGGCGGAAGCTCCAGGAAATCACGCAGAGACAGCACACGGTCACGGTAAGCCACTCTTTCTAACAAAAAGTGTTGTGTTGGATTACGACGTGTGTGATGATTTCTGCGTTGTCCAACTGCCCGATGGGAGACACGTGCGTGTTGCTATTTTCTACTTGGCAGTCAGAAATGGCCTCTATCAGTGGGTATAACAGGCCACCTGTCAAACTGTTCTGTGTCTGAATTGGTCTGCGCTAATGGAAACCAACGTTTGACATTTTAGTACTTATTAAGTATTTTTTGCCCACGGCACATCACTGAGTTGAAAATGCACGGGGGGCAGTTTGGGCAAGAAAAAACCCACATTTGAAAAGATGGAAATAATCAATTTTTGCTTAAAGTTGTGTTGATTTGCAGCATCAGTGGACATCTTTGGGGCTCTCCTCCACATAAATTGAGTCTCAGTCTAAAAACAAGGATGTTCACTGTGCTTCTGTAGAATGGATCCTGTGGTGCATTGGGGCTCTGAGCAGGTGAAACATGTCTCCACTAGTGGAGTGAGGCAGTAGGGGGCACTCAATGGCTTTGACGATGGGTTAAAAGCCTCAGAGGCTCAGGCTCCCCCTCTGCGCACTGCAGACAGCAGGTAGACGTCGGACCGTCTTACCGCAGCGTAGTACAGCCTGACTGTTACATGTGTCACACAAACACCATAGGGATCCGAGTTACACTTGTGTGTTTGTTTGGGTCGAGATAGAAGCGAGCAAGAGCGTGTGAGATTTGTGTTTTTGGTGTTTGTGTGCCACTGAATTGTGCTGCCGAACAAACACTGCTATGCATGTCACTTTAAAGGCCTGCTAAAGTATTGCAACTACCTGCCCCTATATGCATTCTGATCCCTATCCAAAAAGCCCCATTCCACAAACACACACACTCTTACACACACATGCTCTCTAAAAACAGGCCATTTCCCGTTAGCTCATAAGGGTCTTAATTGGCAACGCCTGCTAATCAAAGCAGAAAGTCACTACTTGAACTGCTAATGATCAACAAATCCAAAAACACAAACACTATCCACTACCACTCCAAAAAAAAATCAGTAGGAGAGAGCATATGTTTTTGATAAGTTGCAGTTTGTGGTGACAACTTGAGAGCACACGCACACATAACTTTTCACCAATCAGCACATATTCTGCTGTTGTTCAGTTGGGACTCCAGGTGTTGGCAGCTGGTTTACAGTTATTTTTCTTACAAAAACATATAATACAAGATGTATGACACACTTGCCCCACAGGCTCCAGTAGCCCGCTTCAGAGGCAGTGACAGGAAGAAGTGTTGGTGGAACGAGGCCCGGGAAAGACACATTACACCGTTGCATTCAACTTATCTATTTAGATTGTGTCATTCCTCACACAGTAAATGAGGCTGACGGATTGTTTTCCAACTAACCCGTTGTGTTGCTGCTGATGACTAATGATTTGTGGGAATGGATGCTATTAGGCTCGGGAAATCTCACCACGTATGACGGTGATGCAATGCTGACATTTTTGCACACTTTGAGGCTTTTAAAACTGGGGTCCAATTTGCTGTGCGAGGGTCACACCTGTGTCATGGGTCAATGACTTGATTAAGGACTTTAGTGTTTTCTAGAGCAACAAATACCTACTGGAAAAGTGTATCTGTTCTTCTGACAGAAAACGTTAGAAGAAAGATGGACAGATGCCTATATATTTAAACCAGAAGTTTTCATGCTATTATGGCATAATGGTCTGAAAGCTGTTTATGACAACGTCCCTCATCTAAAAGCCTGTGTGGTACACAGGCTTTTAGATGAGGAACGTTGGCCGTTTAGGACAAGTATTGAAAAGGCAGCCATTATCTAAGTTTAGACCACTTCCTCTATTGTCGTTACTGTGCAGTCCATTTCAATGATGGAAAATACCATTCAGCCTGTAGGGCATTTTTTCCACAAGCTTTACATTTTAAAATAAAGTATGCGGTGGAAAATGGTGGTAAAAGGCAATTGAGCGTTTGTTGGTTATTGGATGGAGACATACGAGAATGTGGCTGAAAGCCGTGTACCTCTAGACCAACCTGGAAGTGAGCATTGTGTTGGTTCCCTTGACAAAAAGTCACTTGGAATTTTCCATTGGATTTTTTAGTATTTGGTCTGAAATGACAACTGTCGCTAGCAGATGTTTTTTAGCTTTAGTAAGTAAGCTAATTAAACTAACATTAGCGCTACGGATTGGCTGAAATCACTTGTCTTAAAAAAGAAATACACACATGCGTATGTATTGCAGTACACATTGTCACGCTGCTAAGCTGGGCTTGCTAATGGTTGCTATACACTTTTGCTATATGGTTTTTATCAGATTAATGCTGTTACGAGCTACATGCACACCTTTTTGGCATATGGAAATGTCCTTGGTAAGACCCTTGCAAATCAAGCACTGCTGGCTTTTGTAACATTTCACCACAGATTAAAGTCTTTATATTGAACATAATGAGAGATTTAGTCTCTCAACTGATGAGTTACATTTACCACTTGGAAAGTTGCAGGATTTTTTGTGACTCAAAGAGGTGAAAGTGTCCATAATTTCACAGACAAAACACAAGTTGGAGTCAGAAAAAGTAAATATAATTGTGTAAAAAAAACAAACTTGTGGCTCTTCATACTTATCTTGGGACGTCTTGAGGGGGTCCAAAACCCCAGGGAGTGGGGAACCACCGCCTTCAAATGCATATGCTAAGCCCTATACCTGTTTTTGAAATACTAGTCCCATTACTATGAAATAAGTGTTTTACACGTGTGCAAGCAGATCATAAGACATGTAATGCATTTGGTTTTCAGTATTAAAAACTATACATTTTCACAACCGTAACAAGCCAATCAAAATTGGAAAGCCTATCTATGACATAGTCACCTGGATACTAATCAAAGGTGAGAGACATTTATTTTGTAATACAAAATACTTTTCACATGATCATGAACATTTGCCCACATTGCTTCCTGTTGGGCCAACCTGAGGAAGCAAAGGAGTTTCCTCAACTCGGATTTAACTGGCGATTCTGTGCTCGCCCTTCTTGTGAAACATTGGCTGTATTTACAGTCTACTACTGATACAACTTGTTTAACAATTACACAGCGTTAGAGGAGTAAAGTTACTCACCTCACCAAGTCCGTCATACAGGAGCCGACCACCATCACATCAAAAGCCTCCTCGGACATCTGATTAAGGCACAAACAGCTGTGTTATTTCTACAGCAATAACAGTCATTTATTGACGTGATATCTTTAAGGATTCTTATCTCTATCTAATCTATTAAATTACGCTGTGATGATTTGGGAGACTCTTGGATTCTCAATCTTCCTCAATCTTTGTCCAGTTTGTTGCTTACTTTACTATTTTACAGTATAAGCTATTCATAAAAAACAACAAAATATATAGCATAATGGCTTCTTTGGGGCATTTATGGCAAAATATGTAAATGTGTCTTCCCAAAAGCCTCCAAACAAAAATTCACTTGATAATATTTATCTCCCACATTAGCATTAGCTTGAGTGAACAAGGAATAATGTAAAAATAGAGCATTCATTGGCTGGCTGAGTTGGACGGGTTCCAATCTTATTGGGGAATGAGGGGGGCATTTCTATGCCACTCCACGCGACTGCACGGCCCAGCAAAAGTCTATAATTAATTCAATCCTCGGCTTGCTAATGCAAGTGTGTTAATCTCCTGAAATCTCTGTCGAGGCAGTGGAGGACTTGGAAAGCCTGGCCGCTGGCTGCAGGATGGCTCAATTCTCTCTTCCCACACCTTGCAGCATATTGTCTTCCTTCAGCAGGCATGAAGAGCTCGCCCAGAAAACCCTCAGCATCTCCACTGCAAGATATTATTTTGCAATCTGCATTGTTCAATCACTTCAAATGAGCGAATTCTACCCCTCTAGTGAAATTTGAGCGTGGATTCAGAATAAAGCAGATCAACCTCAATCTGTGTTTATAGACACAGAAAGGAATACAAATGCATGAAGAAGGAGATCATTAAAAGGTTCCGGTTCACATTTTGGGGGGAACTCTCGAAAGGCCGCATTCATGTGTTTGAAAGCGTTTGGTCTGAATGCTATTCCAAGTTGTGCAGAGTGGGTTAAACTATTTAGCATGTAAGAGTACATATTTTGCCCATGTACGATTTGGCTGGATAATGATTGTTATAACAATGATTTGACTATTTAAGGTTGAAAAAAAGAAGTAGTAAAAGGGGAGATTAGATAATGGCTATAATTGTAGAAATACTCCTTTTATATCCAGTCCTACCAAACACACACACACACACACACACACACACACACACACACAGCTTGCAGACTCTTTTATCCACATAGTCTTAACCATTTCAGTAGACTCAAAAGAAAACTGTAGCTAGACGTTATACCAATAATCATTGAATGAATTACTTCACACCAGTAATTGCTAGACAATAATGAGCTTAAGTTTATTATGCCAACCCTTTCAAATGAATACTTCCATCATTCCCGGGTATTCTTACTTATTCTAAATCACCCTAATTACAGTCAAATTCCCTAGTTATAAACACTATGGAAATACCACAGATCAAATTGCAATAATTCTACGCCTTCCTGCTAAATTCTCACCGATTTGTCGGTCCATTTTTTGTTTTTGTTTATACTTGTGTAGCAAAATGGGTGATACGCTAAAATCGCTAGAATAAATGGTGATGAATTGTCGATTAATCTACATGTAAGCTTTTCTCCGATTTTGTCTTACTGCTGATAAAGTGTAGTTCACATTTGTAGTTTTATCATTCTGATTTGCATAAAACAATTTTTTTTCGCAAAAAAATATGTAAAGCTGTTGGCTTCATAATACTAGAAACAGAAATATTAAGATATATTTAAGCAAACTAATATAACGTTAGTTACGTGTGGAGCATTTTTTTCAGTTGTGGATATGAAGGTATACTGTGGAAGACATCGCAGGAAAAGAGAGTATGACCCAGTTTAAAACAAAAACAAAAGTCAAATCTGGTGTGTTGAGACAAATTGTTGTTGCGATATGCAGCATAATAGTTACCTTACATTTATGTTCTTGTAGAGTTAGAAACGGTTAAAACTCGAACAGCCGACAGAAAAGTGACGGTCAAAGTGCAATATGACAGCTTTCTGACGTCACTGCTGTTGCCAGATCCACTGTTGTCACTAAATCAATGCAAAAGGAATTCATTTTTACTCATACTTATTTATTTATACGTTTTATAAAATAAATAGATGTGTACGTGTTCTATATAACCGGAAAATATGGCGCAGGTAGTGAAAACATGCACTGTGCTAACAGGCATTATTATAGACTGCTGCGTCCACGGCTACCAAAAGGACCCAAACAACATGTACCGGAAATGTCCGCTTGAAGTAAACATTGGAGTTCGTTCTGGAATTGTATGATTTATAGATATTTCAGGTACTGTAACTCATACCACATGTATCTAAATGATTAATCTATTATTCTTTTTCCAAGCTATTGTCTCAAATTGCGGGATTCGACGCTCTTTTTCGGGGAAAGCTAACAGCGGCTAACGACTTACAGTATCGCATAATTCGTACAATTCTGAAATGCTAGTTTAAAATGACAGTTTGTCACTTACGTTGACGTTAGATAAGACATTAGTTAATGTCCTTTGAATTGTCTTGCAAATTCACGGTTTCGTTGTGGTTCGATGCTACTCAAAGCATCTCCTCGAACGGTTGTGTCTCCACAGACGAGGCAACAGTGGATAAAATGAACAACATGTCCCCTGAGGTCGCACTGCACCGGATATCACCCGAGTTGCGGCCTTTGCTGTCCAGCGTTGTGCGGAATGGCCGCGTGGGACTCGACTCGACAAACTGTCTCCGTGTCACAGACCTCAAAACTGGGTGAGGAGCAGTTTGAGAGCAGGACTTACACGTGTGAAACAAACACCAGAGTTGTTCATTCAGTAGCCCTGAACTTCACACTACTGTGATGTTGCATTCAAGTGATACAAAAAAACGAGGGGTATGCAGAGCTTTTGATTAATATAAAATAATAGTTATAGATTACATTTTCAGCATTTGGTAAGTATTGTCTTTTTCTCTTCAGCACAGTTGTGACTCCATACTAAACCTAGATTTCCAGGTGTTTCTCATTTAAATCGTTCCTTCTTGGATCCAAAGACAACTGTCTGAGTTTACCCAAAATGCTCCTTGCTCCATTTCCATTTAAAAAAAATGAAAGTAGTAGATATTATCATATTTTCTACAACAGTTTCTCTAGTATTTTCCGTTATTTGACTGCTACACTTAAATGGCGATTGAAGACTACTAACATTTTTCTGATGTCATTATATATGGCAGGAAAATAGTCAATCCCTGAGAAACATGATGCAGTGTTTGCACTCTTACAAGAAATACAAAAGAGGTGCCACATGGTACCTTTAATGGCTATTCATACTTTTGTCCATTTTCTGTCATTGTATTTTGATATTTGTACAGAAACGTACAAAAATAATGTTTTTCCCTTGCTCTTCATCACAAACCTGAACGGTTACCAAACCAAAGCTTAAGAGAGAAACTACACTCAGAATTTTACATTTGAAAAAAACCCTCTAATTTAGAAGATGCACGCAGGCTAAGTGGGAGAAAATGAATGGGCATAACCTAAATCCTTTTAAAAAAGTCATTCATGAAGTTGATTTTGAAAAGTTTAATGCATTAAAAGTTTAGGTTGATACACACAAAGGAAAAATGTATCTACATGTATGAAGTGAACGTGGAATTACAGGAAGCACATGTCAGCCAGCGGACATTTCAGGCAGCTTGAGTTAAAAAATGACTCGTACAGAAAAGATTTTTGCATGAAAAAGAAAGTGGAGCAGCTGTTAAGAACACGATTTCAAGTTTGCACCATTACAGTCAGAAATACATTGTACTTGTTCCTGGACTTTCAGGTTGCCCACTGTTCTCTGTTTTACATCAATTTTGTCCTCTGGTATTTCCGTTGCCTCCCATGTTCAGCTGTACATCTCTGACCCCCGGCCCCTGCTGTGATCGCTTCAAGCTCCACATCCCCTACGCTGGAGAAACCCTGAAGTGTGAGTAAATGAGCCGATAAATCTGAGCAGTTAGTCTCTGATGTGGGTATTTTATCGGAAGTAACATTAAGTGTAAAAATGTGACTGCTTTAGCAGTCACCTATGCCATACTAAGTGTATATGGCATACACCAATGCACACCATCATGTTAAAGTGAAAACATGTAACACAGCCGTTCTTATCCCGAAGCACTGGTAGTTGATTATTATAAGATGAGAGAGGCTTTCATTTCTGGTGGTCATCCAGCAATGGCAAATTATACATTTTTCTCAGTTTAAGGAATGATGATGATGATTTCGTAAAAGGAGCACAATAAATCTACATAGGATAGGATATACCAAGTACCACTAAAGCACTGTGAGTTAATCAGGACACCCACGTCCAGCACACCTATGCGAGAAGTGGGCCACCAAATATCTGCTGAATCAAAAATCTCTCACCCTATGAGAGGAATCAAATCTTCATCCAAAGAAGTCCTGATTGTTGTTGGATCCCAATTTTTGGTGGAAATCTTTTTAACCTCTTAGTGGGAAATAGCAATGATGGTTTAGAGCTGTAACCTTCACCTCCTCCGTCTGCTGAAGCATTCACAGGGCTGAGATCAAAACTCTATGACAGTGGGGAGGCAGAACAGGATGGTGTGGCAGCAGACAAAATAAAATTCCTTTTGTTGTAATAACATTTAATATTTGATGACCTATTACTATTATTATTTCTAATAAGTACAATATAAATGCCCCCACAACCAGGCCATGGGCTTCAGGCCAGCTGGGCATTGTACACAGTGCTCACATTTCCATCTACGTAGGCAGAAACTTGTCTGATGGTTTGACACAAATGAAATAACCGTAACTGATTGAACCATTTGGTTCCTTTGGATTCCATTTCTTTGTTCCCTAAAATGTAAGTGCTAACAGAATTTCTATTTGCAGGTCTCCGACTGTGCTCAGGTTAATTAATTCTTTGTGTAGGTGAACAATGTGCATGTAATTTGAAAAAAAGAAAAGAAAGACCAGTGCTGAATTGATTTGATTTCAAATCTCATGTTTCAATCAGTCCAGCCTTGATTATTTTCAAGAGATCCACTTAGAAGATCACTGGTGATTTTAGGTCTGGAACCCTGGTGAATAAATGAAGCTAACCTTTTTCAAAAGACCTTGTTAAATAACCACAACACAGATTAATGAAGATATCCTGACCTGTCCTGATACCTTAACTTGACTGGAAAGAGGGATGCCAATGAAAATGTAAACACGCTGTACCACTAGAAACAAATAATAACAGCAACATGTCACATGAAACACTGGGTCTGCCCTTTGGTAACGTTCTGAAATGTAAGAGTATTTGTGTGACGTTTCCTTTGACTGTCAAAGTTATTGTGATCCTGGTTAGTGGGGAAAATCAACATTTTTAGCAAAAGGGAAGTATGCTTTGCTTATGTTGCAAAAAATCTGTCTGGGCAGATATGATCAAAACGTCTGTAAAGATGTAGCCAAGACATGTGGATGTAAGTTTAGGGATTTGTAGCAACGGAACATGCAAAGACTGCTCCAGTGAACATCGGACACTGAATAAAATGTGAAATTAGGGTTTTTACACGTATACCGTAATGAAGCCATGTAATCCCACTTCACCGCTGTGACTGGCACTGCCAAACAACCATTTGTGGCCTTTGTGGTTCATATTAAGCCCGTATGACCTCAATAAGAGAAAAAAAGCTCTCGCTGAAATGGAACGGCCTGGCACGCAGCGCCCAGACGATACTTCTCTTTGCCGTCGGTATGAACAAAGCAGTGTTTAAACGCAACCTGGAGAGGTTGCACTACCGAGACCTCCCTTTTTTCCCTCTGGAGCCGAGCCAACACGTCTCTGACAGACTGCCAGTGGTTTGAAACCGATCTACAAGTCCGTCCTCTCGTCTCCTCGTTTGACTCCTTTTGTCCACTGGGAGGGAAAAAACTATTTCCATGTGTGTGCGCTTCACCTCGTCACACTGGGGCGAGAGCGGTGAAAAAGGGGAACAGATCAGCGTTGCAGCACACAAACAGACTTATGAGAACATTGTGTACCGTCAAAAGCAGCATGTTATGTGATCAGATTATATGATGATGATGTTGTTGGTTGCTCCAGCCAAGGACATTTGCTGTTTGTACTTGTATTTCTTCTTGGTGCATCCTTTTAATTATGGTGTTTTGCCACCTTATTGGCTAAATGTTTGCTATTTTAAAAGTATCTGCAGTTATCTTTACCAGATAGACTTGTTCTGCAGGATTTGATTGGCGTCAGTAATAGATATCTAGTTTGCTCATTACTGTAACACAACTAGTACAAATGTCTTCCTTCAGACAGAGTCAGATCGAAGACTGGCCAGGTTAAAATAAGGCCACTGTTCCCTCTGTCCGTTCCAGCAGCGATTTAGAAAAAAACCCCTCTCCAAACCATATGGAATAAGGCAGATTGCCACATTAATGAAAGAAAAAGATGACACTTTGAGGCTCACTGGAAACAACATGATCTTCTGCTGAGAAGGTGAAAATAATGGTGAAAATAAGCTCATATGAGATTCATTTTATATTGCACAGTGACGTTCAAATAATGTAAAGGTTCTTCATATTAGTGCTCAATCGGCTGATTATTCCTTTCCTTCTTTCCTCCCAGGGGATATTATATTCAATGCACAGTATCCAGAATTGCCACCAGATTTTATTTTTGGAGAGGATGCTGAGTTTCTCCCCGAACCCTCTGAACTACCGGTGAGTATCTGCACTCAGCAAGGAGGGACTATAAATGTTTTAGATAGGTCAATGTATATGCTTTATTAGACTACTCCTCTGCACAAAAACCAAAATTTACCACACATTTGTTTTGGTCCCCTTCCACTAATTAAGCAGATGTGTGGGCCTGAATGTTTTTAAATTGCCGATCATAACTTCACTTGTACTTCAGTACCACGTAACAGTCTTAAGCCACTTTCCCACTGGACAAAAACAACCTTCTGACATCTGGCTTTTGTCTTCAGTGGGAAACGTCGCAATAGGCATTAATTCCCTAAAGGAATGAAACCGTCGGGTGTGTATCTGCTCCTGCTCCGATTGGCAGAGACTGAAACCTGTCATGAAACGGGGAAAACTGTTGGACGCGCTGCAATGTCACGGCACCGCTTTATCGAGTTACGGCACGTACCCCGTCATGTGGTTTGGCCAACAACAAAGTTAAACTCATTGAGCTGTCTGGGCAATTGGCAGCAGCTAAAGTGTGTATTGGTAACGGCGTTAGCTGCTAGCACTAAACCCAACACTCCTTACAGAACAGGGAAAGTGAGTTAATCGGCTATTTTTACCGTAGTACAAGTTTATTTTTTTTTAATTTATTAGGTTTTCGTTGGAAATGGAAATTTCCAATTTCAAACTAGCCCTCATGTCCACTGTTTATTTATCTGCAATAACCAGTCAATCCATGATTCCCTTGCAAACTAGTCGAAATGAGATGAAGGGACTGTAGTACTTCTGTGTAAGACCTGCGCCAGTGTTGCAGAACTTAACATGATTGATTTGTTGACATCATTACTACGATAGCGAATAGAAAAACCAATGGAACCTTCCAGACAAAACATCTGCCCCTGCAACGGCTTTTGATGGTTCTAGCATTTCAAGCGGTACATTTATGCACATATTCACGCACACTCAGTGTTATTTGAATCAAAGAGGTGAATAAAGAGGAATCTTAATTTGTTTTTATGATAATGTGAATCTTGCAGATTAATTTGAGATGTGTTTTACATTTCATCGCCATATGCATCAGTGTCGAACTTTAACTTTTTCAATAATCCAAATATTTGGTGTACTTTCTTAATGTTGGCATAACTTTTGACTTTAACCAGAAAACCTTGAGATAAAATGATCTTAAATCAAATAATTGCATGTGTGGTATGAGAACTGGTTTTGTAGGACTGATTGCATTAGAGCTGTCTAGCAAGTGGGGTGTGGTTTGAATTTTTGAATAAAGCATTAAGCCCCAGCCACAAAAAGTGGTTTCAACATGACACTTTTAGTCTGTCTTTTTCCAAAACTGAACACTGATTAACACGTCTATTTTATTCTAAATGTTACTGTTATTTACTAAGTAAACATGATGCCGTGTTGAAGGAGTCATTGAGACTACTGTTAACCCAGGTTTGCAATGCTGAGTGATGCAGATAGGTGAGAACTAATTCAAACAATTATTTGAGAAAGAATTTTAAGAAAGAATGCCAGTCTAAGTTACTTTTTCATTGTCTTTTCAAACCAATCAATCAAATTCCGTTGTGTCATGACGAGGACATATTGTCCACTGGCTGTTATAGAATCACTTCACTGTTCACCAGTGGGATTATTGGGCCTTTATTGATTCATTGGTCTACTGAGCACTTCCTTGTACTTACTACCATTTGCTATATTTGAGGCCACGCCGCACGTAGAAGCTAAATTCCCCTGCTTGTGTCAGAGTCTGGGAGAGAGAGGGGAGTATTGCTCACCGTCTCGCAAAATCCAGCTGTTCCCATAAGGGGAAGTACCTCTGCTGAGCCAGTGCTCGGCCGCCCAGGCACATGTTTATTTTCCTCAATCTCTCGCTGTATTTTGCCGTTTATGCTCTCATAATCCTTCTTCATCTCTCTCTCAGCCTGAGGTCACCCTCTCCTCCTCACTCCTTTTTTTTCTGTGTTTCAGTAAGTACAACCCCCTCCAACTCCTTAAAACGCTTAGATCCCAGCAAGTCCTTAATTTCTCATTTCATCCCCTGGGAAATGTTTACTGTCCAAATTCTAAAAGATTTTTTTTTCATAACTAAGCGACCAAATGCATTTGTGCAATGACTCCTTTTTAAAGGCAATAGGAATTGCATTGTGTGCTCCCTCTGATGGGCCTGCTGCTGATTGATCAGATACGTGGAGAAGGAGTTCTCTCTGGGAGCTTTGCGATCTGTCGGGGTAAACATTAGGCTAATTTTAGGTCCCTCTGTCAGTGGCTGGTTGGATTCTCGATGTCTCAGCAACACACAACTCTTGTTTACAGCCGGCCGAGGGTATCATTAGCCGCTCTGCATGGCCCTGTGGTTTTTCCCTGCTGTCACCAGGCCTCGAGTGGGTTTGTTATCCATGTTTCTGTTTAGACAGAGAAATGTGAAATATGACAGGATTTAAACAATTCATCCAGTCAACTCTACATGATCTTATGTAGATTTGACTGGATGATACAAATGGTGTTCCGCTTTGACTTTGAGCAGTTTGGGTTCGAGCGGGATCAAAGCTGTTGTCTCATATTTACAATGTTATTCTAAGCTGCGTCAACATTTACCTTTTTGGATTCTAATATCAGACTTTTTCAGTTTAGACATAACACATAATCAGTTTTTTTGGGAGTGATTTTTCCACTCTATATAATTTGGAGTTAGAGAGGATGGCTTGTTTTTGTCGGGTCTGGCGGTCAGTAGCATTCTTGTGTAAGCATCCTTTCCCAGCTGTGCACCCTGTACTTATATACGTGCTGAGTACTGGCCGACAGCTGAGGCTGAAATGATTGAAATTATATCGAATATTATATAAAATTATTTGACATTAGCTAATATTAGCCAGAGACCTCTCAAAATCCTGAAAGCTTTCCTTTCCAATATCTTGGCATCTGCCCGTCTGATGGGTTTATCTTGGGCTGAGAGGGAGCCGTTGTTTCTTTTGTAACATGGAAGGAAATCTCGATTTGGAGCTGTGATCTTTACTTAACCACAGTGACACATTATCTGCTGTCTAACCTAAAGATTGAATTGCTTCCAGACGGCAGTTAAAAGCCGGCGTGTGAGGTATTCCTCATGGGAACTGAATACATGATGTTGGACTGGCTAGTCTCGGCTTGGAACAGGCAGCTATACGTACGTGCACGTGTCCAACTCCAGTCAGGGCTTGCAGCCCTTCGAGACAAGCATAGACCTGAAACTAATAACTCTTTTTTACAAAATGCCTTGCACCCTTATTTCAAGGGAAAAGATTTTAAACGTCTCGGGAATCGGCACATTGTGGGTGTGAGAAACGGCCTGGATGTTAACCGGTCTGCTCTTAACATTATCAATGAGGAAATGATGTCATGGTTGTGTTGTGGCATGTTTGTTGAGACATTTTATTAAGAGCAACCGTGTTTAAAGGAAATCCTGCGGTCTGCACTAATGTATAGCTAAACGTAGTTGTGAAGAGCACCAGGAAAGGGTAGACCAAGGCGTGCACCACCTCACAATGACTTACTTAAAACTGCGTAACCGCCTTGAGATTTTAAAAGGGTTGTGGGCTCTTCCATGGCTCGAGTTCTATCAAAGCATCCAACCAAAATCATGATCAGGAGTTAGTTATAAAAGTCTCCATCAACAAGCTGTGGTCTAAAAGAGCTACAGAATCACTGGATAAGTTAGTCCTATAATATTTTCCATCAAAGAGCGATTCAAAACATATTCCTGAACCCCCCCCCTCCCCCCCCTCCTGATTATGCCACTGCATGGTGTTTTCTTTCCATCTGGCAACCTCCTCCTCTCATATTCACTACTAGTAAAGCTCAGAGGCTTTTTGCCCCAAAGGTTTTCTCACTCAAATCCATTTGACATGGAAAGCATTTAATGTAAAGTTCATGGTTTCTGTGATACTTCTTTGATACAGACTTAGCAGCTCAAATACCATATTTACCGTGAGATAAGGGTACATATGGCTTCTTACTTTACACACTGTATGTAATATGTTATTTGTCTGGTCTAGACGTGTCCGGTCATGCGTGTGGGCACTAAACATTTGGGGAGTTCCCCAGTGTTAAGCAGCTTTGTCAGTGGGTGCGTGTTTGCACCTGGGACCCGGTTTAGCCTCGATGACCTCTGCAGATACAGCATCAACCTGTTTCTCAGCACTCCTCTGTGCTGAGAAACAGGTTGCAATGGGGACAGGCTCTGTCTAGTTACGCTGGGGGCAGTAATGCTCTCTATTCTGTTGTTTGGTTGGTATACAAGCTATTTTGAATTGTATTACCCCACTTTGCGGGTGTTGCTACGCCAACAGGTTTTTATTAAATTATTAAACTAAATACCACAATCCTGAAGTAGTTACTAATGTACAAGAGTTCTTGAACACATCAATAAGCCACACTGTGTACTAGAGGAACATTTGACTCCATGATCATGTAGTTTCTTTTTCACACTTCCAAATGGTAAATAGTCCACCGCTAACAACAAATGACTGCTGTTGAGTAACTTTTCTGTTGCGTTCCAATCCGTGCTGTATTTTTAGACGTAACTATATATTTGAGTCCTATCTGAGTTGTGTGCCCAGCGCCTCAGACAATGAGACGTTGTTTAAAGTTTAGATATCAGCACTATTCCCACAAAGAAAATTGAGTTTAAAGCCAGTTTGAGTACTATTCCCGTTTAGGAAAAGGAAACATTCCCGCCCTCACGTTATCCCGTGGTATTCCTGGATGCCGAGCATTGGTGAGCGCTTCCTATCTGCTGCTCCTTCTCGTCCCCTGTTACGTTTTAACAATAGACCACAGAAGACCCATAAAGCAGGATTATGTCAACCTGGGTATAGCGTACCAACCGTTGCTCCTGTTTCCTTCCCGCTGTGTGGAATAATGCATTCCAGCTTTTATTACTGGGGCCTGCCAATAATAAACTCTGACAGCTCTGTGAATGCTTTTAGCAGGCAGGCTGTTGTTTGCTACCAGGACTGACTGGTGAAATGGAGTTTGCCAATTCTTAAGCACCAGCTGATAACGAAAGCGCCGGACTAAGATGAGAGCACAGTATCGGTCCCAGGCTAGAGAAGTTACTGAACCACATTCAAAGTAGTCAGACAAGAGCTAATTCTGTCAACAAGTTGCACTGTGTTGTAGACAAATGGCACAGCTCAAAGTGAAGAAAAAAAACGGGCTGAGAATGCCAAGTGTCTTAAACACATGACAAGAGCAATTTAGCATGATCTTAGACTTGGCACTCTCCAGGGGCAAATAGGGTGTGAGCCCACACTTGAATTAAAGACTAACAGAGATTAATTTAATACTTGGGAGTTTTTAATGCCTCACACTTTCAAGTCGACAGCAATTTATTGGATGAGGTTGCCAGCATCTATAAAAATCATATTTAAGACATAAAAACAAATATATTCTCTTGGCCTATATAATTATCTTGGATTTTCAGATGCCAGTCCCCTTCTCATTGGCCTACGATAAATATTGGATCAGAGATGGTACAGACGGATGGCACAAGAAGACATAATTCTGTCAACTTGCGTCTATTCAGTGTGAAGATGCCCAATTTAGGTGCACATTTTGTTCTTAAAGGAAAACAGCGTTTTTTTGTTGAGTTCTTCTTTTATCGCCAACACATTTTACAATACTTCAGGGTAGAATTGTCACCACGCAGTGATTCCTCGAACTCACAAACGTCCTTTAATTTAGTGCAATAAGTTGAACACTTTGTAGTTTTGTCTTTATTCAAACAAGACAACCAGTCTGTTGATCTGTAAAATAGATTGCCATGAAATTTGGATTCCTTGTTCTTCCCCACAGGAGGAATGCTTTTTGGGCACTTTGAGGTTTTCTACAGATATTTCAAGTTAATTTGAGGATACATTCTAATGTCTTTGGTGACCCTCTTAGGGGCAACCATGGCACATGGAGTAGGGCGGTTGCGGCGCTAACGGCAGGGTTGGCAGTTTGAATCCTGGTCTTGGCCGGTGTCAACGTGTCCCTGTGCAAGACACCCAGCCCAGTGTTTCCCCTAGATGTACAACTTCAGGGGGGAGGAAGGGTGTAGTAGTCCCGCAAATGCTCCTGCTGAGGGTGCGTGTAAAAATATACTATAATTGTATGTAACTATTACATTGTATGTAATATAACTATAAAAATATACTATAAAAAAACGATTTTTTTTCCTGTCTTTTTTTTTTTTTAAATTGCACTTTATTTCTTGCTTTTGATTTCAAAGTGAATACTTTTATTTGTCCATTGTGGGTGACTCTGAAAACGGCAGTAGACAGCGTATTCGTCGGGATACTTGTTCATTTGCTTCTTACACAGCAGTTTGATTTAATTATTTACATTTTGAATTAAATTTGAGTAAATCGGTCAGTAGACGGGAGCGAGCGTGTGTGTTTTTAAAGACCTTGATGTCAACCATCTATGCTATTCTAACTGTTTTCAAGATTGGGTCGGACACACTGCTGCAGGAATAGATGCTAAATGGTAAGCCAATATTTTGGTGCAGTTTTTAATATTGAATCAATAATAATAATAGTATCAAAAGGTAATACGATTAAACGTGGCTTCCCTTACAGATATGTGCTCTTTACAAATAAGGAAAATAGCAGTGATTTGCGAATTAGAGACGACAGGTTTTATCACAAGCCAAGTTTAGGCTTAATCATTTGACACAGGTTTAACCGGTGTGTTGTGTCAAAATAATTGGATTACAAGGCCCAGATTGAACCAGGGACTTTTGTTGAGGGCTACGTTATCTACCCCCTGTGGATAAAGCCTTAAGAAAGATGTTCCTTCCTTACAGCGGGATTGAAAGGCCATGTAGAAGGAATGTGTTCTCGTTCTAAATCTTGACTCAAATAGCTTAGATTGCGACTTTTGGGTCTTTTTTTTTTATGCATCGAATGTGTACGTTTTCCGCAGGGCTTATTATATTCATGAAAAAACACAGATTTGTTTTGGCACACACAGCCTTCAGCAGAGCGTATTAAAATCAATTCATCGACGAGTCTGTGTACTCGCATGTCTGCACACACGTGCGGACATCGCTGTTTTGGTTCATTGCTCTTCACAATATTTGCCTCTGTGTTTGACCAATGCTTTGCTGCGGCTTTCCAGTGCCACCTTGTTAACTCAGTCACAAAATCCAGTACAATACAATACAGGACAGTCCAGCGGTGGGCTCTTTTTCTCACTTCCCCCATATGCATGGCAACGCTGACCTGATGTTCCGATACCATTTTTTCCCTCCAGATACCGATTACGATACCGAGTACCGATACTAGTGTTTGTGCTCTTTAGCGTGACGCCTCTTCAGATGTTTGATTAAGTTGCTGGTGTTGAAATTTGCAACACTCATGCCACCCCTCGAATTGCTTCTTTGCACATGTTGCATGTCGCCGTCTTACTGGTGGGAAAAGCTACTGTAAAGTACTGCCAAACCGCCGACATGATGCGCTAACGTAAGCTTCTTTTTAAGGAGACTCCACGTAAACAATTCTTCTTCACCCCTCTAAAACAGCAACTGCTGATGGCAGCACAGAGCAACTTTTTTTAAAGTGGCGAAGAACAACTGTGTCAGATGTCGGAGCTTTATATATATATCAGAGATGGGGCCTCGAGTTTGAGACTCGGACTCGAGTGTGACGCACAGTGACTTCAGACTTGACTTAAGACTCGTCCTCGAAAGACTTCAGACTCGACTCGGACTCGAGCTGTGGGACTCGTGAACAGTGTTTATTTTTAGGAAACATCTGATGAGCTCGCTACACCCCTCCCTTCGTTACCTGCCTACGTAACGCGTACTACGTACATTGACACATATTGCTGGCTGCGCGCAGCCGCGCGGAGCGCTGATGCTAACTAACTAGCTTGTTATGCGCGCCAGCATATGGACGCCAACCACTACCCCCCGCCCTCCGACCGCTAGCTTGACTTGGACTCTAGCTCAGAGAATTGTGAGCATCTCTGATATATGTCAATGAAGCTAACCAGTAAATAGATTTCTATTAAAGTACGTGGTATCGGATCGGTGCATGGACTCTAGTACTCACCGATACCGATGCCAGCATTTTCGGCAGTATCGGAATCGGAACAACTCTAGTTGTGAAGAAATAAGAAACCGCCATAAACCAACCTTCACAATGCCACGGAGGGAATAATTATCGTCTGGAAAATCAAATTTCATATTCATGAACTACTTTATAGCCTTTCTATAGGCCCTGTAATAAAGTCAAGCCTACTGTTACATCCATTATAAAGAAATGAAGGTTGAATATACTGTCAACTATGTGATTTGGTTTCAGATGATTAACTCAAATTTTTTATGAGATAAAGAGCTTTGAGGCGGCTTGGCCTCCTTTGTATAACCGGACATGTGAGCGGGGCTTTCATCGGGGAATCATGTGCAACAGTCAGGAAAAGCTTCACCACGTCGCAAGGACACTTACAGTAGCTTTCCCTCCCACTGGAACAAGTCTCAAGCCTGTTATCTTTGGCCTTGGCCTACTTGACTGAGCTCTGCAGCCCCCTTCCCTCCCACTCCCCCATTTTAGATCTCTCCTCCTTGATTCTCCTCCTCCTTTTGGAGTCTGGCTGATATTCCGTGTCACAGTCCTGACGCAGCACTTCCGCAGTCCCTCTGTTTCAGCTGAGGCTCCTGCCCTGCAGCGCTGGCTGCCTCTTTTGGACAAAGCCTATCCTTGTTTGCGTTTGGCCCCTCGTTTTGGAAATCCCGACATTGCTGGTAACCACCAGTTGGTTAGGGACGATGAAGTCACTGTCTGTGTTTAGACCCCCCCCACCCCGACCCTCCCTTCCCCCTCCTCCCAAGGCGGGTGTTTCTCTGAAACAATGGAAGCTTTCTCCATCAGCGGGACAATATGGGCAGCCAGACAAAGACGGGCAGACGAGCTAATGCAAGTCAAAGTCGTTCCGCTTTCGACTTGACACCTTCGTGTAATGGTTATTGGTGGTTACAGTCTAATCCTCCCTGCCACTTAGTGCTCATCACTTGGGTTGATCTGTGTTCATTTGTGTTGATCAATTGTCCCGAGGGCTGCGGGGAGGAGAAGGTACTCCCTTCGGCTTCACAGTTGTGTCATCAGGTCGCAGCCGTTCGGGCCTGCAGAGCAGTGGTCCACTTTTAGAGAGACGGGACAGGAACCCATCCCCTTTTCCAGGACTCTAAAGGCTCTCTTGCTGTTGTTTTTCATTATATCGATTTGTTTTGAACTCACGGTATGAAGCGTTATTATTCCGTTTGGTTACTCCTTTATTATTATTCTTCGGGTGAGCAGACCTGAACAGGCCGACGGGCGGGGGGGGGTGCGGTACATCGCCATGACTTGGTCGATTTGAAAAGTAGCCTGTGAGACAAAAAGGTGTGGGAATGATCTTTCTTCCCGCACATGGGGTTAAAAAAATTAAAAAGTAAGGCCAGCTCTTCAAAGGGATCATTCTGCCAAGACATTGAAAAGACACGCATCTCTTTAAAATGAACAAGCCCAGTAATTTCAAAGACCAAACAATTAACACTAACAACATTAAGTCAGTTGTTTTTTTATGTTGTCTTATATCTAATGCTTTTGATTTATTTGCATGCTGAACCCCCCCCCCCCCCCATTATCAAGCTCCCATAGCGTTCATTACCCAGGAACGGGGCCATCCATTCGTCTTCATTAGACCTGAGATGTTGCTTAGTTTTTCTTTCCACACGGTGCCGTTCCCATTAATTATATGCGATTTATTTATGCGCCTCGATGGACGGGTTCCCCTTAGAGTGGAAAAGGTTCTGTGTGGTAGAATGAACTCGTTCATAGGTTCTGCTTACTCATATGTGACATGTGCATATGATTTTTTTTTCTCCCTCAAATTTGCATATTGCGTTCTGTTTTTTTTCCTCAAATTGGCATATTGCTTCCGGGCTTCGGTTGGTCGGTCAAGTGCTGTCGGGGATTGCCTGTGTGCACGGTGGAAGTCTGTGTGCACGGTGGAGCTTTTTGACGTGCTTTTTATAATGAATTCACCACGTGGGTAGTATATCCATCCACATGCTCAAAGCAACCTTTTCCAAAAATCTATATCTGTCAATCAGAATGGCAGCGGAGGACAGAAAAGGCTCAGTACTTTTCCACATCAAATCGCTTAATCTCCGTGGAAACAGGACTTCCTTTAGGACAACCCTTTTCCTTCAGATCTGTTCTTGGGAAGTACCGCTTGTCAGCATCAGGCTACTGTGACATCTTTTTTTTTTCTCTTCTTCCAGGACAATCCTTTTATTCTTCTGCCATGTTCTTCCTAACTCTCCGTAGTACTCTCGTCTTCTCTCTGCCGCACCACTAATATTTATGAATGACCAACCATTTCCAAATGCTTGGAAATGGTTGTTCGAATTGATCAGGACTTACAAGAGTCACATAGCCATCACATGTTTGAGTGCTGTGTTCCTTTCAATAGCACAGAAAACAAATAAGTGTTCTACGATCAAGAGAGTCATCATCCAAAACATTACGGATTTGACCTTTTACTACCCTTTTTTTTTAACCAGGATCTCTCTTGACATTTTGAAATCTTGGAGTCAAAATATCTCACCTGTCCCGCATCAATATCGCCTTATAGCAGCTTTTACTTTAGCTACATTACGTTAGCATAGTGGTGCTCTGTGACCTCTCGGTATCGAGGACAGAGCGGTTCAGGGATGGTGCGTTTTTGGCCAGCCTATATCAGAGTCACAATCATTCCCTCGCCACAAAAAAAATTGGAATATGGCTGAAATAAAGCTCTAAACATTCAAATACATGCTCTGAAGAGCATTGGCTCGAGGATGTCTTGACAATGTGCCACTATGTAAAGAGGAGGCTCTCACTATGACCCATGTGTTGATAGGACACTCTCCCATGTTGTGCAGATGATGAGTTGCGCGTTTCGTGCTTGTCTTCGTGTCTCCGCAGCACCTCGTCCGCTGGGACGCTGGGGATCCGGACTGCTTGCTGCAGCTGGTGAAGGAGCTTCTGCAGCAGTACCACCTCTACCAGTGTCAGCGTCTGCGCGAGAGCTCCAGGCTGCTCTTTGAGTACGACAGTCTGTTGGACGATCCCAACTACGGCCGCAACATGGAGATCTACGCCGGGCGCAAGAACAGCTGGGTAGGCGACCGCTGCACCCGTTCTGCTGGTGCTGACAGGCGTTGGGACAGTTTCACTGTAGAAACTCTGTTCTCATGCTATTCCTGTAGCCGTGTCAGTTCACAACATAAATACTTGGCGTCTCAGGAACCACGGGAGCTATAGGATTGACATGTCCTCGGTCTACTGTGCCACTATTTAATAAGCATCTTTTCAAAGAATCCATTTATAATACATGATTGTATAATTGCACATTTTATATTGAGGCCTCAGAAGACATTTTCCAGAATTGAAGAAGAATGGAATAAAAACTTCCCGTTTGCTTGTACAAAATAACTAGTCTCAGACGAGTCAGAATCATGTGTTCTGTTCTTTTTATTTTGGCCCCTCCTAATATGCACATGATTTTCGGATCATTTTTCCATCATGTTGTGATCCGCGTGTCTGTCGGGAAGAATTCCAGAGGACACGTTCACATGAGAATAACAAAACACAATAGTGTGCTTCCACTGTTGTAGCATTATTTGGTTTGTAACATTGTGCCGGATAAATGTGCGTATTATTAAAGAAAGCGGCCCTTTTAGTCTTATTGCATTATTTCAAATATTGGTAAATAAGGGATAATAAAGCAAACAAATGGGACTCTCAGCTGGCTGACCGCTGTTGGTGTCCCTTTTGAGACTAAAAGTCAACAGTTATTTCCAGTTGTGTATGAATGTAGCTTCAAATGGAACACCACCGCGCACACGGTGTTTCGTGTTTTTGTTATTGTATTTGGCCAGAATTTGGGATTTTAGCCCTACGGTTTTTGATTGTGATTATACCTGCACATTATTCATTTCCATAACTCTTCAACATCAAAACATATTTTTGTCAATGTATGAGTACGCATGTTAAAACCCCCGTCCCTCTTTCTGCAGACAGGAGAGTTCTCAGCCCGCTTTCTTCTGAAGCTACCCGGGGACTTCAGCAACATCCCGGTCTATCTCCTGAAGGTAATTAACCCCCCCATCTCCCCACGTACACTCTGACTCTTGATCGATTATGATCACTTTATTAAAACCTGTTTACATGTTTGCATGTTCATATGTGTTTTTTCACGCATGTACCACACAGCAACTCTGGTGTGTGTGTGTGTGTGTGCAAAAGAGAGTGCGTGGGTTTGTGTGTGTGGGGCGTGCAGTCTTGGGGGGCTGTGAGTTGACTAATCAGCAAGCCGTCACTCTCGATCTGCTCTGAGCCGCGTGGTGTCTGGAGGCAGCTTAGCCTCTCTCTCTCTCTCTCTCTCTCTCTCTCATCAGTGATTGCCTTAACCCCTCTCTCCCACTCCCTTCCTTATCTCCAGTTCTCTCCCCCCCCACCGCCCCCCTCCCTCCCACCCCCCGTCTTCGACTGCCCGCATGCTGGAGGCGCTGGCTCTCTGGCCTTTTCCAGCTCGACCCCGTGTTTGTGAAGGGAAATGATGGTAAACATAAGGGGAACGGCAACCATCGTCAGCCTCAGATCAGCCCCCAGTGTCCCTGTGCTTCTCAAAAAGTCTTGAAGCAACACGACCCGTCTCACTCTCTGCAGCCTTTGAGTGAGATCATGTAGCGTTGAAGTTCTATTCTGTTGCCGCACTGGTAGTTGTGAAATAAAACTTTTTTTTAACGTTTGTGTCCAAAGGAAGGAACGGTTCTACACAAGTTTGTTGTCACATGGTGGCGGTTCTCTAAGGAAGGTCTTTCAAAGTGGAGGCAGACTCACTGAGACCGTTAAGCAGTGGTAGCCATTGACACAATGTTGTTAAAGAAGAACTCCCTGTAAGATGAAGGGATTTAATTAGAGGCAAATTCTTGGATAAGGCTGTACATTTCTGTCACCGTGATAAAATCATATGTCCATTGCCTCACACACACACACACACACACACACATTCACATTATTGTGCTGCATCTGGCAGCTTGGGTAGACATAGTATCACCATGGGAGCACTGGAAGACTCAGAAAGAGTATTGACTCGCAGAGAGGAAAGTATGAACATCAGCCCACACCTTGTCCTCCTACGCATTACAGGGTAACGGGATTATGCAGCGTATAGGCTGGACTCTAAGAACACAAATGCACAGCACGCCAAACCGATGACCTGAATTTTCACTTTCACAGTCATTGTGCAATTAATTCTGCCAGTGAAGGCGCTTGTCTCAAGTGGATTCCTCTTCTGCATCTTCTGTTTCTGCTGAAGAAAAAAATCCATTTGGAAAGTGCAATTTGTTCTCTCCTGACTGAACAGACACACATACATATACATAGAGTGCAGATTGTGGCTGCAAACATGAAAACAGCCTTGCACTACAATGTAATATGCACAAAAGAAATCTTGGTAGTTCCCATGGAGGCAGATCAGGTACTGTAGGTAGAGGTCAGACTGTTGACCCTGATTTGAATCAACCTCCACATCAAGTCCATGGGTGTCCTTGCTTGAGGAGGGGAGGGTTGGCACCGAGGTGGAAATCTGTTCAGACACGGACTACTCTGCATTGCTGGTGGAAAGCCGAGATGTTGCTGGTGGGCGCAAAGCTGTGGAGGACAACTGTTACCTGGAGCGGGGCATCTGCGTGGTCTGAGCTCACCACAGCGGACATGTTTACCTTCCTGCGTTCACTGGCCCGCCTCGGGAAGGGAAGGGAGGAATGCAAGTTTATTCATTATTTGTCAAAGGAGGCAGCCCTCCTCAGACTAAATGAAAGCGTAGGAAGGACGGTGAAAGTGGAACAACGCTGAAATGCACACAGATGGATGTTAGAAGTTCCTTCTTAAAGGCAGCGCGGTCCTCTCGTGCACCGCCCGGGCCTTTCATCGTACTTTGACCTCTGGGCTGCTTTCACTCTTATCGTCTTGTTCGGTATCGGGCTTTGACCTCACACTGTGTCGGATATTTTCTCCTGTCACTTAGGTCTGTTCCACCCGGTTGGTTGCAGGACAGTGTGCGTGTCGTTTGCTATGGTCTAGCTGACACATTCAGTCTGCATTTTCATGAGAGATGAAGGGGACATATATAATACTCATGTTTTATTGCAGGACAATGGGGCAAAACATTTTACAGATTAATTCACATTTTTTATGTTTAAAAATTGAAATAGATTTTACCTAAATGGCTAATTTCCCGGAGGCCCAGCGGGTCATATTACACGAGTGGGTCCTCTTCAGACCACAGACTGTATAGAAGGAGGGGACCCAGTCTTTGTCATGTCACCGATTGGTTTGTGGACTGCCACGTGGGAGCCTTGAGGCTGCAAACACCAGTGACACAGGAGGGTTGAACAATAAGGGAAACCGAATGCTGACATTTTTACTATTAACATTCAAGTGAAAAGACACCATAAAAGGGTTAAAGTTAAAGATGCTGTCATAGCCATCCTAACAATCAAAAAGGGGCTCTGCTAACTTCACGTTGTATTGATGAAAACTGTTGATGGAGACCATAAACTCATGTTTACTGAGGCAATAAATCAAGGCTAGAAGACTCATTTTCTCATAGACTTCTACAGGACCAGAGTAGCCTGATAGACAGTGCGGGTTCTTCGCAAAATAAACTGTTTCCGCACAAAAGTGGCGCCAACTACTGGTTCCAGGTCAGCTGCCGCTGCGTTAGAATAGCGCGGTGTGTTTGAGGTGAGTGGAGAAACATCCAACATGTTGAATCACATTTGCCGTCACGCATGGTTAGAAACATGTTTAATCCTGACCCTTAACCCTTCAAGCACAACCTCTTACATTTATTTTTTTAAATATGTTTGACGGTAATTTATGTTTTCGTATACATTATTTTGGCTTATATCGCTCTGCTCTAATTCTACTAAACATTCATCACCCAGCTTCTTGCTACTATAGGATGCTCCTGAACAGAACAGAAAAACAGGCCTGATTTACAAAAGTATTTCAAAAGATTTGCATCCATCTGTCCGCGAGTCCGTCCTCGCTCGGCAGCGTGCGTAGATCTGCCTCTAAATGTCCCCCCCGATCAGACCGGAGTGACGCTACCTTCGTGACTGAGCCCTCTGCTCTTGCTTCACTTGAGCCTTGTTTCCCCCACAAGCACTGGCCCATGTCATTGTGTGTGTGTGTGTGTGTGTGTGTGTGTGTGTGTGTGTGTGTGTGTGTGTGTGTGTGTTTGAGGTGCCTCAGGCAGCTGTCATTGGTCTAACCGGGTGTTTCAGGTGACCTGTCTTGTGAACAAACGAATATCTGCTATATTCCGTTGCTCTGTGTGAGATAACCTCGAGCTTAAAGACCCCCTGATAGTAGATTTACAACCTGACGGATGAACAGAGACGTATGAGCAGCAATCTGAACATCTAGTTAATAATAATCAAGTAATACGACAATGGACACAGATATTGTTGCCAAGAGGTTAAAAAAAAGATCTTTTGATCAAATCAAACTTTTAGGATTGAAGATGTTAGCTGTTACCGGTCCTACACACACACACACACACACACACACACACACACACACACACACACACACACACACACTCTTTAAGGCTGGGAGTGTCAGGGTTAAGCACAGCATCTGGGTTCTCGTTACGTCTTTTTGTAAGGGGTTGCCGGCGCCACCGCCGTTATCATTTCGCCGCAATTTATTCTTCCATCCAAATTCAAAATATTGAATGGATCTCTAGCAAATGCGGCATTCCCCAAAACTTTTCATAAATCTTACTTTTCACGTAAAAACAGAACACTGAAATTAACATGAGAAATAAATTCTTGTGATCTGAATACTTTCCTACATTCCTTCTACCATTAAAAGAGGATGTTAATCATATCACGGAGGGAGAGCAAACATACACGTTTCCTTATAATTCCTCCCTTTTAAAACCTGCTGACCCTCCCAGGGGCCGTGCTCAATAACGGCACGCTGTTCCACCTACAAAATACAAACATACAAACAATGAAGTAAGAAGTACAAATCAATAATACTAATAGTAAAACCAACAGCACAGAAAAAACACACTGTTCATTGACCCCACCAGAGCTTAGCAATTCAAGCACAACTTGTTGTTGAAATGCATCTCACCAATAATACCATTGCGCTGCACATTGCAAACATTTCCTATAAACATGGTTGAAGACCTGTATTCATATGTTATTGCTTTACTTAGTTTACTTAGTTTATCTCTCCAGGTGTAATTCCAAAAGTATTTTGTTCTTGTGCAATTGAAATTGAATTAAGGGAACTAGTAACACAGTTGCTTTTCTCACAGGGTTCTTCTTTAAAAAAAAACAGTAAGTTGGAGAAATGTCAACTTATGCGTAGATTTTCAATATATAACATTTAAAAAGTGAACCTTTTATTCGTAAGAATATGGCACACCAGTTGGCACACTAGTTGAAATCAATCAAATTATCATGACATTCAAAAAACAACCACCTGTATTGCTTGTTGGTGACTCAGAAATGAGAAATGATCGCATGTACTGTAGACCAGTCCTTTCTTTCACAATGGAGATTTAAACCACACTGTTTTGAAAGTATTAAATATGTTTTCAATGACACATGCATGAAAATAAGTTTCTGCTTGTCTACTGATTTTTCATCCTCCTACTTGTTATAGTATTGTTGATATGGTCGGGGTGGTTAGCGGTAGAAGCGTCTGAAGAGAGCCTTGCCATTTGGAAACTGCACTGATATAGCAGATTAGATGTAATAACAATTCATTGGTCAGCCCCCATGTTGTTTACATTGCTAAGTTGCTCAAAGGCACCCAGCACTACGGAGTTAAAAATATAATTTGAATGATTAACCTCTTCTCAAAGCAGTGCTTCTTGGCACCGTGGCCTTTTATCCGCATTATTTCAGTTTGTAATAAAGAAAAGTCCATCCCCTTCACCTCCAGCCTGTTGAAGTGCTTTAGATGGTTTCCTGTTTAATCCGTTATGGAGGGATCAAACATGAACGGTCACTTATAGCATGGGGTCGGCTTCTGATTACTCCAGTGGGATGATTAGGTAGGTGTTGTTTATTCTAATCAATAGATTTCACCATCCCACTCTTCGCCTCTGTTTCTTTATTTGCAATTGTTTTTGGTCTCAAAACGAGGTTTTGGAATAAAATGAGAATGTTAACAGAAGTCAGCCATGTACATGTATTTAACTGGTTTTATTTATTCATAGTCGGGTCTTATTCTACCCAGATGTTGTTGTTCTACACAGATCTTATCTGGTTCTATAAGGTTACAAAGGGATTGTATTGTTATTGCAAAACAGATTGTAGTCCCAAAAAAAACACAAAAACTATGAGTGCAAAGGAGGCAGCAGAACCAGTCCTTTTTTCCCGCATCTGGTCCCATCTACATCAGGTCTGATTTACCCAGGTTTTATACATTTGTTGTGTTGATGTGATCTGGTTCTACACAATCTGGTCCAAGCTACCCAGATCTGTTCTTTACGCCTGGTCAGAACAGTTCCCAAACCCGTTGACAGCATTTGCGGTTCCCTAACCTTTCCGGTTGCCACATAACTGTCCCTCCTTTCTCAACCACTTGTGAGCTGTTTGTTGTTGCGTTTTTTTGTCCACCCTTACGTCCTCCACTTGGAAGGCAGTTGAGCTTTTGGAGAAGTCGTGGCTGGAGACATTCGCTGCGTCACATGAGGAGTCTTTCACAACTCCTGAGGCAGACCTTGAAAACCATACTGTGGTCACCACACACACACACACACACAGACACACACGTTGTACCTATGTATGGACACACAACTGTACCTATGATTACAAATCCATCAATGCTATCTAGTACGGACCTCAATGCGGCTGCTTTCTATTCCCTTTTGTGTATTTTGCTGTGTCATGACCGGAGTAGTGAACTACTGCTTCATCCTTTTGTCGATTTGACCCGCTGGTTGTGGCTTTTAACCACATTGCTTCACATCCGGTTAAAAGAGCTGTTGTTGTGAGGGAGTTCGCACAATTAGACGTTACTGGATTATGCAGACTTTGTGGATTGTGGAAACGCATGATGGAAAGAAGACGAAACAAAAAGGTGACACTGGCCACCGTGGACCCATCACCTTTGTGTCTTTCTATTCTTCTTTGAGACCGAGCTCTTGCGTGTGCGTGACTGCTGAGTATTTGGTGCCAGAGCAAGTGGTTGTAATTTGTGGCCTTGCCGTGCCCTTCCATGATAAACACTGACTAAGAGCTCAGGAATCTTAAGAGCTATAAAATAATTGCAGGTTACTCCCTTAATGCCTAGAGTGTTGTGCTCGTTGCCTCGTCTGTCTCATGTGCTCTTTTTGCACAGAAGTGGTTCTTCTCCTGCTGCATCTGTGCATGTTCTTACTGCACAGCAGCTTCATCCATGACACAAAGGCCACAATGCGTCAATGAAGTTCAGCGAATGTTTAACTATTTTTTTTAATAAAAAAAAAAGGGCAAAAGTTAAACTCAATATTTTATGATAAACCGTAATTGGAATTGAGAATTTATGGAAATGGGTAGAATGTGGAAAATAAATACATATTAGCGTATTTTAAGACAAATATGATAAAATAATAAAACGTACGACTACTACTTGGAATATTTCATCAGCGGTTACCGTCATCTAACATTTCTTCTAGTGTAAAAGCCAAGACCACTTTTGTCAGAACCAGCGTGCTGTTAAGGTCGTCTACCATTTGTTTAATGGGTCCATTCGGGGAAAAAAAAACCATTTGTTAAAAATGCACTGTCAATTTGCAGCAATACGTTTTAAATAAATTCGAGGTCAAACGAAAGAATATAAGGATGTGTTTAGTTTTCCTGCTGCCGCTGAGTGATAGCTTATCTGTATAGTATTGAGACATGGCATTTAGTAGGGAAGCAAGTTGCCCAAAAGACATCGTCAAATAATTGCCAGTTTGGGCTTCACTAATGCAGTGTTCCACTGAAATGGGAAAAGGCCAGCCAATGCTTCCACTCAGATAAACAATTATGTGGCTTTTAATGGTGAATGTGCTATGGCTTGGTATGCTGGTGAAGATGATTTTAAATGTCAGGCGTAACGGCTCTAAACAGAAGTATTAAGTGTTCATAAAAAAAAAATGTACCATGATAGTATTTTTGTTTCCGTATTATGAAACTGTAGCAATATCGTAATTACTGACTGTCATTAGCAGATGTGTATTTTCAATTACTAATTATCTAGGTACCAGCACCTAATGATACGATCATATATAATGATGCTATATATGGGTATGTTATGATGGCAGGAAATGTGCACCCCTCTCCTGATTTGCTTGCACAGCAAACTGAAGCCATTCTGTTGCAAGAGCTCTGGAAGCAGTTAGTGAAAAAAGAAGGGTCAGTGGGTTGAGAGTTATTATCTGATGCTACTTCTGTTTTAAAAAAAACTATTATTCAAGCTAATTAAAAGGCCAACATGGATCACAAAATCAAAGGCCAGTTAAAAGAACCATTGTTTGTAATGTTCTCCTATATTAAAATGTAAAAGGAATATAGTCACATTCTGGGAAATAATATGGTTGTGATTTTTTGTGAAATCAAACCTTTTGAGAAAATCAGCAAAAGGAAAAAGCAAACAAAGTTTCCGGGCACTATTATAAAATCACTGGAGTGGGTTCTTCTCTACAGCTCTAACTGAGCTTTGTAAATGCTGATCAACAGTGAGCATTCCTCTATATAAATAATAAATTCCTACGAGGAGTGGCCTTCACTGGGAAGCAGAACTATTTGTTCCAGCTTCCATCAGTGAACACAGTTTTTGTTGTGTTGGGGTTGTGAAATAACCTTGATTTAAAAACACACTAACTGTTGCCATTACCGACCACAGGTGTCACCCAATCTACCAGGACTTTAGGATGCTGATTACTAAAACAGTGAAGTATTTTCGATATAATAGGAAAAGTGTGGATGTGGCTTGTTCAGGCCCCGCCCCTTGAATGCGGACTGGCCAATCGGAGCACAGTAGCATTGGCCAACTCAGACCAGGGTCTGATGAGGCTTTGCCCCATGGACCCCACGCAATGTTTCTTTTAATGTTGCTCGTGGACAGAGTGGTTTAGTGGAGTTGGAGCTGGTAATGGTTAAATGTTGTGTAATAGTGATTCTCATTTGGAAGGAGATGTAAATCTATGAAGCCAACATTAGCAGGGAAACATTCACTAGCATTTGCATGTCTACCTTGATGTATACACACAGGTGAGAAAGCAGGACATTGAGACTGATTGTGCCGGTGGCTCATTGGAAGATGTCTGCATAGTCAGTTATTGCGTCTTATTGTCGGAGGTCTTTTTGTATCTAGTTTGTCTTCTTCACAAGCTCTGTGGATTTGAGAACCCTGCTGCGATTACTACCAGGTGGTCTAACATCTGGTACTCCATTGCTTTGAGCTTTCTGAGTAAATTGTCACACAAAGTTAAAGGGGGTCTGGATGAAGTTGCCCATGTTCACAGCCACATGCTTTCATCTCACTCATGTTCCAGACTGTCACAAAGAAATCTCGGCACAGTCATACTTTCCCCTCCTGAGCACAGCGCTGACATTAAAGAACACCTGTGTATTAGCGTGTTAACAAATGATGTTTGGGGCAATCTATGACAGACGCACGCACACAGGCTTATACAATGTTTTCAATCATAAGTGACTGGTCACTTAGGCCTCTGTGAAAAAGCACCTGTTGTAGTCAAAGGGTTTGATTCATATTGCAGCTGCGTCTCGTGAAGATAATAAGTTGTGCAATAGCCTTTGTCCCTGTGTACTCTTAAGTTTCCAGGGTCTCCACTTGGTTGAATCAGCCAAATGCTGCCTCTCATGTGTTGCCCCCACGCCTCTGAGGGCCTGCCAGCAGCTACTGGTGTAAACAAAGGCATTGCTGCTGAAGGAGCAAACTGCGTCTCCCTGAAACGGGTCCATTGCAGGGCGAGGGCCGGTTAGCTGGTAAGTTGGTGCACGCTTTAAGAGCACTAACGTGGGTTGTTTCTGTTCGCTTTTCACCAATGGTATTATAGTTAATTTTAGTCTTAAATAGTTTGGGCTGAAAAGTGTTAACAATAATAAAAATAATAGTAATAGCATGCCGGCATCGTGTGCGACAGTGACTTAGAGTGTGATGTCATTATAAATGACAGCACAGGCCTATTGAATTGGCCTGGAATGGGTCATGACTTCACGTGTCAACAGCTGGATATGCTGAAGGCTTCATCTGAATCCTAAACATAGAAAGCCCGTGAGGAACCAGAGAGGATCCATGCTCGAGTAAATATACATGGATCCTCAACAAATGTAATTGGCGCCCTGCCACTTCTGGTTCCTAAAAACCACGACGGCGATGGTCACAAAACCAACAAGAACACATCTGCATTGCGTCAGGGCGTTTTGTTATTTACCTTCTGAGGTTTGTAAATAATGTCCAGTCAATTTCCACCCGAGCAGAAGTCTTAACTAAAGTAATGGCAGATAAATCGGGTACCATGATGATTTGATGAACGTCATCGAAGATTTTACAGTTCGCATCCAGGAGATTTGAGTGTAAAAAAAGGTGGTTTGGATACAGATGGAAACAACCTTTTGTGTCGTATGTCTTCCCCTCTGTCAGTGCGCGTCCATCCACTGAGCCATCACTTGCGGCAACAACCCCTGGTGCTGCATTGACGGCCCGGTTGTCAGAAAGGTCGTGCCCCCAGGTAGAGGAGTCAGGCATTCTCCTTCATCCCTTGTTGTGACACATGACTAGTGGCACCAGACCTCGGCTGCAAGACGGGGTAGTTTCCAACAGCGTGAGCTCCTTGACCTTTTCATTTCTTTCACCCCCTCTCGGCTTTGTGACAGCTCACATCTTCTCGGCGCCTCCCTCCTGTTTTTTTTGTTTTCCACTCTTACATACAGATCTGCCATGTTAGGCCCGTAATCCTCTTCAGAGAATTTATCAGAAACACCTCAGAAAACTCCCATCCCACCCCTGATGACGCACACTCGGCCCATGGAGTTGCCTCATCATATCATGACTAGGTGTGGGACCATATGCAGTGAGTAATGCCACAGAATGCCTCTGACGCCGATGAATTTATAACCGTTTGAACATGATAAACAACTCATTTCTCACTGTGGCATGAGTCATCCTTCACCTCATGATGTCATGGCAAACATGCAATCAGGAAGCATATTTGCACCATGACTCTCTCAATGGTGGGGACATTTGTTCTTATTGAATTGAGGTTTTTTAATTAGTAGTTTTGTTCATTTTGGCTAGCTTTTGTTTTCACAGTGTTTTGTGTGCATATGCTGAAAACGTAGAATAAAGCAGTGGCTGTTGGTTTTTCTTGCACTTTAGGAATTGGTGGTCCATGGTCCTTTTTTAAATGACATTACTGCTGAGTATTTAAGGAGCTTCCCGTTGGGGAAAAAAAGAGGAGAGGAAATGGCTCACCATCCTCCCTTAACTAATGTTCTTTACATCCCTATGAAAGCATATAAATAAAACACCACCTGATGAAATGTCAGGTGCCTTTTTATGGACGACGTGGAACCTAGGATGCCCCTCCCCCTTTTTTTGAAGTGTAGAAGTAAATGCCAAAAGATGATTTAAGGAGATGAAGGATGGTGCCTCGGCATACTCTCTGGAGTCCGTGAAGTTTGCAGAAATCAGCCTCCGGCACTTAGAGAGCACGCAGCTCCAACCCACTCCGTAATGCTCCAGTGACCCCAACGTGACTCCCTGATACCAAAGGTCACTCTGCCTCCTTTCTCCGCATCGGCTAATCTGCGATCCGCAATCATCAAACACCCAAAAACTCGCCCACACCCTCCCTCATAACCACCCACCTTGCGTCTCCAAACAGGAGATTGGCGCCCACCTGCTTGTACCCCAGCTGAGCATCAGAGGGTTCCAGCATTACAGTCTCAGGAGAACAACGCCCTCCCCCTTCTCCGACTATTGCTCCGCCGCCCCACACTTCTCCAACGCCTCCATGGAATTACTTCTATCTGGCCTACTTTCTGCCTTCGCTTTACATCAAGTTGTTCACTATCTATATGTGATGTTTTTGTTTCTGTAACGGCTGCGAATGATCTTCCTCCTAATCCTTTGTCTTTCTGACTTCAAGTCTGATGTACTCAACTTTCACTTGACGCTGAATTCCTTGTCCTCCTGCGCGCCTTATATTGTCTTCTCCATCCTTTTTATTAACACATTGGTAGCTTGGGGGGGAAGTTGTGTCTCAATATGTTGCCTGTCTGGGCTCATTTGTCTTGCTCTTTACTTACCCTTGGCTTACCGTTGACTTGAAAAGAAGCCCCACAACAACAAAGAATCAGACTTTTTATGTGCGTTGATGTTTGTATTTGGGTTTCCACTAGAAAAAGGTTATTATTAAATAAATACCGGCTAAGAGCCCTGCATCTAATATATTTAGTGAAAATTACATAACATGATTCTAACCAGTAAATGTGTTCGATACCCACTCAACCATTACCCAGACTAACTTTACGGAGGATACTGTTTTTTGGAATGTTGTGTCTTGCATAGCTCACATGTATCACATGTTTCCTTTATCAGTAACACAATCAGCTTAGATAACAGCAAATCCTCTGCTGTCAGCAATAGATATCAAACTTACTGTTGTATTCACACAACTTTTTTAGCAACGCATGTCAGATGCTAGAAATACTTGCAGTGTTTTATCTAAGATTGATTGTGAATTGCTGAATATATGGAAAGTTGTACCATGCAATGGAGAACATTTTTACGCCAGATGAGCATTATCTTTTTTTCATTCAATAGCATGGACCAATAGGCGTTGTGTGCATGTTGAAACGCAGTAAATGGCTTTATTTCACGGCTTATTAAGCCCAACATCAGTCCCAAATGGGGGTGAGGGGCTGCAGTGGTTCAAATGACCGGATTAGTCTCATTAACGGCGCAGTGGGACAAAAACACCCTGCAACACTGCCAGTGAAGCAATATTAATCCAATTACAATTATCACCCCCAGAAAATGCCACAATAAGCAATCCAGTGTGTTCGGCCTTCCACTCGAAAGTCCGGTCTTTTTTAGTGGAAAGTTTGCAACCTGAGCTCTTGTTGTTTTTACAAACAATCTCTAGGAACCACAAAAATAGCGGGAAAAATAGTTGGAGATCGAAGATGCCGTCACCACAAGGTCTACCAGTCTGATGGCACTTGACTTAGAGGTCAGCCCGCATTGTGCCGTCAGCACGAACCTACGTGCATTCGCTCATTTCTCAAAACACACAGGCATGCTAATGCAAACCCATACTTGAGTCACACGTGTGGCTTCCAGCCCCCACACACACACACACACACACCCTCTCTTGATGTCCGTGCAGCCAAGGCCAGATCACTGCGGTGACATGCTATTAGTAACACACTATCTGTGACACTTGGCCACGGACGTGCATATTACTCCCGTGGTGGCGTCCGTATTGGTCATCGGCCAGTTAATGACGAAAGCCATTGCAGAGAGTGGAGCACTGAAATGGTCAAGAAGTAGTATAGTATACTACACTACACAGTGTGCAGAGGTTAGGAATGCATTCACTGAACACGTTAACTTGGGTACATTCTGTTTCCACACCACACGTGCGTGCCTCTCTTCCGAGCATGCAAGTAACTTGTTCAGTGGGTGTACTCCCATTCTTCAGTTTGCAAACACACCCCGTCCACAAAGCTTTTGTGGCTGCAGCAACGCGGCTGTGTTTAGGTGTGTTTGGGTCCTGTTCCACCAACACACTTGCAGGTGGAGCATGTGTGCTCTGTAATCTCTTGCCTATTGTCCTCTGGCTAAAATAAAGCCCTTGGACTGGGAAAAACTATGTGGTTAACGCCAAGTTGCCTAGTTAATCATCCACCGTCGCTTACATCACTTTAAACGTGAGCTGAGAGCTCGTTGGAAAAGATAGGAAAAGGCGAGGGACGGGTCAGACAGACATTACAGAAGAGGACGTTGGGTCCTCTTGGACATGCGTGCCAGATTAGGTTGCGGTGACTTGTGCTTACGCTAGCATGTTGTGTATTTGAGATGGAGGGAGCGGGATCATCATGGCCCCTGGAGTACACCACATCTCTGCTCACCCCCAACCCCACAAGCAGCAGCTCCACATCATTAGGAACTATATCCTCAACTCTCCTTCTCAATCAGAACATTTCATGTCATGCAATAAGACATTTTGGCAGCTGCCACCTTGACCCTGCGCGTACCCGCCCTTGGGCGTGACTGTGTGAGTCTGTCAAACGTATGAAAATGCAGTCACAAACGTATAATCCATTATGTAGAGCTCAGTATTATTTGGCATGTTGTACCGCCGATGGTTGCGTTTATGCTCCCTTCCATGCTCTTGACGTTGAGCAACATACATTTTAGTGCTGCTACGTGACTTTTACACAACATTGACGATTTGTTGGAAGAATGGCAAAAATATTTTGAAGTGAAGGTGTAAAAATAGAGCTTGACTTCGCTGTAGCTGGAGTCATTATTTGAGGAACAAAGGGAACGGAAAGGAATTTCTGCAATTTAAAGAAAATAATTCGTAAATATATGAAAAATAAAGTTTTCGGACAGCACAGGTGTCCTCAAAGAGCTGAACATTTTTGATGATTGAATGGTTTCCGTAGCTGACAGCAACAGCAAGCGACCAAGAAAAGTGTACAGAAGAATACTAAAGAGTGGTGAATGAACTCTGATATACTACATGTACTACCAATATACATAATTTACTCATCAACACGCAGAGTTGATATGTACACCTGTCCATCAGTGACTAACATCCGTACCATTCACACACTGTAATCACAGCTACGGCAGAAATTTTGGGTTGTGCTTTGCCCAAGGACACTTTGACATGGACACACGAGGGATTGAACCAATGACCCTTTGATTGAAGGACGACCCTGCCCCCCAGTTAGCCACAGTTTCCCCTGAGGTAGAAGAACAATGGTGTGTCCATCCAAATGCTAATATTGCCAATGCTAAATAAGTAACTACCTAAACTGCCTGCCATTGGTTCGGTTAACCACCACAAGCCGAACCCTGCCATTGGTTCGGCTTTCACACCACAAGCAACCCGCATCAGAGTCCACTTGAAAGCGGACTGACACACGTATTTTTCAGTTGCTTGTTTCACTTCACGACAGCTATCAAATGAACTCAAGATAATCATAAAAACAGGGTGAATCAATGTTTGCTTTGATGCATCCAAGCGAGCTCTGATCACCAAGTGAAGATCCAGAGTTCCTCAAAATGTCCTACCTCAATGGCAGCCACTGACCTGAACTCGTTGTGTGTCCAGCACATGTACAAGGCCCCTTGGAGCTGCTCGCCTAGAAGCTGGACATGTCCTTGCACAACAACCCTGCTGTCAGTCAAGTCGCCCCATTACGTCGGGCATGACATTTAAAGTTGGTCGAAGAAGGCGGACAAAGTGCCCTTACCTCCTCCGTACCAGCCCTGCAGTGGAGCCCCCGTGTAGCGTTTTCAGATGAGTGTGTTTGTGTGTGTGTGCGTGTGTTGCGACTTTGGCCAGACTTGGTCTGGCATAAGGACAGCTGTCACATTTCCAACCTGTCACATGCCACACAGAGGAGATGCCAGAGGCCGGGGCATAGGAAGACACAAGGACGGACACAAAGAAGAAGGGCCTTGTGCGTGCCTGCCTGCATCCGTGTTTGTGCACCCATGACGGGAAAGAGTAAGGAGGATGGAAGAAGCAGGGTGGCAGCGGCCACGTGAAAGTGTTTGACTCGGAGGCACCCTCTAACCTTGATGTCCACGCACACGTGCACGCGCACACTCCTCGCCTGCATCCTTAAATCCAGTCCCTGAGCAGTTGAGTCACATCCCCCCAGGGCCATGAAGTAAATACTGCTTTAACATCTAACCATCACCCCTGCAGGAGCCTCCTCCTCTGACCCAAGCCATTTTTAGTGCTCATTACTTACCAATGAAGAAGTCTCTTCATTAAGGTCCTGCCTGTGGCCTGTTGAGCAGAAGCTTTTTTTGAAGTTGCTTCTCGACTAACTCTTTACATAAGCAAGCAGCAGTTGCCCTCGAGTGTATTTGGTTGAAAGGGCTTAAGATGTGTATATGTGCATGGAAACATTAGCAGACATTTGGGGATTTTAATTTTATTACAAAGAGAAGAGCTCGTCTGTTTCAATTTAAACAATGGTTTCAAGCCATGCAGGTTAAAAGGTCAATTTTTTTTATCTTTACACAACTGCCTGTAGTGGATTTGCAACTTTGCAATTTTGCAATTTTTTTGAGTTTTTAAATGCCTCTAAATTACCATTGCGCTGCTAAGAACCCACTTCAGCACACTGTGTATTCCATAACGAAAACCAGCTGTCAAATAAAGCATTTGTATTGTCCCTCTACACTTTAATTTACTTTAAACATGCCACTTCAAGGAGAGCGAGAATGTTTTTGCCCATAAAATGGGATCATGAAATGTGAGCAGTGCAAGAGCTTCAGAGACGAACACATTTGTTTTTACTCAGCAAGCCTTTGTTTACAAATTGCAGCAAATGGTCAACAGCAAATGATTTCTCTTAGACCATTAAAAAGCTAAATTGTTTTATCACTCAGTTTTTGGTTAAAGTTTTCTCACTGAATCTCTAATTCAGAATTTGCAATAACTGAAATGATTGCATTTGTTTGTTGGTCGTTCCACAATTTTGGTCTAGACTGAAAATATATCAACAGCCGTTGGATGTATCGCCATCACATCTGGCCCAGACATCAATGGCTCACTGAAGAAACTTATATGAGGACTCACATCTTTGATGAATTGATATGAACTCAAATTGAACTCAAAGTTCTTGACCAATCATCGGGTTATGTCTTAATAATCAGAGGTCAATGCCTAACCTTAATAATCAGAGGTCAAAGCCTGGCCTTAATAATCAGAGGTCAATGCCTAACCTCAATAATCAGAGGTCAATGCCTAACCTTAATAATCAGAGGTCAATGCCTAACCTTAATAATCAGAGGTCAATGCCTGGCCTCAATAATCAGAGGTCAACGCCTGGCCTTAATAATCAGAGGTCAACGCCTGGCCTTAATAATCAGAGGTCAATGCCTAACCTTAATAATCAGAGGTCAAAGCCTGGCCTCAGTAATCAGAGGTCAATGCCTAACCTTAATAATCAGAGGTCAATGCCTAAACTTAATAATCAGAGGTCAATGCCTGGCCTTAATAATCGAAGGTCAATGCCTAGCCTTAATAATCAGAGGTCAATGCCTAAACTTAATAATCAGAGGTCAATGCCTGGCCTTAATAATCGAAGGTCAATGCCTAGCCTTAATAATCGGAGGTCAAAGCCTGGCCTTAATAATTAGAGGTCAATGCCTAACCTTAGAAAATCAGAGGTCAAAGCCTGGCCTCAACCATAGGAGTCAATCTTAACCATTCTGGGTCATCAGTTTCTATCCATAACTGTTTCTTGAAGATTTTTTATATTGTGGGGTAGATTGGACCTATTCTTCTTTTTGTCTTTAGACAAAATACAAAAGGAAATAATTCCCATGAGCAGCATTGCTTATGAATATGTAAGTATGCTAAAAGGAATGGTTCAAGAATGTGAATGTTACAGATGGTGAACATCATTTCTAATGTTACTATGACCACTCATCTCCAGACATACATGTAGATTTGTGACTGTAGCAGGACTAAAGTGCAGCCTCACAAAGCCAATAATGTGACCGTAGATTGTTTAAATGCTGTTATGTTTTAATTGGACCTACTTGGCTGACAAGGTTTTCGTGTTACAACCAGTTTCATGGAAAAGTTAGGGTAAGTTTTGATGTATAGTAACAATTCCAAACAAGGCCAAAAATAATATTTTCATGTACATAGCCTTAACAACTCATTTGATTTAGAATGGCATTGGCTACAAGTTAAAGGCTGTGCCTTTAGTTTGTGTTGCTTTGTTTCTTTGATGCAATATGACTTGTGACAGCCCTTTGCTGTCTGCTGGGATGAGATGAGTCTGAATCATTCCACAAAAAGGCTCTCTCTTCAACAGCGCCCTTAGTCTGACCGAATTGGGGTCTTGGTCAGCTGCCGCCTGTACAGAGCAGCCTTGTGTTCCTCTCCTGGCCCTCTTACCTTCCTGTTGGGTCTCATCTGCCTGTTTATTCCGTCGTGCACCATTAAATCACCTTTAACGATGAGAAATGGACTTGACAGCGACAAACTGGAGCAAAACAATCCTTCCCTAAACCCTCCACCTCCATCCCAGCCTTGCCTCTCCACGCCTATTCCTATCTGTCCCTATATTATCAGCGGCGGAAGCCGCGAGCGCTGCTGTAGGACAGAGGGCAGTTCCTGTGTACTGATGCACACTATAATGATGTGAGCTGATTCCGTCAGGCAACACTTTTGGATGCCACACACCCTGCTGTCTTTCATGGCGTCCCATCTATCTTTATGTCTCTACCCCCTAATGCATCTGCCACGACAAGTCCTACTGCATGATAGTCAGCAGAGCTGCTGCCATTGTTGTGACCGTTGCTATCTGCATGTTCTTCTTTAGTAATGCATTGTGTATTCCACATCTGTTTATTAATGTCCAATACATTATATCCCATGCTCTTGTTGTGTTATTAGATTGCATGCAGAAAAATGAAGTGAGAGGAATGTGTAGTAAAGGAATTTATTTTTCCACCTAATCAGACGTATTTTTCTTGAACCAATGGTCAGTTTGGTTTGGTGGTCAGCAGAGTGTGTGTAATCAGCTAATGAGGCCGATCACGTTTGAGGCTGCCGTGCTGCAAACTGGTTGCTCTGCGCCTCGGTCCATCATGTGTGGTGGTTAGCTTTCCTCTCACCATGGCAGGGAGCAATTATAACAAATGGATGACTTCAAACCATCTGTAAGACATTTGATTAATGCCGCCGAGCCTCTGTCAGGAGAGAGAGCCCGCAATGGTACTTGATGTGGAATTGCACTAATGGCAGTGCCGGAGAAGTAGCCATGCTCGAGGAAAAACATCACAGAATGAGAAATTAGAACCTTGGAGAGACAGACGATGTTTGGAGCTAGCAGCTCCGGGTGGCCTCTGCATCCATCTCACACATGATTTGATTGGTGCTCCCAGTCATCATCTCAGCCACGTAGTGCAGCTGTTGAAGCTAATGTGGCATGCAACAAAACAGATGTTTCATCTGGTGTCTTTCCTCTTCTCTTTTCCATCTCCCTCATGATTTTGGGACTAGCCCACATGTTGTGCACACATAGGAGTGTTGGATCCACAGGGCCGGGTTTGAATCAAATCTTAATCCTGTTTTCCATCTAAATTCTTTCAGATGTCTGATCAAATAAGGCTTTCATTTAAAATGTGGATTTTCCCAAAGTTTGATATACTTTGAAGAACTATATTGATTCTCTAAATGTTGCCGCAAAACCCAAAATTCTACATGTTTGTTTTATGTACTTGTAACTACCTTAAAATTTTTTAACCAGATCTGGAACCTAAAAATCAGTTTGCTCTATTGAAGTCCCCCCCTCCACCGTAGACTGCAGTAGTGTTTGACGTCCCCTATTGCTTTGTTGATCGGGGCTTTGACCTTTCCAGTTGGTCATTTTGGCCGTCGTCATATTCAAGGAATCAAGAATTAGAGTAGTTCTTCTTCATATGGTTCTATACAGTCTGTATTGAACTGGAGGAGTCATTCCCTGATAAAGCGGGTGGTTTTATTAGGTAACATTAGCGTCCTTGTTTTGACTTTCGCAGGACACAGCGGTGGACCCTGGAGAGGACGTGGCTCTTCTCTCTGTGAGCTTTGAGGATGCTGAGGCCACCCAAGTCTTCCCAAAACTCTACCTCTCTCCCAGCATTGAACAGTAAGCTCACCACGTATGTTGGAACTTGAGAATTAACTGGATTCATCCTCATGTAGAGCAAGTCATTTTTTTCTCTGTATAAAGGTTGATTTTAGGGGGAATTTTACCAAATGCATTTGAATTGACTTTATTTTGCGCTGAAGTTCTGAATCTGTCTACCGTGTGACTTTCTCCATGAAATGAAGACACATTTTGTTGTACATTTTGTTGTACAGTCATGATACAGAAAAAGCCCCAGACTACAGACGGCACTGTAATAAGTGAATGCAATGTATTCAACATGCATGATTATTTTTCCCCTATCAACTACAACAATTAGAAAGATAATGGAAAACAATCATTTTGAAACGCAGAAATAGAAGAATAACATTAAGCTGAACTTCCTAAGGCTGTACACTGACAAAACATGGCGTATAAAGACATCAGAGTGGACTTTGAGAAACTTGTGTGGACATAATTCTTTTTTTTACATTTTACTATTAATCGATTCATCTTATATGGAATAATAATAATATATAATAATCTGGCAACGAGTCTCTGATGAAAATGGCCGTTAGTTGCAGCCGTAGTGTCTCGTGCCCACAGTGTGAGGGGGCAATGCAGAACTGCTCTGTAGTAGACACCTGCAGAGCCACGTGGCGGGTCGGGGCGGGTCAGCCCAAGGTAGACGACAAATTAGTGCAGGTGTGCTGTGAATCTCTCGCAAAAATCCCACATCCCAGGGTCTGTACTCATCAGTCTGTTCCTGAAAATACAACAAGGGAACAAGAACAAACAAAACCCAAAAAGCGAGATGGATGACACAGCGTCAGGGCTTGGGATGACTCGGTGTCTGCAGACATCTGGGGTGTTAACAACAACAAGAGACGGAATGTGTGCGTGTGTGTTTGCGCACACGCACACAGGCTCGTGTAATTTCTGTGAGAACTATATGAGTGGGTACTTCAGCAGTGCTTACTCTTTGTTTAAATCCACTTCTTCCAATCGCTAATTTTTTGTGTCCGCGCATGCATGCTCGTGGGTTTTTTAAATCCCAAATGCAGGTTATAACATAAAAGGGTTTGTGTGTGTGTGTGTGTGTGCGTGTGCGCGTGTGTGCGTGAGACAGAGCCAGGTATGGGCCCACTCTGACCTCAGGGCCTCCAGGTCTAGGCCTTCATGCTCGGAATAATCTCCGGCTGATGTTTATTTACAAGCACACGCCCCGTCGCACAAGGTTAAGAGACCTCTGCTTCCCTCCACACCTCCACTACCACTCTCTCTCTCTCTCCCTCCCTCACATCCTCCCGTCTCCCCACGTTATTATTTCATCCTTGCTTCCCCCTGCTCATCTGTGGCTCCTCTGTGATGTCCCCTATCTCAAGTTATTTTTACTTTTTTACTTTCCCATAAATTAAATCCCTCCTCTTCTATCTCCTGCCATTTTTATCCCATGTTTTACAAATGACATCCCTCTTTCTCTTTCTCTCTCTCACTTATGGTGCATATGCACTTATGTCTCACACTGCAGCGCGAACACTGAAGCAGATATGCACGGCCACGCACACACGCCTCCTCTCCAATATGTAAAGAATAAACTGTGTCTTCATCCTACAGTACACGATTCTCATATGATTATCCCCCCTGCTGTGGATGTGTTTGAGCAATACTAGCAAGCAGTGCTTTGAGAGCAACTTCTATAAAACTCAATGTACTAACCTTGATGTAGCACAACCTCCAAGATGTTTCACTTAATGTTTCACTTCACGTTTTAAGTCATAATGTTTCCTTGGAAACGCAGTGGACACAGAAACTGCAAAGTGGCAGGGCCATAAACAAATTGACAAAGCAATTTTGAAAAGCTAACACCCGGCCAGATTGAGGCGTCACAAAAAGCTTCATGAGCTCAGGGATGCACAACATAACCTGAGGGAATTGTTGGATTATTCCGTGCGATTGGGAAAAAGTGTTAATGATCATCAAAATAGCCCGTGCATGAGGCAGTGACTACGAAGGCCTTCTTAAGGGACCTCTACTGACATCCAGACATAGACTCTCTGTGGCTCACACGTGCAGTGCATTCTTGCTACTTTTCCCCCAGAGTGCTGATGTGGTGGTCGGAAAATCACCCCTTTGTTTTTTGTTTTTAAATGTGCGTGAACATTGCATATGTGTGTGAGGGAGACTGACCCCTCGCCATGGCTTCAGACCAGAGCGAAGCTGGCGCACCCCCACCTCCGATGCATGAGGAGAACAGACAGAAGAAGGCTAAAGGCGTGTAGAAGTGGAGAGCCGTGAAGCTGTGTGGATGGAGAGGGATGGTTGGCGGCAAAGCAGCACGGGGGGGCGGGGGTTGGGGGGTAGGTTGCTATAACCCCCCACTACTCCCTCCCCTCCTCATCTAAACCCCCCTCAAGAAACCTCTCAAAAATGCAGAGGCTTAACTGTGTTGGAGCCTCTTCTCCTGTTGCCTCTTTTGTCTTGTGAGATCTGAGCATATATGCATATCAAGGCCGGGCATGGATACGCTCGGCTCACATGGCTTTGTGCACCTTTTTTGTCAGCTGTGTGGGAGTGTGTTAATTCATGACCCAGGGCGGTAAAAAATAAATAGAAATGTATTTTTCTCCGTTGTTAGGAAACAAACCCCTTGCGCGTAGTGCATGTGCAGTGGCTGTTTAGCATGCAGATGTGTAGCAGTAGATCTGCTGGCTGCGTGTCACCGTTCTCGCTGACCCTCGTTAGTCCTCGGTTCACAGCCCGCCCATTGTGTCCACGTGGCTCCAATGAAGAGTGAACACCCTCTTGGATAGACGGCGACATTCAAGAGCTTCCTGCGTCAAGCCAAGCTTCTACGAATGTTCAAAATGTCACATAATGTCGCAATGAAATTCACATCAAGACGGCTTAGGAAATTGTTTAAATCACCTCTTACGAGATGTTAATAATTATAATAATAATAATTAGTTTTATATAGCGCCTTTCAAGATACCCAAGGTCGCTTTACAAGAGTGGGGGTAGGGGGTAGGGGAGGGAGGGGGTTTAGGGAGGATAGGCAAGAGAGAAGAGGTGTGTTTTGAGGTGCTTTTGGAACTGTGGCAGAGAAGTGGCAGAACGGATAGGAGGGGGCAGGGTGTTCCAGAGGGTAGGGGCAATTGCACAGAAAGCCCTGTCACCAAAGGTCTTGAGTCTGGTGCGGGGAGTGGAGAGTAAGTCCTTGCTGGTGGAGCGCAGGGACCGTGACTGGGTGTACGGGTGGAGGAGGTCAGTGATGTACTTGGGTGCCAGTGAGTGAAGTGATTTGTAGGTGAGGAGGAGGATTTTGTAGCTGATGCGTTGTTTGATTGGCAACCAGTGGAGTTTCTTGAGGATAGGGGTGATGTGCTGCCAGGGCTTGGTGTGGGTTAACACCCTGGCAGCTGAGTTCTGGACATACTGCAATCTGTCTAGGGCTTTGTTGGGCAGCCCAGACAGGACACCATTGCAGTAGTCCAGGCGGGAGGTGACGAATGCATGAATGAGGGTTTCAGTGACTGAGTCAGTGAGTGACGGCCGGAGTCTTGAAATGTTACGGAGGTGAAAGAAGGCTGATTTGGTGATGCTCTGGATGTGGAAACTGAATGAGAGTGTGGGGTCCAGAATGACGCCCAGGTTCCGCACTTTGGGTGATGGGGAGGTGGGACAGCCGTCGATGACCAGGGTGAGGTCTCCAACCTTCCTGAGCAGTGGTGCTGGGGCCACCACCATGAGCTCTGTCTTGTTTGTATTGAGTTTCAGGAGGTTGTTGGTCATCCAGGTTTTGATATCATGCAGACAGTTGTTGAGCTGTATTGGTGGGAGTTGAGAGGAGGGCTTGGTGCTGACATACAGTTGGGTGTCGTCTGCATAACAGTGGAAATTGAGTCCATGGTTGCGGATGATCTGACCAAGGGGGAGCAAGTAGATCGTGAAGAGGAGGGGGCCAAGGACAGATCCCTGGGGGACGCCATGGTTAACTGTTGCAGTGGTGGAGTAGGAGCCTTGCAGAGTGATGTATTGTTTTTGGTTGGAGAGGTAGGACTGGAACCAGGAGAGAGCAGTGTCGGTAAGTCCAATGAGCTCGGAGAGACGGGAGAGGAGGATGGAGTGGGAAACGGTATCGAAGGCAGCAGAGAGGTCAAGGAGGATGAGGATGGAAACAAGACCGTTGTCTACAGCAATCAGGAGGTCATTTGTTATTTTGATGAGGGCGGTTTCAGTGCTATGATGGGGTCTGAAGCCTGATTGGAGAGGTTCAAAGAGCTCATGGTGGGACATGTGATGTTGTAGCTGGGCAGCCACTGCTCGTTCCAAGATCTTACTCAGGAACGGAAGGTTGGAGATCGGACGGTAGTTGTTGGGGTCATCTGGGTCCAGGCCTGTCTTTTTAAGTGTTGGGGTGACGGCCGCCAGCTTAAAGCTGGAGGGTACCACACCCGAGCCGAGTGAGGCGTTGATCATGGCAACCACCGGGGGGCAGATGGTGGGGAGACAGGCCATCACAAGGGTCGTGGGTAGTGGATCCAGACTGCAGGATGAGGTCCTGGCTTTGGACAGAAGGTCGAGGACTTGATCAGCATCCAGCAGAGAGAAGGTGGAGAAGCGGCGCTGTGGTGGGCAGGCAGAAGGATGATACATGTCCAGCCGAGGTAGCGTGGCCGGCGGGGAGGGTGTAGATACCTGGAGCTGCTGGTGGATGGTGGCCACTTTTTGTTGGAAAAAGTCCAGGAACCTGGAGCAGAGGTCAGCAGCATCAGAGGGTTGCGGAACGTCGGGAGGGTCAAGAAGGCGGTTGATGGTGGAGAAAAGCATTTTCGGATGCTTTTGTTGGCTGTTTATAAGTGTGGAGTAATGGAGTGTTTTTGCCTGGGTGAGAGCCTCTTTGTAGCACTTGATGTGGTCTCTGTAGGCTTCGAGGTGGGCAGTGAGGCCGGATCTCTTGTGAAGCCTCTCGAGCCGACGCCCCATGGACTTAAGCCTCCGCAGCTCTGGGATAAACCAGGGAGCGGGGCGGGTGTAGGAGACCAGTTTGGTGGTGAGTGGAGAAACAGAGTCCAGGCTGAGGGCAAGGGCGGTGTTATAGTGTTCCACCAAGCCGTCAGCAGTGCGGTTGGAGGGGTGGCTAGCGAGGTTGGTAGCTATGGTGTTAGCCAGCGTAGGTATACACACACGCTTTGTGTTCCTGTATGTGATGGACCTTTTTGTAGGCTGCTTAGGGAAGGACACAGGGACAGAAAACAGGATGGCTTGATGGTCAGAGACAGCCAGGTCTGTGCGGCAAAGATGGGAGGGGCTTGTGCCAACACAGCACACCAGGTCCAGGGTGTGCCCCTTGGCATGCGTAGGGCCCTGTACATGCTGTTTGATGTCGAAGCAGTCCAACAGTGAGAGGAAATCCACAGCGAAGGAACAGCTGCTGGAGTCTACATGGATGTTAAAGTCACCCAGTATGAGAGTAGCTGGTGACATGGGGCAGATCGAGGCCAGCAGGTCCGAGAACTCCTGTAGAAAGCAGGAGGAGGCTTTCGGGGGGCGGTAGACAAGAACCACCTGGAGCTGTGTGGCACCAGACAGCGTGAAGTGGAGGCACTCAAATGATGATGTTGTGACTGGGGTTTCTTTTAACAGGATGTCAGTGCGGTGTATAACAGCCAGGCCGCCACCACGGCCGCAGCTGCGAGGCTTTTGGATGTAGGAATATCCAGAGGGAGTGGCTTGATTGAGTGTGATGAATTCATGGGGATTCTGATAATGTTCCTGAGTTCCATTGTGGAGTATTTCAGACGAGACAGTATCAAGTGGGTTGGGATTTTATTAACTTGCCTTTAATACCAAGGAGACAAGTCCAATTAAAGACGTTCGGTTGTTAGCAGCCTAGCGTGGCATGCTACTAGCTCCAGGCGAGTTGACAAGCCGGGGACGAGCCGCAGCTGTAGCCCTCAGACGAGATGTTTGTACTTTGTCCAGGCGGTACAGCAGCCAGCCGAGATGGGACCAAGCCATCCACGTTGGAGTATCCACGGTAGGAAGATTGATAAATGTAACGATTAGTAGTTTTAGCAGCCAGGAGAGATGGAAAGGTCGGGATGCGAGAAGCGGCGACAAACACGCCAGCGTCCTCTCGTCCTCACATGTTGAAAGGTGCAGCAGCTGCACACAGCTCCAGAAATTGGTTATGCTTCTTTTTTTTCTGTGTTTGTAGATGCTGTCAATTCAACTTTTCATCATCTATTCAGCGTCAAAATGTTCTTGTCTACATCTTCCTGTCGTAGGAACTCTAAATCAATTGTCATTTTTCTTTCTTGTCTTTTTCCTCTTGGCCTTCCTCCTCCATCAGTCAACACATATCTATTCATCCTATTTTTCGCGCATCTATCCCACAACTTTCCTAATCTGAAATCTTTAAAGCTAAAGAAAAACTTCCTCACCTGTTGTGAGATCAGATGGGGAACGAGTTAGAGACAAAATTAGACGTGAGCCTAATTGTTTTGGAAAACCATCTCTCCGTTCTCTCTAATGCTCAGTTACTACGATCCACAAATGCTGAAGTGCAGTTCTATTTAACGGCTGGCAAAGTAGTGGCACACCTTGCTTGCTCTACGGCCGCCACGTTGGAGGCCTTTGTTGTTTTTAGTCAACAAAGATTTAATTTACTGATTTTTCTTTTTTTTTTTTTATTTACTTTATTCCAATGCTTATTGCTTTATTCCAAAGTCTTTCAGGAAACCTATGAGCACTTTTCTTGATAAACACCAGGTTAAAAGTGGTGACAGTCTTCAAGACGCCAGACAAGTCATTAAACATGTGACACCCAAACAGACGTCTTGTCTTCAGCTCTTTTATGATTTGTTTCCCGGTTGACTTGATGACGACTACTTGTCATTTTATCAAACATTTGGTGCATCGTCTTGTTGTTTATCCTTTCATCCTTCGTTATTCCATTCTTGCATACTGTCTGTCTGTCCCTCCATCCTTCCATTCCCCATCTTTCCATCCCTCCATGCTTCCATCGCTCCCTCCTCCTTGCAGTCTTGTCTGCCTTTTTTTTATTCTGCCCCCCACATTTTCACATGTCTGCCGCCCGTCTATCTTCTCCATCCTTCTCGGTTTTTATTTTTTCCCATCACTTGCTCTCCTCGGCTGATCCCTCTGGCTGATCCTCAAAAGGGAACCAAGTGAGTGAGTGGGACTTAAAAGAGAAAGAAGAGCTGCGCTCTACCCAGCGAGGTCGTCCCTCGCTCCACTGAAACGCGGCGAGATGGGAAGGAAAGAGAGGAATAAAAAAAAAAGAAAAACGGTAGAAGAGAGCTTTTCCCTCACTTCTCTCTTCTCCGCACTTCTTCTCTTTCATCGCTCCCGAGTTGTTTGATATCTCACTTTTACTCTACTCGGATCTGGGAGCTCTGAACGCAAACTTGTAACCCCCCCTGAGCTACAGCCTTCTACCTCTATTTCCATTCCCTCTTCCTCTCCCTTTCTTGCTTTCTCCGTTGCTCCCTTTTCATTGTCCTTTGTCCTTCAAACAAACTGTAATGTTTTCTGCCTCACAGAGCGGCACAGGGGAGAAAAGAAAAGATGAAAAAAGATGTCGACAGACACCTACATTTCTTTCTTTTTTTTGCAGAAAACGATTGATTAGCAAAAGTCAAATCACGGTCTATTCTGCCGGTTTACAGATTCACCTGCTTAAGATTCAGTATTTATTTGTTATATAACACTTTACAGGGCCGCCTAGAAGGAAATATACTGTGAAAGCCATGGTGGTACGCTGTGTAGTTCCTGAGATTTATTTTCCTTGCTCGTTTAAACTCGCTGTTAAGTGTTGAATAGATTTAGACATTTAGACAATAGTTACATCGGAGGAGGCGGTATATTATGTTGTCGAGCCAAATCATGTATATTTTCAACTGTTGCAGTGGCTACCCAACAAAAGAGAGAGAGAAACAGAACAGTTATGAGACAGGGCACTAGCGGGGTCACTGGTATCAAGTGGGTTGGGATTTTATTAACTTGCCTTTAATACCAAGGAGACAAGTCCAATTAAAGACACGAATAGTAAGCAGTTTGGGCAGAGATGTTGCAGAAAGCAGTTCAAATGCAGCCATCCCTGGGGAATATATTTTTTACATAAATCTGAGCTGAGCTAACAAAGACAAGCGTGTTATTCGTTGGCTTGCAGTAATATTATCCTTACTTTAGATTTGAACTGGTACAGTATCTCCCAGCAAACTAGATTATAAAGCTTTATTAACTTCCACCAAACCAACTTTTACAAACAATAAACGGCTTTTTAAAACAACAAATAAAACATGATATATAATACGGTTAACAACATTTGAAACTATCTCTCAATCGATCTCTTTGTCAATAAATGATTAAATTAGGGAGGAATGCCCTAACTAATATACAGCCACCAAAAGCATGCTGGCAGGTTGTCTACAGATCTGTTCCAGTGCGACAGCAACACACCTATGCAACACGACCAACGGGGCGTCCCATCGTTCCATGAAGAAACTGAACAGAACATTTACATTATATCTGAATAAATTCTCATTCCAAGTTCAATCAGCAGTTTTAGTTCTTCTGTCTTGTGCAGAATAAATGGAAAACAATGTTACATAAAGCGAACACAAAACCCGACAACATTAATCCGACTATTTCTGTTCGTAATCAGGAGCCCCCCTGGAACAGTGAACTCACACACCCCTCAACAGGCGGCTGCTGTTTGTCCTTCTGTTGTTCAACCGCTGCAATCCTCGTTCTGACCCGGCTGTTAGTCATAACTAGGTCTAATCATTTCCCGTTATTCTGTTACTTAATTTCAGAAATTCAAAATATATTTGTTTATGTAAAAATGATCATGAACAACACATTCCTTTTTAACCGCCTCACCCTTTTTTTCCATTTGTTTGAAACGGTCTCCTCTCCTAGGCCGCTCCGCAACCAGACATAGCGCACTTTTTAGTCTCGCTTTTGCACCTTGTTTACCTGATAGTGCGATGCCCATGAGACAAGTTGGATGCATCTCTCCCAGAAAACCTGCTGCATGGCATAAAAGAATCGAGTGGGCACCGTCTCTGCCCCCAAACCAGATTTAGGAGCCCAGAAAAATCAACACAGAGAGACAGTTTTAGGCTGCGGTGCGCTAATGTTTGTGTATCTGCATTTGCCTGTAGGTGCCTGTGTGTGTGTGTGTGTGTGTCTGTGTACGCACATGCCTGTCTGCCCGATGTGTGTGAGTACGTGTGGGTGTACAGTGTGTGTGTCCCTTCTCCAAGGTCTGTTGACGTGTTTTACAGCCTTTGAAAACCGTTTGCATTTTCGATCAGATATTTTTCAAGTTTCTGTGAAACGTCTGGTCACAGTAGAGAAATTGTCTGTCTGATGAAATTAATTCACCACAAAACCCACTCAGCAGTCTTAAGAATATCGTTGAATACACTATCTCAGCAGCTCAAAGCGCTCTGCCACTTCTTGCCTTCCTCTTGTTCTCCTTGAACACCTCTTTGTTGTGTTGTTTTGTTCCTGTGGTTCCGCTCTCCTATGAGGATGTCCCTGATATGTGGGCGCCTCGAATCCCAAGCCGTGCACGCCGTGTCTTTGTGCGTGATACCTTCATTTGAAGTCCAGTCCATAAATTTTGCAGGATTATGTACAGTAACCCATTACCCTAATGTGCAGGCATAATATAGACTAGTATTTTATGCTCTTCGTTTATTAGTTTCATTAGGTTGTTTTTTTTTCTACTTAAAAATAAACCACATGACTAAATATATGGCATTCAGATTTTTTCATGTAAATACAATAAGTCATGTAGCCAGACCCAGAAATAAATGATACATCAAGCTTGTTGACATCTGTTAACCTCAGATCCAATATTTACCTCGACAGACAATCCGTTGAACTGAAAGATCTAAAGACTACTAAAGTAATTGAAATTCGTATTCGAAATACAAGTCATAGAAATACTGCCCATCTCTGACAACATAAAACCACTTAACCCCACAACTAGTTAGTGGGGACCGCACTGTATCCCAGTTCAGCCCTTCCCACTTTGATCCGTGAAGAAGAGCAAATGGACAGGGCCTTAAAGTCAGATATGAAACCCGTACATGAGGCAAAAAGGGTTGGGGACCGCTGATATAAAGCATTGATAGAATAAAGTATAACTGCCAGGGGGTCATGTTGAGCATTAGCACCCACACTGCTGCCAAATAAATCTTATATCGCCAGTTCAAGGTGAGCTTTTTCCCATGGTTGCCCGACCCAATCATAATATACAATTGAGTGTTTAATGGCTGAGGCCTGGGGCTCATATTGATCTAGTTGCATTCAAATAGAGGACGAATATAGAATGCGAGACAAAATTCAGCACTTTTACTGGTGGAGATGGTCACCTCTCTACAGAAAGGTTACTGACTTCCACCGCTACAGGCAACGGACGCTTTCTCCAGTCCCAGAGGAAAAATAGGATGTTATTTACGAGTCAACAATCTCAGTCGTACTCCAAGGAACCTCCGAGGCTTTAGGAAACAAAGAAGGTAATCAAAATGGAAATGTTGCTACTTTGAAACCACATTTAAATAACAGTTCTTTTTAGCCTCATCTTTCACTTTGATAGTGAATCATGTCTGCCCTCTTTTCCAATTGAGACTTTATCTGCTCACCCCCCGTCACAGCACACTGTCATACACACTCACTCTCTCTCTCTCTCTCTCTCACACACACTCGTAGGTTCAGAAACACACACAAATAAACAAACTGCTTCGTCACCATCCACCTGAGTCACGGAGTGTAATCTCTTTCGTTGATGAAGTCACAGGCAGCCCTGTCGCTTTACTGCATTAGTGTGTTTGAGTGTGAGAGTGTGTTTTTCAGGCAGGCATATCCCACCTGTCTACTGTAAATATGTCCTACAGTGGGTCACATTGCAGGAGCTGTGTTAGACAGCATGTCTGTATGGTGACTCTTGTTTGTGTGGGTAGAGTCGGGAGCGATGTCACCGGTGGAGACTGAAGCGAGGACTCTTCAGGGTGCCACTCGAAAAATAAAACACCATTATGTCTGCATGGTGAGGCCACCCACAGGAAGCTCGATTCGAAGCCAATTAAAAGCTCACACTGGCCTGAGGACATTATAGATATAGATGGAGTACAATTTCAGGAAAATGCTACCTATTGCCTCACTTTAGATTTTGATGCTAGGATAGGAATATGTATTTGCACTTTTTCTCATCTGGTTGAAGGGGAACATTCTTTTCCCACCAACTAGTTTGTACCACTTGTACCTGAAAAGGCGAAAGTTGGTCCATGTGGCGTCTGCATGTCTGCCCTCAGTCCAACACGAGAGGACAAAGAAGAGGAGAAAGACTTAAACCGTCTTCCTTTTTTCTCCTATGTGCAATTTATACAGCTTTGTGCAATAAATAAGGAAACTATCTGTTGAACACAACAAAGTAAAAGTTTATTGCCAATGAATAAAATCTAGTATGAAAAAGCATGTTCTCTTCATAGGGCCTTGATTACATGTTCTGCTCTAACAATTATTTGGCTTACCTAAATTAGCCGGACAACTGTAACTGACATTATACAGCTATTGATGGGGGTTTTTGACGTTGATTTTGTGCTCTAATTCTACTTTTTTGCCACACGTTTATTTTAAATTTTCATTTTGTGTCTCCTCAGAGCAACAAGCTGGTTAAAATCTACTAGCAGACAGAATAGATTCAAAGTGCATGGTTTTCAGAGGGTCTACATACATTCACGCTTGATAGCTTGATAAAGTTAGTGAATGTTGGATGTTTGTAAGCACATGAGGTCGGTGTCATGTTAGCCTCCATTCAATTGAGAGAAAAAAACAATGAAATCCAAAATGCATCATATTCGGTTCACATGCCTGCCATTAACACATCTATTTTATTTCCCTTGTCTGCATTTCCATCTGAATGATATGGGGCTATTCTTAGACATGTGGGAGGATAGATGGGCATCACATTTTGAAAGGTTCTCTACTCATTTCTGCAAGCCATTTTCAGTTGACCATTTGTTGCTGCACAGCAAATGCACAAGCTATTATTAATGACGTGCACAAAGCCTACTGTAAATGGTGGCTTTGGAGTTCTGAAGAAAATTATTTCGACATTGAAAATGGATTCATGACTGTCTGTATTCCATTCTCTGTGAATAAGACCTTATTTATATTCGGTTGAGTATCATTTGGCAAAAAAGACCCAATTTGGACCGGGAAGCTGGTGTAAAACTGTTGAGAAGCCAGCTGTTCACCTCCTCCAGTTAAATACACCTCCTAGGCCAGGAAAGGTGGCTATTGACCTTTTTCTGAACTCTGGTAAGACGTCATTTCCCCATAAACATTAGTGGTTTTTGGAAATGATGACAGGGTTGAGTTCGCGATTCGCTCCACCTCCCTATTTCTTTGGAATTTTTTTAATTATGCAATCCTCATATCGTTCCTCAAAAAAACATTGTCAAACCCAGTACAAACATTATCAGATACAGTAAAATATATAGTAAATATTATTGTACAAAAATATAATCAAACATAGTGAAAACATTTTCGGATACAGTAAAACACATAATCAAACATTGTAAAAAACATTGTCATTCACACAATCGTATACATTAAGAAACATTATCATACGCTGTAAGCTAAAACATAATTAAACATAGTGAAAACATGATCAAATACAGTAAAAAATATGCACATTAAAAAACATCATACACATTACGAAATATTGGCATACAGTAAAAACTATCATACACAGTAAAAAACACAAAAAAACATTACAAAAACTAAAAAACATACAGTAAAAAAATACACAGTAAAAACCTTTTTCAGAAACCATGAATAATATTTTGATAAACCAGTTGAAAAAGATTAATTTGTGACTGAGTGAAATGATGATGATGATGATGATGATGATAAAGAGCTGTGGACTTGCGACCCATCTGCTCTGTCGACTCGAATTGAAGGAAAGCTGCCCGTAACTTTTGAGAAATGTTCTGTTGACTATAGCTATGTCTTCTGAAATGTCTGCCAATCCTCCATGAATAATTGATTACAGAATGGATTCACTGAATGTCTCTATAAAGTAATGCACACGAGAATAAAATTGACAAAACTCAAAATTTCTAGTCAATAAATGACCCTTAAAACAGAATGCATTAGCAATCCACATAAATTATTTGTGTAGTTGTTTCAAGCATATTGTCTATATTTCCCCTTAAAAGCTGCATGTGAAAATTATTCTAATGCACACCGAATTTGATTATGCACCGGTTTTATTTATTGCTCAGTAGAATTTGTTATTCACGGAAACCTTGCACATTGGAAAAGGAGTTCAACATGGCAAAGCTGAATCAATTACAGGGGTGCAATGGATAGTGCTAGTCCTCAAACTTGGCTAATAACATGACAGACATTAGCAAGAAGCTATCGTTTAGCTGCCTACAGCGCAATCCCTATTATCTAATCTTTTGTGCATCCTTTGTGTTACGACCCTCCCTGAATCCCAGCTGTTCTGCCATCACTTGCATCGCTTTTCTTCGCTTGTGATGATCCAATCAAACTCAGCTCATCAAAAGTTATTTTGTATGATTACTTTTGCATTTGACTGTATTGAAAGTAAAACATTAAACCTATTTTGAAAACTCTAATTATATAGTTTTGCAGGTAGTGTGTAAATATAAATTACACAACGTACGGTCGGGTGGAATAGGTGGAATAGAAACTTTTTAAATGATTTTAATGTTGCTTTCTAACCTTCTAGTAGATCTGCATTTTTCTGATCTTGTAAAATGATTACCATTCGTTTGAATTCATGCAAAGCAGAACAAGACATTTTGAATATAGTGATTTTACTTAATTTAGTCAACAGGACGTTCATTTTGTTGAACCTCCTAATAAGAGCTGCTATTGTAGATGAGCTGGACTTCTACTCAAGCAGCTTGATCCCTTGTGCTTTGCTGTGCTTGATTTCAATAGTTTCTTTAAATATCTTTCTCAGTGTCATCCTGATTGTAATTGTACCAGGCAGATAAGTTGTGATTAATGATTCCACAATATACACAATATATTTGACCTTTGTAGCCTTTCTGGTAAAGCTTAAGCATGAGGGAGTGCATCTCAACATACCTGATCTTTGACATTTGGCATAATGTTGCTTAATGTGGTCAATTTCCATGCAATATTAAAATAGCGTTGCAGAATGTCTGAATGCCCTCCGACCGTCCGGCTATAATGAAGACTAAAATAAAAATAGAACGCAGCGGAAGAAATCCTCCGCCATGTGTCTTTAAATGAGCATTAAAAGCTAATAAGCGGTTCCCTGAGACCTTTAACTCATCCTCAGGGTATTCCCTGTGTTTTATTTGCCCCGGATCTGAAAAAATAAGGGGGTGACTACTTTGGTTGGTTAGTCACTAGGGAGCTGCAGCAGATTTCCTGATTAAACAAGCATGCACTAATCACTAATGGAGCTGTGCTGCAGGATGGAATCAGGAGGCTGTCAAAATAATAACTGGATGAGTGAAGGAGGAGGTTTCCACAGGCTTCAGCCACTCCTGTTATGTTTTTAATTCCATAACCTGGGTGGTTGGTAGCCGACTAGCAGAGCTTGGTTCGGGTTTTGGTTTTGCTTATTTTCATGACCAACACGCTTTGAGTTGTCCTAAAATTGTTCTATAACGGCACAGAGAACAAGGTAGCAACTGCATGTGTTGTGTAGTATGAGTATGTGTGTTTAGGCTAACTTGCGTCTTCTTCTTTTTCAATCAGTGCTTTGGGCGGCTCCTCGGCACTTCATATCCCAGCATTCCCCAGTGGAGGATGCCTAATTGACTATGTCCCCCAAGTGTGCCAGTTACTCAACAACAAGGTAACGATGTATGATATAACTCATTTTACCTTTACATAGAATGGCGGTGTTGTGTGTATGTCATTGTCAAATCAAATTATTACAAAATGACATTACAAAAACAGATTTTTTCTGAGAGTTAGGTTTTTACTGGAGCCACTGCTGGAGCCCCACTACAGGAGCCTGTGGTTGTTGATTTTCTGAATAAAAGCCCCACTGGTGGAGTCTGAGCTGACGGACCTACGGGCAGAATCCGAGCAGGCGGCACTGCTGACCACTCGCCCTGCTCATGGTCTTGTTCACTTATGTTTGTAGGTCATAAAGAGGCAACTGTGTTGAGTACGGACCATCTCGTAATCAGTTAAAAGTTCCTTGTAGTAACTTCAACATGTGTGACAGGTTTGGGAATCATTTATTTGCGTGTCCACTGAAGGATGTCTTTTGTCAAGCTGGGTGTGCATCTGCTAACATGTATATGGGCACTCATGCACATATGTCTGGCATGTGCCGACGTGGGCGTACTGGCCGACCTCCATATGCTGTCTGAGCGCTCCTTGGACTCTGCAGGTTGACAGGTAGATATGCACGTAGTCAATATGTGATGCCATTCCCCTGAGGAGCAATGCCCATCCCCCCCGCTGAAGCCACATGCACACATTACACACAGATACCTTCCATCTCCTGTTCCTGGACTCTGACCAGCATACTCGAGGTGCCCAGAACACTCGGGTCCCAAATTGACCTCCATGCGACCGCTCCCCTCGCCCCCCCCGAAAGAGTCACGGAGGCCACGGTCTGCATTTGGAACGGCATGTTGCAGAGCAGCGTCACTGGCAGATAAAGCAGCGGGACACAAGCAGGAGGGTCCTGCTCACAGTATCGCCATCAATACCGTCCCGACCCAGTCATTGGACTTGATCCAATACTTCCAGCCACTGCAGAACGTTGTGAAATCTAAAACTTGAGATCATGGCAGATTTAACAAAAAAAAACACATATAACTTAACATGATTATATTGGGCCAAATATTTTGCTACTGTTCTTTCATTTAAAATAAATGAAAATAAAATATATATACATTTAATAATTGTATTAAATAACCGAATTGAGTGGAGCAGAGGAAGACAGCTTGACATACGAACAGAAATGCAAAGCAACGTTCAGCTTCGTTCTATCTCTTGTTGCCTTTAAGAAGAAGACTTTACTCTTGTGATTTTCTAGGAGAAGAAGACGTGCTCTGCAGTGATTTTGCTCTTTTAAAACCATCAATTATTCCCTCCCACGCACTCCAGATGCTTTGATGGTATTGACACAACTTATCTGCAGCGCACTGGGCACACAGCTGTGGCACTGAGAGGACTGTGCTGGGTGATGGTGGCAGCACCTGGCGTCTACATCATTAAAGAATAACTCACGAATATCAGCTCCACGACCTTTCTCTGCCACTGCCTGCAATATGTACATACAAGACCACCAATTAGTTGCTTTCAATCAATCAATGGACTATTAGAGACATTAAACAGAGAAAGCACTATAGTCCAATTTTTTCTATTCGGTCATAAGCGATAGTCATGCTGTAGAAAATGCCGTGTATATAGGCACTGCCATCTTGCGTTGGTGATGTCATTTGGGGCCAAAATCTCCACATTAGTGATGGGAGGGCAGGGGGTTCGTGGGGGGTCTGCAGCCACCAATCAATGCCACAGCTTGTTAGGGGGAGGTGCTGGCTGCCACGTTAGTCTAAAATGAGTTGTTACAGCATGTTACAGATATCACGGTTGACTTGTGTGTCTGTCCAGTAACGCTCTCAAAATCATTGTATCCATTGCCTGTTATCTCCTCACTCTCCAGCTTCACTGACCGGTCGGGGTAGTGGTAACAGGGCTGAGTGCATCGCCGGCGCTCAGCCACTAACACAGCGCGGGGGGGGACAGCTGTTTGCTGAGTAGTCCAGATGAACACTTGAAGCGGTGATGCCTGAGGTGGTGCAGACGTCTGCGTACGTTACAACGAGAGGTGTCTGTTGTGACTGAGACGCACCATCCATCCAATCAAACGTATAGAAAGCTGTGTACCAAGGTTTGATCGTATTGTGAAAAGGAGCCACTTCCCATCATTATCTACATTATTGTTGCTCGGTAGAATCCGGCCACCAAAGTAATGCACAACACAGAAATAATTAGGCAGAATTATCTGCACAGTGATTTCCCAGAAAGCTGTGTAAAGAGCAGACACAGCAGTGATTCATGATATTTACCAGCAACACGGTTTAGTTTCCACCTTGAGAGGCTCGTTTGTGTTCTGGCGTGGTCCAGTTTCACTCTGTTGATGCTGCTTTGTTCCAAATAAGTAGATAATGTGTAGAATTGCTATTAGATTTGATAGATTTAACTTAACTGCCACTGTGCTGAGACAGCGATATACAGTTAATATCCAACCAGAGGTGCAGAGTAATGTACAGAATCAGTAACGTGTAGAATAGGTGGTGAGGGGAAGATATTAACACGCTGGTCATATCAGCAGGATATCAATTCTTTAAAATACGGCTTTCACTCTTTATGAAATGAAAGCCGGGGGCGGCGCGAAATGCTTATGTGAAAGTGAGAGAAGAAGAGAGATTTCTCAATAACGCAGCAGGAAGCACTTCCGGCTTTATTGCATCACAACCCTCCCCCACACACACACACACACACACATACCCGATAATGGGTGAGTGGGCGAGGGAGTCGTGGCTTAGAGGCGGGTTTGAATACCTGCAGAGCGAGATTACCTGCCTTGCATCACTCAAACCTCTGTGTAGCCAATAGAGAGACCTGTCCGCAGGTGGGGTGGAGGTGGGGGTGGAGGTGGGGGTGGAAGTCCTTTGTCAGTATGAGTGCGAAAGTTCAGTGATCCACGATTCCTGTGAAACACACACACACACACACACACACACTAACATAGCAGATAGAAAAGCATATTTAGTATTTCTGGCCCTGCAGCTTTTGAGAAAGCTCAATTGCAGCGTCCACTGTCCCGGGTAAACACAATTGAACAGAAGTCTGTCCTAATAAGTGTCTGTTTAAAAGCTCTCTGACCCACCTCTCTGAACACAACTGTGTGGATCAGACATGACTACTTCCTTCTTTCATAAAAAGTTATTTCATAAAATTATTGAAAACATAAAATGGCTGCACCCGTTTTAAATTGCTCATGTATTTTTTTACAACCTGTTGCCTCTCAGCAACAAGGCTTTTGTGTGTAGCGACAATGCCCTCGCTGATCATTAGCAGCTGCGTCCTTTGCCACTATGTTCTCGCTACAAAGACAACCTTTGCCAACTGGGTAATTGCATTCAGAAGCAAATTATTCAAAAAGATTAATTGAATGTCTGCGCTGTAATATCATTATGTCAATATCTATGGACATAGCGATGCACCGTTCATGTTGCTTTCAGCGGCCGCCATCCATTCCTCGCACACTCCCCATTGGCGTGCTGCAAAGACAACCTTCTATGATACAAGAATATATAGAAAAGCACTGAGTCGAATGGAGGAATGTTCAGACAGTGCTTGACGGACCCTGTGGAAGAACTTCTTCCTCCAGATTAATTTGGCTGTTAAGTAGTAAACTCGGTTCTGTCACATATAAATTCACCTGTTCATAGATCTTGTGCCACTTTCGTGCTCTGCGCAGTCTGCATATAGAGTGAAAGCAACATTAAAAAGAAGGTTCAGCTCTCTTAATCTCGACTTGTTTACCTTCTGGGTGGGGCTCTCTAATGTGCAGAGTGCTGCCGGCAGGCTGAGCGCTGGTTCTGCCTCTGAAGGCCCACAGAAATCGAATGCACAAAGAAATCACAGGAAACTATAACATCATTTAGGAAATCAACAGAAAACTACTATACAATCTCCTCAAATCTAAACAACAGATTCCCGCAGAACAACATTCATTTTGTGTCTGCGTGTGTGTATGTTTGTGTGCGTGTGTTTGTGGGTGAATGTGTATGTAAAATCACGGGATGGATTTTTACTTTATGTTAATTTAATATTGGTAATAATTAACACATGGTAAAATATTTGTGGAACAACTCGTATTTTCCCCCAAAACAGCTGCAACAACTTATGAGACATAAGACAGGGAATAGCCAAAGGTTTAGCGACCTTATTCACACTAAACCTTCAACATTTGAATCCAACTAAAACACGTTTATTCCAGATTTATGACGAGACACGAGTCCTTCGTGTGATGCATGGAAAACACTGCAGACCTGCTAACTCCCCCAGAAGGCCCCAAATGCCGCTCCATGGTCTCAGCCTTTTGGCTTGTTTTGCTGCTGCCTTGCCCTTCGTTCGCTAAAGCTGCCGCTTTGTTCCCTCCAGGTGCAATACGTCATCCAAGGCTACCACAAGAGGAGAGAGTACATCGCCGCCTTCCTCAGCCACTTTGGAATGTGAGTAGACTAGAGAGGACCACGTCCTCGCTGTGGTCACTGCAGGGGTCCAGCAGCCGGCCGTTCGTCGCCGTCCCTCGCGCTTCACAAGCAAGTGAAGTAGGAGCCGGCGACACTGCAAGAAACCTGTGTGTGTGTGTGTGTGTGTGTGTGTGTGTGTGTTGCAGGGGCGTGGTGGAGTATGATGCAGAGGGATTCACAAAACTCACTCTTTTACTGATGTGGAAGGACTTTTGCTTCTTAGTACACGGTAGGAAAGCCAGTCTGTTGCTGTTCTTCCTGGAACCACAAGCAGATGGGTTCAACTTGTTCCTGTACTCCTCCCACCTCCCCCTCTTTGTCTCTCTGCTCCTCTTAGTGGACCTCCCGCTGTACTTCCCTAGGGACCAGCCCACCCTCACCTTCCAGTCCGTGTACCACTTTACCAGCAGCGGGCAGCTGTATTCTCAGGTGCAGAAGTCGTATCCCTACAGCCCTCGCTGGGAAGGAAATGAGATGGCTAAGAGGGCAAAGTGAGTTTGGAAATTCCACAATGTAAAACAATTTGTACACAGCGGGTTCTAAAAACTGAAAAGCAACAGAATGCTGTTCCACACAAGGTGATTTATCATGATGAATATCATATATGAGCTGCACTGCACGCGGGCCCTTATTCAATGCTCACAGAATTGATTCCACCTTCAATAAATAACTCGATCTAGTGGTTTCTAAATATGTGAAAGATCCTAGCGACGACAAAAGGCACAGAAAGCAATGCATGTGTACTTTTTTCTTTTCTCTTGGTTTCTTCTTACTACCTTGTGATGTCTCCTCAAGAAAGATAGATTGAAATGTGTGAGCTACTGTATTAAACTACAATAACTTTGAAAAAAAGCGGAAACGTTAGTATTTTTGGACTTAAATTGATGAAAACCATGTCTGTAGGAAAAAGCAATGGAACCTCATCAAGCTGTCCGGATAAACTAATATCTGAGACCAACGTCAAATATAGGAAAAAAGATTGTCTATTGGTTCATTTTGCAAAATTTACAATACATTTTCTTACAAGGCAATAAGAACAGAAGCTGACCCAGCTACTAACTAACAGAATATGAGAGGGATCCAACACTGCAAAAGTTTGCATCCTTCCAAAAATTCCCCAAAAACGTTTAGCTTGGTGTAATCTGACACGAACGAATAAACACACACAAACCTGAATGCACCACCTGCGGCTACATACCGAGTGGACTGCTGTTTCTCTGTGCTGCTTGTCTCCTGCTGAGTCTCCTGCAGATAAGTCTCCTCTGTTTCCCTACAGAGCGTTAACGTGTAGTAATTGTAACGCGTAAACAGGTTCTGCCTTTTATCTGCACTTTCGGTTCATGCTGGCACCCACTGAATGTGTGAGTGGCTTTGAAGTAGTTTAAACAAAATGATTGTCGCATTTTTTCTGTTTCATTTGCTGCTTTCTCTTTCTCTCACCAGGACGTACTTCAAAGGCTTCATCCCGCAGTTCCAAGAGGGAGCCTTCGCCAACGGGAAACTCTAGTACCCTGGAGCCTCATGACAGTGTGTATGCGAGTGTGTGTTTTGTGTTATGTACCTGTATGCACAGACTTATATCTGTGGAAATGTACTGTACATGGACAGCACAGTGACAATGTTTAGCACGCAGCTTCTGTGAATTCCACATCTTTTCAACTTGAAATAGTTGCCTCTCATTACTGGTTTAAAGTGAGTTATGGTGTGAAGCCCCTTTGGCGTAGAAGTCTAAAAGATGTCTGGACACTACATCACACAATAACAATATATTAACAATATAGCAGACACATGAACATTGTCATGGGATCAGGCTAAAATTATGTGAAGGATCTTTATTTTGAAGAGAAACTCCAAACTCCAAGATGATCAACCTCTTCAATCTAGAGCTCCCCGCTGTGAAAGATATTTGATGGACTATAAATAAATATAAAGTTGATCACAAAGAGCTGTTGGGACAAAGCAAAATGCCATTGTTTACCGTTTGTTTTTGTTTGTTTGTTTTGTCGATTCCCGACCGTCATGTTTAGCTCCACTGTCGATATAGAAATGCTCTTTGAATGCCTCTATGGTTTGACCATTTGACCGTACAAAGCCCTGTGAGTCTGTTACTGACAGCTTGACAGACAGGACTGTAAATGTTTAGTCAAATTTTTGATCCATTAAAGAATTCTCCTTCTCCAGACGGCGTGTGTGATGTTTCTGTAGTTTGTCTCCACTGGTTGTTAATAATTTATTATTCAGGCAAACTAAATTGTTTTACACCCAGAATCCATCTTTGTTAATGGGCCCTCATTTTGAACTCAAACACTGTGTGATCTCCTTTTTCTATTCAGACAGTAGCCCAGTTGACATCCTAAGGGATGTTAAAGATCGGGAAGAGCTGTGGTATGCAATATATTTTAGAAATCTTGTTCAAATCAACTGGACAGTCGAGAGCACCAAGCAGCTTTTAGAATCCACAATTATTCACCATGTTTGCTCCAAATTTCCAGTTAGTCATCAGGATCAGGATTCCATTTAAGTTGTTTGTTTCTCTAATAGATGTTAAAATATGTGACATATTTCCTGCTTGTGATGCTGGAATAAATAAGAGTGAGATGATCTTCATACTTGTGAGCTGCCCTTCAAATGTTTAAAGGTGTTCTTTCATGTGTCCTTTTCTGCAGTGCATTTACAAACCCTCGGGATTCTGTTCTTTTCACAGGCCCCTAATGCGCTTGTGTAATAAGGAGCCAAAGCACACAATAAGTGTGTGTGTGTGTGTGTATCTGTCTGTGCACGCGCACACACAGACACACAGACACACACGCCCATGCATGGATGTGCACATGCATGCGCTTGCTTGTTTTCATCATTAAATATGAGGGTCATAGTTATGGGGTCCTTTCCGGCCCGAGGCGCAGCCCTTTGCTATATTTATTGTTGGTAATGCAGCAACTGTCAGGTTTAATTGAGAACTATAGGGTGAATGTATCTGGGGCATTTTAATAGCATCAAGGCCCCTAATAAAAAAACATCTTTTTTTTTTTTAAAAGCAGGATTCTTTTTGTCTTTTTCTCTGCCCGGCTCCATGTGCCTTGCTCTAACCTTTCCCGACCTGCTTTCAAAACGTCTCAGTTGTCAGCCGAGGGACAGACCGCCCTTCAGTCCCGGCGGGGGGGTTCAGATGAGGAGTAGCATCTTTAACGAGCACGAGCTTGACATCAGGACTGTGCACGTGGAAACGCAGCGATGGATTCTCCACAGCGGTGAACTTCGGATGAGGGGTTAGCCCTCTGTGTGCATCTCAGCCTGCCAAATCCACAATTAGTTGGTTTACAAAGAGCGATTGAGTCATTTGGTTCCAATAGGTTGTAGCATGAACCAATACTCTGAATACGGGCCGTGACATTGCAGTGTGTAGTGAGCCAATTTCATTTCTAGAAAAGTACCCTCAGGACTTGACGCTGACCCAAGTTGACATAAGCCCTTTGAATAACTTGTAAACAATTCCTCCCCAAAGTGGCTTTAAACTGTGTCGCCATAGCGACGCCCCAGTCACACTTGGTTAGCCTCTCTTGCCTCAAAAGTGTCTGCGCCTAAACACGGCTCACCTTTACACGCTTTTAAGCACCTTAGTGTGGATTTATGTGTAATGATCCTGTGGAGGTGCTGCTCAAGGTACCTTTTGAAGATGCGCCTCTCAGTTCCCCTGAATCACAGTGCAGAGGTCTGCCAACGCTGCGAGCTAATACTCCCAAATCCACTAATCCGGCCGCCTTTAAGAGATCTCAACGGCAGTCGGCTGGAATAATTAAAGGGTGGAATAATTAGCTTGGAAATATGTGGACGGGAGATGATTAAATTGATGGAAGGGGATTTTATTTTTTATGTGGTCCGACTGAGTTCACGCTTTGCTGGACGAGACTTGATTTCTGGATTGGTTGAAAATCGCAAAGCTCATTGCCCCTCCGGAGGATGAGAGGGGCGATGGAGTGGTGTTTGGACTTTGTTTCTACTCCGCTGTGTAGCTCGGGGTGAGAAGAATGTCATCTTCAGCCACGTCCTCGCCAGTGGCAGCCGGGCAGCCGGCAAAGTAATGAGCGACCAACGGATGCTAACCGTGTTGACGCTACCAGAAGCCAGCCTGCTCCAGAGGCAGGTGTCCTCAGCACCGATATTAGCTCTGGATTAACATTAACCGCCGGGGTGACAGCCCTGAAGAGCAGCCAGCTCGGAGGCAGCAAGGCCCCACGGAACCTGACAAGTGTGTGAAACAGGATCACTTCAGAGCTCAGCAATGAGCACCTCTTTCAGGGCAACAACCCCCCCCCCCCCCCCCCCCCTGGAGTCAGCTCTTGGCATCCATCGCTCCCACTTCGCCTCAGAAGTCGGGGCGAGCACGCTTTGCCGGTAACTTTTGAGGAGTAAAGGGATGCGCACGTGGAGAGGTGCTGGGGGAGGACGCAAGGAAGCGTGCGTGGAGAGACGACAACAGGGAGGGAGGGAAGGTTGAAATTGAAAATCCTGAATCATCACCTCGCGAGCGGAGAAGGTAAACAGCCGGGGCAGTGGCAGAGGATGAGGTAGTCAGAAGCAACCAAAAGGCCTGAATATGTCAGCGCGCGATGAAGGCCTAATTCCAGATTGTTTACTTCCCTCTCCTGTCCCTGCAGCCCAATCAGCGCGTCTGACATCCTCGCATCGCTTTTTACATTTCTTGTTTCGTGCAGCGGCCTTCTGACTGAACGTATTACCCAACAGTTGGGCGAGTGAAATAGAAGGGAGGCAGGCAAAACCACAAACTTTAGTGACTGTGGGGGTACTTTGTGTTTTAGCCTGTATTTACAAATTCAGAGTGACACATGAGAAGTTTGTCCTTGTCATTGCATGAGGAGTGAGTGTGTGTGTGTGTGTGTGTGTGTGTGTGTGTGTGTGTGTGTGTGCATGCGTGAGAGGAGTGGATTTCTGAGGCTATGCGGCGTTTGTGATGCCGCGTAGGGTTTGTTGATGCGAGCCATCTTCAGGATGTTGGAGCTGAGAGGCTTAACTAATTTTGGAAAGAGAGCAGGATGAGGAGGAGTGCGGAGGGTGGGGGGGGGATTTGGGGCCTTTTGTTGTAGCCTGTTTGATCTGGGAATTTAAGAAGAAGGGGGAAAAATGGCCCAGAGATGTCGTGAAAATGAGAAAATGACTGCTCGGGTCCCTCGCTCGTCTTTCATTTTTTTTTCATTTCAAACTCGAGTCGCACAAATTCTAATGCATTCCCAACTCAAAGCAGTGAATATTTCTCTCCAACCCCCTTTGCTTATAGATAATAACTGGATCTAGTTAAACCCCGATTGTTAATTGCTAATTACTCGTCGTACATGAGGAGCCAGGAGAGCGTGGCTAAGCCGATCAAAGAGTCCTCGCTCTGGAGCTCGTAGGTTTTTCCCGTTTTGGCTCGCCCTCACGTCGTCGAGGCGTTCTGGATGGGCTTGTTATTCGATGGCTTTTGACAAGATAAAGGCAGATTTTTATTTATTTTTTGTTGAAGGAGGGAAATTAGCTTTTTTTCCCCCCAGGTGTGATCACAGACACTCGATTTAAACCTGCCATGGGTTAAAGCAAAGCACGTCCCGCAGGTGTTTTTCCTCTTTTCTGGAACACGCACAACCCTCTGCGCAGAGCTTTGGCCTCGGTTCAACATTTTTGATTGTTGTCAAACGATGAGACTCAATTTGCTTAAAAATAGTCAAACTGGCACCCTGTGTTTCTTTCTGGGCTTTTATGGCAGTTTAAAAGGTAACGTCGTGCCACAACCGCTGAGTTACAAAGCGCCATCTCAGGAGCTCCTCATAAGCAGATATTGGGGGGCTCTTATTTCAGGGCGTTCACAGACTTTAACTCACTCCCCTGTCGTGTTTGTGTGTGTGTGTGTGTGTGTGTGTGTTCTTTTACTCCTCGCCGGCCCTTGTCCCCCCTCTCCCCCCCTCCCCCAGCTACCTGAGGAGCTGTCAGTCTGGATTGCAGCGCTGTCGGTTCAGCCTGTCAGTCTGAGGGACGCGTTCCGATCAGCTGTGGACACTGATAGACCTGTCAGGTGAGATGACAGCTGCGAGGGGAGACGCGCACAGACAGGTACATGTAATGCGACAAGAGTCCTTCATCTCTCCACCAGCCAACCGCCTACTTCTGAAAAAGAAATATCCATGCATTGAAAGTTGACGAGTTGAGGGAAACTTTTCCTTTGAGCCTGAGCAGATGTGATTCAGCCACATGATGAACCGCTCGGCCGTCATGTTGCTGTCAAAGTTTTCCGTTCTCACTACGAATTAATCAACTGTTAACAATTGCAGAAGTGGATGGAACGTCAAAGATCTGTAAATATAGCTATGCTTTTTCTCTAATTTTGGTGTTCATTATTTGGGCTAAGTCTGGAAACGAGGCACATTAATGATACAAAATAATGAGGCCAATTGTCCAACGAATGATGGTAAAGAAATTGAAGTTACATGCGAATGTGCTTGAGATAAGTGATGAACAGCAGATACAAAACCACATATTGGCCTCTTTGTACTGGTGTTTGCATATCCTGTCTCATCCTGTCGTGGTTTCATATAAACCGGTTCTCAAAAGCCTTCATGTGAGCCTCCGCCTCGTGGTTAATGTCACAAGCAGCAAAGAGGAAAATGGCAGTGGGTGTGTTTGTCCCTCTCTCCACGCAGCAGCCACACTGCTTCAGTGGAACCGCACGCCAGTGCTCGCTGGCAGCGCCGCCACAATCAGGTCTCGCCCGCCTCACAACCTCTGTGCAGCTGTAAACTCCTCTGGACCAGTGGGTCAGGTCCCGCAGACGAACAGAGCAAACGATGTGAGCAAAGGGTAAGTGAGGGTGGAGGGGCTGTTGGTGGTAGTGGGTGTGGGTGGGACAGTGGGGGGGGGATGGTTCATGCCAAGTGACACAAACCCCCCTTGGCAGCCTAATTAAATTTTCCACTTTCCACACTCACATTAAGCCTCCATTGAGCTGTAAGTAATGGACGCACCAGAGGAGTCGACCCCAGGAAGAAGATCAACCCCCCCACCTCCCTCCCGCCCCAACTCGCATTTCTGTTTAATCCATAATGACTGTCAAACAACATAAGAGTGATACCCTCCTCAACTGTTGATTTTCTCTGTGCCATTTTCTTGCTTCATTCAGAGGATAATGAGTCCTGGAGAGGTACAGTATGTGTCTTTCTTGTTGTCTCCACGTATCACCGTTCTTTAGCAGTACTCTTCCCATCTTAACTGGAGCTCTACCCTGCCAACCAAACTTCCCCTTTTTTTCTGCTCTCAATAACTGATAACATCAAGATTAAAAAGCGGCCTTCAGAAATTCATTGGAGATGTGGCCATGTTTCATATTGCTTCATCTATTCTGAAATTGTCTAATGTTCTTTTAACTGTTCTCCAGTTTGGAAAAATTATTGAATTGGAATTTTTTATAGATGCCCCGCGGATTATTTTTCATTTTAGCTTTGGTGATGTGAATTTAGCCAAAATCTGGATTCTCGGACTGGAAAACAAAGATTACACCTTGTTACCAAAGATGGTTACATACATTGCTTTGTCTCAAACATTTGGCTACACTTTGTTATTGAGATGCTAAACTCAATATTCACAGCAACAATGTGGCGGCAAATATAAACATATAAGGACGGAGCAGAGAGGGAGGTTGTTTGTTCAAGTATCCGGCCTTTCAGCGCATGTTACGCTCTCTGTCTTGCCGCTCTGCAATGTGCTCGCACGGTGTTTAACCAACCCATCGTGTCGTTGAGGGAGTGTAGCGCTCAAAGGGATGGCTTGGTAGTCTTATTTCACGCTTAGTGTACACAAGCACAGACGTGTCCCTTTAACTTTTCAACTAGTGCCATCACCAGGTACCATTGTCCAATGGCCTTTTGCAGTGATAGCAACATTATCTTCAGTCACAGATGTCCATGACGATTTCAGACCGCAGCCTGTAATTTCACCCCGGTTCAAATGAAATGTACCTACAATGTAAGTTCCCATCCGAATGGGGCTTTTCACCGGTTTTGTGTTCAGCAGTGTTGTAAAGTTCATCTCGGTAGGGCCAATCAGTTACAACGCTAAAATCCTCCCATCTGATTCCACGACAGCTCTTCCTCTCAGGACCCAGATCAACTGAGCGGAAAAACTGTGTATCACTCCACAGCGGAGATAAGCCTGAGAGCGGCACACCAGAATACAAAGAAATCTGTGTGGTAACACAAACAAGAAATGCAAGATTGCTCGTAGAGAAAAGCCAACAGCGCTAATCCTCCCGGAGCTCCAACATGACGTGAAGTCAAGTTTTCTCACACAGCACAGCTTGATGAACAGACAAGTGGATACAATTGTATCTTGCAGCCACTTTTTTTGTTCTTTTATGTTTTTCCATAAAGGGGACTTTATCTGCCTTTACAATAACTGATAGCATGATTCAACTTCCACAGCAGAAAACGTCTCTATCTTTGGTGCCTGTGAAATGATGCGTTTGTGTTTCCAGACTTCCAGGAGAAAGGGCAAGAAGGGCCTTGAAGCTCAGACGTACCGCCCACCCTTTTAGTTTAACATGTGATTTCTGGGAAGTGCAGTAAAACAGCAAACTCACACATTACGTCTTTGACATTTTATATGTGGCTTCTTCTTTAACCTTCAGAGGGTCGCGGACGGGAGTTTTTTTTTAGCTGAGGTCAAACAGCAGCCGGACAACATGGTTCCTCGACTAAAACGCATTAACATTCCAAGCTGCTCAGCCCTTCAGCCCGCTCCCAGACCAGCATACTCGTAAATTACGCGGATTACCTTGTTGACGGAGTGAGATAAACTTGCCCATTGTTTGCAGGCTGAGCTGGACTGAGACAAGGCCATCTCATTTGAGTGTTTGGTGCCAACGACGAAGCAAAACAACACCCATGCACAGCTACCGAAAAACCCCAAAGATCTGTTTTTGTGACGGGCAGCCAATCTTTTTTTTTTTCTTCCTTCCCCTGCTTTCTAATATTAAGTGTGTATAGAGGGGGGCGGTTGGTTTTCTTCCACTGAAGAAAGGCAGTCCAGTAAAGGTGGAACGCGGTCCTGTTTGTTTGGTCCCCCGACCTCTCGCTCTCCTTTCTTCTCTCAGAACATGTTATATGTTATTTGTTCACTTCTTCCACCCCACGCTTCCAACATTTCCCCTTTTCTCTCTGCGCTGTTTTTTGCCCGAGCTGCGTTCCATTCTTCTTTGTCTCGAGGTGTGTGACGCACTTCCTTCCATTGTATCAGGAAACGATACCTTAGCGCCCGTGGAAGTTACAGTCAGTCGCGGAGTGTTTTGTAGTGTGTTGATTGGAAGGCACTGTGTGCTCAGTGCAGGTGTGCCTCCACTCACTTGATTAAACAGAGCTGCGTGGTAAATTACAGAATAAAGCCCTTTGCTTCACAGAAATCTCCCGTGACAAAATGTATTTCTCAGGTTTGAGAACAAGTTGTTGCTGGGTTTGAGTTTAAGTGGATGAGGTCAGTCTGTCTATTTCTCGGCTGCAGCAGCAAACAAGCATGAAAACATTTGGTTGCTACGTGATGGCATTTAATTAGACGCTCCCACCCCCTAATTCCCACCCCACGGCCATTCCGGGGCTGCTGTCCTTTTAGTTGGAGGGAAAGCGAACACGGGTTTTCTTGATCAAATTCAAATTGGCTTATTGGATTTACTTGAGCGTGTGAATTATATATTTAAACTTAATTCCTCCTAATAGTCATGTTGTGTTTCTTTTGAAGGGCACAGTACTCTAATGCACTGACATACAGAAGACAGATTAACACAGGGAAGCTAAAATAATCTAACTTTTAGGCTTTTGTATGGCCAAAACATTGGACACTACAATTCCCATAATGCAGCGTGTTGGTTTGATGATCCCTGCAAGGCAAGCACCTACATCCTTTACACTTTTGTCCTTACAAACTCCCTCCAGAGCCAATGACGAGGACGTTGTACAACTGTTTCCATCAAGTAAAGTGATCCTATAGGAGTGTTGGAGAAGGCTTGTAAATGTCTGTCACACAAGCAGAAACCGCACCACAGGATGTTGATATGTCACGTATGTGTCTTTATAAGCCGTCAGTTTCGCCGGCATGCGAATGAGCGGCTGCTGCGCTGCTCCTTGCCTCCCCGAAAGTGACCGACCTAATTTGAGGATACGCAGCCAATGAATTCCTATTCTTCCTTCAGCAATCCCACTCCAGAGGTTAAGAGCGATCAAATTATCCCACCGCGCTGTTGTATTCCACTGCTTTGCATGAGTCACCAAGGCAACCGGTATATTAAATGATTGAGGGTTGGTTACTTTAATTCACGGGAGCTGTCTGACATCCAGCCTGTTTGGTTGTTCTTGCACAGTGGGAATCCTGTTGAAGCTGCTGATTAGATAGGCAGATAGACATTAGTTAGACACAATGACCGAGGAGCTCATGTTTGCCACCACATGGTCCGAGCACAGTCATATGGGATGGCGCAAGTGTTGGTGTAACGCAAGTTGACCCAACTTGCAGCATCACGTAGCACGGAAGCAATGCGGCTACACTGCATATTAAGTCTGTTACTGAAGCGCCGTAGCAGGGGAATAAATCCCACTGTCAGTCACGCTGATTGTTCATTAACTCTCTCCGTGCTCCCACAGTCAGCACTTTGGTGCCTGCGTGTGTCCTGCTAGCAGCACCTGAGCTGTGAGATTAGCCATGCTGATCATGTGGAGCTTTTATCCAGGTTGAGGTATTACAACATGACAGGTGAGTGACGCTAAAGGGAGGCACACAGGAGAGACAGGAGCAAAAAACGTTTTTGACAAGCCAATAATTGAGTAACTCAATGGTTTTTGTGTATTTCTACAAGCCTTTGTACCGTCACGGGATACTGGCCAGGCTCATATGGTGTTTCTGAAAACGTTATATGCCGTGTAGCTATATGTCTTTGTGTTTGATTGGGAAACTTTTATCTGCAGGGAACTGTTACCTTTGAAAAGTAGTGAGTTTAATGTGCAAGTGCCTCCAACTTGTACTTGGCAGGTTAAATTCAGCACCTTACGTGCGGATGTCCGATCTGAGTTATTGGTAAATGTTATCAAGTGAAGCAACCCAAATGTCTTTGTGTGCAGCCGTGACCCAGAAAGCCCGGGTCTCCTGCTCACGGAGCCATGGCAGCATACATGTGCATTGGGTGAAAGCTTCTGCCTCCCAGGGAATCCACCGCAGCCATGCTGCTTCCTCCTGTATTTGAGCAGCGTCCCTGTAGCTGCCCCGAGAAGTCCACACTGAAATAGGCCGTAGTTCTTGCTTGTATGCCATTGTGTCCCGGTCCCTGATGCAGGAAGAACAACAGATGTTGGAGCTGCAAACTGCATTTGCCATGTCAATATGGCAGAAAAATGATCCAACCATTTCTTATTAATACAACATCCACGCAAACTCGTTTTCTATTTAAAAAGAGATTGGCTTGAAATGTTGCTCTCAGCCAAACCTGGACTTCAGTAAGTATTCAGCTCACCACCAACGTGCACAAGATGTATGGCCATTAAATATATGTATAAAATATTATAAGAATTTGAGGCAGTTTGAGAGTTTGTCGATGAAAAGGCTGTTGCTTGATGTTTCGCCTGCTCGATAAAATGCAATTCGCGTTCCCTTCCACGCGCTGCAGCCTGTTCACGCAGCTCTGTATAACAAGCCTAAATGTCGCCAACAACCTCATTTCAATATTGCCATTTGTTTCGCCGCCCCCGGACAAAAGCATTTGACTGCCCTTAATTTACAATCTGCCATCCGCTTTTGTGCAGACGGGCTCTTGATTGCGGCATTAGGGCCACGTCAATCCCGCTCGCGTCACCTGCGTCATACCTGCGTGGACTCCATGGCGGGTTCTACGGTACCGAAGCCTATGAGGTGTGACGGAGGCACACGGACGAGTCCATTGAGCCAAACCTGCGAATCAGCCGAGCCAGGTGCGCGCACGCATCGAGCCCACCTGTTCACGTGACCTTATGGCACCGCAACGCCCGTTTTATTATTCTTAAGGTTTTTTTTTTTTTTAAACCTCTCATAAACATTCACCCCCTCGTGGAACTAATGACAGATTGGAGCAACGACGTCTGACTGACGGGCGTCATATCTCATTATGTACTTAAAGGATCCAAATTGGACTGGTTTAAGGAGCAGAACCTGTCACTGTGCCATACCTTTGCTTCCCTCCAAGTCGACGCCGACGGGTGCGTCTCGAATTATATTACAGCATTAATTCTAGGACTATGGCGGATTAGAGTCCCCCCGAGCAATTTAGCAGGAAACTGTGTCGCTTAGCAACACCGTCGCCCGCTGAAAAAGCTGGGTCGCTGGTGGATGATAAATGCTAATTATTCATTAATATCGTTGTAAATAAAGGGTGCGCGTGCGGTCTGTCGCTGCTGCACGCGGCGGTGAGCTGTGCCGCACGGCGCAGGTCAAAAGGGTAACGCGGCAACACGCTGACACAAACGCCCTCCCGCTCCGGAAAGGGTGACATGTTGGAAGGGTTTGCAGCTAAAGTGTAATTGACGTGTTCGCGTTATGAGCAATCGGATATAAACTCAGTCGCTCCGCGGTGGTCACCTCAGAAAATCCCCCTCATCATTTTCCCTCGACCAAACTTCCCCCTGAAACTTTGACGCGAGTCTTTCAGCCGAAGACACGCGCCGCGAAGAAAAACAATCAGTGAGAGCGGCTGTGGGGATGCAGATTACAACAGGGGCCGTGGCATATTGGATTACGCTTAATACGTTAGTTCAGCTCGTGTAACGTGTCCCATTCCGGGCGCCGTGCCCTTCTTCGGCCGCTGTGTCCGAGTCACCATTAGCGCACATTTTAAGGCCTTCTCCCGCCGAGTGGCAAGATCGCGCTCTCCAAGTCGCCTCGTCGTGGAAGAAACACAAATGCCCACTGTGGAAGCGACACGTCCGGCCGTCCTCACCTAGTCTACACAGGCGCGTGCTTCTATGCTTCTATGCTCTCACCGACGCGGATATGCGATACATGGCAGCAGAGAACCCGCGCGGTGTGTTCTTCTCAACGCGCCGCGTCGCACGCGCTCTTACAGCTCTTTGTTTCCTGCATACATGTCAAGTTTGAATAAGTCCCTTTCTAACCGGACTCTGGAGTGCAGCGCGCGAGGGGAGGGAATCCCTCCGGTGTCTGACGTCCCCCTTTACCAAGGAAACCCACACGCGCTCTCTGACGCAACTGCCCATTTTAGGAAACATGCGTCAATGGGCCGAGGCAGGTCGGCCCAAACAGCGGACTGCGCAGCATGGCGCTGACGTTGGTTTCGCGAAATAAACCCGTCCACACGTGTCCGCGCTGTTTGGACTGTGCCCCTCGCGCTCCGGTTCGGTCTCCGGTGTGCGCCTGGCTGACGGAGGCGCACAGCGGATCCGTCCTCAGCACCGCCTTATCCAGCGCGCGACCCCTCCCTGGGAGAAGTTGCAACGCCCCGGCCGTGACGTGGGCTGTTCCGTTGGTGTTGAAAAGCCGTTGCAGTTTCTTCATAGTGCCATTGAAGTGAGTCATCTCTAGGAAGTGTGGTTGGAAGAAGAAAAAAAAAAGGAAAAGACAGGCGGAAAAAAAAGTTGGAACTGAGAACGCAGGGCTCAGATAGTGCGCAGAGTAGCCAGACGAGGCGACGGGAGAGAGTCGGACGATCATCCGGGCAGAAGCCGTGAACGCGAACGTTAACCTGCGTGAGTCACCGTCGCTACAGACCCGCTCGGCTCGACTGGATCCGCCCGCGGAAGGTGTGCTGCTGACTTTAGGCTGAAGTTTGCGCACCTGAGAGAATCGGCAAGAGCGTCTACCTGCGGCTCAAGAAGAATCAAACGCACAATTAGAAATAGCCCGCACGAGCACGGGGAAAGTATCATTCTAACTAGCAATATCCGTCAGATGCTTTAGTGCAGTTTACAGCAGCGTGATCGCACTTTGTCGTTGCCAACTCTTCTCTGGATATTCTGAATTAACAACTTCTCGGGTCAGAGGATTTTTTTCTCTCTCTCTTGGTGCCTTTTTAACTGCGAGGATTTTAACGAGAAAACAAGGGGGCTGAGGGTTCAGATCTCAAGCGGGCCCCTCTTTCCTGGACCATGTACCAGGACTACTCCGGGAACTACGACACCTCGTCCCGCGGAAGCAGCACGTCTCCGGCCCAGCCAGAGTCCTTCACGAGCGGCAGCAGCACGATCGGAAGTCCAATCTCTACCTCAAGCTACCAGGTAACGCGCCGGGCTTCCGCCACATCACCTATAAATAACCCCGTAATCATGTCAATGTCAAGTGCGCGACATCGGGAACACGCACGCCGGTCCTATGGATTGATCTGTTCACAGCGCCAGTTGAGGCCATTATAAATGCATTATCCGGGTTGCTTGGGGAGCGGTGGGGGTTCGGGGTTGAAGACTCGATTTCTTTACAAGTAATTGATATTTCTATTTTCTAACAATGTGCCTTTGATCAAATCTCAAATTCGCGCACTCGCTTGTGCGCACAGTAGGATGGCAAATAGCCTACGCGGTGATTTTGTAAATGTAAGTGAAACTCACACATATTATAACCTAAAGTTCAGAAGCTACAGGCCGAGGTACCTGCGCGCTGATGTTGTGCAGGAAAAACGACACAATGATTTTAACGTCAGATCCACCATCTCTTCCCGACGCTCGAATCTCTCCTATCAGTGCGTTGAACTGTCCGTGGGGGGTCTTTGCGGAATTTTACGCGCATCACAAGGACAATTCCGCCCGAACGCACAGTACTACACGGCATCAACCATGAGCTTTTTTCACATTGCGCCAGTTGGCTGAATGCAACAGGCAAGTACTGCTTGTTGTAATGACAGAAGCGCCAGGATGACACCGGCTGCACTCTTGCACAACACGCCAGAGACCGTTCTGCAGCCGGTCGGCATCACCACGGATCGGATAGCTATCCGATTTTCTTCGATTCGTCCACACATGTCGGATTTTTTCCAACTTGATATTGACAGATTTTTTCAAACATCCTGCAATCATCTCCTCGATGTCCTCAGACGTTTCGTACCTTCTCAGTGAGACTGTAGGACTGCCAGAGTGATGCTATGTGGAGACCGTGCGCAAATACTCACAAATGATGTTAATTATCCGAGAGGAGGCTTGTTGTTCGCTCAAGGTTAATTCTCGCTGTAGTGCAACATTACGGTAAAATACTTTTGGCCCTTATCTCTCATTGCTAACGGTTCCCTGTAATCACACAGTGCCGGTCTGTTTCCCATTAGAACGGGCTGGAACAGGACTTATTCTTTATTGAGACATATCAAAGCACAGACTTTTTTCCATCTTTTTAATTAGAATAATATATCATTTACAATTAGATCAGAAGATCAACTACACTGCATTCTCTAGAATTACTGTCATAACTAAATAAAAAATAGTTAGAGTGATTTACGCTCCAAACTTCCAAATAATTCCTCTCACGACAGTCTGGGTAACGAACCTCCCCCCCCCCCCCCCCCCCCCCTCCCTTAACCACCCCTTACTGGAACTGCTCGCGTTTCCCATGTGCTTAACGAATCCCATACACCGTGAGTCACCAGGAAAAACAAAGTTCGAAGAGACTGCCCGGATATCCAGCGGAAAGTTGGGAATAACGGCGATATGAAGACGTGCGTATTTACGCGCAGGCTCAGCCTCAAAGGGAAGGAAGTAATACTGAGCATAGTGAGACATACTTTTAGAAATCTTAGCAGGATTTGATCCGTAGTTTGAGAGCTTGGTGCCAAAGGTGTATCATATTTATATCTTCTTCATGACAACGCGGCCACACGGCAAAATACATTCTTTGTCAAATTCTTTGTCAAAATAAATATTAATTCCAACATTTAAATCCTTAAATCGACGTCACCAGAAAACACAAACTCCTTTTTAACGGTTAATTTTCTTCAAACAAAATAAATTAAAGTCCATGCCCACATACAACCCATTGTATTCTATCCATCCAGTCTGCGTTTATGTGTTCAATCACTCTCCGTGCAATCCGAGCATTTGCAACTCTGCAGCGCAGCGCTCCTCTCATGCTTATTGTATTAAAAGGAGATGCTGAGGACACCTCGGGCCTCCCCTGCGTGATTCACAGCATGTGTCACTGTTCCATTTCAGGGGTTACATACACAGTGTTTGGCCAATGTTGGACTGAATCATTACTATAAGCTGGAAAGTGTGTGAATTTGATAATTGTGGGACACATCGATAGAACCTCACTGCCCGACCGGCTTTACCAGCAAAGTCCCCTCTCATCCCATCTCTCTGGTTCCTCCTGCCTCCAGAAGTACAGGGTTGACATGCCCGGCTCCAACAGTGCCTTCATCCCCACCATCAATGCAATCACGACCAGCCAAGACCTGCAGTGGATGGTGCAGCCCACAGTCATCACCTCCATGTCCAACCCGTACTCCCGTTCCCACCCGTACGGCCACCACCTTCCCAGCGGCCCGGGGCTGATGGGGCACAACACGCTGGCTCGGCCCGGGGTCATCCGCTCCATCGGGGACGCCAGGGGCCGACGCAAGAGGGACGAACAGGTGAGGAACTATTTTGGACTGCATAAATAGCTGTTTAAATAGTTCGACGTTGAGATTTGGCTTCGGAAAGTCTCTGACAAAGACATTTGAAGTGCGTTCATCCTGAAACCAAAGCACAGCACCATAAAGTAGCAGATCTTGAAACATGAGACCCCTTTATTTCGTCAGGCCAATAAATTCCGTGGTTGAATCATTTTTCTCCTCGCAGCCAGCCAGCTTACGCTTCATTTCGATCGACTGTTCGTCCGTCAAACTGCTATGTCCCTTTGTCCCCAGCTCACACCGGAGGAAGAGGAGAAACGAAGGGTGCGGCGCGAGAGGAATAAGTTGGCGGCCGCCAAATGCCGCAACCGCAGGCGAGAGCTCACGGAGATGCTTCAAGGGGTGAGTCGATGCGCCGCATCAGATCTCAGTCTCTTATTGGTTTCCTCTTCAATCACAGATGCCTCATTCTAATGCGACGAAACACCTCCAGCTAATGAACATCCTCTGCTTCCTGTTTTTTTTTTTTGGGGGGGGGGGGGGGACATTGTTCCTTGCTTGTGCTAGCAAAAAAAAGAGAAGGTTGGAATGAAAAGTAACAAAAGAAATTATTTTTACAGAGAGAATATTTTCTGGCAGAAATCCAGATGTTGTGATGACTGACTGAGCACACCTAAATTGAAAAGCTTGCATTACTGGTTTGACTCTCGCCGCGTCGCTGAGAGCGAGGCCTTAGCGAGGAGATGACAGGCGATGAAAGGCTTTTTGTCTCGGGAAGCTGCAGACAGAGTTAGGGCTGTCTCGCAGTATCTAAATGGACTAATTAGCTGAATTACAGTGAGGTGGAGCTTGTCAGGCCTTTAAAAAAAAATGTAAAAAAAAGGAATGGAATTTGCTGTAGGCAGCTGTCTCCGTAAATGAACGACATTTCGTGTCTCACAATCCTGCATAGACGCATGCATGCAGAGACTGTATGCACACACACACACACACACACACACACACACACACACACACACACCACAGCCATTGCCTCAAGGGAAAGGCAAAAAAAAGCCTCTGTCTTTACAGGGCTGTCTTTTTTCTTCAAAATTCCAAATAAGGACGTGCTGCTTTCCCAGTAAAAACTACTAGCAGAGTTCCTGCAGCCACTCCTCTGGGACTGAAGTGTCTCAGTAGGCACCTCCCCTGTCTCCTTATGTGCTACTTCCTCATACCTTTGCCTGTGAGTCAAAGTTCTCAGACAGCTTGTCAGCTTATCTATACCTGCCGATGTGTTGAGCCGTTTATGGCTCTTTTGTCCTGATTGTGCTCATTCATGCGGATCACAAACAGCACAGCTTCATTATGGGAGAGGCTGATGAAGCAGCGAGGCTTTGAGATTATGTCTTGTAAATGGAAATGGCCCAGTACAAGTTTCTGATTGTGCTTTCCAGAACAGAACTGGGGCAAACAGACAGTGCCCTCTTGTGGGAACAGTCAGCCGATCCATGTATTTTTTGGCCTTTTTTCAGTATCCACAAAAAAAAATATTTTTTGTTAAGCAATCCAAACTACTTTTTGTTGCGTCCACGCCAACAAAGGGACCTACTCGTACGTTGGTGCTCAACCGTACTTCTTGTTTCTCCTGCAGGAGACCGAGAAGCTGGAGGAGGAGAAATCGGACCTGCAGAAAGAAATCGAGAACCTGCAGAAGGAGAAAGACAAGCTGGAGTTCATGCTGGTTGCCCACAATCCCGTGTGCAAGCTCCCTATCGACGAGCGCCACCACCAGCAGCACCAGCACCAACTCCATCAGCACCAGCAGCAGCACCACCAGCAGCAGCAGCAGCAGTGCGGCCCCCTCCCGCTGACCGTGCGCAACAACATGGTCGGCCGGCCCCACATGAACCACGTTGTCGTGAAGCAAGAGCCCGACGAGAGCAACGAGGCGGGCAAGACCCAGCGCTCCGTCATCAAACCCATCTGCCTCGGCGGCGGCGCAGTCGGCAGCGGGATGTACTGCACGGACGGGGACAGTCTGAACACGCCGGTGGTGGCGGCCTCCACCCCTGCCGCCACGCCCAACGCCCCGAGCCTTATATTCACCTACCCGAGCATGCTGGAACCCGAGAGCCCGTCGCCCTCCTCCGAGTCCTGCTCCAAGGCCCACCGGCGCAGCAGCAGCAGCGGGGACCAGTCCTCGGACTCCCTCAACTCGCCCACCCTGCTGGCCCTCTGAGCGGGGGCCGAGAAACAAACACTGTGGCTGACGGCGAGCACGAGGATCACATGAGGCTCCCTTTGAAAGGCCCAAGAGCACGTTTAAAGGTGCCGACCAAGCTGACCCCCCCCCCCCTCCCCCCCCCTCCGGCCCCTCGCAGGGAGACCCACAAGGGCTATGCCGCGTGTTTCTTCTTGTTCTGCTTCAGTGTACTTTTTGTACGTTTTGTGCACCGATCCTAAAGAAAAGTGTCCTACCGCCGCCATTTCAACTTGTTTACTGGGAAGAGAAACACGCTGCAATCCGGCAATCGTGTAAGTCGAGGTGACCGAAAGCAGCGAGCGCGCTGATATATATTTTTCTGCAAATGTTTCAAAAGCCATGTGGCAGACACTTGCACTCCGCCAAGACAAATCAATCAACCCCTAAAAGGAGGTCAGCACTCTGCTGGGTCTCCTGAGGAGAAGAAGGAGACAACGAGCAAAGACTCTATTTCCATTTTGAGTTCCCAACTTGGACTTTGATTCAGGAATACGAGCAGTGTGTTCGCATTTCTGACACTATTACCATCTCTTTAATCCCACCTACGGCCCGTGCTGATTCCCCTTTTCCCTGTGTTCTGCTGAGACATCGTTCTCTCCTTAATCCGCCTGTAGAAAAGCAAAATGGTCGCCTGCGTGGCGCTCCTCTGTGTTGCAAAGGATTACGAGCCAATCAATGACTAGTTCCTCAATACTCTATACCTTCTATTTTTGCCATAGCGGCTTGACTTTACAGTGGTATTGGTGTGCTTTTCCTCAGTGATTCTGTACCTGAACTTTTACAATCTGTTTATGACCAAGTGTATGTGATTTACATTGATGTCAGGGAACGCTCTCATGTGTAGTAGAACCCAACGTGAAGAGCTTTGTGCGACTGTGGGCGGCTGTGCGGTCTAGTGTTGCAGAGGTGGTGATACACTGTACGCCGAGGGATGACTAACTTCATTTCCTCGCTGTGTCGCGTCTGGGGGAAAAGGGTTTGACTTTTTCCGCTCGGACGATCAAAAAGTTTGAACAAAGCCCTCCTCCTGGATTCTGACCTTCTGTTCCGTGTCTTGCACATTCTCGAGATGAAGGTCTTACAGCCTCTCGGGCAGGTCGGGTTTCAAAAAGCCCAAAAAAAAGGTTTGTTTGAAACGCGTAATCCTGTAATTCGTCTGTCTTTGTCTAAAAAAAAGAGGGAATTTTGCTCAAATTTGGAGAAGAAAAACAAAAAAGCCACTGTGGTCTAGACCGTCTCCAGCTGCCAATGATGTCAACCGTGTTTATACTGTGTTTGTACATCTGTCACTTTTAGTAAAGACAGTCAATGATGTTTAAATCCAAGTCAGACGTGCTGATTTTTTGCGGGTGTGTGAGCGTATGCCAACAAGGAGGTACTCCGTGGAAACGTAGTGGAGGCTGTGCCGGCTTTAAACAAGGGGCCAAACAATGGCTGCCTTCTTACCAGAAAGGGACTATTTCTTTTCTTACAGCTGGCCTGAGATGAAAGAGAGGACACCGCATAATATCTCTGAAATTCTAAGAAGCACTTCTTTTTTTGTTGTTTTTACATGTGTGTATCTTTAAAGGGATGAGGGTTTCCAGAACTGTGAACTGAGAGGGACACAACAGTGATGTTCGGGGGGGCGGGGCGGGGGGGGGGGGGTCGCTTAACTTCAAACATTCCTAACGTCAGTGGTTTAGAAAGGGGGATGTTGTCTTTACTCTGAACTGTTAGTAGAGGAGAAAAAGTTGTGCTTACAAGAAGTTTGGTTGTGCCGGATGCAGAAAAAAAGACTTTCCAATTACTTTGGAAAGAACACGTCAGCTGTTTGTCCTCTGATGGCGGGGGGGGGTTCTACGATCCTGTATGAGTCTCTACGATCCTGTATGAGAACATAAAGAGTAACCAAAAACATTACTGTGGGCGAGTCTGATATGTCTGTAAGTTGATTCTGCAGCCCCTCAAGACACATAGGAAAGCCATTGACTGTAGATCTTCTGCTGTACATGTCATCGACTGTCCGTCGCCTGTTTTCAACTACTATTACTTATTTTCCAAATGCTTTAACTGTTCAAAATGATTCAAAATGAATAAAAACAGCAATATGTATAGCGGTGTTTGTTAATTTAAATCAATAATAATTAAAAAAAGATGATTTTTGACCTGAAATTGTGCTATTTCGTTCATGAGGATGCACTTACAGAGGTTAACTGCTAAAACAAGTTTTCCTAGATTTTAAAAACACCACCAGTATTTAACACAAAAGACATCTAGCTTAAACCCAAGTTAACATCAAATTGCTGGTTTTTAAAGAACATATGAGAGCTAAGACAAGAACACCATTTCAGAATTAATTCACAGACACTTAACAAAATAATAAAATTGCCAACAATGCAAATCCTACTGATATTATCCAACTATTATTTCACATGTCACTTTCTTGTGGTGTATTTAGAAGAACAGATATAATTAAATGTATAATACAATATATTATAAAATACTTGTGTGTGTGTGTGTGTATATATATATATTAATTATAGTTATATATAACTATAACGCATTAAAAATAATTATTTTATATTATTGATTGATTATTGATTATTGATTAATGTACTTTACACCACTAGAGACCAGTAGTCTCCATTCTTCACTCAGCTGCTACAGTATTATAATGGTTAACCTAGTTAACTAATTCAGTGTAATACATGTGTTAACTCCTATTATGGTAGCTGAACGGGGCATTTAAGCTAGTGGTTAATAAAAATAAAGCCGGAAATGAAATTTCCATACTCAATTCAAGGATGAAGTGTCACCTATAATTCTCCAGCAGGTTGTAAAAGCAAACCAGCGACCGTGATGTCACTCAAATGGGAAATTATTTTCAGTAACAGACGACAAATGGATTCGAATTGAACATCTCGGTGTTCTCGTCGTAAACGCGTTAACATCCACTCAGGGCTTATTATTCGAATATCCACTGTATAGTTTAGTTTTACTTTGAAGGGCAGACCATGAGTGTGCGTTCAATGGGCGCGTAGTGCCCTCATGTGACCACTGAGGGGAATTACACCACTGGGTCTAAACAAGAATAATTATCACGGAAGTTCTCTTTTTCAGCGGAGGCAATGATGATAATACAACTTTACACAGTATATGTCAATTATTGCGTTTAATTATTGCACTTTAAAAATGTGCTGTACATGGTTCACCTCGTACATTATGTTTTTACAGTTATACCAAAAAGCTAATTTACAATAAATAAATACCCTGAGAAGGAAACTGCTTATTATTTATCTGGCATTATACTGTACTTATTATATTGCCTACAAAATGTTGTTTTACAGGCATCAGATCGATCGATGATGGAGTGATATAATACATATGTTTGTATTTACTGACATCTCACAGCTTTGGCAGCATGGAACCAAAACCACCGTTGTGCTTTGACTAGAGCCATGACCAACTTGTCATCATCATGTCAATGTTGTTTAGTTTCCACCTCACTTATTCTCAGTGTTATACAGTAATTGTGTTTTTTAAGAGCATTATCTTCGCCAAAAGCCAACTTACCTGTTTAAATCTGTCATGTCTGGCATGGAGTTTTAAGATGACTTTGATCAGCAATTTTTCTACATTTTTAAAATTTCCACACAAAGACTATAAGGAAAATGTGATCCCAGCATCTGGAACCTCACGTGAACCTTCCTCATTCTGCCCCCAGTGCAGTGCAGCTATCCCACTGACAATGTGGTCAATATCTTTCAACCCATCACAGCTCAGAGTGAATGTCAGAGGCATATTTGTGGCTGTTTCTTCTTCTCTTAAATTTGTTCATGGTGATGGTGATGGATGGTTTATCTCGCGTATGGGTGTGTTTGTATTTGTTTTGCTAACCTTTTGTTTCCAGAGAACGCCCTTTGAACATGTGTTCATTGTGGGTCAGCGGCTCAATCACCATTTCACTGGAAATCCAGGGAATATTGGGATCGGTCCAACGTGTAAGTGCTGAATAAGCCGAGTGGCCCCACAAGGGCAGTAAAAAAGAAACATTTTCATTCCTGAAAGGGAACTAGCAAGGCGGAGAAACCCAACTACCACAAAAGCAAACATAACAAATCAGTGCAAATGTTCTTATTTTGTTTTATTTTCTTATGGATGAATCAATGGCAGTGCAAACAAAAAAAAACATCTTTTACAAAGACATTAGAAAAGTGTGCTCAACTACTTAAAAAAATGTCAAAGGTGTAATGTTCCCTGCAGTGTGATGGCCAGGATTTAAGCCACACAAATTTGTCATTGTACTGAGTCAGCGCACAGGCTTAATTATCTAAGCGTATGGTTAAAACATTAAAAGCAGTTACAATTTCACTTTGGCTAAAATGTGATTTATAAAAACATAGCTCAAATTGTTAATTTTGTAATAAAGATAACTTGAAAGGTTTAGTACCTGGTGTGTTGTGGGAATGGACCAGCTGGGCGACAGATGACAGGATGTTTTATTGGTATTCTAAAGGAAATCGGACTGTACCAACTTTTATGTATTAGGGGGAACATTGGAAAATGTGATGTCTTGATCAATGTGATTTGGTTCAGTATAATTATTTTTGCATTGATTTTATTCCTGGCTCTAAATGTGTTCATTCCAGGGTTTGTGTTACTGTTACGTTTGTATTGTTTTGTCTCCCCCTTTTTGTTTTCATGGTGTTGGCCACCTCTCCTAAATTCAGTGTATTTTTGTCTAGCGAGTTGGTTATTATTGTATCCAGGGAAAGGTGGTGTTGGGGTTTGTCCTCTGTCAGTTAGAGGGGCTAAAGCACCATTATGTCCTTTTTGTATACTGGATCTTTTCTTTGATGTAACCTGAATGGAATACAGTTTTCATGGCAGATCCATCACATGCGCACAACACGTGCAGACTGGTGCGGTTTGTGGTCCCTGGGCACCTCCTGATAGCACCATGCTCCCCACTCATTGCCCGTTTCACTCATGGTGGGTCCCATTATGCATTAAACCTTAATGCATAACATGCAACCATTATTTTATTTGGCTGTTTATAATAGTTATTTTCACCACACTTCCTCATGAATTAACACAAATAACAAAAAATGGGCACAAGGATTAAAATATGGTAAACCAGATACTGAATTGGACAAAACTACCCGACTGCTTATGATAACAATGTGCTAATCATCTCCTGACAGTAGGTGGCAGAAGAACCTTTTATCAGAGGCAGTGCAGCGGACCGTATCGTTGCGTTTTGCATTACATTCTTTCCTATGATTTGATTCGGAGCATTGTGAGCAATGCTGTGCAGTCAATGTTGGGATCAGGGTCACGGTCATGTGATGCGATGATTAATGCTCCGCTGTTCCCAAATGCAGTGGAGTTCTCAGTAAGAAACTGATGGTTTGGGCATTGATTGCTACATTTGGATGTACAGTTGGAAGCCCTTCATACAAATGTGCAGTGAGCAAATGTGCATCGTTACTGATTGAAAAGCTTGTGAGGTACATTGTAAAAATAAATAAAAAATAAATTGTTGCATTAATGTTTTTTACTTTCATATGAATATAGTACACAGAGTAGTTACTCAAGTATTTGACGTTTGAAAGAGATTTAAAAAAAACCACTCCAATATTTAAGACATATTATTTGAAGTATACTCATGTTTTGACCGTGGACAGAACATTTTATGGAAAGTTTTAGTTCAGTAGCCATTGTATTAGCTATTTCCAATAGTAAAGGATTTTGGTTAATGTGCTACAAACAGACTCAAACAAATATACAATATATACAGTTCAATGTACAGCACAATGCTTTTGAACGTGAAGATGGAGTTTTCTTTTGAGATTGAGCTTCATGCTACAGGAGTGTGACACAGTGGGCAGCAGCTATATTTGCTGATCTCCTGCTCAAGGGCGCAGTGTTTACACGCACTGCACATCCACAGATGGTACTCCTGGATCGGTACACCCGTCACAATGCACGTGGGAGATTTCCCTTCTTCCCTAAAAAGGGGGAATAAATAGAAAAAGTAAGGCAATACAGAAGCTCAGTAAAAGGCTCTAAGTAAGGCAGAGAGCTATAAGTCATAATTACATTTGAATGCTGAACAAGTAAGTCAATGAGGTAACTTTACCAATGGAGCATAATGGGACAAAAAAGAATGCATGAAAAAACTGGCACCATTATGACTTCTGAATAATATGGTAGTGCCATTTTGCAGCCAAACGGCGTTTGGTGCGTCCTCACCCCTCTGGGGATCCGTGCAGCGCCGTCGAGCGGCTGTCCTTCGGGGCGTGCTTGGTGAAGATCTCCAGGGCCAAGTCCTCATAAAGCTGCCGCTGCTCCAGGTCTAGACTCTCCAGGGACTCCAGCTTGATAAAGGCCTGCGAGCACGTACCGAAGGCCACATTGGCCGAGGCGCAGACGGCCAGCAGGGAGTAGATCTGCACCGCCGGGATGATGTCTTCGTACTCACGCAGGTGAAGGGCTTTAAGAAGGGAGGCACAGAGAGTATAGAGTCTAAAAAGAAAGAACGCCCACATGAACTAAATAGATGATAGCTCACACACGCTTCTCCTCCTTAAATCAGTCGGCTGTGGTTCTAGTACCCGTGCGCATGGCGTTCTCCATGTAACCGTCGTACAGCTGCCTCTGGGCAAGCAGAAAGAAGTGGTAAGCCTCGGCTCCACGCCACGCATTGTCCACTATACGGTTGTCTTCAGAGGTTGCATCTTCCTCGAGCAGCCCGGCAAGCGCAGACGTCGCCTAATCACACATATACACACGATACGGTTTCAAATATTGTGATATTTCAACGTTTTGTTTTCAGAAGAAACACATAGTATATAGAGGAAACGAGTATTAGTAGTGATATGTTACCTCTGTCTTCTTCCCTTTGCTCTGCTGTGACGTCTTCACCTGCTCGTGGTAACTTTCCACGAGTCGCGCTGCCAGCACATAGAGTTTCTTCACCCGCAGGGGCCGTGTCCTTTTTCCTGCCTCCTCGTCCGCTATCTGGAACATGAGCCGTTAGACCCACAACAGGCTAAGCAGGCAGTCAATCAGCAACATATCCGAATGGAACATGTACGTTACAAGGCAATCTCTCTCATCTCATCTTCCACCTCTCATCCGGGCCCCAAACGTCCCGTGGCCTGGGACCCCCTTGGGGCCCCTCGGGACCCCCGGTCACAGCTGGTAGGTGTGGCCTTGGAAAGGGAGGTTTGGGTTCGCTTGACCCCAGTTAAGGAGTTGAGGATGAGACATGAGAAAGATAACATACAAGCTCCTTTCTGATATGTTGATAATTCCGCTAATGGCGTGATTAATCTTTATTTAAATGCTTAACTCTTACAAAGCTGTTCTCAGTGGGCTGATGAGAAAAAGAACAACCATCTAGCTCTTCATCTGAACGTGGAAGCATAAGCCTACCTTGAACATGAGTTTGGCAGCATCGAGGAAATGGTGGGCTTTCCGATACAGCTCCACCGCCTCTAAGGTTTTATTCTTCTCCAGGAGATGCGACGCATATTTGGAAAGAAGAGACTTGATCTCCTTCATGTTGTGGGTCCTGGCGAGTTCCACTGCTTTGTTCCACTGTGAGAAAACGACAACAAAAATGTTCCTTCACAATAACCACATCATTACTTGTAAATATGGCATAACAGTCAGCGCTATGAATACAACAATGTTAAAATCTATTTTTTCAAATACAAATGATCACAGTCATATAAATACAGCACAAGTGACAAGTTATCAAGCTCCTCTTTTGTGGAACCAGCTTCCACTTTCAGTCCGGGGGGCAGATTCAGTCAGCTCCTTTAAGATAAAGCTTAAAACTTTCCTCTTTGATGCCGCTTATATTAAGGGCTGGCTTAGGTTTGCCTGGAACAGCTCTTAGTTACGCTGCTATAGGCTTAAACTGCCGGGGGACTTCTTAGGTCTCTGCAGATCCGGCCGTGGTCCTGCTGGCACCTGCTGCTGCCGTCATCATCATCATCATCATCATCATCATCATCATCATCATCATCATAAATACGATCCATATTACTATTACCCTTTTCTAAAGTCTTTGCTTTCCCTGCCCACAGTCTTCTATGGATGGTGGTTCGATCTGATGGTGGTTGCCCCTGTGGTGGTCCTGCCGTACACCTGGCCTGCTACTTGGAATTCTTTGAATAATTTCTGTTATAGAAATTGAATGGATCCCTCCTCTGACGTTCTCCCTAAGGTTTCTTCCCTTTTTTCCCTGGAAGGATTTTTTCATTTTTTGGGGAGTTTTTCCTGTGCCAATGTGAGGGTCTCGGGACAGAGGATGTCGCATGTGTACAGACTGTAAAGCCCTCCGAGGCAAATTTGTAATTTGCGATTTTGGGCTATACAAAATAAAATGAATTGAATTGAAGTGAAACATCCTTTAGACTAAAGCCAAATGTTTTCGCACAGCTTAAATTATGAACGTATGGGAAGTTCTTTTATTTGACAAAACCATTGGGAGCCAAATGTTCAAATTGGAGCGCAGCATTCACACTGGAAGGCTAAATATCACCGAGGAAGAGGATGGTGGTGGGAGGACAGCTGACCCGTGTGTTCACTCAGAAACTCCGGCGCCGCGGCGCCTCCGTCCGTCTCTCACCTGGTTCAGATGGACGCAGGTGTCGACGGCAGCTTTGGGCTGGTTGCATTTGAGGTAGGCCGTCACGGCTTGTTCACACATGCCCACGGTGGCAAACATTTGTCCGATATCCTGAAACGCGCAGATGAAGAAAAACAGAGCATTTGGTTGTCGAGGATTCAGAGCCGCTGCTCTCTGAAGCTTCTGTGTGAAGACGCTAACAAAGACATGGGAACATTGGTCTCACCGGTAAAAGCTGATGATTCTCTGGAAGCACGGCGGTGAGCTTTTCGAGGCCGTGATAGTCCTCTAACATGTAGTAGCACTCCGCCAGCCTCTCCTGGTTGCGGCCCTGGACGTAGTACTGCACGGCGTTGAACCTTTGACACACAGACGATGTTCAGGTGTACATGTTAAATCCACTCAGCGCTATTGGTTATTGGTCGCTGTGTGGAGGTCCTTGTTACCGAGATGGGTAAGTGCTTGGTCCGTGAAAAAACACATTCTAAAGTGTACATGAAAATAAGAATCACCTGTTTGGGGCTTATGTGTTGAAGACTCTCACTTGATCCTACCTGAGGCTAATGAAGCATCACGATCATCGTTGGCTTTAAAAAGAAGCTTCAGCTGCAGTTCCCCCTCGGAACCGTTTCACAGTAAGGGAAAGTATTCCATACCTTTTAGAAGATAATTATTTTTCAGCTGATGTGATAGTGAAAGGCGGCGGGGCCATGGGTTGGGTTTAAAACCTGGCCGCTGCAATAGGGACTTGGCTTTGGTACGCATCAGCAGGTTTATTGACCTTTTAAGTGTCTAAAACACGTATAGAGCAGCACATTACTGTGCTCCTCTGCTGGTCTGTTTCTCCAAACTAAGTACCACATGACCCCCCCCCGACTTTAAACCTTCCAATGGCCTTTATAATATACTGTGTAAAGTATGGTACATGGTGGTGTGGTGGTTAGTACTGTCGCCTCACATCAAGAAGGTCCTGGAGGTCAAACCCCCCCAGGTGTCTAACACGTGGGTACATTGTTTCTTTACCGAAGACCTTAAACGACCGGACAAAGAAAGGGTAACTTTCATTTCAGTACCACTTCTGTCGGTCAGCAAAGTAGTCTCCGATTCCATTGTAAGCCTGTTCCAGCAGCGCGTCATCACAGTCCCCGGAGCCGGTTTTCAGCAGCTGGAGCACCCTGAACCAGTCGCCAAGCTTGATCCTGAGGCTGATGGCAAGGTCCCTTCAAGAAATAAATCCACTGTCATCAGGCCTAAAGAACTGTTGGCATGGTGAAAGGAAACAAAACCAAATAATAATAATAATAATAATATACCTGCGGTCCATATCCAGGTACATCCGCTCAGCTTCCTCGAACCGGCTGAAGTAAGCTGCCACCTCCGCCTGCTTCATGGGCTCGCTCTGCAAGTTACCCAGCCGCTTGACAAACTCGATGCCCTGGTAGTCTTTGCAGCGGACGAAGGCCTGTTCGGCCGTCTTAAGATCCAGTTTCTGGAGGGCCGCCTCAGCTAGAAGGCGCCTGGCATATTCGTATCGGAGATTATGCATTAGCTCCATGTGCGTGCATTCATCCCATAGTTCCAAAAGGATTTATTCCACTACTGGGCTGTATGAAGTCAAGCCACGATTACAAATGACTACCAAATCCTCGTTTGTATCAATGAGTCCGTGTAGAACTCTAAAAAAACTAATACAAAAGATTACCCTCAAGTCCCAAACTAGAAATGATTCCTAGAACATTTCTGATGTTGCCAGATTCTGAGGGGCGCTGTGAGAAGTGACACACTAGTTAGAGGAGCACAACTTGCAGCGATCACACTGCTGCTTCAAAAGAACTAAAACTGCGAAATCCGGCAGCAACCCTCCCAAACAGATTAGAAGCGCTTTACAGCAGCTTTCAACTGGTGCGAAGTTCCCCTGGTAGCAATGCTCAAACGTCTCCAACACAATGTTTAGGAAGTCCTAGAGATCAGTTGTTCCGCTTCGTATGCTTTGTATCGCTTACAATCACACTAATCCTGTGCGCCAAAGCCTCCCATCCGACAGTGAGACCGTTTCACCAAACGTTTTATAGATATTATTGTCCCCCGTCAAAATAAAAGATTGACATGTTTCATTTACCAGAGTCTTGGGTGAGGATTGTCTTCAATGAACTGCGAGGCATCTTCAATCCCCACTTTTTCAATCAACGCACGACTGTCTCTCAAGGAGCGGATCTCAAAGTTGATGAGGTTGTCTTTGTTGGGCCTCTCTGGATCCTGTGGAGCAAGATTCCATACAAACTGTGCCATTCATCATGTTCAAGGTTTGTCCAAGTAGTCGTAAGGGAGAGGACGTTCTGTCCTTTTTCAATCACCCGTCGCTAATTCACCCACAAAATGACCATTTGTTTCCCAGCTAATATTGAATTCATGGGGAAAGCTTCCTCTCTCATGCTTCCACGTCTTCACTCAAACTGTCTATAAATACATTTATAAATTATGAATAATGAAAGATAAATGAGACAGATTATTCTGCTTGATCTGTGTAGCCTCTCGGTACATCAATCCATCAAGACATCACATTCTTTGTTCACCATGGAGGAATGACAAACATGTTTTTTCTAGAATTGTAAGGAACAATATGAGAGGTATTTTGATATGATCACGTATGACGGTTCTTTTTTTAGATTTTAACAGGACTATGTTTGCAAACTAAAGGGCCCTTTTTCTTCCTAAATTTTACCTTCATGATTTCATCCAGCAGAACAGATTTTATTTCCAGATCTTCAAAGATGCAAATGTAGCCAGAGGTTTGGATAGGTTCCTGTTAAGGGAAAACAACGAGAATAAGTGCCAGTTGTTGAATGTACATCCAGTCAGAAGAACACAACGCAGGTGACCATCACACAAACACCGAGCACTCACCTCCGGGTCGAGGTTCCTAAACACATACATCCTGGTCTTCTCCATCATGGCGAAGAGGTCCGGATTGTCATGCGCCCACTTCATGTCCCAGACATCCTTGCGCTCAAACTTGGAAGGATCTCCTGCAGAGGCCTGGCTTCCAGAGCTGTAGTCTCCGGTGGCTCGGACCTCCATGTCCAACAACGTCAGCACGCCTGCAATGTCGATTATGGCCAGGCGGCTAAATACAAAAGAATTGTGAAATGTTTATTAAAACTTCAATAGCTTTCAAATTTGACAAGGTGCTTGGGCTGGTTTAAAATAAACATCTGTGTAGCAGCAGTCCACACTCGCCTGGAGTTGCAGTTTAAGGACAGGTAGAAGGCTCTGTTGTTCAAAGTGTGTTTCTGGATGAAAACCACGTTTGGGAGGCTGTATCTATGGATGGTACCTGACTCCCGGCCCTGTAGGCACACATGACCCCAAACACTCAATTTTTTACTCTGATAGTGTGATATACAACTGTGGATTAAAAAAGCAGATATACATACCACTATGAGGGTTTTGTCTGTTGCTGTAATACAACAAATGGGATCTCGTGTTGCCTGAAACAGAGACGTACATTACAACATGATGCGTTTTACACAATTTATATGAAACAACAAAAAAAAACATTCTCATTAAAATCGTTCCTTTGTGAGCTAACAATTAAACTGAGAGCAGCCGAAGTTTAATTACCAATGATAATTATTAGTAATAGTAATTTTTACGTGTTAATGAATGAACTTCTAAATAAACGTTTTAATACTATTTTTTAAATTTAAAAAGTAGGGCCTGAGACACAGTGGTTTCACACAGTGGTTGGTGAGATCAAAGATGAATTGAATGTCCAAGTTCCACAGTTCATAAAAGGTCTGTAGGTCTAGTTTGTGATTGTCTGCTCCCACCTGGATGTTACCAAACCACACCTGAAATGTAGAACTGTCTCTTACTGTGAAGGCCTTTGCGTAATCTGGTGTGCTGTCGCTGACCACGGATGGATTGCTGTCAATGTGATAGACCCTAGAAAGGCAGGAAGGGAGAGCGAATGAGACCCAGACACACAGGTGGCCTGTTGTCCAGGTGCTATGGCAACCCTGGCAGAGCAGCGGGCCATGCACAGCCTGTCTGGAACCTCAGTGGCATTTTGATTTGGATGAATGGATCCTTTTCATAGAGCTGTTAGTAAATACAAACCCCCTCCGCTCAAACCGTGGGCCAGTACACCTGAGGTTTCATCCACTGACTCACAGAATAGAGCTTTGTGGTTGCTCTTGCCTACCTGTGACTTTCCATGATCAGCTTGATGTGTAGTGCAAGTTCTGATGTGGCCGTTATATTTGGGTCAGATACAGCTACAATGTACTGTAAACGCCTGGAAACAAAAAACGCACCTCTCTCTTCCCTCCTTCTTAGTTCTGGTCACTTGGTTGATCTCCAGAGCCGTTAATTTCTTTGCCACTCTGTACTGCCACAAGTAGAATGCCTCTTTGGATGCGGCGATCACGTGTGTCTTGGTCATGGTGACAAACAGCGGATCTGACCGGATGGACAGGTGACAAATGGATTTCATTTGGGAGAGAATCATTCCATCGTATCAAACCTCTCTTTGTGTGTCATTTGATGGCTCATGTGTGTGCACAGCGTCTGGCATTGCAAAAATATCTATTTTTATGAACTACACTGAATAAACCCGGCAATTTATGTCTTTCCTCTGACATTAAAGAGGGAAACGCTCTGCATGTTTATGAATGTAATTAGATAAAGCAAAGTGTTTCCAAAAAGATACATACCAACTGGCAAGATGAGACCCCTCCAAAAGCAATGCATAGGAACTCACTCTAATTATTATGAAACCCTTCTAACACATTCAGCCCTACTAAGCCTCTCAGATGTGCAGACATTGAACTGTCTTAGCCAGAGGCCTGAGCTTGGAGAAGCATTCGGACATGTCGAGTAGAGACAAAATGCTGAATATTGTGAGGTATTATGTGAGGCCAGCTGCCGTCTCCCTGTACACAGGGTGTGATGTCGATCTCACACTGGCCTGCAGAAACACTCTGAGCGTGTGGTATATGAAGACTTAGATGAGCCCACTGTTACACATAGCTCCTCTGCGAGTGCTCCCTGAATGCTAGCCTACGTGCATCGGTTTGTATGTTTATGTTGTTTTCTTTTACCATGAACTCACCAATTTCAATGTACTTTGAGTCCAGGGGAGTCCCGATGGAGTTGCACAGAATCAGGACATACTAAAAAAAGAAAAGTAGTGCGAAGTTATTCTACAGCTCATTTGATTAGAGCACATTGTTTATCAAAGCAAATACTCGTCATTTTGAGTGTCTGCTTTTAAATCATACATTACCCTTGCAGGAATGCCAGACTCTGACTCCGCATCCTCCTGTGTGGCAATGAAGAAAAAACAGAAGGCAAGACAGACATTGTGTGTAAAAAATAGAAAACATGTGGATAAGGTGCACACATCACGGAACCTGCAAAGCTCATAGACACCAGTCACGTTGTTTTGCTCTCACAAGTTGGACACCTCTGTACCTGAGTGTCATCTGCTTTGCTGGCTAGGATGCAGAAGTCTCCTGAGGTGGTGATGGATATCAAGCTTTTGACATATTTGACAAACGTCTCGTTGTTTTTGGTGTCCCAGAAGACCACGCAGTACTCTTGTCGCTCTGGTTTTGTGTATGCGTACACAACTGTGCTGCAGCAGTAGCCCCACTGTGAGGAGACATACAGGGGCAGCTTACATGTGGGGGTGTGAACTCTAGGAACGTATGTGATCAAACTAAATAAAGATTTCTTCATTTAGCCCTTTGATCAAAATTGAGTTAGCTGGGAGTGCAGAAATTATTAATATTAATATGTTACCTTGTAGTCTGGTCTTATGTTGGCAAAGTAGATGTAGGAGTCCACGGCGAGGCCAATACGCAGCCCTCCTCCCTCCCAGCCCACTCCTGTCATCTGTTTTCCAGGCACTTTAAGAGTTCTCAGATGCTGTGGAAACAAGACAAATGCGTAATCTCAAATTAGTCCTGTCTCATGCCATACAGTATGTACGGTTTATACCCACTGGGGACACTCAGGCCTGCAAGGGAGGATTTTGAATCAATATCAATGACTCAAAAACAGTTTTGCAGAGTGAGGACATTCCTGGCTTTCAATTACTGCCACAACAATGTAGATAATCACAACAGATAGATTTGCAATGTACTTGAAGCAGGAGGAGATTCAGTCGGCTGCATATTAAACATATCACAACGTCAGTCCATTCCATGTAAATTCTTCTTCTTGGTCCGATATTTGATACTGACAGGAACACCGCGTGGTGTATGCCTCATTTTTTTGCACAAAACAACGTGTAAGGTAACATAATCTTCCCCCTCACCTCTCCAAACGGTGTGTAGAACTGCACCACATTGACCTCTTTCTCCAGATTGGAGGCTCTGAGGGAACCTGCTACTGCCAGCGCACTGCCACAATGATTCCACTGGATACTGACCACATTCATCAGAGTGTCGATACACACTGGGTCTGCAAAAAAAAAAGCAGCAGCACAGCTCTTCATCGTTGGAAAACATTTCATGAGAGTGGAAGCTGGAGAACACACAGTAGTCTTTGAAGTTTCTTACTTTCATCATTCTCGTAGCGCATGACTTGGCATCGGCCATTGTCAAAACAGATGGCCAGACATGGACAGTCTGGTTCGACGTAACCCCCACTTCCTGCATACCAGTGGATCCCTGCGATACTGATGGCTCCATTCACATTGGCGAGACAGCTGATCGTCATTTTCATCTGAAACACAACACCAAATGAACTGTGACATCACCAGGAGATACCGTTTCACTCAGGCCTGACCCTCAGGGACTTCTTTGCACTTATTCTAGCCCCATCTTTACCCAACATGGGGCTAATGATTCACCAGTAACATGCCCTCTGATAACGTGTAATAGATTCTTCCTAAATGTGCTAGTTCCACATGGGTACACGCTAAAATGACATTTCTGTTTTAGTTAACATTATGCACTCACTATGAAGTTTCCTTGATTGTCATAGATGTGCACTTCTCCGTTAGCCATGCCGAAGAGGAGGATCTTGCTCTCTGGCGACCACGCCACATGAGCCAGCTGATTTCCCTTCAGCTCCTTCCCCCAAATCCGGTTTCCTACACACACACACACACACACACACACACACACACACACGCACACACACACACACACACACAAACACAAACAGCTTAATCCTACATTGCATGCTTCTACTCAGTATGTGAATAAAGCATTCCTTTATGCTAAATCTGGTTCATTAATCACACAAACACTGTAAATCTGTTATTTACCATCTACCGATCCAACAATGACCGCTCCATCTTCATACACAATGCAGATCTTCTGGCCGTCAGAGTTCCAACTCATGCTCCTCACCACCGACTTGTTCCTGTTGTTGATCATCTCCTCGTACCATGCACCTTCAGAAGGGAGGAAGACAGACAACTGTAGAAGCCAAATTTAGCAACAGACAAATGGCCTCTTGGATGGGGAGGTATTACACACCTTTGTAGAGCATCCATACAATGATGAGTCCATTCTGGTCGCTGGTTGTCAGCTTTTCATACTGTTCGTTCCACGTGACCACCTGTACTGCGCCTACAAGTGTAGTAGTAATGGTGAGTAAGTATGGACTTACTAACTTAAAGTATAAGGACTTGATAACAGCTGCATTTGACTTACCACTGTGTCCCTCTAGAGTCTGGTTCATTGACAGGTTACTGGGTGCAGCAAGACCTTTAAGTTTGGCATCATCTGTTAAAAAAGAAACAGAAAAACAGATCAAGTTCAGAGCATCATGTCCATCCAACTCTCAGTGAGGAAACTGTCAAGAAACCTGATGTGTTGATTTAGGGTCGACATGATTCTGTATTTCTTTGAGTTGTAAACTCCCATTATGGTTGTAATTATTCCATTGTTACCCTGTTTAATTTTGTGCTTTATTTTCCTGTCAAAAAATCCCTTAATTGCAGACATCTGAAGTGGTCCTGGTTATTTTATGTGTATTTGTGTTCCAGCTCCTGGAAGCTTGCCACACTTCCATCTTTAATAACTGTGCATATTGCTGTTATTCCACTTGAGCTCCATTGTTTAAACCTCTGATCAAGAATACCTGGAATAAAATGTGTATCATAGTCTATCCATCGTAGGGGCCCGAGCTCCTCCTTTTATCGGTTTTTAGTGGTTTTCTGTCTGTTTAGCAGCATAATAACATAATACCAGTGGGTCCGTCCAACAGACGCAGTGGACAAGGTGGTAGGATTTGTACTTACAGTGACTGGACCGTGAGGCACCAGAACAGAGCCAAAAAGATAATGAAAGCTTCAGACTGTTTCTGTCGCTGTAAGAGCCGTTATTTCACAAGCACATTTCAAATCAAAATCATATGACATAAGGGCTTTGACTAAAACAAATATATTTTCACACAAAGATTGAAGTATCTATATATTTATACAAATGTTATTTTTAGCTGACCAATTTTTATTCTATGTATGAATATTTGTATTTGATGGCAGCAATAATCCGGTTATACTAAATAGAGTATTGGCCCCTTTTTGTAAGCAGCACAACGCACAGTCATGTGCTGTAAAGGACGTTACACATTGCATGTTGCATGTGTTTAGTATTTCATTGTGTGGTTGTTTCTGAGCAGTCAGGCCTGGGGTCGCTCAAAGTATCCTGGAAATCACACGTACTGTCATACTGATTCTCATCGGGGAGTTCCCTGAACTTAATTACCTGTCTGAGTTTCAAGCTTGAGCACCTTGAGAAGACCATCGTCTCCCCCGCAGGCAATGAAGCCCTGATCTTTGTTCCAGGAGACACATTTCAGATGGATATTATTGGGAATAGCAATCTGTGGAACAGAGGAGAGGGAAGTTGTTAGCTAACACTCTAATATGTGTTAACAGACGTATCGATAGCAAGCGGACTCACCTTCTTGCTGAGATAGATGAACATGGCGGTATCGCTAACGTAACAAACCTCTACCAATTCGACATGAGCTGCAACTGTAAATGAACTACTTCACCCAGAAGGAGTCTGAGCCGACGGTGATCGCAACCCGGACAGCCGAAGTGAGCTAACCTTTTCAAAGGAGCTGTGCGGAGGCTGGGTAACGTTAGCATACAGCGTTAGCTTCGCCAGTAAACCGTTAACTAACGTTAACGTTAAACGTTATACAAAGACGCCATGTTGTGAATGTAGAGGGGTTCAATGGTGTAACGGGTTCAATAATTCGTACATGTATTAGGAAGAAGGCTCCATTTCGACGTTTCGTTGCTTATGTTGACGGACTAGTTAACGTTAGTTCTCAGACGTTGCAGCTTCCCCCCGTCTCCCGTGGTAACCGTAAACCGGAAGTGGGATTGTGGTCTTTAAGGTTAAGGTCTGGTAGTTGTAGTTTATTATTTGGGACTCATCGTACTTTAAGTAGCTGTGCAGGGCTGGGCAGTACGTAGTGTAAATCTGCCTTAGCATAGGCCTGCATACAGTAATTCTACATAATTGAATGCATATATAAACCGGCAATTCAACCAACTGAGAAACACAAAATATATATATATATATATATATATTTAAAACCTTTGTCATTTAATTTCTAAGCTGCTAAAAGACATGATTTTCTTTGTGACTATGCAACAAAACAAGACAGATGGGACCATTTTGAGAATATTTATTGAGAATATTTATTTTCCATTTGCAACTATATTACCAATAGAAAATATACAGACAAAAACAAACATAATATGAACAATACTATTAGTTTACACAAACATTGCTGCACCACAAATACTCTTTTCATTCGGTTTCATATGTGTTATAAGAAAGAAGAAAGTAAAGTTTGTGTTGTATGATGTAAATGCTGTTCGTTAAAATGTTGTAACTGAATCTAAGAACTTGGTGGATCTTGAACTAAAATCTCACAATTCAAATCTTGAAAATATGCATTTCAATGCTGTGACTGCTAAAAGATATTTTGCCAAGTGTGCAAAGTATTGATTTCATCCAATAAATACATTTTTCCCCTCTCCCACTTAAACCATCGTACCTGTCTGCTACTAACAAAACAACATGTATTCAGCACAATATAGAAATATTTCAGGTATCAAAGAACAGGATTACAGTAATTCACTGTGATGTAACAAAGCTATATGCCCATTAGATCAGAGTAACAACAATGCTCTGATTGTAGAAGAGATTAGTTGTTGTGATATGCTTATGGATGGAGGTATTGTGTTTGACAAACAACACTGACCAAGAAATACTGCATCTGTGAAAACAGAACAAGGATCTGTTTGCTACGAAAAACCTCAATATTGCTGAAAGTTTGCTTTGAACATTATATTATGTATATTGTCTCCATACTCAATGGCTCACACTGCTAAGTAGAAATGGATCTTTCCTTACAAATATACAGGTACAGTAGGTAAACAATGACAATCAGTTTTATACGACTTTATAAAAAACAATAACATGTGGTGTTGAGGATGAAAACGCTTGTTTATCAAATAAAATATTCCCACAATCTGTAAACTGCATGACAGATCAATACCGCCCTACCAAATTTTAGACATTTTTACTGAAGTGTTTAGTTTTTGAGGGTACAGATGTAATCGTGTCAAAAGATGCACGACATGAACATGTCTTCGTTGTTGTCCTTAATTGTGCTGTTGATCCTCAATCAGGCTTACTTTGTCTGAAAGGTCATCAAGTGAACAGGCTGTCAAGGAATCCCAATTCATTTAAAAAGAAATGCTCGCCATCAGACTCTTTATCATCGCATTGGACCATGATTCAAACTATGGATTCAGATTCAACGAATGCGCGTTAAAGGTACTAATGAAACAAGATCATGGTAGCAACAGCTCGATATCTATCATTTTTAGAGGAACAAAACAAATATTTCTCTTTTATAATCACAACTTAAAAAACACATTTTACCCACTAAGCCGTCTTTCTCTTAGTCCAAAGGATATGCTTTCTGCCCAGCTCCTGAATGGCGTACTGCACCTTTTTCTGGAACGCAATCTGGGCTTCACACATGCAGGCATCTTGAGTTATTTCACTTCTCAATTCCTCTGAAAGGATGACAAAAACAACAACAACAAGATCAAAGCATTTGATGGTGTTTCAGCACGTTTTGGCACAGCCTCTTTTTAATCATCCATTAGGCTCCACAGCCCATCTTCAACGCCTCCATGTCCGTTTCAATATGGGAACATTTTTAAAGCTGACGGAATCAGATAGGACTAAGTTGTTATTAAAAGTGGATACCTGAACATAATGGATATTGATTTTGGTCAGAAACATGATTCTTACTTTTGTCAGTGAGATTAGGAAATATAGTAGTTAATCACAACCCGAACCCGGGAGTATTCAGTTACTGAGTTTAGTCATTACAGAGGACGTATGTTAATAACCATTACAAAAATACAAAAGTAATTACTAAAAAAACACAAATCATATCAATTACAACCCATAACTGTGCACTGTTATGACACTGCAACTTCCAGTGCAGTGTCTCTTTGCTGAAGCCAGCCGCACAGCACACAGTCCTACCAACTGTGCCGTTAACGGCTGGATCAGTGGAAGTTTTGCTCGTCGTTGGACAGCGGCTTTGGTTGCTGTCAACAGTGGACTTATCCGAAGCTAAAGAAGGCAAAAAGGTAGACATGAAAGGTCAGGTCAAGGTTTATGCACTGTAAATAAATGATATCTAAAGTCCCCTGTGAAATAGGCACTAGCATCCACGTGGGAGAACATGTAAAAATGAGATTCTGCATGAGTATATAACAGTACAGAAGTTACGTAAATGAACCGTTTCTCTACCTACAATATATTCCGTTGTTTACTTATGTATGCTGCACAGACTAAACATTACTGCATTTTATTTTGAGCCAGAATATCCACAGAGCATAATCCATCCAGATGATCTTTGCAGCATGTTAGAAGCTGCTTAATGTAGGCTTCGGAATTTTCCACATTCAATTTCGTTACTACTTTGCATTGGGGAATGAGTCATGTATATCCACCCTTTACAAGTGCAAAGCTTGCGTGAAATATGAAATAACAGAAACATTATATAACCATCATAACAGATGACAATTGGAAAACATCTCACCCTACAAAGTTAAGAATGGCTCTCGTTTCATCAGGTCCAGTCCGTCTTTCATAAGAGGTAAAATAGGTTTATAGGTAAAGAGTATTCAAGGAGCCCCTGGTCAGCCTGCTCATAGATTATTTGAGGACACCAAACCATTGTCAGTCATGCACATTTCCTTAGTTGGGCCAAGTCCACCACTATTTGTACCACACAGCTCACAAAGCAATAATATGGGAGGGTTGAAACTGAGACTAGAATGATTAGACATGGGGAAACAGCATGTATGCATATATGGGGAAAAACTCTAAGATCCTTACGTGAGCATGTTTTCTGGTCGGCATTCAACACATAGCCAACTTGACACTTGCAGTTGAATGAGTCACCATTGTTGACACAAATCTGCTGGCAGTCATGTCCCTGATCACATGTAATTGAACCTGGAAAGAAATATCCCCACATCTATATATCTATTAGTGTAAAGCTCAATGGAATAACTATTCAAACATTCTCACGGTGCCGTGCCAATGTCTAGTTTAAAGGAAGGCGTTTCTTACGTGAGCAGGTCTTCTGATCCATGTTCAACATGTATCCTACTCCACACCTGCAGATGTAAGAGTTCCCATTTGTGACACAAATCTGCTGGCAGTCGTGTCCCTGAGCACAAACATCGGAACCTGAAAAGAAAAGCTGACATTTCGGTTCCAGTCCCTATGACATTATAAGAATCCTTTAGCTTTTTGCGGAGCCTTCGGTCACAGCTCTCTTGAGAAGAAGCCGATGCCTTAGCCTCTGTTCTGCCTTGTCTCTATTTCTTTCTTTTTCCTGGTGACCTAAATAATGTAAAATAATATTTGCAAAAACAGATGTCTGTTGTGCCCAAAAGACAAATGGCCTCACCAGGGTGTCTGTGAAACTCCAAATGTGGTTATTTGTGGGATATTTGAGTTGCTGGATCAAGATATGAATCAGTGTTGCTGACAGTCCTGTTAATGGTAACATGTATCCAAACGTAACGGACACTTCCACGGCCCAGTCTCTCAATAGACTCTCAATATTCCAAAACACCAATAGTCCAAAGTATGTCCAATTGGACCTAAAGCCTACCAAATGAAAATAAAAATGTACTATCCCTGTCACAGAAGGAAACACATAGTTAATTATGGGGCAGAAGTATGTCTTTGTACCTTCCCAATGATTATTTTGGAAATTAAACAGTAACAGGAATAAGTCATTCTATTTGATCACATGCAAATATGGATGTAAACGTAGGTTTCAAAATATACAGACTATGTTTTTTTTCCTTCATCTGCAAATGGGTTTTTCGATCCCATGGTATATGTTTTGGACCATTGAGCTTTAGGGCAATGTTTTAAGAACAATGGCTCGATGACCCTAAAACATGAATAACAAAATGTGCAATTTCTTACTTGAGCATGTTTTCTGGTCGGCATTCAACACATAGCCAACTTGACACTTGCAGTTGAATGAGTCACCATTGTTGACACAAATCTGCTGGCAATCATGTCCCTGATCACATGTAATTGAACCTGGAAAGAAATATCCCCACATCTATATATCTATTAGTGTAAAGCTCAATGGAATAACTATTCAAACATTCTCACGGTGCCGTGCCAATGTCTAGTTTAAAGGAAGACGTTTCTTACGTGAGCAGGTCTTCTGATCCATGTTCAACACGTATCCTACTCCACACCTGCAGATGTAAGAGTTCCCATTTGTGACACAAATCTGCTGGCAGTCGTGTCCCTGAGCACAAACATCGGAACCTGAAAAGAAAAGCTGACATTTCGGTTCCAGTCCCTATGACATTATAAGAATCCTTTAGCTTTACGTAGACGTAGGTTTCAAAATATACAAACTATGTTTTTTTTTCCTTCATCTGCGAATGGCTTTTTCGATCCCATGGTATATGTTTTGGACCATTGAGCTTTAGGGCAATGTTTTAAGAACAATGGCTTGATGACCCTAAAACATGAATAACAAAATGTGCAATTTCTTACGTGAGCATGTTTTTTGGTCGGCATTTAACACAAATCCCTCACGACACTTGCAGATGTAAGAGTCATCATTGGTCTCACAAATGTGCTGGCAATCATGTCCACGAGCACATAGATCAGAGCCTGAAAAAAGACAGATGAAAACATTAGTCAAGAAGAGAGGTTCTGGACAGTTGGAGCCTCAGGCTGTCATTGTTCCTGTGTTCCTCTTACTGTGCTCCTCATTAACCTCAGAATTACAGCTGCTTCCTATTCAGAGAATCATGGAAAACATGTCCCTAAAAAACACATGAAGTCTACCTGAATAGTCCATGTTCTCATGTGAGCATGTTGTCTGGTCTGCATTCAACACATATCCCTCACGACATTTGCAGATGTACAAATCATCACTGCTCGACACAAATATGCTGGCAGTCATGTCTCTGGGTACAGGAATTCAAACCTGAAATGAAAAAACTGCCCCACATGATATGAAGCCCTTATTGTGGAACCTTGATTATTTTTACAATTCATATGTACGCCCACATTACAAATAACCGATCCCGGACAGTATAAACGCAAAATACATTGATTAATCTATGAAAAAAATGTGCGTTCTTACGTGAGCACATTTTCAGGTCTGCATTCAACACACATCCCTCACAACATTTGCAGATGTATAAATCATCGGTGGTGACACAAACATGTCATCTCATTGGGTACATGCAACTGACCCTGAAAGAGACACTTCCAATCTAAACACCCGAGAAAATTCTGTTCATCATTAGCAGTTTCCCTTTAAGAATTGATTGGACGTGCACGGCTTCACGCTCTGAACGGTCCAAATATTCCGTAATGAACGTTTCCTGAAATACTACACCAAGAGTGGAACATGAAATCTAACTGTGAGGGTTCTTACGTGAGCATGTTTTCTGGTCTGCATTCAACGCATATCCATTGCGACATTTGCAGATGTAAGAGTCTTCAGTGTTGACACAGATATGTTGGCAGTCGTGTGCTCGGGCACATGTATCTGAAACTGAAACGACATTCCCAGTCAGTTCCATTTCATGCATGTGCAGATCGGCCTTTGAACTAGCTCATCTTTGTGGACCGTTGCCTTGCATAAGCCCCAAACTAGAGCTTTTACTGACCACTCCAACCATTGACTGGAATGGAAGTTACCGGTTGACTTTCCAGCAAAGAGCACTCGCCCATTGAATACAGCTTTAAGGGGGCCTTGGGGGGGTCATTTGATATATTGTGCACACACATTCTACAGTGACAACCAACTGTTCATTTATGTATGAATTAAAAAAAGTCTCTGCACTTAATCCATCCTAGACTTGTGAGCAGCTACAATACAGGGTGGCTGGAGCAGATTTGGGGGTGGGGGGGGGGCTTTACTCAAGAACAAACCAGCAGCACCCAGGATGTGAGCTGGCACCTCTACAGCGATCACTTACTCATTAAGTGGTCCACATTGGGAAAGGAACCAACAACCCTCAAGCCGAGTCCCCGTGGACTGAATTAAAGCCGACAACGAGTATAAGACAACCCAGTCAGGCTTTTAAGGAGGGCTTAGTAGAAACATTGGGGGCCAGTTGGGGTATCTGACCTACTGACACGTAATATTCGTTCATGCTAGTAAATTAGAGCAAAGATCTCCTGATATTTTTGGCAACTAAAAACTTACTAATTTAAAAGTTAGAAATATATATTTGTTGTAAGGCTTTTCCGCATTTATTCACAAATTCATTGACATAAAACTTTTTCCCCATGTTTAACCATTTTAGTCATTTTAGGAGTTGAAAACCACACAATGAGATTTTGTCACACTGACAAATGCTAAAACAAAGATAAGGATACTTACGGGAGCAGGTTTTCTTGTCCGCATTCAGGACATAGCCCGTGCGACACTTGCAGTTGTACGAGTAGTTATTGTTGACACAAATGTGTTGACAATTGTGTCCCTGATCACATGGATCCAAACCTGAAAAGAAACACTATTGTCTGATTGGCTTGTACCTATTGAAATAAATCATTTTGTGTTATATTTATGTTAGTGAGAAGAACACAGGAAGAACTGTTCCATTGTGTAATTCTAAAAAGGCACATGCAGATTAGTTTGCTTAAATGTGTGCTTCATTAGATGTTATAGGAATCATTTTGTTGTTATAAAAATGAAGGAAGAGAAGTAGTAACATGCCCTTTTCCGATGTTACATTGACTTTTGAATGCAAGACACCTGAATAACCATGCAGCTTCATTTTCCAAAGGTATATTCCAAGCAAACACAATACCTACAGAGGCAGCTATTGCAAGTTGTTGATAGTGACGTGGAAAACATTTGTGGAAATATAGACGTCATTCCTCCACAGAGCACATAGCGTTCAAATGACAAGAAAGACCTTTTGTTTGAATGCAAACGATTAACAAAGAAAAAAGGCTCTGTCATTCGTACGCCAATCGGGAGAACGGCTGTTTAAATACAACACATGGGGGTGAAGCTTGCGCGGGTAGCAGTCTAGGTGGTAGCAAAAGTTTAAAAGAGATATTTAAAGGTGACAATTTGAAGTTGCTTTCACAGCACCCTTAGCAGGTTTAGCTATGGTTGAAGCAGGGGATACAGTTATTGCGAGTGCTACGGCCGCAATTGTTGCATTTTTCAGTCCAACCGAGCAGCTAAGCAAAGGCTTAGAAGAGCAGCGTGTGCTGCGTGAAAACTACAGGCAGCATCATGTTAGCTTTCAACAATTTCAAAGTGTTTAGGGTTGCAGAATTTAAGTGATCATAGATTGTTTCCTTTTCTTTGAGGGTGCACATGTCTTATTGGACATGTTTAAAGATGTACTGTATGCATCAACTACCATCAATAGGTTGTCAACACCTCTTTGTTGGACATCCAACAAGTGGCGGTAAATCACTCTAGTGAATAAAGAAGAGGACCAGTGTCTTTGGAATGTAGATAGCGTCTATGGTGCTGCCCGTATGATTACAGGGTTGGAATTTAAAAGGACCGACCGGACATACCGTTGTTTCCTTTATCGCCATTGTCATGATTTATTCCTTCACCGTCAACTCCGCCAATTAATGGAATATCCGCACTCCCATTATCATCATCCTTACCGCACAAGGTCTCCCTAAATTTGGAAGTGAGCTTCTCAATGACACCATAGGTCTCCACATAAAAGACGTGGTCGTCGTGCGGGAGGCTGGCCATGAGGCGCAGGGACGTCATGTCGGCCCTGCCCACACCCACCGCGTAGATCTCGATCCCAGACGCCCTGGCCGCAGCTGATACCTCCTCCACCTTGTCCTGGGGCCTCCCATCAGTCACTATGATGGCAACTTTGGCAATGTTTTCGGAGCTGGGTCGGGCCCCCCCCTCTGCCGTGAAAGCTTTCTCCATGGCGGTCTTGATGGCCATGCCTGTCATGGTGCCCGAGGCGAGGGGCTCGACACGCGCCAGCGCCTGCTTCAGGGCCGACTTGGCGGAATAGGTCTTCAGCAGAATGTCGATGTGCACCGTGCTGGCGTAATTGACAAGACCGACCTGCGTGGCGCCCGGGCCGATCTCCAGACTGTCCACCATGTCTTGCAGGAACTCTTTGGCCTTTTCAAACTCACCAGGGCGCACACTGCGAGAGCTGTCTATGATGAACACCAGGTCTATGGGACGGTTTCTGCAGTTTTGCCTTATTGCTGTAAAAACAGTAATTTAAAAAAAAAGATGTTAATCCTATTTAAAGTGTTCATTCTGATGCATTTTCATTGACAATACATATAGTGAGAGAGTTACACATCCCTGCACACATGTGATGAACACAGACTCAATACACTTTATGAAACAAATGTAACCAAATGCTCAAAGAGCACCGGAAAGAAGTGACATTGTTTTTCAACTATATGAGGCAAATATCTTGGGGATATCTGATGCAATCCTGATATTTTGGCAAAAAAGCCACCCACAACGTGTCTTCTGTCCTATAGGAGTGAAATGAACTCATTAGAATGATGGCTGGGGCCGCTGGAGGCTGCTTTGTGCTGCAGCTGGAAGAACGGCTGGCTTTTCTATCGGGGCTGGTAAAACCCAGAATTAGTGCTACCAGCTTTGCAAAGGGAGGCAGAGGGGGAAGCATGAGGAGAAGCAGTTACTTTGGTTTAATGATCGGAATGCATAATGATTATCGGCTGCTCTTTGGGCCGTTATATTTATATCTTGGTGACTAATTTACTTTCTAAGACTTAACAAAAAGTCAAATTCATCTGTTTAATTATAGTCCTTATTTTTATTGGATTATCTATTAACCCCAAAAAGCACATGCAATTTGGCAAATTATTTTTAATTATTTAAAATAATAATTATTATTTATTATTCACTAAATAGAATTTTATTTTGACGTTCTTAAATTTGTCTGACTTTTCTTTTTTTAAACCATGTACAAAACATCTGCAGATCCACCTGACCTCCGCTGTCCGCCTCCGTGGCCCTCCGTCTGTCCTCTGCCGGGGTGATGCGGGCCCCTGGTCCGGCGCCCTGTCGGGGGCCTCGGGACGCGGGGCCACCTGGCTGGTCCTCTTGAAGCGTTTCAGCACTCGGTGCTTCGTCGGAGCCTCGCTCTTCAAAGCGCGGACGGACCGGCGGGATTAACGGACGGGTCGAGTGCATCTGCCGGTTCCGGGATTCGGACTGCGGGGAAGTCGCAGCTAGGATGCCACCGAGGCAGAGCAGCCCCCACGTTACAGAGGTCATGTTGCCGCTGCGCACAGGTCTGTCAGTCCGCCCGGGGTCCGGAGGTGCACTCATTTATGTGCCCTCGTCCACTTGCCGCTGTGGGCGTGCGCCACACAGACGTCCAGGGAGGGAGTAGGAGGGGGGCGGCAGCAACAGGAGCTCGCACTTCTACATTATGTTTCTCTTAAATTCTAGGCCTACTAGACTTGGGAACATCTTAGATAATAATGTGTAAACAGTCACTCCCCAAAAACATCTGAAATTGCAGCTGTGATATTAACTCAATAAATATCCCATGTAAGGATAGAGAGAGGGGCTTTCTGCCTATCCAATCAGAACTTACTTTTGAAACTTAAACGTTTGTAATTTTATTTCACAAGTCAAATTGTGATTGCTTCATTAGTTATTTTGTACTGCGATGTTATTGTAAGAAATCTTAGTACTTTTTTATTCAACAACTAAACTTAAAACATCTAGTACGATATAACTGTAATGGGAACACAAGTTTAAATTGGATTTTAAAGAATAGAAATGTCAAATTACAACGTCACAGATTCTTCAGCTGGGAGCAAAACAATCCAAAATAAAGGTTTGATTTTGGCCTCTGAAGGGCCTCTATTCCCACCACCTTTAGGATGTCCAACAATGACAATGGCATGTTTTAATGGGCATGAATAGAGCTACAACATATAGTTTAATATCTGTAACAAATTACAATGATGGTATGACTCTTATACTGTAAAACCGATAAGACGCATAAGGGCATCGGCTACATGCAGCAAGGGGCCCTCTGGTGGTCTCTTATGCCAAACACGCCATATTTATTCTGTTTTGGGCTCAATGAAAGGAGCCATTGCTTGATTCAAAATGCAGACATGTATAAAGGATTTTCTTTTTCACAGACGCAAGGTAAGGAGCTGTACTGAAATCAGCGTAAATGGGTAAAAACAAAATCAAATGAAATGTGGAAGAATGCCATTATTTGTGTGTGTAACTTGTGAAACAACCCTTGATTTTGAATAAAGCTCATGAAAAATACAGATAATACACTACTTGACAATGACAATCATGTTTGTCATACGGTCACAAAGCCTCACATATTTAAAAATACTGTATTATACTGAACCTAACCTATTGAAAATTGTTTGTATTTTTTTAAATATTCAAGATTGTTTATACTGGACAAAAATTAAGTAGGCTATAAAGTGAATATGTATTCCCAGATTGACTCTATTCAAATAAGCAAACATGACAACCTCCCCATAGCACATGATGGTAAAATTGGACGGATGCCTTTCTGCCAGAGCAGCTCTCCCGTTGCTAAGGTACCAGTCCTACTCATGATGCAACCGTGGTGGTATACATAATTCTTTGTCTTTCAATTTAATTAATTTAATAATTTCCATTGGATTCGTTGCTATTTATTAAAGATAAATATGGCAATGTTGCAACGACCCAAGTGTTCAGCAGGAAGTTAACGTTTCCGCCTTTTCAACGATTGATACCCAGTTATGAACATCAGAGGCCATTGCTGAGCTGGTTAAATTGGAAGACAGTGGCCACTGTAGAGTATTAAGGAAGGACGGTAGTGACCACCAGTGATACCTCTTCAACTACTAAATGAAGGATATCTGCATTAAATTTAGCATCTTGGAATAATGAAAGCAGTTATCAAAGATTGCCAGAACATGGATTGCAACCGATACGTGGTTCGCCTCAGCGACGCCATGTAGACTGCTAGACATTATCAGAGCTGGGGAGATTTTCGTGTTTGTCTCCAAGAAGAACGAGCCAGTCCAGTACCCAGATCCACGCCAGAGCACTGCCAACCAGACACCAGCATGGCCACAAGGGGGCGGGCTCCCAGTCCTGGATTGCTGGAGGCCAAGATCATGTCCCCTATTGATGTCCTAGGGGGCCATCTTGACTTTCTTCACACAGTCACAGTACTGATACACAAGAACACATTTGGCCCAAATTTACCTTTGAATAGTGTTAGTTTGAAATTACTTTTCAATGGGATTTTTTTCTAGCTGATGAATACGCACAAAATTATCCAAAACTATCAAATTCCTACATTGGTTGGAACCCTTCGTCCTCGTCTGGTTTTGATATATGAGTTGTATCCAAGAGGATGTGTAGTGTTTGTGACGACTGTTTTGTCACGCAGGGCTGTGTGATATGAATAAATAAACACTGCAGGACTACGCCTCCTTGGTAGCTTTAGTTTCTCTGTGGCATGTTCACTGAATAATTAAGCTACATAGGGACACATTTTTAGCAAATGCTCAATGTTATATCATATATAAATAGCAAATATATTATTATTGATACTAGTTTTGAATGTGATGTCACAGAAAACTGCTGTAGACAAAGGCACCCTGCAGTAAACTTAATTCATTTCAGATGTATGCTTGTTAAATATTCCAGTTACTGGTGTAAACTCTAAAGATCAGGACTGAGCAGCGGGATTATTTGCATGCCGCATGATGATGAAATCCGTCGCAAATCAATTATGTGACTTTCCACAAAACAATGCTTTTCAGTCAGGATTTCGAGTGCATCACAGCACAGAAACAGCACTGGTGAAAATTACGAATGATCTCCTACTTGCATCAGACAAAGGACTCGTCTCTTTTCTGGACTTCAGTGCCGCATTTGACACCATCGATCATCGTATCTTGTTGCAGAGAATAAAACATTTGATTGGTATTAAAGAAACTGCACTTAGCTGGTTTAAATCCTATTTATCGGATCGATCCCCGTTTGTGCTTGTAAAAGGTGAATCCTCGAAGACCACCAATGTTGGTCACGGAGTCCCATAAGGTTTTGTGCTTGGACCCATTTTATTTACTCTTTATATGCTTCCTTTGGGCGACGTTATCAGAAAACACTGCATCAACTTACATTGTTATGCAGACAACACTCAATCTGTCGATCAATTAGACATCAAGAATGTCTTGGAGACATCAAAACTTGGATGACCACATGTCACGTGATACAGTTTCTATTAATGGAATTACTCTGGTATCCAGCAGCACCGTCAAGAATCTTGTACTTGTAAGTCATTAGAGAATGCTTCATAATGTGTTATGGTTGGTGTCATAAGCACCATGGATATTTATGAAAAGTGTTATAAGTCGATAACAACACTTTATAAGAGTGTTGGACAGCAGGATCAGTAAGTGCTCCACCCTGTGTGAGTGCTCTACGACCAGGATATGTCCTTCAACTCTCATATAAAGAAGACTTCAAGGACTGCCTTCTTTCATCTACGTAATATATCGAAAATCAGGAATCTCCTGTCTCACGGTGATGCAGAAAAATTAGTCCATGCATTTGTTTCTTCCAGACTGGACTACTGTAATTTTTTGTTTGCAGGGTGTTCTTGTAAATCTCTTAAGCCTCTTCAGTTGATTCAGAATGCTGCAGCACGTGTATTAACAAGAACTAATAAAAGGGATCACATCACTATGTGTTATCTTATATGCACTGGCTCCTTGTTAAGTCAAGAATAGAATTTAAGGTTCTTCTCCTCACTTACAAGGCACTTGCTGGTGAGGCACCTTCTTATCTTAAAGAGCTTGTAACACCTTTCACAAAAATCCACGATGCATTAATGCACATGACTATTTCAGCCTCTTCCTGCAAGTTTTTTGTGCTTTCTCGCCTAGAATGCCTCCGCAGATCGTAGTTCTGTCAGGACACTGGTCCGGCCGTGGCCCTGCTGACACTTGCTGCTGCAATCATTATTTTAAATATAAATCATATTACTATTAATGTCATGTACATGTGTACTAAACCACTTCCTGCTGCAAACACTAGATGGAGCTCTTACAGTGTGGTGTCAATTGACTTACATGATTTACATGAAAGCGGTCAACTTATTCATTCATTTGACCCACATGTACATAACACACAACAGCCAGACTTTGGTTCTGCACCTAATGCTTTATTTATTAAAAAAATACAAAACTTCAGAAAAAGTTTCCATAGGAAAGCATTATGACTTTGCAATCCCATCTCTTTCGTATCCATTTCAAATGTATGGTTTTCACACCTCTTCTTAAATCATATCCAAATAGACTTCTTGACCTCAACACATCAGAAAACAAATAATATTAAGGTTGGAGTAGAGGAGAGGTGCAGTCTGAGTCTTTAGTCCCTGTCTTTTCATGTTTCAATGCTCGTTTCTTTTTAATGGGAACGGTTTCGACAGGGGAGCAGAACAAATGTGGAGCTAAAATTATGCTTAATGTGCACTTACAGCGGTCTGATTCATTCAAATTATTTCACACTTCAGTGCGCACACACAGCTTTGACTTGCAGAACATGACATTTTCCTACAATTATCTGTACAAATTAAACTTTTTGTTTGGTGCGTTTCTTTAAACATTAAATTTATTTTGAAAAACTGTTTCTTGATCACTACACTACTCAAGTTCCACTCCAAATTGGTGAGGGTGGGCCTGCAGCAATGAGCTGGAGTACACAGATGTCCCCCAACACACTCTCAGTGAGATTCCCTTAAATTGATCCCCACTTCTATACAGAACACAGAAAGTTTTGCAGAAGCTGGTCCCTCTCCAAGTTACTGGCCTTTAAATGTTGACGAACATTTGGAAAAAGAATATTGTAAAAAGACATAACAATTAATAACCAAAGGGTGCTGATCCATAGAACATTGCTGTGATGTACAGTGGGCGTTTAAACCACATGGGCTTGGCAGGGCTTAGTGGGCAGCTCCAAGTTGCTCTCTCGACCGCAGCAAGCTGGCACGTCTAACACACAGGACTCCTCCACAGGACGTGGCAAGCCCTGGGAGCAGATCTGCTGCACCTGTTGCCTGGCGAAGACCATGCAGATACAGGTCAGATTGTTTCAAGGAACATTAAAATCCTCTCAAGTGTCAGCTCTTTCATGTTGAAATCTCATTGCAATTATCCTCTTCAAAATAAAAATGAATTCAGAAAGTGTCCATCACAAAGCTACGCAACATAAAGGTTGCAAGTGGTACTCACCAGGCATTGCGAGACATGACGTAGTAGATGTCAGGCCTCTGGAAGCCGTTGAAGGTGGAGGAGGCAGCCACGGTGTAGGCGCCCATGTTGTCAAAGACCAGCCAGTCGCCCACCTGCAGGTCAGGCAGGTCACACTGCTCCACGATGCGGTCAAGGCCGTCGCATGTCGGGCCCCAGATACTGCAGGGGTACATGACCTCATCCGGCTTTGGCTTCTATTGGTACAAAGACAGGGGACACACCGACAGTCATCCATTGATGCACCTTACAATGAGCCAGCTGGAATACTGCCACTTCCTCACTCCTTGTCTTACCTTAAGTAGTGTTGGCAAACAGTGAGCGTGGTCATAGAGTATACAGTTGAAGGATCCATAAACTCCATCATTGACATAGTACATCAGAGTCTTATCATTGGTCCCTTCGTCTTCCTCTGATGAAAGCAGAAAATAACTTCTTAATATTGAGAAATCTAACAAGCATGCTAGCTAAATAAATGCATCCTTCCAGACTATAGCTGTTACCGTCAGAGGCCGACTCGTCGTCCATGATGGCCTTCTTGGCAATGATGTTGACCACTAGGGTGTAAGCAGAGGCCACATAAAAGCGCCCTGGCTCTGCAATCACCTTAATACCAGCGTCAGCAGGAAAGAACTTGTCCAGGGCCGGGGTAATCACTCCTGTGATCTACAAAAAAAGAACACACTATTAAAGTGATAACCATGAGCTAGTACCACTGCTTATTTTCCTTGTTTTGGTAAAAAATAAAAAAAATAAAACTAAAATAAAATAAAAAGAAAGACAGAATTGAAAATAAATAAATCTGAAAAGCAAGATACCTCTTCAAATTTGAGTTCAGCTTCGTCTGAACCGGGAAAACCTCCTCCAATGTCCAACAGGTCCATGTTGAAGCCCAGCTCATCCTTAAGGACACAAAAATCCAATCTTCAGTCGATTATGATGTGTGAAATCCAAAATAATTTTGCCTTTCTTTCATCCAGTTGCAAATGCACGTCTGTCACAACTCACCCCCATATCAAAGACGCAGCGGGCATCGGCGATAGCCTGGCTGTAGGTCTGCGGATCGGTGCAGCCACTGCCAACGTGGAAGCTGACACCAATCACATCGAGCTGAAGCTTCTTGGCACACTCCAGGAGACCACGGCAAGCTTTGAGCGGAGCTCCAAACTTCACACTCAGACGACACACTGCCTTTGAGTCATCTGTGGCAATACGCAGCACCAGTCTGGGCGCAAAGCAGGAATTAAAGTTAGTGGAGGAGGGAAAATAAAGGAGGCGAGTGGGCAGATAATTGAAATAAAATCTGTTACTGTAAAAATGTCTCACTTGGCATTTTCATGACAGCGGGCCACTTTCATGAGTTCCACTTCGCTGTCAAAGGTCATCATCTGCACCCCATGAGCAGATGCATACTTGATTTGAGACAGTTGCTTGCAGGGGTTTGCATAGATGATTCTGCTTGGATCCACTCCCAGAGACTGGACCATATGAATCTCATTCTAGAGGTGGAAGGGGGTGAGACAAAGGCAACAGATTTAGTAACAAGACCCGCCAGTGCAATTTCAGCTTGTTGCCACAACGGATTCTTTGAGTCGTTATTCTTAGAAGGTCTAGTGCTACGGGAAGTGTTCAAAGCGCACCTTGCTTGCACAGTCAAAGCCGGCGCCCAGGGACGCCAGGGTCATGACCACGGCCCGGCTGTTGTTGCATTTGACGGCATAGAAAGGAGTGACTCGAGGCAGGGCCCTCACCCAGCGGAGATGTTTCTTTAGCACATCTCCCAGGTCACAGACGTAGAAGGCATCCCGGTCATCCTGTGGGAAAAAACAGAGGAACAGGTGCATTAAAACCAAAAAAATCTTCCATTATAAAAGCGTGTGAAACACTGCAAAAGGAAAATCTGTGTCATACCAAAGAAATTACAATTATTTGCACCACCGTGGTCTTAAAAGTTAGGTAAAGGGCGTACAATTCACTCAATACACTACCTGTAACCTGAGCACTGGTATAGGATGACATGTGCATCCTGTTGATGTTCATCAGCCAACCCTGCGGGACCATTTTGTTTATACTCTAAACAATGACAGCACAGGATGCTCACCGTGGTGGATGACTCGTTGATCTTCTGCTCAACAATATCCCGGGCGGAGAAGCCCTCTTCCAAGAAAGAGAAGTCAAACTCGGTGGAAGTGTTCATGGTCACAAGAAGTCGAAAACTGAAAGAGGGCAAGATTACGTTCAGCATCGGGAACAGTGTCTTTTTTTGTCCTTAATACATGTTTTAATCCCGACTCATACGGGAAAGGCCAAAACAAGGGGCCATGAATGAGATTCTCGTAACGATTCTCTGGATTGAATGACAATTTTGTCAGTGGTATCTGCCAACATGACTCAAAATAAAAAATGAGACAGCGGGATGGGGAATACACTTACTTGGATACGAAAGAGATGGGATTTAGCGTTGCTGTTTTCTCAGGTGCAGAGAAGCCAAGGCGGCTCACCAGTGAAGTTGAATCCCTTCAAATACAACTCAAGGCCTGGGCCTGCTGAGTAGGCAGTGTGAGTCTTACTAGACTGATGATTCTGTGAACAAAATAATTTGACAGAATTTTAACTATACATCCTGATGGGTGTGTGGTTAGGGGGGCGGCGGCGGGGCCAGGAAATAACAAACTACCCTCTTGCGTTTAATAAAAATGTATAACCTATTTGTAATGTTTTTTATTCATCAATTAAACGTTAAAAGACAAACAATGGTGCGGTTATAACTATTTCTGAGAGGAACAGACTTCCAAGATGGACATAAGTCTGAAACTGTAATAGCGCTCGGTTTTATGAGTATGTGTCATAAGTAACGGTAGTAGACACCATCTGCGAGTAGTCTTCCCTAAGAGTGTTTAAACCCCGCCCTGCGCAGATTTAATCCAACCAAAGAAGACCCGCCTTAAACATTGAAAGAGAGCCACAAACATGAACCAATCGGGGACCGACATATGAGGACATCGTCACTATGCCGGTTCCGTTTAGAGCCCGTCGTACCATGAGGCGAATTTGCATGGAAGTTAATAGTAACGATTTAGTAGAGCACACGCAGCCAACTTAAAAATGGTGAACAAAAAACGTGTTCGACGTGGCGCAAACACACCCAAGTGTGAAGTCCATGATATTACAGTTCTGCGGATTGGTTATCGAGATTTTAAAAATTAAGGTAATATCGCTGAACAAGATTAGCTTACTAACCCACTGTTACAACGAACACGGGAAGAAGGGTTAACAATTAATAGCGACAGATTGATGTATTAAACTGATTACGGTGAAAAACTGCAAACCCTAATTTCATTGTCCTCCTAAAGCCGCCATAAACGATTTAGCAAGCTAATACGCGTTAGCTAACGTCGAGACGCATTTAACGTTACGTTTTTAAAAACCTTTACCATCGAAATTCCTTAACTTACCTTGAAAAGCATTTACAAAGAGTGTGTCCATTAGACCAGAATGCTGGGATAAAAAATTAAGCTGGCTGTGTCACTTCCTCCGTGGGTGAAACTGGTGTGCAAGCCGGTAAAAGGATCCCCACGGTATTTATAGGGAGCTCGTTGCTACGGCAACGCAGCCAGCTGGAACCGGCCTCCCATCCACGTATGAACCGGTTTGGTCTCGTCACCTCGTCCACATGGCGGAGGGGGCCGAAAGGCGGACGGGCGGGATCATTTCACTGCGTACACACATTTGCCCTCAAGATAACCGGTCAAACGGACCTTTTGTAAACGACTAGTCTCACTACTGTTGTGGTATGGGCAGGGCCATAAAACCCAAACATCCACGCAAGTTTCTGGCCCTAGATAGGTTAGTAATAAACTAATGTAAAAACGTTACCTATAAGTTTGTCTCATCCTCCGTCTTTACTTGCCTCGCTGAAATAAAATTACATGAAATAAATGTTTTATTTCTTCAGAGTCCAAACATTCTGCAAGTGCTGTGCCATACTGCTACGGACCTCAGATGAGCTTTATCCATGATCATGGTGATTATCACTGGGTGGCACTGATCCACAGTACAGCGATGGAAGAAGCCTGCCCTGTGTTCGTGTTAATCCCAGCGCTGTCTGCCTCTGTCTGACCTGTCCCGATGGCAGTCTGCTAAATCCACATTAGAGTTCTTCACCTTCTTGATGGGATAAAAAGGAGGTCACAAGTTGACTTTTTTTTTTTTAATGCTTTTTTACCCAGAGTCCTAAAATTCCTGTCCCATTGATCTTTCCCCCGTTGCTGCAGTCTAATCGGTCCAAAGGTTGCTTTCATAGACATTTGGTTCACAAGAGAGACATTACCACATTACCAAATAGAGGAAAATGAAGAATTTGGTTAGAGTGACCTCGACAACATGTGGAAATGTTGCACAAGCATGGGTTCCAGGCCACTAACGTCCGGACCGTAGGGCTTCACGAGGACCGCATATCGCCAAGCTCAGCTTAATATCTTTACCAGGTCGCGCGGAGCCTCAATCAAGAGGGCAATCAATTATTTGCACAGCAGGGAAAGAATGCAAACATTTTGCAGGCCCCGGTGAGCCGAGTCATATTTTCCGAGCAGTTTCATTGTTAAAAACCCCCGAAGTGTAGCCCTTTTAGCCCTTTTCTGCCTCGATCAGAGCATTGAAGCAAGGTTAAAACGGGAATGTTGTGCAATGACATCATCTGAAATTGTTTTCACACATTTCATGCCATTTGTCCCTTGTGCCAGGACAAACGTCCTACACAGGCCAATGCCCGTCCGTCAGGAAGTGGGCCCCGCACTTTCCGCAAATTCATTTTCAACGGATGTTTATCAGATTTGGAAATCACAAGATCCCAGAAAACATCTTACGTAGAATCCCCTGACCACCCCCCCTCTGGGTAAGACTGCAATCACTTCCCCTTTTGTTAGACTGTTTTTGCCAAAAAGGCCCGCAATTATTCTCCCTGTCCTTGTCCCCCTGTTGTAATGTCTTCGTCTGGTCTCTGTGTGCACTGTTGTGTCCTCCCCACCCTCCACGTCTCTGTGGCCTCGCTAAAGACAAGGATGAGGATTGTTGTTGGCCACCCACAAGATACAGTGCAGTGTTACGGGCCTCGGGTCACGTGTAGCGCTGCATCTGGCTACGTGTTGTTCTCCACTTCTTTCTTAGGTCACATTCACTTCCACCATTACATCACAATGTGGCCGTGTCCTCCTGTACGTTTCTGTGTGAAAACAAATGACAAGGACAGAAAATGTGTTACATACTTTGTTGTATTGTCTAATCAAGGTGAAGCTACCCGGTCACACCTCAACCGTAGTCCTGTGTATTGGTGCTTACTTACTGGAGTCTGCGTCACATGTTTGTAACAAGCAAAGGTTTGACCTCGACGTATGCCTCCGCAGTTTACTGCTGGTCCAGAAAGAGTCCAAGCGCATGGCACCTGTGGTGATTTTATTCTCCTCTCAGTGAGGTCGATGTTGGTCCCTAATAGCTTGTTGACACACAGACCACCTAATGAAAGCAAAAGGTCAAACCGAGCACCAGACAGCCGCTGAACCAAGACCAGCCGGCCATTTCAAATGTGCAAACCAAGCCAAAATCTGTTCACATTATCAGTTCATTCAAACACCATATTACTTAATTCTCACAGCAAAAAAAGACCGTAACAACTTAAAAGACCTGTTAAGTTATGAAATTATTTTAGTAAAGCGGGACAGAAATGAGTCTTAAAACAAGGAAATAAGTCAGCATGTCTTTTTAAATAGATAAAATCAGTCTGTTTTAAAGGGACTTAACAAGTTTGGTCTTAGACATGAAAACATCAGCAAATACCACGCCTTGGAATTTTGAAGCTTGCCCGTCCTGCCAAAAAAAAAAAGAAATCTTCCGAATGAGACATAATAAGCATCATCAAGCATCGCTAGTCCACCTTTGCTCGCAAGAATCCCATTGGCTTTTTTGGCAGGGAACCAGGGCAATGCTAAACTCAAAGTCCTCCCATAGAATTCAACACAAACTCTAAATATTGATTTAATCACATTTTTAATTCATATATCTGCTACAATTCTGTACAGAAATATATGGCCAACAAATAAAGTGGGGATTTAATGTAACTGCATTGCATTCTCTGAATTGATATACATCCCCACGGCTGGTTTTGTTATGAGAGGGAGGTGCAACGCCTCAAACAAGAATTAAGGGAATTTCTTTGACCGACACCTCAGGGGAAAGAGTGGAGGTAAATGTCATTGAATAAAGACGTTTGGTCGAGAGGAGGAAAATGGGAAAGTCTGGTAAATGTGCACTTATTTCATTCTGGTGACGTTTCAGCCTCTTAGCAATCTTACAGATGTTGAAGAAGTACTGAGTGCAAATCCCCTCCCACCCCCCACCACACACACACACACACACACACACACACACACACACGCACACACTCTTTCATGCTGTAGCGTCTGGCATGTTACCGCAATAGCTTAAAAAAAGAAGTAAATGGAAGGTTTAGTCTTGTGGGCTCAGTTCATTCACAGGGCTGATGTACTGCAACCGCCTTGACCATTCGTCTTGTTAATCTATTTCTACATGTGAGTCCTCACTCTCTGGACCACACACATAGACAATTTGCAGAATTTAGAATAAAAAAAAGCCCTGTTTGAACTTCACTCTTTCTATTGCACAATAATGAATGGTTCATCAGAAATGGAAGAAGCACTGCGGCCTTCCCTTCGTCTATGTGGGAGCAGCATCACTGTGGCCACGAGCAGCATGTTACACGACTATTGCACATGCTCAAATGGAAGAAACCCAACAGCCATCGCTTCTTCTTTCCAAAATGTGTCCCGTCTCTGAGAGGGGCCACTTCAGTCCAGTGAAACGGAAGTCAGAGCGTGTCTGCCTTCTGTTACGGTTAAATGTTGCATGACTTTCTCCTGCGCTCACCCGGGGGCTTTCACAATAAAAAAGAATCACCACAATAAAATGATTAATGGAGCTCAGCGAGCTGGGAGCATAGTTCATCAGTACAAGTTGATGGTTCAACAAGTGAGGGAGGTGTGTGTGTTTGTGTGTGGCCAACAGTCCTCTTCAGCTCCATATCGAGCTAAATGTGAAGCCTTCCAGCCGTTTCGTAGCCCAATCAAAGGTTGAAGATCTAATTTCAACCACTTGGTTCAAGATTCATCAAACGGGACCTCACACTATCAGACAAGGCGAACATAGAGGGCGATAGCCGGAGTGAAGAATGTCTGTTTGCCACAAGGAGATAAAAAAAAATTGAAATGTTTTCCGGTCACCATTCTGTGTCCTTGAGGGAAACAATTAACACAGAGTGAGACAGCTGGAGACATTCTGAAATCTTCCAAAGCCGGGGGATAATTGCTCTGGCTCCCCCAACTGTGTCCATGTAGAGAGCACACAGTAACACAACATGGTACAGCGGAAACAGCCTCCAGCAGCCACGGAAGAGCCTCCAACCCGCGACGCCTGAAGTCAACTCTAATCTTGTTTATTTCCCCCATTTGGTCTCATCTACTGGAAAGAATGACAAAAAAGGTTCAGTACAGTCCTTCCTCCTCCAGCTTTGGTTACCCGGTGACGTCTTATACCAGCACCATCATGAAATTGACAGATTTTTGCTTTGGGTTCAAGTGTTTAAACAACATGGATTGTCATATGAGTTTTGGTGGAATCGTCTGACCTGTCACCCAGCAACACATTTGTCATACCACCATTTTTGATGAAAGATGAATATTTTTATATTGTAATTTCTATATTCTGCACGCGGCAGCTGACGTTTTCTTTCCTCCTATTTCGGGACTTGCATTGTCAGAGGATTTCTGAGTAGTTTCAAGCTAATTTATGACTTCATAATCACAGAGTACAGCGAGGGCCAAGGAAGAACGCAGCCCTTTGGAGTGGCTCTGAATCCCAGGCAGCGGTTATATGCGTTGTTATCGTCTCGAGTTTGGAGACAACCTTGGCGGCGGTCTGCACTCGGAGTGTCCTAGTTTTTTTTAAATGGCACGGTGACAACACGGGGATGTGGAGTGTTTTGACGACGCGTGTTTCAGTTTGTCCCTGCTCTAAACCTGGCATCCCTGTTTGTTATTTTCAGGTGCTGCTGGCACATCTAGGTCACATGAGCGACGCGGCGGGATGGATGGATTCGGTGTGTTTGTATGTAAACCGAAATGATGTAAACATTCGAAGAGACAGAAGAAAGCATGTTTTGACAAAAATAATATTTAAGTGACTCTTAAATTATAATAATAAACCATTTGCAGAGATAATTGTATAATATAGACTAAAACTTTAAATTAAACCAAGAGCTTATAACGAATGGGGAGGAAAACACTTCTACCATGTTACAATCCGCACAAACAAAGAGATTAAAATCGCTCGACCCTCGTTAGTGACATTTCTGACCCTGAAGCACTTCCCCACTTGTCCGCTCTGCTCCTGGAGTGATGAGAGGAGAGTTGTTTAATCAGGCTCTGCTGACTCATCGTGTCTTCATCTTTCAAGGTTGAGTTGCTGAGCAGTTGGTTCGCTCGGGATCATCTTTTACGCTTCCCTGGGCTGGCCTGAAGCTCGGGAACAGACTGTGTCAGCACATTTCACAGGGTGGGGGGGAACGGGACTGTTCACTAACAATGTGTACATCATGGTATCATTAAAAGCGTCGCTCGGGCTCTCATTTACAGATTTGTCTTCTACCAAAATAAAATCCAATGTTCTGGTTATTGAGAATAAACTTCCCTTCCTACAGTTTTCAATTTCATACTATTGCGCCTAATGTCCCTTTGCTATTGAGCTGGGATTTGGACGCAAGTGATGAAATCCACAAGACACAAGTCCCAGAAAATCTGAAACCACGAGGCGTACGTAATGGTTATGTACTGGGTTGGCACACGGGGTCGGTTATATCAAATAACACCTTGCCTTCACGGGATGGCGCTATGACTCCGCCAGCTTCAGTTGACCCACTTCCTGTGACCTGCCTGCTAGTCGTCATGGTGAAGCTACAGCAATGTGAAAGGAGGAATTAAAGAGCTATAACTATGACCTGTTGCTAAAAGATTTCAATCTGTTCTACCATCCAACAGGAGAAAATCTCAAATACCTGGATACGCTGGCTCTTTGTACATTTCTGATCACAGATCACCATGTAGTCAGCTGCAAATAAAGTGACAGGACAATCATAGCTTGTTGACTTTAAGGAGGTAAAGAAGAGTTTGGCTCTAATATTAGTAAATAGTGAAACATCAGAAACTACGGCCCTGTATGTTCATATTGAACACGTTGTGAACGTCACTTTACTTCAGTTTATATTGAACAAAAAGGTCAGAGAGCTTAAGAGATGCCAGCCTCTTCACACTATTCTGCCAGCTTTGCCTTTGCATTTAAGGTACAGGCATGAGTGGGATCAATGGATTCCCAAAACGTTGAGTTTGAGCTTTTCCTCTTAAGTTTATAGAGTTAAAATCTTGTTTATTTCTTGCTGCATTTATTGTTCGACACGCTAATGTAATGGATTTCACCTCAATAAGACATTGTTGCAAAACCTGGCAGACGGGTGAAGGCGCAAAAGCGTTGCCAGATCAAATGAGTAAAAACGAGGAGGGGCCAGGATTGGAATGCCAAGGGCTGAAACGGCAGAATCGAAATGGACCAATGGTTGAGCAGATGGGTTCACATCATCAGCACACTGGGAGAAGAGAAGGACACTCCCTCGTTTTCCAAGAACTTTCTCTTACTTCCTGTGACGCCAGCAAAGCGTGAGCTGCTGCCCAAGTTTGAGAAAGCCATTTGGCAATAAAGGCAAAGACGACGAGCAAGTGTTGTTCCAAATATAATATACAAGTGTTGTTAATTAGGTGTTTGTTTAACAATCAACAGTAATAACCAGAGCATTAGAAATACGAACATTTTTTAGGACCAAGCATACATTTCTTCAGCAAGCTGAAATAGAAGGCTCAACTGAGGAGCCCACAGACGCCTGAGACGAGGCAGGTAATGTCCTTCCAGCCACTTGTTCCTTCTCAGCCGTCCCTGCTTATAAAAAAAAAAGTGTTCCTGGTACTTTTGTATAATGGCATAAGATTTATACGTCGGCAGTGACAGGGTGATCTTTGTGCTCTGAACTTGTAGTTTGCTAAACACAGACCACCCAGGAACACCTTGTCTGTTAGTCGATGTCCATCTTTGCCGCTTTTTGCAGCATCGCCGGTCCGTCTGTGGAGCGGTGAAACCCGTACACTTAGAAGACGAGCCGATGAAAGCCACAACATCAACTGAGCACTGTGCCGCCGCCAAATCCTCCACCCGGATAAGACTACGCCGCCCCTCTCAGAAGCGGCCGCGGCCTCTGCCTCCTCGTCCGCCTCCTCCCCTGCCTCCTCCTCCTCGTCCCCTGCCTCGCCCTCCTCGCCCTCCCCCCCCTCCTCCTCCTCCTCCTCCTCGTCCCCTGCCTCGCCCTCCTCGCCCTCCCCCCCCTCCTCCTCCTCCTCCTCCACCTCGTCCCCTGCCGCCGCGGCTGCTGCTCAGGTGCCCGGCCGAGCGCCTCAGCTTCCTCCTCTCTTCGTGGTGATCCCGCTCCGCCTGCTGCTGCTTCCGCTGCTGCTCCGACTGAGAATGAGGACGGAACAACACACGTTTCAGAAATACTGTCCCACATTACTCGCTTTCAGGTCAGGTTGCAGTTTTTCAATAGTTATGTCTACAGTGTGCAAATGCTTATTTTTGTTAATTATCTAACATTTATCTGGTGTGCCATGTTCGAGGTCAGTAAACAGGGAATAGTTGTGGTGCTACTGACTCTTTAAAAACTCTCAAAGCAGAGATGGTGGTAGCTGGAGCTACGTAGAGCCTTGTTTGACTGGACTCGACTGCGTTGTTGCTGAATTTCATGTTCATGTTCTGAGTGTAAGAGAGACTATGTGGCGTTAAACCTCCTCCATCTGCTGGCCAGCTTTGACCCTTGGCTGCACAGGAGATTTTTTAGCAGATGAAGCGGTTTGTCATATTTGTACGTCATTTCATTAAACCCGAGCGTTGGACGGGGAGTGACAGTATGCTGCGCCACGTCCACAGGCCACCTTTTTCAGAGTGAACGTCAGCTGCTTGCTGCCGACTGCGGTGTCGGCCACGTTGCTGGTTCCCGAGTGCTCCTCCATCTTCAGACGGTCCCCCAAAGAAGTCCTGAAGGACAAACAGACAGTCTTCAGTCATTGGTGTTTCATTTTCATGAAGATTCTGACTTACTGAGTTATGTTTTATGAATCTAGAAGCATATTCTGTACAGTTCAATTTGATGCACATCCAAACACCTACTTTTGTAGTTTCTGCTTGCGGGCCATGTCGTTAAAGCTCCTGAACTCCTCTCCTGCTTTGATCTGATAATACTGAGGCCGACTTGTCTTCTCGCCCCCGGCCATGTTTGAGGTTCTCTCTTGCGCGCTCTGGTCCTTTTCCAGCAGGACGGTGTTGCGGTCCCCTTCCTTCCTCTGCCTCCGGCGGTCCCGACCCTCCTCCCAGATCAGCCTCCGCTGCTCCCTCACCTCCTCCACCCAGCCCTTGTCGTCGTCGTCCGAGCTCTCCTCCTCAGAGCTAGCTCGCCCCTCGGGCTCCTCGTCCTCCTCGTCCGCCTGCACAGGGACGTCATAGAGTCAAAGTTATGTAAGCTGCTAACACGGCTTGTTTGCTGAGATGTGTGAACCAGTGAGGAAACAGATCATACGGAGAACGGCATTATACAGAACTCATTGAGGCACACTCCTCCTTTCTGACACTTCTTTTGGAATAAAATTTCTTTACTTTGTCTTTGAAATGGTCTAATTTGGTGGTTGTGTACCCATACAAATAAATGACATTAGGACGGACATGTGTCTGTCGGCAGGGGTCTGCCACTCGGGTGTTACCTTTTGGGAAGCCGCCACCTGCTGGGCCAGCAGACGCAGCTTCTTCTGCCTCTTCTCTCCCACCTTGGAGACGATGGGGTTGAGGAGGCGGAACTCCAAGCTCTGCTCATCCACCTGGTAGTCCGGGTTTTCAAACATCACCTTAAAGCGGTCATCTCCCAGGACGCTGGGGAGAGCCTGCATGTGTGGAGGGGGTTAGAGTTGAAACATGATATCAATATCAACAGTGTCAGCCTGGTTTCTCTAGAGACAGTGAATTCAGAGACTTGAGAAATGCAAATGGAGTATGTTGTGTTGTGGCCCATTAACCCAACAGTGGCGTCTGCGTGAAACACCGTGGATGTGTGTGTGTGTTCTACACCGAGCGCAATATAGAGAGCAGAGAATTATAAACAAGTTACCATGAAGAGACAGAAATGAAATAACAAAATTACAAAAGGCTATATACTTTGTTTAATAAAATAAAACTGTTCTATACGCAAAGGTAACCTTTAAGAACTTCTGTTGTGATCTGCTGCTATAGAGTAAATTAACTTAACTTATATTAAGATAATATAATGGTGGGAGGGAAACACTGCTCCCCTGGTAGACACAGCACGCTGAAACATTCTACAGGCCCATTTACGAGCGTTTTCCACCCTCAGGTGTGTTCTCCAGTGAGATGGGCGTTGTTTTCAGAGTGTGACATATCGTCTCTCTGGAGAAACAAACACCTTGATTTCGCAGTAAGTGCTTTCCTACCTTGCCCTTCTTTTTCCTGGTAGTCAGCGCTGCCTCATCATCGCCCTGCTCCATCAGCTTGAGAGCCAGCTCCTTGTTCACCTTTGGCAGCTTCTGTGTCAAAACACACAGCATGGGAGCGTGAAGCAACGTGTGTGTCCAGCAGACAGCATTAGTGAATTGCTAAGCTAAAGAAAAGCATCCTAACAATGTGAGAGGATAGAAAAGAACGGTTTAGAACGTGAAGAGGAAAGGCGAGCTGACCTTAACCGGCACTCTCTGGGTCCTGGACTCCTCGATCTTCTGGCGGATCTTATCCTTGCGATACTCCTCGTATGCGAAAGGATTGGCCATGCTTTTGACCTGCAGCCGAACCAAACGATAAAAAGTTAAATCTAAACAACAACCGTCTCTGGTTCAAACCATCGTTACACCATAATCAGTTCAACCCGAATAATTGGGCTGAGTATTATTATGCGTTTAGAGAAAGTTGACGTTTCTTGCCTTGTGATAAAGCCGGACGTCCATGAAATAGCCGTGCATGTAGGCTCTCAGGAGAGAGGATCCCACCAGGTGGGACAAACCTGGCAGACAGACGCAGGAAAAAAAAATCACAATCTGGAATTGGCTGAATAGATTAATAAAATTAAAATGTAGCTGATTTATAAAGAGTTCTGAGCATTCCTGATCCCCAGAAGGTGGATGACCAATTTCACTAGGTGAAAATATAAGAAATTATACATTTTGTGAGAGTTGGCCCAATTGAATGTACGAGTATGACAACTTGTGATGTAAAATGCTTAGAGAACAACCCTCTACTCAACATCAAATAAGAAGCCGATTGTTGACGCACACCTTTGATTGCGGTTAAGTTCCTGGTAACAGATGACGTCAAATGGTTCCCCAAACTAATGGGGCAAGGTCATAAATGGCTGTATTACTAGACACTTAAGGAACAAGTGAGCTCATAGTAGTAGATAACAGTCAACGAGGGAAACGTTGAGTAAGCGCCCTTCCCTGGATCACGCATGTTCAAACATTACATAACCAGGCCACGTTACAGGGCGCCTGCAGCCCCCTCCCTGACCCCTCCTCGCCTTTTATTCCACTGCAGCCAACCGCCGCTTTGCTTCTTGTCATCTGATCTCTTAACTGCTGCGACTGCATTCCAATGTTCATTCAGCCCTCCTGTCTACGCACCCTCGACCCTCCTTCCCCACCCACACCCACACACACACAACGTGTCTTACCTAAAACCCCTCGCTAGGCCTCTAGTTTGGTAGTCTAGACAACAATGCAAACCCCTTAGGCGGCAAAGTGGCTCAGTTGATTCATAGGTTGGGGTTTCATTCAGGGCTGGGATTAAATTTCCTCTTTATACATTCATCTCGTTTACCGTCGGCGCCTTCTAACTTTTAATTAACTCGTTGGTGGGGCTGCTGGCTTACGGGAAAAATGTGTGATGTGGAATTGGTTGTATAACTTGAGATGAGATTTGTTTCTATGTGGGATGAGGTTTGTGAGGAAGAATTAAAGCAGCAGAGTCTCACCCAGATTCTCCAGGTCCTTCCGGGTCACAAACTTGTAGTCGTCATACACGGTGCTCTCCGGACTCTCCTCCAGCTCTTCCGTCAAGTTGTCGAGGAAGGAGCACCATCGAGGTGCAGGGCCCAGGGCCTAAACACAGACACACACAGATGCATCTCTGGTCTAGATGTAGACTATGTATTTGTTACCAGTTAGAAACAACTTCGCTCTTCCTTCTGTTATTTAAGGAACTGTTTGTGCCGTCACACAAACCATCAGCCAGTACAGACAAAGCATTGGTACAACAGTGTCACTGCTTCATGGTTCTGAACCTTGCAGCAAACCTAAGCTTTGCTTAGTTTCCAAGCAACCGCCACAGTAAATCCAATTGATTTGTGGAGGTAAAATGTGAAAGATTCCCTGGGCTGAAGAAGTTGGCAGGGCAGTGTGCAACACTGAGACATCCGTCAGGAGGCCGACGGGACAAAGGGATGAAACACTCTTATTCTGGGCCACAGGTTACATTTCCTTCTCAAAGTGTCTTTTGTGATCGGTGATTCAGCCGTCTCAGGATTCGACACTTGAAAAGAAAGCTGCGGTGATCGGATCCTGAATGAAAAGACGTGTCATGTAACCTCTGATCATGTAGCGATGGTATGTTCATTACCTGAAACACTACACTTTATATTCCAAACTTGTGTGGACGTTTGTGCAGTAGCAACAAGGCACCATAGGTTGAGAGTTTCAATGGTTTTACTTTGAAACGTTCATTTAATTGGTTTCTCGATGGGTTTTGTGATGATACCATAAAACGTGGACAGTTCAAAAGGCAATTTTTTCCAAAGTAAATATTGATTTTAATAAAAATAGCTCAATAATGTTTAGTTGTCAACTAAGGACACTGCTTGAAGTGGCTGCTGTGTGGGCAACTGGACAAACAGACATTCTGTGCAAAAATGCCTTTTAGGTCTATATATTATCTAATGTCAGTACTCTGAATTCACCAAAACCAGCAGTTATCTCAGTCACAGCAGTTGTTTAATCAGTTCATTTAACACTGTTTGGAGCTCCAAGACCAGGCATTTTGTCCCTCAGGCAGGGGGAACAAAATGTACGGGACAAAATTTTGAGCAGCAGAGGACGTGGGTAAGAGGCAGAAAGCAACCGTTGCATTCATGTGGTTCTCACATAGCTGCTGCATTCCCACTGAACCAGTCGTGACACGTACGTACACGACCGGCCTGAATCTCAGTCTTTGAGACGGCTGATTTCTGAATGACGGATCTCATCAAAACAAGGCTTTGGTCAGAATATCTCAACACTTTTGACTTTGTATTGTCTTTTGCGCCACCATCTTTTATCTTGTTTGTCCAATTTGAAAAAAAGCCTAGCTCATCTAGCAGAATCATTGTGTTGACAGTTCTTGTTTGGTGGAGGCTGTTCAATCTTGCACACGAGCCCCACACTGAGGCCAAAGTCAGAATCCTGGTTTTCTTTTAGTTTCATTGCTGCCCAGCAGAGAGCTGATAATAAAAGTGATGATAACAATCAGAGTTGCGTGGGATGACCGCAGCTTCCACCGCCACCCTCATATAAGGGTTGCACGCAGGCTGTCTTTCTCAGAAAATCCAAACATATGCTGTGGTGTGCACAGCATATGTTTGGATTTTCTGAGAAAGACACGCCTTTCTCAGAAAATCCAAACAAATGCTGTGCACACACACGCCTTTCTCAGAAAATCAAATGGAATGTCCTTTTCATTTGCTTTGTGTTTATCAGTTCAACAAGGACGCCACACACAAAAGACTTTTAAATCTCTATTAAGGTTTTCATCTGGAGTGTCAAATGTCTATGTCATCACCCGAATAACAAAAGAAATCATTGAACGAAACACTCGTTTCATTCATCCGATTAAATGGGATGATCTTAGATTACTGTAGAAGTGTTACAGGCAAAATAGATTTTTTGTGTTATTATGGTAACATTAAGAGACAAAGTCACCGTTACGAATGACGATCTTCGGCACTGTCTTGAACACAGTACTTTAGGGGAGAGATTGAGAACCTCTTTAGAGATCGACGGCGACGTCTTGTCCCAACTGATCCTCTGAGCCAACAAGCGCTGCCATGTCATCCATTCATTGTTTGATTGTTTTCTCAATTCTATTGCATTGTTTGCTTGATCAATTAAATGTTAGAAAGTGTGAAAAGCCCGTTTCAAACAAGGCCATCAAAGGAACCTCGCCTCTGTAATCTCTCCAATGCACGACAGAATGGCTGATCAGCAAGTCTGGAATGTTCTCATTTACACAAAACAGTGTAGTTGGCAGTAAACACACACTCATTGGAACATTATCTAGCGTATGGAATTTCTGGCAACTTTAACAGACTTCTCCTGTCCGGTGCGTCATACTCATCATCAGAGCAGCCGTGCCTTTAAGGCTGCTCATACCAGGCGACAGCACACAAATTAACGTCTTTTGTCCCCCTCTGGCTGGGGTGCACAGTTCAGATGGCAGAGGGCCGGTTGTGCTGCTGCCTGCAGCGCGATGTGAGGGTTAGGGGATCTCCTGAAGTTATGTCTTTCTCCCCATGCTTCCCCGCCAAATTAAATGGCAGGAGAGGCGTCTTCGCTGAGTAGCCAGATTTCGATTAGTGCAATCTTTGTGAGACCCATATTGATGAAAAGAATCACTGACTGTTTCAATAAACAGCTGAGCTGGGACATCAAATGTCCTTCACTGCACCACAAAGTGCGTGTCAGACCGGGTGTGAACAGGACCCGTGAGGTGTAAAAGCACTTCCACTTACCGGGACGTAGAATGTGTTCATCTTGGGATCCTCATTGGCGGTGAAGAGCATACCTGACAATGATATACAGGATGCAGGCAGAACAATGTGAGGACGGAAACAGGTTGGAGAGAAGTTGAGCTCATCTCCAGATTTAGTTCTAGTAGTGTGTGACGGCCGAGTTGCATTTAAAGAGAAAACTTTACAACAACTGCGCTAAAGGCTGATAAAGATTTTACCCTTAAAATGTACCACTTCCACATGAGCGGTCTCGGCCTCCGCGTGCTACTTGAGATGCAAGTGAAGCCAAGTAGGATGTTTTAGTGGCGTAAGGGGAAATGTGAACCGCTGACTAGTTAAACAGCTTAACACTATCCATCACAGTAAAATAAAGTGGCACTGGAGGACTGTTATCTGCTGATGTTCAGTCAAATATGCGATCAGGACATCCTTTTATGCTTCTATGGGCGGATCACATGTTCACATGTTTAAGTTAAGCGAAGAACAGCCAGTAACTTTGGTTTCATTATGAAGCTTATGTTCCGTGAAAATGAGTATTGGGCAAAGTTCAATAATTACAATGATGTGCCGACATGGGATGTAGCATAAGAGATTCATAGAGATTTGTAGCATAGAGATTCATTTTGAGAGGTTCAAATTACTACCAAACAGCTCAATAACAATACATCATTAATCTACTTGCAGCAAAAAGTGTTATTAATAAACTAAAAACAATCTAATTACATTACCTTTTGAATTGTTTTAAGAAAGAAACTAGCAAAAGTAAAAGGATTCTACCATCAAACCAAGCAATTTGTATCTGCCATTATAAAAGTAAAACCCCATGAAGGTTGAAACCTCAGCGAAACAAATCATTCTTAGAAAAAAAGAAGGCAATGGGTATAGGACCTGGTTGAGACAAGATCATGATTTTAAGGATGACTTGAAGGCGAGAGTTCATCTTTTATAGTCTCTTGACATGCACTAACACGAAACGGAACTCTGCAGCGGGATGGCGCCACCCAGAGGTCAAAGGTGGGTGTATCCCAAAAAACCAAACTCCTTTTTCTTTTCTATGAATCTCCAGTTTTTCTGCTGCTGCTTTGGCAATGTGGAAGGTTGTTCTCACCTGAGTTGGGGTAGATGCAGACATCGTTGATGTTGGTCTGAGGCTGTATGGAGGAGAAGGCCTTGCCCTGTGGTGTAGAGATTAATTCAATATAAAAACAACCCTGAACACATCGTCATTCTCGTAGGTCATGAGTCGGTTGGAGGCTTACTGTGTCCTTATTCCACATCTTTATGATTTTAGCGTCAGCGGACACAACCAGGTCCAGCTGATCGTGGAAGTTGAGTGACTTGATTGGCAGGTTGTAGTTGTGGTCTCTGACCAGCAGCGGCTGGCTGGCGCGCAGGTCATAGAGCAGCACCTTCGAGAAAGAAGCAATGGGGATGAGAAGGTGGGCTTCTCAAAGTGTGCAGGACAAACAGACCAGCAGCAACTCTGACATTTTGACATTTTATCACCAGTAGTAACAGAGCAACCAGGAAAAAGGCCCCCTTTTTTATTATTCACCATTAAATAACATGTGAAAAACCATGAGCTAGCCAGAATTTATTTCCATTTTTCGGCTGCTTCTCCGCGATAGTTCACACCCTGTGTTACTGAGCGCTCTGACAGGCAGGCCAACAGGACTGGTTTGGGCTCACCTGTCCTGTGCTGGTGCCCACTGCCATAGTGAGGGAGCCGTTGAACTTCAGCGCGCTGATCGAGGGCAAGCTTTGCACCCTGACAAGGAAAAAATACGAGGAGAAACACATACAACTGTGAGAGACTTGACACAATGGTAACGGCTACTGAGTCAGACCAAAGCAGGCTATTGCTACGGATAAACACAATGAAGCAAAGAAGAAGAGAAGAACAGCGTGGCCGTATGTCAGCCTGCTACGTACTCGGCTCCCTCTGCGAGGCTGCTCAGGGCGCAGTCCAGCGTTCCCACTCGGTTCCGGACGCGCGGGTCCCAGCATTCCACCCGGCCCTGGTGGTCAAATCGGTTTGAAAGACTTAGAAATCATGTGGAAGACTTGTTTGGTGTGTGAAACATATAGCACACAATATCAAAGAAATAAGGCAAAAGAAAAAGCAACCATTAGAAACTATGTATACTCATTCAACGAGGAACCGTTTGCTACTTTATAGCAAAAAGACAATTTCTGCAAACATCCAACACAAAACTATGAAAACAACGGACGCAATTGATGAAAGGGAATTCATCAACTGGTATTAGAATTGGCTGAGCTTGGTGACTGCCCACAAAGTCACGGTCATGGTCCATAAATAAGTCATCCATTGCATTTCTCTGTCGCTCTCTTGTTCTCCCTGTTTTTCCTGTATCGATGTTCTGGTCCAAAGACAGGGGATGTGGTTGTAAAGGCCTCTGAGGAAAATTTGTGGCGATATAAAATATATTGAATATATACTTTACAGCAAAGATATTTGAACCCATTTTACTGTCTTTTATTTTCATAAAAGATATCTAATATTTACTATAGTAGCTTCTCTTTACAGATAATTGAAAATCAGTACTGTGCAATAATAACGGGTCTTTTAAAATACATAATTATTTTTGTACATTTGTATACTGTATGGATGTCAGTTTTTTTGGCTTTGCTCAGGTTAAACCCCTTTGAAAAACAACAAATAAATTAATCAAATCAATGCCATAAAACTTCAAAATCTAGGAGAATAAAGAAAAAAACCCTGTATAAATCCTGTATCCTATATAAAAAGGATAGGAAATGGGAAATTTTGTGAAGGGTCGTTGGCTGACTAGTTAACTATTGAGGATGGAAGTCATAAACCAGAGAGTCATCTCGCTTCTACCTCATGAGCAGAACTAATTGGACACGGATGCAAGATCACGTATTGCATTACATGTTGTTGTTGTTGTTATGTAGCATAAATGAGCTGAATTAACTAGCATCGGATTAACTGTCCTAGAATATTCTAAAACAGTTTTACTTGAGTCTGCAAATAACTGAGGCCTCATTTCAAACACAGCCTGTCATAGCACGTACCTCAGAGGTTCCTGTAGCAAACAAGTGATGGACGGGGTTGATGTCACACACATTGTTTTCCCTGAGAAGTCAAGAGAAACAAGTCGCATGAGCATCAGCTGAGGACACGGACAAAGAGCTCACAAGTCCGTCAGACCACATCGTTGATTTAAATTGTCATATTATGTCATCATATTTCCCTCGGCTGAACCAGAAGTAAGCCATCCTTGGTTCATCGCTGCTAATAAACAGTCATGGCCACTGTTCTACTCACACAGAATCTGTCTGAAGGGAGTTGAGGAAGCGTCCTTGTTCCAGATTCAGTCTGAACACCTGGGAACTGAAAAAGGGAAAAGGCTGAGCGGTGTCGCCCGACGTGCGCAGGACCAACATGAAAGCATGGCAGAACGACAAAGTTCCCTAGACCTCCGTGTATTCAATCACACTCTCACCTTGAGCCCACAAAATAGAGGTCACATGAGGGGTAGTGGTAAGAAAAGTCCCGCCCAAATTTGGGTATACGCGTCTTGTAGTAGTTTCCGTGTTGGGAGTGGAACTCCACGTAGCGGTCAGCGTGCAGAAACACCAACTGTGACACAAGGGGAATGTTAATGCGAGTGTACTCAAAAAAGGAGGAAAACACAAAGTGGCAATTCACTTGGACTTTTAATTGCATTACCATTTTGACAGTTAAGTAACTTAAATATTTTGAAAGCGTAGCAAGAGACTGATGTAAAGCACAAATTGGAAGTTTTTGTCTGGGGCAAACGCTTTCGGCACTTTATTTTTCAGAGAACTACTAAAGAAAAAGTCTTAAGTAAACTATTAACTATTTCAAGGCAAACCAGTCATGCTGCACAGTAAATGTCCTTTATTCAAACGTTGTCTGCCGTATGGTCTTAGTACAAGTGTCTTACCTTTGAGTAGTCATCAGACAGAATGTCGAAAGCCACAACTGAGAGAGTGAGAGGGAGAGCAAATTAGCTATAGATGTAGAGCAATAAAGTACAACAAATAAGTGTGTCTACTAACTTACCATCTGAATCAAGACAACGCTCAAACTTCAGGGACAACTGGTAGGTGTCGTAGCAGCGGATCCTGGGTTTGTAAGTGCCTGAAATGAATGGAAAGAATGTTCACGGCGAGCAGTTCCGACTGAAGTCCCTCTCACTCGAAAGGCCAATTTGCTGCAAACATTGTGTCTATCTCACCTGCTGCCAGGATGAACTGACCGTCCCTGGACACTTTGATAGAGGTGCACACCGTGGGCATCTCAAAGTCCTGGATGAGCTCAATCCTGCGCTGGATGTCTAAAAAAACAAGGAGAAGAGAAGTCAAGCTGGTTGAAATACACACTCTTGCGGTGTGAGATGCTGAAGCTGTAGTGGTCAACTCACCGACATCTTTCTTTTGTAACTGTCTCTTCTTACGATCGGAGAGCCACTGCAATAAGAGATGACGAGATTAGGCATAAACCCCGACCAGTATAACACTGTTTAGATACCGCAATACTTTGATATCTTACCTATGGTGGGACTATGTTAATGCAGGTCAACACTACTGTATGGAGGGTGGACAATGATTTGAGTCTCAAATTATATTCCACCTGTGTTCATTTACTGACACTTTCTATAGAGGTGGTGTGTTGTTGAAATAACTTTAATGCTCAGAGGTTATTTTTAAAACACAATGTCAGGACCACTGTTGTCACGGCTAGCTGAGTTAGCTAGCTAGCCTCAAGGTAAGCAGAGACTTCTAAGGACTGCTTAATGTAAGCGTCAGGGTGCAGCCGCTCTTCTTACCTCTGGCAGGGACTTTCCGTGGCTTAAATTGTAAATCTTCACGTCATTCACGCTGGATATCTGCATTGTGGGGGGCGAACTAGACTCTGGTCACACATAACACAGACACCGCACACCGGCAAACAGCACTGTATCCACGTTGTTGCTTCGGAGTGAAAACAGGAAGCGAAGAGGAGTTTTCCGAAATAGGTCCGTGTAGAACACACACTGCCTGAACACAATTCCCCCCTCTTCTCCTCTCCTGCATCCAAATTATGGAGGCCTAAGGTCCCGGAGAGGAACGGACATTTTTTTTAAATAAAATATAATAAATACGAAAAATAATTATTTAATAAAGAAGTTAGGGTTTATCTATTTATTATGTGGCAACACCCTGTGTGTCCCCTTTCAGAAACTTAGGCCCTCCGTGATTATAATTTAGAAGACGATATATAATATAATGTAAATTACGCATGTATGTATATTATTTCTAATAGGAAGAACGTCATATATTTAGAACATAAAAACTAAAGTGAAAGGTTATTTCCACTTTTCCTTCCCTACTGGATACATGTGCATAGCCTCCATTTGTCATCATTATTTTCTATAATAAATGTCTATTATTCTTATAATTTAATACGTCTTCAGGACGCTTCTGCGTGAGCGCGTCATGAAGCACGTGGGAAATCAGTCCAATGACGAGACGGTACGTCATAGGCGGGCGACTTCGAGACCAGGAAGACCTAGAGTACCCCAAAGCACGAGCCTATTCATCTTCTGTGCCATCATCAAGCGAGTTGTGTGAATCAAAAGTCCTTACGGTTATCGTACTATGGCGAACAAGCAAAGCTTCTTCCAGTGTGCTAAATCTCCCTGTGCCCGTTTTATTACGGGAGGGGATACGCACCAACTGTGCGTTGTTTGTTTGGGAGTGCAGCATGCCCAGCTAGCTCTCGAGGGGGCGGGCTGTGCGCATTGCGAGCGTCTTCCTATGCGAACTCTGCGCTCCCGTCGGGCACTTTTTGAGGATTGCGGCTCGGCTCGCGCTCCCCCCGGGTCAGGTCCCGCTTTTGTCGAGGCAAGGCGACTACGATCTACGTGGGATTCGCAGTTGGATTTTCCAGAGGGGTTTGAGACGGCTTCGGTGTTTCCTCAGCCTTTTCCTGTTAGATCCAGTGCCTCATACCGGGCTTCGGGAGCACGCGTGGCGGGTTCTTCCACTCAGGATGAGGCACCACTAACGCAACTGTCCAGCTCTGAGGAGGCGGATGTTGTTAGCATTGAGGCTGCGGAGGCTGAGGACACGTCACTTCAGTCGCCCGCGGCCGAGGACCTGTTGGAGGTACTCGCCCGCGCTGTTGAGAGACTCAGCATTGACTGGCCGGCTGACAGGCAGGAGTCTGCTAAAACTAGTAAGTTGCATGAACGATTTCTGCCTTCCCGTAAAGTACCTCCTCGCCGTTGTTTGCCTTTCTTCCCGGACCTCCACACTGAGGTGTCGGCGTCCTGGGGGAGGCCGGTGTCTGCTCGCGTGTTTAACCCGCGTACTTCATTGTATTCGTCTGTGGCCGATGCTAAATTGTACGGGTACGTGAGTATGCCCGTCGCGGAGGAGATACTGACGAGCCATATATCTCCCGCGGCACCGTCATTTAGGACACCGGCATTGCCCACCAAGCCTTTGAAAACTACCTCGGCGCTGGTGGGCAAAGCTTATTCGGCGGCAGGTCAGGCGGCTTCCTGCCTGCATACTATGTCCCTACTACAGGCGTATCAGGCGGAGCTGCTTTCGGACGTGGCTGAGGGGAAGGAATTAAATCTTGACGTGGTTCGAGAACTGCGTCAGACGGCAGATTTGGCTCTGCGTGCCACTAAAGAGACCGCCAAGTCAGTTGGCCGCTCTATGGGAGCCCTGGTGGCTACAGAGAGGCACTTGTGGTTGAGCCAATCTAATATGAGAGAGAAGGATAAGTCCTTCCTTTTGGACACGCCGCTTGCCCCTTCAGCTCTCTTTGGTGATGCGATTGACATTGTGATTGATAGATTTCACGAAGAGAAGAGACAGGCAGCGGCATTTAATAAACTTCTTCCCCGTAATGTCCCCGGGGCTGCCGGGCGGCCGTCGATGAGCACGGCTCACCTGGCACAGCGAGAAAGCGTCGCGTCTCGCACTCCTCCTTGTCGGGGAGACTGGATCGAGACGCATCGCGCTCAGGCGAGGTCTTCCAGGGGTAGGGCTGGTCCGAGGACGGTCGCTGTCTCCAAGAAGGCGTCGTCTAAGATACCCTGACGCCATCGTCGCCGGGGTGCGGAGGGTGATCCCCACCGGGAGGGATGGGTCTTCACCGCGCCATCCGGTGCCCGTAATTCTCTCGGTACCCTCTAGGGTTCAGGCTACTGTCCCCGCAATTGTTTCGGGGCATGGCCAGTCCCAGCGAGCGTGGGTCCGAGGGCCGCTCGCTTCCTCCGAGGAGGGGTCCGGGGTTGCCAGACCAGAGTTTCCCTTGCCAGTGTGCTGTTACAGGGCACTGTGTCTGCCGGTCCGAGTATTCCAGAGGCCAGTCCCGAGAGGCTAGTACCCTTAAGAGTTTTTGGTAGAGTGGCCAGCCCTCCCCGCTGTATCTCAATGGGTCCTGCAGACAATCAACATGCCATTCAATTTAGGGCTCGTCCACCTCGACTCAGAGGGGTTCTGCCGACAGTGGTAGGCCCCGAGCAGGCTTTGGTGATAGGAGCAGGAGGTACAGACTCTGCTGGTCAGGTCCGAGGACTGGTTTATCACGATCTGAAGGACGCTTACTTTCATGTGTCTATCCTCCCAAAACACAGGGATTTCCTGAGGTTCGCTTTCGGGAACGAAGCGTACCAGTATCGGGTCCTTCCGTTCGGCCTAGCTCTCTCTCCCCGTACGTTTTATGAAATGCGTGGATTCAGCTCTGGCGCCATTGCGTTTCCAGGGCATCCGCATTTTTAACTACATCGACGACTGGTTGATTTTAGCTCCGTTGGAGCAGCTAGCGGTTCGACATCAGGATGTCGTTCTCGCTCACGTCGACCGTCTGGGGTTGAGACTCAATGCCGGGAAAAGTGTGTTATCCCCGTTGCAGAGGACTACTTTCCTGGGCGTAATCTGGGATTCAACCACGATGCGGGCACATTTGTCTCCCGCTCGCATAGCTTTGATTCTTTCAGCGGTCAAGCAGGCCAAGCTAGGCCAGTCACTCACTGTCAAACAGTTTCAGAGATGTTGGGTCTGCTGGCAGCAGCGTCAAGCGTGGTTCCTTGCGGCCTGCTGTACATGAGACCGCTGCAGTGGTGGCTCAGAGCTGAGGGGTTCTCCCCGAGGGGCAACCAGATCCTCTTAATCAGGGTCACGCGCCGGTGTCTGCGTGCCCTGGCTATATGGAAAGACCCTTGGTACTTATCCTAGGGGCCCGCGTTGGAAGCGACTTGTCGTCGGGTCACTCTAACAACAGATGCCTCTCTTACAGGCTCATGATGGGGGCTGTGGCAAGATCATCACCTTTCTTGGCATATAAATTATCTAGAGATGTTGGCAGCGTTTCGGGCTCTGAAACACTTCCACCCAGCCTTGATGTGCCATCATGTTCTTGTTCGGTGGTTTCATAATTCAATCATCAGGGGGGTCTGCGCTCATGGTCGCTATACAAGATCCTTTACCCCCGCCTGGAGCTATGGAAACGGTGGCCGTGGCTTCTGAAGGGGCCCACCTCTTAGACTCTGGTCTCTCGACTGAGGCCGTTGAGGCCACCCTCCACTCCAGCGCTCCGGCCACAAGGAAAGCGTATGCCGCTAGGTGGCGACTCTTTGTCTCTTAGCGTCTAAGTTAGGGCCTTAGACGCTTACGCCCACAGAACTGCCCAGTGTAGACGTTCCGAACAGTTGTTCGTGTGCTTCGGACCACCCAGCATCGGGGGTCCTGTGTCTGAACAGAGGATGAGCAAGTGGGTGGTTGAGGCCATCTAATTTGCTTATGAATCGGCCGGGCAGCCCTCACCTTTAGCTGTCCGTGCTCACTCAACCAAGGGTAGGGCAGCTTCTGAAGCCCTCTTGTCGGAGAAAGTATCGCTGCACAACGTTTGTATCGCGGCAGGCTTGTCCTCTCCGCACACTTTTGTGAGGTTTTATCATCTTGACCTTAGCGCCACACCAGGAGTGCAGGTGCTTTCATCAGAATGTGCGCTTTGATTTCACACGACGGACACTGGCTCGTATGGCGGAGTGGGTATTACGTTTCTTGTGATCCTAGAAGACAGTGGGCGGGCTCTCAGTATGTCTCAGGTGGAGCCGCTGCTCACACTTTCCAACACCACAATACAGTGGAGCCGGCAAAGCACAACCGTGAATAGGACCTGGCGGTAAGAGTTGTGGCTTTGAAAGCTTGCTTCTTTTCATTTTGTATTTTCTTTTATTTGACTTCAAGTAGTACTGATATAACAAAGGGGAACTGTTAATATAATCCTACTCAATATCTTCTGGAAACCAGAGGAGACTGATATCAAAGAAATGTAAATGAAGTTTTACAAAGTCAGCTTATGATGATGGACTGAATGTTTGTTTGCTTTGGGTCACAGTCGTTTGGTGCCAAACACCGGCTCATGTGGAGAAGACTTTAACAGGAATATCTCTGAGAGTCGTTGGAAGTCATGACTGAGTTGTGGTTGGTTTCTGTCCCTCTGGACAAGACCAGTTTAACCAATGTGGACAAACTCAAGCGCATACTTGCCAAAAACAACCAGGCCTCATGCTTCAAGTTCTCTATTCCCGATCTCAAGGTGAGGCAGTGTGTTGTCTGTCCTTATGAAAAGCCTGATGATACAGATGCGACATAAAGACTGAATGGGAAAGGGTCTCCCTTCTTGGGCTGTGAGAGCAGCAGGGTAAAAAATGAAGAGCGAGTCGAGTTGTACGTGAGATCTGTTGATTTGACTGCACTGCAGTTGAGGAGGAGGATGGTGTTTGGTGTCCCTCTCTGGTGAAGGCCTGAAGGCTCAGGTTGCTCTCTACCGTTTGTGGCAAAATTTCCATCTGACCCATTTCACCTGATCAACGTTCACTTCGTCGACAAGGAATCATCTGTCATCATCTGGGGAAACATCATGCTTTATTTTCGAGGTCATTTTCGTGTTCAAACATTTACACAAGAGTTAACGTATAAAAAAACTCATTATTTGTCTCCAACTATCCATTTGAATATTCATGTGTTCTCCCTTCATCTGGACTCAAGATTAGTTTTTCATGATACGTTCCCTTTATTTCTATCAAGGTTTTAAACAACTTGCAGTTTGGGATTTGAACATCTGAGGCAGAATCTTTAAAGCCAATGTAGTCTTCATATCAAATCCATGACAAATCGGTCACAGTAACACTGACTGTACTGTCTATGTGTGAACCCAGGTGGGAATACTGGACAGTCTGTTCAGCGTGTCAGATGATCTCTCCAAGCTCGACACACTGACTGAAAGGTAAAAAAAAACTAAATAAAGGAACTCTCCTCAGATGGAGGTCCTTATTTGGATGAATAAAAATGGTTGGTTGAAATTGATTAAACTCATTTCTGAATATAAAAGAGATCAGATAGCCTCCTGTAGTAATGTCATTTATTTTCTGTTTGCCTGGTCAGTGTGATTAAAAAAACCCATCAGTGTATGAAGGAGGTGATGGAGCACACTGCTGACAAAGTGCAGGAAAACACCCTATCCAATGGAGGTGAGTCACACACAAACACCACATCATCTTATGGAAACTCATCAAGTACCTACCTATGATGTATCTGTCTATTTATCTATCTAAGTGCACAAAGAAGCTCTAGGTTACTGAGCACGCTGTAGAAAATACAGAGCATGCACACATCCAGAGACACTTACCCGCACTAACCTGTGTCTGTGATCTATTTTCCCCATCAGACCACGGCATGAGTCAGTCAGCCGTCGTCTCGCCCCTGAAATCTTACCTCCAGTCTTTGAGGGGTATTGTTCTTTTGCTAGAGTCTGCTAGAGTGCACTGCTGCCGTGTCACCTCTTGCATAAAGTGTGCTTTCTTGCAGAAGTTTTTAATGAGTGTTTTTCTCCTTTTCCAACGTTTGGTTGTGTGTGTGTGTGTGTGTACATGTTTGCATTTTGGGGGTTTCTTGTTGTGACTTCTTGTGTGTTTTTCAGTGGACCTGATGAGCTACATGACAGGGTTTCAGTGGGACAAAGCAAAGTATCCGACAGCTTTGCCTCTGTGCAGCCTGGCAGAAATAATCAACAAGGTACTGATTTGTTCAAAACGAAGGGATGTACATAGGACACGTGGGTACTTTTGGTTAACAAATTCAAAAGGTATTTGTCATTGCATTTTAAGGCTTTTATTTTGAAAAGTAAGAAGGGAAAGCGTTGATCCAGTATGCTTAAGTCAAGTAACCTATTCATATATTTTATTTATTGTACATCGTGGTCTCATGAGTACAGACACAAAGAGCTGTGAAGGTGGAGTATTTTGTGCGTTCCATTGTAAGAAAAAGCTTCCAAATTCCCCGCAGGGGTATTTTTATGAACACTGACAGATTATTTTGCAATAGAAACATTAATATTAGGCTGTCAAAAATGGCGTGTTAACGCCGTTAATTAGATGTTTGTCGTTAATTACGTCAATTTTATTAGCCCATTTCACGCATGCGCATTGTGACAAATTATTCAGGTCAGGAACGTACCTCTTCCTCGGGCAGTGGTTCTCAACCGGTGTCCGCGCTCCCCCGCGCATGTTGACATGCGGTTGTGGTTGGACTATTACAACAAACAAATCCTCCTCCTAGCGACTTTTGTGTCAAAAGCGACTAGAGACAAATCTAGTGACATGTATACATGTATATAGCATATTTACAGCACATTTCTCACAATTTAAACAAGTCTCCTGAAGAGAAACGGTATCGCTCTCTCCCCCCTCCGCCTGCTGCGCTGCGAACGTGTGTGTGTGTGTGTGTGTGTGTGTGTGTGTGTGTGTGTGTGTGATATTGGGCTATAATATCAAATCCCAAGTCAAAAGGGATTTGACTTGGAGATTTAACACAGGTCGGCAGGATTACAAATAAGAAAATGCTGCACCAATTTACTGTGTTTGAAAAAAAAAACTGAATCTAATCAGAGCCAAAAGAATCAAACTTTTAGTGGAAAAAAATACGGCCATCCAAAACAATCCATACCCTCAGTTTATAACACAGGAGTCATACATATTTTAGAACTTGGTTGTCTCAAAAAACAAGTTATAATAACCTTGATGACATCACAAAGGTTTTTAAAAATGCATGAGTTTCACCATCTCACAGCAGTTTTCAGGTAACAACTCTTTTCATGTTCTCACGTGTCAGGAGGTCTCCATGATGGAGGAGGAGTTGAAATCCCGTGCAGCAGCGTACAATATTGTTAAAACGACCGTGGAGTGCCGACTTAAGTGAGTGACGCAGTGATGCATTAATTACAAAAGACCTTTTGACGTTTCAAGTGTAAACTGATTAACTGGACAGTGTGTGTTTTACAGGGGGAATTTGCAAAGTCGCAGTCTGAATGACATAGTAAAGAGTGAAGATCTGGTGGTCTCAGAGTACCTCACCACTCTACTGGTCGTGGTGAGCAGGTCGGTGACACACTAAAGGTTATCTTAACGCTTCATGGTGGGTAGAAAATGTTTGTGTGTGTGTGTGTGTGAGTTCACAGCTGTGTTTTCATCTCACAGAAGGAGATACTTGCAGTGGGAGAGGACCTATGAGTCGTTCTCAGAGTTTGTGGTTCCACGGTCCAGCAGGTGAGCGGTCTGCATGCATTCTCGGAACCTGAGTACACCGTACAAGAAGATGAAGCACTCTGACATTAGAGCAAGAACTAATAAGGGCTGTCAACCCGCAATTTGTCAGTTTTCTGATTGTAAAAACACTTGAAAGTAAAAAAGTAGAAAAGAGTGCTCCAGTTCTTTAAACCTGACTGTATGTCATAACGTTAAAGTTTAGAGGAAATATTGGTTTGTGTCAGTGTCCTTTGTAAAGAAATGCATTACAACACTAAAGCTCTTTATTGGGAGTAATGCACTAATAACGGTAAAAGAGTGAAATGTAACGTCTGCCATTATTAATATTAATGCTTAGACCTACTGCAACCTGACTTATGACATCATGGAATTTCTGTCATTGCAACCATATCGCGAATCACTCATGGCAATTGAACACAGAAGCTTTTAACAAAATACAGTACATTTCACTAATTTCTTGTGCATTTACCTACAAAAACCTTTAACATGTATCAGTTTCTGCTACTTACATAGGGCCTTCTCACGGAATAAGAAAACATTTATTGCCATAGTATGTCAGACATACAAGGAATGTGCATAACAACCGACGACAATGGACAACAAGACAACATAGGGCAAGGAATAAAATATAATACAATACTACAGGTTAGTAGACTAAGGCTAGGGGTTAGTTAGTTTCATAGTATTTTATGTGCCATCAGGAAGCTTCACCAGGACGCAGAGGGAGGACTTTTCTCCGTCACACTGTTCAAACGAGCCGTGTGTGAATTCAAAGTCAAAGCCCAGGAGAGCAAGTAAGCAGGCCGGATTTACGGAAAATGTCCTGTTTAGTCAAAGTTGTGTTGTAGGTGTGAATTACCATAGTGTAGCCTATGATCCATACAGCTTCACTGTGCGCGAATACAGCTTTGATCTGGAGGCGATGAAGCAGCAGGAGACGATGCAGCATATTGCTCACAAGAAGGAGCAATACGTGAGTCCGACCGTAGACGCGTAGAGTTTTTCACATTTGTGTGTGTGTGTGTTTGTTTTATATTCTAAAAGTCGATCCATCTTTCACAGGGAATCTTTGTTCATTGGCTAAAGGTGAATTTCAGTGGGGCGTTTATTGCATGGATTCACCTGAAAGCACTGAGGGTGTTTGTGGAATCAGTCCTCAGGTCAGTACAAGTGGTTTCCTCTGAATTGTGGCGTACGATTGATTTCCCCTGTGAGTGGACTCACGAGTTGTCTCCTGCTAGGTATGGAATACCGGTGAGCTATCAGGCTCTTGTGCTGCGCACTGACAAGAAGCGTTCCAAAAAGCTGAAAGAAGAACTCTCCTCACTGTTTATACACCTGGAGCCGACTGCCACCACCAGCAAGGCACATGTAAGAGGCCAACTTCCCTTATCACTTCAAACTTTGGATGCACGTAGCCGAGAGTCACCAGTTAATACGGTAACCTGTTAAACTGAAACTCTTGTTTCTGTGAATTGGTCGTGATTTTGCTGTAATTCTGTAGAAGGAGCGCACCATCAACCATCTACTGTCCGGCACACTTGAAATGTCACCAGTTGCACACAAAGTCATCCATGGCCTTGGCAGACCACAATAAAAGGTGAAAGGCTACTAAACTAAAATAAGGCCAAGATAACTGGTGCGTCTTAATCTGTGGTCTGCTCCCGTTGGAGGTTCGCCACAGAAGCTAACCTGGGCCTTGTGTGGCAAAACATAGAGCCCGGATAAAGAACTTGATCAGAATGGTGCATGGACAAACACTCCTGCAATACAATGTTTGTTTTTAACTTGTTCAAGCTTTGTTTTCTGTGTTTCTGTCTCCTTCTGCCAAGCAGGCAAGCTGTGACATGCCAGAACTCTGTCAGCATGAATACTTCTCCTACATCTGCTACAATATCAACACCAATCTGCTGGAGATCAGCTAGCATTCCTCAAAGAGACCACCCAATGACCAAAGAATGAGGACTCTGTGATGCAGTCGGAGCCAGCGACAGGAAGACATAAAAGACGTCCAATGAGCATCCTTGGTATCTTGGTCTTATGAGCCAGAAACGACTATGGATCTTCCCTTGGGCAACAGTGTACACAATGTTGCCTGATAAGCAGTGGATGGATGTGCGTCCTCTTCACCGCACCATCAGCGTAGCGACTTTAAGCATTCAAGACGAGCACATTTTTAAATGCTAAATCCTAAATGCTGTGTGATGAATTTTACGTCATCAGGTACGGTTGCACATTATTCACCACAGCAGACCTGTACATATTTGTAGGGTAAGCATTTTGTGATTCCTGTCACTCATACAGGATGCTTTTAAATGTAATGCGATTGACATTGAATCACACTCCATTTGGAGTCATTTTTGTTATTAGCTGTGGGTTTACCACTATGACAACACAGGATCTATAACGAGACATGAAAGTATAATGATTATAACTTGAATAAATAGAACAAAAGTGTTAAGTACATTTATCTAACCTATGAAAATGAATGAATTCACTTGTACTGCAGAAGATTTAATGAAGATCATTTGTTATTTTCCCCAGTGCTGTTTCTGTGCTATGAGGCAACCAAATCCTGACTGGAAATCCTCAAACAAACCACTGTTCTGTAGAAAGTATACAAATGAGTGATTTCACAAAGATCTTATTGTATCTGATTTTGGGTGTTAAAAAATAAATCTCTCCGGTTCTGCTATATTGACTTTGATTTATTATTGAATAACTGTGTTGAGTACTTTTACACATATTTAATCGGTGTGGTGATTGAGGAGATTAAAATGATACAAATGATCATGAATTTTGCTACAAAATGAATCGATACAGTTCAAATGGCTTTAACCATTGTGGGAAAGGATTGGAGTTTGTCTATAAGGCCGTGACTAATGCTGCTGCCCTGTTTATTCATTGTCTGCAAACCAAACAAGCTATACATACTACATCCTCCAGACATAAGAAACACCTGCTCCCTCTTCTCTCTCTCTCTCTCTCTCTCTCTCTCTCTCTCTCCTCGCTCTCCCTGAGTGTGAGAATGGAGGAGAGCTGGCTGTGCCATTCAGTGCACGACGCGGCTTGATGAGCAAACGTTCACTGGACTCCCCCCTCTGGCCACGTCAACATTACAGCAAACATATTTTAGCCTGTCAAAAACTTTTTGAGTAAAATGTGGACACTTCCGAAGCCCAAATACAGAAGAGGTTCGTGCGGCGACGGGGAGATCGCTGTGAACATCGGCGGAGTTCGGGTGGTGCTGAGCGGGGACGTGTTGAGCCGCTACCCGGACAGCAGGCTGGCGGAGTTGTTGAACTGCTCCACGCATAATCATGAAGGCATCTCCTCGCTTTGCGACGACTTCGACCCGGGCAGAAACGAGTTCTACTTCGACCGAGATCCCGATGCCTTCAAGTGCATCATCGACGTTTACTACTTCCATGAGATCCACATCAAGCCCGGCATTTGCCCCATCTGTTTCATCAAGGAGATGGAGTTCTGGAAAATAGACCAGGCTGTGTTGGACGAGTGCTGTAAAAGCTACCTGAGCGAGAAGGAGGAGGAGCTGACGGAGATCGCAAACAAAGTCAAAGTGATTCTGGAGGACCTGGAGCCCGATCGCTGCGTAACGCGCACCCAGAGGTGCCAGAGGTTCCTGTGGAGGCTGATGGAGAAGCCGGGCTCCTCGCGGCCGGCCCGCGTCATCGCCATCGCGTCTTTCCTCTCGGTCCTGGTCTCGGCAGTGGTGATGTGCGTGGGGACCATCCCAGAGCTGCAGGTGGCGGACGCCGAGGGGAAGCTGGTGGAGCACCCGACCCTGGAGGCGATCGAGACGGCCTGCATGTCGTGGTTCACCGCGGAGTACCTGCTGCGTCTGGCCTCCTCCCCGCACAAGCTGCACTTCGTGCTCTCCTTCATGAACGTCTTCGACTTGATGGCCATCGTGCCTTTCTACGTGGTCCTGTCTCTCACCCAATTCGGGACCTCGTCCATGATGGAGCTGACCAACGTCCAACAGGCGGTCCAGGCGCTGCGCATCATGCGCATCGCGCGCATTTTCAAGCTGGCGCGCCACTCCGCTGGTCTGCAGACCCTGACCTTCGCGCTAAAGAGGAGTCTCAAAGAGCTGGGCTTGCTCCTCATGTACATGGGCGTGGGGATCTTCGTGTTCTCGGCGCTGGCCTACACCATGGAGCAGAGCCACCCGGAGACGCTCTTCAGGAGCATCCCGCAGTCTTTCTGGTGGGCCATCATCACCATGACCACAGTGGGCTACGGGGACATTTACCCCAAGACCACGCTCGGCAAGTGCAACGCGGCTGTGAGCTTCCTGTGCGGGGTGATCGCCATCGCCCTGCCCATCCACCCCATCATCAACAACTTCGTGGTGTACTACAACAAGCAGAAAGTGCTGGAGACAGCAGCGAAGCACGAGGTGGAGCTGATGGAGCTGAAGTCGGGGAGGGACGTGCGCAGGAAAAGCAGGGGTTGAGAAGATTGTACAATTGAAATGAGGACAATGAGACATTTTCTATTAATTTATATATTATTCTGTATATGATAAACATCATATCGGGACAGCTCCGTGCACATATGTTGTGTTTGGCTTTGTTGTTTGCTGTTATTTTGTTCACCCTTTAGCTGCTGTGATGGCGGTTGTCAATATTAAATTAAAAGTTCATGCATGGACACAGTTGTGCACAGAGAATCACATTTAACACTGAGTCCCGTTTAACATCTGGTAACATGCAAGGTTTGCTTTCATTTGGGCAGAAGTCTTTAGTCTTTAGGATTTAGATTGGACCAGGATGCTTAACAGAATCAGATGTATTTAATATCACCTAAAATAAGATAATTCTAGCAGCTATATTACAGTACAAGCAAGAGTAAAAAAAAGTATCACAAGTAGTAATAAAAACATCTCAGTCGCATTTTAATTTGATTATGCACAATTTGAGAGAGGTTCTTAATTCCCTTGGACCATGGATTTCCGAACAGGCTTAAGGGGCTCCACTGGCATTCGCCTTGGTGTACCAATTGCAAAATCTGTATTCTGAAAAAGACAATTGTGACTACAAAGAACTACAAAGACATAAAACAGCAGCAAAGGAACAGAAAGGGGCTCATTAAACGCGGCAAAACAACCATCAGACAAAGAATGACTACAAATAGACTAAAAGCAGGTACAAAGTGACTCAAATGACCACAAAGAAACATGAAATAACTACCAAGAGATGCAAAATGGTAACAAAGAGAAACCAAACAAATACCAAAGTCAACATTTCTAAAAACTTCACCCTTCACATTTTTTTAAATGTGTTGTCTTTTCATTAATCTATAGAGATATTTAACACAACCATGCGACTATGAAGAGTCATAGACAGTGAGATCCCGTATCCCTGAGACGTGAACCAATATTCTATTTCAAAAGAAAATAATATCCTCTGAATGTTTATGTCATTAGGTACAGTATTCAGAAACATCTATTCATGAATGCATGCATGTGAGACCTTAATAAACTTTGCTCAAGTTTCACAAAGAAAAAGAAAACCTCATTGTAATAAACATGTAGTCACATGACAAAAGCTTTTTTTTTTAAAGAAATGCCATGAAAGGATACTATAGTGACGGTAGTAACTTAACAGGGTGCATTGCGTGTGATCGCAGGCGGCCGTCCCAGCAGAGGGAACGCTTCCAAGTGGAGGCTGCACACGCCCACCTACTAAAGGCTCAGAAACGCTGCCTCTCCTCCACCCAACACCCACCCGCTGCCTCCCTCACACCTCCCGCTCACATATAATGAGCTGTCAGCTCCAACGGCTGACGGAATGTTTTCAGGGTGCAAATGCACAGGACTTTGCACTCTGAAAAAGGGAATAAGAGAGGGTTCATCAACACCGAAGTGACAAGATGAAAGATTTGGACCTAACATAGCACTCAATATGTTATGCATCAGCGGCCATTGATGACTCTGCTCCGCTGCTTCTTCAGTCACAAGGTGAATTCAAATGTTGCTGATCGCAGTGCGAAACAACTTAGAACAGATGCAGCTGTTGCAGGAACACCCAGGATGCTTTTGCACAAAGTCTCTCTCGGTGGCGACTTTCAACTCAACCAATCAAGGGCGTAGGAACCTCCCCATCGATACCTGTTATCTCCCACAGTGCTTTGATGCTTCAGGAAAGGTCTCCCACGATCCCACACCAGAGGCACATGCGTGCGCGGGAGGATTCAGTGGTGAATAGATTTCGATTGATAAATGGTGAAAAGCAGATAATTAGTTCTTTCTTTTAATGACGTCCCACTGGTCGTAGAGCAGCTGTGTAGGCGTGTGCATGGGGAGGTAAGCCTTGAGATGGAACTGAGTATTTTCTTCGTGAGACTTGCGGGTTTTGCTTGTGATCACAGTGTGAAGTAAGAACAACAAAAAACTAGGATTTAATGAGAAAGGTTTATATGTGGCGTGGGGTGAGATTTAAAGAGAGGGACTAATGGAGCTGTCCAAAGAATCTGTAGCCATCACGGATGGAAAAATAACCAATTATGGCATGAATAATGTGGTTCTCACATTAGTTGCTGCTTACACAAACTTGGCATTTAATACATTTTCTGGCCTTACAACATTCAGTCAGATCTGTAAACGCAATACAAATTTACCATGTCAACCAAATATTGTCAGAGTTCAGAAGGTACATTTAAAAAATCTCTGTTCATTTAGTTTGGGATTTGAGGGAGTTTTCTTTCATTTCAGCGTATAGTCGAAGTGAGAGTCCATGCGGTCTGCTGAGTATGTTAGTTATTATTTATTGAATGTGTGTAAACTCTTATGAACACTTATGAACAGCGAACAGATGAGATGAACATGTACCTTTTGAAAAAGGAGTTAAAACCATTAACGGGATGAAGCACATCATTTCTCTTAAGAAATGTCTGACTCATTCCATAGTTTTCAAATTTTAAGTAACAGAGTTTAAAAAACCCTTTTTGGTCACGCACAAGACGGGGTTGGAGGCATTTATACCATCTGTATTGTAGATGGTGATTTGCCGGCGTTGTTACGCTGCCCCCGGAGAGCCCAACAAGGCAGCTAATGCGGTTAAAGTGAACTAAGAGGCCACTAACAACCGGATGGTCACCTGGGAGACCCAGAAGACCTTCTGCTCACAGCCCCAAAGACACTTCACGGGGAATTCCAGGGACAGGGGACAGACTCGCAGATGTCCAAAAACCCAAATTGCTTTATTTAGGTAGAATCGAGAAAAAAACGCTTAGGGGGCGAACGGTGATGGAGACACACGGAAACCCAAACCAACTATCGACCGAGACACACAGACACAGACCAACGATCCGACAAGAGACACGCATAGTTTATACACACTGGGAAGGTGGAGGCGATTGGACACAGCAGGAAACAATTGAAAACACACCAGAGCAGGAAGTGAAGTTCCTCCGGGACCGAGAGAGTCAGGAAACTGCAAAATAAAGCAGGAACCGAACCCACACCGTCACACTTGGGCCTATACATTACTGCCTGGCACAAGACTTTTTCATTTCAGATAAGGGATTTTAGCTTCAGGGGAATAAATAAAAGACATATAATATCATCAGTAATTTGAAAATGTGTGTTTGCTAGAGATGGCTGTGCAAACTGCATGCCATTTAAACCATCTGTCAGTCAAACCTACATGCCCTCCATGCATAGCGTCAAACCCCACTCTGCTTTTATTTCCCTCTTAAAAAAAAGAGAAATGTCGCTTCTGTTGTCATGGCTCCTGTCTTTAAATAACTGTCGCACTGTCATTATTCTGCTTCAACGAAAAAGCCTTTTAAGCTGGACTCCCACATTGAATGCACTCTGCTTCTCCGTTCATTGCAATATGTTTAATGGGGCAGCAGGGTGTCTCTGTTCAAATCTTATGCACGTCAGAGGAATGAATCATTACAGATATTTTGAGGTCATTCAGGCTTGGACATGAGAAATGGGGAAGGAGTTAAATTGCTTGAAATCTAATTAAGGCCTCATGTAATAACATTCCATCCACTTGGCCGTGCTTCTCGCTTGATTACAAGATGCAGAACAAACACCTATTTCACGCTTGCATTCCAATTCTCATCAGTAATGTAAATTACTGAATCATTGAAAACACTTTAATGAGCGACCACAATATCTGGTGTGGTGTGTGGTGACGGTTTTGCATGTAAAACAATTTTCTAGTTTAAAAAGTGAGAATGCCTTGATGCAACAATGTCCTCAGCTGTCTCTTATTGCTTGATGGGTATTTTATGGAGTCAAACAGCATGTTAAGTTGCAACTCGTCCTCATGAAATGGTTGTATAATATCTTAAGAAAAGTTACCCCCTATTTTCAGTCCAATAACATCTGTCAAACGTTGTTTGAATACGTGTAGGCTTTTCAAAATAAACTAAAGTCTTCATGGGGACACATTAGAATAGAAAATTAAGAATAGCTTGTGACATAGCGTATATTTTTAACCCTAGCATGGCCACCAGCCATCCCACTGGTGGCACTGGTATTGACCGAGGTGTGTTTCACTGATGGATTGTGGGATGAGTCACAGTGGTGCGGCCCACTGCGAGATCTCTCCCTCTCTGGTTTACTGATTGAATGCACAGCTCGATCACATTAGGTGTCGCCCCTCTCAGCTTTTAAAAAACAGTTTATTGAAGGGTTGTTTATTGAAAAGAACATTTCATCAGGGTACACAAACCTCAGCAGGAGTTCAACACTTTTCGAACCAAGTGAGAACCACTTTGGTGTTGTTACTTTGCCATTGAACAGCTCTCCAACAAAAGAGAAATGATTGATCTTAGAAATAATCTGTAAGGGAAACAGGACGGTGACCTTTCAGACATCCATTTGTGTTCAGTCTGCTGGTGTGATGTGAGGGAGCACTGAGCCACGTTCACTCTTTGCTCACAGCTGGCTGCTCCGTCTTGGCTTTAAGGCAACTCACCTCTTACAGAGAATGTGTTTGAAAACTGCCAATGTTGTGAGACTTTCTTTTTCAATAATCCTGTACATCTTCTGTCTGCAAAGGCCACACATGATAGAGGGGGAGAATTTTCTTTTGGTTCAGTACTAAAATGTAGTGTAAGTGAGTTCTTACATACTTTCATTTTAAAAGTAAGGGAGCTATATATGAATATATACATTTTGTTTACAGCAATTTACTCTTTACTCTGTAAACGAACTTTACACAAATGTGTCTTGCAAGTCTAGGATGGCGTCTTTTAAGAAAGAGGAGGCATTCATCAATTTAATAGCTAAAATCCACAACTTTTGGAGGTATAATAAAATTATAATAGTCTGGTAATGCCTAAAAAGTTGCAATCTGTGGTGATTGTTGATCCCAGTTGCAGCACTAAATTCTGTAAAGTGATGACTGTGCTGTCAACAAGCTCAGCTTCCAATGCATATGAATAAACCCTGTGCTAGATTCTCCCTTTAAAATGTAACTCAAGCGAAAGGACCTGCTGACTTTGCTTACCACCCAATGTCCTTTACGCAGCTCTATAAAGTTATGGTTTGAAGAAGCAATGTTTTCTTGACCAGCGTAAGCAAGTGCTGAATCCCAGCGGCTTGGACAGTTCACATTCTAGTCTTCGACACAATTTTACTTCCCCTCACACTATCATAGAATTTTCCCTGACGATTTATTCATATTCTTGTGATTGTGCGAACACAGAGGAATCTACAAACTATGTGTCCCTGGCAAAACGTCCTCTGAGCGGAGGAGAAAGTGTAGGGTTAGGTGTCCAGCGTTCAGCAATGGAGGAGGAGCAGATGACTCAATTATTCATGTGCTGACTACCTTTTCATTAATCTCTGAGGACTAGGAAGTGCTTCACCTCTGCATGAGTTAATAATAGCTCATTTACGTAAAGAAGTGGATGGAGGGTGGAGAGTCTGTACTGCTGAGGCTCGGAGTACCTTTAACCTGAAGGGACTGGACTGGCCCTCGGGGGACCTTCTAATGCCATGACATACAACAAAACAACTTTTCTTGGCTTCTTTTTGAAGTTGTAGTTGTTATTTGAATTATTAAATTAGATTTAACGTTGCTTTTTTGCACTTTGTATTGATTTGACTTGACTTGTTTCTGGAACAACAAATGTATAATACTTTGATTTAACCATTTTTTGATGCATCTAAAGAAATTCTATTTGCAATGTAGCTGGACTGCATTTCATTGATCTATATGTTACTTAAGATGCAAGCATGACAAGTCTTTAAAAGCTGTTTTTGCATGTCAAGAAAATAAAAATGTATTGACTGAAATGCTTATCGTGCATCATCACAACAACCTCTCCAGTCCGAGAAACTGTATCCTGCGATTAAAGATATAATCAATGTGCATTTGCAGCATTGCATCGTTGGGAAAACAGTTTGCCCCAAACCACCAAGGTTCTTCTCATCATTTGATGTTCAAAGTTATTTAGAAACTCTCATTTCTGAACCTCTTGTTTTTTTTTTCCTGGTGTCTTCTGAGCTGTCTCTTGCAGCTAATACCCACTCTGGCAGAGACTTGATAAGGGCTTGAGGATTAACTTAATGTGCTGGGAGTCACCACGTACCTCAGCTGAAGCAAAAAGGCAACAGAGGGCAGATCTTTGACCGCATTCAGCCGAGCTGGATGGTTGGAACATTTGGACCCTTAGGCTGGATTCAAAACACACTGATTCACAGCTGTAACCGTTCTCGTGTGAATAAATCAATAGTTTTGTTATCTTGTCTGGTCATTTAAGTGACTCATCAGGGAACAACTCAGACCCGACGGAGAGCGCTGTCGTCCTTCAGAGGTTTCATCCATGGCTCCACTAGTATCAATGTCGTTGTGCCTTTGGGTAAGACAAAAATCAAGAGGATGTGTGCATGGTGTTCATCTTAGTTACTGATGGGGGTGTCACTGTGCATAGTAGTTCCTGTCATCAGGGTGTGAACAGTTGAATGAGGTCATGCAGTGTAAAAGCTCTTGAGGGGTTGTAATGTTGCAATACAAGTACAGGCCATATATATTCCATGCAAATATGAACAGCCTTCCTATAATGTCTCAGGATGAATTACATACATATACACACATATGTATGAGAACTACAAAAGTAGTAGTAGTGGTTACTACTCTGCATAGTGTACTTTTGTAGCTAACAACTGTGTTTGAGTCCTACCTCTGCCACCTGATATGATACAATAATAGACTGTTCTTTTCAGCAAATCCGACATTCAGGAATTCAGCATACTCAAGGATTGAAATTAGGAGGCTAAAATGAACATTTTTCCTTATGTGGTATCAGTGTCTTCAACCCTTACGAACCATTATTAATGCAATTCACCACATTAACGTAACCTCCCAAGCATTGTACAGCAATAAATCTCCAACCATATCATGTGATTACACATATGATTATAGCTGTACTCATGGTCACTGGTCCAAATGCAAAAGCAAAGAAACAGACTGTGTCTCCATTCATGATTCGTTATGACAGTCTCAGTGACTGCTACCGAGCTTCCCTTTACTGATATCTTATATATTTACCCCCACATCTAACAGTGCCTCTCAGGGCCGGAGCGGGTGCGAAGGACGAGAATGCAGAGAAGTCAAGAATGCCAAGGACTTATTACAAACTTCCTTCGCTCCTCAATAATCCAATACAACAATGTCTTCAATACTATACTACTACTACTACCATGATCAATACAACAATACCTACACCTCTTTCGTGGGTGCGAACATGCATACAAACACGACACACTGGCACAGGACAAGGGGAGACGCAGACCTTAAGTATCCATGAGGGAGGTGAGGGAACAGGTGGACACAATTAGGAATCAGGGGAGACAATTGACATGAGGCACATGAGGGAGGGCAAGATACCTGAAACGAGAGGAGAATTTAGCCACCACAATAAAACAGGAAGTACAACACCAGACACAACGACATGACACAACCACCAGTCTCACCAACATGTATGACAGTGCCATTACATAGTTCTCAGAAAAAACCCTGCTACAGCAAGACACTTGTTGTTAGCCATATGCAAATTCATGTTCCTTCTAATTCAATAGTAAATCCACCCACCAGGAAAGGAGCGAGTACTGGCAGGCCAAAGTGGGCCTATTATTTGTGTAATCTCTTATACGATAGGCATCGGCTTTAAATACTTCCGTTTAATTGCTGTGTCATGACAGGATAATTACCACAGTAATTCCATTCATTCAAGGGGACAAATAGGCTCGCAGACCACATAACCCGTTTGGCTGGGAAGGATGGCTGTCGGTAGGCAGCAAATCAATAAAAAGTAAAAGACAACAACAGAGTCCACGTGTCATTTGAAGTGCGGTGATGAGGAACATAAAAAAAGGGAGCAGCCTGCTGCTCCAAAGCTCTTTGGTTGACACCTGTTGTGCTAATGTACTCCTCACACCTCCATGCACTATCCATGTGCCGGGTGCTTAATGGTTTTCGCGAGGCAGAAGATTGCGTTTGGATCCTAACGCTCCTGTGCATTTGTAAAGAGGGATTCACAGCTTTTTTGTGAGAGAGGCCATCATGACAAATGAAGTCAATAGTTACATGAGCTTGTGAGCTCGTCTCACCATCCTGTTTTCATATATGCAGCGCTGAGATATCCAGGGGCCAAGAAAGATTTACAGCATGGAGGGGTTACGTGGTTAAGTCAAACATCAAGATTAAAGGTTAAATCGCTCACATTGGCCAAAATAAATTCATGAAGGTTTAAAAAACAAGAAAACACACACATCACCATGCACTTTGTTTGTAAGAACTCATCTCTTAAATAATGATAATATGTGTAATAATTATAATGATATGTTTTACTTATGAAGCCAAATTGGTTGATGTTGCCTGCCTCCTGCCTCCTGTCGCCTCCCTCCTGCCTCCTGCCTCCTGTCGCCTGCCTCCTGTCGCCTGCCTCCTGCCTCATGCCTGAGGCCTCCTGCCTCCTGTCGCATGCCCGGAGCTTCACTTCGAGTGCCTGTGGAAGTCCTGCCTGTTTGCCCTGCTCTCTGTTGGCTTGTTGTAAATAAAGCTTCACATACTCCAGTCCGTCTCCTGGTCATTCCGTGACACATATATATACATATGATCAATGGCCTATGCCCCTGCACAAAGGAAAAGATGTGTTACACAGCATTGCACTTTGTATATACACATCACAAAGCAATGCAAAGGTTGAAAATGTCTATATTCATTAAAAATGAATTTCATTTAGTTTCATTTAGTTTAACTTTGTGTGTCGGTTATTGATTGTAGCCATTTGAATCGTGTGAGGGACTTCAATAGTTTGGAAGTGAATCCATCACTCAGAGGTTAATTTTGAGAGGAAACGCTAAAATATGAACGTGTTTTACTCAGAGGAAGAGCGCGGTCGTCGATGGCTGGATCACCGGCTCTACTAGTCCATGTCGATGTGTCCTTGGACCAGACGCAGATCACTGCTGCTGGCTGTTTCTGCATGCCTGAACGGGTATGCGTGCAGCTTAGTCGCTTAGTCCTGATGGGCAGGTGACACTCAGTGGCTGGAAGAGTGAGTGGCTGGAAGAGTACAACAGCTCTCTACCAGCGCTTAGCACAATATCCCCTTGGGCAGCCCAACATGGCTCAGGCCAACACTCTGCTGGGTCCTGTGCGCTCAAGAGTGTTAAACATTCACTATTTCACTTTACTGTGGTTGCACATGTGAATAAAGTTGATTTACATATAGCCTGATTTGGACGAATTAAGACCTACGCATTTTTCAGTATGGCTACGTAAAACAATACATATTATTGACAAAAGTTTTGTTAAGGGTTTTAAGTCATCCCCACAAAATACATGCATGTGAAGAAAATCTGAGAAAAAGAAAAATGTATAAGACAATAGTAGGGATAGTACGAAATGTAGTTAATTTAAGAGAAAACCAATAAAAAAAATATATGAATAACAACAATGATAATAAAAGAATCAACCATGACTCTCAAGGTTTAAGATGGTGTCCCGAAAAGCAGGATTTATCCTCATCTCAGGGGCCAAAACTAGCAGTCATCTGACCTTCTTGCATGATAAATTACTTCATAGACAAGTTGAACATGTAGAGCAGTGGTTCTCAAACTGTGGGGTGCAACCCGCCGATGGGGCGCGGAGGTATTACAGGTGGGGCGAGGGGTTAGGGAAATGTTGATTTTTTTAAAATTATAAAAAATATTTTATTTATAATCCTTTATTAATCCCACGTGGGGGAATGAGTGTCTGCATTTGACCCATCCTTTGTAATTAAGGAGCAGTGTGCTGCTGTGAAGCACTGGGGCTTCAGTGTCTTGCTCAAGGACACTGAGACAAATGAGAGAACACAGATCGAACCGCACTGTTAAACATCACAGCCCTGTTTAGTTATGTCCACTTACTTCATCTCTTTAACTCAAAGAGCTCTGACAAGTTTAATATTTGAACATCATTTTGTTCTGTATGTATTGTTATTATCCTAAAAAGATATTCAGTACAAAACATGTTAATTAGGCTATTACAATAAGATATTTTTGACAAATATTACTTTTTTGCACAACTTTATTCCTTCTGTTGTGAGTGATGTTGTTACAGCAGTTGTAGACACATTTTACAGCCAGAAGATGCACCATAATACCCTCCTCCTTTATGTTCCACTTTATTTTCTGTCTATATTTGTATGAGATATGTTGATCATGCTGAGAGTTTGTCCAATTACCCCAATATCGAGGCTTTATGTTATTCTAAGGAGCCCTTTCGGCTAAAAGAAAAAAGAGGGAATTAAGATGATACTGCTCTCTAGTGGAGACACTGCACATTGCAAACAGATAAAATGAACTATAAAATGAAAAATATTGGTTGTCTAGCTTCGCAGACACCAATTTCCCTTTTTTCCCTTACAGCTGCCCCAACACAGTACATATCGTTTCATGCACTGAATTGTGATGCACTACATTGCACTTTGATCTTTGATGCTCTGGCTCATGAGCCATGCAGAGGATTGTCAAATAGCTAGAAGGGAATACTGCATGCAGCCCTCACATTGCATTTAGGAGTATTAGTTTTTGGGATTGGCTACAGTACAAACTGGTCAGCATTAACTCTAAAGGCAGAAGAAACGTTGAAAAGGCAGAGGACACAAAATGAGCCAGGAAACCAACAACTTAGGCGCTCAACCTGACCCCGGAATATTGAAACACACACACAAGTACACAAGAAACATGAAAAACAGGTGTGAAAGAAAAAAGGTGCAGAAAGACAAAAGCAGGAAGTATAACCAAGCATAAGGAGAATAACTTGAGATGGTTGCTTGGACAATTCATTGGTTACAGTTTTAAACCACATTGGTTGGACTCAGCAATTGAAGTTTGCTTTGTTGTCACGCAGATATTTTAGTCGTTGTCAAGTGAGGATCCCATCAGAACTTGTTTGTTCGTGGGTAAATGCAAAAATGCAAAAGTAAAAGTGAGTTTTGGGAAAAAAGGCACCCACATATCCGAAGTTCTGGTGTGAGTTGGTTGGAACGATTGGTTACAGTAGATCGATAATTACCTTGAAGAAGAATAAAGTTACTTTTCCCTGTGACAATGTATTATTATACTATATATATGTATTATTTGACCTAACATAATTAGTAAATGTGTCCTCCTGTCCTCCTTCTCCCTTTACACACACACACACACACACACACACACACACACACGTACACACACACACACACACACACACACACACTCACTTCACTCCCAGCTGCTTCCCATCTCTCATCACCTTCCCTTCTTCTCACCTGCTCCCGCTTTCCCTAATTAGACTCTCTACTTCTTACTGTCTCTTCCCTCAGTTCCTTGCCGCAGTATTACCGATGCACACGCACCTGGAAGCATATTACCTGGCTCCGTCCTGTCTCGTCTCGTCTCGTCTCGTCGTCTCGTCTTGCTCTGGGATGTCTTTGTCGGAATTGCCTATGCTTAACCTCTGTCTCTCGCTGCTGCCTGCCTGACGTGGGCTGTCCGCGGGCTGGTGAGCTCCCCTTTCGGACCTCGCCCGTTGCACTCGCTGGGATCTCCCGTCGCCTGCCGAGTGCTCAAGTTCTTCAGTTCCCTTTTGTGACTTTCAGTTTGAGACATCGCCCAGCGCGTCCTTTGTTCCGTTTTTGCCTTGGCCATCCTGAGTTCATTAAAATACTGCACCGTTCTCTGCATTTGGGTCCTCTCTCCTGCACCATCATAACAGTTCATTCTATTATATTTTTAAAGGAGTAACACATGTTGCAATAAATGGTTTCTGATTCTGAAACACTACATATATTTACATTATATCACAGATGGTCTATCAGAGTAATGCATATATTCCTCAGAAAATTATTAAATATTGTTTTCTGTTCCTTCAAACTACACATTTATCTTGGCCAAAATAAATACACATTGTTGTTATAACAATATCAATTGAAAACTTAAAAATAAAATCGGCAATGATATCGATCAAACTCATCTTTAACTTTTATATTTTGCGGTTTGGTGTGTCACTGTGTAATGTATTACGCACTGGATTATTTACACAATAACTGTACAATTAATACAATTAACATTTTACTTTTTACAGATCAGAACTAGAATGGGCACTCGGTAGAGCGCATACCTTCGCTGCATACCTTACGTCATCTTGTGACGTCATTTTGACGCACTGGCGTCAGAGTGACGTCATGACGGATGTGGAGTATTTGAAAGGTATTTCGTCATAGAACAATATAGCGTTGGTTTCATGACAATAGCTCGATTATGAAGGAAGTTATGGTCAAAAGTGTTTTTTTGACCTTTTCGTGACCTTGACCTTGACCTTTGACCCGATCGCTCCCAAAATCTAATCAAATGTGCCCCGGATAATGACTAATCAACCCACCAAATTTTATTCGGTTCAATACTTTTTGAGTTATGCGAATAACAAACAAAAAAACATATTTACAAATGAATAAATACACGACGATCAAAACATAACCTCCGCAAAAGTATTTTATTTATTTATTAACCAGTTTTATTTCGCTGACTGCTGAGTTCCTCCCAACGTTGCTGACCGTGGACTACACTACCCAGCGTGCACCGGCGCGTGTGTCGTACATTGGCACGATTGGTTGCGGTGATCACAACGCTGATACTGTTCCCTGCTTCAACTGGCACTTGACTGCACTTTGATACAGTAAAAAGACATGGCGACGCGCGCCAGCATGAGCTGCCGCCTGTTCGGGGGACGAACCGGTTTACCACATTTTAGGAAACTCTTCGGTCAGCGCGTGAACGGAAACCGGGACATTGGGCGGCGGTATTGCGGCGCTACGCACCAGGAAAACGAGGCTGAACTTGGAGACTCGACTTCATCTTCTGCCAACTTTGCGTTATCGGTGCAAACCGGCTCCAGACAGGTGACGTTAAATTCACGTTGTGTGGCTTCATTAGTCAACGTTAGCTATTAGCCGGTTTTGAGTTAATGATTGATTGAAGTTATGGTGACAAGTTGTGTAAGATTGTTATATAACGTCAGCCACGACTTTCGTCCTGTAAAGGGACGAATTAACAGGCAGTAACGTTAACGTTATCAACGTGTTTAGCGTTACGGTGGTCTGGTAGAATGGGTCCATGTTTTTGTTTTAGATTGGATGCTCCTGTGTACTTTATTGCGTGCGAGCGGAACCCTGGTGTGTTCTGGACAGGAGCTGTCGTCCCAGCACGGCAGAAAACGGACAGAAGGTCGAAGTTCAGACGCCTCAGTGCACCGGAGGGGCCTCGAACCAATACATAAATAAATGTTAGGGAGACGCGTCTTAAAGTTAAGGTGGCTGATTTTAACGTGATCTTTTGTTTTGAACAACGTGGCATTTAAACTATTCGCCGCGAATTACTGGTCCGCGAACTCGTCCGTGCACACCTACGAAACTTCTGTCAGGCCCTTGTTAAAACATATGGTCAAGTGTACCTGTCTGTCACACAACAACATTGGACAATTCTTTCAAATGTATTTCAAAATACAAAGAACTTTAACAACATGCTCTGACCCGTTTACACACAGGGAGTAAAATGAAATATGAAATATGAGTCTTAAAACTTGATTCTCTTTACTAACCATCAGGGGGCGACTCCCCCGGATGCAATACATTTATTAGAAAAAGACTCCATTAACTCAGTAAATATTGTAAATATGAGTTCTCAATTTGTGGTTTAAAGTATTCTTCAATTCAGCACGATGCTCATTTAGTAAATGATGGTCATTTTATAGTCATAACCATAAAAGAAGGGTGTGATTTGGGGCGAGGCTTACTGTGATTGACAGGCTATTGTTACTACCGGAGCCGCATGGGGCGTCACTACAAAAAGGTAAACTTCCATCTATTGGGAGCAAAAACAAACCAGCAATCTAGCGAAGGCAAAATTGCAGAGTTTCAAAGTAGCAGTCTACAAACCAATGGGTGACATTACGATGAATTAATGATCACGGCCTATGATTACACACGGATAAGCACTGGTGGACAAAGCAGAATTCCCATTATTATTTGCTACTTGTCTGTGAGCGAGTTCAATGACGCCGCTGGCTGTCGTTTTTATCTCCAGGAGAGGCCGAGAGATGACGGCATTCTACCATTTTCAGCGTTTTTGACTGACAGCTTTGGGCGGAGGCACAGCTACCTGCGCATCTCCCTGACGGAGAAATGCAACTTCCGCTGTGAGTAGAGGCTCCCACTGTGCCACCTGAAGCACTGATTATCCAGCTACTTGAATGAACAACATTCAGTAATAGCAGCTGCCTCTGTAAATACTGCGACCACCTGGGAGAAGCAAGTTTTCCTCTTGTAGTTAACAAAGAAAGAGAAAATAGCTTTAATGTATAGGTATCATTTTGGTTTCATGGGCTTGTTGTATAGGATCATTTTATGCATTTGAATAGAATTACATTGGATTTGGTACCAACATCTCCTATTCAGTACTTGTCTATGAAAATATTGATCGCTTTGAAATCTAAGTAGGTCCGGCGCACAAAATAAGCCCAGGAAGGCTTGTTTGCTACCACAGCGTCTAAAATACAATCAACCGTGATGATAGTAGATGATGAGTAACATAATGACGACACCTGAGGAAATGTGAATCCTCACTTTAATCTTCTTCCAGCGTGTTGGTCTATCTGGTGCAGACTGATGTGAAATCTGTGATCCCTTCCCCTCATGATCAGGTCAGTATTGCATGCCAGATGAGGGGGTGAAGCTGACGCCCCGGAGCCACCTCCTGACCACCGCGGAAGTACTGACCCTGGCTCGCCTCTTTGTCCGCGAGGGGGTGGAGAAGATCCGCCTCACTGGAGGAGAGCCGCTCATCAAACCTGACGTTGTGGATATCCTCAGTAAGCAACTGGTGGATTTTGTCTCTGCATAAAGTAGAAGCATTGACCGTGACCACTACTCCTAAAATGTTGTTAGAAAAAAAGGATTCAGTCGAGTTTTCCATGCATGGCTTTAGATTCTGACACACACAAAATGATTGGTTACTCCACCGCTGTGTGCTCAGTCTGATGACTAAATTTTACAGGCTGATTTGTTGACGCACCGTTTGTGTGATCCCGTGTTGAAGCATTAAGTGCATTATGACAGCAAAGTGGTTTTCAAGCGGGTGATGGTTTAGAAGATGCAGCGTCACGGACCACCAACAGCCTTGTGAAGAGCTCCCATTGTTCCTTTATCATGTGACAAGACACCACTGTGACCTGGCTGCAGTTCAAGTGGAAACAGACAATAGGTTGAAATCAAAGGATGTGTTTATGAGTATCATCACTGTGGTGCATTCCTAATGTTATAGGGATGGGTTGTGTAAATCTATTTCACGTGTTGCTAATGAGCTACTTTACACAGAAGCCACAGATAAAGGCACATTTAGGGAAGAATGAAAAAATATCTCTTATATATAAATAATGGGGATGTTAATAGATTAATCTGATTTTTGAATTCATTAATCTAGATAATGACATTCTTAAGACTAACTCTGACAATTTATCACTTTAGAAGGCGTGTATTTTAGACATGTGGTTGCTTAATTGTATTTTAAACACAAAACTACACGCTTGATCATCTTTGAGACACAATTGTTGAACTCTTCCTGCTGTCCTCGTGCACTTTGCGCTTAACTCTCCATCATTTGACGGCCAACAATCTCCTCACATTTAGCCAGGACGTTTTCCAAACCACGGTGCTTTAGGGACTCCGTGGTGGTCCTCTGCAGGGTAGATGTTGAGATGGGAGTAGCCTAGCAGCTAGCCTAGCAGTGGGTAAAGTGGTCCGTACCCCACTCATCCCCTTCTGTTTGACACATGGAGGAATTCCTCTGCACACTCCTCCACTGGATGTCACGCCTCTGTTTTTAAATTTTTATTTCCAATGTAAAAAGCTCTCTATCTTTAACTGCCGCCTCGCTCTCTCCGATCTGACTGCAGCATGCAGGTGTTTTGTGTCAGGGGTCCACACACACCGGAAGGAAACAAACTAAAATAAAAATATTTTATCGCATTAATCTTAGCCGCAGTCATCTGTTGTACCTATCTCCCTCCCTTCTTATTCCTCCTTGTCCCATGTCCTCTCTCCTTCTGCAGAGGAACTGAGGAAGTTGGAGGGCCTGAAAACCATTGCAGTGACAACTAACGGCCTGAACTTGTCCAGGCTTCTGCCTAAGCTGAAAGAATCGGGCCTTGACCTGATTAACATCAGCCTTGATTCGCTGGTCCCTGCTAAGTTTGAGTTCATTGTCAGGCGGAAAGGTAAGATGAGTATTTGACCTACTATGTCACATGCAGGACAAGTGGTGGAGGGACTACATCAATGCAGTGGTGCTTGTGGTGGTTTAGACCCACCCGATTACCAAAGGGAGACAACACTTTTCTTTCTTACAGGGTTCCACAAGGTGATGGAGGGCATAGATAAGGCCATCGAAATGGGCTTCAACCCTGTCAAGGTATTTGATTAAAGGTCATTTTGATATATTTTATTGTTTTTTAAACATTTGTACGAAACAGATGGATATCTGACGTGATCAAGAGCTATTTTCTGTTGGTGTCCTATAAATGAACCAACCTCTGAATAATCTGTATCCAAGTTTCAATTGTTGGAATATTGATGAATACAGCTGTCATTTGTTACTTCCTCTTTTACTTCGACGGGGCTGCCTCTGCATTTCTAACAGAACAAGCTGACACCTTGTGAATCAAGTCACTGCATCCAATGGTTTCTCAAACAAACTGATGAATAATCTTATGCCTTGGACCTTTTATAATGCAAAGATACCTTTTAACATGATGATAGCATGTTGGCTAAGATCTTAAATGTTGGAGGCGAGCTGCCATTCAATGTCTATTGGGTGTATTCAAGCAAAGTCTGTTAATAGCTGCTCAGATTGATGAATGCACCTCCAGTCAGTCCACTTACTTGAGCCGGGGCCCATGTTGTCGTGGGATTTGGTCCGCGAGCTTCTGTTCCTTTCAGCTGAGACGTAACGTGTGCTCGCTGTCCCCCTTCAGGTGAACTGCGTGGTCATGCGAGGCCTCAACGAGGATGAGCTGCTGGACTTCGTGGCGCTGACGGAGAAGAAGCCTCTGGAGGTGCGCTTCATCGAATACATGCCATTCGATGGTGAGTGCTCACTTCCCGCAATACTGCAATATACAGCATGTAGACACTGTTTAGAAATAAATTGGAAATCTTTTGGGATTGCTCAATAATTTAAGAGTTCTGGGTAAATAAAGTTTTGTTATGATGTTTACCTAAAAGGGGAAATGGCACAGATCATGGGATATTGGTTGCCAAGAAAATGAGAAGTGAGAACTGGAAGAAGGAAAGTTACCAACCATGACTCCGTGGTAACAGAAGCTGAAACAGTTTCACATAAAGCAGTGGTTCTCTAACTGTGGGGCGCGACCCTCTTGTGGCGCGTGGAGGTATTAAGAGCCTTTTTTTTCATTAATCCCACATGGGGAAACGATTCTCTGCATTCTACCCATCCTCAATAATTAAGGAGCAGTGTGCTGCTGTCTTAGATATTGAGTACAAAACATTCGGCTATTCCATTAAATTATTTTTAACAAATATTAGTCATAGTTAAATGTTATTCTTTTTTTGCACAACTTTATTTGCATTGTTCCAACAAAGTGATCGCTCCATTAGACAAAAACAAATAAAATGGGGGATGGTTTACATGAAAGTGACTTAAGTTGTCTTTATTATAAATAAAGACACACATGGTCATTATTTCAACAAAAAATCAGCATGGACGATTTTGTTACAATTTTGTTATGGCTCCAACATATTTATTCCTCCAGAGAGGGGCCTGACAGAAAAAGTCTCAGAACCGCTACCATAAAGGAACTTCTGCAACTGAAAGGACAGGTTACAATGTGTCCATGTGTTTAACGAGGTGTGACTGGTTGCTGTAACAAAACGTTGAATCGTAGTGAAGTACTACCCAGAATGCCTTTGGGTTCTTCGGTGACTGACTAGATTATTTTCGTCAGGTCCTATGACAAAGAACGTCCTGTCAAAGATGATTGATTCTGTTTAGAAGCCCTAACGGTACTGGAGCAGCTCTTAACTAGGCCAAACATTTAACATGCAGTGTTCAGGTAACTTTAAATAGAATCTAGTTGTTATACCAACAAAATGGTATTTATAAACAGTACCTGTATTTTCTAGAAGTATAATGTGTTTCCGGTGACCCAACGTTTCTTGGCTTAACAAGTAACGGAAGGATGTAAATGTGAAACCCCAGTGACGTGTTCCTGCTGGTTGAATAGCCGAAGCTTGTGTTACCCACACGGCTCTCTCCTCCCTGCAGGCAACAAGTGGAACTTTAAGAAGATGGTGAGTTACCAGGAGATGCTGGACCTCATCAGGCAGAAGTGGCCCGACTTGGAAACACTTCAAACTGGATGCCAAACTGCAAAGGTCGGTGTCTCTCACTGCACTTTATTTCTCCAGCGTTATCACGTATGTTCATCGATGAACTAAAGTCAACATCTACAGATCTAACATGCCAGAAGTATCTGATGTAATCATGTTCTTGGACATCTTTGCCAGGGTTCGGGTTTGACTCTCGTCTCTGTCTCCTAACAGATGTTTAAAGTGCCAGGCTTCAACGGGCAGGTGGGCTTCATCACCTCCATGTCTGAACATTTCTGTGGCTCCTGCAACCGCCTGCGTATCACAGCAGATGGCAGCCTCAAGGTAAACCGAGCATGCATGTGCGCACGCCCATCTTTGGGGGACGGGTGGGGGGGGCTGTCCATGGTCGTTCTCACCCCCTCTGTCGTTCTTCTCTCAGGTCTGTTTGTTTGGGAACGCAGAGGTGTCTCTGAGAGACGTGTTGCGCTCCGGGGCCTCCGACGAAGAGCTCCTGCAAATCATCGGCGCCGCCGTGGGCAGCAAGAAGAAACAACACGCAGGTAGACCTGTGTTCAGTTTGTCCGCGTACACTGCATCACTTCTTCCTCCACCGCAATGTGATCTCCTCCATCTTCATCTCCTCAGGCATGTTTAATATCTCGAAGATGAAGAACAGGCCTATGATCCACATTGGTGGGTGACATGGCTGTACGTACACATCTCTCACTGCTCATGATCTGATCATAGTGTTTATCCTACTGTTGTAGCTGAGTGTGTGTGTGTGTGTGTGTGTGTGTGTGATTGTTGTGTGAGGGTTAGGTAGTCCTGGTGGGCATGTGGCACTGTGTGTATGGTAGCTCCTCTCGTCAGTGAATGAATGGCTGATGACGTGTATTGTTGAAGTGCTTTGAGTTGTCCGAAGACTAGAAACAAGTAGAGTGCATTTACTATTTCATTCATAACGCCTAGAAGCTTAATCATACATCTTCATCTCAAACATGTTATTTGCTCTTTTGGCTTTCTCGTTTTCCAGCAGGCACCTCTTCCCAAAGGTCTTTGTCTCCAGCGGAGTTGCGAGACAGCCGCAGAGCTTTTCCCGCCGTTTCCCATCTTCCAAAGTACCTGTTCCTCTCTGCAGGCGGCGGCCGAGCCCTGCGCAGAGAGGACGTTACTGCTTCTACACAGGCAGCCCGTGTTTGTTGCTCTACACCCTCAATGAGGTCACATGTCATCCACAATAACCTTCGCTGTGCAGCCCCCACTACCCTTCACTACCCCGACTCAGTCAATGGTCTGGATCTCATCGGCGTTTGCACAAAGACGGCGCACACAAGCGCAGATCGCCTCAGGTACCCACAAGCCCGGGGTCCTTGCGCTCCAACCAAGCGCTCCCCCAGGAGCCCAGGAGCAGCCGCTTCCTGTACACAACTACTGAATGCCAACAGAGATGTCAAACAACACCATGTCCGACTGTGCCACAGTCCGAGTTCTGCAGACCACCCAAACGACAGCGGCGCTCGCCCCGACGACTCTGCCGAAGCGCAACTCACTCACATGGACGGCGAGGGCCGAGCCAGCATGGTGGACGTCGGCGATAAAGATCCCACGCGGCGGACTGCCTCGGCTAGTGCGACCGTCCTCCTGGGCCGCACCGCCTTCCGGTTGCTCCGGGACCACCAGCTGGCCAAGGGCGACGCCTTGGCCGCGGCGCAGCTGTCAGGCATCATGGCCGCCAAGCAGACCTCCGCCCTCATCCCGCTGTGCCATGCGCTCCCATTGGACCACACCTCCGTCACCTTTGACCTCCTCGAGCCACAGAACGCTGCGGTGGTGACGGCGACGTGTCGCTGCACCGGCCGGACGGGGGTCGAGATGGAGGCTCTGACAGCCGCCTCCATCGCTGCGCTGACCATCTACGACATGTGCAAGGCAGTGAGCCATGACATCATCATCACAGATGTAAAACTGGTCAGTAAGACAGGCGGGAAGAGGAACTTTCATCGTCCTTCCTGATCTCCTCCCGCCCACATTTACTCTATGTTCTACTAGGGTTGTAAGGGTGTGAGGTTCCCGGTGCCCTGGGAAAATAGTACCAACCAAGGAGAACATCATGGAGAACAACGCATTCATTGATCAAGACAGTTTTGTCAAACACATCTTCCCCCAATGGAATTCCCACTGGTTAAAATAATTTTTCAACAAACCGTGGAACCAGAATCCTTTGTGTCATGCGTAGCGTTTCACCTCCTCTGCCTTCTCTAACAGCATTTACCAAATGATCCATGATGTAACCCCCCCTCTCTCTTTCTCGCCCACCATGTTTCTTTTCTATTCAATTCATTTTATTTTGTATAGCCCAAAATTGCAAACTAGAAATTTTCCTCAGAGGGCTTTACAGTCTGCACACATGCAACATCCTCTGTCCCAAGACCCTCACATCGGCACAGGAAAAACTCCCTAAGAAATGGGAAAGAAAAAGGGAAGAAACCTTAGGGATAACTAGACGCACTACAATGGATGACATGTGTACAGAATGAACAGTGTAAAATACATCTGCCCATCGGCCAGAGGACCGACACCTGGGCGCATACACAGATAAGCAAGACTAAATGTGCAAGAAGTTATGTGTTTACTGGATTTTATTTTCAGCCTTCATGTACACAGGGAGGCTGATTTGTACTGGTTCCACGTCACAGTGGAGAAAGGAGGTACCTTATTTTGCATTAAAGTGTCCAGCATCCATACAGAAGCTGCTAAAACCAGTAACTCTTAACCCTAATGAAGAACTCCTCTCTGGTATGACTCCTCTCTGGTATGGCACTAAATATTACATTTTTGTATTATAGCCGATACCTGATTGTGTTCACTCTGCATCCAGTTACCTTCCTTGCGATGCTCTTATTTTTGTGAAAACTGCCAACTATGTTCCTCGCACCCTCAAACTGTGAAAAAACAAACAAAACACGGAGAAAAAAAAGAGAAAGAAACCTTCGGCAGAATGGGGATGATGGCTTCCAAATGCCTAAACCTATAAGGCGTCTAATCGTAAGCAGACACTGCCTCACTTAAAGGGCCCAAAAGAACTAAGAAGAGCTGACTGGTGGAAGACTGAGTCATGTGGATTTCTTGATGTTTGTCTCCTCAGGTCTAAATGTAGCAATCAGAACTGGAGGTTGTGTTTTTAAATGTTGTGATCATCTGAAAAGTCATGTCTTGCTGTTGTCTAGCCTTGATCTCCACCTGTATGATTTTGTGCTGTTGGAAAAGAGGGAGGCCTGATGGCCAAAAATAAAGTTTGATGCTTCTACGTCTGCATTCATTGCATCTGCAATAGTTCCTGGGCTTGCGTCTTCTGCTGCTGATTCAATCATTAGAGTCCATTTGGGTCTCAACAGTCTTGCTCAAAGTGCAGCTGTGTCTTTGAATGATCTCAAAGCAGTGGCGAAATCCTCTCCGGCTGCCGTGGAAATGAACAAAATTACTCATTAAGCCACTTTCCTCGTCTGTGGTTGACGTTGCCTTACTGGCAGCAGAGGAAGGCTTCAGATCACTTGCATCCGTTGTAGCCGCTCTTTCTTTTTTCCACCTGCAGAGCTTTGGATGTGAGTGTGAATGGTTGTTTGTCTCTCTGTCAGAACTGTGACTCACTCCAGCCCCATTTTTCACCATTTCGATGACTCATTTGTGAGCTAGGAAGTTCCTCTTAAATTTGCCTCTTCGTAAAACTCGGAACGAAGAGGCAAATTTTTTTCAAGTCTACACTTGGTTGAAGTGTAGACTCTGTTGGATAAACTGCAATAATGTCCGTTCATAATCAGAAGGGGGTTTAGACAAGATCGTCTGTACCATTTGTACAAGTACATCTGTGTGTGACGTGTCAGCTGAGAGCAGATGTCCGACCACTCGGTGTCTCATGATGGTCAGATGTATGTCTCAGGATAAAGGACATGACAGTCCTACAATGACATCTTTGTCCAAGCCCAGAACCTCCCCATTAACATACCTTATCCCTATATGTATGTATGTATATATGTGTGTATATATGTGTGTATATATGTGTGTATATATATATATATATATATATATATATATATATATACACACATTTGTATACACACAGGCGTTTACTGGGTCCTTGTTATTCCACGACAATTGAAGCAGATCAAGAGCTGATTCAGAATGTAGAGTTTGCATATAGCTGATCGTTGGGAGCCTCAACATGAGGCCCAAGTGAACGACGCCATTATTATGCTGAAAGAACAAAACAACCGTGTCTGGCAGATAGCAGAAACATCAACAGTTCATTGCTCAAGTCTCCTACCAAGAGGCCCTGAGCCCCCGGAAGCCGCCGTAGCCCCCCCACCCCCCCGACCATGAGTTTGGTCCATGTTCCCGGAGGCAGCTTTGGTCTCTGTTTTGTGGGATAGAGATTTGTGAAATAAAACCGGTCTACACGATCTACTGGATGTGTATTCTTGCATCCGGGTTCTGAGCCCGTCCCGGAGCCACGGGGAGGCGGAGCCACGGGGAGGCGGAGCCACGGGGAGGCGGAGCCACGGGGAGGCGGAGCCACTGGGAGGCGGAGCCACGGGGAGGCGGAGCCGGGACGCTGGCTGCTTGAGATCCAGAGGTCAGGGATCATCCCATCAAGCTTCAAGTAAACATAATGACATATATGGTTTAACCATTATCATCTGATATCTAACACTGATCTTAACATAACATATCATATATCATCATACTTCTAATACCACAAACATTTTGTGTGACTCCCCGAGCCCTGCAATCTGTTCACACATGACATGACGTCCTCTGTCCTGTCCCAGAACTACTATCTTTAGTAGCCAGCACTAAACTTATGACGGATACGTCTGTATTTGTTTATATGTTGGCCCATAATGTACATGTACAATTCTTAGAAGTATTAGTTTTAAGTTTGTCAGCAGTTTATTTTTCAGATTCTGTGTGTGAGTGCATTTCAAGAATGGATTCATTGATAGAAAACATTTGTTGTTAGAACAGACACAGGCCTATTCATTCTGTTGAGTTTGAGAGGTGATTAAAATAAAATTAAAATCCCGGGGACGTGTCAATCCTCTATAATTTACAATGTCATATTGCATTTGTCTTCGTAAAACCAAAAAATGATTTTGGATTTTTAACCAGAAATTTCAGTTCTAAAATATCTTAATTTAAAGATGTGTATATATGCTTTTTAAAATGTATATTTAAAAATATAGTATTTTTAAATATATCCATATTGGTTTATTTTTGATTGTCGTATGTTGGAACGATGGCATGTATTAAAATATATTTTTGTTATTGTACCCTGCAGTTGTGCAGACTAAACACTCAGAGACGGGAAATAACTGCTATGACTGATAAGCACACGTATCAGCTTTCCCTCACGACAAACTAGCAAACGACTTTATTGAACAATAGTTCTTGCATTATATCAGATAATTAGAAAAGGAAAAAAAAAGAAAAAGCAACTTCAGTATAAAATAATCAGTATATTTTTTTTATTAATTCATCTTCAGTTTCATTAATATCATTACAGGCAAAAACAACCTTTATTTATTTATTCATATTTATACAGTAGTAGTAGTAGAATGCTGTGTCATTGCTTCATTACAAGTGCTGGTCATAGTTTATAGTGTGTGCAGTGTGACACTGAGTCCAGTGTTACGAATCACTCAGTACAAAGGCAGTTAAACAAGAACCTGCTTCTTCTTACTCAGGTGGATCTATCTGGGTTCGACCGGGCCTCCTTGGGCAGGTGGCAGGACTCTGATGCTGTGTTCATGTCATGACGGGTTCATTGTAAATATGAGCTGCCGAATTCACAAACATGGCGTTTTAATTGAATGCTTTTTAAATACACAGTCTGGATGTGGTCCATTACAGCCTTTGAACTGTTGAAGTCACCCTGTTCTTCCACTTTCTCCCACATGACACAAGCCGCTGACAGATATATGGTGCATTTGAGGTAACTGGGACTTTTCTGACTTCTGGGCTGGATAAATAAATGAGAAGACAGGGTTGGTAACAGAAGCCGGACTTTGAAAAGCCTTTCTCTTTTGCACCAAGAATCGCGCGGGGGCTGCCGCAAAATGTGACACACGGTCAGGTCAGAAGCCCCGCCCATGTATTGCACCCTTGTGTTACGCCTGGAATGAGACCTGCCCAAAGAGAAAGACACGCCCCCCTTCCCTTAATGAGCATGCAAGTGTGCAGAAGGAGGATGGGGAGGAAGAAAGAAAGATGAAGAGGAGAAGGTTGGAGGAAGACTATATCGGCCTATCAAGGGAGCGGGGCAGGGGGGGGGTGAAGGGTCAGACTTTCTGCCCGATGCTGCATTGAGGTCATAGAGGACAGATAGTGGACGGGAGCGTCGGATCTGGAAGTTGACGCTTCGTATCAGAAGTGTAAAGATCAGCGGCAGCAGCTGACATCTGGGAAAAACAGCATTTATGTCCTCATCAGTGCCGTTCAAACGAGTACCAGTCTATGAGTAGCGATATTCTGCAGAATTCCCTCTCTGACCACAGGGTGAGCTTGGTACTGATCACTCCGGCAGGAAGAATCAGTCAAGTAAGGTATGGTGCATTGGTGAATGCTTGGGACTCACAGGTTGCACATGATGCATTTGAACGGTCCTCAATAATACTACTACTTTGTTAACACTAATAGTAAAGTAAACTTTCACTGTGGGCTAAATGTCACATAAGGTTTCCTTCCACTGGCGCTCAGACCAGGTACAGTACGTTGACAAAAAAGTACTCAAAATGATTGTGTCTATGTTACAGAGTGGAACTGAGTTTGATTTTTATGACCTGAAACACTGTTGTGGTAGAAATACACTAGTAGTGTACTTTACGAGCACCTGAACGCAACACCTTGCTTTTCAGGCAATTTTGGGGTAGAGTTGGATAAAAGGCGATGTCACAACTCATGTTCGCGTGTGCGTTTAAAAAGCAGATAGCTGTCTCTGTTCGGCCAATCAGACGCCCTATCGAAATCAGTTGTCAACAAGGTATCGGCATCTTTGGATACTTAAAGGATCATCTGATCATATTCTACATTTTTCTTGCCCCGACCGAATACCACAAAGACCGGAACCAGGATGGTGTGCAAGTGTTCTCCCTCTTCAGTCTGATCTAAACTGGACCCCTGCAGAGCCCACGCACACCGTCCTGCTGGCTCAAAATACTCACAGGAAATGAATGAGGGCTCAATAGATATTGTTCACTGAATTGGAGCTATTTTAAACCTTTATGAAGGAATAGTTAAGATGTTTTGGTAAACAAAGTCAAAGTTGGATAAAAAGGTTGATTCATCAATGTGATCACTCTCAAGCCTGCGCGCTAAACTAAAGCCCGCTGCTGGTTAGCTTAGCATAAAGACTGAAGATCCACCACCCCACGTTAACTTCATCGGCCATTATACCAGAATTTGTTGACGATGAAAATAAGCAGATTTATGGTGTAAATAAACTAGTTGCGGCGATCCGGTTGTAGTAATCCTGTCCATGTAGTGTTTGGGGGAGGTTTTCTCCCTGACCACAGGGGAGGCATTGTGCACGTTATCATATCCTTTATGTTCACAGCTGATGTCAGACCTCACAAATGGTATCAGCGTGGTGACAGAGGATTCACTCGTCCGATCCGAGCCACTGACGCACCTCAAAGACGTCCATGTTATCGGGAGGCATGATGAGTCTTCGTGTCCCAGTATGGTTTGAAAATGATATAGGTGGGGGAAATACATGTAGACCAATATCCTTAGATATTTTTCCTTTTTTTGGCAAAAACAAGTCCTATTTACTCTACTGACACAAACTATATTAGCAGCTTCAATACAAAAAAGATGTCTTTGAAAACCATCGGTTCATATTTCTGTCAATACAGATGTTAGGGTCAGTGTGTTCCAGGAGAAGATGTGGTAAAACTGCAGGGACGGGGGTTATCAAGGAGTTTCTATATCTGGGTAGGGGATTTCAGAGCAGAAAAGAAGGAGCTAAAGAAGGGGGAGAGAAACAGATAAAAGGTCAGGAGAAGAGGAAAGTCTATCTTTAAATCTACCAGGGAAACCTATCAAACGCACAAAGCAAATGAACAGGAGAGAAGAGGGCAATGGTTACTACTAAGATGAGAATATTCAATCAGAACCATGATAATAATAATAATAAATAGAATATTAATTAAGAATATCAATAATCATTATCATCAGGATAATAATAATAATATTACAGAATGAATCTTGTATTTTATATATTCTTTTTTTCACTTTTTTTTTTTCTCCATTGAAATACGCATATCTCCTCAGAGCAGACCAAAGAGGTTTCAGCCTCCGCTGGCTTCCGATTGGCTGTTGCATATGACATCACAGCTAATGGCGACCAGGTAGACATGCATCACTTCCTGCCCCCGCCCGCTTCCTGTCCAGACAGGAAGTCCTGGCACTGCCATGGTAATCGGTTGCTAGTGACATCGAAGACTGTGGAGAAAATATTTTGCCGTTAAAGATGGAGATGGAGAGCCCCCCGCCTCCCCTCACCCACCACCTTCTAACAGTTACTTCAACGGGCGACCCGCAGAAAAGGGACCATGACGAACCTGCATCATAGCCGTCCGATGACCATGACGTCCACGACCTCTCCCTTGTGCAGCTCCACGTACTGCTCCGTTTTGGGAGGCAACATCAGCAGCCCGTTGGCGCTACGCATTGACATTAGCCTGCTGGACACCTGGTTGCCTGGAGAGGGGAGAGAACAACTAAGTCTATAAGAAATAAAAGAAAAACATTTTCTGTTTAATTTGAGTAGCATCAAGTACAAGCTATTCTTTAAGGAGATGTAGTTGAATAGTCATGTGACATTTGTTTTCAGACTTGTAGGTCTGGACAGAAATCTTTCATGTTGGTTAAAAAGGGAACTGTATTGTCAGTGGGGTGGGATTGGAATATTTATACATTACTGTTATCTCTGCACACTGTTCATAATATCATTTCACGGTGTCTTTATTTCCTGTGGTTTAAGTGGAACGTGCACCACTCTGTGTAGGAGAAACACTAGTGTGTGTGTGTCCCGCGATCACCTGTGCTTTGTGCCCAGGGCAGTGGCTCCTGATGATGCCAGGTGAGAATGCAGCGGTGGTACTCTGGTCTGGGATCCAGCTTCACGTCACAGGAAAGCTGAAAGACACGCACGCGCGTGCGCACACACACACACACACACACACACACACACACACACACACACACACACACACACACACACACACACACACACTGTATTATTATTTTTTTAATGGATTATAGAACACAAAATATAACGTGTAAAGATTCAAATGTTTAATCACAATTAATTGCATGTGTTTGTGCGTGCATTACCCTAGCTTTAATAATTGTAGGTCTAGGGTCCAGAATGCCTTGCATCTTCCTCAGGGCAGGAATCACAAACAGGTTACATGTCACTACTGCAGACACTGGGTTACCTGAGAAAACAAAACAATACGGGGTTACTATGGAAACGGAACAGAGGGCAGGGGCATACAATGTTAGATCACCGTTACATTGGTGCATACACAGCGCACAATAATATCCACTGTCTCCATTTGATTCAAGTGTTTTTCCTGCTCTGAGATCCGCTATCTTTTAACTAGGGCTGTCAAATTATTAAAATTGTTCAGTTTAAAATGTTTAGAAGTTTTCAGTGGATTAATCATGATTAATGTGGATTAATCATGATTAATCCACATATGCAACGTTTCCCGGGAGAAATAACAAACCGGGAGGTGTCCGGGTGATGGGGGTAAAAAACGGGAGTGTTGGCCGGTAAAACTCAAAAAAAGTGCGCTGAACTCTCTCTCCATGGGCGTGAATCTGATCTAGCAGTAGGGGGGGACAATAAACATAACATTTCTGAAGAGCACTTTTTGAAGGGGACACAAATATTAACGTTAGCTAGTTGTAGTGGGGGCATATCCAACAAGCTATTAAACAAGCTGGGTAACATTACATTATATTACACTAGCATAGCGGACTTCTTTGTCATGACTAATTCATTAATTACTCAGCATCATTTGTATTTGAGAAAAGAAAAACTTCATCCGATGTTTAAATGTTAATATTTTAAGTATACATCATTACGTTATTTACAATACACACCATTGTTTTAATGATATTTCTAGGGGTCCTGACCCCCCTGGGATGTACGCCCTTCTATCTCTCACACACACACACACACACACACACACACACACACACACACACACACACAGCAGGCGGAAATGGGAGAGAGCGATACCGTTTCTCTTCAGGAGACTTGTTTAAATGATGAGAAATATGCCGTAAATATGATGTATACATGTCACTAGATTTGTCTCTAGTCGCTTTTGACACAAAAGTCGCCAAGAGGAGGATTTGTTTGTTATAACAGTCCAACCACAACCGCATTTCGAACACATTAAAAAAAATTGACGTAATTAACGACAAACATCTAATTAACACCGTTAGTGAACTATTTTTGACAGCCCTACTTTTAACACTAATGTAACCTAGAACCCGCCCCTCTCCCCAACCGTCTTGTCATGTATACGTTGTGACCAACATGGCGGACATTCCAGGTCTGGCTGAGCAGAAGAACTTGGAAAGTGTCTTCAGGACAGTAACATACGGTGTGTGTGTCAATCAATGACCAGAATACAAGCAGATTGGGAGCGTTTCAAGTTTGCACAATCAAAGCGAATGAGGTAGGAAGCAAAAATGACAAGACAAAAAGTCTCATTAGGAGGTGAGTTTTGATGGAGGGTGCAAATAAACTTACTAGAGACACATCTAGGAAAACTACCTGTCGAAGTTTCCTGCTCGCTGGCGCTTCAGTAGCCTAGCAGATTGAGGACCGGCCTGGAAAAGTGTGTGTGTGTGTGTGTCGGAAAAGTATATATATATATATATATTATATATATATATATATATATATATATACACACACACACACACACACACACACACACACATCTCATCTTGATATAGATAGCAGGCTTGATATAGATACATACATAAATGTACATATTACTGCACACTCGCCAAAACAAAATAAGTGTGACAACAACAAAAAGGCAGCTGGCTTTTTGGTAGCGTTGCTTTACCTCGTGAACGCAGCCTGAAATGAGATTAGCAGGCAGTGACAAAAGTGACGGAGGGTGGGGGTGGGGGCGAGAGGGTGCGATGTCATTATGACAGCTGAGCAGAAGGAAGAAGGAAGCTGGGACATCCAGAAGATGAGCATGAGATGCAGAGATGATAGAATTTACAAGGCACTTTTGTGACTCATTTAAGATTGGAGGGCAGGATCGGTGTTCTAAAGGCAAAGTGAGAAAGGATTGTTGGAGTTCAGTAGTTTGAGGAGATCTGGTTGGTAGACGTAAAGGGTAAATGGCACATGTTAATTGGTTAATTCATCCCTAATGCAGAAAGCTGTATTCATAAATATGTTTGTCCGCTGTGCTCACTGCCACACCCATCACATATTGCATTACAATGTTTCCGTTTGGTCTAAAGGTTCATTCAGAAGGAATCGGGATGCGATTCTTCCAAGCAGGCAGGATGTGTGCAGTCAGGTTTTTCTTTTCAGGACCTACTTCCTCTAGGTGCAGGGGTTAGTGGTGGCTTGGCCTCACTGGTCTCACTCGGGGCTACGACCTCCAGCAGGGAGGGCCCAGTCTCTCTGAAGTTGAAGTTTCCTTTAATAACAATAGCAATACATGTACAGTGCCGGACTGGAGCAAAGACCAACACACTCCAAATCACAGGGGGCCCAGACTAAAGCCAAAGGACACACTATACTGTAGGACTCCTTTACGTTACCATGGAAACATGACATCAAGCACTGAAAACAATGGTGGAAGTGCACAGTTTTAAACAGCACATGAAAGGTGATTTAGTCAAAGAGAGACTGGGGGTTCTCAGCAGCTTTGTAAACCAATTTTTCTTGTCTCGTTGTTTGGATGTTAGCAGCTCTTCAACGGACAGTTCCGCCCATTTCTGAGCCGTGTAATCCTTCATTGTGACAAAATGTTGCTTTTTGGTACCAAAAGGACTCCAGTCGGAAATTAAAAACGTACTGGTCTCCTCGATTTGATCCACATTCAGGAGGAAGAAAGAGCGGCTGCAAACGCGTTGGAGAAGATAATGCTCCAAAGTAACCGGATCCCAGAAGAATTAACCAGCTTCAAAGAGAACGCACCCTGGGAAGTCAAACCAAGTAGCATCTCTGGCCGTCAGTTCCATTCACACCCAGGAAGGTTCTCAACAGTGAATGCAGTGGTCATGGCCAGTGGGTCAAAATGACCCTACTCTGATTAGTTATGTCAGTATATACGGAAGTTTATGGCCTCCATCTCTAGTTTCATCGTTTTCGTCAATAGAGCACAATGTTCATTTGGTCAATTATGGTGCCATTTAAAGTAAAATAAGAAGACAAAAAAGTGTAGTTTAAGTTGGTGCCACCTTTGATAAACAGGTATCCACTAGGTGTGTACGCCATCTTTAAGTCATGCCTACAGTCCAAAGTCTAAATATCATTCCACTTGTTGCAAAACAAACAATGATTTGCTTAAATGATTTGTTTAAATAATGTGGGCTTCGTTGATCACTGAAAGACGTTTTGGGGAGAGCCTGGTCTGATTAGGAGGGACGGCATCCATCCTACCCTGGATGGAGCTCAACTCATTTCTAACAATCTGACCCAGTTCCTTAGTGGACTTAATCCATGACCCAGAGTTCCGACCAGGAAGTCCCTGTTAAATCAAGAACAGAATTTAAGGTTCTTCTCCTTACCTACAAGGCGCTTGCTGGTGAGACACCTTCTTATCTTAAAGAGCTTGTAACACCGTACTGCCCTGCAAGGCAGCTGCGTTCTATAGATGCTGGGTTACTTGTTGTTCCTAGAGTTATTAAAAGTAGGATGGGAGGCAGAGCCTTCAGTTATCAAGCTCCTCTTTTGTGGAACCAGCTTCCACTTTCAGTCCGGGGGGCAGATTCAGTCAGCTCCTTTAAGATAAAGCTTAAAACTTTCCTCTTTGATACCGCTTATATTAAGGGCTGGCTTAGGTTTGCCTGGACCAGCTCTTAGTTACGCTGCTATAGGCTTAAACTGCCGGGGGACTTTTTAGGACACACCGAACTCTCTCTCTCTCTCTAATTCAGCTACTTCCGGGAGTTCTTCATCATAATTTTAAATATGATTCATATCACTATTACCCTTTCCTAAAATCTCCCCACAGTCTTCTGTGGATGGTGGTTCGATCTGATGGTGGTGGCCCCTGCAGTGGTCCTGCCGTACACCTGGCTTGCTACTTGGAATTCTTTGAATAATTTCTGTTATAGAAATTGAATGTATTCTACTTTTGTATGAGTCATTCTGTACACATGACATCCATTGCAGTCTGTCCATCCCGGGAGAGGGATCCCTCCTCTGACGTTCTCCCTAAAGGTTTCTTCCCTTTTTTCCCTGGAAGGGTTTTTTCATTTTTTGGGGAGTTTTTCCTGTGCCGATGTGAGGGTCTTGGGACAGAGGATGTTGCATGTGTACAAATTTGTAATTTGCGATTTTGGGCTATACAAAATAAAATGAATTAAATTGAATTGAATTGAATTTGCTACAACCTAATTCCGATACTCGAGTCTTGGAATCGGCAGACTACGTCTACTTCTTTCTAGCAGTCTATGGTTCACGTCTCAGGAAAGCAGCATTTCCATCACTTTCCAGGCTTCTGTTAGACTTCTTCTTGTCCTCAAAGAGCAGAGCGTGTGTGCTGTGGATGTCAAAGTCTGATCAAGAGATACAGGGTCCCGGGGAGAAAATGGGAAGAACTGTCTAGAGAGGCAGATTGAGGCAAGTCCAAAACATACGGTCCGCTGAGAATGCTGAATCAATTAGGAGGGAGCTCCTGCTTATTGGTTGTGAAATGTGTTGATGGACAAATGGATGGTTTAACTCTGTATTCTCCAAGTACATCACCAATAAGTAAATCTAACACAACATTAAAAAAAAACATTCACACCAATGACAAGGACAGCTAGAGTACAATCACACAAGACAAGGGCCGATGCGCCATGAGGGACAAAAGGAGGCATGGCCAATGTGCCGGGCTGGCTGCAGTAGCCAACCATAAGAAACCAATGGGGAAGCGTGGGCACCAGTTCACAGACTGAACCGACTCACCTCTTGCTCACACAAGTCAGATTGTCAGGACAAAAACACCCTGGAGGTTTTATTTGACCCCCTAGTTGGAGTCTCATCTGCAGGAAACTAATTAAAAGTATGCTGCGTCATTCTTCCTCAGTGTTACCGAGTTTCATCTACTGAAGTTCATTTAGTTACGAGGCTTTCACAAGAAGTTGGTCTATTGTACCGTTCATATTTACACCAAAAGAGAAGTCTAACCTTAGTAGCACCTGGTGAGTAGCCACAGGTTATTGTTCCCAACATTTTCTCCAGAACATATCGACAATATAGGTATATAGGTCTACTCCATGTATGGGCTGATATCACCATCGCCCCCCGTCTCTAGACTTTAAAAACATAAAAGCAGCAGGGAAATGTCAGAGACGGCACAAAATCAATACGTCAAACCCCAAAGAAGCCATCCTACATCCGGGTCTCATTAGGCAAATCCAGTCAGGGCCTTAAGTGTTTGGGCTGTGACAACCTTTTTCCAAATGTTTCCTCTTTGCACACTCCAAAGTGTAGACTAGAAACTTTAATCCAAAGCATTTTAAAAAAACTATATGAACAATTCAGGAAGTAAAGCCATTCCCCATTTTCAAAGGGGTTGATTTTAACAGATCAACTTTTCTAAACGGACATTGCTCTTCCTCAACATGAATCAAGTGATGGCATCGAGGTGCATGTTGGCTTTTTAGTTTACAAATACCAGGTTTAAACAGAACCATTGGTGACTGAGTAAATATAGTGTATTTTAAATTAAAATGTAATACTTTCTTGTATAAATGATCCAGTAAATGTGTTAAGAATTTATTTTACATACAGACAAATTCCAGCACACCCTCTGTAATCTTGAGGACCCCCTAAAGGGGACTCGGGTCCCCGTTTGGAAATCATTGCCCTAACGAACACTGTTTAAAGACAGTACATGCTAGCTCAACAACTGCAGGGCACTGCAGTGGGGTCGCAAGGGTGTTAGACACAACACACACACACACACACACACACACACACACACACACACACACACACACACACACACACACACACACACACACACACCAGACATAAATAGGGTACCTGGCAGAGCAAAGATGAGTTTTCGTATTCCATCAATGTCAGCTGTGGCAAAGGTGGTAGGAAGACTGAGGGACAGAAACACGGGTCGTCAGTTTTCCTCTAGATGTCCCCAGAGGCCGTTCTAGCAGCAACAGTAATGGCAGTGTAGGTTTTCCTAAAACCTGGAAACCAGTCAGCATTTTTAACTTTTATAGCCCAACGTTCTCGCCAAACCTCCGAGCCATCTCACCCGGGCTTCATAAAGACTCGTCCAAAGTGGATCTGAGCATGAAGGTCAATATCCAGCACCTGTTTGAGGTAGTCCTGGTGAAACGAGCACAGGCGGGTAGAGAACACAGTGAAAGCTGAATTCACAGTGAACAGTTGGCAAAAAATAGTACTTAAAAGGTGTAGTTAAAAAAGGTAGATGAGTTAGTGAGTTATTCCGGAGGCTAGAAGTTACCTTCTCTCCCATGGAGACACCCCCTGAGGTGATGATGACATCGGCGCGGCTGATTCCCTCGTGGAGCGCTGACAGCAGGTCATCAGGGCTGCAAACACCAGCAAAATGAGGCACCTCAGCGTAGGACTTAAAGCGGAGGGCTACTTTGCGGCCCTCGGACACCGTATACCACATGTTGGGGGGGCTGTGAGGGTATGTGTGCAGTGAAGTCACAGACTTATAATGGGAAGCCTAAGTTACAAACTGCAGATGAGGAACTTAAAAGATGTGGGTGTTGACCAGGCAAAGAGGTTCTGACAAAAAGACACAATCTAGTGGCATTATGGGAGGATCCAATTATTCTGGAGGTTGACCAGTACTGCTAAGCCAAATTCAGTTATCTTGCAATCCCCACTGCATTAATTGCAGCATCAGCAGAGTACTCAATGGAAGAAAAAGAAAACGCATATGATTGAGTAATCTTATTCGTTTTTCATTAGGACACGCCTCTTTTCAGTCTGCTGCAGTTTTCCTACATTTCCCAGAGTGCCTGTTTATCAGCGACAGTTTAGCCTAGGAGGCAAAGGTACTTCTGTAGCACTGTTTTAGATGCTTTAAGCTGCCTGCGAATGTGCATAAATGAGAACAAATGTGTTGTATTTATTTTCAATGTATCGTTATAACAGAAAGGTGATGAATGAAATGCTACACATGTGCAGCCCTGACGCTGCAGGCACAGTACTTTTAAATCGTATACTTTGACATATATTTCTTGAGTCAACGTAAAAAAAACGTGTGTTAGCAACATTCTCGTCTGCGCTGGCTCATTGTCTAAACCTATAAGGCTCCTACTTGTCTCCAACAATGCCCAGGTTGATGGTGGGATATCCGTGCTCCTGGATGGTGGACAGCAGGGTGGAGCGGTTGGAGTCTCGGATTTTCCCAGGGTGGAGGTCATCCTCTGGATTTAAAAGCTACATTCAAGTACACACACACACACACACACACACACACACAAAATCAGAAGAACCTCCAAACTTTGTAAATGCGAAGATTTCAAAGCCAGTGTGTGTATTCCTCATGCGTCCATGTGCACGCACCTCGTTCCCGGTCGACATGATGGCCACTACAGGGAACTTGTGCACGCTGACATCGGTCACTCCCACTGTAGCAAGCAATCCAATCTCTGACGGACCCATGTGTGTCCCTTTGGCCAACACACACTCCCCTCGCCTGATGTCGTGACCTATGGGCCTGTGCACACACACACACACATTTGCAAACGCATTATTTTCCAACAGCCGTTCCCAAACCTTATAGCCCACCCATCCCCTTCTGCATTCTGACGGTGTTCTTGCACCACCAATCCCCCACACTTAAAAAGTGTGTATATATATATACATTGCTGCATTAAAATCAGGACCAATGATGGAACAGTTTGCTCACACCCGGTGCTTGTTTACAATATTTAGTCCGCTGTTAAATGTTGCAATATGAACACAAACCGAACATCATATTTATCCCGAATTGAAAACAAAGCAAACCATCTACAGCTCGGACAGTGCCCTAAAACACAGCAACAAAGTTTTAATAAAATCGAGTTGCTTCCCTTTTAAACACACGCAGAGGCTCAGAGGCAGATTGCATCACATTTAATTTACAATTTACCATACATAGAGATTACACTTTGAAAAAAAAATGTCACAGATCACGACTGATCATCAGAAGCGAGTATTTACTCATTACTCATTACTCTTTACTCATTTCTATCGCCTTCGATTCCTGCCACTGAAATTACTTTACAACGGGATAAGTTTTGTCCTTTCCACCGGCCCCAGAGGTTCTGTTCTTGGTGTGTCGACGTGGCGCTATCCATAGTACTGAAACGGAGCAGAGGAAACAGCTGGTTCTGCATGCATGCATGCATGCATGCATTCTTTGGAAGAAGCCACTTGCTGTTTGTATTTGATCTTTTTTGAGCACTGGCCAAGATGCCGCTCTAAAGACACGCTAAGGAGGCAAATGCATTATTTTCTAGTTTCATGACCCGGGATGACATTCAGAGCAAACTATGCTATGCATTGTGACTTATTAGGAGAGCAATTCTATGTCAAATCGGACATTCAGCACCCCCATGAAATAAAAATAAAATGATTCTTTGTTTCGGACACCGAGGAATGATGCCACTGTGATAATCAACAGTGGAATCAGGCTAAAAGTCATTAATCTCCATTTTGTGCTGTTTTTACCTGATGTCCTGTCCGGGCCGGGCCTGGACCATAATCCTCACCTCCAGCTCCTCCGTGCCCTGAAATAAGCTAGATTCAATATCGCCATGCCTGCTGACACATACATACAGACATACATAGCGCCCTCACTCGTGTACTCACATCCTCAGACTCTCTGAGCAGCTCCGTATCCTCCACCTGGACCACGGCATCGGCTCCGCAGGGAATCGGAGCCCCGGTCGTCACCCTCATCACCTGACCTGGCATCACTGTATGTGTGGGCTGCCCATGCGCATTGAATAATAAATGTGTTTTAAACATCAAAGTCAACATCAATGGGATGCTACAGAGAGGCCTTTAACATCTAATATTTTAACATATGAAACAGTGTGACGAGTCATTGTTGTCACACTTTGCTACGATTGGTTCACGGCCGCGAACTGGTGATGTCACTCAATAATTATCAAATCACAGACACAGTGACAGCCTTAACATTACAGTTTGGTCAGCAGCGTAGCCCTGTATCTGATGTAGCTATTGGGATTAGTACAAGCAGATGGGCTTATGGTTGTGTTGTTAACAGTGCTTGTTCTTGTTCTTGTACTGCTTAAGCTCACTAGTGCAGAGGTCAACAGCCTTTTTTGTTTCATGTACCAGGTTTCATGTTTGAAAATATTCTGGCCGGTCTCGAAGGTGTGGCGGATAAACACGACAAAATAACCGGCCGAGTGGGAAGGGGGGGTAGGGTGTGGGGGAGGTTACCCGGTAGTAGTCCCTGCGCACAGCTTGATGCTTGTGTCAAGAAAGACAAGCGGATCCAATTAGGAAGAGAATTCGATCATTTTGACGTATTGTTTTGTTCCTTCTCTGCGGCCCGGTACCAAGGGGACCTCTGCACTAGTGGTACTGGGTTGCATTACTCTGGACTGTAACACTCCCAATAGAGCATTAACAGCTGACCTGATGTCCAGCTTGGGATTCTCCCATGATGAAGCGATCTCCGGGGCCATCAGCAGCTACGGGTCAACAACAACCATGTTGATTTGGTTAATCATGAAAAATACAAGTCACGATAAACGATACTTTGTTATTGCCACGCAACAGTGTTGGCAGTAATTGTTTTTCCGCAGTGTTGTAGGGAAGGCGCGTGGAGAGGGGCAAGTGAAACAGGAGCAGGGAAGATTACTGTCACGACTACACTTTTTACTGTACAGTGTAGTGCGGAAAAAATAAAGGAAGAACGAACATGGCGGGAATATGAAGAGAAGCATTATTTCAATATGTTCAGCCACTGCTCTATTGATACAAGCACAGGGCGCTAGCTGGCAGTTCTATTCTGGTCCTTAACTTATTTTACTGGTATTCAAAATAATAAAGAACGAAGTTGAAATGTAAGAGATACTGATTTATTAATAAAAAAGAACTGATGAAAGTATAGATAAAACAACAGAAACACATCTTTATCCCTACGTAATAATGTGAAAATATGTGCAGAGAAAACCCCACGAAATAAAGAGTTCAGTCACCCAGTAACAACCCAACAGGCAAACCGTTTAGTGACTGATGAACCGTATCAAGGGAAATAAGTCCTGTTCAATGGGGAGTGAGATAGGAATTACTGGATTATTGTATTAATGTAATTAGTGCTGATGAAAGTTTTGAGTTGGCATTAACATGAAATTAAAAGTAGCAGCAGATGGGAAGACACAATTAGAAATAATAATCAGTCCATACACAACAGGTGGAGAAAGGCCTAAAAGCCTGGTGGATGCATAAAAGCCAGCGTTGCTCTGCATTTGGGTTTAAATAAAGATAACAAAGAGTAAGCAACATGTGAGAGTGTCATTAAAGCATGACTTTTAAGAAAATAAAAACCTGAAAGGCCAGATCCCCGGATATACAATTTGGTCAAAGTCCAGTTTAAGTTGAGAGCCAGTAGAGTGCGGGCGTGGGGAGTCGCGTGTTCTGACGCAGTGTAAAACATGAGGTTTTCAAATCAAGTGGCGACGGGCTGAATGCCAGGCTGGAGTTAGACCACGGATACAGATTCTTTATTATTAAGGAGCAGCAAAGGGGCCGTTGGCATTGAAGGGATTCAATGCCAACGACCGAATGCATGTACATGAGTGAATGAATTTCAGATATCAGCTAGGCCAAACTTATTTTGATGGATCCCGTGTTCCCTGAAGTTCTGTGCTCTCACCTCGTACAGCGTAGCCGTCTTTAACGGAAGCAGGGAATGGAGGAAGGTTGTCTTTGGCATAGATGTCCTGAGCGAGCACACGACCCAAACCGTCTGCAGACATGAGCCCCAGCCACGTTGGTTAAGTGCAAATGTGACCAAGGATAAACATGATTGTGCATAAAATCTAGATGTCTGTGCAATGAACTGAGCAAAACGTGCGCAGCACACACACACACACACACACACACACACACACACACACACACACACACACACACACACACACACACACACACGCCTCACCTCTGTAGTTAATGACTTCGATTCCCAGAATAGGTGTCATCTCTAGAACAGTGATGAAGGCTTTGTCCATTGACGTCAACGGGAAGGGAGACATGCGATGACGACGTGCCACCTTGCTGATGTCTACAGCACTGTGACCTACACACACACACATTATCAAATGGTGACAATGTGCATCCCCCGAAGTTTAAATTACTGTTGCAAGAGGGCATGTTAATGAGCCACACACAAGCAGGCAAACACACACTGAACTTACTCGCCCTCAGAATGTTCTCATTACTGCCACATCGTGACTGGACCTGCAGAGAGATGGGACACTTATTCTACATTTGATCATTGTTAATGCAAACATATTTGAGGTTTCAATGCCTCTCATCCATAACAGGACAGACTGTTCTATTGAGAACGTTTAATACACAGGACACATAGGTAACATGAACTCTAGCTGGGAATTATTCAGTCCAGATCTGATTATCCAGACAGAATACACACAATATCTGCTGGTTGGTTGTCCACAGCTGCTGTCGTTCCTTGTACAGCATTATCAAAACAGTTGGTAATGGCTTCTCTATTATTATGTTCTCGTAACATTTAAGCAGTAAATGTTACGGGAACATTTACGGCTTACTGCTACTAATTTAGAGTCTCAGACTCTTGTCTTGATGTAAATGTTAATAACCATGGACATTTTTTGTGTTTCAAAAGCCAAACAGATAAAAAGAAAAGGGTGATGGTCCGTGCCCTGATGATTTTAAGCCCCCCAAAAAAGCGAATGCAAGGCAAGATTTCAACCAACAGGACATTACATTTTTAAGAGTAGATTATTATTTAGTTATTTCTGACATATTAAGATTGGCACAGGGGTGAGTGAGCCCTGAATGTGTGGTTGTATTGATGGAACCAGTTCTGTAAAAGTTTTAAGTTAATTATAATTACTGATTTCTCTGCATTTGAGGTAAAAGAGTTCAGTCATTTAAACATGACCTATGAGAACATTCTCTTAAAAAAATTGTTCTCCTTTTTATCCTACAATTGAAATAATTAGATTTCAGTTTTGCCAACGTCCGACCACCATCTTTTGAATTTGGTCTGATATGAAAATACTCATTGAAAAGTAGTGAGATAGAATTAGGGTTTACATTTATTTATTGGTTTAATTAGGTCAAAACCTCTCAAAGTAATCCAAAAGACGTCAGCTTTTTTATGCTTTAAATTCAACTTGGCAACATCTTCTGCTCTGGGGGTTTGTCATAATGTGATGAAAGCATCACAAGAAATAAGCAAAAATCATCCATAAGAAATCCTTAGTTTTTCAGCACACACATGTTACCAACAGGCGATTGCCTTGAAGAGCATGTATGAAATAAAAAATGAAAGCATACGTGTACCTTGGGTGTCGGGCAAGAGGCGGTGGAAAGGCGGGAGGTGGCCTGTGTCGCCCGCGGTGACTCAGAAGGGGTGGAGCTTAAAGAAGCAGAATCTCGAGGAAGCACCTGAACACCTCGAGAAATTATAGAGTCCGGGATCTACACGCACACGGACAAACACACATACACAAAGTTGAGAAGATAGTATAATATACTAAATGAGTTTTGTCTTCATAGGCGCAGTAAAACTTACAGTACATTAAGAGCATAAAAGCTAAAGAAACTGGTGAAGCCAATCAAACTCCTGTTAATTTAGCATTTCATGCAATTAAAACAAATAAAGGAGTGCTTCATCTTTCATTTTCATTCAGGTTCTATAATTTTTTTGACTCAAATTTTAAAATACGTAACCTTTAACAGAAGGTTACGGGAACATTTACACTAAAATCATCTATGTTTCTACCAGAGACTCTGGAATTCCTGTGATTTAGTGTTCTTCATCACATCAACGTGTGGCACATTCAAAGTCTGTGTTTCCCTTCAGTTTACCGCACCACTGAAGGATTATCTCCAGATTACTTTCTCATTCAATGGGTTTTCAAACGGAACCCAAAATACCATCGAAGCTTGTATTTTGTATTATTAATATGGTCTCATTTTAGCCTTCAGAACAAAAGGGCAAAGAGTTTTAAACCTCAGCGGAACAAAAGTAGAGGGTCAACTGAAATCACAAGTACAGGGCATTTGTGATGGATTAAAAACAAAAACAACATCTCCGATTGTTCAAATATTATGGCGGATTAAAAAGTCAGAACAGGGCTTGAATGGTCAATGATGAATAGGCCAATTGTTTTTCATTTTAAGCTGCAATTCACTAAAACCAAGAGCAGCTTGAAAGGTGGGGTAAGAATGATGCAAAGTCATCTTGGAGAAGGAAACAGACATTAATGACTTCCCTCCTTCCTTAAATGTGTTGTGAACATATAAAAGGTAAGCAGGAGTTTAAAGCTTTAGGAGAGGGGGGGAGGGGGGGGGGGGTGTCAATCTCACACACATAAACGCTGCCTGAAACAGCTTAATGTCATTACTTCTTTTACATTGTGAGATCACAGTGTAAGACATTGGCATAGAACATCTTACTGGCTGGTTGTGCCCTAAAACAAAGCTAGAGAGACGGAAGCTGGTGCGCCGTCCAAAGAGTTTGGTTTGCACTCTCCACCCTCAAACGTAGGAAACTGTTCAGTTCCCATCGTTTTCAAACATTCTCTGAATATTAGCATCAGCCCTGTGTCATCTGCTACCATGGTGATGCCTCTATTGGTGTAATCAGGTCCCTGCGTGCCTCCTTATTTCTACATGGTTGGCACAATAGAGGTTCAGTTCACCACTAGATACCCAAAACTTCGAATTCGGTTCAAAAGTGCAAAAAGATTTAAAGCAGATTAATTAAGGTATTTATTTATTAACTGTAACAAAAGAAAATCAAGAAATATTTAGACAATTTGGCAAGTCAAATTACTTTCAGTGTCATTGATAATACTAATAAATTGTAGTGTTGTATTAATATATGTGTTTGATATTTTTTGTGGTTTCAATAATGTACTCTAGGCAGTTTAGAGCTTGTGTTAGGAATTTAAACAAGTCATAATTCCTTCTCTAATATAGTGCCTTGCGAAAGTATTCGGCCCCCTTGAACCTTTCGCCACATTTCAGGCTTCAAACTAAGATATAAAACTAATTTTTTGTTAATAGTCAACAAGTGGGACACAATCATGAAGTGGAACGGAATTTATTGGATATTTCAAACCGTAACAAATAAAAAAACTTAAACATTGGGCATGCAAAATGATTCAGCCCCCCCAAGTTAATCGCAGCAAAAGATGGCGCTACGTATTACAGCTGTAAGTCGCTTGGGGGTATGTCTCCGTTTCAGTTTTGCACATCGAGAGACTGAAATCTTTGCCGATTCCTCCTTGCAAAACAGCTGGAGCTCAGTGAGGTTTGATGGAGAGCGTTTGAACAGCAGTTTTCAGTTCTTTCCACAGTTCCTGTGGACTTTGACTTGGCCATTCCAACACCTGGATATGTTTATTTGTGAACCATTCCATTGTAGATTTTGCTTTCCGTTTTGGATCATTGTATTGTTGGAAGACAATCTCCATCCCAGTCTCAGGTCTTTTGCAGACTTAATCAGGTTTTCTTCCAGAATGGTCCTGCATTTGGCTCCATCCATCTTCCAATCAATTTTAACCATCTTCCCTGTCCCTGCTGAAGAAAAGCAGACCCAAAACCATGACGCTGCCAGCGCCATGTTTGACTGTGGGGATGGTGGGTTCAGGGTGATGAGCGGTGTTGATTTTAGGCCAAACATAACGTTTTGCATTGTTGCCAAAAAGTTCCCTCCTCAGCTGTAGATCTCTGTAGTTCATCCAGAGTGATCATGGGCCTCTTGGCTGCATCTCAAATCAGTCTTCTCCTTGTGTGAGCTAAAAGTTTAAGAGGGACGGCCGAGTCTTCGTAGATTTGAAGAGGTCTGATACTCCTTCCATTTCAATATTATCGCTTGCACAGTAGCTCCTTGGGATGGTTAAGGCTTGGAAAATCTTTTTGTAACCAAATCGGGCTTTAAACTTCGACAGCAGTATCTCGGCCCTGCCTGGTGTGTTCCCTGTTCTTCATGATTAAACGGACCTCTGGCACGATCACAGAGCAGGTGCATTTAAACAGAGACTTGATTACACACAGGTGGATGCCATTTATCATCATTAGTCATTTAGGTCAACATTTGATCATTCAGAGATCCTCACTGAACTTCTGGAGAGCGTTCACTGCACTGAAAGTAAAGGGGCTGAATAATTTTGCACGCCCAGTTTTTTATTTGTCAAAAAAGGTTTGAAATACCCAATAAATGTCGTTCCACTTCATGATTGTGTCCCACCTGTTGTTGATTCTTCACAAAAAATTACAGTTTTATATCTTTATGTTTGAGGCCTGAAATCTGGCAAAAGGTCCAAAGGTTCAAAGGGGCCGAATACTTTCGCAAGGCACTGTATGTGTTACGTACTAATGTTGTAGCAGCATTGAGAGTTTGGTCCTTGCGAGAAAGCTAATAAGCATATTCCTCCAAAGTCAACTCGGTCTATTTGTTTTAGAGAACCATCAGGTTTGACCTCTGGTCAAGTGTAGCATATATATTATATAGGGGTGTAACGATCCATCTATTACATCGATGGATCGTAGGAATATAAATCGATACAACTACATCGATCTGTGCTTGGCGAGTTGGCCTTATGGATGACATATATCGATCTAACCGTTTTAAAATTAAAAGGGCTGATGGGGGGGGGGGGGTAGTGGTCAGATGCTCGTGCGCTACCTAGCAACCTACCGTTCTGCACGGAGTGTGCCGGCTCGTCCGATTCTGAGCGTGCGCTTCCTACAAATAAACGTTGTAGGCATCTATTTCCAAGGCATTTGCTGCGGGAAACCCTAGATTTCACACAACACCGACCGTCCAGGCACTTCTTGCAGCGTCCCGCTGCTACAGCAGTGTTTGCACTTTATTCAAATAAAATGTGAATGCACTTGCCATTCATTGTTGTTTACTGGTTTATTTATATTCATAATTAATTGATACCTGATTAAATCAGGTTTCTTGTAATGGAATCAGGCTGATTCCATTACAAGAAACAACAGGAATCTAGGAAACTTCACCTGCACTGTCCAGTATGCAGGTATTTATTTCAGTTACATTGGTTGAAGTTTTGGCTAAAAAGTTACTAAATCGATTTTAAGTCACTGAATCGTTTCGAAACGTATCGTTCTAAATTAACCAATATCGTCCTTGAATCGTATCGACAACCACGAATCGTGATACAAATCGAATCGTTAAAACGAATCGTTACACCCATAATATTATACGTAAAATGTAGCATATTTATGTTGAATAGGAATGTATGGATGATTTTATTGTCTCGATATTGTCACAATGTTAATCCAATTATTATTAAAACAGGCTGTAAAGTAAATGCAACGGCTTAAATAAATTGTGATTTGACTAAACCAGGCTAACATGAAGTTAGCTGACTAAATCACTACCTGAGATATACAACAGCGATTAGGATGATCTTTCAGTCTGTAATAAAACATTTTACTAACATAATTGATAAACAACAGTATCCAGGGATTATTTTGGATTGATTCTTTTACAGCTGCATTAAGTTTTGTCTATAGATATTTGAAGAAAAGGGCCGGGCAGTGTTTACCTGAAAGACACAATGAAATGACCAATGACAGGGAGAGGAGGGGTGCGTGGGAGGTTCTCACCTGCTGGTCATGGGTGCAGGAGCAGGTAAAATGAGTGGGTGGGGCAGGAGTGTTGCCAAGCAGGTAAGGACCGCCCTTAGCCATGACCGCAGCATGGCTTGTCTGATGGACAAGCACCCACACACACACACAGACCGACACACAGACCAACAGATGTCCCAACAGTGAGACAGGTGAATGAGATGAAATGCAGTGCTTCAATCTGGTTTATGAATGACATAACAAAAAGTGGACATTTTCCTGGATGTTCTATTAATGAGACGTATTGCTGGACCATGTATGGTACACGTGATGATGGCCAGACCATTACAGGGATAGTGAGTAGTTTCTATTATGGGAAGTCCTGGATAATAAAATATATTGTGTTCACCACAAAAAAGGCAATGCCTTCAGTTTTATCAACACAAGATATTCTGATGAAAACAGTTTAAGTGTGGTCTGAAAGTTTCACGTTTCGACCCAAAAGTTTTTAAGTTTTAAAGCGTTACATTAAATTTCCCATAGTATAGTATACAATATATATTCAATTCAGCTTAATCCAACCTAGAAGGTTTTTATCGTAGAGGGGAAAAAAAATGGACTGTTTAGGTTTTCTGAAAGGCTGAAGTGATTCTAGTGTAGCCTTGCAGCATTTGAGCAGCGGTTGCCTGTCGTAATCTGCAGCTGCAATGACCCAATTTCCCCACAGGGGTGATTAAAGTTTCATCCATCAGTCTCCAGCTGTGGGGTTGGTGGCGGAGCGCCCTGGCAGTGGCATACCTTGGCAGCAATAGCGGCTGCGGTGATGTGGGAGGAGCCGTGCTGGTGGTGGTGGTGGTGGTGGTGGTTGTGCACGTGTGGACCCCGTCTCCTGTCGTCCTCCTCCTCGTCATCCTCCTCCTCGTCGTCCTCGTCCTCGCACTGGGTGCCGCGCTCCATGGTGTGCATGTTGATGTGTGCGTCAATGTGCGCGTTGGCCAGCAGAGGGGAAGGGGAGGACAGCTGCTCCAGGGCAGCGTGAGTGGACTTCACCCTGACGGTGGCCTCGCGCAGCAGGTCGATGGCGTGGGGCAGAGCGGGCAGGATGAACTGAAAACACTCCTGGGGAGATGAGACAACGAGCAAGTGAAAGTTTGCTGCACTTTAGTAGTTGCGTCGTTTGTCGTTAGTTTGTAGTCGTCTGACCACCATCACTGTTGATATTAATGTCCATTCTACATCTACGGCTGGGACGAAGCAGGTGTTACGGCCAAGTAAATCTCATGTGAAGTTCTATGGTTCTTTAAGTTTGATGTCTGAAACTAGTCAGTGTTCATTCTTGGCTCTTTATTTCGATTTTATCGACATGTTTCAAGTCTATTCAAAACACATCATAACCATTGGCTACATATTCTCATAATAGCTAAGAGGCAGACATACATTACACGAGTAAGCATGTATAGGACTCTAGCAGAGTTCAGAAAAGCAAAGAATCCTACCTGAGAGCCCTTCTTGCTCCCTGGCAGGTTGATGATCAGGGTCTTACCACGGATACCACACACAGGCCTGGAGAGACAATGCAGGTAGGAAGCAGATTAGAGCAGGAGAGGACACCACGCACACTTAACTGGTTAGAATGAAACGGGTAGGCCGATTTGGCGCTTCACGTCCTGCTCCAGACAGCATGTCTTCACTGACAGACTGCTAATAGCACGTCGCGGCTCACCTGGAAAGCATGCCTAGCGGTGTAACGTTGAGTGATCCCATCAGCATGGCGAGAGCCATTCCCGGGGCCTCTCGCTCGATCACCTCTCTGGTGGCCTGCAATACAAAGCATCCGCTCTCAGCTGGTTCAGACGTCAGGAATCAATCCTTTTGTTAGGGTACAAAATGCATTTTTTTGAAGCAGGTCAGTTCACTGACTGACAGTTGACAGCTTGCTAATTTAGTTACTAATTGTCCCAATTCTAAATCACCAGTTAATTATGCCCGTCTTTTCAATGCTTTCAATATATCCAGTGACTTTTTGAACAGGCAGATCACATGGTGTGAAAAAAAGTTGCATTGAACATACACGTGTAACCTAGGTCATGTTTACAGGTTTTTTTTGTGTGTGCGTTTGTACCTCAGGCGTGACATCGCGTGGTGCAAATCCAGTTCCTCCAGTAGTGAGAATGAGATTCAGCTGCTGTTCATCGCACCACTCCAAAAGAGTTTCCTTTGCATATGTAAAAAAAAAGAAACAGATTCAGCCACTATTTGAGAAGCAAAGTGGGTCTTCATCTACTTTGCACCTCATATGGCTGTTTGTCTGGTAAAACTGAGTAATGGCATCACTAGTGAGCTTGAAGCAGAGACACATACCTTAATTTCATCAATCTCATCTGGGACTATCTTGTAGGCCGCTATGACTCCTCCAAGCCTGCAGGAGGGAGGGGAGAGGGAGAGGGGGTGTAAAATCAGTGCACATGCATGCGTGTACAACGCTAGTGTTGAATGTCATAACCTACCACCCTCACTAACACAGTATCCATAGCAAATCCTTAGAAATACATACTTTTTTAAAATTGTATTTATATTACATAAAATGCAGGAGTGATTCATAAAAATGTTTGCGTGGACTATGTGTATCTTTTTATTATTGATCATGGTTTGCATGCCAAAATATAACTCAATAAATATAAGCAGTAAAACTGAAAACTGCTGTGTGTGCATTTTGTTAATATTGGACTGATGTGACTCACAGTGAGGGATCATGGACCAGGTCCTTCAGGTTTACTCCACTCCTGTCCTCCGCCAAGTTCTTGAAACAGCTGTCACTGACTAAGGGACACAGTTCGGGTGAAAATGAAAAAGATGGTCACTGATTGGCTAACTGGTGTACTACAAAAAGAAAAGCAGAATCTTGTTTAATATTTATCATCATTTACTTCAATGGTTCAATGAAGGCAATTTTGAATTAGAAAATATGTATAGGCCGTTTTCTTACATGAAAAATGTCTATGCATAATTAATTCTAATATTTGCCTAGTAAGTCTTTCAATGCAAGCAGTCAAACTTTAGACTGGTTCTGACACCTTACCAGTCGTCACCAACAGGGGCTGGCTGAAGCGTTCTACTTAACAGAGCGACATGCCACTGGTTCAGTTCTTTCCTCTAACCCATTGTCCTGCAACTAGTGAGGACCAGCTAAACAAACCTCAACCATTTCTCTCAGTTCTCTTCATCTTCAGACAGACCCCTTTAACCTCTTAAAGCTACATTCAACACTTTGGGAAGAAGAAAAAAATCCAATCGATTGTTCTGGAATGAAGGGAAAGCAAATCAATATGCACTTGTGACCGATATGGCTGAAGATTCAACAATGAAGCCCCCTGACTTCTGCCACTGGCAAGATACAGAATATGATTTACTAGTCTTTACACGCAGATGTATGCAAAGCTACAAACAAATATTTACATGTAAAGTCAATAGAATAGTAAAGAAAAAAGAAAGAAAAAAAGGACGTCCACCAAAACTGACGGGCAGAACCAGGAGAAAATAGATCACAGCAGCAACCAAGAGGCCCATGGTAACTCTGGACTGACAAGGAGAAGGCCACTGTTGAAAGGAAACCAGAGGAAATCCCGTTTGGAGTTTTCCACAAGCCATGTGGGAGACACAGCAATGTGGACCAAGGTGCTCTTGTCAGATGAGAACTTTTTGGGCTCAATGTAAAACGCTTTGTAGAGGAAACCCAACCCTACATATCACTTTGAAGCACACCATCCCAACAGGCAAACATGGTGGTGGTTAGGGCTGCACGGTATTTTACTGTATTACGTTAAATTTTGGCTGTATCAACGTATATCACAATATTAATAACAATCACAATAACAACCCCTTTATTGAAGTCGAGAAGCGCTGCTGGCCACCCAAACAGCTGTTTACTGCTCTTTTTCACCGCTCGCTGACCAACTCGCTTGCATCTGACCACCTTGTTAGCGTGTTAGCTGTTGTGGCTGCTAGTGTCGCCAACACAGGCAATACCAGCGGCTCGACCAACTTTGCAATGTATCGTTTTCTGATCTAACTTAAGTGGGCTTTTTCTAACCCAAAAACCCTTCAAACAGAACACAGCTCCTCTCTGGGGCCCATGATGTGTTGGTGCATCTCTGCGTGCGTCTCTCGTTGTTCCTCCTGCACCGCTCTTTTCTTCTAGTTGTGACAGCAGGCGAGCTGTGCCCAGCATGTAGTTCATAAGTGTAATTACTAATTTTATAAATGTAAAATGATTAAGGCTACAAATTGTTTATGCTTCATAAACTGGTGTTGTGGTGTTTTACCCTGTTAAAGAGCGTTAGTTGTGGATTATTAAGTTATAACCCCTCTCCATCTCAATCCACACAAGACAAGCAGCTCTGTCTGCTGGGTCCCCGCCGGCGACTGAAGAGCGACAGTCATATACGGCTGCGCACTGGTATATAAAAAAATTCAAACCGCATGGACATTTTAAACCGGTACAGTGGTGGTAGCATCATGGTAGTAAACTAGTCAGAACTCAGGAAAAGATGGATGGAGCCAAAAACCGGGAAGAAAATCTGATGCAGTCTGGAAAATACTTTTGACTGGGGCGGAGGTTCATCTTTCAGCATTTATAACGCATTAACATGCCTATCCTGATATTATTATATACAAATAAAAACAACATTAATTGTCTTATTAGAATCAAACCTTAGAAATAAAAGGCACTTGCAGATAACAAAGTTGACGCTCGCGCGCAGCGCGCGCACACACACACACACACACACACACACACACACACACACACACGACGGGAGGTTATGGTTGTCGGCTGTATGGACAGCAGGGGTTAGCTGCCGTTAGTCAAGATACGAGCTCATCAAAACCACGACAGACTTCCCAGCCAGCTGCTGGGACGCATCCTCTTAGCATTATTCTCACGTCCTCCCCTTACAGCCCCCTCCATGCCTGGTGGGAGGCAGGGGGGCTACTGGGGACGGCCACACGACTACATACCCTCTACACGACTCAAGACGAACATCAGCTGAGCTTATTAGGGGAGCTGCCGAACAACCTGCACATGGTGGGGGCGGAGGGCGGAGGGGGCTTTGGCAGTCGGCCTTTCCTTTCAAGTGGCTTTTAATAGCTTTAATAGCACGACTCATAATTGTACATTTTGAAGTGAGCTTAAAAAAAACAGATTGGTGCCACATGAAATGGCCGCCAAAGTAACCGTTAAAGAAATGTTAATGAAGATCACCCTCAGAAGCGGCCGACACATCGGATCTGCAAAGGGACATGAATAATGCAGCTGATGTAGGCTCGCTATCGCTTCAGTGCTGGAGGAAAAATAAAACGTTCCCTTGCGTCAAGTTGGCAACATACAGCCAGAGTCCCAACAGAAGAACGAGGGTTTCTTCCACAATAAAAGCTCCAACCGTAGTTATTATATCATTGCAGCAGTCGCTCGCCAAAGGAATAGGCCGTCTAATTTTGAAAGTCCTCACGAGTCTCGGTTTCCTTCTGTCTCACTTGACGCTGATTAAAATATATCTCTACAATGTCGTGCAGCCATCTAGAACGACAACGAATATGACAGCCAGTCTCAACACTAACACATACATGTATTTATATATTATATTTATATATAACAGACTCCACCACAGGAATGCAAATGACGTCGTTACAAAGCATACCCCACATCTGCCCGACCTGTCAAATATGGAAATCAGCTAACGGTAACGTTAGAGCAATGACCGGTTAGCTTAGCATACTTGATAACGACAGCTAGGTTGGCAGCGGAGACAGCTCGTATCGTGACACCGACGTGCACAGGCAACCGACGGCCAAACGTCACGCGGGTGCGTTACTGAGAATCATTTTATTGCATTTTACCCAACAGGCTCCTTACCCGTCAAAATCCCCACTCGGGTCTGATGGTCGTGGTTGGTGAGCACCATCCCGTCCGCCGCCATGTTTACAACCTCTGCCTGCACTGTGCCGGTGGAGCGGGGTAAGAATTACCTCCCTCGGCAGCTGTGTTCTCGCGATGTGACGACGGGATCACGCGAGAATCAGAACATCAATTAAGACAAATGCGAAAATCCGTTTTATGATAGTGTCGCGTGTGTTTTCACTTAGCCACAGCCATGAGGACTTGCTGGAACCATTGGAAGTTGCTTATTTGGGACTGCTTGTTCTAGATGATAATGGCGGCTCCTAAAAAAGGTAATAAAGATATTGCAAATATGGCATTATCTTAATCAGACCTAATGAGCACTTCTTCATTGAGAGACGACCAAATAACGGCACTTCAGTGTCTTATATTAGGGGGTATGTTGAACCACTGGCTTAAAGTACTCTGTAGGCTATGGATCACTTTGCCCCATAATCACATTTTGGAAAATACTGCTTAGCGAAGCAATTCTAGCAATACTCTTTAGGAAAATGATCCACATTGTCATGTGTTTTGTTGGCTGCTGCACCTCTGGATGTTGACTACTCCAACCACCAATACTTTAGGATCTGGGTCTGCCCTTAAAACCAGTGAGCAGGATTGGGGCAGACCTGTTAGAAAAATGTGTCATATTCGCACAAAGACACACAGAAGTTGATCAGAACATATATTCAGTTGTCACCGCTGTAGAAATGAAACGTTGGGGGATTGTAATTGGATCAAATGTATAATCTCTTTCTCTGTGAATGTCATAATAATTTGTTGTGTCCAGCCATACACATTTCCAGTTATAAAAGTTGAACACATGTACATGCAGTGACATAATCTAAGACCCGCAACACAAGAAGATGACATTCCCGAACAGAATACATGGAATAACTCTAATATTAAAGTATTATTCATCTTTAATTTTAATTTGATCAACATTGTCTTTAAGTTATACAACTTTCACCTTTTTAAAGTATTGCAAATCCCCTTTAATATAATGAAAGTTTATATGTTACTATTCAACTACCCTCCTGTTCTTCTTATGTGACACCGTGATTTGCCCCAGAGTTCCTGTGATTCTCTCTGAATAGCACAAGCACAAGTTGGCCAAAAAGCCCCAGCGGCCCATTCATAGGCCCAGTTAGTCTCTGGTTCATGCATGTGTTCTCCTGGGTCATCAATGTTCTGGTCTGGTGAGCTCACATACTCCCTCTAGTCAGCCTAATTACCCTCTTGGCTTTTTGGGCAGAAAAGTTAAGCGGCTTAAATGTTAATAAGATATTAATGAATGGATTTCATTTGAGATGCACTTTGCAAGTGGTTCAATTATATAGTTGGGTCGCAATTAAAAAGACTAAGCACATTTTGCTGGAGGAAGACTTACACAGGCCACCAAAGCAAACTTGTTGCATCTTTGATGTTTTATTACTAAACTATAGAGCATTAGTAAGGCCATTGCTTACAGCCTGTAATCTGATCATTACTTGTCCCGCATTAGATATTAGTATCACTATTGTCCTGCTACTTTGACCTTTTACTCTTTGAAGAAACAACAACAGGTTAAGTAAATACAAGATGCGGTATTTGTTTTGTGCATTTGATCAAATTCTGCAGAGATTTGGGAAAAAGCCCATTACGTTTTATTGTGAATATCAAACCATGAAACATTCTGATGTTGCATAATTCAAAGGCATTGCAGTCCAAGATGCCCTCACTTAAGCAGATTTGGCAGCATATTATTTTCTGTGCCCGTGTTATTGTCCATAATCGCGTACACTCTGGAAAACACTCTTAACTTTGACTACCTCATTATGAGTTTACAAAGATATACAGGATAAGAATGTTGCCATGAGAACGTTCTTCTTTTCTTTTTTTGTTGTATTGGAGTCAACTTAACAGCTGGGTTATCATCAAAGGTCTGTTTAATCAGTCCACTAGTGTCCGAATCCTGCACAGCTGCTAAGTGATTTAAAAAATGATTGATGTGGTGCTCGTTTGTGAGATTATCCTACTGAAAAAAATTTGTAAGTATCGTTAATGTTTGTTTGACACAAGTGTTATTTTTTGCAATAATCACAAATCCTCTTGGTCCCTTTTCAAGTGTGATATTGACTTTAACTTGGCATACAAGAATACTCTACAGTCTACACCTTTAGATCCCAAACAGGAGACAACTTTGTTGAATACTTTATTCAGATCGCTCAATTACGGAATTCTATAGTTATCTATAGCAGGCCCTGAAACCTTCACGTACTACTGATTTCCACTTATAAGGGGAAATGAAAAAAATGGTTTAAGCAGTAAGAGGTATTATTTGGATTATGTTGGCTACCATTTGTTCAACATGAGATGGTTTGCATCAACCCCTCTGATTACTGTCTTGCTTGATTTAAATCAATTCCGACATGTCGTCATGAATGGGGATTGAATTTCCATGACTTAACAGTTTAAACTCGGATGAAATCTGAAAAGTTGATCTATGTATGCACACTATTGGACATAATTGAATGCAATACTAGAGTTGTGTCACTGGAGAGCGCTATTGCGATGCAGTGTACAGGGATGAGAGCTGTAAACGAGTATACACACAGCACAGATTCCTCTTTGTACAGATTGACTAGATTCTCTTCACGTTGTTACAGTTTGCAAACACTCATGGTCAACATCTGAGTCAGTTCCTTTGCTTTGAAGAAGAAAGGCTTGCAGGGAAATATCCGCCTTATCTGCGAAAAGGGACCTTGTAATATTGGGGGACGAATCTGTCACACCAAATACACTCACTTATACTACACTATCCGCAGTCGAAATGACATAGGAAGCCAACAGTTGTCGTGTTCATCTGTATTTAACTGGGTCAAACCCTGTCACAGTCGCTGCGAAGGGCGCATGCGCAGTTTGTAGGCTACCGGTCAGTGCCATAGCAACCAGAGGAACGACGTCAACCATCAACATGGTGAGTATCCGTGCCGTCGTTGATATTGTTGATAACTATTTCGTGTTTTTAAGCGACGCGTTACCACTTGATCTATTCCGAAAGTGCCACATTTTCCTTTCTGAAGCGAACATATATTTATATTACGTGGGATTTTTGGATGTTTTTGCTAGTTACCTGTAATTAGCTAAATTGGATAGCTAACGAGCTGGCGGACATCATGTCTCCCCAAAATGTTTCTGTGTCTAACGTCAGTTTGACCGGGTTTCCTCCTGCTAGTTTGGGAGGACTAAGAGATAACGAATAGTTGTAATGGCTCGGCCTCATTCCAGAATCAAGTGTCCAGCTTGCCACCCACCCCTCAAGTTAAAATGAAAATGAAGACAGTTCATATTAAAAGCGTGAGCTTAATTTAGCACTGTCGCTAGCTTTTGTGCTGTTTTATCATCACACTAGAATCTAACATGTCCCTGTCTAATTGAATTTGTTCTAATCTCAGCAGGCCAAAGCAACCACTGTGAAAGAAGCCCTTGCCAAACTGGTGAGTGAACGACAAGGACAGAATGTGAAATACAAGGACAGAATATCATGAAATAGTTTGGAACATGATTATGTATTTGTGGTCACACCAGGGTGTGAAATTCATGACTGAAAGTAGTTGCATGATGGTTCCATATTTTATGCTATGTGTGTGTGTGTGTGTGTGTGTGTGTGTGTGTGTGTGTGTGTGTGTGTGTGTGTGAGTGTGTGTGTGTGTGTGTGTGTGTGTGTGTGTGTGTGTGTGTGTGTGTGTGTGTGTGTGTGTGTGTGCAGGAGGAGAAGTCGGGGGAGAAAGTAAGTGAGAGCAAAGCCATAAAACTGTATGGTCAGGTTCCTCCTATAGAGAAGATGGATGCCTCCCTGTCAATACTCATCAATTGCGAGTGAGTCCTGTTACAAGACAACACATACTAGGTTGTGTTTCTTCATCGTTGTTTTTATTGTATTCCTACCGTGTCAAACTCATGGAGGCCTTTTTTTTATCTGCATGTGTCTGAAAGCCACACTGAAATTAGCCCAACTGTGTGCATTTATTTGATATATTTGGTCCCTGAAAAATATTATATATAAATATTATAATATTTGTTTTTTTACAGACACGTACCATGTAACCTGATCCCCCATGAAGTACTTCGTACTCTAAACTACAAATTTAGACTAAACATGTCCGAGCCGTGGGAACCTTCCAACATGCAATAGTTAATAGTATGGTAGTAAACTGGCTCTTACGGATCACTGTTATTAACTGTTATTAAAATGTTTTTTATTATTTCAAAAGTATAAACTGGGCATTACTCATGTCTGTCAAGACTCCTCCTGATTAGAATCAGAATCTGAAAACATTTATTGCCATAGTATGTCAGACATACAAGGAATTTGACCTGGCGGTTGGTGCATGACAACAGACGACAATGGACAATAAGACAACATAGTGCAAGGAATAAAATATAGTATAATACTATGGGTTAGTAATTTAAGGCTATGAGTTAGTTTAAAAATAAGGCATATAGGCAAATATATAATATGCATATAGTTAATGAAGCTAATTTCTCTGTTACTACATTATATCCAGGGCTAAACTATTGTCATGCCAGTTATTTAGTAGAAACTGTTTTCTGATTCTAAGTTGATAAAAGTTCCTGTTATATGCACCATGGCAGTGACCTTGGAGCCACTTTTTGTTTTGAGAGATTGCAAAAAATTCCCCAAAAAACAGGCACAAACAAGTATTACCTATTTAAAGATATTGAATTGACTTTGAGTAAAGTCCACCTGAACAGAGAAGGGCATCACTCTTCCCCTACATGTGTTATTAACCGAGCCTCTTCTCAATGTGCCAACATGGGTTGGCTGGGTGCTTTTAGTGCACAGGTGAGTTCAGGGCCGTCCGCTCCGCACTGCTGTCACACGCTGACTATGCTGATTACCCCCTCCCCCCCCTCCCATTAGCATTGTTTGCTCCGTCAGCCTGATTGCTGTAGTTCAACATCGCCTTGTTCACAGTTGTTTGGATAAATCTAAATGCTGAGGTTGCAAAGGGTTAGGTTCACCGGCCATCCTGAAAAGCATCCTGAACTACCTCATATGTTTTATAATGTATCCTCCACAGGAAGCTCTCTATGTCAACAAACTGCATTGGAAAAATAGCCAATCTCAATGCCCTGAGTGAGTCCTGACTCAAGAAACACACAAAACAACCAACACACCCACTTCACCAATGGAAACGTGTTTGTAATGTGTTGTTGTGTATTGTTTTTTCAGATCATTTGAAGATATTGTCATTAGGAAGGAATAATATTAAGTCATTCACTGGGCTGGTAAGTCACATACTGCATGCAACAGAATTAGCAGTGTTTTATTATTTGATTGTATTATTTTGCATCAGTTGTGTGTATGTGTGTACCCGTGTGCAGGAGGTAGTGGCAGGCACATTAGAAGAGTTGTGGATCTCCTATAATTTGATTGAAACACTAAGGGGAATTGAATCTATGAAGAAACTCAGAGTCCTCTACATGTCCAACAACCTGGTCAAAGAATGGGGTGAGCTACGTTCATCAACACATTCCACATATATTGAGATAGACAAAGATAATGAGATGGTGAAATGAGGCTTTAAGGTGACCTGTTTACAAAAAAACCTCTTCTACCTGTCTAAGATAATTGTGTTTAATCAAAGTGGATAACTACGTCGGCAGTGATTTTTAATAGCGCCCGTTATTCCTTTCATAGTCTGTCTTGGTGGGGCGAATGCCTAAATGTTTCAATCTAGACTCTTGCAGTAAGGCTTTCTCACTTTTTAGCAATGGTCTCTTTAAAAAAGTCTATTTCTAAAAGTACTCTGCTGATGGTCGGTTGGTGTAGGAATCCTGTGTGCTTACTTTCCTTTGATACATGCGGTAATGTCTGTATTGTGTAGGAGAGTTTTCAAAGCTTGCCTCCTTGCCATGCCTGGCAGACCTGGTGTTTGTTGGAAACCCCCTGGAGGAGAAGCAGTCGGCACAGGGAACCTGGATGGATGAAGCCTCTAAGAGACTACCTCACCTAAAGAAACTAGATGGTAAGATCGTTTTAGCAAGGGCCTGTGTTGGAAATGGAAATTAATTGAAATAAATTGTCAACTTACGCAAAGGATTTTAGTTGGTCAGTTTAGGTTATGATAAGTGAAATGAATACATATTAAATGAATATTTACTTACCTTGAATACGTTATTTGTGTTATAGAAAATTACCTTTATCCCGTTACATACATGTTAATGGAAAAGGGAGAACAAATACAATTTAAAAAATAAGTATGTTTTACATTGTCAGCTACAAGACACATAATAGCCATAACATGTTTCTTTGATAGTATGATTGCAGTTTTGTTTTCCTGTGGCTTCCAGGAACCCCAATCATCAAACCGGAAGTGGATGAAGCAGATGGAGAGAGCTGAGGAGCACGACTATCTGCAACCCTTTTTAAAAGTTTTTTATGCTTGGTCATGGTGCTTTTCTTTTTATATTATAGTTTATACAATAGCATTCACTTTATTAAGAATAGAAGAGCACAAGTTAACCAACAAATTAAAAATAACTATTAATATTACTTTCAAAGTTTGTTTTATAGAACGCAAAAAGTTTAAATGCTCTTTAAAGCGTCAATCTCGAAGATTTACATGTGACGGAGTGTCATAATATTCATAATATTTACAGTTACTGGGTGTCTGGGGTTCATAACTGGAAAAATGTTCATAACTGGAAAAACATGCTATATTGTAGTTTTTTTCTAAACACACAAAAAATGGACCAACTAAATAGAAATCTAATTCCATTCTAAAGCCGGACTAAAATAGAGCGATTGCCACTTTGAGGCCTTGTGGGCTGGGGACCAAAATGGAGTTTTGAGCAGAACTTATCAAGGGTAATACCCGATGAGCCGAATACTATTTATTGGCCAAAACACTGTTCCCTCAATGAAGAAATTACCATATAAGATGTTAATATCAATTGAAGATTGAGAAAGGGGCCCCCACTGGCCACATTTCAACGACCTTTAGGCAGGACTGTGGAGCCAACATTACTGAGAGTGCTAACCTGCATGTACAAGAACACATCCACAGTTGTGTTCGGTACTGTGTTTCAGTTGTTCCGTTTTCATTTTTTACTATTCATATACTGTATTTTACAGTTGTTATTTCATTTCGGATGTATGTTTTAATCATTTCAAATAAATTATATTGAAGTATACTTAGTTGATCATTATTATGTGGTATATATTAATCTTGGTAAATTTCTGAAAATGTTGCATAAAACAGAATAATTGAGTAGCTACTTGGACTAGTTGTAATTATATCAACATAACGTATTACCGTCACGTGATTAGCATATTGCCGTATCGTCCCAAGAGTGTATGGCTGCAGCCTGCAGCCTCCCGTCTCATGAAGTGGCCCCTTTTGCAGCACTCGAAACACGTGGTTTCTTCGAGCACCAATGAAAGGTGAGTCCAGCCTACCGTTTTCTGGGTGTCATTTATGATTGGCCAACCTAGATACACGCACAACTTCTTCCATTCGCCTCCATGGCAACGGCCCTCGTACCCGGAAGTTATTGCTTTATGCGCCAAATATCAACAGCTCAACTTCGAGGTATCTCGAGAAAATGTTTATTGAAATGCCGAAAATAAATGTGACCGAGCTGGGTGGATAGAACCTGCAAGCGTATGCCTGCGGTGAGGCCGCAATGCAGCGGAGTAAAGCTGCTGTGGCCGTGGAGGTGAAGCAGGTTATCGGAGCTCTGTGCACACTACTAGCGGCCAGCGGCTTGGATCGTGTACCCCCACCCGAGAACTTCAGACGGGCTAAATTCGGCGGTGGACCCGAGGTGGTACGTTCCTTTCCTGCGGTCACTCTCAGGGTGAAATGTAATTGCATTTTCTTTTGCGGTAAAGTTACATGTATTATTAATCCTCGACAACTTATAACTTTATTTAGCGATAAGTAGTATAGAATAGCTTTATAAAACAAGTCTTCTAGTAAAATGAATGTTGATTTATGTACATCTTTGCAATTGTATCTTTGCAGGACCAGAACCTGGTATACCATGTGGAAATGATACCAGTAAAATCAGCTGTTCATAAGAAGCAGAGTCCTGGACCACGTTCTAAAGCAGCCAGGTGTTTCAGTGGCAGCACTCTTCCTCACAGTGTACATGTCTCTGCTTCCTGTCGTTTCTCAGGAGGATCAGTTCTGGCAGCTCCTCGCCGGCATCCTTTTGACATCAGGCCTTGTTTCGTTAGAGGCTAGTGCACCGACAGGCGGAGGTAACAGACTGCTATTTGTCAGTGCACAGGGAAAAACCCAAAATGACACATTTCTCAATGTAAAGGCAGTTCTGTGACTTCCGCCTACCACACGTATAACCATATTTAACTCCAACGATAGCTCTTTGCAGATGGGGAGGGCAACCTAGCAGAGTGACCGAGTTTCTCTTCTCTGTTTGTGATTAGCCACAGAGAATAGGAAGCTGGTGGCGGCAGGCCTCTGGCAGGCTGGCTACCATGCGGACTGGATGTGTGGGAGCTGGGAAAGAGGAGGAGGAAGAGCGGGGGAGGAAGGAGGGAGACTCTCCAGTAGAGACCTTCTCCTGGCGCTGGGCTGGCTGCTCTCTACGGGAACAATAGAGGAGCTGCTGACCCGGCGAGTGCAGCAGCTGGACAAGACACTGCTCACACCTTCACCTGTAAGTATGCCAGCACGTTAAAACCAATTCTCTAATGGTTTATGTGTATGACTTAATATCTCTCTATCAGGTAAACCCTCAGCTGAACAACAAGCTCCCATCAGACTGTGGGTCTCTCAGGAGACTTCAGTGGCTCATTGGTCACCTGAGATACCAAGGAAGGACCCTGCTGTCCATGCAAGAGGAGAGAACTCGCTTGCTTCACGCTGTGAGAAAAATCCTGGGTTTTCCAGCTTTGCCACATGCTGCCATTCTGTAATTATCAGCCGGGAAGTTTGCTTAAAGTTAAGCAAATCAAACCTTTTGTGCATGAAGCGTGTACATGACCAACCTGAGCCAAGGCTTTTTCGCCTCATTGATGCAAATATACCAAAAGACAGAAAAGGCTCATTCAGTGTATAAGCCCTTTGTTCTGCTTTTAAAATCATGTTTTTAAATACTGAATAGTTTTGAATATGATATGATTTCTACGAAATTGATATTTTTCTCAGGTTTTATTTGCCAGCATTCCATCTTCTGTATCCTCCTCCTTCTCCGAGCAAAGCGCAACCGCGCTGAGGGAGGTAAGTGTAAGCTGTTTGGTAATAAAAGTAAATACCAATAACTTGCCCCGCTTATAGTTAATTACATAACTGAACTAGTTTTTATAACCATGTGTTTAACACATCTTACTCTGGCAACATATCATGTTGGTTTTGTCATGTTCGTTATTGTTTGACTTTGTTACAAAGCTTTTGGCCATATCAAGCTAGTAAAGGTGGACTCAATAACTTACTTAGTGTAAGAATTCAACATTGAACATTGTGCTCTGGGGTTACAGGTTTGTTTAGTTATTTGTGTAATTTCTTAATCTTATAAAATGCAGTGTTAAAGTTACACATTTTATTATATCTTCTTCTTACTTTGTTAAAATGCTTAAGGGTGTCTGTAAAACTATGATGTGACAGGTGTGTGTGTGTGTGTGTGTGTGTGTGTGTGTGTTACAGGAGTGTTTGTATGTGCAGCAGCTCTGTCACCTCCTAGAAGCATATCTGAACTGGAAGCAGGTGGAGAAAGTGTTCTGGACTTGGATGGTGAGTGAGAAACAACAACTCCATTCAACACAAAAGTGATTTCCAACAATGGCCTGGTCACACATGGCATCAACACGCATCTTTGGTTCCCGAGATCACAAGCGCAAATGAATGATCCAGCACCTTTCTACTTCAAGTGAGGAAAAGGAACAATGACAATAGTCATAATCCAGATGACATTCAGAAACATTATGTTTGAGCACTTGAACATCCAAATCATGCCAGATAGACAGTAAAAACAAATGGAGCAGTCTTATGGACATCACGGTTTATTGATTGAGTCCCCACGTCAACATGCACTGAAGTACACATGACGCACATGACGACTCAGTCCAATGATTAATGATTGAATAATGATTTCTTATAACTCTTTATATAAAAAAGTGGTTAGGTAGACATTGGTTTGCTATTTTTTCCTGTCTCAAAAGAATTCTGTAATTTTTTAAAGTTGCAAATTCATACAAATGTGTGTGTGAGAGTGTGTAGGACAGTGTGTTGGATAACCATCTGATGGATCCTGTTGTCGAGAAGCATACACATGACGCATCCAGTGGCAGCGCAGGAATGTGTCACCACGGAAACCAGGGGCTAGGGAAGTTGGATGAAATACTAATGAGGCTTCCTACGGGACAGGTGTGCAACACAGACACACACACACACACACACTTTACAAGTTCATTAATATATCTCAGATGAAATTGAATGGAATGTGAAATGTGACTGAACTCAAAGAAATGAGCGAGATCAATTTAGCTCACTTGTAAACTACTTCTCCCTCCAAATGTATGTATATTATATTTGTTCTTATATTTGTACGTGTCATTGTCATTGCTGTTTTGTAATGATATTTGAGTCCCGTATATTCCTATTTTATGATGCAGAAAGGGCAGAGGAGAGGCAGAGGGGATGCTGAGGACATAGGAGAGAGGTTGCAGTGTGGATCGGATACCTCTTGCCTCGCGTCTCCTCTCCCCTACCTGCCCTCGCTCCCCCACGTCTACCGAGCCAGGCTCCAGACTGGGAGGCCAGTCAGCCACAGCGGCCGCACAGCAGAGGGAACCCGCTGCAGGGCCGAGACTCCGGATGAGCTGCCAGCATGGCAGGCTGCCCAGCTGCTTCATCAGACAGAGGGTCTGCTGCTGGAGAGGAGGGACAGGCAGAGACAGGCCAATAGGATGCATCTGCAGGAGATGATTGACAGACTGGACAAACTGGTGTTGATACCACCACAGACTTGTTTTAATCCTCAATCTGAGGATTTATTGATTCAGAAATAAACACAAACCTTGATTTTCAGGTTTTAAACTTTGCCAAGGATTTATTGACATTTGGATGGAAACACAATATTTCCTTCTTTCACTAAGAAATACGCTTTAAACCACTTGAATTTGTTGTAGCTAAAAATTATAATACCTTTAACATTCAAAAAAGTACAAAGGGACAAAGGGTTTTACACTCAATGGATCAAACAGAATACAATTACATGTTTTCATCACAAACATCACAGTTGATATTATATAATAAAAAAATTAAAGTTTTTTATGTGAATTTAATTTTGGGAAAAAAAGGACATGATTAGCCAATAGCTTAGCATCAAGACAGGAGGCAGGGGAAACAGTTACCCTGTCAGTGTCAAAGTGAAGAAAAATCCTCAAATTGTCATAAATTGTGTCGCCTTTGATCAATCTGTGCATAAATGTATAAATAAATAAAAAGTTCTCCGTAAGATTTTTGAACTTTAGATAGAGATGTTTGCTGGGATGTTTAAGAGGTAAACCTGAGCGAGGCTAACCCCATCCTGATCTCCCAGTATGTTAGAGCATTATTTTATGTTTTGCACATTTATTTAAACCTAAATGTTTTAAATGTACAGATGGATGATTAAAAAGAAAATACTAGCATTGAATCCAGTTGTATTACTGGATTAACACTAGCTAGACATTGACAACATCATTTGTTGATGTTTATTCATCAAATTGAATAACACCAACATCTTAAGGTATTGAAAGTGCTACAAAAGTCTGAATACAATGTTAAATGTGAGAAAGTTGACAATTGATTTATCAGGTGTTAATTACTTTTGATGTCTACAATATTTTCTTGTCTCATAAGTTGGTGGACTGAGCAACAATCCCAGAGACTCGGGTTGTCCCTTCAAAAATCTTTTTGCCGGTGGATATTTTATGAATAAAGGGCTACGGAGACTAAATCATGAAGACTTAACCACCAGTAGTTTCTGCATGTAGGAGTTGAGCCACTTCTGTCTCTCCATGGAGGTGAGGAGTTTACTCTTCTCTCTGAAGGCAGCGTCATCGGCCACAACCATGTTCCTCTTCACCGTGCTGGCGCCCCGAGATGACCAGTCAGCAGGCCATGCCCTCTCTCTGCTGGGGAAACACAGCAATCCAGGTATCCAAGTCTCCAACACTAAAGACTAAACTGCCTTTTATCCCATGACACTTAACACCTAGTTAGAAAAATTCAAATTGTCTTCCAAAAACATGATTTACTGTATTATTTATTCTGTAAAATATAAAATGTGCTTAGGATAGGACTTTTTAACATTGCAATTAAATGAGAGGATTTAGTTTTAAAACAGAAAACTTCTGGGGGATGTGATGCTCACTACGTCCACTTCTTATATAATGTTGACATGTTGGAAAAGACACATTATTGCTATCATTTATGTGACTTGGAAAAGAAACATGTGAATTGGTGAGCTTAACAGCCCTTTTTCCAGTCTTTACGCTAAGCTAACCATTTTCTGGCTTGAACTGCGCAGAGAGTGGCGTCGACCTTCTTGTATAACTTGACTCAAACGGCCCCTTTGAATGTAATATTGTGTAAGTACATAGAGGAGAGCGGGACATTAGAGTTAGGCCTTATACCAGATGTCGGCACAATCAAAGTAAGTACAGGAAAAGTGCAGCCAAACACACACATAAAGAGTTAGGGGAGTGTTTGGCTAACAGCTAACGTAATTACCATCTATAACATTGCTATACCCACACCTGACAGCTTGGTGAGTTTGATTGGATTTGGAATTTTGAAGACTACATGTGGTGTTTCATACTATTGCTTGCGTATACGAGTTTTTTTCAGCAAAATGTGTTTTTATGCAATTTAATGCAGCTCATCGGTTGCAGCATCACTTGTTGGTAGTTTGCTCACTTTATTGAATTGAGCTAGCTAATTGAGCATGTTGAGCTAGGCTAACTGCTGACAGCAACGCCGCTACTCACGCAGACACTGCTGTACATCGGCCACCATTCAGCAGCTGCTGCTACTACTGGGTTTCATTTGGCTTTCGGCAAGATTGTTTGATAGAGGACAACTTTGAGCCGGTTGCCTTCGTACATTGGCGCTTGACTTTGAGTTGTACCACGTTTTGCCTTACAATGCAGTTACCTCGCTTCTGCCCTTCCACGGGCAAACAGCCACGCTTCCCTCATCAGTCTGGCATCGCTCTCCGCTCTGAGGCTGGGTGCTGACATCATTTGAATAATCCAATCAGCGAGAGGGATGGAGGGGAAGAGGACCTCCCATTCGTCTCGGTTAGATTCCTCTGCGTCATTAAGACTTCTGGGATCAGATGGTATTGTATTATTCCTTGAGAAAAAGTTGTCCTCTAAATATTAATGTTATCGTATGTAGGAGTATCAAAATAAGTACAACATATTCAGGAAAAAACAAATTTAGGTATCTGAGACTATAATTTTGTAATTTTTATACGTATTCAGTGCAAAACAAACCACTGTGCCATTGACACTTATATTATGCTGGTGCCTTGATGAGATTCCTGGAATCCACTTATTGTAAGTCGCTTAAGATAAAAGCATTGGCTAAATGATAAATGTAACTGAGTGATTGCCCACCTAAGAGGTGGTCGAGTCTGAGGGAAGCCAGAAGTCACCAAGGCCGTTGCCAGAATGCAAAGCAACAGGAAGGACATACGATGGAAAGCAGGCAGCTCAGACATCCTAAAAAAAGAGGGGAAAAAAGGCTGCCTTAAATGACATATTAACTGACTTGTGTATTTACAATCTTCAACCAAATTAACATTAAAATAAACATTAAAAACAAAAACTTAATTTTGATCATAATCACCCAGATATATTTTTGTGAAAAGTCACAATCAAAGGGGACCATTTTGCTGCTTTTTAAATTAGAAGGTTTTGTCTAATGCCCCAAAACCCCTTGTATATTTATACTATACTACTGTGTATTTGACATAACTTAAATAGGCTTCACATGTGACATCATTCAATTGTAATTCACCAAGAGCTCTATTCAATGTCTCTTAAATTTTACGTGGAAGCCGCTGGTTTCAAAGAATTACGGGATCCTGAATGAGCCAGAAAGGATTGAACCAACCATGAATGTGTGTCTGACCCATCATACAAGTGAATTTTTTCATACACTTAATTTAAAACTTCTAAAGTGTCAGGTTGCATAAAAACATTATTTACATTAAAACACTCCAACACAGACACACTAACGAAATCCACGAAAGTACACTATTGTCCTTAATGTCACTATGTGCTCAGCCGGAATGAAATTCCAAGGAAGAATTTTTTCTAACACACAACACAGTTTAAAAAGAGCTTTATGAAAAGATATGGCATTTGTTAAAAGTTTTCAGTAGTCCATCTGATTTCTTACCTGCTCAGGTGGCACGTTGGTTTGTCTGTCTGTTAAAAGTTGGTACCAGCAGGGAGCGTCTCAGCGCTGAACTTCAGAGGTTAATGTCAGGTCTCACACAAACGGAGATATGTTCCAGGGAAACCAAACAATGCACAGACAGAAAAGCCAACGGTGTGTTCAGTTAGGTACTTTCTGCTGGTTGCTGCTTCCTCTCTACCACTTATTTCGTCTCCTGTCCTCTCAATAGAAAGACGTTTGGTTAAAACGCTTCTGCTTTCTTTTGTAAATGGTAAGCTTTCTTTTGTAAGTTGCTTCTGTTAATGCCGCACACGGGTCTACGGTGGTTAAAAAGCAACAGTTTCTTGTTGTACATACTTATATAGCCTGGACTGGAGTGTTTTAAACCCCCATCCTCCTAACCCACCCACGCATATACGCAAGCGTACACACCTTTCACCAGATCAGACGAACTTTGAGTTCAGTGTGCAGGAGGACGGCCCCAGTGGAAGTGCTGTTAGCTTGTTAGTGTTATGTTCCACAGACTCCCAGTCACGGTGCTGTTATTACTGAATATCATTATAGTGCTTGTGGGTGTGTGCATGTTTGTCTGAGTGTATTCATGTATATGTATGTTCATTCATACTCCGTGACAAGTTGAGCAAACGATGGATTCTTCCCTCTGACTAAGACGTTTCTGTCCTCTACAAAGAGAACATCATATTTTTGTGTGCATTGGGGAACATTATCTTGAGTGATCCATAATGGATATATTCAATTCAACCTGCAAGAACTGATTTGACAGACTGACATGTTGGTACTACTTGATTTGCCAAACCTCCCAGCATACAATGTTTTTAGCATCGATGCTAGTTTAGGAGACTTCTTGAGATTAAAGAGTTTGTGCACAATACAATGTGTGGCTTCCAGCAGTATATGGGTTTAAGCTCAGAACTGAGGAGCAATTTGCACTTAACGTGCTCACAATAATGTTTTTTTGTGGTATTTTGCCATAATTTTGCCGTTACAGTATTGAATATCAAATTGTGCACCTATTGTATTGTGTCTCACTGTGAAGTAAAAGAACATCATACTGATCTAAACTAGGGCCATTGGTTGGACATTGGAGAAAGATATGGTCGGGATTTCCATATCGTCCTAACCAGTTAGCGATGAAGAAATGATGCGTTCGTTGTTTAGGTTAGAGACTTAAAGGTCATTCTACAAATGTATTCCCTGCATCTACTAGACACAACAATGTCTGTATTCATCTCAGCGAACCATATTTTCAGAGAAAACCTTGGTGAAAACATCTGTGGACCAAAGGCTTCCATTGAAGTAGGCTATAGTGCTGCACTGCTATCATTACCTTGTTAGTATATCAGTATCAGTATCGATATCAATATCAGTAGTCCAAACGTCAGCTTTAGAAAGAGTGATGAAAAAAACGGGACCTGTCCATTTGTATGCATGTATTTGATACTTTGTCTTTGGTCAAATACAAAAATACTGAGATGGAAACAAGACAAAAGGTGGTGGAGAAACTGTGGTTTGTCGCAGTAAGGAAGCCTGCTAAGTACCTCATTATGGCCCCAGCAGGAAATAATGACCTGCAGACAGGAAGCAGCTGCCTTTAACAATGGCTGTGCAACACACTGATGTTGCAGAACATAACAAGCGTCACACACACATAAAGTAGTGGCACCTCACACCACCCGTATTCTCATCAGAAACACGGTCAACTCCAATCGAACCGATTCATCACCAGGAAATGCCATTAAATCAATGATCAAAACCTGAGGAAACTTGAGTGAATCTCTAGTGAAGCTTCGTGAGAGCCCTGATGTTCAGCATGTATGCGTATACCTAATCAGCATGTACTACTTCGGGTTAGCTTGAATCCAAGTCATTTATAGTTTATATCCGCATCTCCCTCCAAAAATAGACCCTTTGAATCCTGACAAGCCACAGCTACAGGAGCAATGTCAAGTTAAGTGTCTTGCCCGAGGACACAGCGACATGAGGACCAGCAGAGCTCATTGATTAAGGTATGAAAACAACGTTTTTGCCCACAGAAACTCAAACACACAGCTTCGTCTCCATCTTTGTTCATATTGCCATCATGATCAATGAACACGGTTTTACATGATTGGTTGGGCTAACTAGTCTCCTACGGTAAAGATTTGATTGGGTTGAGTTTTACCAAAAGGGAAGTGCAACCAAAAAGTTGGTATTATTTGCTTTGAAACTGATCTATAAATATTTTAAATCACATTAATTGTTACTCATGTCATATCGGAACCCTCTGTGAGATATTATATTATTATATCATTACATATGTTATCTTTCAAACAAGAAACAGCATTGGCAAATTGTAAAAGCAAGTTTATTTACAATGAAATCCCTATCAGTACACAGAGACATGTGGAATGAAACTTTATGATGCTTATAATATGTTTTGGAATTTAATTTTCCATCAGAAATGACCAAACAACATATAGATATAAAAGATGAGTCTCTGTTGTCTTTGTGTTGTTTCAGTCAGTGATGTGTGACATCCTGCACACGTTCATTTCAGCTGCACTTTGACCACCATTTCAAATGAGACCTGAGATACAACACTGCACAGTAATATAGTTACCATAGCGATGCCGCTGTTATGCCGGTGCGGCTACAATCTAATCAGACTCTCCTCCTCTTCCCCCTGCGGCTCCACGGCGTCCACAGCGTGGACGTCTGCAGAGTCCTCTGTGGACGCGCTCTCTGCAGGGGGAGCTGGAGGCGGGTCAGCGGGGCAGCTGCGTCCCGGCTGGGGCATCTCGACGGGTTGGTCGATAGGGTGAAAGACGAGGCAGTAGGCTCCGGGCTGGGAGCTGTTCTTCACCGTGAGGGCCAGATCGGTGGGAGCCAGTGGCTGGTGGACGCCATCCATGTACACACTGAGCATGTAGGAGTCTGGGGGAGAGAAACGAGGAGGCGTGACATTACCAAGAGATTGATGATAACGTTCTGATACTGGCTGTTCTCATTCCGAGGAAATGAATACGTGCAATTGGTAGATATCCTACAAAATCCATTGGTGTGGTGGTCGGGTCGAACAAAATACAATCTGCCTTTCAATCTGTAGACCATTTCCTGTGCCCGTGTGAAACCAGAAGTGGACAAAGCAGTATTTAAGTGACTTATTTAAACCCCAAATCATGACCTTTTCCGTGCTTAACAAATTACTTTTGATGAAAAAAACTAAGAATGAATGCATAACAAGCGATAAAGTTACAAACATACATACAAACAGCTGTAAGAGGATAAGTAGAAAAACACCACTCAAATATCGTTAATAGTTAACATAACTTACTTAGTTATGTGTGAGCTCATAGGTAAATTATGTCAACAGCAACACGTGAACAGTTCAATATCATTTTAATGTCTTCTGTGACTCTGGAGCGGCGTTGCCACGTAACACATGATGTGGTGGACTGAGTTGCATTGTGTGTGATCGGGCAGTTCTCAGTGTTGATAGCTCTTTTTCTTTATTTGTCTCTCCAAAGTCCTTAAATTTGATTTAGCAAATTTTGATTTTTTTTTACTTTGATTTCACAGCAACACAATACAAAACATGTTCTCATATACAGGACAAGGCCAGGAACTTAATTCTGGGTTAGGGCTGTTGCCCATGTGACAGCCTCCTCCAGACATTTACCTTGTTCAAAGCGTGCAACACACTGCTCAGCTAGCTGCTGCATCGTGGTGGTTGGGAGGACACCCAGAGTTTTTGGACTTGCTCCAATCTCTGGACAGCACACTGTCAGAAAGTCCTGCACGATAGAAAGACACAGGAAGCTACAGAGGGATATCTCTATGGAAACGAGATATCTGTCTGTGTGAGCTGCATGTGATTTATTGTTTGCAGTTTTTTCCCTGACAGGACACACCTACCGGTGTGCTCTTAATTCAGCTGTAAATATCAGTCAGGGAATATTGCATTTTCCTCATTGTTCTTTGAGCCATTTTAAATTCTAACACTGGCAGCGTCATATACCAATCCTCATTGTCTCTTTTCAGCATGTGAGTCACAGAGATCACACAATGTGCCATTGCTGTGTGTGTGTGTGTGCGTGTGTGTGTGTGTACCCGCACAGATCCTTGGACCATGCGTTCCTGGTTGAGCGTGCGCCGTCTCTCCCAGCGGTGGATGGAGTCCTGGACCTCTCTGCTAAGCTGCCGGGTTGCTGACCTCTGCTGGTCAAAAGTCTTGATGTGCTCCAGGGCGCCGTAGGTGGTGGTCAGATAATAGGAACCTGCAAACACACACACACACACACACACACACACACACACACACACACACATACACATACACATGAACGCAAGGCCATGATCAATAATTTGTAAAACACAGATCACGGAAAGGCAGAAAAGTTAGAGGTTTTTACTGGGAACCTTCTCCTAGTGCCAACGATGGGTCCATCAGTTCCATCATGTATTCAACGTCCAGCTGCAGGCTGGACAGATTGGATCTAGCCAGGACATACATCATTACAGGCAGGAAGTCGTCAGCGCCATGGGCCCGCCCTAAACACACAATTACAGGCAATTACATCTTAACCCTGCAACAGATTTACCCAGGCGCCCAGAGGAACGGCGTTGGCATCGGATGGGACTTAAGCATAATGACCACAGTTGGAATTCCAAATTCAAGTGATGCCGACTGTCCCAAAAAGCCGCCACATTAGAACAATATTTGAATGACAAACAGAAAGCAACGTTGAAGGGTTAAAGGCGGCCTGACCTGGACTGCTGACAGACATGGAGTCGTAGATGAGCTTGCAGGCCTTCAACATGAGCTCAATCTTTTTCTGGGGAGAGTACTCAAGATGGAGGCTGTTCAGTTTGATGTTGATCTTCTCCATAGACGAGGCCTCAGGGACGGCAGTGGTTATCCCCAACGCCGTGGTGGTGCTGCCCAGGACGGCAGACTGACACACACAACGACACAGCGACAGCATTACAACCGCGACTGCTGCTACTACTGGTGTTGGTGTGAGTCGAGGACGCAGCGGTGGTTTGTCATGCAGGAGCGACCTTGTCCAGCCCCACCTGGTTCTGGGCCAGCTGCTTCAGGCTGCCATTGTTGGTGTGCAGCTTCTCCAGACACTCGTAAATTGGCTCCCTCAGGGGCTTCAGTACGCTCTTACACAGAGCGGCTTCTGCTAGGCTCTCTGCACGGAGAAACTCATAGGATTACTTTCTATCTCTTAGAGGTGTTCAAACTCTAAACTCTTTCTAATTGTTGAGTTTTCTATCTGCCGTCTTGAAAATGACTCAACAGCTTCTGTGACCGTGTTGACAAAACTCAGCATTAAGTAATGGCTTCATAAAACCTCCAACTTCTACAGGTTAGCTCTCCTGGATACTTTTGGACCAAAGTGAAAATCGAGAAATTTAAATATAACTTTAATTCAAGATTCAAACAAGACCAGGATATCTTGAGGCATAAATGTATAAACATACATTTCCCACAATGCAACTCAATTTTAATATAAGTTCAATGTTTGCCGTCTGTTACGCAGGCTCTGTTATAAATGATGAAATGTCCCCTTATGCGCACTTTCTCAGAAGATACGACACGTGTTTTTTACAGACTAAGGATTACAATTCAAAGAAGTAAAATATAAATAGACTAGACATGTGTCCATTATCCTCAACACTGCTGAAACGGAAAAGGTTTTACCCAGTTTGTCTTGTGTATACTGATGCTGTGGCTCCAGCATGGCCTGCAGCTCCGTGCTCTGCAACAGGTAACTCTTGAGCTGAGTTATCATCTGTCTGATCTCTTGTAACAGCTCCGTGGAGGAGGAGTGCTTCGACATGGTCTCCAAGGTGAACATGCGGTGCTCTTTTACCTGTAGGCCAAGCATCATTGAAACTTGATTTGCAGTTAAAACTTGGTGTCCAGAGAATTCCAAATCATCTGACTCTTGACAGATTCCTTTCTCTCTGCACTCACCAGGTTACCGAAGTAGCTCAGAGGATCCCTGGCCAGCTCCACCAGGCGCTGTGTGAGGCGGCGCTCATGGCTGATGAGGCCTGTGAGAACGGTGGACAGGCGGTAGCGTGCTCGGCCCAACATTACCGTGGTGGGGGTTCTCCTCACTGCTGCTTTGGGGCTGCGGCTCTCTGCACGGCGCCTGGAAAAGACAAGTTAGTGTTCCCCTCCTTCCTCTCCGCACAACCGGCTCGCTGACGCTGCCCCGCAGTGTTCGATTCAGTGACCTCATGTCGACCGTGACTTGTGACTTTGGAGGCTTTGATTAACGTCACGGTGCCAATTAATTCTGAGCTGCAGTCTGAACTCCTCTAGGGCCTTCACTTCGTGCCACCCAAAGATTAATCAGTACATTTTAACTCTCTGCAAGCTCCCTGTTTGTTCTAGTAAACAACAAGCAACAAACAATGTGCAATGGCTTTCGATTTGGTCAGCGTTGCATGTAAACTGACTCAGATATTTCATTTATTGTGACATTCATTTATGGTATTTAGGATTAGAAAAATAATCAAAACATAAAGGAAAAATACATGCAGCTGAGGTTAAGTGGTTATGTGTCTGGGTCACATTTGAATTGATAGACTCAGGACTGGTCTCCTAGCAGTAGTAAAGGCTACGTGGCACAGACACAGGAAACCGTCTCTGACTCAACATATGTGTGACAGCTAAACAGGCCTGGCAACAGGAACTAAGAGAGTAGAAGCTCAGCCGACCATCAGTTCAACAAAAGAAGTGTTCTTAATCACAGATTTGCTAGTATGAAAATGTGTCTAGCTTAGCATGAATAGTGGGTTAGTGTAAATATTAGGCTAGTATGAAGAGCAGGTTAGTATAGTACGACTAGTAGGCTACATGGATTGTAGGTTAGTTTGGGTTCCTGAGCAGATGCTCGCCACTTTGCCTCTCCAGCCTTCCCCGACCTACTTGGGGCCTTGCTCCTGTTCCTGGTTGGGCTCTCTCTCTTCCTCCGTGCTGCTGGTAGAGAGGGAGTCGGGATCGGTCACCAGCACACTACCCCCCTGTGGCGAGTACAGAGACACATCGGGACGCCTCGCCGGTGAGGGAGGGGGCCCTCTGATCCCAGCAGTCTGATTGGCTGATCCTCCCCCTGCCTTTTTGGGGCACACAGGTGCGTCTGTGGAAGACTGTTTCCTCCTGGGCGGAGGGACTGGACGGGACGGCTTCTTCATTAATGGCGCACAGTGGCTGGATTTTTGTTCGTCCTGTGCTTTTTCCATTTTCACCTCTTTGTCCTCCTTCTCATCTGCTCTCTCTCCCTTTTCTCGGTCATTCGTTCCCTCATTCTCTTGACTCTGGCTACCGTTCTGTTGTTTGTCCCCCTCATCCAGCTGACCTGATTTACTTCCCATTTTCTCATCCCCTCCCTCCTCCCCCACCTCTCCCTCAGTTTTCTTTGCAGGATTTTGTCCCTTCTCTCTCTCCATCCCCTCTCCCGCCTCTGTGTTAGTGCTTCTCCTGGAGGAGGTGCGGCGGAGAGGAGCGGGAGGCGGCAGGGGAACGCTACGGCTCTGTGGGGGAACAGGAGGTCTCGATGGAGTGAGTGATGTTGACGTTGACTTCCTCTCTTCTCTCTTGCTTGCTCCGCCTCTTCCTTCCTCTTTTCTCTCTGCTGCTGAAGGTGAAGTGTGAAACGTGGGGGGGGAGGAGAAGAGGAGGCCCATCCCTGACCCTGAACTTAAGCTCGGGGGTCGTGGTGGAGGGCGTTTGTATTTAATGTCCTCGGTGGGCGTGGGTTTGGCCTGACCTTTGACTCCTGTGCTGAGGTTCTGTGGGACTTCTCCATTCTGCAGGGAGGAGGCAGGTATTTGAGTGGTGACTTTGTGAGGCTGGGGGGGGTTTAGGTCTTTGATGCCAGTCTCCTCCCCAGTGACTGGGTTAACGTACAAGTACAGACTGCTGTGTTTCTGATCCAAAGCCTGGTCCTTCACCGGCTGGTTATGATCGGACGTCCAGAAATCTGCAACACATGCAGTTGGTTTTAAGAGACCCGGATAAAGCGTGACATGTCCTCTCACGTTGTGTGACCATACAGTATAAAAACATTAGTGGTTCATTATATTTAACTGTAAATTATTACTCTAACTCCCAGCTGAAACATTCCAAAGGGGCTTTCCAGTGGTTAATGATATAATGTTGTCATTCAAATCTTTTCATTTTAACATAAGTAGCTGTATGAATGCCATTCTTTTTATCTTTTATCTTCTACTTAGACCAACTTTTTTTTAATGATGAAGATTTATCTACCTGCACCCATTGCAGAGATGACCTCCAACTCTTCTCTCTGAGATGCCGTGGTAACAGCGTGGGGTAACTTCAACGGCATGGCCAGAATGTCCCTTTTGAGTGGATGTTGATAGTTAGTGAGGGAGTTTTAATAATATGACACACCAAAGTCGGTGTACGAGTGATGTCTGTGCGTGTGTATTTATTATAGTATAGATTTATATTGCATGTGATACTTTTTTTAATGTACATATGTTAATATAGATACATATATGTTTGCATTTGTTCAAATATGTATGTCACCTGCTGGCACTGTAGAACAAGATCAATTTGAAGATGTCATCAAACACCAAAGAGGAGCCATCTAAGTGGAGAACTGTGACAAAAAACGTTTGAGAGCAAATCATTCACCTCTCTGCTTTCACCACATGTATGTTTGTAGTTCTATAGAAGCTCTTTGGATCAGTGTTTAACACGAACATGTCTTGTGTTGTTTGACCATCAGATTGTGTATGGGCGACGCCCCCTCTTCATCAGGCAGCCGCACTGACAGCGCCGTGCCCTCGTCCTCTGTGCTGTGAAGCAGGAAGGCCTGTGAATGACAACATGTGTTTATGACCTGTCAGGTCAGAATGGAGATCCTGAACAGAAAAGAAAAGTATGTACACAGACACATACGGTAAGCAGCACTACAAACAGTTTTTAGATATATTGTATTACACCTTTATATAGCACAAGCTGACAACAGCAAAAAGAACGCAGCAACTGTAGCCCGAATTAAAGATCCAACAAAGAACAAGTGAAAATTAGTATTTTAGTAGTTTGCCACTTTAGAATAAATATCTATTGAGTTTCTTTCCTAGAGGGAAACGAGAGGATTGTCATAGAGCTCATAAAGTATGAAAAAATAATTAAATTGCTATAGCTTAGCATGAAGTCTTTATGCTAAGCTAATTGACTCCTGCATGGCAAAACGTGCTGCATCTTGTTCCTTTTATCTGCACACAAACAGGCAATTTGTGTTTTTAAAGGGGTTGACATGCAGTCACTATGTCATCTGAAAACCACAACAGGTTATCAACTAAACTATAGTGGTGTTGAGTGTACTTTTAGAAGCGCAGGGAAATCCTGCTTAGATAGACTCTACTCTACTTTGCCATCGTCACATGGTTTGGTATATATATACACGTACACACACAGTACCAGTCAAACGCTTGGCCACTTAAGAGTGGCCAAGCGTTACTCTCAATTGAGCGTACTAAGCGTACTCTCAATTGAATGAGAAAGTATGTCCGTACCTTTTACTTTGCCTGGTACTATTTATACGCAGTATATCCAGTAATTTAAGGGTGTAGTTATATAAACTCTGATTCAAAGAATTGAGCAGATGTAAATGTGTGTGTGTGTCTCACCCCAGCCATCTCTTTTTCCAATATACCCGTTGTTTGGTCTCTGCTCAGTCCTTTTGGCTGCCATACGGAAACGGTCGCAACCAGCTGATCTATAGGATTTAGTAATAGAGGAGCTGGAGGTGATGGTGGGATAACAGGGTTTGAAGAAGGAGGAGGAGGAGGAGGAGGAAGAGATGATGAAGAGGAGGGGGATGAGATCGCTGGCAACAAAGCAGTGGGAAGAGGAGTTAAGGAGGGAGTAAGGTCAGAGGAGACAGTTGGCTGTAGAGAAGGCAAGGGAGCAAGAGAGACTGGAGTAGGAGAGAGGGGGGGAGGAAGAGACAAGGGAGGAGGGTTGTGGGAGACAGGGGGAGCAATGGAGAGGGGGGAAGAAGGTTTCAGGATGGGAGTGGGAGGAGGCAGGGGCTTTGAGATGGGGGGTAGAAGGGGAGGGAGGGGAGGAGGAGTGGACACAGTTGCAGGAGCACTCGAGGGCGCCTGGGACGACTTCACCAAGGGAGGGGGAGGTTTTGGTCGACATGGCCGGGCCGGAGGATTGGAGGAGGGCAGGGACGGCGCAGAGATGGGAGGAGATGCAAGGATAGAGGCAGGTGGGGGGGTGGATTGAGTGTCAGGTGATCCTGTCCCAGGGCTTGCGTGGCTGTAAAGGGGAAAGGGCAAAAGGTCAGTGAAGGAAATAACATTCCGAGGAGTAGTTTGCCCCCACACACAAGCATGCAGTCAGCAGGCTCATTTCCTGGCTGACTCAGGGTCAGGGCAGTAACAGTACAAGTTGAAGCGCCCCCTCAGTGCTGTGACACATGATGTGTATCATAACTGTGGCGTGTTGAGAGGGCCATGGGGCATCCATCTCCTCTATGGCTTTATGGCACCAAACAGAAAGATGGTGCAGGCTCATTTTGGCGTGAGCCTTAAAGTACACAGGTATTCCAAAATGTTGGCCCACCTCGCATTGCGCGCCTCAAGTGTTGACATTTTCCTCTCAAAGTTGTTGAACCAGAAGAGGAGGAACAGATATTTCTGCTGTAGGTGGGCAGCCAGAGCTGTAGAACTCCTCACATCGTACAGAGACTGAACTACTATGTCTGTTATTTCAGCCCAAACTAATGAAATGTTGTCTACTCGGAGGGTGAAACAAACAAACACAAATGAAGCTGAGATCCAACAGTAAGGCAGCACATAATGAGCTATAGGTGTGAGCATAACTCTGCATTAGTAATGCTACATTGATGGATTCATGAAGCAGAACAAGCATTAGACACCTAAATGCTTGACGTCGATTGAATATACAGCTGATCACTTGAAGCTTTCAGCCTGGAATCACTTGAAGCTCTGTTTTGGTCTCCGCCATCAGTGTTTTTCACACTATAGCGCGTCCCTTATTGCACGTAGCAAGCAGAAATGCATTTGTGGGATGAAGATTAACGCAGACTTGATTGTCTGAAGTCCATGGTTGCACCTCCCCCCCAGAGTTCAACCCATCTAACATCATTCACAATCATCTTTTAAACTGATTTTGAGACTGTAAATTTGAATTGTTGATTCAGAAACAACACCAATGAAAGCTGTGGCCAGAACCACAACAATGACGGTAATAAATCATTGCAGGTTTTGGCACTACACATGAGGACTTAAAACAAGTTCAAACCGCTGGGCACTGAGGGGTAAACAGAAAGTAGGGCACTATTTTCAAATGAATTTACGTTTGATGAGTATTTGTGGCTATAAATAAATTTGCATAAATGATAATTAATTAATTAAATATTCAAAAGGAAGCCATGCTGCATTACTTTTATTTTTTTAACTTTAAGCTGATGATACATTTGCTATAAATGAAGTAACATTTTCAATGCAGTACTTTTATAATAGAGAACTAAACAACTCTAAAGTAAGGCATCTGATGACCTCATCTCCCACCTACTTTTGCTTGACCTAACACGACCCATAGGAAAATCCCACCCATAAAGTAACAGGAAAAAAGAAACATGGTCTTGGCACTAATTTCTGTATTTAACAAAATACATTTAGAAAATTGTCATCATTCTAATGTAATAACCTTGTTCAAACAAAAATATGGTAAACGCAATAGCCTCGACGCGTCAACAGTCACAAAGTCCAACTGTTAATAAATTAGCGGAAAACCAACTCTTTCCAAAGTACAGTCTATGTACGAATGTCAGATACAAAATGGTTTCTCCTCTCTCGCTGCACTTCATCAAGTCCAAGTCTGCTTTGGCTAGAAGCTATATGCCTAAATATCAGCCGTTGAGTCAGCACATCTGTTTTTCTTGCGCTGGCTGTCTAACTTTCCAACCCCCGCCCCCCCATCTCGAGGTAACACGGTTCCCCGCTGTATTGTCCCTCAGAGCAGCAGACACAGACCCCTTCGCTCACCTTGTGTCCTTGCAAACGACGCTGGCTTCCATCATATTTCCGCGGATTGATTGTTCGGCTGTTCTCTGTCACTCTCTCTCTTTCTGCTCCATCAAGAATCCCGCCTTCCCTTTGCCCCCCACCCTTTTCTTCCTGCTGTGGAATCGGAGCTGGGCTGAATAAGGGGAAAAAGGCAAAGGGAAAATGTGTCTCTCTGTCAGCCCTCCCCTCAACTTCCTGAGCTGATAGTCAGGCAGGAAGAGGCCGAGCTCTTTGGTCAGACTTCCCCTGCTCTCTCTTCTATCTTCTTGTGCTTCTCTCCTAGACAGACTTGCATGCAGGCCACTGTTGAAAGTTACTTCGTTCTCTAATACTTCTTTTTTTAAAGCAAAGAAGTTAAGAAATCCTCCAATAGACGTCCTCATCTGCTCATATCAGCGTATTCAAACAGGAACACCAACAGTACCACCCTGCTGGAAATCTGTGGATGTGGCCTAACTATTCAGCAGATTCTCTGTTAGCCTCCTCTCCTTCCTTGTGCCCTCCCCTCTCCTGTAAAGACTTCCAGATGCTCCCCCCCCTAAAACTGTGGAATGTACAACTTCATGCCCCCGCCTCTTTCCCCCCACTCCCTTGCCCACTCTAACCTCCCCCTTTTTTTTGAAACAATTGAAACCCATAGTTGTCTTGTCCTTCCTTGGCACCTCTTGATACTTTGCAGGCTTGAAAGTATTCAAAAGCCTGAGTATGAAAAAATTGACGCTAATCATAAACTCCCGTCAGTTTGATTCTGAACACTGTGAACAAAAGCAAGGTCTGCAGATCACCAGCTACTGTTACTCCATTCACATTTGCATGTACTGTCTCTGCATGGACATGCAGCTGTGGTCAAAGACGCACACATACACGCACAGAGCCGTGCATCACAATGCTGCCGAGTGTGCAGCTGCTTCCTGTGCTCTGCAAGCTCTGCTCAGCTGAACGTGATGAGCAGTGAACCGCCACTGGAGGGGGCTCCTCCCTCACCATGGTTACAGTGGACTGTTATCGGAGAAAACAGGAAACACGGTCAGTCCTTCTGTAGACACCATTTCATCACTAGCTCAGTATTTTTTTTTATTGGCAGAGTTGGGCTTCCATAGAAACTAGCTGAAAACAATTACTAAACAACAATATCAACGTTTTATGGTTTTTTGGCAGAAACGAAAAGGCCCCGATCATCAGACATCAGGGGTTTGTAAACAACACAATTTGGTTCTGAAAAGTCAAGCAAATGCAAACGTACAAACATACATGTAAAAGTCTATGAGAGAATGTCTGCAAGACAGCATCACCAATTTTGGTACCAAACCGAGCCTGAACCAACTTCCAACAGGATGATCATAATCATAATCATCACCAACAAATATATGGATACTTCGCACGGTTGGAAAGTCATGGTTAAAATATGCGTTTGAAAAAACACTCCAAACACAACTCCAACAAGTTAGCAAATATGATTTGCAAATTAGTCCAGAAAACTCACTCACGACGCTGCTTATGTACATTTATTCAGCAAAGCAAGAAGCTAAGTGAGAAAACGAGGCACTGAATCGTTCGCCGAGACGAAGCGGGAAACGGGCAGTTAAGTATCATTTCTCTCAGGCAAATCCTGTTGAAACCAGAGCAAAAATAACCCCCAAGCATCCATCATGTGAATCATAAATAAACACGTGCATGGACTGTTATGTGCGCACCACATGATATTGCCTCCTCCCATGTCTCTGCCGTGAGGCCTGCACTAAAGCCTGCCCTAGAGTAGTTCATCTTCACGCTACCAATGTGCACTGTGCACACTTTCACGTAGATGTGCTTTCAGCCTAGTATTTCCATGTTCTATAGGGCTGTTAGGGATTCTTTTTCAGGCGGTTCTCATATATGAACACATGTTGACAGATCACACTGATGTAGAAGGTCACTTTGTTTGGTTTGCACTCACCGATCTGGTGATTTGGTGATCACTGCCCTTACACAGCTTACGTGCTGGTTTCCAAGCTATACGATGGTTTATGTTCTACATTTAAACAGACTTTCTGTTAGATCCCCCTACTTTGTCAGCTCTTCTCTGAAGATGTCATTTCGGGAATGTTCGTCAGTCACAGGCCACCATATGCTGTGTCAGAAGCATAATGTGCTGCTTGTGAGGACATAGCCAGTGCTTCATCTTTTTTCTGCTTTCTCACCGCAGACCCCATTTTCTGTTCCAGCTGAAAGAGACACTGAGCATTTGGTTGAGGTGATTCATTTGTTTACCACGAGCAGGCCACAAGATTCGAAGATCTTTCAAAATGATTTTCCGATGACAATAACAGAGGCGCAATGAATGAGTTGAAGAGCTGTCAGCTCATACAGCATGAATTTGTTTTCATCTTGATAGAGATGAACACAACTGAGGCCGAAGCCCTTTGCTGCACCCTTCACATAGGCATAATTGAACGTATAATATTGAAACCTACAAGTAAAAACTGAAACGTTTCACGTAGAGCTGAACCCTTATGTAACACTGCCTGTTGAAACTCTTTCCTTTCCCAAAACCCACATATGAAAGGTGCATACCCCTCCTTTTCTTATTCAGCTTTTATACATACTTGCACAGACGACAAGCTGGAACTCGGATCAGAATTCACACTCAAAATGGAAAAAGAGACTGTGTTGGCAAACAACGTAAACTGCTCTCATGCCCTTTGCAGTATCTATGCTGTCTTATTGTAAGTGCCGATGAAGCAGTTACAGTGTTAGAACAGCCATCACATGTGATATCTATGTTTAATGTGAACACGGCGGTCAAACATGTGACCTCAATGGCAAATTTGACCTCAAGCCACAGAAAGAAATACTCTTGTCAGGCTTAATCTTCTTGTGGTGGTTGATCTTGTCAAACAAAACATGCTCAGCTGCAGTCTGGAGAAGAATAAGAAAATCACTGATTTTCAAACTAAGTCACTGATTTTCTTTCATACAATGTGTTTCGGAGGAAGTTGGCTGATATCTTTCTCCCTGTCTCTGCTTGCCTCTCTCCACCTCCTGTCTCTCCGTCTCTCAACACAAACACACACGCACCCGCTCACACACAAACACACCACTTGATCTCACACAGCAAACAAGCATAATGAAGGGGAGTGTGAGTCAGTCTTTGTCCCTGTCAATCACACAAAACCCCAGATCCAATTTGAACAAGAAACAGGTACAGCTTGCACCTGAAACCTTTGAGTTTCAGATATCTCAGCCAATGTGTGCTATCTCCTTGTGCTTTTATCAATTCCATTTAAATGTGCGTTCTTTGACTGCATTTTGTACAGTGAGCCACGTCTACTGCCTTCAGAATTGGGTCAACTCAATTTTTCTTGCTGCAATATTTGATTAAAAAACATTTTGTATAATTGATTAATAAACTCAACACACATAATATGCATACTCATCCACCTCACCGCCAACGTCATAGTTTGTGAGTATCATGTAGGACTTCTTAAAAGTCTCAAAATAGTTCTTCGTCCGGTTGTGTTGTTTGAATCTAGTTATTAAATGTCAAAGCAGTTAACTAGTTCAGAGATTAGACATTTGATGAAACGGTAGACCATGGTCCAAGAAGTAAGGAATGGATTTTTGTTTCTGAAGAAGGGGAAATATTTTGATCTTCCCCCGTGTTTGAAAAATATCTTTTATACGTGGGTATTTGAAAAGATATTGCTTCAATGTGAAGCAAAGAAATACAACAACAACATGTGATGAATGGTCAACGTAATTGTACATTTCTGAATAATTCAAGCCCTGATATTCCTGCATAGGATTGTGACCCAAAGTGACTCAAACTCACAGTCACCCGTCGGCTCCATGATGATGGGATTGTCTGTCACAAGGTTGTTTTTGAAAAGAGCAGAATTGCAAAAAGAAGTATCACTTAGTAGGTGTTCTTGAGCTTTCCAGTTGTCCCGTCAATGTGTGGTTCAACGGACAAAATGATTTTTCAATTGAAGCTCTAATTGAGGTGATGTAGAAACAGGGCCTCCGTGACAGTATTTTCAGAGCGTGTTCAGAGAAACACCAGTTTTCCACTCTTTTCTAGCAAGGTTTTCTCCATGTTCTCCCAACTATTGTGTACTCTGTGCTGTCTATGTTGGTGTCTGTTTGGGAGTGCAACCAAGGCTTTATTTAAGCTTTATTTGAGCTTTTCTACATTGAAACCTAACTTTGCATGTGGCAACTTTTACAATTTCAGGATTTTAACAGAATTAATCGCTGCTTTTTGAAACAGCATTTTGCAAAGAAGAGTCACAAATTCAAGCAAGTCAATGGAGCTTTATATAAAAGCTAACTTGGGAGCTAATACAGGAGCTAGCGCTTCGGAAGCTGGGTAGCTGTAACAGAGTATATTTCTTACAAAGCTCCTAATAACTTCACAGCCATGAAAAAAAGGATAAGCGGATCAGAGATTGGGAGCTCGGCTCTTGAACGTGTTGCGTTGTTGAGGGCAAACAGGGTCCATCTCTTTAATACGCTTATTTCTCAGTTCCTGATTCAATATTTTCAAGTATGGTTTTCAGTCATCAATGTTGCCGGATTGTGCATTGACAATCATTTAACGTGGGCAGCACACCTATTTCCCTGGATCTCTTTATTTAGGTATGTGTTTTTGTAGCACTCATTTGACTATTGCTAGCTAATTGTTTCTTTGCACCGAATAGAAACAAAACCATCTCTGCCTGCGTTGTGTACAGCAATACAAAACACGTACATTAAAATATTGAGTCATAGAGATTCTCTTACTGTTAAAAATAAATCCTGTTCTTCCACACAGCCGTATATGGTGAAGTGATGTTGCTGATGACGATGCTTTGGAAATGGCACTGTATGTTATGCGAATGCCCGCTGTTGCTTTCTCTCTCTCTCGCTCTCCCTGCCGCCTCCACAGTGATGCGTGTTGCATTAACGCCGAGGTGAAGAGTGGGAGGTAGAGGGCAAACTGAGAGGGCTACAAGAGGGATGGAGAGAGCCAGAGAATGAAAAGTGTGCGTGGGACTGAAACAAGGGTAGATGGATGGATATGTCCTTCCTTCATTCCTCTTCTCCTTTGTTACCTAATTTCCAAAATGTCTGACGGTGATGATTTCCCCAGTGAACATACTCAGGTCAAACTAAATCCAGGAGGATAAGAGAATGCGGGAGAGAGGAGAATAAGGAGAATTGAAGGAGCAACTTAGAGTGATGAGGAGGGAAGGATGAGAATGAGAGAGAGAAAAGAGAAGCAGCTGGAGAGAAGTTTGTCTCCTTACAGCGCCAAAGCTCTTAAAGCCTCAAAGCGGTGTAGATTGTAAATGGCCGAAGAGATAGATAGATAGATAGATAGATGGATGGAAAAGAGTGAGAGGTGGAGGGAGGCTGAATTGTGAAGAAAAAAAGCTAGAAGGGAGAGAGAGTGAAAGGGAGAGGGGGAGGCGGGGGAGGAGGAGGAGGAGGAGGGTTTGCGTTGGTGTGTTGGTTGGCAGAGAGAGCGCTTGTCAAAAAAACCTTCCTCTGACAGAAGGCATGATTCACAGTAGAGGGAGAGAGTGAGCGCAATAGGGGAGAGAAAGAGGGGGAGAGAAAGGGAGGCAAGCGACAGAAAAAAGGCAAAAAACGGCAGAGATAAAGAGAGAGAAACAACCGAGGCAGAGATGCTGGTAAGAAAAACCAAGAGGACGCTGATTTGAGGCGGAATGACCAGATGCTAACAGGATGGGACTGAGATCGATGGATTGGACTTACCAAGCTCCTTAATGAATGTGACCATGTTGAAAAGGTTCTGGCTTTTCTATTGATCCGGGGGGGAATAGAACAGGAGGCAGCGGCAGTGATTAAAGAGAGAGAAAAGGAGAGGGTGAGACAATGCTTAAGAATAAAGGGACCGTATAAAGATAGAGAATGACATAAAAAGACCAGGAATTCAATAGACTGGACTAATCTGTGAGGGAGGCTTCACTAATACGTGCAAATGAAAATTCTGACTCTTGATATCACATTTGAGATCGATATTGGTTTGTGTTCTTCAGGACTACGGGGGAAAGTCTTCGAAAGATGTTTTTTAGATCTGTGAATGTCCATCTGTTTTACTGGAGATTTAGAACCAGCACATCATTCTTCATTTCCGCTCAACTTTTATTCCCCTCTGAAGTGGTAAATTTAGTCGCGTCGGCGCGAGGTAGCAGGCTGGTGGGGAACGCCATGCTTCTGTGGTCAAAATTGGTTTGAAATCGTTTTAATTCCTTGAGACGGTGGGAACTTCCTTGGCTAATGCTTAGAACTAATCAATATTCTAAGTACTGTTGGTGTCTTCCACAAAGTGGAGTTAGATGGCTAGCTGCTGCAGATGGAACAGTTTGATTAAATCAAGGCAGGAATGTCCACATCAATCCAAATCGCTAAATGTGCACTGCTGTGACAGGTTCAATTATTCTGCTTTTGATTGCTGGTATTGATGGAGTGAACAGCTTTGAATGCATATTGACGTCACCTTGACTTTATTTTTTGGCACCAAATTTGCATGGAGCTTCAAGGCTGCTTGGTGCAAGCTGTCGTATTTGCATCTTCCAAATTCCAAATGCTTGCAGAATTGTTTTTTATTCTAATCATTTGTTGTGGACAGTTTTTCTAACATTTTGGACTACTGTTGCTATGTTATATCATCTTAGATGTAACTTGGAAAAGACCAAAGGGATTTCTGAACAATGGCTTCATTATTTACCTTGTTTTCAAGCTCATCTTGAGGATAAAACATTTACATAAAAGACATTTGAGATTTTAATCTTTTTTGCCTTGGCTGTACATAGTTTTCCACTATCTAGATTGTGAGAACTGTATCATCAACGATAAAACTGTTTACAAAACAAGAAATGTAATCTTTCATTGTCTTGCCTACTAAGTGATATCTAATAAGTTCCAAATAGGCCAGCGGTTCCTCACTCAGTGTTCAGCCAACACAATGGGTATTATAGCGTAAAATTTTTCTGACATTTAATTCACTTCAATGTGTATTGGAGTGATGGCTTGACTTCCAAATGCCAAAAAGTGAAATCCCTTTGAGTCAAAAAAGGTTTAAAACAAACAACTTACAATCCATGTAGTTGTCCCCTCAGTATTATTGGTAACCTGCTAAAGGACAGAGAACACGTAAGACACTGATGACATCATCAGTAGGACTTCTTCTAAATTTTAACCCAAACTACGTTTTTGGAATGTGTGCAGGGCCAACCCCTTCATAGATATCAGTGATTGTTAGCCAATATCTTAATAATGAATAGACTTTCATTAATATTCATTGGGAGATTTTTTCAAGCTGCCACAGACCTTTTGTTGTTTGCTTTGTTTTCCACAGATGGACAATGAAAATCAACGAAGAAAGCCAGGATAAGAGGAGAAGCTTTGACTGGATTCAATACTTTATCCACTGCAGTCGCTTTGTGTCTGACTAAGGCTCCTCTGGATAAAGACTTAATTGGCCCTGAAAGGACAGCCAGAACAATAAACAACGAGAATAAATTCAGCTATGCTTGGAAGTGGGAAATAAGATGAGATAAGAACAGTAACCCTGTGAACGTAATAACTGGACTTTTTTTGTCTTGTATTTTCATGTTTTCTTCAACATCTTTTTGGAATAATTTGATTTGGACATTATTTCATTTTTTGATAGTTTTTATGATAAATGCCTATATTTTTTTTAGTACTTTGATCACAAGATTGTCCTGACTTGTCAATTAAGCCAAGGAAGAAAAGATTTGGAACATGACATTTTACATTTTTCATCTTTGCCATTTCCCCCTCAAAGCCAGCTGCCTTGCATCTGGCAAATTCTGAATGTTATTTTGCAAGCACATTTTTTTTATCTAAATCTGTGAAATTACCAAATTCACAATTCACTCTTCAAACTACAGTCGCATCTCCCACCAACCCCTTCCACCATCTGCCATCCGACCAATCATGGGCAAGCCTCTTAGCCGCCCCGGGTGTTTCAGGAAGAGCTCCTGCTGCCTGGAGAAACCTGGGGATGGGGGAGTGGGAGGGCGAGCTGGGGGACTGGAAGGAGGATATGGAGATGGCTACATACCCCAACGATCCATCTACGATACCATGTGCATCAATCAACAGATTGACAGCCATCACCATCGCCCTGGAGGGTCTATTAGGAAAGACATTGGAGGTGAGGGGAGTTTTAGCTACTCTGCAAGCGGCTCCCTTAGGGTTAGCAGGTCTCCAGCTGACATGTTTGATCCGCAGGCGCGCTCTCTAACTCCTAACCCCTCATTTGTTCGACGACTAGATGAAAGAGTCATCTATGATTCACTGAAGCTTGGGGCTCAAGATGTCGATGGTGTTGGCTGCCATTCACCGGGATGTTTCAACCGATCAGTTTCTCCCTCTGTGTCATCATTCTCAGCACCTGGAGTGTCTTCTTCCTCATCCAAGAAACATCACCATCAGCAACACCATCATCACCATGGGGAAAGTACAAAGAGCAGAGATGGCCGACATTCCTGGAAGGTCTTGACACCTCCGAAACACTTGGAATGTCTAGAGCTTACTACAAACGAAATGATGGACAGGGGAGGAGGGTATCTGAACCCCGGGCAATACCCTCCCCCTGGGGGCCAGTCCTCCTCTCTTACCTCCCCTCTCATTTCCCCCTTCTCAGGCTCACCTCTCTCTTCGGGTTACCATACTCCAGTGTTTTTCTCCCCTGCCAAACCTCGTCCCAGTCAGTCTCAGAGTTTGCGATGTTCACCTCCCCTAGTCACCCAGCCGAGGCATTATTCCCAAACACAGAGCCTTAGACTGTCACCCCCCCAGGAGCTTCGACGATCTCCCTACCGTGCCCCCCTGGTCCAATTGTCTGCTCATGATCTTGAGCAAGACATGAGGGAACGAGGAGGAGGATGGGGCCGCAGTGAGCGAGAAAGGGATTGGGAGAGGGAGAGAGAAAGAGAGATGGAGCGAGGGTGGGCCCAGCGTGAATGGGAAAGAGAGAGGGAGAGGGGAAGACTGGAGAGAGAGAAGGCTAGAGAAAGGGAGAGGAGGGAAACATCTACTTTTGGGACCTTTGGATATAGTCGACCAGTTCCACTGCGTTTAGACAGAGACTCTGTGTTTTTAGAGTCTGACCAGGCTCTAGACACAACACCCTTGTTGCTCCCCCACCCCTCACCTTCCCCCAATAATGCCCCCAGAATGGGCACGGGGGCTGTTGGTAGGAATAGAGCCGGGTCTAAGGTTGGCTCTGACAGTGGAGGTGGAGGTCTGGTTTCAAAATTTGACAATGGGAATGTGGGGTTGGTGTTAGTTGATAGCAGATCTGGGTGTGGGCCAAGGTTAATAAGTGAAGTTGGAATTGGAAACATGTCAGAGGCTGAAATCAGAGCTGGAGCACACCACAGAGTTGAAACTTGGAACAAATATGACAATGGTTCCAGGACTAAAAATGGGTCTGAAACAAGAATGGGTTCCCAGATGAAAACACGACTAGGGGGACGGGATCTGGAAGGAAAAGTGCAGTCTGGTATTGAGATAGAATATACTCCTCCAACTGTGAACAAGGAGGGACACAGGGGAGGAGCAAGAACTGGAGAAAAAAGTGTAAGGAGTGTGGCTAAGCCAGAAGCTTTTGAGACCACACCTTCAACTGTGAACGACAAAGAGAACAGGATGCAGCCTGGTGATAAAGTTGAAGTTGGAGATGAACCGGGTCCGGGGATGAAGCCAGAGATTGAGGCAGTGGTTGAGGCCAAAGCCAGCACGAGGCAGGTGGAGAACAGGACTCGAACAGAAGCAGGAGGTGAAGCTTCAGTTAAGAATGAGGATGGTTCAGGAGCACAGTCCAGAATAATTGAGACAGAAGTTAAGATTGGCCCTAGATCTAAGCCTGAAGTACTTGAGATTGTTGATGGTAATGAAATGGAGACTAAAAGTAACACTAAGACTGTGGTTGTCAGCGAAACTCAGAACAGCAACAAGACTACAGATAACGCCCAGATGAGTACTGTCACTGGGGGGCAAACTGATATTGTCCCTCTAGATCAGATAGAGAAAAAGCCTTTGGATATTGACAGAACTGAATGTAGACATGTAGAGAAAGGTTCCAGGTCCCACAAGTCCAAATCATCGAAGTCAAGCTCTAGAACTCGTCCTGGCACAGCCACAGGACTCCGACCAGGTGTGGTCAGCCCTCACCCAAGTAGAGCCTTTGCGGACCTTGAGTCCACAGGCCCCGCGGAGGGCATTGAGTCCACCTGGCCTCGCCGAATCATGGTTAGAAAGAGGACTGTACGGCAGGGCGGGGCACTCCACAACCTGCCCATTCTCCCCCCACTCCCTTCTGTCCTCTCAGCATTGGAGAAGAGACGCCCACATGCCCACCTACAGTCCCGTACAGGCCACTTCTCAGAGAACCCGCTAACAACCATTATGAATGCTTCAAGTATGGTGGGACGATGCTCACTCAAAGAGCCCTCTCATCCAGAATTAGGACTGGGGGCCGGTGTTATTGGCCGGGCTTCCCTGAGGGAGCAGAACCTGGAGCACTGGAGAATCTGCAGAGAGCAGGAAGAACCTAGAAGATCCAAGAGCAGGGAGAAAACTGAGATGGAGGAGAGGGCGGGTAAGGAAGAAAAGCGAGACAAGACGAGGAGAGAAGAGAAAGTGGACACAGAGAAAGAGAGCGCTACCATCAGTGAAGGCCTGGCTGAGGAAACCAAACGAGAAAAGTCAGAAACAAGGGTTAAGCTGAAGGTGCAAGAGGCTGGAAACGTAAAGCAAGATGTGAAAAAGGCAAGAGATGTGGAAATGATGGGGGGGAAAGTGGAGGTTAGAGGAATGAAGCCTAAGGATGAAATTCAAGAGCGGCATGTTAAAGACGTGGAAAAGGTGGTAGCTAAAACAAAAAAAGAAGAAAGCCAAGTGGCGGAAGAAGAGGGAGGTACATTTGAGGAAGAAGGGGGGGTTGAGGTTTGGGACACTGTCCTTGATATGGTCAACACTTTGTGGGAGGAGGGATGGGAGAAAGGGGAAGAGGGCACAGTTGGCGATGCAGATTCTTTCTCGGGATCCCTGCAACGTTGGCCTCTTCTCCGACCGCCAATTGGCTTTGGAGGCTCCCATCCCCCCTCATCAGCAGCCTCGGAGCTCAGCCTGTTAGAGTTGGAAAGGAGAGCCAGGGAGCTGGACTCTGACCTGGAGCACCTAGACCTGTCTCAGCCTCACAGAGACCCTCAGGTTGCACACCGATCCCTGCTGGAGCCACAGAGGGAGCGAGCCGACATGTACCAAACACACCCTGGGCCGCAGAGGGAGAAAGCTGCTCCCACCACAGGTAGACAGTTGTTCCCTTTTTTCTTTTCAGTCAGAATAACAAACAGGAATAGAAAATAAACTATTTTAAATGTTTAAGTGGAGCTTTATTAATGAATGAATTGCTCAAGAACTATGAACTAGTAATCTCAGATTACATTTTGACCAATGTGTTATTATGTGTTATAATTATTTTGCTCTCCATAGGGACTGCCTACCTGCCTGAATGTTATTGGTTGATATTACATACCAAACCAGAGTGCTTATAAAATCATCATGGTATTACATATTGCATTTAAATGCACTAACTGGTCCATATGAAGCTTATTTATTGTTTGTTTGCTTGATTGTTGTGGATCCAACGAGTGTTGTCCGACATATTACATAGATTGGGATTCTTTGGGTTTGTTACTGTAAATGTAAAAGGAATGCTCTTAGAAATGTATGTGTTTCTCACTTTTGTAATACGCCAACAAATAGTATCGGACAAATGTTCACTGGAGTCACTGGAGGTTGAAAACATCAAACATTTCTCACCTCTGTTGTGTTGGTTCTGTGCTATATATTGCAGCAGCGGTGAGCAGAAGCCGGGTGACTTTGGAGCTCACTGCTACGGCCTCACCGGCAGCAGGCGTAGACAGACCTCCTGTTCACTGCGCAGCCAATCCTGCTGGGACTTCCACTGTTGGCATAAGGTAGTTCCACGATGTTGTCGGCATTGATTCTGAACTGTTCTCCACGAGTTATTGAAAAATAATTAAAAATAGCAATACCATGCAGTTTGTACATTTTAATTTGATACTAAAGGCAAATCAGGGCAGCGTCCATATCCAGGTTGGAATTCAAATCGATCACTAAAAGCACATGATTATTATAAACATTGTTTTTGTTATTATTTTGTTATCTTAGTTATATTAGTATGCTTTTGACATGAATAAGCAGAAAAGAAAATGACAGCGCAACAAGGACTCGCTTTAAGGGAGGCTCGCTGCTCTCCGGACAGCTGTGTGTCAGTCCAGCGCGGGCGATGCATGCAGATGAAGTGCTCCCCCTGGCTGGAGTTTCACTTTAGGGGCATTGTGTGACCAGGCCTCATCAATCCACTCAATGAAGTCAGCTTCATCCACAGGCGTTTTTCAAAGAGCTTGTTCATTTTTCCTGTAAAAAAAAGGCTTACTTTTCCCCATCGTGATGTGCATGCTGCACCAGCAGACGAGTTACTGAGGGCAAAGTATCAGGGGGGTAAAGTAAATAATGAAACAAAAGTCTGCTGTGTTAGTAAAAACCCCAAATAAACAGTGCACTTCTTGATTATTACTAATGAATTATTAGAATATAATTTGTATTGGTGTTATTTCTTTTCTTTTCTTCTTTTTTTTCATTTGGGATTGACACAGATGGTTTATGTCAGTAACAGTGACCGCCATGAGCTGTTTATACTCTATTTGAACTCCCACTGCCTTTTCACTTTTCCCTCCTGTCCTCATGCCCCACTTTCTTGATTGGCAGTAATAGTGTTGTGTGGCTTGGTCCGAGTCCCTTTGTTTGTTACCCATTCACAGCCAGAGCTGTGTATGAACACCAGATTTATTCTCTGCTCACACAGAGCTCTGACATCTAGCAGAATCTGACTGGATTTGTGATCAGTGCGAACATCTGGGCAATGCAGCGGGAAAACATATATACAATTATTACAATGGACTAGCAAAAGCTTTATGTTGCTATTTGATTGTTTTTATCTCTTTTTGTCTGTTATTTCTACCATCTCATACTGGTGGAACACAGTGTGCCAATAGTCTGAGAACAGGCACATGTGTTACATGTGAGCAGGACCGTGTTGATAAAGGGAAGTCTTTTCCAAGATTTGCCACGAGAGGCAAGATAAACCAAGAAAGACTCTGTCGTCATCCCGATTCAATAGTATTTAAGAAGTCCCAAACTGCTGTGTACAATCCTTCCTAAGTCCACATGATCCATGTTAAGTACAGACTGTATTCTCTACTGTCCAGTGGCAACTCGTGGAATAGGTTCTATTTAGGGTAATCAAATCAATTTCAGCAGTATTTTCCCTTTTTTATACTATGTGACACCCTACAGTAGTTGTAATGGTTTTAGGTAACATTTATGTTTTTCGTCACAGTTAGACAGCACTTGATTATGGACTGTAAATGTAGGTTTGATTTGCTGTCCATCAAGAGAAGTCGATGTGAAAGCAAGACACACTTGTGCGCTAATGTTCCATATTGATTTGTCCATCATCCGATGGCTTGGTATTCAAATCAGAGACTTTCGAGAACAAAGGGCTTGGCTATGCGTAGGTTATGACAAGTCGGAGGGCATCGAGAGAGGGCCTTAGAAGTCAGGTGACACACAGCAGTGATTTGACGGCCTTGTCTTTTTTCTAGCTCCACTAAGGAAGACAGCTCTCCAGACTCCAACCTCACGCTGGAGTCCGACTCCAGTGGCGTCTTCCTCTCCTTATCCAACCAGAGCCAGGAGGAGGCCGGCTATGACAGCGACCAGCCGATCAGCGGCTCTGACCTGGGCAGCAGCAGCACGTCGCTGGAGAAAGATGTGGACGATGTGGGGCTGAAGGAGTGGGGGAGGGAGGAGAGTGCTGAGCTACAGTGGTGCTACCCGTCACTTCTTAACACACCAGCGCACGAGGACAAAGGAAGTGATGGCGGAAGAGAGGAGACAGGGTGTGGACAGACGGGGAGAGATGGAGACAGAGGGAAGGAGAGTGGACAAAGGGTTGGTAAGATAGGAACAGTTTCAATCATTAGGACCCAAATGGACCAAACAAACGTGGAGGGCTGCATCGCTTTCAATGCTACACAAAGTGAAGAGGCTCCACCCAGAAGAAAAGTGACCCTTATGGGAAGTGACTTCCCTCTTCCCCTGTCTCCCACAAAACAACCAATCAAAAACCTTATTAATCCCTATCAGAAGCCAATCAGAAGCTCAGGACTGGACTGCGGGGATATTGATCCCTTTGTCCAATCTGACAGCTTTGTTTACCTCGCTGTGTCGGCCAGACCTGCCTCCCAGGGGGAAGTCGGTACGGTCGCAGAAGTCCCCACTCTTGGTATAAAACAGGACATCGCGCAGCTACATTCAGAAAGCATGAACGCACAGCTGGACCAGTCAAACACAGAATGGAACGCCAAGCCGACTCGTCTCGCCCCTCAAAAACCAGAGGAAGGAGACTTTCTGTGCACCGACAGCTTTGTCTACCTGGCTGCTCCGGCCTGCCTCCTACTGGGCCCGGCAGGAACCGCACCCTACAGCGGCAGGTAGGTCTATTTGTTTGTGTCAGGGTTCACTGTAGCACTTGTGCATTACGTTGTTTGTAATTCAGTGAGAAGTCCAGCTATTATTTTAGTTTTCTATGCATTTTCTTCTCTGCTTACTCCGCCCCTAGTATTTGGCTAGTGAGTAAGTTAGGTAGCCCAGATATCTCTCGCCCATAGCCAGCTTCAACTGAGCTAAACCAAGAAAGTTCACGATGGGATATGTGATCCCTCCAGTGTGCTCTGGGGCTTCCACAGGGACTTGTGCCTGGGTTACTTTCACAGGAGGCGTCAAGGACTTAAGTATCAAGAAGCCAAAGGGCCTGCTGGTCACGGACTGTATGTATAGCATAGATTAGATGAAGCAAAAGCATCTCTATTGCCCCCTTGTGGCAGCATAGGTGTCTGGATTACAGGAGCCCATGTCTTATCGTCCCTTCCATGTAATTATTTGAGACATGGACAAAACCAAAATGAAAGGACGCGCCGAATTATGGTTTTAAGCAGTTTGATGCTATAAAGCGTGTATGTGGCATCATGATTGTTTGCCGTCATGAGGGCATTGTTTTTGGTGATGGAGTAGCAGAGGATTGACTCAAGGGTGTCAGCGTAGAAGTGCACCATCATTGAGCTGATGTTCAGCTCCCACTTGAGGTCCATGGGCTGTGAATTCCTTCATAAAGATATAACAGTTAGTTGTTGTGTCTTTCTAGCCAAATAGCAACATAGATGCCATCTTAGAAGCTAGATGGCATTGACGCTAACAGGCTGTGGTTGCGCATGGAGAGACCTCACCAAGACTTTAGATAACGTCAAAAGCACAAGATGACATCTCATGTATCATAGATGAAGAAGTGGAGACGTGTTGTCTATCCATATGTACAGTCTGGTTTGGATTAAAGAGAAGAGGCAACGGAGCCAATATCTCAGGCCCTTTTGAACCAAGATGGACCGTTGAGCAGCACTGGGAGAACTCGGGTGTTAGAAGGAACCCTCTGAGGAACACATGGATGTGAAACAAGCACTGCGTTGGCAATATTTTGGGAGGACAGAATTGAACCTACTACTATTTAGAATAAACATACACACAAACGCACACACACGCAGGAGTGCTAGAGTGCTTCTGGTGTGAGCAACAAATGAGGTCACCAAAATTCAGGCCTCTGTCATTTCCTAAAAAGCCCACAGTCACTCTGCATCTCAACTGGTTGAAGGTGGCAGCCATCACTGACACAGCTCTCTGTGGCGCGTGACTCAAGAGTCGGATATGAGCAATATTGAAGTATTGTTGTGCTATTATTTCATTCTGTTTCATTGTTACCTTGAATTTCTAAAACCAATACTACTGATTTTATTGTTCTCTGAGAGGAAGTTACGCTGCGGTCGCCTACGCTACGTAATGTCAGCACAAACGTTCACCTAAAGATGAACAGATTACATTTTGGTGGTCAAAGATCATTTGGACACATTTTTTAAAGTAATTCAAGAATTAAAATGCAAATTTTGACAAATATGACATTGTACTTCATCTTCAATAATGTAACTGTGTCGGGCTTCGAAGTGTTACATCATTGGACGATAAAGTACAGCCTCTCGTATCTTATTCCTTTAATATAATGAATACACACATTCCCAACATACCAGAATAAATCACCCTTATAATAATAAATGTTTGACCCAGTATACCCAATATACCCAGATTCTGTCTCTTTCTAGGGAGTCTGACTCGGAGAGTTCTGGATCCGGACCTGTTGATATGTCATTGCTGGGTTGTGGCTCGGTGGCAGGGGACAGTGACTGGGACTCGGACCTGTCCGACTCGGATCCCAGTCGCTCCTCCAGGCTCTCTGGCGCGGCGCGATCCAAGCGGATGGTTCCCGAGCCGGGCTGGGACTTGTTTGAAGAAACCACTGAAGCCGAAGTGCTGACTGAGCTCTTCACGGAACAGGAAAAAAACAACAACGGCAACGCAAAGGAGGTCACTGGGGTCGGTGCCGGCCTAGAAGACACAGCGGCCGTTCCCGTGGAAACCCAGCATGTCACTACGCCGGTGAAACGGGCGACATCAGCAGAGCAGTCGTCGACAGCAAAGAAGGTGACTTGGCAGTTTAGACCAGCTCAGAGGTCCGTCTGCACAGGAAGCAGGAAGGATAAAGAGAGGGAAGTGACATCATTATCATTGGGCGGGTTAACAGAACTGAGTGGCGGCAAGAGCCTTAGACCCTGCCCTTCATCGCCATCGTCTTCATCCTCGTCATCATCTTCCTCGGGGTAAATTGTGAAAGAAATGGGGTTTCTATGTGCAATCATTTTGGAGGAGCCTCTTTGGAGGACTCTCCTACCCGAAGCTGAGTTTATTGCCGAGAGAAGAAGAAGAGAAGAAACAACTTGAACAACAAAAAACATGTTGCCTGCTGCTTTTGCCTTCTTCTGACAGAGTAACTGCATAAAAGACTAGTTCATTGTTGCATTTTCTTACGCTGGCCTCCATGATGTGATCGGTTTAAAGTAATTGTCTGATTGTATTTGAATGATTATCTGCTCGGTCACTATCTGTTGACGGATGAGCCACCCAGTGCTCACAGCCCTCATTACAAACTGGGAGTCTGTGGCGATAATTCCTGGAAAAATCCCAGACGAACATGACGTGGAGATTTTTGAAGTGAGATCCAAAAAATGACCTTCAATTATCACCACCCAGGGGTTGCCACATGAAGTCAAATGGGGGCTCTTGGAGATGCTGTATGTTTGAGTCTCATGCAAAACAGAAAGCTTCAGCTTGAGATTGTAGGGAAATGTGGCCACTGACACAGATGTCCATTCTAAAGAGGTTTTAACAATAGGTCAAATTTTGAAAGATTTATTTAATTGAATTCTTAACACATTCACATTATTCTCTACCTAAATACGAAATATGAATAATTCTTTGATTGTTCTTTATTCTATTGAATGTACTGCACAGAATATACACAACAACTGAGAAACATCCTCCTTGAAACGTGCATTGAAAACAAATACTACAATGCATGAATTCAGTTATTTGAAAAAAAGCCTTTCTGTGGGACTTATAAAGCTCTAACAATGTAAACGTGTCTCAGGCCTTTTATCAAATTACACTTTTGTCCCAATGTAACGCCTCTCTTTGTTAGCTAAATACTTAGCTTACAAACCTTAACCTTTAAAAAGGTTGAACTTTAAAGTTTACAATGTATTTTATAATCACATACAACTTTAGTATTTAACAGCGTGTCAATAATATATTTTGAAACATTGAGATAATTAAAGTGATAAATATATATATATATATATATATATATATATATATATATATATATATATATATATAATATATATATATATATATATATATATATATATATGAAAGTAATAACATTTAATTAAGATGAATTGTTTTATTAATCATTTTGAATTTAAAAATGTGAATGTCATAATAGAGCAATATGCCTACAGATTAATGCTATACTCTCTGTTTGATAAGTGGAAAGTGTTGCCAGTGGTGTGTATATCAATGGCTGAGTTTTTTTTGTATTTATACAGCTAAGTGCTACTTTTAAATGCTCCTTTAGAGGTTGCACTGCATTCGCATTATCCTTTTATCATCAGGTAGCTTGGTAAATCTGCCATAAACAATGAGACGGTGGCTTAGATGATTGATGGCTCTGGTTTCATGCCTGTGGTATTTTTAGTGCTAGTGACTTCATCCCCCATAATTCCCTTTGCACAGTCTCTGATCCTCGCCTCTGTGGCAGCTTTGGCTTTACGGAAGAGGATGAACATGCTGGAGATATGTTTTTTTTTTCTTCTTAACATTTGCTCTCACTTCCATCCACCATTTTCCACCATTTGTTTGTGTGGTAAGTGAAGCAATCAAGACTTTCCTCTAAATCCATGGCAGTTGTACAAACATAAAATGCAGTGTGGAGGCTGGTCGGGCTGACAATCATCCCAGGAGTGGATTTGTTGAGTCACCGTCTACTGATGATGATAATGACACATTTAGAAACCTTAAAGCCTTTAAAATAGAGTACAGTGATATTGCAAATGTGACAAAGCAGTGTCAGTTACACCATAATAATTATTGTCACAAAATGATACGGTTATGAAAGACAGTGTGGCAAAACATTGCTTTGGATGCAGGTGTGATTGGGCCTTTTGAAATATTCACTTTTGGACAAAAGAGCTTTCCATTTGAGTTATGACCGAATCCAAGCCAACAGCGTTTCAGAGGGGTCTGTGGGTGTGCCGTTACTGGGGCCAACTATATGTGGGGGGCACCGGCATAAAAACCTGCCAATCAGAATTGAGGATTCTCACTGGCCACGGGATCGACTGATAAAATACATTTTGGATCTTAAAATTAGTTCATTAAGCAGGATCTGCGTTTTGTGATATTCTACTTAAGTGATGCCAACAAATCTGCAAATCAATCCAATGACCAAAGACCTTTCATTTTCTTGATTTGTTTTTAATAGTATGGACACATTCCACCCACATTGCACATAAGAGCCACGTAAGACATGCATGTACTTGTGTGTCTCCTCCTTGTTCCATATGAAGGGTTGCGTTGGAACTTGGCTGTAGATCAAGTTTAGAAGAGCAGACTTTCGTGCTGCAGCTCCACAGTTGGTGGGTCTCTGGCAGCTCGGGCGTCTCCGAGGCCTCGTGTACGGAGAGCCGGGCGGTTTGTTTAAAGCAGGCGGCTTCTCGTTGCAAACGGCAGGTTTAAAGCTACCTGCCAGTCCACGCTGCATATTATGTCGCAACCCCACTTTTCATCACAATGCTCACTAAGTATAATCTTTATGGGATTATTTCTATTATATATCAAACAGTTGGCACTAGGCTGCATAGCACTGTGGGAATAAGGACACAGTATTCTCTAACCATGCTGCTTTACATGTCTGCTAGATGGAATGTTCTCTTGGTAACTAAACTTTAGAGCTCACACAGTGGACCAAAGCTGTGTGTGTTATTTATTGTTAATAAAATAATTTCTGCTCGCATTAAACTGTGGCAAGGCATCTCGTTTCACTGTGAAATATTATGGATACTATACACCTTCACTGACTTTTGTCAAACTCACTAATATCAGGCCGTACGCGTAATAGTTTTCTCTTTATGTAAACGCTGATCACTGTTAAAGCTTAATAATGATTAAGAACTAAGACCTGAGAGGACTTTTTAGTGGACAAAGCTGATTTGTGTGAAATCTTATTGCGTGCCGTATTCCCAAGCCTTGTTGAAATGCATCAATGTGCAAATAAAGACGAAGCTTGATGGTGGAATGTGACTCAGTGTGGCCTGTTGGTGTCTGTCTCCACTGTCTCAACCCTGCATGCTACTCAGTCAATAGACCCTTTCACCGCCATGTGATCAACAACATGTGTGCACATGTTAGCAGCCGACGTGGCGATTTGCTCCGGCCACCATGAAAAATAATCAAGCTTTAAACACTCAATTTGAACAGCGTTCAATGTGTGGTGGTCGAATGAGCCGTGACCTCAAACACAGAATCCCAACAGGATCACGACCCTTTCTGAGCAACGGGGATTTCAGTTCAATTCGTGGCCGTGATGACTGGTGAGTAAATGCGCCGCACCCCTGAGGTAAGTAAAATAATTCCAAAGCCTATAAAGAAATGTTGTGAATATGATCGCAAAACTAGTTATTATGAACTGAAATGATCCTAATTAATATCAAAAGATGCTTTTCACATAGGAAAGAGACCTAAAAAGTCATAATTTTTAAGTACTGTGATGCCATTGTCATCTGTTTAATCCCTCAATCCTTGAAACATACACAGTTCATTGTGGTTACCATGGTTACAATGGTTTGAATGTTTCTTTCTGCATTTACAGTACAACACACACACACGCACAGAAGTACACACAGCCTGTGGTGCCATCTGTGTATTAAATGGTACATGGTGTATGAGCGGTTGTGTTTCGTCAGTTATGTAGGTCTTTACGTCTATTTCTGGCTGATTAATTAGAACACTTTGAATAAGGCCACAGAGAGAGAGAGAGACCACCTTTATGAATAGTTAATTCCTGTGCCAGTTTCACAGCCACCACAGGGACTGGAGTGATTTATTGGGCCAGATGACAGTCTGTTTGTCACACAGTCTGGAGAAATATGCACATTTACTGTGAATCTTATACTGATTTGAGCAAACCTTCCGGAATCCCAGCACTCTGAGGATGGGAAAATGAATGATTCTGCTGAAATCTCGATTTACAGGCTGTTGTATTTGGTTCTTGACTCCTCTCACAAGACAAAACATATTACTGACTGTTGTGGAGCCAATGCCCCTGTCATCAGTGTGGGAACGGGTGTGAATTGCTGAATGATGGGGATTTCCATGGGGATTTCCAGGAATTAACAGTAATAAACTGGAACATTTGGGGTAATTTAAATGTATTTACCTTTTCATATATGACAAACCAGCATTTCATTTAGTCCTAAGCTTTGCAAACATTTGCAAAGACGAGCAAAAATAACACGTTATGTGTCTACGTTTCAGGCAGACAATGTTCTCATCCAGCTGGTCTAAGCTTGCATAGTCTTTTTCTCAATTACATCATAAGTTCACTGATGCTATTTATATGAATATGCATTCAAACCATTAGTGTTCAACAAGTGTGCTATTAGGCAAATATGATATGAAGGAAAAGACTGCATATTCCCTTTAAAAAAATACTAATTCATTGAAATATACGTGATGTGTGGCAGATCAGAGAGTAAGGATGCTGTCTCCACCTTTATACACTGAACCTCAGCTCTACTATACCTCCAACCAAAAGAAATCCAAAGAAGTGATCATTTTGGGATGATTGAACTTAGTTAGACAAATAACAAATATTTAAGCACTAGAAACCTCCACTAGACAAGTCATGGTCAAATCCATAGTGGTGGATTTGGGGGAAAACGTTGCCCCACATGACCCCATCCCCTTCTCCACCAGTCCTCCAGTGGGAGCTCAACATCAGCTGCATCACCCGGCTCAGCAGAGGAGGTACTTCAGCGTAAGACATTTTAAGCCAAAGACAATGATGATGCACTTCTACACGGCCATTTTTCCTCCATCAGCATCTCGCACAGCCAAGGACAAGGGTAGGCTGCAGGTCTGCATCCATTGTCAAGCTTCCTTTCACTGCAAAATGATCCATTGTATCCAGGGAAGAAAATCAAACCATTATTTACTGTGATTTTCATCCTTTCATCCATCTATTTTCCTTTGCTTATCCGGTGTCAGGTCGTGGTGGCAGCAGGCAGAGTAGATTTACACAGACTTTCCTCTCACCCGCAACATTTTTCAGATCACCTCTCTTTTCACCAAGACTGTTGGTGAAGCGCCTGTTTTACCTGCCTGTCGATCACCTTCACTTGTGGAAGTCTCCGATACGCAAATCCCTTGGTTTGCGATGGGCAGTCCATCCCAACCCAGAGAGAACAGTTTCCAGTTTCCGGCAGAGTACCTTGGCCTCGGGTTTTGAGGCGGTAACCCTCTTGGTCACAGTGGGGGGGGTCACTGTCCGAGGAGGCCAAGAGCACCACATCATCTGCAAACAGCAGAAAGGAAACCTCGAGAACCTGAAATGTGGCCGCAGATGATACGATTACAAAATGGATCATTGATCACATGACTAATTCAGCTCCTTCCCGGGAGTTCTTTGTGCTTTCTCGCCGAGCAGGTCTCTGCAGATCGTAGTTCGGTCAGGACCCTGGTCCTGACTCTGGCCGTGGCCCTGCTGGCACCTGCTGCTGCTGTCATCATCATCATCATCATCATCATAATTTTAAATATGATTCATATCACTATTGCCCTTTCCTAAAATCTTTGCTTTCCCTCCCCACAGTCTTCTGTGGATGGAGGTTCTATCTGATGGTGGTGGCCCCTGCAGTGGTCCTGTCATACATCTGGCCGGCTACTTGGAATTCTTTGATTAATTTCTGTTATAGAAATTGAATGTATTCTACATCTGTATGAGTCATTCTGTACGCATGACATCCATTGCAGTCTGTCCATCCCGGGAGAGGGATCCCTCCCTAAGGTTTCTTCCCTTTTTTCCCTGGAAGGGTTTTTTTCATTTTTTGGGGAGTTTTTCCTGTGCCGATGTGAGGGTCTTGGGACGGAGGATGTTGCATGTGTACAGAATGTAAAGCCCTCCGAGGCAAATTTGTAATTTGCGATTTTGGGCTATACAAAATAAAATGAATTGAATTGAATTGAATTGATCTCCGGTGTAAGGTGCTCTGGTACCAGGTACACTTATGAGCCCCCTTATGTTCCTCCCGGAGGACTACTGAGTCGTCAGGATCGGGCCGTTTGGGCAAAGGCCACCACACGCTCGCTGGTGAGCAGCCGGTTTCCGAGGGATCTAGAGAGAAAGCAATCATTTCTAACCCTAACCCTTACTGAAACGAACTATTTTTTAATAGGACCTTTGTTGCATGGTAAACATCCACACCTTTCAAACTGACATCCCCATTTGGTGTCCGGCTGTCTGCTCTTTGCAGTCTCTGAGCTCTTGATTACATCTTCAGCTTTTTAAAATTGGTTTGTTGCGTTTCAGGAGAAGTATTTTTACATTCTGCGGCTACGACAACATGGTCCTGAGCGCTTACTCTACAGTTTTTGTGGAGCTTTTTGTTATCAGGCATCTGCAGAACCAGAAATGGCAAAGAAAACAGGAAAGTTCTCAGGTGACATACAGAGCAAACCAAATGGACACATAGAGACTCCGAACCATTGCACTGGACCACCGATGGTCTGAGCAGGTTGCCACATTATCCAGGTGGATTTACTGAGTGAGACACAATGTTCACCTAAAATCATATGCATGGGGATTTATCAAAATATGGATATGTGGTAAACTAGTAGGGGTGTAACGATTCATCGATGTATCACTTTTTATTCCTCCGATCCAACTACATTGATCTGTGCTCGGCGAGTTGGCCATATGGACGACATAGATCGATCTAACATCGATTTAAAATGTAATAAATCGATTTTATCGATACTAGGAAATAACCCATTGGAATTAAGCACGTCAGACTTTTTTCTTAGCACTTTTAATGATAAAGGCTTTCGCGGACTGGGCAGTGACTGCTCACGCAGTATGCAGGTCCCGCTGAGCCCTGAATCAACTTCCGGGTTTCATGGCAAATCCGACGGAATGTTCCACAGGGTTATAATAGAAGGGGAAGGGGGGGTTTGTCGGGGGTTGGTAGGGGGAAACCATTATTGCAGGGGTGTTTTTTGTGTATATCACTAATACGTGGTTTTCTCTGCTACACTGCTACAGCAGTGTTTGCACTTTATTCAAATAAAATGTGAATGCATTTGCCATTCATTGTTGTTTACTTGTTTATTTATATTCATAATTAATTGATACCTGATTCCATTACAAGTAACAACAGGAATCTAGGAAATTTATTTCAGTCATACTGGTTGAATTTTTGGCTAAAAAGTTACTGAATCGATTTCAAGTCATTGAATCGTATCGGATCGTATCGTTCTAAATTAACCAATATCGTCCTTGAATCGTATCGACAACCACGAATCGTGATCGAATCGAATCGTTGTTAAAAACGAATCGTTACACCCCTATAAACTAGTTAAAAGATAATAGAAAATGGGGTTTTGTTCAAGCTTGGAACTGGGAGCAAGAAGATAAAAGCTGTGGCGACAAAAGGCCACAGCATCGCCATGTACTGTCACAAAAACCCTGCTCTTCATCTTCCCAGGGACACATTGAAACTCACCCACTCACCCAAAGAGAAACTGTGCAAATTACTGAGTTGAACCCCCTGCTGCCCTTCAATGGTGGCCCTGCAGCTTTGTTCGTTCAGTGATTAACACATTAACATACATACAGATATATTGTAGAGAAAATGAGCGCAACATGGAACTTGTATGCTGATTGGTGCCTCTCTCTGTAGGCCTTCTATCCCTCACATTGTTGTGTATTAGACTCTGTGGGCATGTGCATGTGTTTATGGGGGGGGGGGGAGGCCTGCTAGGCTTTTTTTTTGTCTGTTTGTATTTGAGTGCGTGTGTGTTGTTCGGTGTGGGTGCTAGCTGTTTGTATGCACTGCATGTGTGAAGAGAGGAGGACGAAAGGAGATGCTGAATCTCACCAGAATCTAACACACACACACACACACAGACACACACACACACACACACACACACACACACACACACACACCAGCACAGGGATTCAGGAATATAAAGTGGGAGGCATCAGAATTCAAGGTTGCATCTCGGCTGCACACTCAAAATCCATACATACATATTATAAGCCTGTGATCGAGGCTTCTTGTCACTGTCAACAAGCATCTTCCAAAATAATAATGATTATTATTATTTTACCCATCACCAGTATTTGCAACACGTATTTGCACCACCCTAAGTTTCCAAGGCTGTCATGTGAAATGTGCAAGGAGTAGTTCATTTAAGCCTCAAAATAAATACTTTGTGCACAAATAAACGAAGCATCATTTAACAATAGTATCCACATTTACACTCATCTTACAGGATTTAGAAGATCAATAAAGCAGCAGACAGGACTGTTGCTCTGTGTGAGTTTTAATTAAGTTATTCTGTACTTTGTTGACATGGTCGGGCTGCAGCGCATGCTTTCAACCTCATGAGGTGACACAGCTCTGGCAGCGCTTTGGCCCTCATTCTTACTAAAACATCCATCTATGAACTATGGTACCAAGCATTTTTTGTGACTCAGTTTGTGTTTTCAAACAAAAAGCAGTCAGATGGCAGCAGTAAATCCTTCCTAGATGAGCTGCAGTGGGCCAAACGCACTCAAGTTCTGCATTTGACATGTTGTTGGTCAAATGTATTCAGACTCCAACACGAGATGTGTGCAGCATGCAGGTATGTAGCTGGTGGGGGATAGCACGGCACGTAGTCACACAAGAGATGGGACATACAAACTCAACCATTAGCGCAGTAACACCTTTTATCTTTCATCCCAATATGGCAGGACAAAGGCAGCAACAAAAGATGGAAATAGGAGGATTTTAATCTTCGAGCCCGAGCTCTTTGCCATGAACATGAACATTTCTTCTCCTTTTTTTTTGGTAAAGGCTACAGAGGCGAGTGTGAACGAAAAGCAACTATAGGTGGGCAGAGTGGGACACAAGCACCAGAATGAAGAGGAAGAAAAGATCGGAAGGTGCCCATTACATAAGACCAGCACAGATATCGTGGTAAAGACCTGAGAGGGAGCAGAAGCTATTTTAAACCTAGGCTTGAGCTCTGAGAAAGAAACCGTGTGGGCTGGTATGTTGGCCGTCACAGAAACACTGTGTGTGTGTGTTACCCTCCATGTACAACCCTGGCAGATAGCGGACTAGGACTTTAAAGACATGTTAGATAATGCACACTGGAGCTGTTTTATCACAGCGGAACTCCTCCAAATCTGTTACCTTGTCATATCATTCCAAAGAAATCTTGGATGTTGTTTCAGGATTCGGCTGAAACGCACAGTGCTGAAGATATGCTGACTCGCCCATGGGTGTTGTGGCACTTCCAGTATCGGAGGTAGATGCTGGTGTTGGTAAAGGAATAATACAAAAAAGAGAAATTCTCCTGTGCAGGGATTTATACATGGAACCAACTCAATACACTCCAATATGTGCATTTGCACAAAGACATTATAAAGTTGTTCAATGCAAACCTGTTAAACACATTAGCGTTAATTACAAGTAGTAGGACAAATGTCAGTGTCATCTTCACTCTCCTTTTAGCTTGTCCTGAGGGAAATATCTGAGAGCCCATTTACACTCCCTGTGTCTCGGGCAGGTCAGGTGACCATGTGTAAAGAGCACCCATGCAGAATGAGAGATGCTGCTGGTTTATGGGGGCTGTTGGCTAGCCGGATAAACCGTTGTTGTTATAATTTAAGGTTAGCTTTCCTCTGTCTATTTGCAATACCGCCTCCCTGTGGAATATCCGGAGGAGATGCGTAAATGTGCCATGTGTAAAGGAAAGGCTTTGAAACCATACCTGGATCTCGATTTGATAGATGAAGTCTATTTAGGGAGTCTTCTGTTAACCCAAAACCTGGAGCTCAAGTAGGCTCAAAGCCAGAGCAGAGCTAAGGGGAACTGCCCCTATTGATTAACTGTAAGAGTCCCTGTCAACTTTAACACTCTAAATCAGGTATTACATCTAATGCATGCGTTTTAAATGTATCCATCCTGAAACATTTGTCCGCAAATTTGTTATATTCATGTTCAATTTCAAGCTGTGTATGTCTGTGTCCCTTCATGCATATTAACACCAGTAACTGATTTCAATCAAGACGCAGGTGCTGCACATCCCCCGATGCAGGAATCACAAAGAGGGGATTTTTCCTTCTCATCCACCAGTATTACAGGTAATAGCCAGTAAATTAGAATATTTTGAAAAACTTGATTTATTTCAGTAATTACATTCAAAAGGTGTAACTTGTACAATATATTTATTCATTGCACACAGACTGATGCATTCAAATGTTTATTTCATTTATTTTGATGATTTGAAGTGGCAACAAATGAAAATCCAAAATTCCGTGTGTCACAAAATTAGAATATTACTTAAGGCTAATACAAAAAAGGGATTTTTTAGAAATGTTGGCCAACTGAAAAGTATGTAAATGAAAAATATGAGCATGTACAATACTCAATACTTTGTTGGAGCTCCTTTTGCCTTAATTACTGCATTAATGCGGCGTGGCATGGAGTCGATGAGTTTCTGGCACTGCTCAGGTGTTATGAGAGCCCAGGTTGCTCTGATAGTGGCCTTCAACTCTTCTGCGTTGTTGGGTCTGGCATTCTGCATCTTCCTTTTCACAATACCCCACAGATTTTCTATGGGGCTAAGGTCAGGGGAGTTGGTTGGCCAATTTAGAACAGAAATACCATGGTCCGTAAACCAGGCACGGGTAGATTTTGCGCTGTGTGCAGGCGCCAAGTCCTGTTGGAACCTGAAATCTCCATCTCCATAGAGCAGGTCAGCAGCAGGAAGCATGAAGTGCTCTAAAACTTGCTGGTAGACGGCTGCGTTGACCCTGGATCTCAGGAAACAGAGTGGACCGACACCAGCAGATGACATGGCACCCCAAACCATCACTAATTTACTGACTTTTACCTGTATATACTATAACAGGTTGGTGTATTATTTGGAGGAAAGTATAAAAATACCATCTCAGGTCTCTGTTCATAATGTGATGTAAAATTGTCCCTTGAGGGGAAACAATCAGATCATACTTTGATACTTTGTCTGTCTGGGGGGGTTTGCTGATTTGATTAACTGTTACTTTCATTGTTAGTGACTTGTATCTTTTTGATCTTGCAGCAGATTACGCATCTATTTTCTAATTTAGAGAAAAGGAGTTATTATGCACACAGCGCAGGTGAACTTCTGCATTTGTTTTGGTTGCTTTGTTTCAAAGAGGAGGTGAGGCCCATGGAGACCTCGTACTATGAGCCTGCTTTGTTGGAGAATTAATGGAAGCGATCGCTCAGGTCATAAGCCACTCAGATCCCAGAAGGGAATCTGAGACAGTGTAAACATGTTTTATCACTTGATGTGTGAAGTGCTAAGCCTACAGGGAAGCTGTCAATACATATAACCTGGTGGTTATGGGACTGGACTGAGCTGATATAGAACAAAGGTGTTCGTTCACTTCCAAGACCATTTCATCAGTAACTAAAGACTTTTACACTTTAAAGTAAATTAGTGATTTCTTTCCATCTGTTTTCCTGCAAAGTGCACAAAAACTCCCGGAAAGAAGCTGAATTTGTCATGTGCATTGATGCACTAATGCACACTAATGCACTTGTCTTTTGTGGAAGCTTGTTCCACAAAAGAGGAGCTTGATAACTGAAGGCTCTGCCTCCCATCTTACTTTTAATAACTCTAGGAACAACAAGTAACCCAGCATCTGTAGAACGCAGCTGCCTTGCAGGGCAGTACGGTGTTACAAGCTCTTTAAGATAAGAAGGTGCCTCACCAGCAGGTGCCTTGTAAGTGAGGAGAAGAACCTTAAATTCTATTCTTGATTTAACAGGGAGCCAGTGCAAAGCGGATAATGCAGGCGTGATATGGTCCCTTTTATTAGTTCTTAATACACGCGCTGCAGCATTCTGAATTAACATGGAGAAGCATAAGACATTTACAAGAACACCCTGCTAATAAAGAATTACAGTAGTCCAGTCTGGAGGAAACAAATGCATGAACTAAGTTTTCTGCATCACCTTGAGACAGGAAATTCCTGAATTTCGATATATTACGTAGATGAAAAAAGGCAGTCCTTGAAGTCTTCTTTATATAAGAGTTGAAGGACATATCCTGGTCGAAGACAACTCCAAGATTCTTGACGGTGCTGCTGGATACCAGAGAAATTCCATCCATAGAAACTGTATCACGTGACAGCTGACATTTGGAGGCACTCTGGGCCTATCAAGATAACTTCCGTTTTTTTCTGAGTTTAGGATCAGGAAGATTTGATGTCTCCAAGACATTTTTGAAGTCTAACAAGCTGGTCGGTCTCATCTGGCTGGATCGACAGAGACAGTCTATCTGCATAACAATGGAAGCTTATGCTATGTTTTGTGACATCAGCCAAAGGAAGCATATACAATACATTATGTATTTCATTTTTGTGATGAAAAATGTAGATAAGCACATCAACTGCCATATATTGTGTGCTTTGAGGCAGATGAGATTCATTTGAATCCCTCCATGTGTGTATTCAGGTTTCACACTCAGCAGTGCCAGCTGACATGACACGGCCTCCTGCCGCAGAGGTGTCAGGTTCACCTTGAAGCGACGGACAGGGAGTCTTATTTCACACAGGCTAAGGACAAAACACATTGAGGGCTCGAACATATTGCTGCACCTGAAATTTAAATTTCTGCTTGATTGGATCGATAGATCAGCCTTCATGCTGCATTATGAAATTCCCACCAGGTGATGCCAGGTGGAGTGCAACCTGCCCTCTAGTGGTTACATTGAATCTTACAACCGTAAGTTAAATTAACAACCAACATCATTTCCTGACATGATGGAATAATGCTCAATTGTGATGACTGACTTACATATCCTTATATCCTGTGTTTCTTTTATTGTAATTTGATTCAGTAAAATGATAAAACCCCATACTTTCCAGTGCTTAAACTGTAAATTGATGGGTTTGCCATCAACGATAACCGGTGCACTTAGTTTTTACTATTCGGATCCTGTAACACATTATACGATAGTTTGTCTAAGATAGCAATCGCCCTGCAACAGCCATTGTGTTGAACATTTAAAATAGTAATTGCGTAAAAAAAAAATCATAGTATAGTATGTTTAAAAAAACCTCCTAAAAGCCTTATTAAATTCTCAAAAAAGAAGGTAAAAGTTAGAACATTTTAAACAAAAGACATTATATAGAATGAAAGTCGTAAAATGGTATATTGACAAAACTATTACAAAAGAAATTGTTTGATCATATAAAAAAAGCTCTAACGAGAGACGTCCTGCCCCGAATCCACAAAAAGGGGAATAATTCACCTTATGATCAGAAGATTTAGAGCTACTCAAACAAAAGTTCCATAAAAACAGATTACAGACTAGAGTCTAAAGAAAGACTGTTTATTTTATATAAAAAGATTCACACATTGACATTCTGTTTAGCCTGTGCAACAGTTTGCTCTTATACATTCAAATATTTACAATCCTCAGGTAGAATCGACCGTGCAGTTCTGATATGGAATTCACACTCAATGCTTATGTACAACTTCTGCAATATGTATTAAAATGTAAAAACCAATAAAACCCTAAAAAGGTATTTCAAGCCACATAGCCACTAAAAAGGAAACACCTACATAAATCTTGCACTGTAAAAACAGCGATTTGCGTTAATTAAATATCTACTAAATAAATAATAGTAACCATTACATAATAAAAAAGACTAAGTACAGTTTTGAATTCCATTGAGCTGAATTGAATACATTTTGTTTATTTCTGAATTACATTTTACTTCTGTCCCACGCATGTTGAATCACGTGGACATCCGCAAGGTAAGACCTAATTATTATTAGTCAACCAACACGTCATAACAAGTTGTTTAACATTATTTTTCTATCCTGTTAAACATGCCAACTTCACTGCGCTGTAAATGTATTCATTAAGCTAATGTTAGTTCTTTTTATTATGTCGATCATGTTTTTTCATATTTCCGTGACAAGCTAACCTAGCTAGCTAGCGTTAGCTCAGAAGCAGCAGCACACAGAGCACACGCATTACGGTTCCTGTTCGCCAAAGGAGGAACAAACATTCTAGCTTCCAAAAGGTTTGTAAAGTTAGTTAATGAATGTGAGGTATTTTGTTAATATCCCTGCATGTCGTTTTGTAATGTTTAAGTAATTTACCTGACATTCGACCATGTGGCTTTAATGGTCACTAAAAGAAACTAACCAAGAGTGCTAAAACGTGATGTTATTTATCTGATATTATTCAGATTGATATGGGTTTACCAAATATCTTTTTAGCTACTTTATATTTGATTTTCAATACGTTTTACTCAAAAATGTTTTAGTAATTTAATTTGAATCATTTATATTATTTGTCACTTTGTTGCCACACATTTTTAGAGTGCACATGGGGTTTCTTATGGCAAATGTCAATATTCTTCGTACATTTATATTTGCCAACAATATGATCTAAAAACAGACATTGGAAACACAGACTAGAAAGTCACCAAGTAAAGAGAAGCCTGCAGCATTGAAACAGGGCCACATACTCACTACATGCACTGGAAACACAGACATGGTCGTACAAAGTCTTTGTTAAATAGTGTTCAAAATCAAGTGGCAAAAATCAAGCAATATTGTTTAAACTACTAATTCACTCATTATGACGATAGTTCCTACCCTCGAAAACGAGAGTAAACAAGAGTCAAAATACCAGGAAAAAATGTGCAGTGTTTGCACAATGTCCTGAGAGGGTCCCACGGTGGAGCTGCGTCACAGGCTCCAGGGACACGGGGCTCCTCACAGCACTTCCCAGGTCCACCTTTGGTTCGACTTTTTCTCATTGAATGTGTTGAGGATCACCTGGTTCTTGCAATACTGATGACCGCCTAAGAAGCACAGACAATGGAAAACAAAAAAATACACCTCAGTGCTTTTGCTTTGTTAAATATTTAAAAAGACACCAAATGGTTACATTTATTGACTGAGAAATTAAAAGTTATTTTGTACCACATGGTGTTAAAAAGCAGCAAATAATTTACTTAAGAAAAACACTCTTGTGTCAGAAAGTTTCATCTTTATCACACCAGGAGATGGCGCTGTTGGGTTAGGACTGATCACACACAATGACAGGGCGGAAGCTTTTTAATCTATTGTAGGATACACAACTCGATGAAATGTATGCTTGAAGTCCAGAGAAAGTCGTCTGACCTTTAACCTCCAGGACCAGAGCAGGTTTGAGGTGACAGTGCACACGGCCCTCTGGGCTGATGTTCCACAGGTGGTTGCCTTGGCCTCGCTCCGCGGTGACTCGAAGCCTGCTGCCCTCCATCACCATACTGCCTGAGGTCTCCAGGAAACAGTCCTCCACCAACTGGGGACAAGCAGGGCATGATGGGAGAGGAAGGAGCTGATTGAGCTATTCATTACTATTTATTAAACCGGTCGTTAGGTCGTGGAAAAATGGCTGCCATTCATTCATTCAGTCATGTTTGGGAATGCAAAGAACTAACGGTCTTTCTGAATGTGCATCAAAGCACACAGCGATGAACGGTTGTGGTGACAATGGCTGACGTGGATAAAAAAAAAAAACTGCACTGATACCTTATCCCCCGTTTTAGGCACAAAGATTTTATCAATAAAATCATACGTGGCATATATAATATGAGAAAAACCAAAAGAGACAAAGCACTAAAGAGAATAGGTAAAACATTGAAGGACATTGTCAGTTCAAAAAATCGTCCCAGAGAAATCAATAAGCAATAAGCATAAGAAAAGAATAAGCATTTTCCTTTGACATTTTACTTAGTAACCTACAATGGCCACGACACACTGTTGTCAGACTTTTAAGGCCCCAAGTATTTGATAAGGGACACCTCTGTGGCCTTTGATGAGGTCAGGTGACGCTGGGGGGGCAGATGACTGCAACCCTGGTACCTTGCAGGCGAGCTGCCCGTCCCGATAGACCCAGACTTGCTCCGGGCCTCCCGTCTCCTCCACAACCTGAACCCTCATCAGAGAGACGTCCTCCAGATTCCCAGTCAGCGACATCAGGCCTCCCGTCTCCGTGCTGCGTAGACGGACGCATCTCTGCTTCTGGTGGAGGGAAACATTTCAATCATGAGTTTGGGTCAAAGTATTCACAACAGCCTTTGTTTGATTGACATGAGATGACATCAATCATTTGGTGTGTACAGTATATTATTCATACAAGTTCATAGAACTGGACCTTCCGTACCTGCAGTAATGGACGTAGGGATGCCAATTGCTGCCTGCCGCTGCGCTGCCACAGATCAGCCACCTCCCCCGGGTGGAGGAGCAGCTGGGGGCCGCGGTAGCTACTGCCTTCGTACAACACCCACCTGCAGACAGACACGGGGATTACTTCAGCTTCACCGGGGAGAAAAGCTGGAATCAGATTTAAGGCAGAGCTTCAGGATTTACAGCCAACCGTTGGCATGTTTCCTTGTCTCAATGAGAACGGGTCCAGCTCCAAAAGCCGTCTAGCATCTCTGCAGCAGGACTTTGATGTTTTCACAAGGTGGTTTTGCTCAACAGGTGTTAAAGCTTGGATCATCTCTTAAAAAACTTGACTTTCCGCTACACTGCTACAGCAGTGTTTGCACTTTATTCAAATAAAATGTGAATGCATTTGCCATTCATTGTTGTTTACTTGTTTATTTATATTCATAATTAATTGATACCTGATTCCATTACAAGAATCACAGGAATCTAGGAAATTTATTTCAGTCATACTGTTTGAATTTTTGGCTAAAAAGTTACTGAATCGATTTCAAGTCATTGAATCGTATCGGATCGTATCGTTCTAAATGAACCAATATCGTCCTTGAATCGTATCGACAACCACGAATCGTGATCGAATCGAATCGTCGTTAAAAACGAATCGTTACACCCCTAGTATTTTAACTGCCACCCACAACAAGTGCTTAAATGTATGTAAATAGGACAGTGTTTTAAATCTGCTTAAACATAAGACATTAATAATTTTAATAACTTTGGTGTGTATTGTATGACCTGTCAATCATGTTGAGGTTAACAGCAGGTTTTGCCTGCTGATGATGGCGTTGCTAATTGGTTTCCATTCAGATTACTGAGTGTGCCCCTTTAATAAACCAGGGAGATAATTGTGACATACGTTCCTCCCTCCACCACCACGGAGCGGGTGTGGGTGTCCAGGCCGGCCTGCAGCAGGTTCACAGCCCCACCCGTCAGCACCACCCTGCGTCCTCTACAGCCCGCCTTATTGAACAAGATGATGGAGGGCAGAGACAACTCCTGGACAAAAGAGCACAGAGGTTACTTTTGGTGTCAGTCTCATCCACGGTGACTTCCTCACCACACAAAGGGCTCAATGCATGAGGACACTCACATGTCCAACGGTGCGTGTGGAGCGAATGGCAGCGTCTGAGGACAGGAAGCCCATGGCCTGCGTGTTGGGGTAGTGGCCTTCCTCCAGCACGTACATGTTGTCTGAGAACTGAGCTCCTTCATATGCCACCCAGCTGACACACACACCCACAAGTAGACGCATCATTATCGGCCCACTATTCTTCAAGTACTATGTTTAGAACCATTTATTATGATAACGCATTAATTTGGTTAATTATAAATTAATTAGTATATCGATTAAGAAAAAAGAAAATGTGTCCAAACCTTTGACTGGTACTGATATATAATATATTCGGATGTACGTGACGCCATTCCTACCTGCCAGCCAGCACCTTACAGGACTTGGGTATAAAGTCGTCATCCAGAGCTGCTGTGCTCTCCTCCAGATCCACCAGCCTCCCCTGGAAGTCTGCCTCAGAGAACAGCTGGATCTGTAACACACATGGAAACTGGATTTAGAATGGACAAACACAGCGGCTATTCTTGGGCTCACGTCTTGAATGGAGGGATGGTACCTTGAACTTTGATGTTGCAGTCATAGCGTCCTATAAAACGACAGAGGGGAGGTATTAAGAAAAGAATCACTCTTGGTTGTGATAAATGCTTAAACTTATTTCAAACGCTTTGTTTTTGCATTAAAGAGGCCATTTCCTAAAACCATCACAAAAGGCACAGTGATTAGCTCCTGTTTAGAAACACCACTGCACATGGGTTCTTACGTGGAAGACCGGCTGTATGGATGAGATCTTGAAGTTGGCGGCCCCCCAGTCCTCTGGCCCCACATACAGGCCTCTCTCCAGGACGTACAGCTCTCCGCTGAAATCAGGCTTCTCAAACCCCACCCACCTGCCAGGGACACAGAACACCGCCATGAGGCCAGGGCGGTGTGCGGCTGACATGAAGAGGAAGTGCACGCCTTCAGGAGGCTGCCAAGCAAACCGCCAACTGAAGATGTCAACAGAGTGAATACTTGCCCTCGAGAGAAAGAACATTTATTTTGTCTTCTGCCAAATACGTCATTTGAATTACCCAAAATGATAATTGTATCTTCTTTGGCTGTATGTGTCTGAGCCTGTGTGAGTCTTCGGGTGTGCGTGAAATAACAGTTACTCACGCGTGGAAGGTGAGAAGCGTCCGTCCAGACACTGGAGCGGCGTGGACAACAGGGCCTTTTGTGCATTTTTACTTAGTGAGTTGTTGCCTTTCTGACTAGTTAAGACTTACACTCCACCCATGACGTTGACAGACTGCGTCTTGCCGGCGTGGCTGAAGTCCACCATGCTGGGGATGGGACCCAGCAGGTCGATATTCAGCCCTAGCGGATCAAAGTGACGCTCACTGAACAGCTTCACGTGCGGGGACTGGAAATCCTGGGAAGAAAAGACAGGGACGTTATCACAAAGAGATTCCTACAACATGGTAGTGGAACAGAGAAAAGGTAAATTGACCAAAAAAAGTTTAAAAAATAGAGATTCTCGAGTATTTCCTTATGGCTAAATCTAATTCTAAAGTATGATTTAATCAGGTCATCCACTTATATTGCATAAATAACAGCAAGTAGCTATTCTCTCATCTTACCAGTGTTTTTCAAGCAGAACTTTGATTTTATAACAACATTCAAGCGTCTTGATAACTTAATAATTTTATTCTCCTAACATTTCTATCTCAAAGAATAACTTCTTTACTTGTTATGTTATGTCCCTTGGGTCTGTAATTATTCCTTTATACTTATGATGACCCTAGTACACGGTCGTACATTTCATGTCCTCTCTATCCAGGAGAGAACTCTTCCACCAAGGAAACCAGGTTTCCAGCTAAAAGTTTAAATGGCCAATGCTCTGTGAGAGGAGGAGAACCAAAGATGCTTACTGGGTACACAGGCCGGAGTGACAGCAGGCCGTCCTCAGAGCCTCCCCAGTCACTGCAGTGAGGATATTCCCCCTCCTCCAGGATGTACTGTTGGCCTTCGAAGTCTGCTTCTAGATAGCCCACCCAGCTGCAAGCACAACACAGAGAATCATCACTAACATGTTAAGATTAGTCAGAGCCGTCTCCTAAAATCGGATGTATGTTTGTTCTGCACGCACAGAGATGAATTCACTTTTATCTCATGTGATTCTAAAAGGACAGAACAAAGACGCTGACAGCCCACTTCATGTATTAACCCGATACTTACAGACCACCAAATATCTTTAGAGACCCCACTGCAGACAGTGTCCTCTCCTCTTGCAAGTTGTACACGTCACTGTCGACTTCTGTGCACGCTCCCTCGAAATTGGGCTTCTCAAACAGCAGAGCCTGGGTGGAAGGAGTGCAATATGAGCGGTGCAATCGATGTGTGTCCTGTGTTCAGTTCACCCTCCAGGTGCTTAGCAAACCGACATATAGGACATTTCTGGGTGGGTTCTATTAACTATCTATCTAACAGCTATTGGTCGATGCAAACAATGTAAAAAAACACACCTTCAATTCGTGAAGATACTCCACCCTGATTGGTCCCTGTAATGAAGAGACAAACGTTGGTCAGGCCGAGACAGATGAGAAAATGACAGTGAAGTGCAAACACTTGTTGTATATTTCATGTTCTGTACCAGTCGGAGGGGTTTGATGGAACCGACGAAGGGCTGATGGAAACCCCAGTTCTGTGGGCAGGGGTACTCCCCAACCTCCAGCACTCCGACAAAGCCCCCAAAGCCTGGATCAGCATACACCAGCCAGCTACACACACAGCGAGGCAGCATGAGAGAGGGAGAGAAATGTCTGTGTCTTAACTATTCATTTACTGGACTTTAAGTAGCAATAACTAAAGAGCTAAACGGACTACATAACTTCAATAATCAATCACCATCAATAATCAGCAGCAGTTCAAACTACCCCAAGCTTTTGCCTGCAGCATGCATTACGTCACAGGGGCTTCCCTCCTCCCTCGTAACAGCTGGGCGCTGAACTTACACTCCAGAATGAACCCGGATGGAGCCGGTGGTTTGTGCGACCCCGTAGGAGCCGATCTCTACAGCCTCTTCACAGTGGGACGACATCCTTCCTAGACCATTCACCTCCGTAAACAGGTCGATGCGGGGCAGGCTATAGTCCTACAAAGTACCACAGGAAAATGGCACATTGGGAGCATGTGTTTTTAGCTCGAACAGGAATCTTGACTATCAGCCAGTTTGTGTTGATTCTCACACAAACTCACTCACTCACTCACTGAAGAAGGGAAAGCGTTTGGTACCAGACGGATTCAATACGGATGAACTTACTCTAACTGCCAACCGAATAGAGCCGATGACCATCGGCGCCGTGGGTACGGGCTGACCCGTCGGGTCCAGTGTGGTTGGAGCCCCCTCCTCTGCCCACATGTTCACTATGTGCTCCGTAGGCCCTTCCTCAAGAGCGATGATGCGACCCTGGAAGCCTGGTTTTTCATACAGGAGCCAGCTAAAGAAAAGGAGATTAGTTACATCATCCCAAATGTGAAATGAAATGAGTTGATGGGTAACTAAAGGTAACATCACTGTGCTCTGTGCGTGGATGAGGACAAAGAGAAACACGTAAAACAAGCAGAAACAATCTGCCGGGATGGTTCTGAAACACGAATGTATCACATGGAGGTTTAATAAATGCTTCCAAAGACGTACCATCCTCTGATAACTCTGACTGAGATGACAGGGGATAGCTTCATGTTGGTAGCATCCTCTAGATCACAGTGCAGTTCAAACGGCCGCCCTCCGAACTGAGCATGCTCGTGAATGATCATCTGGAAAACAGACATTTCATTCAAATATGCAGCAGCAAACAAGGGGCCATTGACATCAAGCATTAAATGAAATGTAAGCAAATGGCCTTTCCGTCGTACCTTTCCAGGCCTTTTGTGGAACCCTCTTACTGCAGGTATCTGAAAGAAAATGTAGTATTTTGATTATGAACCTGAACTTGTGCTTTTAAAAAAAAAAGGCTTTGACAAATCATTTCTATTTAGCCCTGTGGGTTCAAGCATCTTATTCTAGCCATTCTTTTCAACCATGTATGCACAGTACTTGTATTTCTCCTCCTCTCTCGCCTCAAAGCTCTCCAACACTGCATGCCATCATTTACCCCAAGAAAACATAGTGTAGAAGGTTACTAAAGCAAGCGTGCTGTAATAAAAAGAGAACCAAGGAGCCTTGTTGTGCAGCAGGAATGATTTGCACACTGTGTTCATCCAAACACAATCACACGCTCTTTGCCTGGTTCTGCTCTATTTGCATTCAAATGCAAATGCCCAATGGTCAGAGTGACGGTTGAGCTTGAGAGGATCTTGGCTAAAACTGCAGAATTCCGCACGGTGGGCACATTCCTTCCCCCAGTGCTCACATGCAAGTGATTCATGACTTTATTGCGAAACACCACCACAAAACTAAATAACAGGATATGAAAGTGAGACATGTCACCATGGGAACTAGAAAATACCTACGCTCTATTTAGAAGCTCAGACTCCATTAAGAATTTGGGCAATTTAATGCTCAGACTTTTAGTGATGTTAGGTACAAAAGAGGAACAGAAACTAAAACGATTGCAACTATTGGCTTGTTTAAGGGCCTGAAACTCCTACCTTAGTCTTAGAAGCAGTGTGTCCATTTCCAGACCCCTGCTGGCTGCTTCTCAGTGGAGGCGGTCCTGGGGGGCCCTCCAGGCCAACATTCACATTAGGCACTCCCAAAATCGAGGCCTGGTCCATCACAGTACTGTCGGGACCCAGTTTAGTTTTAGTCATCTGTGTGGAGCCCTGGGAGGTCTGAGAAGCAGATTCTCCTTGAGAAAATGTCTCTAAATGATCACTCAGCTTTGTCTCCGGGAGTGGCAGAGGAGGAGGAGGAGCGGGAGGAGGAGGGGAGGGTTTAATTGCTGACTCACCAATTGTACCTACACCACCACCCACAGGTGGGGCTTGATCCATGCCTATTTTACCTGCAGGCACAGGTGAATCAACATCCTCCTGCTTTCCGTGTGGGAGCGAGCCCTGCTGCTGGTGGGGAAGTGAGCTTTTGAAGGCGGGGCCAGCTTCCTCTTTGCTCTTCCTGGAGCAGCGAGGGGAATTCAGTAAGCTGGAGAGGATGGACATCCTTTCAAGTCGTGACGTCAGCTTCCCAGGCTCTTCTCTGTTGTTTCGTCCCTCTTTTCCTGCTTCTGGAGTGTTCTCCTCATTGACTCCATGTTTTCCTTCTAGCTCACCTAGTGATGTCCTTTCATCCGAAGCATTATTCTGAGCCCGTTTTTCCAGGGTCCGTCCTTTCCTGTTAGCCGCCTTTTGTTTAATCAGCATAGCTGGGGAAGGATCTCTAAATGCTTTGACGTTTTTTCTTAAGCCAAACTTAAATTCTTCTGGATCAAATGTTTTCTCAAAATTGTCCTCCTTTATAGCTGGCATTGCAAAAGGTGGGGACAGGGACTTTTTAGTCACGTGTCTCTTTGGAGGTAGTGAGAAGGGGACGCTGCCCTCCTTAACGCTCCTGATAAAATCATCAATGTCATCAGGCTCAAGAGATTCATCCTCACTGGCTGAGGCCTTGAGGTCTTTCCTCCTGTGACCCTTCTTGTGTCTCTGATGCTCCACATCCAACCAGCTGGACGGAGATTCCTTTATCGACTGAAGACGCTTGGACGCTGCCGGCTGCCCAGCTGCAAGTTGCAAATTGCCATTGGGTGTTGGCTTTGTGTGCTTTTGAGGGTCACTCAGGTTTCTGGTTTTGTGTCTCTGTATCGAAGTGCTACCTGTTTGGGCTTTTTCTTTGGTGACATCAGCATTGTTCTGAGCATCGGTGCTGTTAAGTGCTTCATCTGGAACACCAACACCTTTGCTGATTGATGCATCTTTTAAGAAGTCGAGTTCAGACTCTTTCTTTGATTCTGTGGTCTGATCCTCCTGCTTGGTCAATTTCCTTTCCACATCTGCACCCTCTTTCGTTTCTCTAATGTTCTTCTGTTTCTCATCAGCCTTGCCGGCTGCTTTTCCTGTAGTGCAAACAACTGGGTTAGCATTGGAAGTTGTAAAATCTGTGGCCTGATCAGTTTCCACGGATTTGTCTCTGATTGAGACGCTCTCATTCCCCAGACTCTTCAATGGGGATGGAACCTGTAGTTCTTGAATGTGTCTTTCTGTGCTCACTGCCGTCTCATTCACAGATAGATCCTTTTTTTCAGCCTTTCTCTCGTCCTCAGTGCTCATAGAGGGGGGTTCTTCAGTTGGATCCATTTTTAAATCTGGTCTCCCCATGGTCTTTTTTTGAACTTCAGTCCTTACGGTCTCTGGGGGCTGTTCTGGGTTAGAATCTGAAAGTTTGGTCCCTGTTAACTTGTTTTTTATGTTCTCATCTTGGTCTCTACCAGGTTTGCACATGAGGTCTGGTGAGTGAGTTGCATTCTCATCCCTAACCACCTCATCTTTAGCAAGAGCTACTTTGGGTTCCAGTGTTTTCTTCGCTGTCTGTGTCTTCAGCTGCTGATCGGCTTCCTTTTCAACACACTCCATGTGTAAAATGGGTCTTTCTGTTTTCTTCTCTGGAGTTTCTTCTTTGGACTCAACATTTTCCACTGCTTCCCTGTTTGTTCTCAGTTTGCACATGAGGTTTTGTTGGGAGCCAACACCGCTGTCAGAGTTCATAATCACCGTCTCACTCACCAAAGCCTTGAGTGGGGGATCCTTGTGTTCAGTCTCTTCTTTAGCTCGCTCTGCACGCACAGTTTTGGTCTTCACAAACTTCTGTTCTTGAATTTGGCCTTGTGATATCTTATCTAGAGCTTCTGCTCCTTCCAGTGGCAGTTTTATGTCCGTATTTGTATGTTGATCCCCGACAATTATGGACATCTGTTCCTGTTGAAGGCTAACTTCAGTGATAGCACTAGTTATACCAGGCTCAACAGATGAATCGTTTGTTTCAGTCTCTTCTTTAGCACATTCAGCCCTGCGGGTTTCACGGCTATTTGCTTTTGGATCCATGTGTAAAATGGGTCTTTCTGTTTCCTTCTCTGGAGCTTCTTCTTTGGACTCAACATTTTCCACTGCTTCCCTGTTTGTAACGTTCTCTTCTCGCTCTCTTGCAGTCTGCGTGTTCTGCTCCTCGTAGCTCCTGACTTCAGAGTTGGCCGTCTCGATTGGTAATTTCTTCATCAGCATTTCCTTTGTTTTACTCTCTTCTTCAGGAGCAGTAGTTTGAGTGCTTACAGCTTTCGGTTCTGGTGAGTGAGTTGCTTCCTCATCCCTAACCACCTCATCTTTAGCAAGAGCTACTTTGGGTTCCAGTGTTTTCTTCGCTGTCTGTGTCTTCAGCTGCTGATCGGCTTCCTTTTCAACACTCTTTGCTTTTGGATCCATGTGTAAAATGGGTCTTTCTGTTTCCTTCTCTGGAGTTTCTTCTTTGGACTCAACATTTTCCACTGCTTCCCTGTTTGTAACATTCTCATCGCTACCAAGTTTGCACATGAGGTTTTGTTGGGAGCCAACACCGCTGTCAGAGTTCATAATCACAGTCTCACTCACCAAAGCCTTGAGTGGGGGATCCTTGTGTTGAGTCTCTTCTTTAGCTCGCTCTGCACGCACAGTTTTGGTCTTCACACACTTCTGTTCTTGAATTTGGCCTTGTGATATCTTATCTAGAGCTTCTGCTCCTTCCAGTGGCAGTTTTATGTCCGTATTTGTATGTTGATCCCCGACAATTATGGACATCTGTTCCTGTTGAAGGCTAACTTCAGTGATAGCACTAGTTATACCAGGCTCAACAGATGAATCAGTTTGTTTCAGTCTCTTCTTTAGCACATTCAGCCCTGCGGGTTTCACGGCTATTTGCTTTTGGATCCATGTGTAAAATGGGTCTTTCTGTTTCCTTCTCTGGAGCTTCTTCTTTGGACTCAACATTTTCCACTGCTTCCCTGTTTGTAACGTTCTCTTCTCGCTCTCTTGCAGTCTGCGTGTTCTGCTCCTCGTGGCTCCTGACTTCAGAGTTGGCCGCCTCGATTGGTAATTTCTTCATCAGCATTTCCTTTGTTTTACTCTCTTCTTTAGGAGCAGTAGTTTGAGTGCTTACAGCTTTCGGTTCTGGTGAGTGAGTGAGACTCTTCGCTTTTTCTGCTAATATGATCTCAGCTGCCTGTTTAGTGTCAACCAGGCCGGCCTCGTTTTTGTGGAGTGCGCTTCTTGCTTGCTCTGCCTCTTTCTCTTCCTGGGCCTCCGTACCTTTGGCCCGTGGTCCCTCCGCTGAGTCAGGCCGGAGACATTTCTCCCCTGATGACGGACTCGTCCTCTTGTGGGTCTTTGTGGTTACTTTCCCTTCTTCATCTTTGACCGGTATGCCTTCTAGCTCCTCTTTGCAACTGTCCTGTGAGTCGGTGATTTCGACCGCTGAGTCTTTCTTCGGTCTTTCAAGTTCTCCTGCCAGTAAAAGAGACTCTTTGTCCAGCTGACGTTCAACAGTCTTGGGAATTTCACAAACAGTCACAGTCTGTGTTGGAATGCCCACAGCATGAGCTGGTTTCCTGCCAACCTCCTCTTTACTTTTGTCTTTGACCCCAAAATCTTCTACTAAATCTCTGCTCAATGCATCGTTTTTAAGAATGATTTTAGTTGTTTGATCCTCCAACAACTCTTTTTGCTGCTCTATATTGGCCAAATTAGAGACAACTGACACAGCAATGGAAGTGGCTAAAGTAATATATGTTGGCTCAGCATCCTGATCTTTAGTGTTGCTGCTGTTATATTCCTCAGAAGTGACCTTTTTTGTCTCTTTGAGGGAAACAGCTTCCTGATCAGGGGAGCTCAGTGTATCCGTGTGTTGGGTTTCAACCAGAACCGGTTTGGGTGACGTATCGGTTACTCTCTCTCTTGTCTCCTGGATTAAATCTGGTTTAGGGTTACTTATCAGCTTTGTTGTCTCTAAAATGGCTTTCTCTTTTTCTGGGCAAATCTTTGGTGAAATCGATGTTTCGAGTTCCTTTTTGGTGTTTTGCTTTTGAATCTGACACTGAACTTTTGTTGGTTGTTTGATCTCAAGCTCGGAATCAACCGGCGGCTGTGATGGAGTTGCCTTGGCAACCTCACTGCGAGACGATACCTCAGTAACTGGAGAAACATTCACTGGAGTGTTTTCTAAAACGTTGGCATTGTTGTTATCCGTTTGATGGACTTTCTTAACCCTCTCAGCTTCCACACTGGTTGTGCTCTCTTGTAATCCTTTGGTCTCTTTTCCTTTCAGCTTGCCTTCCCTGGTACCGGAGTGATTGTCTGTCAGTTTTATTACTGGCTGTTGTTCCTTTGGAGACGGAGACTTGACTTTAAGTGTGTCACCACAAGCCTCGTCCTTCCCTTTATCTGCTGTGCCCCTCTCAGATGCTGTGTCAGCTGTTACCGTCTTGGCGTCCTGATTCGAGTCCTCCCGTTTACATGTAGGTGACTGTTTTCTGGCTTTTTCTTTGCTGGAGCTTCTCTGACCCCTTGTAGGAAGCTTGCTAACAGATGATGAGGGATCAGGGGAATCCTTTACTGGACCCTTGGGGAGCTTAATGTTGTCGCTCTGTTTGGAGAGCTTTGATGGCACATTTCTGTCGGCGGGAGATGGAGACACAGACCCGGTTGGCGGGTCCCTCTCTTCATGGCTAGTGCTTCTTTTAGCAAGGGGTTTGGATGGTTTGGTTGCTAGCATGCTTCCTGTTGAAAACAAACATACAGAGGTTTAATACAACAACAACATCTTCAATAACAATCATTGACATGAGCCAGAAGGGTCCGGTGAGTCAGTCGGCTGAGCTTGGTGGGGGGGGGTGATTGGATCATACTCTGGCTCAGTCCTCACATAACAAAATGTGCCAACCAGCCCCTCTAAAGCTCACCAATTAACAAATTACATCAGGCTGTGTGCAGCACATGACATGCAGTAACCGTACCTTTCTTGGCAGTTACTTCTCCCTGCTCTGGACTCGGCTTCTGCACTCTGCTGCATCCGTCCGAATCCGTCCGACTCATTGTCGATTTTTCATCATTGTTGCCTAAAGTTTTATTCATCTCGTCGTTCCGCGAAACGGGCAACCGACTCTTTGATGCCGAGGAGACATTCTCATCCAGACGGTTTTTCCCTTGTTTTTGTGCACCAAGGCCCTCCCTGTCCTTTCGGGGTCTTGGTCTAATACGACTCTCTTCGAAGTCTTTCTCCCCACCATTTACCAGCTTTATAGTGTCACGGTCCTTGTTCGTTTGTTCATTAATAAGCTTGTGTGTTTTCGTGGGAGAAATGTCTCCTGACAGAGCTTTCTCTTCAAAACTGTATTTTCTGCTAGTTTTGGTGGCAGGAAGAGGGGATTTTAAAGCTTCTTTGCTTCTGGGTAGCCTCTGCACTTTGGAAGTGACCGGTGACAACGAGGCGTCGGACACCGATGGTTTATCTGGCGTCACTGGCGATTTCACATCAGCATCTGATGCTGACCTCTTGGGGATTTTAGACTTTGAACTGGAGCTTTGGTCCTTTAATGTTGGTAACAAAGAAACAATTTGATCATTACTAGGTTCCCTCTGTGGTGGCGTATCACTTGAAGTCCGCGGCCTTGTGCTCTCTACGGAGGCCTTAGCCTTTGTTGTTCCATGTTTGGTCTTGCTGCCGGCGGATGACGGGGTCCTTGCTCCACTGGTCTCGCCTTGCTCACTTTCTGCTGCCACTGCTTTGAGCCCTGGTTTAGAAGCTGAGGCCTGGTTGGTCCCTTGGCCTCTCAACCTAGGCCGCACCGCTTGGGACTTTGTTCTGTGCATGTCTGAAGTTGGAGAAGTATCATCAAAGTTTATGGCCTCAAAGTCGTTTTTTTTCTCAACTACGGTTTCCGGAGTATTTGTGTGAGCGTGTGTAGTCCCGTCTGTAGTTGGCTCAATCCTAGCTTCCTCAGGTTTTACATTGTTGTTTTGGAGGCTTGGCAGTCGGAAGGGAGAGAGACAGAGAGAGAGACACACACAGACACAAAGAGGGACAGAGAGAATAACATTAAGAGGAATGTTTGGGAAGAACATAAAAACCTAATTTCATGTTGTTCTCCTTTTAGAACCAAGTGTCTGCATCCACATACACTAAATGAAGATTAGTTTGACACTAGCTTCTGAGTATTCTAGTCCTAGTTGTAAGTTAGAAAAAGGGATTGGTAATGACACGTTATTATTGCCTCTGTATACTAGTTATGTTACACATTTCCCTCTTAAATATCCATTGGTGGTGTCTTCAAGGAGAGTGTGAATCCCACCCAGTATCTCTGCACCTCTAAATCAAACCAGGAATGTTTTCAGGCACTTGTAGCCTGAAAGATGTAGAGTTCATTTCCCTATATGCACGCTAAAAAATGGAACAATGTAACCCTGAAATCAAACAAAAGTGTGCAGGCAGTAAATTCCAGTTGCCCATCAACTTATGTAATGGCTAACTCTCAGGCAGCATTATACACTGTAAGTCAACAGCAAAAGTGACCTTCATTTCAAAAGAGAAAGTGATGAGTGAAGTAAAAAGGATCCTGACTTTATTACCACGTTGTTGTTTAGTAAGTAACACATGTTTTTGAAGGGTACTTTTAGAACTCTACAGGAATAGGTCAGTGTTTTTGTATGATTAGATGTACTAGACATGAATATTTCAGTGCCGTCTGTATTGTTCTGCTCTGGTACAATGGGGCTTGGGAACCTAGAGCTCAGGTTGCATGCAGACATGGCTCTGTTTAGCTCTGTTTAGCTCCCCTGCTTTTGGTTTCCCACATGATCAAAGGTCCTATTAAACAGTAACCACGGAACATGAAAGCAGGCAAATACTCACACGTTCCCTCCTGTTGTGTTTGTAGTCTCTGTAGACAAATCTCTGCTCGGATCCTCTTCTGCTGGTTCGATCCCGTCCAAACCCGTCTCCGGGATAACATGGACCTTTTCGGCAAATACCTTGTGTTGTGAAGGCAGATTCACGGTCTTGCGCGTCACCCGAACTTCTCCGGATCTGCGTTTCTCCCTGAGTGAACCTTGCTCGGCGCTGGTTTCAGCGTCAGGCTCTCCTGGCTGTGGGGGGTCCGGCTGGAACCGGCCTGCCGCCGCTTCTAAGGAGCCGGCTGACTCTAGCAAGCTGCCACGGGACTCTGAGGGGGTAGAGACCTGAGGGAAGGACAAGTCGTCCTCAGGAATCACTGTGGCAGGTATCGCCAGGACGGGAGGCGAGTCCGCTCTGAAGCCCTGCTCCTCTTGTTTCGTTACATCCCCCTCCCCCTCCCATTCCCCATCCTCCTCTGGCCCCAGGTGCGTTTCCACCCATATGGCTTTGTGGAGCTGGGCGGGAGATCCACATTGGGGCGCTGGCTCGCTCTCTGTTGTGGTGTCAGATGTGATCCTCTTGTTTTCCCTCGCTGCGTCTGGAGAGTCCCCGCCTTGCTTTCGGGTGTTAGACTGAGAGCCTAACGTTATCCCCCTCAGAGTGGTGCTGTGCCCCTTGTCGCCAACCTTCACTGAGGAGGTCTTTGACGCTAAGCTTATGGAGGTGAGGTTTGGTGACTTGGGGGCCTCGGCCACCTTCGAGAGGGAGGTGTTAAATGTTGACCGTGCGGTGGGCTTGACTGCGTTGTCCTCACCAGACCCCTCTTTGCTCTTGCGGATGCCTTCGTCCAAGCTGACCTGCAGCCTCTTACTCACTGCCTCCACCACAGACTCTGTGAAGCCCAGTTCTGCCGTGTCTGGAGAGGTGGGGGTCAAATCCCCAGATGTGCTGACCCCACAGACGGGCGCCTCCCTGACACTGCTTCTTCCGCTGCTGTCACTGTTTGCGAAAGGCAGCTGCGCTCCACTCGCCTGCAGGGAGACCACGCTGGAGCCGCTGAGGCTGGAGCCACTGAGGCTGGAGCTCCTGCTCGGTGTGTCTTTTCGGGACGGAGTCGGCGTCTTGTGCCCGTCCTCCTCCTGTAGAGGCGGGGGCGAAGCCGTCGGGGAGCTGACATCGGAGAAAGCTTCTGAAGGATGCCTGCTGCTGCTGCTGCTCTTCTTTCTCTTAGAGCTGAAGAAATTGCTGAAACGATCCAGTATTCCTTTTTTCTCCTCCGAGCTCTGGAAGAGGAAGGACAGGAAGAGAGGTATTGAGGTGGATAGACCAGCAGGCATTTCCTCTCTGGCTTTTCAAAACTCGGCATCTATAATTTATGCTCTTCAACAGGTATCTAGGCTAATATGTAACAATGATAATACATGCATTTGTGTTTGTTTGTTATTCAAAAAGTAATCAAAAAAATGAACGAAAAAATATAAACAAACCGTCTTTGATATTTTTAGGAAACGTAGTAGAATTGACAGCAGGGGAAAAAATGTTTGAAAATGAAATGTAATAATTTAATAGATTAAAAACCATGAGTATGACTAACTAAAGTCATCAACTGAAAACATTATGAATTTGAAATTAAATCACTAGAATTCTGGTGTAACCAGAAAGTTCTATATTTACTTTAATTGAGACCACAGTATTTCTACTTTGGGTTTGCGATTGAATTGTTGTGACTGTTGGAAATGAAACTTATTATATAATTATATGGAAAATTGAAATCATATAGTAAATTAAGTATAACTAAAGAAGGAATACAGTATACAAGTACAGTCAAAGTTTTGGACACACCTTTAGAAGGTAGAAGAGGGAATTTGCATGTGTATACTGAAAATGTCCATGAGGTTGTGTGACCTTTGTGCACAGTGCATACGATATTTTATGTTTACTCAAACACTTAATTACACGCCCTTTTTCTTTCCATAACAGATGAAAAAAAGGTGTCTTTTAAGGTTTTCCTTTTTCCAAGATAAAGACAGCTGTGACGAGCCCCAGCGGAGCAGGTTGAATGCAGACACCCGGGTGTAAATACCAACATACTGGTAACACAATATGTAGAGGGACCACTAATGATCAACTAGACAGACGTAAATCTTCCTTTATGCTTATCACAGCAGCCGTGCATAACAGTCAAAGAAAGAAGTCCAACCACACAGATTCAAGCCTCCAATGAGAAACAGTGTTATTAAATATTAAAGTGCCGACTAGAAACACACAGCGTGAACCTGGAGTCACAGTAAAAGGAGCACGTTGGGACAAGAAGCACAAACCACAGGGCAGAATAAACGTTAGTGACATACCATTTGGACTTCCTGGAGGCTAAACAGTTGAATTCTCTTGGTGTTCTCTGCCCATTAATAAGTCGCAATTCTTAAAACTGCTTCCACGTCTTTAGAACTTGAGAAAATGAAAGTCTCCTCTTGCAAGCAGCCAGCAGCACTGTCTGCTTGACTTGTGTGTGTCTGCGGTTTAATGTCGCAGCTGTGAACAAAGACTGTGACTGGAGGGCATGGCCGTTTGCATCACAGCAAACACAAGGAGCAAATAACGAATAAAAAAGGAGATATTGTGAAAGATGGTTCACATAACGAACCAGTGAGAAGAATCCACAATCCAGTGGTAGGGAAAGGGTGTGGCCAAGCTGGCTGGGGGCAACCCCACCCTTCCTCATTCCCAAGCTGGGTACATTACACCTAAAGCATTTAGATAACAGCTGTACAGTGCAATATGTCAAAAGCACCAAGTGACAACCTAAGTAAGGTGCAATCCAGAAAGGATTTAGAACTGCTCTGAGAGTGGAATGAGCACCTGTTATAACATTGTTATTATCATTACATGATTTCACTGCGCAAACAGCAGGTAAAGCCCGTCTAAATACGTGCCGAATCAAACGCAGAAACGTACCCGAACAACTTGGTTTGGGTCAAAAGCAACATACAGTACCTCCAATTCGGTTAGACTCATTCACAAATCCACCGCGTTGACGAGGAGTAAGCAAAGCTGTTAATGTTTACGTCGTCCCTCGAAGCAGGTAATCTGTGCTGAGCGTATTGACTTATGACTAGTGGCAGGTAGGTGGAGATATAGAACCATATCTGAGGCCCACTTCCTTATCTCATCAGCCAGTGCTTTGCTTCATTCTGTGATCCACAGCTGTGCACAGGGTGAATGGTGTTGATGGTAATAACAGCGGGGCACTGGACCCGTGACTAAGTAAAGACCATCACTTATTTACAACACCACGAGTCCACGACACAAATATTACGGAGAGCAGGTTTGACCGGTTTGAGTCCATGGAGGGAGACTAGGGACAAGGCGCTCCCGGTGGAGGAATGAGGGGTTACACACAGTCACCAATCCCCAATGACAAGTTTGTCAATAGTCAGTGAAGTTATGGAGCTGAGCAGCTGCTTGGACAATAAACTGGAGAGGATAATGATTAAAATATAATATGTGATATTTCAGCTTTTTTAATACGTTTGCATATATTTCTACATTTCTATTTTGTTCTGTCAACATGGGGTGCTTAATGTACACTAATAAGAAATAAACTTTTTGGATTTTAAAAAATGACTGCAATGAAACAAAGAGTGAAAAATTCAAAGGGGTTTGAATACTTCTAGTACCCACTGTACATATGAAGCTTTGGAAAGCCCAAACACTTTAAAGACTTTGAGCTGCAAGAAGAAACTTTTATTGTGTGTCTATTCTGGCGGCCCTTGCTGACGAGAGGGGTGGCGAGAGGATCGGGGAGGAGAACCAAAGACTGCTCTGTAACCAGGTCAAAGTTCCTCACATTAACTTTAAGGACAAGAGCTTAAGTCAATTTAATTAAGCTCGCTGGAATGGATCATATTTTTTCAGTATAATTATTATTATTATTATTATGGATGGATGCATCTGTGAAAGTTGCACAATGCTGCAGTTAGTTAAGGAGGAAACAATTTAAACACTGATTATTATACAGTACATCAAATTATATATTACTGTACGATATTACTACCAACAAAAGCTGTTAGATTAAGCCAGACAAAAACAGTCAAAAGAACCATATTAGTTTATAACAATTATTAGAACATTAGATTATAACAGCGTCTCTAAAAATAATTATAGGAATATTCTCAGTGATCAGTAACAATTCTAACAATTATTGATGTATTTAATGGACTTTGACTTTGTTACTGTTGTTATCATCTATTTTTCTAGATTTTATTTTTCTAGGCTTTATTAATTTCTTTGCAAAACTGCGAAGTGGGCGTTGACATCTGGAACAATTGTTGCCTATAAATATCAATTATTTTGAAAATAAAAACAATATATTAGTATTTAAGTTAAGAACTACATTTAGATGTAAGGAAGTCAATGTCATAATTGAATCAACAGATTATTTCAATGCGTTTTACAGTTGCTATAGGAACTAATGTATTGCAGATGTTACCCTTCTGAAAAGTGAAAACATGTTTATTTTTCACTCAAACACTGACAATAGGTAGTAAAATGTGTTCATAAGACCAACCTTGGAGTACTTGGAGCCGTGAGTCATGTCGAAGTTCATCATGGAGGAGCACTCCGAGGGAGGCTCCCAGTCGGATTCAGTCCGGAAGCTACACTCTGTGGAAACACTCATCTGGTCGAAGCTCCTGGTAGAGTGACAGGAAACAGAGAGAGAGGGGGGGAGGGGATGGGGGGGGGGGGCGTTATGTTGGTGGCCTCTTTTTCTCCCTGTCTTTACAGGTTTATGTCTTTGTCAAATTCTTCAGGACCTTGCATGTGCCCCTGAAGCACTAGACACACAGCTCTGTACTGAGTGCAGGACCTTCTACATGGGCTTCATGCCGTCCTGCCTCCACTCACTTGGGACAGATATGAAGCCAAATCCAAGTCAAACGTTTTGTTCATTTGAAAAACAAAAGTTTAGGTCTTGCACATTGAACAATATAACAATGTGTCCAAAATAAAAAAAACGTGCACAAAAAGTATTTTGGGGTTGACCCATGGGGTTTTGAATAAGTTTTTTGAATGAAATATATGTTTTTTTTCATCACTTGTATTTATTTTTTTAGGATATTCACTATTATATTTTTTGCTTGCAGATTTTATATTTTCAGATTCAAAACTTTCAGATCTTTTTTTCGCGTTCGGAACCTTATTTTTCCCATCCAGACTTTTGACCCAGATGTGGCGTAGGGGGCGGGGCATCAACGGAGAGGGGCGTGTCATTATGAGTGACAGCTTAACAAAAAAGGCTGAGGACAGATTCGGACATCCCGGTTCAAAAGCTCGTCAGCGAAACGTTGTTAAAACACAAACGACACCTCTCTGTAACCGCAGGGATGCAGACAACCAGCCAGAACCACAATTAACCATCATTTTAGGAATACGGACTGGTCTGCGAGCTGGACGAGTCACATTGATCTAATGTGCAGCTGCCTGTGAGAACGCAGTACAGTGTCTGTCTGCAAAGAGACATCACATCGCCATGTGTTTCAACAACATTTCGCTGACCAGCTATTAAACCAGGAAGTTCGAATCTTGTAAATATCTACTACTCTACCAAACTTAGACGCCACAGCACGGAGGATGCGCTGCGTTCACTCGTCCACAAACCACTGCAGTGGGAAACTTCATTCATGTGTGGTTGATGGTACATTCTGAGATAGTTCATTGCTCTTATTCTGCGATTCGTGGCAAACAGAACTTGTCTGTGGCGTCAATCGTTTCACATCCAATCTTAAATTTAGTGAAAAGAAAGGGTTAATTCTAGTCTCGCGTGCCTGCGTCTCCTGAAGCCAATGCGGTTGAGGAAACTGTCGCTCATGATGATACGCCCCTCCCAGTTGATGCCCCGCCCCCTGCGCCACATCAGGGTCAAATGTCTCAATGTGGAAAGATTTGAAAGTGAAAATATAAGCTTTGAATCTGAAAATGTAAGATTTGAATCTGGAAATATAAAATCTAAAACCAAAAAATATAACACACCGATTATCAAGTGAAGATAAAAAAAAAACATTTTTTAAATGATCAAAACCTTTGGAACCTGGATTGGCTCAATAGACGGACAAGCTGACACTTGACACGCAGCGTTTGCTGCCCCGGCGGCAAAGCGGCCACGCTGAGCAATTAGAGAGTCAACGCGGATTCTAGAAGACGTGTGAGGCCTGAGGAGGGGCCTCCGTCTCAAGAGAAGTGGCTCCTTAACAATAGAATAGAAATTTCATTTCGAAATAAAATACTAGTCGATTCTCGTCATTTCATAGCTTTTCTCTGGGCGAGTTTTGGCAGCTAGCAAACTGAACCCGATGACCCCCACGGAAACGTGCAAAAGTGTTTTTTTTAACTGATTAGATGAGATTGATTTAGTTGCACATACAACGCCATATTAAGGATCGACTATTCAAGACAAGTTGGACATGGTGGGGACAAGGTAGAAACAAGGTACAGTGCTTAGGAGGTGGATCAACTCAGATAGGACTGTATAGAGGACATTGGTGACTCTTTCCTGTGGCGAAATGTCACTTGTCTTCAGCACGTGAGCGACTTGTCCACCAGGGGGCAGAGACAGACTGGCTTTGCAGCAGAGCCAGTGGGAGAGAACTTGAGAGTTGGCATGGGTTACGGTCTTGCAACATTCGCCCGTTTTAAATGATGTGCCGACACTTTGAAGTGACAGCCTTGTGTAGTCTGACCTGCATAACAATGCTGATAAACTGCTAGCTTTTCTAATAGAAGCCTGTTTGTTAAACCAAAGGACTATACAGGGTGTGGACACAGCCAGCAGCCTTGTTTGTGCGCACCGCGTTTATATTTCCTGCAGGCTGATCCGCAGGACCCAGTCGACTACGCCTCCCTCGAACCTCCGCAGCCGCCAGAAACCCCCTCTGCCTTCAACTCATCCTCGTCAGGCCGCTGTGAAGCACCTGGAGAGGATCTTAGATGATCGCTATAGGACGAGCTGCACCACCCACTGACATACATTTACTATTGTCATTGTCACATTTTTGAGCTAATGGTAGAAAAAAAAAAGAGTACGGTGAAAAAGAAATAGAAAACCTAAAAAAAAGCAGTACAAATAATTGAACAAAATGATTCCCGTGAGTGTAAAAGCTAGTAATAATGATGACATTCAATAGAAAAATGACAATTTGAGGGTTCCTATTTTTCCTTAAAGATTACTCAACATCTCAAAGAATGACACGCACAAACCTGTTTATTTAAATTCTAATATGGCCCAGTGGGAATTGAAACGGCCTCAGTGAGCAATCATGTCGACACATGTGCAGTAGGAGAAGACAGAGCTCCTCCTGCTACAGTTTGGACGTGACTTGTTCTCTGCGAGGCTCCGCTTACAGACGCTCCACTGTTCCCGACTGTTTTTGTGGAGAAGCGCACAATTTCTGAGATTGACAGGTTTTAAACAGGAATAATATAGGCTGTGTCTTTAGTCATAGTACTGAGGTCAATTCCGTTTGTCTGTGAATATGATATTTCCTGTCAGTCACGGTGGATTGGTTTTTTTTGTTCCCGCTTATCTTTAAAACTCGTTCTTGATCTTGTCTCTTGGTTGCACTTTAGACATCTAAAGCTGTAAATCCATTCCATTCCTCGGCTGCAGGACTGGACAAGGATCTGCTTATCTCTTGTAATAATGGGGAAGGAACCTTTTATAAAATCTTCAATATCCTTGATTCAGTGTAACACCGACTCAAATAGATGGATGTGGTATCTGATACCGATATTATAAAACAACAATTCAGTACACTTTCAGTCACTCTGACACCGTGAGGCCTGCAGCTGGTGGGCTTTAAACGCAGATTTAGTTACACAACACACTGCGCGCTTACACACACACACACACACACACACACACACACACACACACACACACACACACACACACACACACACACACACAGGTTTCAGATCAGTATTCTAATAATCGTGGCCCAGCTATGCCCCGCTTAACCCTCACTTACTGAAGTCACCTGGTATTTGGTTGAGTGTGAGAGTGTGTAAGTTTGATATGAATGGAACGGCACTTTACTGCAACATATCACGTATAAAATATATGATGTATAATTGTGGGTATTTTTTTTGTGATTGTTTGAACGTCTTTCAGGCTCTATCCTCAATAGTCTTTCTTCTTATCTTTAATTAATGATGAAACTTAATGATTCTGTGCAGGACTTCCACTGACTAAATCCACTGCAGGTTTTGGGCCAAACCAAAGATTAACACTGATCACTTGTGCCAAGAAAAGTGTATCCACGCCAACTCGCATTGCATTGCTAAGAAACTAAACGGCTAAGTAAAACAAGCAGAGCTCAGTGAGCCCAACCAACCTGCAGACACCACTGGCACAACAAACTCACACAAGGTCTGGGAGGGATTCAACCAGTGACTCACCCTCTGTTGGGCACACAACGGTCACATAATTGGCAAAAATGGAATATACTTAATATTGTTGATGTACACAAAACCCAGCGACACAGGGATCCGGCCAATCAGGGCTGCGGCCTGATGTAAGGGCTTGTTCCAGGCTTGTGTTGCCCAATAGCAAACAAGGAGCAACGGCTCGTGCTCTGCAGGGGCTTTACGTTTAAGACAACATCTTAGGCTACGACAACATCGCAGCAATGTTGATGCATTCACAAAGCAGATCAAAAAGCTAAGAAACCGAAAACTGGGAGGTGCCTGGAACAACTGCAGGGGGGGGGGGGGGGGGGATGGGGGGGGGGTTGTTGTTGCAGACCCGCTGGCAGCCACTACTCTCTACTTGGCCCAGTGACTGGGGATGGTGGGAAACGGAAACCAAGGCTTCAAAGGACTCTTGTGCTCGCAGTATGGAGCATAAATACATAAACCGAGTCATTGTTACATTCACCTTGATGAAATGATACAATCTAGCTCATACTGCTGCCGAAAGACTTCTCTCCATTATATGTTTTGTATGGTATGGAAGACCGTTTCTGTCATGACAGCACGATAACAAATGATCATATTCATGGTAACAGAGATACCATGTCAAATTTGGACTTTCTGAGTTAATATTCTTTTATAAAGACGTTTATAATTTTTCTTCTTAGCTGTAATATGCTTCCATATAGGAGTTTTTGAACGCACTCCTGTGACATCGTTACAAAGTGTTGACACCAGATTTACGCATGCATGCATTAGAGCCTGACAACACATTTCTTTCTTTCAGGCAGAAACAAAAAAATGCAAAGTGAGTAAAAGAGCCGAGCAATGACACAGAGAGACAGACGAGAGTTGTGCAAGTCCTGCTGAAGCTGTGCTCCGTGTGCTGCACCGACAACCATTCATCATCTGCACTAATCAACTACAACAACTTGTTCCCATGGAAAAGAGTCAGCTGGCGCTTCTTGCTTAAAATCCCTCCCTTTACAGCCCTGCAGTGTGTGCGTGTAGTGTGTTGTGTAACTGCATATGTGTTTAAAGCCCACCAGGTTGAGGTCATGTTGAGTGGACCTGCATGTTGGCTTCTCCCTCACCCTGACTTTAGGGCTGTGTTTGAGGGCCTGCTGCAGCACAGAAGAACACCAATGTGGTGTTAAACCCCAGCCACCATCACATGTCAACATGCATCCCTGTGTGCAAACACTGGCTGACAGAGAGAGGAAAACAAAATAAGCACATATATAAGACTACTCGCGCACTTGTAATGTTCCAAATGTTACACTCCCTCCTGCAGAATAACAGAATACCAAATACTACGGAGGAGGGTTGGAATGACCCAACGACCACAGCGCTCTACAAAGCCAGCACAGTACAGGCCAGGTAATAAAAGAGCAAATCAGCAGCTGCAGGGTTCCTCATCTGGGCTTTTGTTTGAGGGTAAAGTGGGCAAACCTACAGGAACACTCTGTCCCAGAAAGCTCTCACTCCATTTTTTTGAGTGGGCATTTGTTTGCTCATGACTCACACAGGTTAGTCCTGCTGTTATTGTTGTTAACATTATGAACCCTCACCCGTCAGCGAGGGCGGTAAACTCTTGTCGTCACAAGGGTGACACACACTTAATGAGCTGGCCCGGAGCTCGTAAAGTAAAATACGCTTAATGTTGTGGACATTTGGCTTTCTTGTTTTTAAACGGGGCCTCAGCAGACTTATCCTGTAGTTACATTCAGGTCACCTGGTTTATCAAAATGCAGAACGTACACAAGGAGCAATGAAATTAAAATAATAATTAATAGAATAATGAAAGATCTGCATGCATCTGTGTTAGTGCAGTTATCTTCAAACCCCAGTTAGATGTGGTCCTACTCAACAGTTCCTGTTTGACAACTATCCCTGCATTACTTTGAGACACACAGGAACCTCGCCATCGGCATCCAACATTCACACACCGTAGTTACAGCAGCAGGATCTATTTTGTGGTTAAGTTAAGTACACCGGTGTGTTTAGCACGTGAAGTGGACTGACCACCAGAGATGTTGATGTCAGTGAGTGGATAGAATACATTAGAGAGTGACCTAACATTTAGTAGCCAGATTTATATGTACATTGGTGGAGAAGCCAGTAGCATCACACCAGAGAGGAATGACCAGCAGTGACAGTGACCTGGTGCCTTCAGCTACGCCCTGTGGGAGTGAGCCTGTCTGGGCTCAAGATGACGGATTTAACCCGTCTGTGGACCTGTTAGTCGCCAGCCTCCGTAGACCTTACGCCAGTGTTTACCTAAACAAAGCTGTAAAACTGGGGGAAACAAGATAATGAAACCACTAACAAGATTGTTTTACACAATACAAATATGAAACTGTGAACCATCAACTGGTGTCAGTATTAAAAAAACTAAAATGATCCGGGGTCTAAAAGTGTTTGTTAGTGCCAAACCGATCTCAGTTCCGAATCATGATTTTAATAATCTGTTGCACCACGTTATTCATTAACACTGAGGACAGATGACATTTACAAATTTACTGAACTGAATCATAAATCAGGCTGACAGGAAGCTTTCGGTTCATTTGATCAAATGACACAAAGGTGAAAGCCTCTGCACACTCATCCTGTCATCAAGGGGCCGTGCTGTCATTAAAATTATGTGGAAAACGAGAATGGGAATTACAGTTGCACGATGACGTACTATTTGATCTCTATTAGTAAGTGTGGTGGCGGGGTGTGGTTAGCTCAGCTGCAGAGGGGGTGCAGGGGAGTGGTTCAGAGAACGGTGTCGGTAAGTAACAAGCGCAGCTGGGGCATGTTAATTAATTGTCTGTGAGCTGGACGGAGAGAGCGAGAGAGGGGAACAGACGCTCAGGGGCGAGGCTGAGGAGTGAACTGCAGCAAGCAGGCAGCGAGGAGAACTCTGTTGCCGGCCGATCTGTGCGTCCATGTGTCTTTACGACTGAACCCACGCAGGAAGGTTCCAGATCTGCTACAGTGGCGCCTGATTAAGGATGGACCCGAACAACCACCACAGAAAGGGGTTGGCCCAGCCCGCTGTCACGCTCGGGCGGATGCTGGGGGAGATCACGGCTAGGCAGCGTAACTAAGCCGAGGCCAACTGGCTCTTCCTGGGAGCGCTGCAGGCGCAGCCGGACCGGCAGACCCAGGTTTTGGAGCCGGTGGCTGCCCTGCCGGCGCCGAGTTACCCGGCTTACGCGGGGGTTGTCCTGCATAAAATGACTCCGGCGGACGAGGTGCAGTCATACCTGGACATGTTTGAGGCGATGGCGCGGGCGTGCGGATGGCTTGCGGACGAGTGGGCGATACGCCTATTGCCACTGCTGGCCGTGGAAGCGCAGACGGGCTGCCACCCGGGGCTCGGCACGACTACGCTGGGGTTAGGAGGGCCATCATAGACCGTCTAAGGCTCTCCACCGAGGACCACAAGAGGCAGTTTCGGGAGGCGAGGCTCGGGCCAGAGGACCACCCATTTTCCTTCACCCAGCAGCTCAAGGACGCGGCCAACAGGTGGCTGCAGCCGCGAGGTGCGGGAGGAGCACCGGCGGTGGTGGAGAAGGTGGTGGTAGAGCAGATCCTGCAGGGTCTACTGCCGCGGACCTCGTCGTGGGTCCTGTACGACCGTCCGGCCTTGCTGGAGGCCGCCCTCACCGTGGCTGCGAACCACCTGGCGGACATGGGGAGGGCATCATGCCCGTGGCATCACAACCGGTCCCACCGCCGCAAAGGAAGACCCAGCCGCAGGCCGTGGCCCCGCCCCTGCAGACCCCGCGACCCCCAGCCCGGGCACGGGGGTGCCATCTCCCAGAACTAACCGGCACTTCCCGACCGGCACAGAGTTCCTCAACCGTCAGGGCAGGAGTGTTGGAGGTGCGGGCAGCCGGGGCACTACCGGCGGGAGTTCCCGCTGATGGAGTTGGACCAAACGATGCGGGTTGCCAGGCCTACAACACCCTCTCCCGGAGTGACATACTGCGTTTCGGTAAAGATCCAGGGGGGTACATATCAGGCAATGGTGGATTTGGGCTGCACGCAGTCTATAATCTGCCAGAGGCTGGTTTGACTGTCCAAAAAATTGGAATAACACAAAAATTGCATATATAAATCTCAAGGCTAGTGAAATCATGCTGCATTTCTATTACATTACATGTAAAGGGGAGACCCGGTGAAATCGAGTGGACTTCCCTTTTTTGTGTTACCACGGAGATACCCGAGAACAACAGCTTTTTGATTTGGGGTGTTTTAAAAAGCCGTTTTCATAGTTTTAATGTAAAGTTTAACATGATTTGGAAGAGCGAAACGTTTGTGATTAGACGACGGGGCGCACTAGGAGGGGGCGATGCAGTCACCGGATTTTGCACATAACACAGAACATAGTCCTTATCCGACACGTCATGTAGCCATTTCACACTTTGAGTACCAGCCTAGCTGAAAAACCTATCTGTAACCCTTTTTTGCTGTTTGACAGCTGTTTGATCATTTCACCTACAAAAATATAAATAATGTCAGACAGCGAATTAGTAATTATTTTAAAATATATATAATACTTTTTAAAAATCCAGCTCCTGCCAGCAGGGGGTGCTGCAGCACCCTCAGCACCCCCCTTCCCGCGCCCTTGTCCTGCAGACTGATGCGTCGGAGGGGGTGGTGAGGGGGGGGTCGGTTCGGCCGGACGGCTCCCCGGCCTAAAGGCCTCAGTATGCTTCTGCGTCAACCCTTCGGCGTAGGAACCGTTTCATGCTTCTGCGTCGGGTCGCGTTGCATTTCACCGTCAGAACGCAAGGGGGGCTGTGGGGTTCGCAAATCTCTTTGCTAGTTTGTTTTGGTTCCGCGCGCCGTTTCCGCGTTTTCATTTCTGACAATGGCGAGCGAAAGAGAGAGAATGTTGCTGCAGCTGGAGCTAATCAACGTTGAACAACAAACTATCTCTTTCCGCGAGTTGTGTGCCATTTGGCAGTCTTTGTAGTGCGCTGAGGAGCGCGTGCGACACAGATGGTCGCAATTTTGCACTTCCTCGATCAAACGTTCCTCAACTTGGTCCATCGCTGAAAATGGACGCTGAAAACTGAAAAGCTACGCCATCGATTCGACGCAGAAGCATAAAACAGGCTTAAGTCGGGCGGTGGGGGTATGTGCTGGTGAGGTGTTGTTAGCTCAGCTGCAGAGAGGGAGCGGGGGAGTGGTTCAGGAAACGGTGCCGGTAAGTAACGAGCACAGCTGGGGCATGTTAACTAATTGTCTTCACCCTACTTAGGGGTTAGGCCGAGGAGCGAACTGCAGCAAGCAGGCAGCGACGAGAACACTAAAAATAAACTCTGTTGCCCCCCGATCTGTGCATCCGTGTGTATTTACGAGCGAACCCACGCAAGGAGGTTCCAGACCTGCTACAGTAAGCAAGTTTTCTAACTTGACCTGGGAGAAAAATACTTTCATATTTCATAAGCTGCTCCCGAGCGACTTCCTTAAAGTGTGTGTGGGCCTTTGTCTTTGTTCTCCCCAGCTCGGATCTTGAACACATGTCGACATTTGCAGCTGCGGTGGGTCGGTTCACCGCGTGACAGAATACAAAAAGTCATGTCCCTCTTTTTCCAGGAAGGCAATAACTAAAAGTTGGGCAAGAGTGCGCCATTAAATATCATCTCATGACATTCTCATCAAAAGCTGTTTTGGATAACTGCATTCCTGTGCAAGGACAAGGAGGAGCAGAGAGCCTCCAGAAGGCTGGACTGGGAGATCTGTTGAGACGTGAACAGCGCCACAAACCGCCTGTCTTCGTTCTGCAACAGCCGCGCTGTACGTGTGTGTGTGTGTGTCTCCAAACTGCCGTTGTGTATAACCATAATGTCTTGACAACCAACTGAGCTACTTGTCTTTGTGTGATTAAGATTAAGTCATGGTTCGGACTTTATAACAACAATGAGTAACCCGCAACAAACGCTTTTCAACAGGGTGAAACACAACGACGCAACAGCTAGTGACACAAACAGTTTGTAACACTCATATCTGTATATTTCTAAAACTGGCCATACCGCCCGGACTACTGTGAAGCTTTCCAGGGAACCAGTCACACTTCTGCTACAACATGGATGTTTCAGGTCAGGCCCCAGTAATGCAATGCCACTGCTGTTGACTGCGGTGACCACGATAATAGCAATCACCGTAGCACAAAGTGAAGAAGGATGAAAAGATGATTCAAAAAGTTCGGACCAACTGCATTCGCCACAATATAAACCCAAGTCATAGTTTCATACAGTCATCTTTTTGGAAAAGAAAGTAAATTATAGTAGCCAGCGTATCTATTTCTCAATTCTCAATTTTTGTAACTACTTGACAGTTTGTGGAGCCAAACTAACCCTATAACGATTATTGTTATGACTTATTTCCTCCTCTATGCTTTTGAGGCTTGTTTGTTTTGATTGTCTAGTCGGTTATGACTCATGAATCTTGGGTATTTCTCTGGTATCATTTATATCACCGGTTGAAAGCCACATTGAAAGCCACAAGGCTCAGTCAAGCAACAAGAAAATACTATTATGGAGATACATATCATGAATGCATTGTCATTTATAACACACATATGTGCACAAGGACCAGGTTAACTAATGACACTCTGAAACGAGTTAAACATAATTATCATGTACTGCTCCACTATTCAAAGTGCCAGTGCTGTTCCTAGGTGATGCTCGTTTGGACTACATAAAACATCTAAACTTACTGGAGAAACTTATTCCCCCTCTGTGTTCTCTGTCATTTGTGTCAGCATTTTGTTTACAGACTTTGGCCGTCCCTAAGAGTCCCTTTTGACTGCAGCAGGGGGCCGACGGACCGCCACGTTAAGCCCTGGTTCTGGTTCTCCCGTAACCCCGTCCCTCCAGCCGGTCCAGCCACACAGCTGGGGCCTTGAGACCGGTTCACAGGCCATTAAAAGTTCCTCACAGTAGCTTCAGTCCGTGTGGCCTCATCTAAAAAGATACTTAACACATATGTGCTCAGATGCTCATTTACGTGCCTGCCTGTTTGCATGTGAACGATGTATACCTTCCTGAAACACAACATGTTTCCCTCCTGTAGGGAGGCTTTTGGCTCATATCTGTCAGTAGGCTGGGTCTCAGCTCATTCCAGTGTTCGACACAGAGATAAGAGGATTACATACGCGACCGTGTAGAGACGGAAATGACTGAAGATAGACAACATTCCATAAAAGAACAAGGTCTAGATAGACCTGTTCCATTGATGCCTTCTGTTATGATTTGGTGCTAAATAGAAAATAAAACGATCGAGACTTTCATGGTCGGGAAAACTCTGTTCTCATTACAAAAAGCCTTTAAATCCTCTGGGTGACGATCATTCATAGACAGAATTTGTGTTTGATACAACAGCAGAGCGAGTTAGGAGGATGCATGAAGGAGGAGTTATTTGCCAATTCCTGAACTGCTGTGGGATCCACACCCTCGCCTTGGGGATCCGCTAAATAGTGCGAGCAGGAATCTGCAGAAGGGTGTGACGGGCTTATCTTTTCTGTTAGGTTAGATCATTTTGAAAACCTGCATGAGTGACGTTCAAATACTTAATTGATAGCTTTAGTGTTTGTGTTTAATGGCAAAATATTGTTGCCGTTACAGAGGAAAGCCCAGAGCTTGAATCCCTGCACCACAGAAACAAACCGAGCTTTTCCTAATCCTTGGAGGGCTGTTCTTGTCCACTGTTCCCTCAGTACCGATTTCAAGTGAAAACATAAAGGTCAGATTCCAGCCAGTTGCATAGCAATAGTACTCCAGCCCCGTCATAGAGACGAGACCCCCGCCCAAGCCTCCAAGCAATGTCATCTCTGCTGCATAACTGTATTCTTATCAATAAGGAGCAGAAAATAGGTTAAGCTGCGTGCGTCTGTGTGTGCATGTTTGCTCAACTCTGGCACAACTGGCTCAGCAGGCCATAGAACTCAGTGAAGACGACAGATCAGCAGATCTTAAAACTCGCATAGGACCTTGGGGATAAAAAAAAGGGCACAAACTTTTTTACACAGTTAAGTGAGTTGAAATGTTAACAGTTTTCCCCTCACACCAGCTAGAAACAGGTAATGTTTGGTATTCAATGAAATCAAAATGAAGGCTGAGTTTGAAAATACCAGCCAGGCTGTATCCAAGAGGACCCTTTGTCCACTTGGATCATTTAAACACAGCCTCTAGTTTTGCCAAAGAGGAATGTAAAGGCCAATTATACGCCGCCCTTTCTATATAAAGATTAAGAAAGTGGTCACAAAATATATCAAATTCGGCATCAAGAGATGTTGAATTGTATATGAAGGTTCCACATGTGTGGCTTCGAGTTAAGCATAGCAGGTCTGACACTAATGCCCAAAACTGATGTGATGATCAGGGAGCAGAGAACCACAACACAAAGAGACATTTAACACCCATTGCGCCCCGTCATAACTAATAGCGCACCAGACATCACACAAGTCACATGACTAATTGTTTTTCTCACATTTCGGCCCCACTGTAACCTCTGCCCTTTCCTTCTGATCCGGACCATTTAAGAGCCATGCACAATTGCGCTTAACCGGGACATGCCTGATACCTGCAGGGCAGGTTTGTCCTGCTCATATGACAACAGCGTGTGTCAGTGCGTGTTAACAAGAAACACAAACGAAAGAAGAAGAGGTTATTCAAAAGAACTGGAATTATATCTGGTCTAAATAAAGCGCTGGAAAAGTCAGTCATTACTGTGACTACTCGAGGTTAACCACTGACCCTTTTCTTTTTGAATCTCTAATTTATCCAGGGAGGAGTGACTTGGGGTGGATTTGCACCAGGACAAAACGTGGTCAGTCTGCTTTCACTTTGCACAACTTCCCACGTGAGGAAGACGGCATGTGCATAGTGAAATGTCTAAAGGCTGTGAGGACAGGCTGCGTCTCCTCACTGAGGAGCATTTAGTCCATTTCTTAAGAGCCGGAAGGGCCAACCGTCACTCAATGACACCATTTTTCTACACATGCACAAGATATTGTCCAATAACTCCAGGCATTCTCCATTATTCCATCGAAATGGAGACAGTAGTCTTTATCTTTGGGGCTGTAATGATTTAAAACTTTGCAACAATTAAAATAGACTGTGTGAGCTGGTATGGCTGCATGGTAATCATCTTCTCTTTTCAAGCCCCTAAAGGCAATCAATATGAGAGGGTGGAAATGGTTGAACTTGTGGACTTACAAGTGGCTGTTGAAGCTGTCCAGCTCATCAGGGAAGAACACCTCTCCTCCTCCTCCTTCTTCTTCTCCCTCTTTCCGCTTGGATTTCTTCCGTTTCAGCCTAAACGACAGCAGCCGCCTTCCCTTCTTCTCTTTCTGGGCGGCGGGTTGAACGTCCCCGTCCGATGGGGCCATGTGTCCCGGGCTAAGGGCACCGGGGCTCCCCGGCTTGTCCCGGGGGCTGGTCACGGCTTCATCTGACGGTTTCCGCTCCTTGCTCTCCTTGTCAAGTGATTTTATTTTAAACAGGCGCTTTACTCTCAGGGTGCTGGACTTACTCATGGCGCCTTGAAACCGGGGTGCTTGTTCACGAGATGCGAGGCGGGAATGCCACAGCGCGAGGAGAGGGGCTCCTACTCCTTAGCGCGAGGAGGAGTGGTCACCGGGGCAACCTGCGCAGCGAGTTCCCGCCAAGCTGCTCACCTGGGGATCATTAGGACGAGTGTCAAACAGCTTCCCTTTGCCACCTTCAGAATAAAATGTCGGAATTATCGAAGTGCTGCAACTCCAGCCAGTCTTCTACTCTTTTATATATAACACACACATATATATATATATATATATATATATATATATATATATATATATATATATATATATATATATATATATATATATATATATATATATAGTCACCTAGCTACAATACAATAAGACTCAGCCCTATCCTGTCACCAGAGATGATACGAGCCTCGCTCTTTAGGTCTTACTTCTGTTGTTAAGTTGGCATTGTTTGTGAGCTGTCACAGTGCTGTGGATAAATACTATTATCATTCATAGTCCTACATTTTGGATTCGGTGGAAACAGCTGATATTAGTGCCAAACTTTCTGATATGCCTATATTTGTCACGGAGCATAACGATTCCTCCATAAGGCATGGATGGGAATTGAACCCATGATCTTGGCTGGAGGTGCAGCTGTTGGTGTCACTAGCAAATCTACGCCAGGTTCCTCTGTGTGGCTTTGGAGGAACCTACTGTAACAGGAACTACCAAAAGAGGGGTTTTGCACCATGCCAGGTGTTATCATGTGCATCTGTATGCGGAAAGATTTTGTCACTGCAGTTATGTCACACCCGTGCACGAAACAAAATCCCACAGGTGCCTGTGTTGATCAACATAAAGGTGGTGCGAAGATAGATTTGGTTTTCTCTGTCAACATGCCACCCCATGTACTTTCTGTTTAGTCTCACATGTCATGTCTGATATCACTAATTTAAAAAATAATAACGCTCTTCCCCTATATAATTAAGTAGGCCTACCGACAAGTACAAAGGCATATACTAAACAGGTTTCATAAACATTGCTTGAAGTAATACTTGTTGGAATTATCAATTTGACTAGTTTTTTGTCCACTGATGGTCCAGGACCTCGAAGCATCTGCTTCTCCTATCCTGCTGTAGACAATGAGAACACATGTATACCCACCTAAACAAAAATGTGACCCGGTTCCAGTTTAAGAATGTCTTTTCCAGCCCTTTAATAACTTTAGTGTTGACGGTGACTGTGTATCAGAAGTATCACTTAATTACCCAATAATGATATGAGTTGTTCTATTTGTCCAGTCTCATGGTGGTAAAATATGTTCCTTTCGATTACATGAACAAATAAATTATTGGATTCTTTCTGTTGCTCGGAACTTGTTGCCTAGAAGTTAGGTTTAAAAGTGAAATCAATTAGTTAGGTTGAGGAAAACCTCATGGTTAGGCTTGGATTAGGTGTTACTGTTCTGGAACTAGTAGTTCAGTATAACTTAGTTAAAGTTATACTAAGATAGTTCAGTATAATTCACTAAAGGCCCTACATTCTACGTCGCATTCCTGGGGCTTTATTCCGTGGATCTGCTGTTTGCTATCTGCTAAGCTAACTTCTTGAAGCAAGAGCACAATAGTTACAGTTACTTCCATAAATCCACACGAGGACGTTTAATTTGTGTGTAATCTATGAAACAACGATCCTAATTGTCTTTCGATTGGCATTGTTATGGTGCTGAGTGACATGAAACAAAAGACAATTTGTGCGCATGTACACAAAACCCATTGATGCCCTCTTGTGACTGTTTCATGTCCTTCCATGACACTGAGGTGTATTATCTCACACACAAAGCAGCTGACACATCATTTTAAGGACTCAACGCAGTAAGGCTTTTATTTTGAAAGCAAACATTTCCCCAGCACTTTCTTGCATGATACTCCAATTTAGTATCACTGTGATTCAAACCTCCATTTGGCCTTTTATTACATTCTCTATACCCTCTATGTAATTTAATACTTTTTTTTAGTTTAGAGGTATGTGTTTGGCTCTAAATGTAGGGGAGCTGTAAATTGTCCCCTACAATGAAATTTAACAGTGTAATTTGTGTTTTATGATAGGCTAATTACCGTTTTATCTCTTTATCTAAATTGTTAAAAGTTGCCAAGACGATGATTGGTATTATAAATAAAAGCTCAGTTGAGATGGGTTGACGTTCCCACCTTGTCCTTGTAAGTGATGACTTGACAATAACTCATTACCAGTTTTTCCACATAAACATGAAATGTTAAAAAGCCATAATCTATCCAACATGTGCATCAGCTTCAACTGAGGCTGCAATTCACTGACGTGACATCAGCTCCACCAGCTGGCTATGTGGAGGGGACGTAACCGCATGGTAGCTCACAAAAAACAACCCTTAGTTTTAAAGCAACTTCAATCACAGTAGTCTCTGATCAGCTGGGGGAAATCCATGCAATAAATCGATGTGCTGGATGTGAAGCGTGGGGGCGGAGGAGGGGGTGGAGTCCCTTCAGGTGAGTGTAACATCAGAAGTAGGAAGTGCAGTGATGCACCTTTCTCACACAAGCCTGTGAGAATGTGTGGTTTCGACTTCTCCTTCTTCTTTTGATATTTTAAGCACTTAGCATTTGTGACATAAAGCCCTCACACAGAACTCACTCTTCACAGCTTTGACACCTGGAAAGAAGCGATTTCAGTCTCTTCTGACCTGACGACGAGGGAAACAGAAGATCAAGGATTGTCAATCTGCAAGGTGTGTATGTTCTGAATGGAAGATATCAATATAAATAGGCGCTAAATGAGCTGGTTTCTTTCTGGTTTTGTTCGGTGACTGCAAAAATGTTTTTTCATGTTTAATTCATTCAGCAGCTTCTAAAAGTTTTACTTAATGAAATGGCCATGAAATAGTGGTTGTGATACATTTTAAAAGTGTAGTGGTGAATGAATGAATGAATAAATGAATTCACTTCGATCCGTTTTAAACCCATAAGGATTTATTGCTTTTTAAAAACTTTTAAATTAAATTTTCTGTTTCACAGGCGGAAAACTTTTATAGAACTGTCAGTTCTGCAAAATATAGAAACAATATTTACAGAGAATACAGTTCTCAAAATGGCCTCGAAAAAAACCCAGATATTTGATACCTTCCTCATCGACCACAAGCACATCTACACATTCGGTACATTTATCTTAGTGATTTTTGAGAAGTGAAAGGGCTGAAACCAGAGATATAACAAATGCCATATCTGTTGCATACATCAGACTTTTTGAAGAAGTGAGTTGAAGCACGCAACACATTATTTATATGCTACTATTTGCAGAAAGGAGAAATCATGTTGATGTGAAGCGTGTGTCATCACCAAAAACAAAAGAATCTACTGTTCTTGTTCCAAGCAGAGGAACCCTGTCATCACTTTTTGTTTTTCATTTGTTGGTTTGTACATGTTAGCGACCTTTCAACACACAAAGTGGTGCATCTAGAAGATCATCGCTGATATACAGCTAATCAGCCTCTAACATCAGACACAGCACAAAGTGCAACTACTTCCATCCTACTTTCATGTGCATTTGATCTATTTGAGTCACTGGCAGCCGGAGGAAGAGCTGAACTAGAACATTGGCCTTTATTCTGTGTACCGACATAATCGCTGTAACGTCATCTTCAAATGTACTTGGTAGAAAGTAAGCCTCACTAAAACATGACACATTTTTGGATGACATTTGCATTTCCCTAACTGTTGGCCATTTGTTGTAAATGTTCCTCTAGATCCAAAATATGACGACACCGACACAGAACTTTAGCACTGAAGACTACTCTGACATTGAAGGACTCTGCGACCTCGATCCCCACCCCACGGAAATCATCACTCAAACATACATCCACTCCATCATCTGTGCCCTCGGCCTGATTGGCAACACTCTGGTGATCATCACCTACAGACGCTACAAGAGGAGCAAGACCATGACGGACGTCTATCTCTATAACATAGCTGTGGCTGACCTGCTCTTTGTAGTCGCCCTGCCTTTTCTCATCTACAACGAGCAGCACAACTGGTTAATGGGGTCTGTTGCTTGCAAAATACTGAGGTCAGCCTACAGTATCAACCTCTACAGTGGCATGCTCCTGCTGGCGTGCGTTAGCGGCGACCGCTACATCGCTATAGTCCAGGCCAGAAGGTCCTTCGGCGCACGCTCGCGCACTCTGCTCTACAGCCGCCTTATCTGCTCAGCCGTTTGGGTGTTCGCAGTGGCTTTAACTGTGCCCACGCTTCTCTACAGTGAGCGCTATGAAGAGTCCGACAGGGAGGTTCACAGCGCCACGTGTCAGATGTCATTCAGGGAGACAGGAACCGCGAAGCGAGTAAAGGTGGCGGTTCCTAGCCTACAAATGTTCATTGGCTTCCTGCTGCCCCTGCTTGTGATGGTGTTCTGCTACGCCAGCATCGTGTGCACCTTGTTGAGAGCCAAGAGCAGCCAGAGGCACAAAGCCATCCGCGTGGTTATGGCAGTTGTTGCGGTTTTCATCGCGTGCCACCTCCCCTACAACGTCACGCTGCTGAACCACACTGTGTCTCTTTTCAATGTGAGGAGCTGTGAGTCTGAGCAGATCAGACTCCGAGTGCTGGCCGCCTCCAGGAGCATCGCCTACTTCCACTGCTGTCTCAATCCCGTCCTCTACGCCTTCGTTGGGGTGAAGTTCAGGATCCACTTCCGGCAAATAATGTCGGACTTGTGGTGCTTCAGCAAAAAGCTTAGCAGCGCCGCTCGCACACCACGCGCAACATCCGATACTTGCATCTCAGGCCGCATGTCTTCAGATGGCTCCAACGACATGCGATCATTCAGTGCGTGATACTGCACCGGTACAGGCCATTATCAATGATTGTTGGCGGTACCGAAGATCTTGTGTTGCTTGTTGTGTTACTTTGCTCTAGCTGTACATAGGTGGAGAGGAATGCATCTGTCCTTGAAATGTGGGGTATTCGAAACTTCTGAATTCTCAGCCGGCATTCGCAATTTACCTTTAAAATCCTGTAATATTGTTGAGGGGTCTTTTTTTCTAAACTGTCAAAGACTTTCAATGTAACTCTTTGATGAATAACAAAACCTATTTTTGGTGATTTTCTTTAAAGGATTTTCTTACTTTATTATAACATTGTAAAAATATCTGCCAATGTTGCTATAAAACTAGACATTCTATATCAATATCCTCTGTGATTGATCTTTACTTTTGCAGAAAAATAAAAAAAGATTTTTCAATTTTCTTAAATGTATTAAAATGTTTGATACAAACCCTTGATTTTTGAACAAACCACCACATACATACATCTAGATTTAATTGTTAATGATGGATTGTACTTTTGTTGTGTATTCTCCTCTGAATTATGGTACATGAATACTGGCAGACTTGGATGTTCAGTGATTTCAAACCGACTCATGAGGGGGGCTTTTAAAAATATAACTGGAGGATCCCATGTGTGATTGGGACACATTTTGATATCTTATTCTTCATGCCAACTTCTAACAACATCTTGTTGTCTTGTTTTTCAATTAAATATATGTGACAATTAGAGTCATTCACGATTTCCTTAACAGTTAACGGGCTTTTAAAGATAAATTATATTTATAAACCGATAATAATACAAAGATCTGGTCTCCTTGCCGTAGCTGAATTTGTGGGCACGCAAAGAAGGTTTTTAATTTTAACTGCCTGCTTGTCGCCTCTATACTCCAACTCCAATTATCGCGTGCGAGATTTGTCACCACATTATTCTGACTCTGCAGTTCTATCCAAATCAAAAGCTGCTTATTCTTAAGAAATCCTACGGCACGTCCGTAGATCATCAAGATCATCAAGACGGAAAATGTATCTTCCTGTGCCCATGTAGGTCATTTCCTGTGTTGGGTTAGAATATACGTCAAAAGCGATCTCAGGTTTCAAGAGTCATGTATCATAGTTAGAAACAGAGAGAGATCCTAATTGAGTCTCATGAAGGGCACAATAAATACAGCATGAAATTCATTATTAGACTTTTGGACATTTATCATGTCTGAGTCCACAGACATCTCATGACAGACACAGAAATTCTTTCGCTATGGGTTGTTGACAATGGTGAATCTGCTTCTTGGGGGTTGGATTTCTGTGTCCCATTGCTTTAAAAATGTGCTCAAGCCAGAATTAAGAGCGTTTAACTACTGCCTCCACACTGCTCTCGGCATGGCAATGTCTTTAGCTGGCAGCTGGAAGCTAACGATGCTAACCGCACAAACAAGAGACTTTATTACACGCTATACTATAAGAACCGTACTGTCAAATTCACAGTAATTAACTGGCAGCTAGTGGCGAGCTAATTAAGGTCATTAGTGGAATGCGGGTAATTTACATATTACCAGTTTTATGTCACTGTTTTTTCAAATTGACACATTTTTAAGCTTCAACAATTGCAGGGAGACGGCAAACTATACATTTAAAACATGTATTAATTCTTAATTGTCGAAAATAATCATGATCTGTGAGGCCTGTCACAGAGTGTAATGTTACCGTCATTCTGATTAACAAAGACACAAATGCAATGTGCGAAACGACTCAAACCATACGTTAGTTTGCTGTTCATCTGACGCTGTAACTCTATTACAACACAAAGCACTGTTACTGGTGGTAACCCAAGATAACGTTGCACAGTACACAGCTACGACATAAGTACAAATTAGTGATTAACTCCCATTAAAAAAATAAAAAAATACTATTTGATATAAAAGAAGCATTTGAACAGCTGCATGCCTGCTTCCCATCCACTGGATGTCCTCAGTCAGCTTTATTGAGTTACTGGTTTTTACTCTACATGTTCCCAAGGATTTACTGTGTGTAGCAATGCCCTCCCTCACCAGTTGCTTAGTTGTTTTGTTTATGTTTAGTTCACATCTTGTTGTTGTGCTGTGTTTCACTTACAGCTCGCTCTTACTTGTCTTTCTCTGTCTCCCCTAACTTGGCTCCAGCCTGTTTTTGCAACACCACATGTGCACTTGGACTCTTATTTCACACACTCCTAGACACAGATATGGAGACCTTTTACATACTTGATGATTATCTTTTGGCTCGGCTGCCCCATCACTTACGCCTTCATTTAGGCATTTTGACTATGTGGGGCATAGTTCCTCACATAGATCACCTGGATGGAATTCAAGAAGTGACATTACGCAATGTTAATCCTTCAATCAAATTGATATCTCACTGGAGATCCGTTCGAGACACATTTGAATGCAGATGTGAGCTATAGTTAAACCCAACTGGATCCAGGCAGAGTGGATACATCTGGACCGGGGATAATGCCTCTGAACGGGTATCTGCCATATTTTCATCATAGGCCGCCACAGCTCTAGCTACTAGGTGTCGCAATTTTGAGTCAACATTTATGTCGCTACTTCTATTTACCATCTGCCACATTTGTTATGCTCACACATTGATGCATAAATAAAACAATCCAGTGATGTGATTCATGTGATTCTGTGCATTAACATCAAACAACTGTTACCCGAGCAGAGGATGAAGTGTGCGATGTGAGAGGGGAGGTAATGTGCATGCACTGACTTCTGGAACGAGCCCTTTTAAAGCTATAGGACACAGACCTCAAACCCCACTGGAAGACACCCGACTGAAACTAATTTCAGTAACTAAACCTTTGGATCACAACTTCCACATATGTCACGAGGTGCAACGGGGCCCAACAATACTTTACAATTAAAAAAAAGAGAACAAAAGTGTTTATCACTTTTGAAACTACTTTTACTTTTATTTTCATGCTAGGACTCATGGACTTTTTCTTAGTACAATTAAGAAAGCAGGATTTTGACCCGTTGAGGAGTATTTCTACACTGTGGTATTACTGCTTTGCGTAAAGTGAAACTACTGCCTGCTTCCTCAGATGGTGAACTGTTTAAAAGGGAGTTTGGGCGGCTTCTTCCCCCACACAGGTGGTTGAAATTATTCGGAAAGAATACGCTCTTTCTGCGTTTGCTCTGGTAACTTCTGTTCCATCACTTACGCCTTCATCATCGTTATTGTTCCCTGAGTGTGGTGACCTCACGTAATGCCCAACATAGAATTTAACAGATTGTTAAATGTGAGACCAGCAAAGAAACATGCGGTGGGCCCTCCTTCCACTACACTAAAGTCTAAAAGCCATTTGGGTTTCTAGAGGTGGGTTACAGGTTTATCAGAAATTTGTGATGTAGGGTATTATAAATAATTTGACGACCCGGTTCACAAATTAACTATTAATAAAATGCATCTAGTGCACACCAGTATACTGGCAATTCATGATAATATTGTAAAAACCACTTAAGTGGTTCGTAAGTAGCACCATATCATTGCTGGGCTAGAAGTAAGAACCGCTTACGTCAGCGGCTGGGGGCGGGGTTACCGTGAGACGAGAGAAACTCTACGAATAAAGACGAGCCGCGCGAACACGTTGGATCCGCCGTGTTTGGATGCCGATGTAGGTCCGCAAAGCCATGAACATCAACAGCAAAGCAACATCCGCCATTGTTGATGATGTGTTTGTGTTCGGCGTTGCCGCGCTAACGTTGCGGGGAAAGATGAGACGTAACAGCAGAGGTGAAAGTAAGCCGGTACTGTCCGGTACGGCGTACCGGAAAGAAAACTGTACGGTCTTAACTGCTATTTAACTGCTAACGGCGCGTATATGCCCGGTCAGCTCGGCCCGTACCACCAGGAAATAAAAACTACTCCCCACCCCTCCCCACCCCCGCGTAACAGTGACGTAGGACCTGGCTCTGCGCTGGCTCTTTAGCCTGTGGAAAAGCAACCGCTTCTTTGGAGGCTCCTCAGTTGAACCAACTCTGAACCGGCACTAGCTCTGGCTCCGAACCAGCACCTGGTTCTTGTTTGTGGGCGTGTACACAGACTTTAACACCTCTACGAACTTGTATAAACACCTCTGTTGTTTCACTGGCAGAAACAACAGAGCAGTCTATGATACACCAGAGCCTGGTTCGACCCTCGGCATTGGTGGAGGCTTCGCGGGTAAGGATAAGGTGTGTGCATGAGGATGTTCACGAGTATCCCATAGTGTCCGTAGAACTTAGGTACAGAGGGAAAAAGCATAGTCTGAAGGTTGCGGTTAGCTCCCGCCTGACGCACCCCGTAATTTTTGGAACAGACTGGCCGGATTTTTGACCGACAGGAACATGTGGTATGTGTGCTGTGCTCAGCGGTGACGCGAGGTCGTCCGACGCTGCACGGGGAAGCGAGGGGGAACCGGCGGAGCCTCCCAGTGAGACCCCATCGGTTCCTGAGTTTCGCTCCATGGAAGTTTTTCCACTCGAGCAGTCTCGTGACGATACTCTACGCTCAGCCTACGACCAAGTGATAAGAATTGATGGTCAACTAGTGCGCCCGGACGCAGCGCAGTCGTATCTGCACTTTTCATTGATTAGGGACAGACTGTATAGAGTGAGTCATGACACTCGGACGGGGCAGGAAAACACCCAGTTGCTGGTGCCAAAAAGCCGCCGGGAAATTATTTTCCAGGTGGCTCACTATAATCCAATGGTGATGGCGGGTCACATGGGATACGGGAAAACACTAGACCGGATAATGACCCGATTTTATTGGCCAGGCATCCGGGGAGACACGCGCCACTGGTGTGCGTCCTACCTGGAGTGTCAATTAGTTAATTCACCAGCCATTCCGAGGGCCCCGTTGCGGCCTCTACCCTTGCTGGTGGTCCCATTTGAGCGCATCGGCATGGACCTCATCGGGCCATTTCACCGGAGCGCATGCGGATATCGCTTTGTGTTGTTCCTCATGGACTACGCAACCAGATATCCAGAGGCAGTGCCGTTATCTCTGCAAAGAGCGTCGCGCAGGCTCTGTTTCAGGTCATCTCCTCGGTTGGAATCCCGAAAGAGATTCTAACAGACCAGGGCACCTCGTTCATGTCGCGCACACTGAAAGAACTTGGTAGAGCGGATGAATAGGACGCTGAAGTCCATGATCCGTAAATGTATTAGCAAAGATGAACGTAATTGGGATAACTGCCTTTGAACTTTTGTTTGGCAGGACACCAAGAGGGGTGCTAGACCTTAAAGAAAACTGGGAGGAAGGTCCGAACCCCGGCAAAAACGACATCAAGTACGATCTGGACCTGCGAGCAAAGCTCCACACGCTGGGTAGGATGTCACGGGAGAATTTGCTCCAGGCCCAGGAACGACAACAGCGGCTGTACGACAGAGGAGCCAGGCTGCGACAATTCACACCGGGAGAAAAGGTACTTGCGTTACTTCCTTCTTCCAATTCTAAACTCCAGGCTAAGTGGCAAGGTCACACGCCAGGTGGGGGATGTGGACTATGAGGTGTTGTGGTCTGACAGGGGCGGTGCTACTAAAAAAAATATACCACCTCACCCTCCTGAAAGCCTGGAGGGAGGCGGAGTCTGTTTCTCTGGTTTCTACAGTATTGGAAAGAGAGGACATGGGGCCGGAGGTGCCAAAAGCGGCCAATACCACCCCGCTCCCGTGTGAGGCTTGTCTCTCTGAGGACCAGAGGGCAGACATTGCCCAGTTGCAGAAGCGATTCGCTGATGTGTTCTCCCCCCTGCCAGGCCGGACCGACCTGATAGTGCACCGAATCGAGACTCCCCCAAGGGTGGCGGTAAGGTCACGACCCTTCAGACTGCCTGAACACAAAAGAAAAGTGGTTTGGGAGGAATTGGTTACTATGTTAGAGATGGGGGTAATAGAAGAGTCCAACAGTGCCTGGTGTAGTCTCATCGTTTTGGTGGCCAAGAAAGATGGGTCTGTGCGGTTCTGCGTGGACTATCGCAAGGTGAACGACGTATCACGTTTCGACGCCTACCCAATGCCCCGGGTCGACGAACTCCTGGACCGGCTGGGCACTTTTAATGATAAAGGCTTTCGCGGACTGAGCCGTGACGTGCTCAAGCAGTATGCAGGTCCCACCGTCCCGAGCCCTGATTCAACTTCCGGATTTCACGGCAAATCCGACGGAATGTTCCACACGGGTTAAAATAGAGGGGGAGTTTGTCGGGGGTTGGTAGGAGGAAACCATTATTGCAGAGGTGTTTTTTGTGTATATCACTAATATGGGTTTTTTTCTGCTACACTGCTACAGCAGTGTTTGCACTTTATTCAAATAGAATGTGAATGCATTTGCCATTCATTGTTGTTTACTTGTTTATTTATATTCATAATGAATTGATACCTGATTCCATTACAAGAAACAACAGGAATCTAGGAAATGTATTTTAGTCATACTGGTTGAATTTTTGGCTAAAAAGTTACAGAATCGATTTCAAGTCATTGAATCGTATCGGATCGTATCGTTCTAAATGACCAATATCGTCCTTGAATCGTATCGACAACCACGAATCGTGATCGAATCGTTGTTAAAAACGAATCGTTACACCCCTAATTATTATAGTGCAGTTCTTAACTAATGGGAATATTTTTTATCATATTTTTGGTTTAATTTGGTTTACTTTAGTTATTTCATTTATTCAATTATTTTGTTTTGCTATACTCTTCATGGATCACTGCCCCCTTTTCAGACACAGTCTAGCTGAAAGCAGCTGCCTTGGATCCAGCCTTTTGTCTGCTATGGATTGAACCCCATGTGCTGGTCAACCGTGACATCAAGGCAGAGGTGGCACAACGAGTTAATGGTCAATATTATTGACTTGCAAATGCAATGTAAAATAATTTTATCTTAATCTGATCCAGGATCTAATGTGATCTGACTTTAACAATAATAACAATTTTCAGTCTTGCACAGTATCATCAACATCAGTAATGGTAATAAGGGCTCCTTTGTTGATCCTGCAAGATGCTGCAGAGTGCCTGCAATCTGTGCCTGTGCCTGCTGAAGAAGAACTAGAGGACATGGAAGGAGAAGGGCTGTTTGCTGCATACCATAAGAGGCAGAAAAGGGATGTTGGGACCCCACCAGCAGTACAGCTAAGTCACTACATTGACATGGCTACTCTTTCAAGTAGCCATCCGAGTCTTGGCAGTGCCTGCTTCTAGTGCTCCAGTGGAGCGAGTTTTCAGCCATGGTGGCATCATTCTGCGTCCCCATCGTCGACAGACGTTTGGCCAATTTGATCTTTTGCAAATGCAATGCAGTATAGGGGCCTCCCTCCACCTGTCCACAGCACGCATGCGCACACACACTCACTCTCTGCTCATCACCTGTCCATACAGCGCTCTCATATTCAACCTCAAAATATTCAACCTTGAAATATTCAACCGCAGAATATTCAACCGCAACATCTGGGAACCCAAGGAAGAGCAATCGATTCTACGTTCAAGATCGAGAGTGTGCGTCCATAGCGTCAAGCAAAAGGAGCGAGCAACCCATTCGGTTTTTATTTCAGGCCCCCGGTGTTGATGCGGAGCGGGGCATCGGTCCGAGAAACTGCGTTTGTCAGAACGCACGCTGCAACGAGTGACAGTGTAGCCCCGCGGTGGGTAGGGGGGGGGGGTCGCCAACCGGCGCGCAAGGCAACGCGCTCCGTGGGAGGACTGCTGGGACAGACGGGGCGTCTCCGTCTCGTACCAATCGGGCGACCGGGGAGGTACACTGCCACCCCTCGCACGGCCCTCCCGGCCCTAGAGGCAAACCCGCAGCCGGGGAGCCGTCCGCCCAAACACCGACCGAGGTCGGCTAGCGGGGGCCCACGGATGGCGGGTCATTTCTGCGCTAATAGGCGGATCATCGCCAGCAGTGCTCGGGGATTACCTTTCACAAGTAAGATTTAATATCACCGTACTATTTGTTGTGTTTTGTGAAAAGAATATTACCAAAGAGTAGAGAAGGAGCGAGTTGTAATGAAATCGCAGTCAGCTAGCTTGGCTTTGTTTACGTCACCGGCTGGTTTTCACCTGAATATGAACTGAGACTTGATAAGTCATATTCCATAACACTTAGATTAAAACTGACACAGTAATGTTATTGTAGTAATATAACTGGTTTAACATTGGCCACACAACCTTCTTGTCATGTGGAATTAACGCATCTTAAAGTAGCTTCCTATGTAGTAAACTAGCCTACTGCTGTGTTTGTGATTAGCTTAGCTTGCTGCATTTCACTGTGTACACAGTTTGGCATCGACAACCATCATTTGGACTTGTTGTTATTGGTTGGGTCTGTGTTTCTCAAGCTAAGGCGTTGCAAAAAGGGACTACGAGAAAGAAGCTCTGCAAGACAGTCCTCTTCCAGGGGTTTTAGTGTGTGTGTGTCTTAGACCCTCTTCAGACCACTGTCGGTTGGTAATATTTGCTTCAATTTCTTTGGCTCATCAGTGTACATACACTGAGGAGAAAGTCCAAATACATGATGTAATTGTCTGTCATAAGTCCAAAGATGTACGTACTATTCATAAGCTCTTATTCAGGGTGAAATTTCTAAAGAGCTGGAATCATGAGCCAAAATACAACCGAAAACACAATGGTGATATTGACCCTCAGTGGATTCAGAATTGTCTGTCCTGTTAAACTGTCTAGGTAAGCGTAGGCTACCTTCACATTTCTCTAAGGCCGTTCCAGCTTTAGACAAACTCAAAACCTTTTTTCTCCTTTGGTTCCCTGTACCGGCTTCACCGAGCATCTCTTTTGGCCGCCGCCGCCGCCACAACGCCAAACGTCACATTGATTTTAAGTTTGTGTGTGTGTGTTAGAAGTAATTAATGATTCAATTTGACCTATATTTTTTATATTTTTGAAATCCATCTGATTTCTGTACAAGTTATTTGTGTGTGTGTGCGTGCAAATTATAAAATTCTTAAAGTTGAATATAATACAATCCTTTACTGTTTTTTTAACTTATTAAATGTCTGACTTTAATACTGTTTCTGCTTCATATATCAGAATTTTACAATATGATTTTAAAGTAAAATAAAGTTTATAATCTTTAAATCTAATTTGTTGTAATTTTTATGTGCCCCTCTGGTTAAACACTGGCCCCTCCTTGGCCCCTTAGTAAAATTTGTTTAGAACCACCACTGACCCCAACAGAACCTGACATTGAACTCAGCTAAGCTATCAGTTACTCTGCCATGAATAAAGCTTCACTACACAGCAAATGCAGCAAGCTAAGCTAATCACAAACACAGCAGTAGGCTAGTTTACTACATAGGAAGCTACTTTAAGATGCGTTAATTCCACATGACAAGAAGGTTGTGTGGCCAATGTTATACCAGTTATATTACTACAATAACATTACTGTGTCAGTTTTAATCTAAGTGTTATGGAATATGACTTATCAAGTCTCAGTTCATATTCAGGTGAAAACCAGCCGGTGAAGTAAACAAAGCCAAGCTAGCTGACTGCGATTTCATTACAACTCGCTCCTTCTCTACTCTTTGGTAATATTCTTTTCACAAAACACAACAAATAGTACGGTGATATTAAATCTTACTTGTGAAAGGTAATCCTCCGAGCACTGCTGGCGATGGTCCGCCTATTAGCGCAGAAATGATCCGCCATCCGTGGGCCCCCGCTAGCCGACCTCGGTCGGTGTTTGGGCGGACGGCTCCCCGGCTGCGGGTTCGCCTCTAGGGCCGGGAGGGCCGTGCGAGGGGTGGCAGTGTACCTCCCCGCAGCTCCCCGGTCGCCCGATTGGTACTAGACGGAGACGCCCCGTCTGTCCCAGCAGTCCTCCCACGGAGCGCGTTGCCTTGCGCGCCGGTTGGCGACCCCCCTACCCACCGCAGGGCTACACTGTCACTCGTTGCAGCGTGCGTTCCGACAAACGCAGTTTCTCGGACCGATGCCCCGCTCCGCATCAACACCGGGGGCCGGAAATAAAAACCGAATGGGTTGCTCGCTCCTTTTGCTTGACGCTATGGACGCACACTCTCGATCTTGAACGTAGAATCGATTGCTCTTCCTTGGGTTCCCGGATGTTGCGGTTGAATATTCTGCGGTTGAATATTTCAAGGTTGAATATTTCAAGGTTGAATATTTTGAGGTTGAATATGAGAGAGCTGTATGGACAGGGGATGAGCAGAGAGTGAGTGTGTGTGCGCATGCGTGCTGTGGACAGGTGGAGGGAGGCCCCTATACTGCATTGCATTTGCAAAAGATCAAATTGGCCAAACGTCTGTCGACGATGGGGACGCAGAATGATGATGATGAGGTTGAATATTTTTTAATGTTGAATTTTTTTTAGGTTGAATTTTTTAACGTTGAATTATTTGCAGTTGAATATTTTAACGTTGAAAAACATTCAGATACATAATTTGATGCATAATTATTCAGTCCTAGAAATTCAACCACCTTTTTCTTTCAAAATCCGATGACACAGATTTACTTCCATACATATGCTGTTGAAATACAAGCATTTTTTTTACTGTATTTGGTTAATGTCATTGTATAAAAAGAAATTTAAATACAAATCTTGCAGACATACATGATTTTTATAAATTTTATTTCTGTGGTAAGAGGACTTGAAATGACTCGAGACTAAAATGGTAAAACTTTGGACTCGACTTGAGACTCGACTTGAGACTCCACTCGGGACTTGCCTCATCTTTGACTCGGGACTCGAGGGCAAAGACTTGAGACTTACTTGTGACTTGCATAACAATGACTTTGTACCACGTCAGGAAGGTACGGTATTTGGGGTACCACTTGGGGGGCAGGCAGGTGCGCCCTCAGGTGGAGACAAGACGGCAGCTATTGCGGCCTGCCCGCGTCCCAAGACGAAAAAAGAGGTAAGGTGGTTTTTGGGGCTGGCAGGTTACTACAGACGGTTCATCGCCGGCTTTGCAGACCTCACCAGCCCCTTGACCGACCTGACCCGGAAAGGTGCGTCAGATCCGGTCCAGTGGTCAGCAGTGGGGAGCCGCTCCTCAACACACATTGATCATCAGCGTCAGTTCTGGCAGGCCAGGTAGTCAAGACGTTGCTAACGCTATTGGCCAACACACGGTCTCATCAGCTGATCTGCTCCAGCTGAGCCGCATCAGCTGAGCGCACCAGCTGGTCAACCCTCCCTCGCTAATGGGTACACTCAAACAGGGCGCCTATTTAAAGCAGATTCAGTTTTGCTCCTACCTGCTTGCAGCTCTCTTCTCTGCCGCCCGCCACCTCCCCAGCTCCTCCTTGTCATGCATAACGTGGCATTTGCTTATATGTCATTGTTGCCGCTCTGTTCATGTGGGGGAATAGCTCAGCTCACACAGTCCTAAAACGGTGTGAGCGTTCCCTAATGCCGCTGCTGTCCTCTGACTCCCTGCTATTTCATGGTGCTCATGAAAGGTCGGAAGACCCCTGAACAGAGCCACACCGCCAAAGATTTAATTCTGAACTCAATGCTGGATGCATCTATCTAATAAAAAGACTAAGTCGGGCGGTGGGGGTATGTGGTGATTGCCGTGGTTTCGTACAAATAGTAGAGTGTATTTTGTGTGTGCAGGAGGAAAAATAAAGAATTGTAAACCTCGCCATAACGACTTTGTCTGCAACACCCACTACCCTACAATCCCAAAATTGCAAATTACAAATTTGCCTCATGTGTACAGAGGTTTACAGTCTGTACACATCGGCACAGGAAAAACTCCCCGAAAAATGAACAAACTCTTCCAGGGGAAAAAGGGAAGAAACTTTAGGGAGAACGTCAGAGGAGGGATCCCTCTCCCAGGATGGACAGACTGCAATGGATGTCATGTGTACAGAATGACTCATACAGATGTAGAATACATTCAATTCCTATAACAGAAATGATTAAAAGAATTCTAAGCAGCAAGCCAGGTGTACGGCAGGACCACCGCACGGGCAACCACCATCAGATAGAACCACCAGAAGACAGAACCACTATCAGATAGGACCAGCATCTCACAGAACCACCATTAGACAGAACCACCATCAGACAGAACCACCATCAGACAGAACTGCCATAAAGCAGAACCCCCATCAGACAGAACCACCATCAGACAGAACTGCCATAAAACAGAAACCCCATCAGACAGAACCACCATCAGACAGAACCACCATCAGACAGAACCAGCATCAGAGAGAACCAGCATTAGATAGAACCATCATAAGATAGAACCATCATCAGGCAGACCCACCATCAGATAGAACCACCATCAGACAGAACCACCATCAGACAGAATCACTATCAGATAGAACCACCATCAGACAGAACCACCATCAAATAGAACCAGCATCAGACAGAACCAGCATCAGACAGGAACACCATAAGATAGAACCAGCATCATACAGAACCACCATCAGACAGAACTGCCATTAGATAAAAACCACCATCAGACAGAACCACCATCAGATAGAACAACCATAAGACAGAACCACTATCAGACAGAACCACCATCAGACAGAACTGCCATTAGATAAAAACCACCATCAGACAGAACCATCATCAGATAGAACCACCATAAGACAGAACCACCATCAGACAGAACCACTATCAGACAGAACCACCATCAGACAGAACCACCATGAGATACAACAACCATAAGACAGAACCACCATCAGATAGAACCACCATCAGACAGAACCATTTAGCTTCAGGCTTATTTCTGTTGAAGCTACCACCATCAGATAGAATCACCAATATTTCGACTTGTTACCGCAGTGGGACTGGATGAGTTCTCTGGACTGATGTGCAGGTCCAGGTATCAGGAAGGATGTATGTGGATGTGGGTTTTGACAAAGGGTTTCCAATCTATGACTATGTGACATTACCTATTGCTAATATCAAAATATCAATTGGTGCAACTTTAACAGAAATGGGCCTGAAGCTAAATTATTGAAATCTGAGATGCTGCTCGTTTATGTGAAAATGTTGTCATCAAGAACTTTAACCCTGGGGTGTCTCACACGTTAGGGACATGCTATAACAAGTCGGCGCCGCAGTGACTAACAGGGATTGTTTAAAGGGTCAATTTACTCTTCTACGAGGAGAAGTTTTATTTATTTTTATCTAAACATCTGGTATTTTATAATGAAGTCACTCCTTTACTTTCATTAACTTGTGATTCACTCTCCCTAGAGGGATTTATTGTAGCAGCCTGGTAAATTGTCCTTGCAGACCCTTTGTGCTAATTCAGCCCAGGCAGGGAAAAGGGTGAAATGTGTTTTTGTTCATCTCATTTTGAGTATTTGACATTGTGGACAACATTGTCTTTGCCAGATTTCGGAGAACAACGGCAGATGGGCTATTTGTTTGACTCTGTCCAGACTCCCCGCCCTAGTTCTAATGAGAAGAAGGTTTTTAATGTGAACATTCAGTCCATGACTCAGTTGTGCATTGGTCTTTTTGGAAATGCTACACGTATGGTCGACGTTTGAGTTCAGCACATTTTCCATAAGAGCAGACTGTAGTGTGAGTGAGGGAATCTCTCCCTGTGGACTGTTTATGGGAAAGCCACTTCAAGCTACATAAGTGTGGTCTGACGCTCTTATGCTACATAGTAGCCCCCCACCCGCTCTTATGCTACATAGTAGTACAGTTGCAGCTGTAACCACCATATGAGCATGGTGCGTTGGGCAGGTACTGGTTACCCAGTGGGGCCTGCTCACACCACCTCGGATTACAGCACAGACCATGTAGAGGGAAGTGCAGTGTGACGTTCACCAATCAACAAGTAATTGAATGAACATTCATAATTGAATGTTTTTCTTTCTTTTTCTTATATTACATATTGCTGAGGCAAAGCGGGCCAACTGAGGCGACATGTGAACCAACCCAAAAACAAGTCAAACTGAAATACAGACAGAAATAATCATGGATTAAGGTTGAAGGAAAATGAAATGAGGGCATTTTAAAGTCCTACTGTCCTATTTTTATTTATTTTGTGGCTGACGGAGGGGTGCTCCAGCCGACAGTTATGCAACTCAAGCAACGTGAATTTAACATAGACATCTAAAGAATGTGATACATCTCTGCTCGTACAGCATTAAGTGCACCTAAGGCACAACTACTCAATATAAGATTCAGAAAACACAGCTGGCATGGCTCCATTCCTAATTTACATAAACCTTAGCAGAAGGACAAATAATACAAGCTTCAAGATAGCACACACACACACACACACACACACACACACACACACACACACACACACACACACACACACACACACACACACACACACACACACACACACACAGGGGAGATAACCTTTCTGACCTGTTTTGTCTACATTTCAGTCACTTGGCCCATTCTGTTTTGCCAATTACCGTAAACGGAGCCGTGAGGGGAGTTTGTTATTTTCAGACGGGGAAGAGGAGGCAAATGTTGCATGTAAATGGAATTAGTCTTACGTAAACATTTGGGAGTTGGAAACAAAGCTGAGAAGGACATAGGACCAAACTAGGCTAGGACTAAACACTGCTACCCAAACAACTAACCACACACACACACACACACACACACACACACACACACACACACACACACACACACACACACACACACACACACACTGCTACACATATACACAAACAACTAAACACACACACATTGCTACACACGCACACACACACAGTTACTTGCTCCATGCTGGATGTAAACCTCCAACAACTTAGCTGAAGCACGTAGCTGAAGCACTTGTGCATAGGGGGGCAAAATTTATCATTTATCTATCCATCTTAGTTTGGCCTTTGACCTGTGTGTCATTCTGAAATGCAGAATCTGCCGATTGTGTCCACAACCCACATGTTATGTTCCACTGATGTTAGTATCAGTGGAACTAACATCAGTGGAATTATTGTGATTTATTGTGAGTATGCAATACTCACAATAGCATGTGAGTATTGCATTACAAAGACAGGCGAGAAACAAGATCCTCAAGACATCCTGTGAGCTTCATTGAGCGGCCCCTCTACTGCTACACGAAGAAAGCTGTACACTCAAGCTCAGCGCACAGTGTACTAGAGCGGAAAAGGGTTGTGTTTACTAGTGGAATGTGCCCCTGAGATGGACCCCTCCCCCCGTGCAAACACCTGCAGCATGAACTCCATGGGCTTGCGTGTCAGTGCCCAAAACACCAGCGGTGGGGGGCCACCGCTTAACACTTCACACCTATTGGAAGTGACAAGCCATGGCCGCAGTACATTGAGTACCGGAACCAGAAACCCTCCCCTTCTCCCCCAGTCGGGTCCCGCCTCTCTCTCTTTCATCCGCCTCGCTGTGGAAATGAGAAGGACAGAATCCTAAGTGATACTCCAGGTGTTCCATGTGACTCGTGGGAAGCGAGTGTGCACATGTGCAGATGTGTGTTAAAACTGACTTTTGAAATGCACACAGAGGCAAAAAGGAAGTTGGAACAAAACAAACCCCTGCGTGAAATTAGACGATAATTACTCATTTATGAAATATTTTATTTTCTCATTCTCATCTTGACCAAACACCTTAATACGTCCACAGTGGTTGTGTGCAGGAGAGGGCAGACATTCAAGCTCATGTGACATTGACCTGTGGAATATAGGAAAGCTCACAATCAGTCTGTGGAATTTCTGATTCTAAAATTAAGCTTATTAGCAAGATCAGCTGAGCTAGTGAGGCCTGTAGAATATTATAAATAAATTAGACAACCAAGTTCACAAGCCAACATTAATAAAATACATAGTGTGCACCAGTACACTGCCATCATTCTAGAACTATGAAATCAATAAGGTAATGACAATATTGTAATATCCACTGTAACTTTGCAACTGTAACCAATAGAATATCAATGTACAGCTATGATTGTATTTAATGTACTGTAATCAGCCCGAACGCATACATGTAATACCTGATAGAACCACAACTGTATCTACCAGGAGACACTAAGAATTTGTTACATTGAACGCAGCATCCACAGCTCACTACACCATTTTAGCCACAGATGTCGCCGAATTCCCGGCTACCTTGAACACACCTTGAACACACCGTCATGTGTCTCCTCCTACCGCGGAGGACAGCCCTCCGACCGATTTATTCTGGAGATTGTCTGAAACAAACAAACAAAATATTAAAAAATGAATGAGATACGTAAGCAACAGTGGTTGCCATGGCGACCCAAACCAGCGATCTGAAATCTCATGATTTCTTAAATTTCGTTGTCATAGCATGTTTGTTATGGAATCGTCAGGAAAACTATAAATACATACGACAGAGAGGTTACAGAGAGGTAAACAAACTGTTGATTACTGACAGACTGTATCATTACATATCCCAACTGTTTATCAGTTACTAACTGCATTTTTTCAAGATCATTGTATACTTGTCCACCAGGTGAGCAATGGAGCACGGAAGAAACCACAGGAGGCCCCGTGGCGACTGGCACAACCAGGAGACCAACACCAGCAGCTCTCTGTTACAGCAACTACAGGCGTGCAAAGAGGAGATTCTCTATCAAAAAGACCTGAAGAAGTTGTTCATCAACAGAGGGAGAGCCACCCGTGAGGAGTTGGAGAGACTCAAGAGGGCCAGTGACCCGGAGACCATGATGATCTTCAGGGCTGCCACGGCAGCTCGCAGCACCATGAAACTCAAAAGCAAGAAGGTGCTTCAAATGGAATATGAGAACCTGAAAACGTCTTATGTAATCCTTGAGAAGAAGTTCTCAGTAGAGCTTCAGCTTGAGAGAGAGAAAAACAAAGCTCTCCTAGACGAACTTGAGCACCTTAAACTTCAGCTGAAGACCATCCAGATCAACAAAGAGGATTTTAACCTGAAAGGTAAACTTCTCAAGTTCCAAAAGGAGGCCACCAAGCTCCACGCAGAGGAGGTCAGTCAGGCCCCGAGAACACAACCCAAAGCAGAGCAAGAGGACAATATCAGTGAGAAGGAGGCTCTTCAAAGTTCGACATCAACGCCCTGAGAGACTCTGAAAATGAGTAAACACATTTCAAAGACCTGGAAGATCTTCATCCTAAATCTTTATTATAGAAATGAGTAAAACAAGACAATAAAAGATCTCTTTATTGTTTATCCTCATGGTCATTCATTAAAATATTCCCAAAAAGATAACTTCAAATGAAGTAACATAACAACATAACAATGACACCTTCAATTGTTATCATTAACAAAGATTTTTAAAATATTCAACATCTGGTGCAGTGTTCCTTTGCCAAGATGAGAGCTCCTATAAGGTGCCCATTCCTCCAGATGCTTCAGGTTCACAGGTTGATGCTTGTGGACTTACTGTTTATCCAACACATTTTCTCCCTGTTAATGCTATTCTAACACAAAACGACACACATCAGCAGAATTACAAACATACATACGTCCTTTCTACAATATAACGTTATTTCATACTAATTCTACCCTCTGATCCCAGTGTCTTTCTCTGCTGACGTTCCTTCCTTAAGGCTCTGCAGATATCAGAGGAGAGAAGCATATTCATCTAGAATACTACACCTGGGGTGTTACAATAGCCAGCATCATTTTATTTCATGTGTCCATCAATCTGGTGGATGCAAATGTTATGAGAAAAACATACGTTGTAAATTCTTTGTGATAATCCAAAATAATGTTAAGTGTATGACCATGGACCTATGGAGAGGGCCGGTTTGCCACTTTTTAACCCCAGTCCGCCCCTGCGTGGCAGGAAAACAAAATGCACAAAAGCAGAGTTTATGTGTCCCGGGTTTCGGCAATTGTGATATGCATGCAAGCTATACGTACTGTCAATATGTAGAGTTGCCAACTCACAGTAATCTTTGAGGGTCGACGGTGACGCGTGGAATAGTGTGGTGCACTGGGAAGGTCGGTGGCTCAAATCCTGGCTGCTCCATGTGCCATGTCGAAGTGTCCCTGAGCAAGACACCTGACCCCTGATTGCTCCCCAGGTGTCAATGTTAACCATAGGTTACAAATGCAACGTAAGTCGCTTTGGGAAAAAGCATCAGCTAAATGACCTGTAATGTAATGCAAAGGTTTACTCCCTCTAGGGGCCAAATGGGTCATAGTCTCCTTTGTGACTGACCAGTCCTGAGTGAAGGCAGTGGAGGGTAGGACGGCTGCCCCTTTGATAGATGCCAGGTATCACATGACCATCACATGGTTGCAGTAAGTTTATGAAGATGATACTTGCGTTAGGCTAAAATACTTGACTAGCTCTACTGACGTGTTGTTCAAGGTAATAAATGGGAAACTGCCTTTAGATGGATTTGATGTTCAGAGCAACACTTTTAGTTATTAGCAAAGTGGAGATTCCAGAGCACCGTCACAGCAACGGTGTGCTGATAGCAGGTTACACCTGTGGAGCAACACCAATTCAAATGTGGCTTATTGATTTATTTATTCTCACTGTCGAGAGGCATACATTACAGTGCAAACCATTCTTTGGCAAACGTACAATACACATGTCATGATAGGTACTATAATATCTACATTGTAGGTAAGGCGTGTTCAGTCTTGCATTGCATTGACACTTGGGGAAAGTTTTTAGGGGTGGAAATAAAAAGTCAAATGGAAGTAATTCAAGATATATGAAAATGAAGACTGGTAACTAAGAGCGCACAGTGCTTTGACATGCAAACTTTGGGACTCTGGCCAACTTGCATATAGCCTGCAAATAAGAAAGAGACACTTATTCATACACAATGTTGATGAAAATATACAAAAATACTAATCCTATTGAGACGCACACACCGTGGCGCACTAAGATGTGTACATATAGGCACTGTTGGAAGTCATCTTTAAAGGGCTGTCAACACAGTTTGAGGTACAAACCTGTGCAGTTAATTTAAACATTTAATATATCAATTGACGAGTACAACTGCCGGCCCACTTAACAAAACATTCTGGAGAGTAACATCTCTGTTTGGTTCCTTTAAGAAGTGAGCAGCTGTCACCAATGGAAGGGAAGACTGCAGCCTCGTCTCCATTACGAGGAGCAAAACAGGAATAAAGAGACGGGACATGAGGGGGACAATGGGTGGTCCAAGTACAGCACACATTCAGGGCATACATCTCACATTGGCAACATCGGAGACTTGTTTTGATTGACACTGTATCCCAACCATGAGCCCTCCCCCCAAACCCCCCTCGCTTCCCCTCTCATGTGGCTTCCATTACAGTGGAATGAGGGTCAGCGTCGGAGAGGCCTGCGCCCCACCCAAGCTCTGCCGTATGATGTCACCCCGGGAAGCACACTTTATTTTCCCCAACATGGCAAAGAACCTGAGTGGGTCCAGCATTCAACCGTTTCAACACTGCACAGGGAAATATTGAAGCGCTGAGCACACACAAGGAAAATAACAAAATACTCCTCCGGAGTCAGAGTGGATGCTGGACAAAAGGACATGCTTGCATGCCTTCCTGTCTCAACTAGAACAGCTGCAGGTCCAACGCGGCAGAGAGGGACTGGAGACTATACATGGAGGACAAACAGGCCACAGGGAGAATGCTGCTGTTGTAGAGTCAGCAGTAGCAACGGCTAAACATTCATACATAGTTTCACAGATACACACGTGCTCCTACATCATAAGATCTATAAAGATCTACATCATACATTTGGCTTTTGGAGGCCGAGGAAAATACTGGGTCAAAGTTCACAACATTACAGTGGTAAAAAAATGGACCATCTTTCAGTGTTTTCTGAAAGCTATATGAAACTTGGAAAGGAGCACAACAGTGCTGGTGAGCGTGTCCCCGCAGCTCCACTTCACTCAAGTTCAGGACAGGCCAGCAGAGACGATAAGGAAGTCCGTAGAAAGAGGAGCAGTGATCAGTAGACATCTCTTCTGCATTAAGAACATGTTCCTAGGGCTTCACATTATCTTCATATGTAAGCATTTTGTGTAAAAAGAAGCAGGGAAATACAAATTCATGACTTGAAAAGAACTCAAAAGATGAAATAAATCCAATTATAAAAAGTTTAGTTTGAGGTAAACCATCTTCTCAATTGTGATTTATCATAAAAAATGCATATACTGAGCGTTTATAGGTTGTTTTGCGTACAAAAAAACAATACCTACGGTTTGTATTTAGTGAATAAAATCATGAATAAAAAAAAAGGGGGGGGGGGGGGGAAATAGCACCAGTTTTTGGCATCTCTAACCTGAGAAACTTCTTGAGACAACAGAGCTGCCGCCTCCAAATCTACTGCTCTTTCCTGCTGGTCGACGGCATGTGGCCCTGCGTTTTGTCACTACGTGTTACGGGCAAGTTACACCTCAGGAGCCCCATGGGCCTCAGGGGCCCCCCGGCAGGAGAAGACGTCTGTCAATCATCCTGCCTACCCATGGGTTCAGACCATCATCCATTTAATGATCACTGGCCACAATATAAACTGCGCTTAAGGCCACTGTCCCCGGTGGAAGCGACCACCCCAAAAATGAATGGCCTCCCCTCCCCCAATTATCGAAGAAGAATACAAAATGAAACAAAACAAAAAATTGAGGCTATTGCCGGCTGTGGATCTCCACACCTTCATGAGTTTGTCTGGGTGTGACTATCAGCCACTGGAGTATGTTGGTCAGGTGTAGAAGGGGGGGTCCTGAGGATTATTCGTGGCGAGTGTCCACTTGTGGCGGTTTCTTAACATCAGCCAGCTGGTGGCACACGGGGCAGCAGGAGCCTTTTAGCTTGACAGGCTGTTTGCACTCAGCCGGTGGACAAGATTCCACAAAGCAGGTCATCTGGGTGCCCTGAGGAGAGGGGAAGGGAGGGGAGGGGGGGGGGCAAACACACAAACAGAGGCGCCGTTATAGCAATGAGTAGAAAACACACATTGAACTTTAGTCTGTTCAAATAAGAAATAGAGTCACGCAAAGTCAAGCAAAACGTAAGTGGTAGGGCAAGAACGAAGAATCAGAGGCTGGCAGGTTGGGCATTGAGCTGCCCTCACCTCTGCCAGCAGGTGAAAAGGATAAAGAATGTTGTTGAACCTGGGGCCTTCAAAGTAAAGGGAGCAGGGGTAGTAAAAGCTGATCAGTTCCTGAGGAAAGGGTGCGTGTGCTGCATATGTATTGCCATGTTGAACATACTCTGCATTCACATATGGTGCATGTGTCCTGCTTCCAGCGCTCTCCATCTTTGCGCTCACGTCCCTCACTGTCGGTGCAATCGGTCTTGCTCAGACGGGTCTCGAGTCTTTTGATCTGCAAAGACACAAGTATTTACTCTGATGAGTTCACATCCATCCTGTCACATGACTCTACCCAGGTCAACACATTCCTATCAAACTGGAGTCACAGACAAACTCACCTACAACCAGTGTTGGGCAAGTTACTTCAAAAACGTAATACATTATGTATTACATGTTACTGTCATTTCAAAGTAATTTCTTACATTATAACATTACGGTCTCTGAATTGTAAGGCGTTACACTACTACTGCATTACTTTTAAGTTACTTTCACCAAAACAACTGGAAATATATACATACACAGGGTGCGATATGACAAAAAAGCAGAGGGGGGGTTTGTTTTTTTATTCATAGACAAGATCATGTGACTTTTAGCCTGCATAACTAAGGAGAAGAACGCAAAGGGTAGACAGGCTCTTTTTCGGGTCCGCGTGGATTAGTCCCCATCACAACATGGCAAAACTTTTAATGTTAATTTAGTTGTTTTATTATTGGGTCCTGTAAAGTAAGACGATATGCTCAGTGCCGGCGCTCCTCACACGCACATCAAAAAATCTGGGACGTGGAAAACCATCACAGTAGGCTGCTAGTATAAATAACAAATAAAATATGTCTAAAGCATGTTAATATGCAAAACCAATACTCTTATTAAAGATCTGGCCAGGGGGGGGCTCCGTAGCAGAGAATAGGACGATATGACGAGAATACTTTTGTAACGCGTTACTCCCAACACTGCCTACAACACAACCCTTATTATAAACGAGACCAGCTAGCATCTTCTGAACACAGGCTTTAACTACGGACCCCTGCTTGGCAACTACTTATATAAGAACAACAAAATCATGCATGCTTAATATAGGTAGTATCAGTTGGAACTAAATGTGACCCTGCTGTGCAGTTTGGACAGGCGCCTTAGGACCTGTACAGATGTGGGGATTGGACCCTGGCGACCATTGATGATTGATGCTTGGCCCGTCCCACAGCTTCAATGCTAGTGATCATGCTAGGTAGCGGAGCCTATAACGTAAGCACAAATGTGCGATTTCCCTTTACCTCGACTCTAAAAGGCCGCAGCTGGCCAAAAGGTGCTATTAACTGCACTGCTGACATGTTAATGAACAAGTGTGCCATTGTGTTGGCCTGCAGTACAGTAAGACCCACCTGCTTTCGTAAACTTGTGATTGTCTTCTGCATGTCGGACACAAAGTCCTGGAAGTCGTTGATTGACGGTTCAGCGCTTCTTTTGGAGGTCTCAGTAACATTTACAATACTTTGTCCGGCTTTCTCCATTGAGCTGCAAAAGCAAACATACAAACATCTTGATTGAATTACAAGTTAATGTCACACAAGCTTTGGATTCAGTCACACACTGTCGTCGACACTGGTCCTGTTGCTGAAACACTTGCTGTGTTACCTCTTCTCCTGGATGCTGTTGTCAGGCCTCTCCTCTTTGTAGCTGTGCTCAGCTGATCTGCGTCCTCTGAAGTGGTAGGACAGAGCGTTGAACTGACCCTTGGTTCTGCAGTCTGATGGCATCAAGTACAACACAACACACCGCGGCTCATTAATGTATTCTTTGATTCTGCTGTAGCTGAAGAGTGTGAAGAAGTAAGGAAAGTAAAAAGCTGTGTTTAATAAAGTTCTTATCATTTTCAAAAATAAGGGAAACCTATGCAGGGAAATAAGGTTAATGTATCCTGCACAAACACGCAGACAGCCATGACATACATCCACAAAAACGAATTGAAAAATGCTGCTGCCACTTTCTCTCCACTTCAAAGTGCTGCTGCAAGACTTTCGGGGCCGATTGTATTACCATGACTCACTCATCACTGCACTGAGATCAAAGGGAAGGAAAGAACCACACTGTCACAAAACCCAAGAACACACCTGGGAGTCGCTGAGCAACGTACGTGTGAGGGTGACTAAGCTGCTGTGCGTCAGACGGCCTTTAATTTACCAGATCACAATCTGTAAAAGATGAGGACTATCTAACAGGACGTCTTATCTCATGCTGAGGGACACAGATCAGCGTGCAGATGCACACTCCTGTATGCTAGTAAGATTGCACACACACACACACACACACAGACACACACACTAGTTGTGAATCAGCCTCACAGACAGTAACAGTGTGTTCATTTCCTCCCTCTTATGTCTGTTCATTAGCTCCGCTCTTCCCTCGTACATTTTTTCGAGGGAGGATGAAAGCCTGTGTAATAATAATTAAGAAGCCCTATATGTTGCTCATTAAGATATTTGTTTTGTTTTTAAATCCCTAAATACTGTGGCTGCTTTTCCCGAGACATCGTGTTTTGGACTAAAACTGTTTCCATGTCCATCACACAGAACTCATTCATCACAAATACAACACAAATATATTTGTCTTACACGCTGCATCAAAAAACATACATGCACATTTACCACCCTGAAAACATGAATGCTTATAATTACCGATCACGGCTTGGCTTTCAGTTCCATTCATCTGTTCTAATCCCAGCCAAATGATTTAGTTGAAGCTCACATCTTCAACTAAATCTCTTTGTCAGCTGTATAAACATTCAAAACAATCTTGTCCCTGCAGAGAGTGATTCGTCATATCGGAGTGCTTCAGTGAAGTGGGACTCCAGCAGAGAAGCAATGAAACGACATTCCACAGCTTTTTGAATTCAAACTTTGCTGCTGATTTCACAGCAAAACAAAGTCCACATCTGCCAGAAGAAAGTGTTCTTCTCTCCTAAGAGAAATGACCTTAGATGGAGTGTTAACACCGCCATCTCCTTATCAGGGGTTAAAGCCTGAAGCTAACCTTTATGCACAGTGAAGCAACCAACAAACTAGTCACATCTAACTGACGTGAGCCGCACACGGGAGTAACCTTTTGCTGCTCTAAATTGCAGCATCAACACGTGATTGATGTGATGTGAAGATTTTATCAAAAGCAAAGGTAAGATATTGGTATCGATTTTAGATCATCGACACTGCCTTGAGAGAAGTAGAACTATCTTTACAACATTACTAAGCGATAGCGTAGCGTTAGTGTTGTCCTCTACTTGGTCCGCATGACCAACTGTACTGTTTTAAATTGGTTTATTTGATGAAATTGCACTTCCGTGTTCTTTGAGTTTGTATCCTTACGGTTTAAATGCACTTATTGTAAATCGCTTTGGATTAAAGCCTCAGCTAAATGGCATGTAATGGTTTAGATCCTGACATGTAGCCCAAAGCAAATGAAGAGCAAGGACATGTCCTATCTTAGTCAAACAGATGATGGCGAGTCCGTCTGAGGTCGTGTTCAGTGGAGTTTCATTCTTCGATGACCCGTGGTGACCTGCACCTGCTCTCACCTTCACAGCAGTCCTGCCACATGCGCAGGTCGATGTGAGGGACGTCATCACAGCTACCGTAGCCGTGGGGAAGCTCGGCCACCCTGAAGACGTCGTGCTGGACGCGCGTGATGTTGTCCCCGTTGTCGCACAGCACTCGCGTCAGAGAGGCCTGCTTCAGCTGTGTCAGCTGGGCAGGAGAGAAAACGCCTGGGTTTTCATACCAGAACCTGAAGCAGCCAGACAGGAGGAGAAGGGCAGTGGGATGTTTTTCCCCTCTCACACTTTCACATGAGGATGAAACACCTGGCGTATTTCACAGGACTAACATAAACCCCCGTGCAGTACCTGTCTCCCTCCTGCAGGCGTTTGAACTGGGTGGCCAGCAGACACATGAGGGTGGGCCCCAGTCTGCTGCCGGGGACCAGGTCTTCAGCCATCAGAGCGGGGAACAGATCGATGTTCAGAGGACTGCCGTACAGCCTGCCACACAGGATAGATAGTCAGGGACACTAAACCATGGGAATATATTCCAATTCAGAAGTATTACGGTGGAGTACAGGTCAAACCACAACAAGAACTGGATACTGGGCCGTCTTTAAACTGCCCACAGGCATACATGACTATATCCTGCAGATAATCTAATCTAATTTGCTGTAGGCTGGTCCAAAGCAAAGTTTGGAAAAAGAATAAGAATGATCCTGAGTGCATAATTACCTCTGAAGCTTCTCTCTGACAGTAGGATTCTTAATTTCGTTCCTAAGGTCGTCAAAGGTCTGAGCCGAGGTCAGGTTGCAGAAGACCCTGTAATCATTGTACGGTGGTATACCATGGTCCCTTCCTCTCTGGATATTCATGGCAGCCAGATCCAGAGCCACGGCGTGTGCCATGGAGAAAAGCCTCTCCGTCAGCTCCGTATTCAGTAGCTGCGTGGTGACCCGCATTTTGCCGGCGACACCAAAGAGCCCGCGGAGCAGCGGGTCAATGCCGCCCTCGTTCACGATGCGGAATGGGGAGAAGAAGGCCCGGTGCAGGGAGATGTGCCCCTGGGGGATGGGCTGGAAGTCCTCGTCTAACCTGTAGAGTATCGGGTTGATGAGGGTGTGCCCGAAGCGGAACGCAGCAGTGGCGAAAGCGCTGAGGATGCCGGTGTTGATGTTGGGGTTGTAACCGGTGTATGTGCCGATCAACTTCATGCCTGCCTCACCCAGGATCTACGAGCCGGGAAAAAGGACACATTACATTACATCTTAACTCTTAATACTTTATTTTGGTTGTGATCTTGGAAATAAGCAAAGCAACATAAAAAACAAACAAGGGAATCAGAATGGTAACAGAGACGTTAAGACTTCAGAGGACAGGTGCTACCTTTGGCAACCAGTGCTTGTAGGTGATGTGCTGCATCTGGGCCCCCACGATCTTTCTGGCCTCGTGGTAGATGGTGTCCCCGTCCCAGTGGGGGTTGAGTCGCAGTAGCTCTGTAGCTATTCGGTTGTGTTCTCTGAACCACACTGTGTGCATGGCGGTCAGACCCAGCTGCTCATTGGCCCGGTGATCTCCAGCTAAGAAACACGGGATTGGACTCTCGTTTTCATCCCTCATGCACTCGGTGGGAGGTCCAGCAGCAAAGGGCAGAAGAGGCTTCCCCGTCCGCTGGATGATCCCTTGGCGGAGCAGACCACGATGGCTAGCCAAATCTCGAATTTCCTCAGATTCATGGCGTGAGCTGCCGTAGACATTTGAGGCATCGATGTAAGAGGTCAGCTGGTTAATCTGCTCTCTGGGGTACACGCTGTTCATCAGGAGAGAGGTCATCCCGCTGCCGCACACCGGGGTGGACCGCACAAAGAACATGCAGCGGGCGCCACTCCTCAGCTGCCTGGGGTCATTGGCTGGGAATTGGATCGGGAAGCATGGCGGGTCATTGGTGCAGACCTGAGTGCACAGCTGGCCGTCGGAGAACCGCGATTGGCTGAGGGCCGCCACTGTCAAGTCCATGTCGTGGTCCAGGAACTGGCCCCACTGCATCAGCATGTGGGTGTAGCGGTCGTCAGGAGTGATGGTCTCCGTTCCGATCATGGTGGTGGACACCAGCCTCGGCAGAGGGAGCCTGTAGCCGTTGTGCTGCTGCTCGTTGGCCCCCCTCGGCAGGTTGAAGCCGTTGTCGTAGACAGACTTCAGGAGGCGCTCGAAGGCCGTGAGGGAGGCGCCCCACATGGGGTGCTGCAGGTTGTTGCAGGTGCCGTCGTGGCTGCGGTACTTCTGGTGGAAGCAGATGTCGGAGCAGTTGTTGAAGCGACGGTGGGCCGTGCAGCCCGACAGGTTGGCGATCACATCCAGGAAGTGAGGAGACACCAGGTCGTTGTAGCGGAACGCTGCGGAAAGCGACAGATCTCATTAGTAGAGGCTGGAGGTCAAGTGCAACATCAGCCAAGCTTTCCATTGGGATACACCGTACCAACATATTATTCACATACAGCCACCTCGTGTCCAGAGGGCACAGGCTGCATACAGTGCGTCGCTAACTTGCCCCGACTTGCTTGCTTGGATATGTGAAAGCTCCAGTCTGCAGCATATCAAAGTGCATGCGAGTGTGGGTCTGAGGTGTGTTACGGCACTCGCACAAGAATGACGCGTGTGCAACCCGAGTGAAGGCAGGGTGAGACCTTCCTCAACACACCTCCCCCTCCCTCGACCAGCACTTTGCACACCCTGTGGGTGCATCGTGGTCTGGGTTAAGGTGTGTGAATGTAGAGTGTGGTGTTGCCGTAGAGATACAACATAAAGCGCATGCTTGTTTCTGCTGACAGGGAGAAAAGTCTCTGGGAGCTCAGCTTGGGGACAGTGCAACAATGAAAACTTAGTTGTTGGCATAAGTAACGCAAACACCGCCTAACTCTCCCTTTGTTTGCATTACACGCGGCTCATTTCTCTTTCCCTGCCTCCTTTTTTTCCCTCCAACTAACTGGACGAGCTGGAACTTGTTCACACATCATCGGTCCTCTCCTTTTTTTTTCTTTAAATGTATGATTTTAAAGCCGCACATCTGAGACACTATCCTCCAAAAGCACTACTGGTTAACTTAACCTTCGTGCTGCTACATTTAATCGTCCATTACAATGAATACTTTCAAGCGCCATACCGCCAGTTTCCATGCATACATGATTAGAAACAAAGACAGATGCTTATGCACATAAACATCCACATCTTAATGAGTGCCCACATATACACACACACGGAAAATAAAGACGGATCTGTACACCACCACACACCTTCTAAAAGAGGGTGCTATGCTCAGCAGTGCTTGTAGGTTCAGTGTTGAGCGGGTGGGACTAATAAAGTATCTGTTCCTCTGGTCACGCTCCAGATGGAGGGCCAGTCCACAGTCAAAATGAAGTCACAAAAACATGCTAATCCATAGAGAGGTTGAGCATTGAATAACTGCCTCATGAGACTTGTCACTGAATCCACAGACAGACTTTGTTAGGATGTTGTGTGTTTCACAAAGACATTTCATTTCCATCTGTCATTGGAATAGCTACACTTACTCGTCCTAAAATGTGTTAATACAAATTAGGGCTGCAACAACGAATCGATGAAATCGATAAAAATCGAATATTGAAAGTGTTGGTGACGAATTTCATTATCGAGTCGTTGTGTCGCGCGATTATTACACTCAATGGGTCGAGGAGAAAGAGCAGCCAGCTGCACCGGCAGTTGTTGTGAGTCACATAGGCGCAGGCAGAGCCGTCCAAGGTGTGGGAGCATTTCACATTTAATCAACTAAAAAAGTCCCGTTGTCCCGTTTTGAAGTGAGGACCGTAAGGAGCCTCCAGCAGTGCATTAAACCAGCACCGCTAACTAAGAAGCCTCTAATGCATTTGATTAAAAATGCAAGTTTAAATTCATTTCAAAATGCAGGTATATTGGGATAAAAACGTTTGGGATATTCCCAAATAATTGACATTGGGATAAAAATTAGCGGTGCTAATACACTGCTTAGGAAGCTAAAGCCACATGACTTAGGTGACATCACAGAGGGTTGTGGTGAGCATCAAACAGGAAGCAAACTCCTATAAAAAAAATGATTAATCGAACAAATAATCAACAGATTAATTGATTATTAAAATAATCGTTAGTTGCAGCTCTAAAACAAATATTACTACTACCAATAAAAAAAAAACATTGAGTCAGTGATTACGTATCATTTAACTAAAGTTTTGTAATTTCCCCCCCAGGAAACACGAGTCCTTAACAAAATAGCTAAAAGCCATTATGTCTTGTGTCTGTCTTGACGTCAGCACAGGGTAGTCCCTTCCTCCAAGCATCAGGCAAAAAGCAAAACAAAGAGGAGGATCATGAATCTTTACAAAGATTGGATGGACGTGATCAGTCCTTGTGTGTCTCATTAAAATCATACAATAGTTTGTCCATGTGCTGACTTTAAAAAGGGGTTGTTAGACTCACCGGTGCCGTTGGTGTCGACCGTGAGACCCTGGTTGACGTGGTTCTGGATGAGCAGAAGAGTCTGCTCAAAGATCTCCCCAGCACGGGCCTGCTCCACCGTGTAGGGGTCACGTGGATACCGGAAGAGTGCCAGCAGCTCTGCAGGAGTACGAGGCTGACTGGAGGGATTAGAGCCGGAGACAGTGTTACGGAGAGAACCACCGAGTGATCCAGAGGAGCAGACTATTTACAGGATATCATGGATAGAGAAGTTGATCTTCAAATCCTATTATCTGGGTACATTTTTTTAGATGAATCAAAAAGCAACCAGGAAATGTCTGTCCAGATAGTTCAAACAAGAAGACCCATAGTCTACTGCACGGCTTAACTGTCCCCTAAGCTAGTTTCACACATGCACTCGAGGGTTTGGCAAACCATTGAGCCGCGTGCCAAAACCTTCAAACAAAACTACTACATACGACATAACATGAACAATTTCATGTCAATTATTTGGATTACTTATGCAGCGGCACACAAACTGTACAATTATATATTCTGTGATAGCTACAGAGTATATGTGTACGACCCAAAAATGTATTCAAAATATTTCTCTTTTAAGTTTGAAAGTGTTTCCATAAGTGTTCTGTGGCGAGTTCCCCTTCTCTTCCTAACAGGAAGTAAGCAGCACGAACAGCTGTCAGTCACACTGACTGTGGGAAAATGGCTGCCTAATCGCATTTGATCATTTGGAAAAGCTAGCGTCACAGATGCAATTTGTTTCTATAATGAACAGCTGCTGTCGTTAAACAACACCCGAGGTTTGGCTATTTGACATTTGATCATGATTAACACATGTTAGAAGCATCTCTCACGCTGTAATGTCCTTCTGACTTTTCACCCATCAGCCAAGATGGAGGGTGCCTTCTTATTTGTGACCCTTCATCTCAAGTGAGGTCACAACATGGTTTCATGTGTGCACTGCTCCTCTTCATGCGTGTCTTTGTGTACGCATGTTTGTGAACGCTTGTGTGAGCAGAGTGCATTTGTGAGCATGCCAAGAACAACACAGCTGCTAACCACATAACTCAACAGGAAGGAGACACTCAGGAGCTACATCAGAAGTAACAGTACAACACTGGGTGAATCAAGAAAGACCGTATACACCATCATCATTTTATCATCCCCCAAATGCTAACGCTGATGCACAGAAGAAAAGGAGATAACGATTGCTTGGCAAGCAGTCGTGCACTGACCGAAGCTGTGGGAACAACAGTGTGACTGAATGTCTGTCCCCAAGGACGGAGCAGAACGGAACATTTGGATCGGCGTCTTTAGAACCGCAAACCCTTTGCACTAAAACAGGAAAGAGCGGCAATATTAGCAACCCTTCTGACCGGCCACGTCTTCTCCCAAAAGGCCCCGAGTCAGACTTCAGACATGCAGGTCATGTGCCAAGAGGATGTGAGACATTTGTGTTCTAACTGAACCCGACTGAGACTGCACAGAGCGAAAGGGTAAAAAGAATAAATGACAAACTATAGTTGAAGAGCACTGCATGCTATATCGAAGATGCTTTAGTTTTAAAGAGATTTAAATGTGCACATTTAGAAAAAATTGAAATACATTACATCCAAGACAAAAGCACCACACAGTTTTCTCCAGTGCAGAAATTGTATAGGAAGAGAAAAAGGACAGTACAAATGAAAATCCCATGATTGTGTGATGAAGTGTATTTCATTATGGGCCACCCCCTCCTGCCAGAGCCATGCAGTCTGCATGGCTCCGGCAGATTTCTGTATTTCTGTTTATCGAAATAATTTCTTTGTCAATTAATCGTCAAGCAAAAGCTGTTATCGTTACAGGCCTAATGGGCAGTAGAGGAAACAGCATCATCTTACCACTGTGTGTGGGCTCAGCCGGCTTCAAAACCATCTTTAGCCAATAGGAAACCCAAACAATGGTTACATACCATTTGTATAAATTAAATTGAATAATGTTATCCACCACATTGGATACATGGGACACCGGGGGAATAGAACGGCGTGCTGGAGTCTCCTACCCACATGTTGACAGATATTTGGCTCGCTGGTGGAGCTGAGTTTAAATAGGTTTGTCTGATTAAGTGTAGCTTTCACTTTTAAACTATTCCTTGACACTGACACATAATTAATAGATTACTGATTCAATCACGTCAGGGACTTGAGTGTAAAGACCCATGAGTCACTTACCCATCGAAGAGACGTCTTCGCGTTGACTCGATGGCGCTGTCCACATTACGGATGGCCTGCTCGATGGACGTGCTCACAAAGAGGTCGCCCTCCCTGCTGATTGCAGGAACTGTTGGCCCACGGAGACAGACAAGGGGGTTAGAAAGAAGGATTTATAAAAATCTACCATATTGATTTTAATGGGGCATATAGAAAGTTGCTTAATACAACGTTTTCTTTTGCACTTTTATGGTGGAGTCCTTTTTCTTAGGTTACATTACATTTCTTATATAAAGGTTCTGTATTAGACATTAGCAGACAGCGCCGTGTTTACCTGTGACAGTGAGCACCATGCTGACAGCCTGATAGCCGATGGGATTGCGAGCGACACACTCGTAGCGTCCGCCGTCAGCAGTGCCCACATCCTTCACCTCTAGATAACCCTCGGCACTAATGTGGAACTTCCCACTCTCCGTCACCTGGACACCGTCCTGGGACAACGAGGGCAGAACAAAGCCAAGAGGTCATGACCTTGGGAGTCAGCATGTTGAGGTGTCCATGGAAACCGTTTTGTACATTGACTGAGCTTTTTGTTTTTGGAAACTGGAACTACTTCATCATATTAATGACTGACTGACTGACTCTACTGTCATTATTTCCCTTAAATGATATAATGGCAAATCGATTACAGACAGATCAGTCCCCCCTTTTCCTTCCCTGTTGCCATTCAAGCGCTGCGGCGGCGAGGTGACAACAGGAGCTCCACTATCTAACCTTGTTCCAGGTGAGGACAGGTTGTGGCTGGCCCTGAGCACTGCAGGGAATCTGGACATCCTGGCCAGACTCCACCGTCACGTCCCTTGGAGCATTTGTGAAAACAGGCGTTACTGAATGAGTTAAAACATACACACATGTGTTAATGATTATGCGCCAGTGTTCAAAGTACTGTACATGTATTAACTGCATTATGTAGTTCATCATAGCACACATGAGACCATAAAAAGCATCTTTGTGTTCTAGTTCCTGCATATGTTCACAGAAAACACACACACACACACACAGTTGTATTATAGTTGCAGTTGCCATTTTCTTCCCTTCATTACAGTATATTATCTTAGTCTTTGTGTTGAGTTTTAAAGAAGACGAAGGCAGACTGTATGTGGAAAAGGAAATAATGCATTGCTACATGGGGTAGAAATTAGGGCCATATTCATGCTTGTAATTCATTCAGGTAGTTTCGCGATTGAACATATTGTGTGAGAGGTATCGATTTAGTTTTATAGTTTTGTAAATGATGAACTTTACCACACAGAGGTGATGCATACAGCCTTTTTCCATTTGTGTACAAACATTGAGTAGGTCAGCGTTGAGCAGTACTACAGAGTCATTGTGTTGTACTGTCTAACATGCATGACACAACCCTTCCACAGCTGAGGGGTCGGGTGAGAAAGGGGGATACAGTTCACATTCCTTCCTGGTTCCCATGTAGTTGGTGTAGTTCCCATGTGGTTCCCAGCAGTGGGCCACCTGGCCATGGGAAAATCCCACTCGTTTTTGAAACACGTAGTCTGACACTAATTAACTGCCTTTAAATCAAAGTGGAGCTTTCTAAAACGCAGGGTTCACTGCGGTATACAATACACAACACAAGCTGCAGGCAATGTGGAAGAGGGCTGTGCTCTAACCAAGACAGGTAATATCATAGAGTGCGACACTGGAATGTGTCTCATGCACTGTTTTCACTTTCTTTTATTGCTCCGTCTATTCTCTCTGCACAGCACTCATAGAACAAGGCGGCCGTCACACAGCCAGCAGGGATGGGAGCTCGTACGGCACTTTAGCAGAGTGGGGCTATTATACAACGTATACTTTGTGCCGTGTTAACAGCCATTACTACATGGAAATACATGGTGTCATCACAGGATTACAGACTGACATGTTTTCCTGTGCTATGTCATTTCAGCTGTGTGCATGCACATTCACACACATCACCCATCTGCACTGAGAGAGGCAGTGAGAAACAATACCTTCGTAGAGACAACTTGAATACATAAGCACACGCAGAATAAATTAAATTTACTTTGCACACAAGAGGAAAAGTCGCTGACAAATAACTTCAGGGAGGCAAGCGGTGATCCTCACTCCCACTTTAAAGTTAAGTGCACCTCGCTGTTACCTGAAGGATCACATGGTCAGTTTGAGACGGCCCTCTCACCTCTTTGCTGGATGCTGAGATGCACGGCGGAGCGCACAGTGCCCAAAGGGCTGACCGCCTGGCACTCGTACTGGCCCTCGTCGTGGGCCGCAACGCGAGTGATGCGCAGAGTTCCGGAGGCAAGGACCACGTGACGGCGGTCTAGGGGTAATGGACTGCCCCCACGGGTCCAAGCAATCACCGGCTGGGGGTAACCACTGGCCTCACAGGGAAAGTCCACCGTGTGACCCTCCAGGACTGTCTGGTCCTGTGGAGTGACTGTGAGCTGGGGGATTGCTTTGAGCAAAGGAGAAAATAGCCGTTTAGTTCTTTTAATTAAATTTCCATGACACATCACGGAACTGTTAGACAACAGTTGGGATAAGTCCGTTAGAAAAAACATAACTGCTAATGTGAGCAACCTAGTGATTCATGTTTAGGATAATAGCAGGTCAAAATCACTGTCCAGTGTCAATATATTTTCTGTGAGACACTTTGTTTCATGAAGAAAGACGTTTCATTTTCACAGTTTCCAATGAGTCAGCATTTTTATTTGGTTTTCAAGAACAAGCAAAGACTAGTTCTATATTAATTCAAAATGCCCAAGTCCATTCACCATGACAGAAGAAGGGGAATTTTGATAGCTACCTTGTACAATGATATACGCCGTAGCGTGTATGGTATCAACATTGTTGGAGGCAAAACAGGTGTAATGTCCCCCATCCGTCTGGTCCACGTTCTGGATATAAAGCCCTCCGGAGGGGGTGGTGTTGATGCGGGCGTCGTTGGGAAGGGGTGTGCGATCACCCTTTGTCCAGGTCACCCGGGGCTGTGGTTGGCCTGTGGCGCTGCACTCCAGGGTCACGCTCTCTCCCACCAGCACCTCAGTGTTCTGGGGCTGGATCACAAAACTTGGCCGAGCTGAAGGAGAAGTAGGAGGGTAGACATGCTAATCGGGTTAGGGGAATCGACAATTTAAACCCAGGTTAAGAGTTTGTATAACTTCAGGGAGGCTAGTGGTGATCAAAAAATAACTTTCCAAAAAAGGCAGTAAAACAAGCCGTAGTGCGTCTGCAAGGTTCGTTCATACGCAAAGATCTGTTAACAACGCCACTTTTACTGCTGCTACAGAAAGCTCCACCAATGTGGGGGAAACATTTGATATGAGAGCCAGAGGGCACCTGATGAACTCTCATAAAGCTACTCATAAAGACAGAGACAGATCATACCATATGACAAACATGTCAATACAACACACATCAAATGAAGTAGAGTTCAGATTGGACGTTGGAGGTTTGTTTTTACCAGTGTGATGCAAGTTCATTTGTCTGGACATCGTTGTGATTTCCGTTATTAGGTTGCATATGGTGTGCACAGGTGGAGACACTTACAGGGGGCTCCAAAGTATCGCAGTGTGACCTGTGAAGTCTTGACTTCGCCAGCCACGTTTTTGGCCATGCACTGGTAGACTCCCTGGTCCGTCTCCCGGGTGTTCTGAATCATCAGCGTCCCGTCCTCCAGCAGGTTCAGGCGACTGTCATCGCGCATGTTCAAAGCATTGCTGTCAAGGGCCACAGAGACACACATCACAACCAATTCAAGAGAAATCCGTTTCTGTACCTTTACAAAATTGGCATACATCTAAAATGAAAAAAAAGCATAACGAGAACTTGGATATTTGTTTAATTTGTTTGAAAAGCCAATCATCTTAAAGACATTAACCCAATCTTTTAAATGGAACTACCTGAATAAAGCAGTTATCTACAATTACTGCACAGTTGTATGCCTCAACCCTCCACTCCAGTTTTCCTCCATTTCTGTCCAAGATGTCAACACTTCATCATTTTATCCCATTTGAGTCAACCAGTCTCATTTAGCATATACGTTCTTGGTTTAGGAGCAAAAGTGTGTTTGCTGAGGTCCCAGTGACCTTTTGACCATAGACTGATAGCCAGTTCATCCTCAAGCCTGAGATATCACATCGCTCACAAAAACATCAAAAGAGGAAGGTGGTTACTTGTTTCGGAGCCAGATGATCTGTGGTTTAGGGTTTCCTTCAGCCCTACAGGTGAAGTAGACCGTGTTGCCAGATGTCACATCGACATCCTGGGGCTGTGAGGTGATCCTCGGTACCTCTGGAGGAAAAGGGCACATAGGACAATGTAACGTGATAAATTCATGTCCATTCATTTTGTATGTGCCAATATTGTCCGAGTATGAGAGCGGTCATCATGTGAAGGCAGATCTTCAGACACAGGTTAGACTACCTGGCTACTATCTGGCTACCGACTGTCAGTTCCTCAGCCTGAGCTGTTAAACAGTCTACATCACCAAGTGTGTGCAGGCGCTACCCACCCACCCCCCCACATGCTTTTAGAAGGTCTCTTAAGATAAGATCACTGTAATACAAATCCCTCCTGAGGAAAATCAGTGAAACTGTCTGTAGTGCTAGGGGTCTCTAGGCTGAAGTCACACACTCTTTCAAACTCCAACCTGCTAAACAGAGTAGTCCACAGGATGGGGATGAAACTCTGTACACTAGTAGGTAAACCAAAGTGAGAAAATGTAGCATTCAAACTGACAATGAGAATTCCAACGTGTTTCTAAATTGACTAACATTCAATTATGCCCCAAGAAGTCTATGCTTTAACGTTTACAATTATTCACTGATCTCTGCTGCGTCCTGATGGACACAGAAAAAGGAAAGGTCAGTGTTGCGTTCAGATGTCTGCTTCTTTTAGTGTTGCTCGTTAATGCCGCTCTCTGTTTGAAATGTAGAACGTTTGCCTCCAGATAACCTACATCCTGCACGTCTCGGGTCTTGTCCATCGTAACCCACAACATGTACATTTTATTTATGTAGCCAACCATTGTTAAATGGACCCTTCCCTGGCATACTGTCCTTTTCAGTTAAGGTGCAGTCTCTTTTAAAGCATATGAATTGAACTCATCTTAAATGAACGATATGAGCGTATGAACATAACACATTTCCAAACTCCAACGGATTGCAGTCGGAGTTTGAATTCAGTTCGCGGTGCCCCAACCTCCATAGCGGTTAACTCAAGCAGGGGGACTGCTTTGAAAGCTCTTCCACCCACCACGCATTGTTCCACCTCGTTCACACTGGGAACCCCATCCGTCTTGCTAAGCGGACAGACAAAGTGCTGATGAACATTGAGCAAGAATTGGCAAGTTGGTGCCATGAAATTGGCTGCTGAGAATTTGAATGTGGTTGGGTTACAGTCAGCTGCCAAGTGCCCCCCCCCCCTCCTTGCTGGCCCAGACTAAAGCCTTGAGTGCAGGATTTACTGCAGGAGCTGCACTGGGTGTCTATAACTGCCTATTATGGACAGCAAGTGAAAATTGGCCAGACACGTTCTTTGCCAATTGCAGTTAACCTGTAGCGTCGATGCAGTTAAACATGGTATTGTGCATTATGTTTTTTTGTCAGGCTGTTTTTCATACATAACAGAACAACAGATACATAACAGATACAACAGAATTTCCAACAGAATTTCACATCTTGGCATTACAAGAACAGCCTAAAAAGCCTAGTCTTTTTTAAGTAAATGACTTATCATATGATGAGCTCAGAAAAATATCAAACAACAAAGCTTCTGTTTCCCAATAAAAACATTGGGAGCATAATTAGAGACAGAGCAGCAATGCAAAGGTCTTCTCAGGTCTGTATAGGTTAACAATTTACTTCTTAACAATGTGATTAGGATTTAGAAGTTTCCTTTACCTCTGCAGATTGGTGATACAATACAGTGGGTGTACTTAGTAATACGAGTCATTAAGATACAGAATTATTCATTAAAACATCAGACTTAACAAAGGGACCCCAGCTGATTTCTCCTGGCATAGTTCCAATACATACAGTCACAAATACATTTAATTACCATCATGCTATGTGTGGTTAAGTGTTTGTAGAGATTAACAAACTGATTAAGAAAGAATGTGTATGCCTCATCCCACCATTTCACCCATGCGTACGTATCGTACATGACTAAGCAGCTGCAGGTGCTAAAGGAGCTTCTACCCAGACTAGAGACGCACGTGGTGCAGTTTAAAGAGGGAAACAGCTGGGCGCCTGCAGACCTCAGACACAAAGGGGGGGATTCACCCGTGTCTGTATGTGTGAGGCACAGACAACATGCATTCCTGTCATTCAACATGAGATGGTAGGGGGGCTTTAGTTTTCTGTGTGGACAGTTGTGTGGTTTAAGTGAGTAGGGCGTGTATTGGATTAGAAACATGGAAACCCTGTGCATGCCACGTGTTGCTTTCTTTCAGTGGTGCCTAGTTGATGCTATTAATGTTGCAGCACATTTAGGTTGTTCAGCAAGACCTGGTTTGTTTGAGGTGGCTGACAACAAGAAGTAGTTTTGATTTGACAAAACCTTATCAAATTTATGAAGAACTAGTTGTAAATATACAACCGTCCCCGTTTAAAATTCCTTCGGTCACATTCCGGAATGGTCATGCTTATTGGGAGTTGTGGTGATGTTTTCTGTACCACAGTTGAGCTCCTCTGCGGTGAGCGTCGCCACAGAGCGGCCCTGCAGGCGGCTCGGGTAGTCACAGGTGGCAGCAGCCTGAGCGTTGCCCGACTCGGCGTACTGCTTCAGCAGGTCAGCCAGCCACAGCAGCTCACAGTCACAGTTTAACGCGTTGGAATCCAGCCGCCTGAACACACAGAGACATGCAAAGACACGCAAACACATAGCGGGTGAGAAATGGACACGTGGCTGGGGAGTTGTGCATGTAGTGCCGTCCAAACATGGGGCTCAGCAGTGCCTTGTTGGAGGGCTCTCTGCTGTTGCTGAGGGTGTGACCCACAATGTGACCCTCATTGTCTTTAGCAACACAAATGCGTTAGTCTAATTGATAATATGAAAGTATATCTTCCATGAATAAACTGCAGCTTTCTTAGTCTTTTCTAAGCTCTGATCTGCAATCTAACCCATTCTTAAACACTATGGCTATAGTCTAACTGCTGATGATTCTTCGCTGCCATTTGGCTGGAGGAGGTTGGGGTTTAAAGCTTTTTTTTGGCCTCATGTTGCCAGCCTCAACTTAAGCCTATTTTGTGCAGCGTGTGTGGTTACATGTGACTGACAACCGACCCCAGTTGACAACCGGCATAATGGGAGATACAGGAATCCATGAGACATATAGTCTCATGGATTCAGCTGTTTCAGTGGTTGCTTGGGAGATTCCCACTTACAGTCGCTTCATGGCTTGAAGATGAGAGAAGGTTCCTGGGACCAGCTGGGAGATTCTGTTGTTGTGCAAAAACCTGAGTAAAAAAAAAAGAAGAAAAAAGTAGGATGAATTATCACAATATAATTTTCATAATAGCTATATAGCTGGCCTGAAAGAGCACACAAACACTACATTTAGCACTTTGCAGAAAAAACATTTTTGAAAATAATTGACCATACCAATAATAGTCAAACACATTAATGATATACCACTCTGCCATATCACTTTACAAGTGGGAGATAAAATATGATGATTTTCCCAGACAGGCTATGATAGCATGACCTTATGACCCTGGAGCTCGTATGACTAAAAGCACAATATCTTCCTGTTCATGTAAGGCTTTGGCCCAAAACATTGCCCAAAAACTATTCAACCACATGTGTGTAGGATTTAGGGGTACCTGTTGGCAAAAAGGGACATTCCAACACTGTATAATAACCAGGATGAGCCCCTAAATCTACAAATGACATACATTTCCTCTCCAGGGACATCTACAGGTTTAAACCGCCAGGTTTCTACAGTAGCCAAAAGCAGACAAACCAGACACCGGATGGACAGCCTTTCGTGTTTTGATACAAGATAATCTTTCATGCAGCGCTTCATTTTTTATCCCAATCCATGGGAATCGGTCTCTTTGGAGACTTGCTCTGACCGGTACCATAGAGATGTTCCCTAACAAGCCCCTCTGGGCGAGTCTAGTCCCTCCACTCCATGACAGGCAGGTGTCCACTCTTCTTCTACTCTGCATTGACTGAATTTAACAGTAAATTAAGTAGGTTTTGTTTACCTATTGGGAGAAGGAAATAATCATGTTAGGATGTTCATATGTAGTCCAGCACAATCAAGTGTTGGTGGGAAACTTCATTAAGTACAGTTCAAAAGGAGACGCTGTCACACAACATAGAGATTATGAAACTACTTATTACAAGATGTTTTAAATAATGTAAAACACACTTCCTTTCTTATGATCTAATCTGAATTGTCTAATTCTATGAAGAAAAAACTTATATAATCAATAATCTGCCTTTAATGTCATGTTCAGTGGGACATTCATATCTGAAGTTTGCATCAGTTTGGGACTGTTTTAATGAGGCCAAGATGTGTTTGTTAATCCTAAATCCAGGACTCGGTCTTGAAGGTTCTGATATCCTTCAGTGCCATTGTTAGATCTATTGACCCATTGATTTGTGTCAACATTTAAGCCGTAATCTGCTTTTTTCCAGCTGCGTACAGTTCATTTTGTAGGAATCTCACACGTATGGTCAGATAGTATCAACTTACAGTCGTTCCAGCTTTGGTAGGTGAGTAAATGATTGTGGTTCCAAAGACTCAATGTTGTTGAAGTGCAGGTACCTGGAGAAGAACAAGATGTGGAGAAAGCACAGTACACCTGGATTAGAGCTACCAGTCGTCGTAATATAGAACTGCGTTGTCCTGGTGAGTCCAAAGGGGGAAGGAGGGGTGGGGGGGGGGAGAATGCCAACCGGGAGGAATTTGTACATCAGGCGGTCTGAGAATCACTGGCTGAAGTTTGAAAGATGGCCCACAGGTAAAAAGCAAGCATGGTGATTAGCTCATGGAATGCAAACAAAATGTACGCTCTCAAATATCAATGACACCTTGGACAATCAAATAAAAGGTTAGGGAAATAAAACCAAACTGGTGGCTAAAGGGTACTGCAAGTTTAGGAGGCGCTGGGTATGTGCTTGTGTTACACCAGGAACAGCAGTCAGTCTTCCCCCCTCAGCTGCTCTAACACAGACAAAGACAAAAAGCAGCACAGAAAAAACTACACTGAAATGCAGTATTCCTCAAGATAGAAAACTAAAGTGGATTTGTATTTCTCTCAGAACACCTCAGCTGTTGATGGTTTTCTGTCTGAGTGTCATCCCTGTCCAAGGAGAACCCTGCCTACGCCCAATCTCTGCTGGGATTGGCTCGGGCCAAACCGGTGGTCCTGAACAGGATAAGCACTTAAAGGCAATAGAAGGATAATGGCCATTACTATTTTGGACATAATTCCTATGCTCCCTATGAACCCCATTGGCATGCTGACAACATCAACAGATCAGTGGAGGTGGGTCATATAGGAATGAGTGTGTTTCCCCTCTAAAAGAAGCCTGTGACTTCAGGCTGCTGTAGCCCAGTGGGGATGTAGAAGAGCTATTAAAGTACATACAATTTGGCTCAGAACTTGTCAACAACGGGGAGCCTGGTTTTGGGATTTTTTTTAGACTGGTCAATAGTCCCATTTCTTCTCGGTTGAAAGCGACACATTTAAAGACGCATGCTCTGTAGACCTGTTATTTTTTTTAATTACCTTAAATGACTTCTGTTGTGATCTGATGACGTAATAGAAAATACAACTAAACAAAATTCACCTGACTCTCTAGCAGGAGGTCAGAGAGGCTGTTTGGGGGGAGGGACCCCCCTATTATAATAATCAACATGCTAAAGGGATCATTTCTGCATACAGTGGTCACACAAGTTCAGGTACAAATCCAAAAACACAACATGCACCAACAGTAGCTTAAGGGTCGAACATGCATGTGTGTAACATTTGTATTGTTTTGTCTCTTAAAGCAGCGCAGAAGTTTCAGAGTGTCAAAACTTAGCTTATATTTGATCAAGCAGCTTTATTTGATCACACAGACTTTACATACAGCGAGAGCTCTGTGAGACATTAACACTTATTGGAGCAGAGGAGGAGAAAAGACTGGGCACGTGGGCCAGGCTTTGCTCTAGAGCAGAAGCTCTGCAGAACTGCCAACACTACCAGCAGCACACAGCTGGATAACATGCCGTGAGCTTTGCAAGGGGGTGGCAAATATCCTGACCACAACACATGCAAAGGGGTCAGAGAGTCAACGTGGCATACGAGGTGGGTTCACACACGGCATGCACGTAACGGAGGAAAAGAGGATAGAGGTGCTTGGAAGGTGTCACTGCAGTGACAAGTAACTAACACAGCGTTCATGATACCTGTGTAAGGCCTACACAGTCCCACAACAAATGCTCTCTGACACTAGAGAACCTTTGAAGGGAACTGCATTGCTAGGCAACAACTTGGGTCTATAGTTACTTCCGGTCACTGATATTATTCCCCAACCACTGCAACAGGAAATAAACTGGGGTTCATCTGGAATCTACAGACCATGTCAAAGTTAACAGAAACATTCAGAGTGGGTCATTTTATTTCCTGTTGCATCATGGGAATGAGATAAACTAAACATGGAGCCAAGTGTTGCCTAGCCATGGAATTCAGTTGAACCAGTCTATATAGAATTCATTTAGAGACCCTTTTATCATCAGAACTGTTGTAAATGGAGATGCCAGATGAGTTAGCAAGCTTTAAAATGAGATTCAAACAGTTCTTACAGGTGACAAATTTGATATTGCAAAAGCAGACTCACGTTCCATAGAATTCAGAGGTCTCTGTCTAGCAACTGGCCATGTTAGCTAGTGACTTTTAACCGAATGCATCCTTGGTTCCTTGTATAGCTTAGATAAACATAATGGGATGGTATAGAATGATAGTATAATTATTATTTTTTTTAAACAGTGAAGTGAAAGTTTTGAAGTGAAACGCTGGCTGCGAGTTATCAAACATGCTGACTAGGACTGCACTGTTGCTAGTGTCCATGAGTACAAAGCAGGGTCACTCGCACTTCATCACTGTTTCCAAACTGTAAAAGGGTCTATAAATCACATTTGACCATGTAGACCTCACCAGGCTTCATGGATTGCATACAACAGACAGAGAAGGAACAGCAGCGGGCGGAGGAGCAGGTGGTTGAGCAGAAGGATAAGGTGGACAAGGAAGATGGTCACTTACAGTTGCTCAAGAGAGACAAGCCCCTTAAATGCTTGTCTGTCAATTGATTGGATTTCATTCTTGTACAAATAGCTGGAAGGAGAGATAATCAGTAACATTAGTAACACACACGCTCACAAAAGGATCATCAGACTTCTGCCTGGTTATTATCAGAGAAAGTACAGATGATCTGATCAGATATCTAAAGTTTAGATGCGGTTTTAAAATGAAATGAATGCTACTACTTATACAGGGTCTTTACTGAAGATTATACTAAACCTCATTCATTAACTTTTGGTAGATGTAGCAGTGGGTGGGAAACTCTTTGGACCAGTTTTTATTAGAATCTGTCTGATCAAATTTGAAAAAGGAATATTCAATAGATCATCGAATTGAGCGAACTTCGCGAAACACAGCTATTCAACACTCAATAAGACTTTTAACAGAATGTATTACATTCCATTAATGACTCCAGTACACAAACATTTACATTACTAAATAAATTAGATAGAGAGATTAGAGAGTATGACATCAAAGATACCTTGTGTGTCTAAACCTTTCTCCATGTCTCCTCTGGACTTGAAGCAACAATTTTTTTTTGCACCTACACATGTGCATGTTTTCCCTCCGTCATGCATGTTACAGGGATGTGAAACTAGAACAGCGATGGCTTAAAGCTGTTCATCCTTTCTTCTGCCCTCTCTCTATTGCACCGTTACACCCATGATGAGATACAGATCTTCTCACAGCACAAGAAATGCAATAGATGGAAAAAATAAGCATTCTCTCTTCATCCCTGCAGGCCCTTCTCAGTGCAATAACCTCACTGTGGAAATGCTATCAGGGCAAAATAAAATACTTTATCAGATATAAAATGATACGTTGTCTAAAAAGTCACTATTAAAGAAAGTCTCATTCATAGAGAAAGGACCCTGCCTCCATACGTACTATTATCAACCCCAAATGATTTGTCCTCAGTTTCCATGCAGAGCTGTTTAGTAAACATTCAGAGAATCCAGGTAAGGAGTTTACCTGGGTGACACCGGAGTCACCAGACGTATTGTTGTGACACCATGTAAACTGTTGCGGATTTACCTCTGGCTTTGTACTGCACAAGCCGTTAATGTGCATGTGAAACACAGCGGACTGCATCCTTGTATGTGTGTGTGTGTGTGTGTATGAGGGAAACTCAAATCTCAACATAACACTTGAGCAAGCGACAAAGAGCAGATCGCCTTCAGTGAGACTCCTCATCAAATATACAATACAGGAAACAGTTATTCATCTACATTAACGTAGCTAATGTATGTAGGTAGGATACATCAAGTGCCGAAGCAAGAATATATTAATGTACTCAGGCCCAAGCAGAGAGCAGCACGTGCGGTCATACCGCACCGATGGATGTGATGCAACTGAGGGATTAAGCGAAAGATCAAATAAACAGCAGCGGGTTCCCACAGAGGCGAGCGTTGGCCTCTGGGTGACTTGTTTGTGGAGGTGGTCGTGGGAGAGAGAGCGCCTGCAAAGACGTTTGGTTGGGAGGACGACAAAGATGACAGAGAGGACTTTACTGGGGTCCAAAGTTAGTGAGGAGGTGAGGTGGGAGATACAATCTAGCCTCCAGCTACAGAACACTGACTCAGTGGGAGGGGAAAAGGCTGGGACGATAACTTACCCCAATCTCAAAGATCTACTCTGCTTTTAAGTGACAGTGGCACTGTAATTTAAGTAGTTGCTAAATAGCCAAAGGACTTTATTACAGAACAAAGAGAGAATGCGTGTCATTGTGTCCGCTTAAGAGAGAAACAAAAAGGAAAGCCTCCTCTTCCTTCTTTCTCTCTTGGAGCGGATATAATCTCATCTCAAGTGCTTATCCCAAGTATTAGCCGAGGAGCATCAAATATGCCCTTCTCCATTTCCAAGTGCATCATGTAGGTCCTCATATCCAACGGGGCACAGAGCGTGCTCTCAGCACAACTTAGGCCAATGGGATGACTAACAAAGGGAGCCAACTAGCAATCCCACAGAAAGCTCATCAATCTGATCTCTACTCTACCTTCAGGACAACGCTTCCAGACACATGTACAGAAGAACAGAACAGGGGAGATTTTTCATTGATGCATTTTCTGACGAGAATGGTTTGCTGATCAAGCAATTTTTTGCCAAAGTTTAAACATTTCAACAAGTTCAAAATTTGCCCAATTAGCTAGCTGGTGTCTAACCGAGAGACGCTGGCACCGATCTGACACAACAGGTCATCAGACCGGCTGCTGGGCAGCTTGAAGTAGCGCTGGAAGCATCAGCCATACACACGCACTTCCTGGAGCAGTGGGTGAAATTCAAGCTGTGTGCGGCGACGGATGATGTCATGAACCCAAACACGACAGCATTTGTTTGTTAAAAGACATTTTTCCTCCTGTTTCATCTTCTGATGACTCAACTCCTTTCACAGTGACCTTTTGCCCCTTAAGTCTGACAGAACAAAGACGCTGCCGCATTGTTTCAAAATGTATCGCTCGACCGCAAAACCAAACTGGCATGGGAGAAACTTACAGGTATTTGAGGTTTTCCAGGTCTTCAAACGCCCCCCTGGGGATCCTTTGTACATTATTGTTGTTGAGGAGGCTGTGGAGGAGAAAACAGAGGTTATTTTGTTGTTACATTTGTTCCGGTTTTATGTAGGTCTGCTTTGTCAAGACAAGATGCAGTGTAATGTACTTCACAGATAATTTGAAGTGTTAAAAGAGAAAAACATATGGAGGAGGTTCAGCTTTGTTCTGCAGATGGACATCCAAGGGCTTTGATTTAGTTCCTAATGGCAAGTCGTCACTTGTCACCTCTTTTGGTGTAGGGATGAATGATACAAATATATTATGAAACAATTTTTTTCATCAAACAACAAAAAGCTTCTGACTTCAAATCTACGCTCCAATCAGAAAAGACAAAAGACTCCTTCCAACGGTAATTGCAGACATATATTTGTGTCTGTACGAGAGGAATATTCAACTATTTGCTGAGACAGAGCTGTTCCCTCAACAGGCACTAGAGGGCTTCACCTTGAAACTAAATAAGGAAATTGTTTTGCATTTTTATACTTTATTCCACAGTAGAAATGGAAGAGAAAGCCCCCCTACTAACATTTGCAATTATTTAAGAAAGTGAACAGCCCTAAGAAAGCGGATATGATGTCTGGCAGGCTGGACATATGATGACATATGATGAATGGCTCTGCGGGTGGAAGTGGAAAAACAAATTCCTCATAGATTACGAGCTGACCTACATGCGTGCAACACAAGCAGAACAGAGCAATGATTTACTTGTGTGTGTGTGTGTGTGTGTGTGTGTGTGTGTGTGCGTTTGTGGGTCTGCCTGCGTGTGGGTGCGTAAACAAGAAGGACTTCCTAGGGAAGTGACCATTTCTTTGCATTTCCTGTGGAAATCGGCTTTGTTCATTTTCAGAAGTAGCCTTCTTGATTACATTGAATGTTCATACCAACAGGATGTTATTTACATGACTTACAGTGTGTTGAGGTTCTTTAGTCGTCTGAAGGAGGCTGGTTGTAAATCCTTGATTTTATTGAACCTCAGGTCTCTGTAGAACAGAAGGGAATAGAGTTATACCATGGTGTTAGACTTTAAAGGCAATACACATAAGCATGAACTGGAGTCCACGGCACTGAGCTAGAATCAGGAGAGCATTTATATAACATTTGTCTCAAAGAAAACAATCATGGAACTTGTCTCCGTATCTTTCTCCCTTAACTCCTCCTGGACACCGTAAAACTACCAAAAGCCCTGTGAAGGTGACGTCATAAGTTACCTGCCGGCCATGTGGCATTACCAGCTACAGAATGACAAGCCATGCTAAAGTGGGATATATCTCTTCTAAACACTGTTATGTGCGTGAAACGTCTAATCTTCAGCTAAGCCATTTGATACATTTTTTACAAGAGGAGTTCTGTTAAGTGGAATCAGAAGCATTTAGAAACAGTTTACATCAGCTTCCTACTATACCTAAAAGCATTCACTCTTTATTCCCACATGCATAACCACCACAGTTGACTGTTCACCTAGCATAACAGCCAGAGAAGAAAACCCCTCCAGCCAAAGAGATGAAGAATGTGTTGGAAGAACATCAGCCTCTCTTGTAGCGTAGCTCCCTCACAAACAGCTCCAACTGGCTATTGACAGTAAAAAGTGGTGTCCAGTGTTGGCTGCCTGGAATCACTTCCCATTCTTTTCAATAACTTCAATATGTGGAATTCGAAATACAAAATGAATTTGAAAGAGCCCCTTTCTGCTAATTAGTGATCTGCCTGATTTAAAGATGTCATTAAAGTGTTGTGTTTATACATTAGCTTAGCATTCATTCTTTCTTTTTTTTAAGCACTACAATCGGCCAAGAAGAGAGAGCCCAGTGTGCGAGTGCAGAATACAGGCGGCAGACAGAATTAGGGTCGCGGGGGGCGAGGGGCCTCCACTGTTTCAAAGTTTGGGAACCCCTGTCCTAAGCAATGGGCCCGGGGAGCAGGGCGCACTCCCCGACATGCTTAGGCAGGGTCTGTCCTGCCTACATGCCTCCAGCTAGGAGTGATAAGGTGAGGAGGAGGGGAGCAGCTCTACATGCCAGTTCAAGCAGCACCCATCACAAGTGCATACATGAAGTCACCGCTTGTGATCCCTGCTGGGGTCACTCTGATCAAATGAGAGGTGGTGCATGTTTCACAGCGTTCATTCAAAGCGCTACTTAACTTGCTCAAAAATGATGAACACACATATTCAAACCCCGTCCCAGACTCCTCTCACTAGTGTTTGCTGTGTGTTTGTTACGTGAAACATTTGTCCTGGTTGGTTACTATTTGTGTGTCTCACTGCTTGTTTCTTTGTGAAGCGGGTTGAATAAGCATAACCTTTATAGCATTAGCTGCAATGGAAGGTAAGGAGAGGCTCGATGTGTGGAAGTATCAGGGACGGCGGCATCAGCACCAATGTATCCCATGGGTGCTCTCAGGCTTGCTGTCAGTCAAACTGAAAAGTGACCTTTGACTTTGAGCTGTGTGTCTGAGTGATTGCTCTGTCTGTGGATCTGTTAATAAAAACCTTGTGCTTGACTCTGTCCATCCATTGGAACACAGAAACCATGCTTCACAAACATCCTTGATCCTGACAGTAACAAACACAAATGCCCAAATTGTTTTACAATATAAACACAAAGTAATTACACTAAGTAATATACTTTGTCAGTAAAGTAATTACACTAAGTAATATACTTTGTCAACAGAACGAGATGATCTATAAAGCTGCTTTTTTATGCTTTATTGTCAATAAACAGGAGGAAGGCAGATGTTTGGAGGACATTTAGGAAACCGTTCATTTAGTCACCACAAAACAATAAGCGTGTTTTATTCCATTTTTTTCCCCAGGACTTATCAAGACCCATTTGAATGTGTTTTGGATGGCACCGTGCCAGAGGAAACTATAAAACAGCTAAACTAACTACCCAGCAGAGTGGCTGACAGACTATTCTGGGTATTGCCGAAACACACAGCCTTGAAGTGAGGCTCCTCCCTGGCTCAGCAATGACATGCCAATGTGACATTTACAGCATTAATAAAAATTAAAAATTAAAGATGGTTTGATTTCTTCCTGAGAACAAAGTTACTTCTCATGAACACACACGTAGGCTCATAATTTAAGGGCCAAGGTGATAAGGAAAGAGCCACATATAAAAAGATACAATTTAATGAGATAAAATCAGCACTCCGTCTCTTCTATCATAACATTAATTTGTTTGCACTGCAGCTTTCAGGCATAAACTAAACTCAAGCCGTGCATTTCTCAAAAGAGAATTGCAAGGGCCAATTTAGACTAAACAACACTGACAATCTGCTGAGCTGCTGAGTCAAGGACACGCTATGTCTGAGACAGACCTGCAGGTCCACTGAGGTGATTTAGGGACCGGGTAACTCGCAAGACAATTACAGAACTTATAGGTCAACGTAGGGAACAAATTAAACACACCTTCAACTCTACTCAGACACCAGTTGCAAAATTCCGGGAATATCCAAACAAAACATGGACGTGGAATAAAACCAGGCCCCCCAAAAAGTATTCTTAATGTAAAATCAAATGAGCTTCTCATGCCTCTGCTTTCAGGATTTTTCCCTCAATGCTTTCAGGTCAACGTTGTGATGTAAGGGGAAGAAAAAAAAGGTTATAAAGTAGCTTAATGCATTTGCAAACAAACACAGCATGTCCTGCATTCAATACATCTTTATATATTTGAATTGTTTTAAAATTACATTTATTGCTCAGCCTTATTATTTACTTTTTTTATTCATGATAAGTTGCCCAACTTCTGCTTTTTGATGGACCTCAAGAGCCGCAAATAATCAAGGTGATGGTGTACTTTAGTGTTGACATACGCGCACCCTGTAAACAGTTAACCGACTGGATACTAATAAACTTGCTATTAAAATTAACATAGCGTTAAGTTTACCAATTAATAATTATTCTCAGTAACGAGCTCCAAAAAAACACAACATTATAAGTTTATGTATATGGCAGACAACGTTCCCAACAAGCTGCATCCAGGGTCCAGCTGATCTAAGCTTCTATTGTTCTAAACTACATTTTAGTTTCCTGAAAAAAAAAAAATTCTAGAGCTCAACTTCCCATGGAAAGTTTTTGAACATTTTCCGCCCTTTTGCAGCCCTAACTCAAGACTATGTCCACATTCCATATCGCGGAAAAACTATTACAAAGTCTATTCTTCTTTGTCTTCCTTTCAGTTGGCAAACAACAACACCAGCATCGCAGCCACCATCTGGTAAGGACTGGAACAGTTAGCCCAGCTGTCTATCATTATTTCAAGGGGGAACTTCGTCGTCTGACCAAATCAACCTGAATACCTTTTAACACCTTGGCTGTACGCTCAGCTACACCCACATTGACACATTTAACTGCATTCATGTGGATACATTTACTACGCTAATCCTCAAGCAACAAAACCCATGAAAAAGGATTGAGTTGAATCCAGGTGGTAGCCCAGTATCTAATGCCACTGCACCCCATTTGGAACATTGTTGGCATTTTTGCCCCAACTCCTCTCAATTGTTAATTGTAACCCTAGCAACAGCTAACAGCTGTCAAATCAAAAACTCACTATTAAATAAGTAGGAAATGATCTTGTCCCTTAGTGGCAGATCTTCAACCGTGGCATTTACCAGGGAATGTTTAAAGAAAAATAAAATGAAATGATCCTAAACTGTTCAAATGTTCACTGTAAGGAAAGCGCTTCAGAAGAGGTTTCTCCAAGCTCTCCTCTAAGCCATGACGACGAGTGGACCTGGCTACTGCCCAACTCCACCACCATCCGAGTTGCATGTGTGGACCTCTCCTCTCATTCCCCCCCTCCAGTCAGGGGCTTCGTGACATAAGCGCAAGTGGGCTTGCCAAAGACTCTGGGGCGTGCATGAGTCATTGTTAAACAAGAACATGGCCGGCTCCACACTCGGTTAGAGGACCAGCGAACCAGGAACTCCAAACATGGCTGTGATGGTTCTCTGCAATCCACTGAATAGTCAAACCCCAAACTTTACACAATTATTAGACTATAGCATGCAACAGTACTTTGAGGTTGTTTCAACTCTGTCCATTATCCCCATCATCCCTGTGCCACATAGATACAATGGACATTGGCTGTCTTTTACTGGCCGGTCCGTCTCATTTCACTCTCATGACAGTAACACTATTAGCAGATTTTACATTTCTATGCCTCAGGGGAAAGACATGTGTAGTTATCACTCCTGAACCTTTGTTAATCATCATAGAAATTACACCTTTATAATGCACTTTCCTATGCACATTTTGTGAAACACTAAATCATTCTCATTTGTCTGAGTGCCAATATGGTTCATGATTTTTGTGTTCATTCGTTAGAAGCCGCCCTGGCCCTCCATGTAGAACAGTCAAAGTGGCTGTCCACACATTTCTGGGGCGCAGCAAGCGTTGAAATGCAATATGGAGAGTAACATAGATTGGATTTACTTAAAAGGTACATTTTCGAGAACCTATCTAAAAGGAAATGTGCACCAGAGTTCTTCTGAATTCCCCAGCTGTCCTGCATCGGATGGGCCAAAACAAGAGGCCCGCGGGGGGCCCGCAGGGGGCCCGCAGGACATCCTGTCAACAGCCACCCTCGGCCGAATCCTGCTGTGCAAATGAGTGAAGCTCTGGAGATTTCTGCTTTACATTCCATAATGCTGCAGAGACTGAGCGCCTCACAAAGCCTGACTGCAGCAAATTCCACACAATGGAAGTCTTTAGCCTCCCTGACTCACTAACGCTGCTACTCAGTGAGAGCAGGACACTGTTGCTGGCCGGGTGAGAGGTAAAAGACATTTAGATAGAGTTCAGCGGCTGGCCGTGGACCACCACAAAGGAGGCGGCAAAGAAAATGTGTCTGCTTGTTACAACCTGTGACGCTGGGACACAGTAAACCCTGACCAACTACTGACCAGCCTTCCTGTGCCAAAACACCAGATTATACTCATGATCTGGACACTCGCGCCATTCAAACACTACCACACACACACACACACAAAGCCAACACTGGACAACTTCTTAACTTCTGCAGAGTATGCAAATGTTTGAGCCTCATACATCACAGTAAACTAAAATCTAGAATTTTAGTTCTGTATACAATACCTGGGCTTTGGGTATCAGCCAATACAGAGTACCAATCCAATACCAGTGTACATTGGAATAAGCCCAGATTTTTTTTACAGATTCATAACTGGGTTCACTGTACACAGTACAGTGAACTATAACCCTAACCCTGTATATTCCTCTACAGACAACTTCTATTAAGAGACTTGCTTTCAATCCATTTAGACTAGCATGTTATAAGGCTTAAATCAATTAGCCACAGCAAACAGACCACAAACTGCAGCCAAGCAACCAACTAGGTGAGCTCAATTGTGGAAATATCGGATCTTTCTCACTGCAGACTTTTTGGGTAAATATTGTATACAAACGAATGGGATAAAGCCGAGCAGTAAGTTGGGACAAGGGGGGTGGGTAAATCAACAAGTGGTTGATGCTTCAAAGCTCACCAGTGGGAGAGCTGCTGTCCTGCTCCTCCTTTGGGGATATCTAGGCAGGCCGGCCCCATGGGCTCCCTTTAAGTCTGTGGGCTGACCCCAAATGACAAGACAAGGCTAATTCACAGGTTGGATGAGTGGCTCTTTGTCCCACTGTCCCCAGGCTGAAACAGGTTATTTACAGTTCTACGACACGATTTGAGAACCGATTAAAGACAAAGACTGCCACGTATTTGACCGATCTGGAGCTTTGTGTTCATGTGGCCGGCTACAATAAAAATGGAGTTGTTCAGTTGGGTTCAGTGCATCGGAGCGCTCCCGACAACCAGCCCCACATTCACAAGTGCATGTCAACCGAGAAGTATTTCCTTCCTTTCATCTTGGAGGTGGGAAGTCAAACATTGAGATTACCTGCACCAAAACCCATCTAAGAATACAGAGGAGGGACCAGCTTTAGGAGCCTCTCCATAGTGTCTCTATCACAATGTGGTGTAAGGATCCATTGTTAAAAACAAGCCATTTTGCCAAGCATGTCCTTGAACAAGGGCGTTTCCTGGATATTAGGACGGTACACATTAACCCAAACATGCCACCGCTCCAAATGAAGATGGACAAATTGGACTGAGGCTCTGATCAAATCTTATTTGACTTTCACAACGCATGTCTCAATGATGGAGATGTTCACACCTCTTTCATGTGGGGGAACTCTGATGAGGAGCCCGGGCCTGCACATTGCTTGAGGTCGACTTCTCCAGCTGTGTGACCCTGAACCTCTGTTGATCTTCCTCCAGCAGCTGAACTCACCGGCAGCTCTCCTAACCGTGTGAAAACTTTCCAAGGCTTTGCAACAACTTCTGCACAACTTTGAGCAGTGAGTTAAGACTTTTTTAAATGTTGCGTTTTCACCACTGGCTAGTTAACACACTCATTAACAGCTTTACCACGGTCTTGAAATGAAAAAATAAGCAAGCGTTCCCGTCTGCTGGCTATGTTGAGGGGGAAAAGCTACTTACAGAATGGTGGTCTGAGGAGACACCGCCGGCACGGTTTCCAGGTTCAGATGCATACATCTCACGGTGGTTCGGAAGCATAAACAGCGACTCGGGCAGCAGAGCGCGAGCCGCGGGCCGCTGGCGAGCAGCAACAAAGACAGCGCGAGGACACACGGAGGAAGAAGCTGGCCAGCCCGCAGCGCCATTGCTAGCTAGTGAGCCGTGCACAGACCGCTAGCTGCCGCGCTCACACACACCCACACCACGGTCAGCCCGACCGGGGGGAGAGAGCCAGACAGGGAGGGAGGGAGGGCTGCGTGCGTGTGGTAGGGAGGGCACTGGAAAACTGAGAGGAGGACATTTATGATAGCTCATGTTAATGTCATTTCATGAAATTACAGCTAGTCATGTCCTGTCCAGGTCCTTCTCAACTGCTGTACTTAAAGACACAAAACGTCAATAATCTCCTTTTAGGAACATACGACTGTAACGTGGTATAACGCTGCTCATCTTAATTAAGGTGTCCTAACGAAAGTAAAAGTGTAAAAAAAAGAAATTTAAAATCTTAGTGAAAGGTACAGAAGGCCTACAGAAAAAACGTTGTGCACACCACGCTAGGTGTTTTTGTATTAAGGTTATAGTTTTATCAATGTTGAAGCTAGGTGGTCCTTAAAGGTACACTATGTAACATTTTTCAGTTAATTATTGTGTTCCATACTCATGATTAAATGAGTAATTTCAGGTCGAACAAAGGTTTTCTCGGCCGCCCTGGGGGTCTGTAGGGAAAATACTGTACTTGCAATTCCAGGACCGTCGACCCGCCCCCACAGGCTCAGAAGTCTCGTGCATTGTGAGAGTCGGTCTTGCTTTACAGCGAGAACTGCTACACACCGCCCCAGTGAAAGGCAGGCTCGTTGCTATTGCAGTGGCGATATTTCTGCAGTCATGGCAGAACCAGCGACAAAACAGCGAAAGTCCACGTCGGAGCAGGCAAGAAAGGGGAAAAGGGCTCTGGACAGAGAGAGGGGTCGTTCACTGGTGAACATCTGGCAAGCCTTTTCCGAATGGCAAGAGCTAAAAGAGAAAGAAGGCTGCACGGCTGAGCGGAACTTGCGAGAACAGCTAAACGTCTTTATGACAGTGTACTTTTATTTCCGGCCTCTGGGGGGAGCCTCGCTGGAAAATGCATAGTGTACCTTTAAAGTTCCACACATACAACATCATAATTTTATTTTAGTCCTAAATATAATAGTAGCTGAAAGTGATGTAATTATGCAATCAATTGGATTTATATAGCATCATAAAATAATACGGCAAAGTACAGGTAACTATGTGTATTTGAACAATAGTAGGATTTTTACTTGAGCAAAAATCTACTGGTCCCTATCAATAGTACTTATACACAGTACAACTGTGCTTGTTCAGTCATATTCATTCAAGTATGTATTAAAGATGGAAAAAAAACAACAAAGGCATGCTAAGAAAACACATGTTCACTTTACTAGCTTTGTGTTAGCTTAGCATTAGCTTAGCTCAAGCCCCCATGGTGAAGATCCCGCCTACAGCCTAACATTACAGATGTTTTGTGTGAGTAGAGACAAAACAAGTAATAGATGATAGCAATTGATGGTTCAAATTGATAGCAAATTGATAGCTCAGCAAGCAAGAATACAACAACAATAACATTTCAGCTAGCTTACAAATTATTGTAACGTCAACATTAAATCAGAGCGTCTTCATTATTTTAGCACTAAATCCTTGCATGATCACTAGTGCTAGCATGTCTATATACATGTCTATATACATATATATATATATATATCTATATATATATACAAATATACATACACACACACACAACTAGAAAGGGAATCAGTTGACATCCCAATATTATTAAAACACAGAGAGGTTTACACAAAGCCAGTCATCCAACACTATACAGTCTGAGGCCCATACCTAGTCAGTATAGTTACAACGCCAGAAGGTTTATATGTTAAATGTTTGGGTTTGCTGACATCTGCTGGTAAATGCAGAGATAACATGTACGGTTTTCTTTATTAACATCAGCACAGGGAATGTGGGAATATTTTTTTATTTATAGTAGTTTGTAATAGTTTATTCAGAAAGATGTTATGTTTATATCAACATTAGATAAACAATAAACCAAAGCATAGCACCATCCGGGAAGAACGGGAAAGGTAAAGCTCCATGACTTTCTCTCTCACACCACACCAGTTAATCGAGGAGTGACAGTGGACAGTTTTACACTACAGAGCTCCTCACTAGAAGATTATACTTACAAGCTGGTAGAAAACTGGTAGTTTACACCTTCTGATTGGTCTATTATCACAGATTGTAACTCTACTCAGTATCAATCCACGTCAGTACTCGTTCTTGTGTGTCGGTTAGGGAGGTAATTGTGTCTCCTTTTGCTGACATACTGCTGTCATTATAAGATTTCCACCCCTAACAATGCAGCCCCATATACTATTGTTAGAATGTTAACAGCCGGACAGTTTGGAAGCACGGACAAACTACAGTGCAAGCATTGTTTTAGAATATTCCATGGACTGTGTATTTAATAACAATATCCTAAACTACCAATATGCATTGGTGCGCTCAATTCTCCAGGAGGCCTTGATAATTATTGCTCTCCATCCTCTCTTGTCACTTCTAGAGTTAATCTAAACAAAGCAAGAAATGTTGAGACATCTCCTGGCGAGCTGTTGGGTCATATTGATATTTAAATGCTACTGAGGAATATCTGCTATCTGATATTGTTCATGTGTCATGTGTGGATGTGAGAGCTGTGGCTAGTCGACGCGGTGTGCCAGACCAACCACACTGACATATGCATATATAACACCAAATTACCGATATAACAGAGAAGTGAAGTGAAAAGGCCAATGAAAAGTGGCCCCCAGTAGACAGTGAGACACTGGATACACAGATGTATTCAATGAGATAGATCCTCTTTAAAAGGTTGAAAGGTAAGGAACAGGAACCAAATGTCAACGTTTACAAATGTTGTTTTCAAGGCAATACAATTAACAGCACAGGACAGGAGCCCAACGTGTGAGGGCCCCCACTGGCCTTCAACTGCAATATGTTCTCAAAGAGACCAAACCACCTGATGCAAAACAGGTTGGAGAGGTGTAACAGAGAGCAGGGAGCAAAAGAACCGAACTCGGAGGATAGGTTACTATAAAGAGACTCAGGGGGGACTGAAAATAGATAAAAGAAACCTGCTGAACAGATGAAAAGAGATAACAGAGATACTCACAATGACCATCAAAAGGAGCAAAACAACCACAGAGGAACTACAAAAGAGACTCAAAACAATGGCAAAGAGATTTAAAACGACTACAAAGAAACAACAACAACTAGTCATAGACACAGAAGAGAGCTGTTTCAGGAGCAGGTATTTATTGGAATGGAGAAGGAAAGATAAATATAAGGAAAGATAAATAGAGTACAGGAGGAGGCCGGTAGCCTTCTTCGGAGTTTTATGTTAAACATCGATGGGGAACTAGGACCCCAACGCAACTTATTTACAATAAGTATTTAAAGGGACAAACCTGTTTACTTCTTCTTTGACTGCAGTTTCAACACCCTCTCCTCGAGGCTCTTTTTGATACTGGTCCACACACATGAAACTGACTTTTCCAGAATGGGTCATCCTGTAACCACCTGGAGTAAATCACTTCACAGGCCTCTGGAAACACCGTTTTTCTTTTACTTTATTCAGAGTAAGATGTGTCAACATCCAGCATGACAAAAATTGTACAAAGTTCACAATTTATAAATGAAATATCACAGCAACTTGTGATCTCACACATTTATAGCAAAATTAAAATATCAACAAATCCATGCTGTGTAGTACAAAAATAAATCAAACTTCAGTTCCACAGAGAGCACAATAGTTTATACAAAACCCTTTCTTTGTTAATGGCCACTGAAAAACAACCGTAAGAATGAATCGGCTGAAATAAAATAATAAAACTTTGATGAATTCACTATAATTTATATGAAAAGTCAGCTCCCTAAATTTGTGACGACCTGTTTGTGTTCCCTATAGATAGTCACAGATAACTCTATTCCCATTCCCGTTATTTACGTACCCACATTACATGAGCAGCCGGTTTGTGCTTTAAAATCCATTTTTCCCTTTTTACCGATAATGAGACTTAATTTAGAAAACTGCAAGCTATTACTCTACCGAAGCGTTACTATATTGGCCAAAAAGCTGCAGACACGACGCTGTGGAAAAAGGCCTATGCAGTCATGGATGATGGGAAGTAACAGTCCCCAAAGGAGGACAGTAAAGTACAATAGATGAGACTCCATCAGGTGGACGACAAGCACCTTTTTGCTTTAGCCCCCAAAAAAGGCTATTCTGAACATGACCGGGGGGGAAGGGCGCACGCTGGATCGCACCTCCCCTCCCAGCTCTAGTCTCACCATCTCTTCAGTTTTTCATTTTTTCTTTTTTTAATAAACCTTGAACTGATTGACTATTTAATCCTTTATACAGTGATTAGATATAAAGTGCTGCTGGGGGGTAACTTCATCTTCCTAAAACAGAGCAAAAATGAAAGAGCAATGTTATTACACTTGATAAGTATCACTGCAGTGGTTGAAATCCTCCTTCCTCTCTGATTCCAAGTCTCCGTGCCTGCAGTGGCTCCGAGCAGTTGCTTTCTTCAATCCGGTGCCAAAGAGGTCGTATGGAAAAAAAATTGCACGCCGCCGTACGCAAGAGTAATATCTTTAAGGACAAGTGCAAATAGTCTACTGGCACATAAGTGGGGACAGTGACCCTGTAAGTCCCGCTGTCATACTCTATAAATACTCTTTACAAAACCCTCTGAAACCCTCTTCCGGGCTCTGGAGTACTGCTTTCAGTTTCTGTGAGAACATCAGAACATGGAAACGAAGGTGTCCCTGTGCAAAATCGTACAGAAAAACAAGTGGAACTCATATCATTTCCCTTCTAAAACTAAAATGTCCAGGTTCCCACCTCCTTTTTAAAAAGACTTTTTTTCTGTATTAAAAGATTTGTATAAAAATCAATATTTTACATATATTAAAAAGATTCATGTTACCCCGCTATGCTTACAAACAAGAAATTGCATATACCCAACCTTTTTTTTTCTTCTTTTCCATCGCAGATTGCATTCCATACCTACAATAAACCGCTGATTTAGTTATTATATCGCTGACGTTACTTGATCAAAGCAACACGAGTCACCAAATTGCGCAGATTTGATACCTAAAGGCTAGAATGTGGTCATTGTCTTTACACGTCATTCTATTTGAGATTAGCTTCGGGTGAGCAGGTGACCATGCGCCGCACAGATGCGTTCCTCTAGGAATGAATTGGCTCTCCTAGATTATGGGATTTTCCACCATCGGGTTTCCGTGTAATGATGTTTACAATAGAACTATTCATACGTACATTCATACATACATCAGGTCAGTTTCCTCTTCGGATTCATTTACAGCACCAGTTTAAAAATGCCCCCACCTACAGCTAAAACCTCTTGGTTTTTTTGTTCTTTATCAAAACAAAACACAAACATTTCTGAAGCATTGTCCGAAAACAAAGCCATTTGCAAACCGGTTCTAGCTCTTCAACAAACCACACGCAAGAAGAAGAATACAAAATAAAAAAAACATCTAAAATCATACAGTCCAAAATCATCCAGTGGGGAGAAAATGTAGTATCTTGTTTTTTTTATTCCACTGTCCAGTTTTTTTCTTTTCATCTAAAATGCTTTGCCGTCGAGCAATAAAAAGAACTCCCGAACCATTAACATTAGCTTACTGTTCAGAAATATACACTAAAATGTGCATACATGAGCAGCTAGAAACATTACATGACATGTCAGCTCATATGAAAACGTACAAAATGTGAATGTCCTCAAAAACTATTTTGCCGGTGACTCTTTTTGTGTTCTTCCTCAAAACAAGGTCAGAAAAAAAAGAAAGAAAAAAAACATCTTTTAGAGGTCTTTTCTAAGTATTTTTTTAAGGAGCAGAATTTAGAATATATAACACTATATGAGACCAAACCATCACTGCCTGTTGATTCAGGGGCCACACCTGCTGGGGAACCAAAGTCTCGGCCTTTGCTGACCGGCTACACTTGAATTCCCTGAACCGCCTGCTTAATGTTGTCCAGCAGGACTTTGTTTTCTGGGTTCTGGTACTGGTCCTGGTTTGAGTACATGTCCGAAAGGGTGGTGACGTAGGCGTCAAAGTTCTGCTCGCTTATTGGCTCCTGCAGGACAAAAGACACAACACAGGCGGTTGGAGGAAGACAGAGACCATGCAACACTTAATAGTTTAGCATTGGTGTATATTTCTCAAACTGGACCCTGTTTTCTCATATTTTTGTATCTAGTGGGGACAACAGCTTTTGGAGTTAGTCCAGTATTGAAGGAGGACTACACAGAGTGACGTTACTTTGTCCAACTCTTCTTGTCCAAATATGGGGCTGCGACAGGTCCCAATCTTCTTCTGTGGTGCACAGGGTCGCAGCAGTCTCCTGTGTCTGTCAACCTTCTCTTTCCTCTTCCACTCTTCCTTCGTAAGAGCGCTTCTTCCATTTCATCTGGCTCAAATAACCCTTGCTAACAAATGTTGGAATCCAATTATTGGCATTCGGTTGCCATTAGTAGCAGTTTTTTTTTTTTTTTACCATATAAAACATAAGGACATTAAATAGTAAACTATTTTAAGGTCCAATAAAACTACATATTATTTATTACCTATTAAGTATTAGGATTAGCCTTTCTTTGCTTCCATAACAACGACAACATTTGCATGTTCTTACTTGCTGGTGCAGCTGCAAGCAGCTGTTGTTCCTCAGTGGAGGCTCTTTGTGTGCCAGTGGTTTCTACAGAGGGAGAGGACGGACACATTTATATTAGTTTGATTTGAGAAACCAAGTGGTTATTCTTACATGAAGCACTAGAGAGCAGTGTTTGATACAGTGCCACAAACAGAAGACTTTAAAAGAAGCTGGACATGGAAGAAGACACAGAAGACAAATGGAGTCAAGATTTATCTGAAACACTGCTGAAATAAAAAAAAGACGATATTTAAAATGAGCTTTCTACGTGGACAATATTTTTTACTGATTCTTTGACATGCTAACTAATACATTAAGCAAGACGATGTCATGGATGAAAAACAAGATGTATGACTACGATGAAACAACAGAATGTTATACTTTTTTATGATTATTTTACTATCCAGGGTCTGAAGTTCATGAATATTTTAAAAAAATAAATAAACAAATCTCCCATTTCTTACACTTTAGTCATTATACAATGGTAACACCACAATGAAAGTTATTGTACACTTTTGTTTCACCTAAATTGTTGAGCGTAACACAGATTTTTGTTGTTGGAGAAACTACCACTGTGAAAGAAATGCCCAATTAAACCTCAGCTCACAACCAAACCTTGTTGTTTGGAAGGTAGAACAATGCTCTAACTGGGCTTGCTCAATCAACTGATAGTAATAGATGCTACATAGGCGCTACATATATGCTAAATAAATGCTACATAGATGCTACACAGATGCTAGATAGATGCTACAAATATGCTACATAGGCGCTGCATAGGTGCTATATTGAGGCCGCATAGATGCTATAAAAATCCTACATAATGCTACATAGACGCTGCATAGGTGCTATATTGAGGCCACATAGATGCTACAAAGATGCTACATAGACAACACATAGATGCTACAAAGATGCTACATAGACGCTACATGATGTTACATAAACGCTGCCTGGGTGCTATATTAAGGCCACATAAATGCTACGGGCAGCTATGTTCTGCGGCTTGCTGTTCCTGTTGGCCCTTACCATATGAGGGAGCTGGTCATTAGCTAAACTGTTAGTCAGTGACTGGCTGAGGTCGGCCATCTTATGCAGGAGAGATTCATTTTGCTGTTCAATCACCTTGTTTTCCTCCTCTATGGACTTCATGCTGGACTCCATTGTTGTGATCTGGGGGAAGGACAGGCAGGTGACAGGAAGTTACGGTATGGCCTGCATTGGCTCACTCTGGTGTACATTATCACACAGGCTGCTGAAGTTAGGAGGGACTCACCTGTGTTCTCAGTTTGATCATATCTGCTTCCACTTGTGAGTTTGATTCACTCAAATCTTTGATTTCTTCATCCAGCTGTTTGATGTCCTCCTCATGCTCCAGTCCTGCAGTGAAAACATCAGAGAGCCCTCAGTCATACGTTAGATTAACAGTCTTTGTGGACTCAAGCAATTAGAAAAGGCACAATATGACTTTGTAGACTAGGTTTGCCTCCTGATTGGTTTGGTGCTGAACCGGGACCTGGTCTTTGCTGTGCGGCCGAATGGGAGTTGTAGTTACCGTTGCTGGCACATTGCTTTATTGTTAGCAGTTCCACTCCGGAGAGCCTGGCTTTCCTCATGGCCGAGGTGGCGCGCGGACAGCCGGACAGACTGCAGGCAGCGACATGGAGAAGCATTGTTTCAGTATATATCACACTAGTGTTCGGAGGTTGGGAGGAAGTATTCCATGGGTCTTAAAAGTCTTGGCCATACATCCTTTGGTGCTTGTTCGATCAGAGCAGGGAAACGTTAGCTTAGCATAAAGGCTGTCATAATATCAAATTATCACTACATTATTATTGTTGCCAAAAGAATTCACAATAAAAATATTATCACAATATTTATAAAAGAGTACGTTCATTTTACACTTAAAATATGAGCAGAGGGTGGTGCTGGAAAACAGTAGCGCACAGTATTAGTGGCCATAGGAGCCCCCAAAAAGAGCAGCAAATGAAAGTTTCTCATAGTAACTTCCAACATCACGGTTATTCTTAATACCCTTAAATCTAAACAGTCCTTACTAATCAACACATTACATTCTATTAATAGAATATGTACAAAACCCCAAGTGTTTCACTGTGTTTATCCTCTTTCTTTGGACTCACGCTCAACGGTTTGCATGAGGAAGGGAACGCAGATCAGCAAAGAATGGAAAACAAAAAACACAATCTTCCAATCTTCACATGTAGCACCCTTGTAGCGTCCTTGACCCACCTCCGATGTGTCAGGAAGCTGCCGCTGACGTGACCCGAGCCGTCACAGCCTGGCGTGGGGCAGGACATACCCTCTGTCTTGCCGGACTTCCACGTGAACTGGATGCCGTTTAGGTAGCCGTCCTTCTGCCGTTTGGCTGCGATGGGGCACCCCGATGCGCTTCTGTGGGACGCGTACTTCCCCGTCACGTGTCCCTGTCCATCGCAACCTGGGACTGGACACCTGTGGGGGGACAAAGTGGAATGTTCAACTTAACGGTGTAGTTCATCCATTGTCACACATTCTTTTAACTTGTTCATGTCTTCATGGTTGATTCCGTGGTCTTGGTGTTATTTGGACGGGGTGAGTGTACCCGCTGTCTGGTGTACGCTACAGTGTGTCTGCCTCCTGAAACACCACAGAATGTATGAAGCAACATCATTTTTCTGTTTCGCCTCTATCTCCACCGCTCTGATATAAACAAAGATACCGTCGTCTTTAAAGCAGTCCCAGTGGCAGTCTTATCGCAGTTTTGGGATGCTGACAGGGCATCGGCACCAGTGTTAATCAGATGCAATGAGGCGGAAAATTATTCCAAATGTCACAGCTCCCAAAATGGATTGTGGGTTAAAGCTAGCAGCTACAGTTGTTTGTCTGTAATAAGCAGCTACCCAGTTTTAGTTCAGCTTTCTGACTGCAAAGACAGATACAGGGGTTATCCAGTGCATTGCTGTGTGCCACATTTGCCTTTTCTGTTTAATATATGAGACTGTTACTCGAGTAAACACAGAAGTCGGGGGAATTTGTTGAACCTAAAACATCTACCAAAGCTCCAATACTTTAAGCGGACAGTCCACCCCAAAATTACCTCCCTTTACGGTGGTGCTAGTTCTTAACCTAGATTTTTTGTTGTAGTACTGAGACATACAAAAATACAGTTAAAAAAACAGACATCATGACCCTGTAGCTCTAGATAGTCCATTCAACTTTAAGAACTTTCAGAGAACTTTCAGCTCCTTATGATTGTAGGACTGTAGGACTGTAGTCCTTACAAAGTCACAACCACAAAGGAGCTGCTGGTCTGAAGCCGTGGTTCTGGTGTGCTGCCCACGTCAGCACACCAGAACCACCCCGAGAAGTCCCATACTTGTTTCAAAAAACAGAATATCTGATTACTTGACAAAGACCCTTGAATGTCAGCAGAGCGTACTGACGGTGTGACTGTCCCCAGAATCCGGATGACAACGCTTGGATGGAGAACGGTCACAGTGTGTTATCTGTGCTTTGGACCACCAGAGAAATCCATTCAGCTTCTGGCCTGAGGCCAGAAAAGCCCATTGTGGGATTTAGGTGGAGGCAGATCAATCTCTCTCTGCATCCGTCTCCAGCTCACCTGTGTGTCTGCAGGAGCCGACCAGAGACCTCTCTAAACTGCTACAGCCTCTGAAGTTTCTCCTGCACCTTCTGATTTGGTTTCACACAATCTTGTCGCACCCAACACTGACTTATTCGTGCTGGGTGAAACAGGCACGTGGTGCTACGACACACAGTGCTGGGCTCTCTGGTGCTATACCTGATAGGTTCCTGGTCCTCCTTGTTCTCCTTACTGTGGATGATCTTTATCCCGCTTTTCCTGGCGCGCGGACACCCTGAGAGACTGCAGAGGAATGATACACGTTGTGAGGGAGAGAGAAGAAGTAGCAGAGTAATGGAAGTTTATGTGTCGTTCATTTCGGATGGGACGACAGAGGTACTGGGGAGCGGGGAGCAACCGCTTCATGTATGTTGTACCTTCTGTGCGAGGCGTAGTTGCCAGTGATATGTCCCGAACCATCGCACCCTGGTGTCGGGCACCTGGGGCAGAAAACACAGAAAGGGCTCAGGGTCTACAGCAATGGTGTAGCATCCTGGGGATAATGCTCACACCACCTGCTGCGAGTGTATATATAGTTAGTTCACCCCTTGCTTTGGCCATTTTATGTTAAAGGTGACCACACAGGAGCAAACCTTTGCTTCTGCACCAATGGTAGGTGTCCTGTGTCCTTGTGTGGTGGCCGTCGACAGGAGGAACTTTTGGCCTTTGCCATCTGGGAACTGTTTTTAGCAAACACACTCAAACAAAAAGAAGTTGGGGTCTATTTTCAATGGCGCATTAATTAATCAGGGATTCATGTCTGCTGCAGTATTTGCAGCAGAAGGACAGAGTGCAACTAAAGTAGAGTGTGTGTGTGTGGTATTGTAATGTAAGCGCACGTATGTGTGTGTACAGACACGCACACACAGACAAATATACAAGTACTTAGAGGGATCAATAGTCTGGTTCTGTTGACTGGATTTGTTGGCAATATAAAAAGATTGAATATGAGCAGACCGTAGGTATTTTCCTTAGAAAGCAGTGAAACAAAGCTCCATGACTCCATATTTGAGCAGCTGCTGTGCTTGTGCACTAACTCTAATAAGGGAGACACAAACATGATCCATGTATCAATAAATCATCTCACGCCTTACTTGAGCTCTTGAGCGTTGTTGGCCAGCATACTTCGGATGCTTTTATCGGCTAAAGGACAACCTGAGAGACTGAAAAATACAACCAGAGGAACGTTAGTTACACCCGATCGCCGTAACACAAAGTCATCTCTCAGACCCCACTAGTCCACATTTACAAACACGTGCAAACATCAAACCTCTACTATTTGGAAATGCAATAAAAAAACAAAACCAGATGCGAGTGAACAATGCTATTTGAATTCATGTGTCACTACAAGGAAATTCAGTTTTTTAATGCTCGGTGTGCTCTGCACTCTACATCAAAAATTAACATATCGTCTTTTTTTAAAGAACACAACTTAAGGGGAATCGTGAGCGTCTTATGGCGGGAAATGTCCGCCTGCAGACTGCTATCACTCAGCCCTCGCAGACTCCCCTCACACTGCAACACGAGTTTTCTCCCTGTGAATGGCAAATGCCTCGTCTGCGTTGCACTGTGGGAAGGACGGAATAACACCGGCTTATTAGGCTTAAAGCCTAGTTTATGCTTCTGCGTTTTCGGAGAAACGCAAGGACTCGCAAACGCAAGGACTCGCAAACGCAAGCGCCCCTTGCGAAGCCCTTGCGTAGCGTCCCGCCCCCCCTTGCGTCCTTGCGTGTGTCGACCAATTTTTCTAGCAAGCTCCACAAGGAAACGCAAGCCGCAGGGCTGTGATTGGTCTGCTTACTACATCCTTGCCGGAGTCTCACATTTCCGGTTTATAGCGTAATTCTGCCATTATTAAAACGAATATATTTTACAAGAGAATAAATACGATCTAAGAGCTTTTGTCTGAAGAAATCTGTAAATATGACCACTTAGAAACACACGCGCGTCATTGGCGGACTATAAAGACGCGCGGATGGGCTTCAATTCATGAACGTAGATCTCCGCAAACGTCGGTTTTGTCGGTCGAGGGGGGGTTGTGGAGGAAATACGGGACAAATATGTCTGCGAAAAGAGACAAAGAAAAGCAGCAGTGTTGATGCACGGGGCAAAAAAGTCTCTGATAAATGAATAAACAAACCAACGACTTCCACTCGCAAAGACGGCACTCTCTAGGTCGTCTTTGACAATAAACGTTACTCCGCCTGGTGTTCTGGCGGTGAATTGCTTTGCAACACACGCAAGCCTTTTTGAACCATCAATTGAAACGAGTCCGTCAACGCAACATGCAAACGCAACACGCAAACGCAACCGCAACGGAGACGCCGACGCCGACGCAGAAGCATGCGCCGGCCTTTACAGCCGGCCAACTGAGAAACCACTCCATCCCAAGGTCCATCTTAAAAACGGGCATATATGCCATCTTTAATTCAGTTACTCCTGCTTTATTTCATCACACCGTTGTGTCGGTATGTCAAGTCGCCAACAGTCAAAGGGCTAACACGTGAGAGAAAGAAGCATTCGGCCTACAGGTGTCGAGGTAGGCTGAAAACAATAAAGACAATCCACCAGGACAAAAGGAAGTCACACCCTCGATGAGAGGCACTTCCATGACACCACGATGTGGGACATCTGCCACCAGAGGAACAGGCAGATTTATAAGCCCAAAGGGAAGGAGGAGGAAATTAAGGGGGAGGGGGGAGTTGTTTCTGATTGTTTTTCGTTGTTTCCAGTTTAGCTTCACTGTCTGTGATCGATATTGAGCTTTCAGCTACACTAGCTGAAGCAGACTGACGGCTAGAGAAAGCTTTAAATGAAAGGGAGGAAAGGACCGCTATGGAGCCATCAGAGGAAGCTGCCAGCTCAGTGATTGGTGTGGACAAATGGATAGAGCTGGTGCTAAAAAAAGTCATGCAGCAAAGCCGGCAACACAGGATGTGGAAGAGGAGAGGAGAGGGGGTGTGGTTCCCCGAGGTTGAGCAAAGAGAAAAGATGAAAACAAAAGAGAGCGATGAGATGGGGGGAGGAACACTGGGGGTGAGAAGGAGGGCTTACGTGATCAGGTCCTTCTTGCTCTCCTTGCAGTGGACGTACTTGGGCTTGGGGCTGGGTATGCTGACGTCTGCGGTGTAGGAGCGGTCCTCCAGCAGGTCGTGGAACGGGTCCAGGTCGTCGGCCTGACATCGGGTGGGAGAGGAGGGGGAGGAGGAGAGACAGCAGGGAAGAGAGGAGAGGTATTCATTGTTTTTTTCTTGCTTCATCGTAACTGTTAATACACCCGCACTCAACTGTCAGTTAGAAAGGATTTCACACACACACACACACACACACACACACACACACACACACACACACACACACACACACACACACACACACACACACACACACACACACACACTTTTGTCAGACCATGGAGTCTTGTCAATTTGAATGCTAATGGTTGAGCCTGTGTGACTATTGAGCCTCACCTGTCAGTCTAACAGAGCAAGAAAATCCCAGAGAGGAAATGACAAACTCTGTGTGGAGTGCGTGTCCGTGCGTGCGTGTGTGCGTGTGTGTGCTCCCTTGTGTGCTTTGCACACGTACGAATGCTGTGTGCGTGACAAAGGAGTATAAAGGGGAGTTGGCCCGCGTAGCTCTCGCAATGCACCGGTCCGCCTGCTAGATGGCACTGCGGCGCAGCGTCAGAGCGCGCAGGCCGCGCCGCGCAGGGCCCTGCTTTGTCTGCAGTCCTTGCAGCCGGGGCACAGAGGCTTTTGATGCAAAACAAGGGAAAAAAAGATCTTCCTCCCTTTCTTCCCGCGCTCAGTGTACGTACAGTAGTGCCCATAAGGAGACGGGTCCAGATAGAGCTCAAATTATCCGGCGCTCAAGCTGTCTCCGAGTGTGTGATGCTGGGTCAGCCAGCGAGCGTCTCCAATTAAATGGAGCGCAGGCTGAGAGGCAGACAGGAAGGAGGACGACACATGCATACATACGGGGCGGAAAGTAGGCTGGGGATGGAATGCGCGCATACACGCAGACGCACTCCCAGAGAGACATGGGTAGACACACACACACACACGCATATGAATATTCACATCCTGCACATACATCGTCAGAGGCGCGCGGGTGTGCACGTGACAGGCGCACCCAGCAGTGCTGCATTGATTTCCAGCAGTTCTTTGATGAGATGAGCTATTCCGATTCCCTCCCAAGGTGCTACTTTGCATAATTCATTTTTGGAGAGCAGCGAAAATGTAAAAACAGAAAGCCGGCATGCGGGGAGCGCGATACAAACGGAGCGGGTACCTCTGTGCATGGCAATGCAGACATCAATTAACATACGGATTCATTAGGTTTCCCTCAAAAGTCCCTCATATGACTTTCTAATGAGACCAAAACATTGGGTAAGGCGTGGAGGTGCCAGACCTGGAAGACAATCAGACGGCAAAGCAAATGTTTGACTTGCAGATGGTGCGTTTAATGAACGGCTCAGAGGGAAATCATTTGAGCAGACACTATGGCGTCTGCACCGTCTACAAGCATCGAAATCCCAGCCACCGTGGTCTTCTGCATGATAATCATCATCCGCATGGGAACTTCCCGGTAGCGTTTCCGTCTTGAACGTCTCCAAGAGAAATTAATATGTGTTGGGGTAGAGTTTGGTCGTCCTCTCTCTTTAAGGGGCCTCCATCCTTAGACGTGTGTGTGTGTGTGTTCTGTGTCAATCCCCATCATTTGGGCTCCCTGTCTCCCCCTTACCTCCTTCTCGTCCTCGTCGATGTGTTTGATCTTGGTGTAGTCAACGGGCAGGTCCCAGCAGTCGGCGGCGTCCCCCATGCCGTAGCAGCGGGAGCCCAGCAGGGCGGCTTGCCTCTGGGGGGACATGGGCTCCAGGGGGGTGAGGACCGAGTCGCCGCCGCTGCACAGACGCTTGCTCATACTCAGGTCCAACGTCCCGTTCTCATCGACGTCCAGACCCGGGCTCTGCAAGGTGGGATGGGTGTGTGTTGAGTTGTACGTTTTTCAGTGAGATGATTACGAGGAGGGGGGTGGTTTGGGTAAAAGGATGGAAGGAACACACAGATGGAGAGAAGGGGATGAAAGAGAGAGAGAGAGAGAGAGAAAGAGAGAGAGTTTCTGATTAAATAGCAGTCAAACCCATATTCCAGCGTCAGAGGCGAGTGAAACAGTAGCTGAATACATTGTGAATACTAAAGAAGGACATGAAGAGGGCTTCACCGCTTTTGAAGTTTTTAGATATCCGGAAAGATGAATCGAGAACGGCAGCAGTTCAAATACCTGAAACAACATTCCCGTAGTTGTTTTTTCAGTCTAGAACGCGGCGGGACGCGCTCAAAAGAGGGTCAGAAGAGGGTCAGGTCGTCCAAGGACGAGTGCAGGCATCTGTGACCAACCCTCTTTCCCTCCCTCTCTCCATCCCCTATGCAGTCGGAAGGGTGTGCGTGCGTGACTTTGTGTGTGTTGGAGAGCCTAATGTGAGTGGACATCACAGGGGGGGCTGGGGGTTAAGGGTGGGGTGGGGGCGGGGTCGAGACAAGTGATGAGCAGCGCTGGCTGGAACTAGACTGCTGCAGTCCCAAAAATAGCGGCACAACGACACTGTGTTCCCGAACTAAGTGGGCCACATCGAGCTCAAAGCCGCGGCCTCCTGAGTGTGCGCTTGTTTCTGTTTCTTTCCCGCCCGCTACATCTGGCACGTGCAGCCGAGCCCCCCCGTTCCCCCAAGGCTTATATTTCAGGAGGCGCGCGCATGTGTTTGTCGACCCCTTCTGTGACTCCCCTTTCCTCCTCTCATCCTCGTCCTCCTTGCTTTCCTTCACGTGAAGGAGAGCCCGGGCTGATGCTGATTGCAGCCGACAGTGTCCCGAGGGGCGGATTCTCCTGGTGTCTGAAGCCAGAACCTCTGTGACGCACGTTGACTCAAACGCATAGAGGGGGGCTTTGGCACAAGGAATGAAAGGTGCAACAACCGGAGCTGAAGCGAGGATTCAAACATTAGCAGAAACGAAAGGAAGCACTACATTATTACTGCTGGGCCATTAGTGAGAAAACTCACTCTGAATAATAAAAGATATAAAGAAGCAGAGGGCGGCCCAAAGGGGAATTTATTCAAATGATTTAGTATGCCATTTCATACAATTATTATCATATGAATGTGTTACTTTAGTAAAACTGAAATTTTCATTTTTATTCACATTTTAAAAATCTGAAATCTACGTTATCATTTTGAGCCTAATGAGCTCCCATACCAGGTGGTTGGTTTCTGCCTCGGTCCAACACGCTGGCTGTGGCTCAGAGCAGGAAGTAGAAAGCGAGAGGGAGACAGAAGATGAGTAACGAGTTGCACCCAGGCCTCCTCTCCGCCTCTGAATGAGGAGCACCCTCTCCTCCCTGCTCACACGTTGCGTGTCACCCCCCCATATGGAATTTAACGAGGGTGAGGCGTGAAGTGGCGTTCCACCTCCGTCCCAAGAGACCCCAGCTTCTCGCACTGGCCCTCCTGTAAAATTCTGACCTCCGTTGCCATGGACACGATGGGAGGCCCGCAGTGGGAGAGGTCACTGGTGAATTCTGCAAGTCTTAAAATAAAAGCAGCATCACATCCTGTCTTCTCCTCCAAACTTTGAGGGAAGTGTGTTTGTACTTTATTAGGAGGCTTTGCTCAGGGAAATAACAGCGTCTCTTAGTCTGAGCCTCAGTTCATACAAAAGGTATTATGCTCTTAATGGCATCACATCCTAACAGGATGTGGATTAGTGGAGTAATAACTTCCTAAAAGATGCAACACTCTGAACCCCATATTGTTCATCTTTGTTTTTAGGCAATTGGTATTTGTTTACTCAAACTAAATCGGAATGCAGTTAACGCACTAGTAAAAAGGTAGTAATTTTCTCCTGGTGTTCTACAACACCTATTGGTAGAAATACTGGAACCAACAAGCCAACCGGCTTTAAAAGTGACGTGTTTTCTTTTTAAATAAGCCCTGCGAGGTGGATCTAATTCATGCAGAGTACTTCATGTAGCTTTGGAGAAGTGACTCATAAATATTTGGTGTGGTGAGCAGCAGAATGAGCGTTTATTCAAATGAAACATCTCAGAGGTTTAGAGCAGAAATCGGCACGTTGGTTAAATAAATTCCACGAGCAGGAGGAACTAGTTGGATAGTCAGACGCAGAGGTGTGTGTGTGTGTGTGTGTGTGTGTGGCTTCATTCAGACATGCAAAGGAACAGTGCGTGTCACGATGTGAGGTGTTGAGACAATAGAAGAAGTCGCCGGTCTTCCCACCCGTTGCCTGAGCCCTGCAGCAGAAGGACCCACGGTGGAACGAGGTGTGGGACCAGAAGATGTGCTGACTGCTCTGGGCGTCTTCTCCCACCATCTGAAGTCCCTCCTCCCCCTGCCACCAACCCCCCCCTGCCTCCCTTCCCCTCCCTACCGATCCATTTAGAAACGTCCCTCCGAGGAAAGGCTCCCGTTGCAGGCTTTCTTCTTCAATCACCTACACTCTCATTATCTCCGCTGTCAACATTAGCATTAAGCCGGGAACCAGCCCTCCGCTGTGTGCGCCCACCCCTCCTCTCCATGGACCCCCTTTTTCTAGCTCAGCGTCTGGGCACAGATAATACGGAAACACCGTGGCCTTATCTGCTCAGAAATGACACGCCGGGGCCACGCCGTGTCAAGCGGCGCCTCGTCCTGCTCCTATCTGATCCCCAGACGGGGCCCCGCTGGGCCCCGGGTGTAGGACACAGCCCCCGGGAGGTTGATGGAATGTGCACGTGAAACTCAGCTCTCCCTGCCGGCGTTAGTACGACGCAGCAGGCACGCAGATAACGGCTGCAGGAGGCCAAAGTCTTAAGGGAGTCCCGTGAGTGTGGGACGCCCCCCAACCACCTTCATCAGTACTGCCCGGTCACAGCTACTTATTAACAAGCAATGAGACCCTGATTAATCATGCTATGCTATCACAAAGGATTTGCATCCATATTCATATTTTGAAAAGTATCTCTAAACTTTCTTAAAAATATAACCGGCCCGTCCTACCTGCGAGCACAGGTCCCGGGGCTTCCCCCCCATGCTGTGGGGCATCTCCCGGCAGCGCGTGGACAGGTTGAGGATGGCCGTGGCCGCCATGTGGGCGGCCTCCATGTCGTGGCTGTAGTCGAAGCTGCTCTTGCTGCAGGTGCTGCTGGCGCTGCTGCCCCCGCCCCCCCGGCCTCCTCCGGCACCCCCTCCTCCGCCTCCGCAGCTCAGGCTGCTGCTGCTGCTGCTGCTGGGGGCGTAGGTGCTGCTGGTGCTGCTGGCCGAGCTGGACGTCTTGCAGTAGCGCTTGGCTGCAGGGGGCAAGTGAGTGAAGTCCAGGTCAGGTCATGATGTTGTGTCGAACTGTTGCCAAACGCTGTTCACATTTTCGGAGTCATGAAAGATATCTTGAAATAAGTTTGCTTTCTGCGTCAAAGTTGCATCCTTTTATGATGCTTTGTGTATGATAGAATTCCATATCATATTAAATGGATTTCCGTCCAAGTGAATCTCATTGTATGCAGAATCTAACCCATCTTTGCTCAGATATAAAGAGAGTGGGAGAGAAGCGGAGAAACGGACATGAAAGCGCACCGTCGTATCCTTTGGGGGAGGTGTCCCTCTGGCCGTGGACCTTAGGTGCGATGGCCCGTTTCCCGTACACTGGGTGGTTGCTGCTGCCATCGAAGGCGCTGTAGTCGAAGCTGGTCTTGGAGTACTTCTCCAGCTCCTTGGCCAGGTTGGAGCGCGGCGTGCTGCTGGAAACATTGTTCTCGTAACCATACTGTGGACAGTCGTCAGTTGTTTGACAAAGCACATAGGCCTGGAAAATAAATGACGAGGGGGTGGAAGTTGGACCGAGGGACTCAATGTTGCCCAGGAGAAGGAGGGGGAACTAACAAAGAAAAAGAATGGAGGGGAAGGGGAAGGGGCGGCCTGTCGCACTCCGGGATTACAACCTGCAGGATGATGGTGCAGCAGAGGTGGGGCATCTCGTTTCTACACCACAGCATGAATGTTTTCTACCACAGCTAGTGTTTTGGATGTCTAGTCAATACAAAACGCTTCAAATTGAATTTCCAGCATTCCTTTTATCACACTTGCTTTTGATCTGCTTTTATCATAAGCAGGTATGTCGTCCATCTAAGAACAGGAAGGAATGGAAATGTATGATCGTGTGCTGTTGATGTTCAGTTTGATATAAAACCTGGAATTACTTATGACTTTTCATGGCTATCAAAGCAGCTCTCATTGAAAAAACCTCAGCCTTCGCTGTGATAAATGAGGCCAATTTTGTTCAGATTTAATAAAACAATCTGCCTCCGACAGCGAGCATGGAAATAACATGCAGTCTCCTGGAAGTAGTCTCGCGGGACATGAGAACATAAACATAAAATAAACGGGGGGGCCTAAAGAATCTCAATGGCTTCAGAAATGGCTTTACTGTGAGATTTACATCACATTACAACAAGTGCACTCCAGCACCTCGGGGAAACACGCCATGATAGATGTGACACATTGTCTCCCATGTTCATACATGAGAGAGACGAGGCAAAAGTACCTTAAGACCCGGTCGGAGGCCTGGTTGGACTTGGGCACGTCGCAGCCTTGGTGCTTCTCCTGGGCTTTGGCCAGCTTCTCTGCTGCAGCGATGGGACATCCGGACAGACTGAAATAAGGAGGCACATCTCAAAGTCACATTGAATGCACACACTGTAAAATGTTCTGTAACTCCTGCCTGTGGTTTGGAAAGTTTTTACGTGTAATGTAAAAGTGTTAATTTTCATTGCAACCAATCCAAATATTTGTATGGGAAGAAACAACGGTGCCAAGTAAAATAAAAAACAAACCAAATATTTGAATTGTATGAAAAGCCCAAAACAAATAAACAACCACGTAAATGTGCTGCGGGGAGTCACAATGAATGCATTAAAATCAACAACTGCAGCAGCAAAGCGCCTGGTATCCAGTCACACAGCAGACGTTGTGCAGGCCTCAAGGGAGGCGATGACATTTGGCCTCAGCCGTCTCCCATGGCCGCGTTAACCTGTTAATGGACTCCACTTTCCTACTGCGTATGACCAAAGTGACTGGGCATGGAGTGTCTCGGCGCTGTGTGCGTGTGACTTTCTTTCTGCTGCAAGTTTTACGTGGTGGTAGTTTTGGGTGTTTTTGAGTTGCTGTAGCTCGTCCCTCCCAACGGAAATGTTGATGCCCTCGTCGGCCAATATATTTTTCACACTTTTCACAAACTATCAACACAACTGGCAGCAGCCTGCATGTTTATGGTTGAATGGCTTGAAGTAATTCTCAGAATTGACATTCCCACATGGATAACAAAATGTGCGTTTGTTTCCTTCAAACACACCAACACTACTCTAACAGTGTGCTACACTAACATTTTCTGTCTGTAAGACGTCCTCCTGACAAACAAGTGACCGAATGTGGCTCCCTGACAACGGCCTGGAGCGAGTGAACACCTGTCACGGGACGCGCCTCAGCGCGTGCACGGGGTCGGGAAGTGTGCTGCAGCATATGGAGGTTTCTATGGGCTCTTCCTGGGGAAGGTGAAAATGTGCCCCTCTGTGTGCTCCTCGCGGGCCTGCGCCTCCCCTGTCACCCCGGCTGAGCTGCAGAGATCTGCTAATGGCCGCTGCTGTGCCCAACTCCCTGAGCATCTGTGCGACGCTCCTCTCTCACTGTCGCCTCGGCCGTCTGACAGCACCGGCTTCGGCGCCCCCGGCCATTTCCCCTTCTCCCTCCAAAACCTCCAGCCGGTAGATGCAGGCCGTTTTCAGACGAGGGCCGTTGAATGATTTATGCCGCGCAGGGTGTGAATCGCTGCATTCTAATCAGTTGTTAAGCAGCTGAACTACTTTAATTACTCCCTTCCACCTGACATAAGAAGCAAGACACGTCCACACAACAAAAGTAATGTGTCGCAGAAAATGATGTGAGGGAGAAAAACTGAAGATGGAAAAAAAAAAAAAATCAAATCATTAACCATAAAAAAAGTCCCACGGTGAAAAATATCAAGGTGCCACATGGACAGTGCCATATATGGGCAGGCTGTCACTTACCTTCGGTGGGAGTTTCTGTTGCTATTGACATGGCCGCGTCCCGTGCAGCCAGGCGTAGGACACTTAAGAACATTCTCATACATAGCCACGACTTGACGCAGACAGGAGACAGGAGTGAAAGACAGGGAAGGTTAGGAGCCCCTTACAATCACGCACGAGCTCTATTAGTGTGTGAGGAGCTTGGCATTATAAACATCATTAACAAATGAGCCTGTGCGAACTCAAATGACCCCTTTTTCATTTTAATGAACACTAGTTTCAGGGGGCAGGTGAGGTTTCCCACCATATTGCTTCCACTTATCCAGCCTTTCGAATTAGCATTCATGAAATAGGGACAGTCATGAATAAAAAGATGTCATTTGAGTTTAACAGGACAGAGCCGGCACAAGACAGAAATGGAGGCGCATTTTGGGCATGCGGAGAGCCGAGCGGCAATCAGCTAGCAATCATGCAAAACAGCAGTCTTGAAATCAATGGTAGATGCATGCAATAGCCGCTCATTGATGGACTGAGCTTCGTTATCAGCCGCACGTTGTTAGGGTAGATAGCGCCGCCTTCAATACCATTTACCATTAAAAACAGTCCATAACTGTCTCAGATAACCCCCGGCAACCGGGCAATTAGATTAATGATCTATGGGTGTCCGAGAGGAGCTGCCGGAGCACCGCAGGCGGTGGCAAGGGGTCGTTTCCAAATCAGCAGCGCGCACGGCGCCGAAGCCCATCGGCACCGGCTTCATCATTACCACCCCTTAAACTTTAACCCCTCATCCTCCTCTTCCCCCTGCATACTAATTGCCGTTCGGTGCAGGTAATTGGACAAAAGCCTGCCACCTCGACGTGCCACGAGCCAATGCATTATGCATTTCCAGGTTTTGCCCTGTCCTCTGCAAAGACACATAAAGAGGTAAAAGCAGCGGGCCTTCGTGGCTCCAAGTGCCTCGCAGGTTGCAACGGCAATTTGCTTTAAAGAGAAAAATAGGATATTTCCACCCAAAAAAGAGCCACAACGAGCGAACCCGGAATGGGAATTAATGAATTAGAGATATCGTTTTCACATTTCCTAAGAACGGTCTGGTTGCACTGTCTGATTTGCTAATTAAATGAAGCCATTGCATTAATAATACATGGTCCATTCAACAAAGCAAACGTGTCAGGGGAGAGAGACTCAATGTAATGACCCACAGGTGGTCATTTGAGGTGGTTTGATTCTATATGGTGGTTATCGACTGTTATTCTCATTATCATTACTGTCATTCATTGTTATTATATAACAAGATTACGATTCCACCCATTCAAATTGAAAGGAGCTACTGTGCATTTGTATTTTCCTTCTGAGAAGAGTTCTTAGCAACCCGATGAAAAGCACTGAATACTAGTGGGGTAACGAATCTGTGATCCGTGGAGCATTTTCAGCTTAACCATCGCTGTGTGAAATAAGAGTTTCGCTAACTATCGTTGTCGAGGGTAATCAAATGAGCGCTCAGGAGATCAGCATTAATGCTCTCTAGTCAGTATCAGGAGGAAGCTAATGTTAGCAGCAGGAGCTAATCGCTAGCGTACGGAGAATGCTTTCAATTTCCCACAATCCCAACTGTTTCTTCTGCAAATAACCACTTTCGACGACTACAGCGAAGTACAAGGATATCATATTTGTCATTTTTTATATTGATAACAAAACCAAACAAACATTGTATTGTATTGTGTTGTAAGGGTCGATGTAAGAAAATATATCTTCCAATCTATGTTATATGTCTTGTTCCCTTCCAAACATCATGGCAGTTAAGTGTTCTGTTTCTGAAGATACAAAGCTCTGACAGAAATATTTAATTTAATTCAATTTTGATGGATTGATAGATACAAATGAAGAGCCTCTGATTTGTGTAAAACAAAGAGTCTTTATGAAACTATTGGAACCTGAAAACTAGAGAGGAAAAATCCTCCAGGTGAACAGGTGCCTTCTTAATAGCCACCGTGTGTGCGTGTGTTTCACTCTCAACCTTTTGATGGAGAAGGACTGAACACGATAGATCCAGAGGAGGATTGGTGGGAACATTTCCCCCAAACGGTCAGCCCCATCAACACATTAAGGGAACATGAGGGGGGCACAGACTTCCAAAATCTCCAGTGACAATCAATCACTCCAAATTCCATTTCGGGGCTCTGGATCGAGATCAAGGTCGACTGCTTGGGGTCCTTTCAGACCTCAGGTTAGAACCACTGAGACACTGCTGGACTTTACAAGCCGGCTTTAATGGCAACTAATCCCGTTGCCATTATTAAAAGCCTCTTTTCTTTTGATTGCGGTCTGGGCCCCGACCGATCATAACTTGATTTCACGCCGCAGTCAATGAAACGTGTAAATGGGCTTTTATTGAGAACTTTGCACAAGGTGAACACGACTAAATAGCCGGGGTGAGAAAACTCACTATTCAATCGAACGCTAATGTTTATTGCCACTTCACTTGATCCGTGGCTCGCAGATATGATACGGCCCGTCTATTCAGCAGAACTCAATTAACCAAGAACTACAAACAAACGAAGGGGCTGTATGGAATGGCTGCGCGATCAAAGTCTGTGAGCACTCTCGGGTTTGGGTTGATAAAATAAAATGTTCAGGCTCGATCAACATAACAACTTTAAACAAATGGAGCATGCAAGCCCGTACACCCCCCACAATGACGAAAGACACAGTGGATGGGATTATCGCACGCCCGAGGAGGAGGTTCACGCAGGCAAGTCGCGGATTGACAGTTCTTGACCATGTCATCGTCACGGCACAATGGGCAGGCAATCCGCAGGCAAAACCATAGCCCCATGCAAAGAGGTCACAAGAGAAGTGATGCCCTGACCCGTCCGATCCCTGGCTGTACCCCCCCCCCCCCCCCCCCCCGTGCGAAGATATCAAACACAGTCGCATGACGGCGAGCTCAGAGCACACACAACGAGCCAGGCACGCAGCGGTGCAACCGGTGGCTGAGGCCGGCGCTTACTTTCTGGTGGCACCCTGTCTTTGTGTGGACAGCCGGACAGGCTGCGGTGGTGGGGGTACAGGCCCGTGACGTGGCCCGTGCCGTCGCAGCCCGGTGTCGGACAGCGGCTCTCCTTCTTGTCGGCGCGTGAGGCGTCTGTGGGCAGAGGGTCACATTGAGGGGGTCACATCATGCAGCACAACCCAACAGCGGAGAATCAAAGGAAGAGACACAAATCTTTAGGGAATTAGGGAGAGCTGAGAAAAAGGCTTTTCGACACAAATATGCTAAATAATTAGCAACACTTTTCCTATGAACAGCGATACAAATTTATGACGGTATTAGATTCTAGCGAGCAGAGGACCAACTACCTGACCTCACTCAGTGTTTATTTCTTGAGCTTTTATTGTGAAAGGTAAGAACTAAAGGAGTGGATCGGGTCTGTGCTGCCTTTGTCAGATTGAAACAAATAATAAGGTTGCCGTCTAGGTTTGGACTACAGGTCCTTGAACATGTCCATCCCGCTAGACGTGATAGGCTGATGCCTTTATTCATGGAAAAAAACGCTCAGAAAAAAGCTTTCTACGATACTTGGTTACTTGGGTACTTGTGAAAGGCCTCATTGGATAGGACACAAGAAGAAGTATATAGAGTATATAAATTATGTAAGGAGCTTTTGCTATTTAGATGTAATTTATATTAGTTTGTCTTGATGTCTAGTTTCCTATGGGTGAAGATTTCTCCTGATTCAATTTAGTCTTAATTTGAACAATACATTAATTATTAGTTAAGTAAAATGGTCTCTATCAATGACAGCTGAATGTCATTTTGAGACATACAATATAACAGCGCTTTAAAAATTTAGAAAGACGTTTTTTTTCTTATCCATAGCAGTATGGGTGCTTAGAATCTTATTTTAATTGATGAGTAAAGACAGATCATTTGATCATGATTTTTTGGGGATTTGGGAATAGTTGGTGACCTTCACCAAAAAGGGTTTCATCTTTCAGTTTGGATTCAGTCAAGGATGTGTCTTATTTCTCTTCATTAAAACCACACATTGCACCAAGTTGAGCTCACTGTGGCAACAAGGGTTCTAAAATCACCCACACACACACACACACACACACACACACACACACAACCACAGAAACACAAAACACAGACACAATTACATCATCTATCCCTTTGCATAAGTGGGTTCTCCTGTTTCTTCCCAACTTAGATCTGTTCCCACCGAAAGGCAACTGGGCCAACTGGCGTACTTTGTGCAAACACAACCGTTCACCTTTGAAACGTTTGCCTGTCAGACAAGGTCAAAGCTCCTTCTTACAGGAATCATGCAGTGGCTCTTGTAGAAATCATGTTGACATTTCCATTTGAAATAAAGATTAGGGCATATATCTTTTCACAGCCGAGCTACTGGAACATAGTGTTGTATCAGATCATTTCATGTCACTCAAATGGCTTACAGATGATTATTAAGCATTAGCAGACGTGGGAGCAGCCAGTGTCTCCCCCACAGACACGCAGACCACTGACAGACCCGAGGTCGAGAAGGGAGAGCAAAGAATAATCAAACCAAAGACGTAGGAGGGTTGAGAAAAGGACTGAACACACCTACTCGTATATTAACAAGTGAGTCACCATGAAACACCATGTCTCATTCATCAGGACAGAAAGGAGCTCATTACTCCTCCGTGGCTGTCATGTTTCCATGTCGCGTGGTGGCTCGAATGGGTTTGGCTTGGTGCAGTAAAAGAAGGGTCTTCTGGTGTTGATGAGGAACGTCATCTCGGTTTCTTTTGGGGGCCGCTTACCGATTACATTGGCTGTCAGGCTTTGAACAGTGTGACGGATATAATTCCCCTGTTTTCCGCGTGTGCGTTCGGAAATGGGAGGAGTATTTATTTATTCATTACTTTGTGTGACGAGCGTTTGTCCGCCGAGCTTCCATCGCAGACAGTGGGCGCAGCCTGGTGGAGGAGTGGGGCGTATTAAAGCGCAGTGGATATTGATTGGGGCTGGGTATGGTCTGCGCTTTGCATAGAAAATGGACCCCATTACCATAACAGCTCTGGATAATTAATGTGCAGTCAGTCGGCCTGCGTTCCTTATTGGTCTTTTCAAGACTGTTCAGTTTTCCTCTCAGCCTCGTGCTCCTGGCACGGCTCTTCTTTGAGCCCCAACCCCCCCCCCCCCCCCCTCATCCCTGTTCCCCCTACTTCTCCTCCCCCTGCTTCCTTTTCTCCCGGGGAAAGATAGGTATCGTGACGCAACTGTCTTCCGCGTCCTTACAACATTACAACGTTAGCCAGACACAGGACTGCCTTTTTAACATTTCAACGAATTGCCTTTTTAACATTTCAACATTCAACATTTAAGTCGCAACGTATACCTGCTGTGAGTTGTGTGGTATTTACGGCAGTGAATTAGCGTGCTCTCATTTGATATCTTTCTTATAGGGGAGGGGGGGTGGGGGGGAATCCAGCACATGTAGCATGATTTGAGATATGTTTGCATTCATCTGAACGGTAGCTCGTAAGGGACATAAAAAAGGACAAAAAGGTCCCCTGATCCCAACAGAATGAATCCAGGAGGCCTCTGTTTTGGAGATTCCTCTCCAGAGTGTTTGTGCAGGTTTAAAAATAGGCATCTTTACCCCGAGCTGCATGGCAGGGATGAGATTTGCGGTCCTAACAGGCCGTGCAGATTGCCATTACTTATGCCTGACAAGCCTTCCCTCTGATGTTGCCATGCTGGCCTATTTTAACAACATAAGCTGCTGCTGCCGCTCCCGCTGCTACCGAGATGCGTATTTCCAAATTGGCTGAAAAAAAAAGCTTGTCCTGGGGTTATATTGGGGTTCCCAGAACGCACGTGAGCTGTATAGTTGCCAGGACCGGATATATATACCTGGAGCCGACAAACGTGGTTCAGCAAGGTGACATGTCTTCTTGTGCGTACTTACGATTTCTAATGGAGCCACGGCAGCACTTTACACAACCACTCACCTTTATGGTAGAACGGCTTCTTCATGCCATCTGCGAGCCGGGCCTTACGCTCGACGCCGTAGCCATGGCGCGGGCCGTGGTCCTCGTGGTTATACCTCACCCCGTCTCTCCGGGCAGCCTCGGCCGCCATTTTATCCCGCATGGCCTTGGCGCGTTCTGACTCTAGTGCGATGGCTTTCTCCAACAGGGACAAGTTGCCCTTGGTCATGTCAAACACTTCTTCTGATCGGTCCGACGTCACAGAGGCCGTGTCCTCGTCGAAGTCCCGCAGGTTTGTGTGGTAGCGGTTGTCCTGTGCGCAGTTGGAGAAGGCCTTGGAGCGCGGGCTCAGCTGCTCCTCCAGCTTCATCAGATTGTCGAGGTCGGAGTAGTTTCGCCTGTCGTCTTGGCTGTGGTGGAAATCCCCGTAGGTGTGGTGCTGCGCCTGCTGATTGGGATCGCTGCATGAAAAATGGTTTTGCTGGGACGGCCCGTTTCGGTCAGTGGACTTTGTCTCGCTCAGCTTCCGGGCCAAGTCGAAGCATTGGTTTCGTAGGCACTCCAGACTGCTGAGACACACTTCCTCGTCGCTGTTTTCCATTTGTCCGTTGCTGTTGATCTTCACACCATTACCGCCATGAGCGCTTCCCCCGTTGTGGCCGCAGTTGTTCTCGGCCGCGCCGTCCCCAAACTCCTGTCCGTCTAAATTGTCGGACATCACGGCGCCGTGACCTTGAGCCAGAAGCTTCAGAGAGTCCACGGTCTCCCGAACCACATCGCTGTCCACGTCCAAAGTCAAATCCCCCCTTTGGGTTTCCGTCCCCTCTTCCTCTTCCTCCTCTTCCTCCCCGTCATCCTCTTCCTCCTCGTCCTCCTCGTCGTCCTCGTCCTCCTCGTCATCAAACTCTTCCTCGGCGCTGTTAGACGAGTTGCTGTTCATCTCCGATTCCGTCATGGCTCGGTTGGCGGCGTCTTCCGCGATCTTGCCCAGGTTGAGCAGGGACTTGGCCACCAGTTCGTCGTAGTTCTCGTACTCCTCGTTGTTGTTGCTGTCCTTCTCCGCCGCCAGGCCAGACTTGGCACCACCGCCAGCGCCGCCTCCCCCGTGGCCCTGGCCCCTCTCGTTTCTGCCCCGCTGATCGTCCTCTGTTGGAAACAAAGAACAAACGTCTTGTAATTTCATTTCCATCATTCTATTTTACTGGTAAATCAGATTTCTGGGCTCGGTCCATCCAAATTGGATAAGGAACTCCTTCCTTCCCCTAATAATTTACTTTGAGAATCTTAACAGCAGCTTGTGTACGGAATTGTGAATCAGCACAGGAAGTTAAATATAGTCGGTTGGGAAAAGTTCCAGAGAAAGAAGCGCTGTAATCTATGAAACCAGGGGCAGCATCTTTTGGTCCTAACTAAGTATTTCCTGGATGTCAGAGATGTCCGTTTTGGACGGACGGACAGACTGATATTATTTCCTTAAGAATTCTGTAAACAGTTTCAAATTAGATACCATTTTATTCATCGTTTGTCTGTGTTAATCAATACACAGGGAAAATCTTTTTACAAGAGTTTTATATCTGAGATAATATTGTGTTCCATCTGCAACAGGATGAACCTGCAACAGGATGAATTTGCTGTTTAAGTTCCTTTTTTGTATTCAATCGTGAGTATCTTTAGAATTCCTTTCACTGCCTAATTGATTCTGATAGGCTGCAAAAGGTTACTGAACCTCTTCTGTCAGTAATTTCAAGCACTCGCTCCTGGAGCGCTTCCAATCTCTCCTTTCACATTTCCACCCGTAGCCGCCAAGAGCGCATCGCTCTCGTCACATTCTTCACATACATTCCTTCAGAGGAAAGAAAAACACAGTTATTTGAAATATGAATTAACAGCTAGCTCACATGTGAAAATGAAGTAGAACTTGAATGTCTACATTAGAATGAAGTATGTATACACATATTATCCAATGTGGACTTTGTACATAAACTAAACAAACAAACAAATTGAGCACACTGCAATCCACCGAGGTCGAGAGAGAGACACAAATGACCGGGCTCTTATTTTGACAGTGGACGGCTCCCAACATCGAACTCCTGCACCAGGGGTTTAATTTTTGACGATATGAAACATGGCACGGGAAAGCAATTTGAAGAGCAATCAAGGTACATGAGAGCGATATCGGAACGGGACAGATTAAGGAGGGAACAGAGAGGCCGCCCTGCCTCGAATTGGCTTTGGATTAGCTACGGGGATGCGTATGGTGCTGAGAAACACAGACCAGCTCCAGAATGTCACCTCTATTAGATTTAGGAGATTGGAATCTGCCCGGGCGACCATCCAGTACTGTGGTCCCGGGGCGAATGGGGAGGATGGTAATGATGCGTGCAGAGATTTTTCCGACATTCTCTGGGAATATGCTGCGGATTACGATATAATCGATGCATGTATAAATAAAGATGTACAACATCTAGTCATAATTCCAATAATTATTGTGATATTTGAATACAGACAGAGACATTGCAAGCTAAAAGATGGCTGAAATTGGCTGTGCCCTATAAATAAAATATAACTTCAACTCAAAGTCACTGAGAACTGTAAAATATGTGTTGTTGTTGTTACTGCTAATATATGGGTAGAAAACCCTCCAAAACCTCTGCTTACTCCCAAAGACCTAATGAACACAACATGGGAATCATCTGCCACCAATGGACAGAGAGGCTGTTGAGTCTCCGTGTTACAGTGAGCTCCAACGAACACCAGCCTGTAGAAAAGAGAAATAACGAAATACAAGCTCGGCTGCTGAGATGCAACATCAACACTTTGGATAAGGGGGGGGCAGGGTTCACACACTCCTGCCTGAGCTTCACTCTTAATTGAACTTGAAGGCACTGTCAGGTCCAATCTTGATGTGGGGGTGCGGAGCAGAGAAACCTGCCAAATGTGGCCTTGGGTATGTTGGGAGTGGCTCCAGAGATCTGGATGAGGTTTATGTGTCATGTCTTCAGGATGAGCACCATTAATGTAAGACTTTGATGGCCATTGTCTCTTGTATTCTTAATATTGAATATGTATCAAGGGACAAGCGTTTGTTTTCGTCCCACTGCAAAACACAATCGGTATGTAAACAGCATGTCCACCTGCTGCAGACAATCAAATATGGACGTAATTAAAGACATTGAGAAAAGTTATGAAATTCTGGGTAAGATTTGCATTTGCTTTCTAGGGGAAAGAAGATGCATGGTCCCCCTGGTGCTTCTATGGTGAATAAGCTCTTCTGGAGCACACTGGTTACCACGCTATAACTGGTTGGTTTAAAGGCACACCATGTAGGATTAAATGGCGTCTAGTGGTGATGACGTTGTTCGCCTGCAACAAGGTCCGACACCGGCTGGCCTTTCAATGCTTCTGCAAGCTACGGACCCAGTTACTAGGGTGGAGAAGTGTGCTTTGTCCGTTCTCGACTACTGTAGGAATGGCGGTGCAACAAAGGGAACTCTATGCAGAGGATTTAACATTGATATTAAACATGGTAACACAGAGGCTGAAGCTCAAAATGTGGAAGTACTTTTTGTGTTTTTTTTCTGACCCAGAAAGAAAAAAAATCTAGTTTTCAACTATTCCTTTAATCCTTTTTCATGAGTTGCATATTAAACATCTGCCTGATTTCTTTTGGTGGGTAATAATGAGAAAGTGAGCTCACCTTGACTGTGCTCTGCTTCCTCGTCCTCTTCCTCTCCCTCTTCATAGTCCACCTCCTCTGCTTCCTCCTCTTCCTCCGCCTCTTCCAACCTCTCATCATCACGCTCTTCCTCCTCTTCTTGCTCCACATCCACCTCCTCTTCCTCCTCCTCTTCCTCTGCTTCTCCATCCGCTCTCTCCACTACCCCTTCTTCGTGCTCCATTTGCTCTACGTTGTAGTCCATGTAGCCCTCCACCTCCTCCACTTCCTCCTCCACTTCTCCGTCCTCTTCCTCCTCCTCCTCTACTGCTCCTTCCTCCTCCTCCTCTTCTTCCTCCCGGTCGTCCATCTCCTCTGTGCCGTCGGTCTCGTAGCACTCCTCCATGGTGGAGTTGTCCATGTCATCTAGGTAGGTGCTCCTCTTGGGGGAGGTTTCCAGGGTTTGTCTCTCTAGGCTCTTCCTCTTTTTGGCCCGGGGGCAGCCGTACACGCTGCAGAGGGGAGAGAAGAGGGCAGCCGTTAGCCTCACCTGGCTCCCAATGCTAATGCTCATTTGCTATCAAGTGTTAATGTGCAGCAATTTACAAGCCTGAATGCAAAGCTCAAAGAGCCTTTAACTGCAAGGAGAGCAGCTCCCCTTAAGTTCATCTACTGGGAGAAATATGAAACTTTGCTTAACAAACCCTAATTGGACATGAACTCATTAACTATCGGGCAACTATAATATAATGCCCCATTTTGTCTAGAACCCAGTTACAAAGGGGTAAGAAAAACACTATCCCTGAGGCAAACAGATCATTTGGTTTATTTTCACAATAAATTGTATTTAGATAATCCGTTGTGCAGGCCACACAAACACCGTGTTCTGGAGTGAAGTGGGCCGAGTGCCGCAGAACCCAGCAGCCCGGCTGGAGTTGAGTCGTACTAGGCAGGAGACAACCGGTAGCTGGATTAATTGAATCTCGTCCGAGGCACCTCGGGTTCTTAATGTATTCAGTGCTCCCCCCGACAGCAGGGGAACGGATCCTAATCGGATAATCTGGTAATCTGTGTATTCGCTCAGGCTATTGATCACAGGGGCTTAATCCATTGCACTCATCAAACCTGCCACCTGCACCCCCCCACACACCCGGCATAAGCTGGATGCGTGTGGCTGAGGTGCATGCGTTCAGCTCGATTGCAACAGAGGCACTCACACAGTCGGAATGATAATGACTTCTGCTGAGTGTTTTGGCCCTCAAATCAACCTCTTGTCCGGGCCGCATGCGTCAGAGAGCTAAACACGCTCTGGGCGGGTTCACTCGGCTGTGAAATATCCCTGGCTCCTATTTTTACAACCTCTGGATGTTTCCACCGGCTGTGTGCGCTACTCAGAGCGAGACCTGATGTGAGAGAAAACGTTGGTCGTTAGAGGTGTGCTGTGCTGGAAAAGAGGTGAGCTGCAATTGCGGCTCGAAGGCTTTTTCATGTCAATGTGTCTCACAGTCCAATATCCGGTCCTATCCATCCTTCCCGCTCCCCTCAGTCCCTGACGCCCATCAATCAGCCAGGGTACAGTCTGCTGGCATGCTCAATCTCGCCAAGCCTGGGGATCCCTTAATGGTCTGACCCCCTGCACCCCCCCGCAACCAGGGGCCTCATTTCATTAATCTAGGACCACGTGAAAACTCATTCCCTGCCTGACAGCCAGATCTCAACTCCAGGGCAGCATGAGGGGTCCGTGGGACAGTTCGGAAGTGTGTGTGTGTGTGTGTGTTGAACGCTACAGCACTGTGATCAATAGCGCTTGTGACCAAACATCTCAAAAACACATTAAAGTGCCACTCATCCTGGGCCCCTTGCGTTCCAGGGCCTTCTCCAAATAAATCAAGGGGGCCGGTCCCAGTAGGTTAGCAGCCGCCAAGGCAAGCGGGTTGGCAGCAGACGAGCATAGGAGGGGCTGGAGGGGGGTGGGGGGGGGTGAAGCGGTGGCTCCCTGCCCATGACCGTGCTTTATAGCCCAACTGTGCTTAAAGTTGCTCCTTCATTGGACGTTACTGCAGTGGAGCGTCTTGCTTTGCGAAGGGGTCTCAGGTGCTTCTGCCCCTGAGATGACTCAGTCGCAGGAAACCCCCCACCCTCCCACAGCTGCACCATCCCACCATCTCTGTGTCACGGTGACCTTGACTGAACGCCGTTCATCAACGCGCATCCCACTCGCAGTGCTCGGCAATTAAAATGACCAAAATAATTAGGTGGCACTAAAGGAAAAGACTCTTCTCCGGGCATTGAAAGAAAGACGAGCAAATGCTGTAAAAACCTCGGCTTTGTCCCCTGGCGCAATCACAAAATCTTCCGAGAGGAGAGTGCAGTGTGAGAGGCAGCTATCAAAAAAGAAAAGAGCTTCGGATCACAAAAAGACCACTTCATATTTTATGGAGTGGGCATCCTCACCATGATAAGATGGAACAAATTCTATTACTGTGTGAACAAGTGGCCCTTGAATGCATAAAACCCCCCCTTGTGGAAATGTTACAGAGAGGGGCCCCATTTCCGGAGCGTTAATGCGAGGCGGGGGGTGGAGCCGCAGGAGGGGGACGGCTCACGTTCAGCTCAATTTGGGGGCGACAGCTAAGCGACTGCTGGAATGCGACAGCGTTCCACGCCGCCTTTATTAGCAGTCGTATTAGCGGCTGTTCTCAGCGGGGGGGCCAAAGCTTTAGCCAGCCATTAGCATCGCACCCCGTTTGTCTGCCTGACACAGGGATGAGGCGGCTGATGCCTCTCTCCTCTTAACGCTCTCTCTCCTTTTACCTCAGTCCCACCTATTCTGTTCTAAATGTCCACCACTTGCTCTCTCACCCCTCGTTCCCGCCTTGTTCTCTTCAACCTCCTTGTTGTCGCTCCTCGGCTCTCCAGCTGGAGACGGGGAGAGCGCGCCACCTCTGGCCGTGGCCCCCCGATCCAGCCGAAGGTTCTACAGACATGTGTGGCAGTGCCCCGTCTCCATGGTGATACCCTCCGGAAATCCATGAGGGATTCCGCCATCCTCACAGCAAAGGCAAGGAGGGGCGGGGGGCGGGGAGAGGATGTGAGGGGGGAGGCAAAGGGAGGCTATGGTAAAGACAGGCGAGATGTATGTGCATATATATGTATACAGTATATAAATAAATACATATACACACACGTCTTATTTGCGCATGCAAATAATTGGGGGAAATATAGACTGTTAAATAGCTGTTAAAAAGAAAGAAGGGGGATGTGAGTGTGTGTGTTCTGGGGGGGGAGGATCATTTCAGAGCTGTCAGGCATCTCCCACTAGCAGGGGAGAACAAAAGACGGAGTCTTGGTGCAGGAGGCTCAGCACATGGCAGACGCTGCAATTTGGGGCGTTTTCTGTCATCTCCGGCTCTCACTGGCACATCGGCTGCTGCGGCTCATTCACCCACACACACACACACACACACACACACACACAAACGTGCATAGACACGCACCAGTCGGTCCAAACCCTCATCAAATATTACTTCTTCGGTGTAGAGCGGTAATAATCCTCATGGTCAGATGAACATGTATGATGCTTGTGTGCCAGCGATGGAATTACGTGTCCAGAAGGATTTAGAGTCTTAGTAACACAAGTGTTAAGTGTAATCTTTTCACGTGCTGGTTGAATGTTTTGATGTCTTAGACGGTGGGAGCAGTGTCGAGGTGGCTAATTGCTAATGCGCAATGCCTACAGCGAGTATACGTCAGCCCGAAGCCCCTGAGCCTCCCATGACCGAGACACAGTACATTGGCTAGCAGGTACTGTGGCGGACATCTTGGATTTCAAGGATTTAGCTATAGTCAAAATAAACTAAATTTCTCATTTCTTTTTTTGAGCAAGAAGAATAATCAAGAAATAATCAATAATTAAAATAACGTTTAGACGCTGCCCTCGGACAGTGGAAATTAATTCCAAATATCACCCTAACCCACTCAGAAGTGGGGCTCCTGAGCTGGAAGCCTCGACCAGCAGCAGATTCTGGGGTGTAATGCGCCTATCTGTCATGCTCCAGCTAAATTCACTCCTGGATTAGCCAGGTAAGGAGTCTCTCCACCAGCGTAATGACTTCCATCAATCACCACACACACACACACACACACACACACACACACACACACACGCGCACACGCATACAGGCGCCAACTAGTTAGCTGTAGCCCATTTGGAGAAGGAATCCTTCCCTCCAGTTGGTTCTTTGCCTTTGTTGTCCCCGGTGTGTGCCGTCATTATGCTTGTATCCTTGGATCGGCTGACAGAGACCAGCTGATGGAGAAAAACGTGCAGATTGTAAAACGAATTCCAACCATAATCCTTCCCTTCATTTAGTCTTTTCATTGGCTATTATTTTGTTGAATATCTTTCTCAATTCATCTATTAGGTGTTTTGTTTGATTAAATGTAACAAAATTGTGTGGATGCTCACAGAGTCTTTGAAATTGTTATGACAGTTATTTCGGACAAAAGAAATCATTCCAAAGAAATCCAAACACCTCCAGAATATTTCTTAGTGTTTAGTGGTATTCTATATTGTTGTTAAATCCCATTAATAGACTATTGGACCTTTATCTAAAGCTTGAGAAGGTGGCATATTGGCCTTTGTTGAAGCCAAGTGCAGTAGCAGACTAAATGAGGGAAAGTTGGAGGTCAGACATGCCGTATCCCCTGAATTTGTCTACCAGGGCGACCAAGGCTAAAGCCTGATCTTGTGTTCCTCAGTGCCATGGAGAACCCATGGTCAAGTTTACTGTCTTTGTTCGGGCTACAGAGTCTCTCTGTCTTTCTGCGTAATATTGTTTTTGCTTAATATGTCCGTTCTGCACACATTGATTGGTTGATGCCTTTATTTGCAGTGCAAAAGAATAGAAAAATTCTGCCTTACTGCAAATTTTTCTTTTTCAACTCTAACTCCTGCCATTGCGTGTGAAAGCCCTACCGACAGAAACCACAATAAATGAATGCCCATAAGCGCGTGCCCTTTCCGTGTTGCAGTGTGACTCTGACTCTGCGTCATGTTTACCAGCCCTCGCCTCCCCAGCTGAGGAGGAGGGCGTTTTTTGACGTTGATGTAATTTAGTTGGCAGCCACGCTGAGAGGAGGGCATGCTGGGGGCGGGAGAGGGAGGTCTGGGATCGCGGAGGGCTTGTGGGGAAGGGGGTTCAGGGGTCAGAGGTCAGAATTTGCCCGGCCTGGAGCTGGCCCAAAGCAGCTGCCCCTCCCCCCCGCGCGTACCCTTGGTTGGCACACTCTGCGCTTGCAGCTCATGATCTCTTATTCCCTTTGAGGTCTTTCCTCTGGGAGGCGGTTATAAAAAATAAAAAAAATGGAAAAAGAGGGAAAAAAACACCACCTGTTTATCTTAGGCCGGGTAACAGAAGAAGAGGTAGTCTGTAGGCTTTTCATATTATGCACAGGAAGCAAATAAAGAGGGTGGGGGGGATTAAAAAGGGTTAAAATAAACAACTGGCATCGGAGAAGAATCTGTAACAAGGTAAGCAGATTCCTGATTTTGAAATGCTTTTCCAAGTTGCTTTTAATTGTATAAGAGCTTTATGTCGACGGATACAACACTACCATTAGTCTCCCGTATACTGAATGCTGGATATTGTTATGACAAACAGTCGTTACACAAGCGGCACGAGACGGGTACCAAGTCTTCCTTCTGCTGTCGGAATGATAACAATGGTGTCGGAGTCGAACTGAAATCAACCCCAGGGCTCGTCATCCCGTCTGAAGTGTACGAGCTAATGACAGAGCCGACGGATCTATCACCCTCAGTCCACACTGGCTTTTTGCTGATATAAAGCCTCCCCATTAAATATGGAAATTTCTCTTTTTCGGTGACAGATACTTCACAGAGGGGGGCTGATGGCAGAGCCGGTGTTTTTTTGGAAGGGGAAGTGGCAGATTTTGATTAATGCGACCTTATCTGGTTGCGCACATGGAGGAGGAGGGGTTGCTGAGCTCGGCGGGGGCGGATGGCTGCCTGTTCTCTTCTTCCTTTTACAGGCCTCTCTCTCCGCGGCGTTAGAAACGCTTTCCCTCGCTCTCCTCCCGCCCTGTTGTGGTTAGCGCTCACCCTCCATCTGTGTTGTGACGTCAGCTATGCTTTAACGTTGTGCGTTGTCCTGTCCTCGCCCTCTCTTCGCCTCCTCAGTGTCTCCATCTCAACGCTACCATTTCCTTCTCCTATTCCACTCCATTTGGGATTTAACTCCTCTTCTGTATCTTCTCCTCGTCTCCCTCTGCCAGGCGCAGTGTGCGGTGAAGGCCCCCCCCCCGTGTCGCTCTATCCCCACCTGGCCCGGTTCCAATGCTTTTAGTGAGAACTATCTGTGAAGCTATGAATAATACAGGCCCGAGGCTGGCGTTAGCTTGCTAGCTAGCTATGTGGAATCCAAATGAGGTCTACAGCAGGAAGAGAGCACTTGACTTTTAGCTCACTACCGCATCCTCCCTAGTAAGACAGGCAATTACTCAGCCCACAGCCCCAGCTGCAGCCGTGGAAATCACACACACACACTGCGCGCAGGTAGATGCAGACAAGCACGCCCCTTCCCCTAATCAGGAAAAGAACAACATTGTCCCATGCAGTGACACAAGCCTGAAACTTTCCTTCCTTTAATAATATAATCTTATCTTTTGGGGGGAAAGAAAATATGTTGGATGGGGATTGATGATGAAATTGGGACATTAATTGTAGGTCCTGGAACAAGATATTCATTGAAACTAAACAATGAAAGTGATTCTTCTTATTGTTTGTATAAAATAGTTGCGCGTGTAGACTATTTAGTAGTAAATTAGTGACATGTCTGGTGAGGCAAACTTAAAAGCACTGAATGCCGCTGCAGCAGTGTATGTTTGAGACGCCGCTCAGCTCGGGGAGGTCCATCAATCAGAGGTAGAGTCACCTCATCATCTCTTATCTGTTGATTAACAGGAGAAGACGTCGGACACCTTTATCGCACTCGTCCCACTGTGATGGCAGCGGGCTGAGAGGGCTATCGCATGTATCGGCCACATGACACATGTACGGGTCACGTAATTAGTTTTGCGCCGAGGCGTCCCGAGGTGAAGGCGTTAACCCATCCATCATCGCGTCTAATCACTCGTTGGTGGTGTGTGGGATGTAATTACACAGCGCTAGGCAACGACGGGCTTCACAGGTAAAAATAGTCATACTGGATGAGAGCCTTCTGCATGCGTTTGGCATGTGTGTGCGTGTGCACAAGGTGTGTTTTTTTCGCCTGTGGGCGTTTGGAGGTGTCTGTGTGGCAGTGTGTGCGTATGCATGCCTGCATGTATTGTGGTAATGAGATCTAGTTAGTGATGCTCCAGAGTGTCTTATTAACAAATAATAACAGCGCTCCTTTGTTTTTTGTTTTTTTTGTTTTTTTGTTACCTCTATTATTCACACCTCACAGATTTACTCATGATTCTTTTATAGGAGAATCTTGTGCAACCTAGAAACTAAATGTCACCCGAAACCTTCCTGTCACATGGTTGTTTGTGTACGAACAACTACATTATGTTTCTGTGTGTGAATTGATCCGCACATGTGTTTCATTGTCCATCCCAAGTGTCCTGCGTTGGATTGTAACAAACAAAAGAAATCCCTCTGATTTGCACAATGACAGAGCGCTATGAAATAGATGAGCTGGGTTTCTCCGGATCAGTAACGAGGGCTGTAGTGAGGCCATTCTGCCATTCAACACATAAAATCAGCATGACATCCTGTGTACTCTAGCTTGATCGGAAATTGCCAGGTTGAAGAGAGGCACTCAGCTGGGAACGCCGCTCTACATGTGAAGTAGGTTGCGTGTGCGTGTGACTTGCATATGTGTCGGTTAGCATTGAGAGAGCCTGCGTGGGTGTGAATGTACGTGTGAATGTGTGCCTTGGCCTCTCGGCCCTCTCTCTCTATCTCCAGGTGAAGAGCCTCTTTTGGAGGCCCTGCTCCAGTCGAAGCCACTTGAAGCCAGGCTGGCAGCACTCTGCCCATATAGAGGTAAACCTGCAGAACACCATGAGTCTTAGCAGCAAACACTCAGTGGACTGTCAGACACTTTGACACCAGCCGGCAGTAACGCCCCCTACAGACAAATCATCCAGCAATACTCCATTAACTCCCAGGATATTGGTTCTTTTACTAAATAAGTCGGACAGACGCTGCCAGGTCTATATAAATATTATATCATCAGATCATGGGTGTCAATGTAAAAAGCATGCGTATGAACAAAGCTTAAGGAGGAGATCGCAATGGATGGATGAATGCTACAAATACAATACAGATCTAGAAAGCTACTCCACAAACCCATGTATGAGGATACCCTGCATTGCTGGGTTGGTCTTTATTGATTGCAACATTAACATTAACCAAAAGCCACAGCATTTCACCGGACCAGATAAGGACTGATAACCGAAGCTGATAACCGAAGCGTTTCCTTAGTGACCGTGGTACATGTTGTGTTTCACCTGTCAAAGTGTTCAAACCGGTGAGCTCCCCCACGGGAGAGACCCTGAGACTCATTGTACCACTCTGCTGGTTGCTTGTCACTGTTGTATCTGTCTGAGTGCTTTGATAGCATGAGAGAGCAGAGATGGCATTGTGTGTGTGTGTGTGTGTGCGAGAGAGGGAGTACATAGCATCCCGCCTGTAGAGATGGCATTTAAGTGTCTCTCCCTTTGCACTTGGATAGTACAGCAGACCCATTACCTCGCTGTGCACGTTTGTGTGTCTACCAGCATCCGTGATTGTGTGCCTGTGTGTGTGTGTGTCTGTGTGTGTGTTGTGTGTTAGTGTGCACTCGCGGGTGGCTTCAAATGTATTTTCGAGCCATTCCTCCAATGGTCTCTGTGCTCCCACCCGACCCTCTACCTTTCTGTTCCGATCCTTCTCTCATTCATCATGCGTCCCGGCCTGTCCTGCTGCTAGAGGTCTCTGCTAAGGTGTAATTTAGCTCCTACTGTTCTCTAATTTCTGCCTTAGTCAGGAGGGGCGTGGCTGCCCCCCTGACACAGTCGATATAATCTGTCAATCATTTCCACCGGCCCGGGAGATTGCGTTCAAAGTGAGAGTAATTCTTGAGTCTGCCCCAGGGTGGGTTGGATTGAACGCCTTCTCACTTTGGCACCGAGAAAAATATGTATACATTATGAGGCAAGGCCAGGTGGATTTGTGAGGCTTTTATTGTCACCGAGGACAGGTAAAAAGCACATAAAGCTCTTATACAATTTCACCTCTTGTCTCGTCCAATCTCGCCTTTTGCTTTACTTCTGTCCTCAGTCCTTCACACACTATCCAATACTATATTCTTTTTTTCATGCAATTGTACCAACACGCCTCTGTCCTCTTCCTCCATGATTATCAAAACGGTCTCTATTCCGTTTCTTTCTTCTGGGGAAGGACAGAAAAGGTAAGAGCTGGTATCTTGTTTCTTTCTGTAAGTTGTTTATCCCCTATTAACGGTGGATGGCTCTTTGATAATATGCTGTGGTCCCTTCTGCATTCATTATATCCCCAGCATGTCATTCTCACGTAGAATGCCACCCGTCGGTGAGCCGGCGGAGGCACTGCCACATATAGAGCAGTGGACAGCAGAGGTTATATCGAGAGACTGAAGGAGAGTCTATAGCATCCACTTTATCCACTATTAGAAAAGATCTTCTAAGAAGACCATGTAGTCAACAGTGACCTGTTCATCGAGGTTAAACGTCTTTTTTATTAAATTCCTTGGAAAGCTGAAATCACTAGCCTGGGTGCCATTCCGAACTTAGTCCCGCCCACAACGTTTGAGGTCAGGAAGTTCGGTCTGGCATTGCTCCATAGTGGCGCGAGTATTGCTCGCCCAAAATCTGGCGGGCCAATCAAATAGTCAGGGCGGGCTTTATACGATGATGGACAGATGATCAACAGTAACGTAATCAACCATGTCACCAAACAGCGCTTGGGTTGAATTCGTTTACAACAACGATGGCTGCTGCTGGAGAATTGAGGTGTGTAGATTCTGCCATCAGGTCTGTTCTGAAAGATATCGACAGCACCTGCAAAGATTTTTTACGGTCATCTTCTTCTTCTACTTCTTCCAGCGTGCAGTGGAGTTCTGTTGACAACAACTATGCGTCGCTTAACATACGTCACACACTCCGTTGCTCTTATTGGTTTTAGGTCCATCCAATTGAGTGCAAAGGCATTTCTTTTTCCTGGTTCGTTTGAAACATGCCCCATAATCACATCTCAATGGAACAGTATCAGACTCAAATTCTGACTAGAATTGAGTCTCACTACGTCAGGCTATGAAATCATAGCTGGTGACCAGGAATGTTGAAACCGTTCCTCTGCCATGGCTCTCCAGGTTAAATTATTAAACCTACGGTAGAAAACACTTGACTCCCTAGTTATCTTCCTGTTCCACAGAACATTTTTTATTTATTTTCATGTTTCCCTTTTCATTCTAGGAATCTCTTACCTGAATCCAAAACAGCAGGGAGGTCTCACAGCTTCCCATGCCGTTCATAACGAATGCCACTGCTGCTTGGTGCAGGCACCCGGGCCGATCACCTGTACCCTGTTTACTAATCTGCAATGCACTGCCGATCAAGCCTGCACATAAATGCAGACACATCACAGTTAACCCCACTACTCACCCTGTATGTTGGACAGCTGCTGTTATAGTTTTGCAGAATCGGTACAGTATGCAGATTAAGTCTAGTGTAGATATTAAACGTCATACATGTATAACGATTGAAGTAGATTGGGAAAGCTGTACAGTGGAAATATGGCTTTAGATAAGGTGGGATTAATAATTGACAATTTCCCATGCCCCGCCCCTCTCAGGTACTGTTGGTATGCCTGTCAGGCGTTTTTTATTCTTGCACGGCTCAAAGTGGCAAATCTTATCTTCTAGGTGATTAAGCTTACATTAGCTCCGTCACGTCTCTGGCGGATTTACAGGATTCCGTGCATTAATTAACAGCAGGCAAGCGTTGAGAGGCTTTTGAAATGCTCCCAATCCCAAACATCGCACCTTTTCATCTCATGATGAGGAAAGGAAATAAACCAACAGCAGCATGGTTGCATTGCTGTGTAGCACCACTTGTAGAAGAATAAACATGAAATTGTCCTTCAGTTAAACTCAATATCTTTATTTCATTATTTGGACGGACAAAGAAATAAAATGATGCAAACCGAGGCGTTCAGCAAACACCACACTGTCTTAAGTAGAGTGTGAAGGGTTGGCTGAGAGTTGATGTGTGCTTCGGCCTTGTGAGTAGGAATAACACATCATCACTAAAGCCTGTTTTATCCTTCTGCGTCGAATCGATGGCGTAGCTACGCCGTCACTCCTGCGTAGACGCGAACCCTACGCCGGGCCCTACGCCGCGCCCTACGCCGGGCCCTACGCCGCGCCCTACGCCGGGCCCTACGCCGGGCCCTACGCCGGGCCCTACGCCGGGCCCTACGCCGGGCCCTACGCCGGGCCCTACGCCGGGCCCTACGCCGGGCCCTACGCCGGGCCCTACGCCGGGCCCTACGCCGGGCCCTACGCCGGGCCCTACGACGGGCCCTACGCCGGGCCCTACGACGGGCCCTACGCCGGGCCCTACGCCGGGCCCTACGCCGGGCCCTACGCCGGGCCCTACGCCGGGCCCTACGCCGCGCCCTACGCCGCGCCCTACGCCGCGCCCTACGCCGCGCCCTACGCCGCGCCCTACGCCGCGCCCTACGCCGCGCCCTACGCCGCGCCCTACGCCGGGCCCTACGCCGGCCCTACGCCGGGCCCTACGCCGCGCCCTACGCCGGGCCCTACGCCGGGCCCTACGCCGGGCCCTACGCCGCGCCCTACGCCGGGCCCTACGCCGCGCCCTACGCCGGGCCCTACGCCGGGCCCTACGCCGCGCCCTACGCCGGGCCCTACGCCGGGCCCTACGCCGCGCCCTACGCCGGGCCCTACGCCGCGCCCTACGCCGCGCCCTACGCCGCGCCCTACGCCGCGCCCTACGCCGTAGCTCGACATGCACCTCCAAGAAATTGTAACTACGCGTCGAGGCGACGCAGACCGCAAGGGCTGTGATCAGAGTATACATCATTCCCAGAGTATAGCTTTTCCGGTTTTCCCCTCCCGCTATACCGCCAGTTTATTTTCAGTTTGTTTTCAACGATGGACCAAGTTGAGGAACGTTGGATCGAGGAAGTACGAAAGTACGACCATTTGTACAATTCCTCCTCAGCGCACCACAAAGACAAATGGCACACAACTCGCGGAAAGAGATCGTTTGTTGTTCAACGTCGATTAGCTCCCGCTGCAACCACATTCTCTCTCTTTCGCTCGCCATTGTCAGAAATGAAAACGCGGAAACGGCGCACGGAACCAAAACAAACTAGCAGAGGGATTTGCGAACCCCACAGCCCCCCTTGCGTTCTGACGGTGAAATGCAACGCGACCCGACGCAGAAGCATAAATCGGCAACGACGCCGTAACAGTGACGGCGTAGCTACGTAGGGTTGATGCAGAAGCATACTGAGGCCGTAACGCAGCTAGTGTGCTCGGTAACTGAGCATGCAAACAGCTCTTTAGCATGTAGAGAAAGCCACAGCTTCACAGGGCTGTTGTCTTTAGTTAGTGCTGCTCAGGCTGTGATTGGACCAGCACAGTAAAGGGGAGGGGGTCATATAATCGCTCTAAAATGTCAGATGAACATTTCTGCCAATGCTGCTAATCCACAGCAGTAGACGTGTAATTGATACTAGTTTACAGAGTGCGTGCGCACACACACACACGCACACGCACACATACACACACACACACACAGTAGTAACCCCGTGTGTGAGTCTTATGGCATTTGCAGGGCCTCTGAGGATATTAAAACATTACAAGTCTGTGTGTGAGCGGTGGAGGATACGGATGGTGTGCAGCCGTCTAAAGGGGAGGAGGGAGAAAAGAAAAGGGTGGAAGGGGGGGGGGGTAATTAACATATTAATGACCCCACCTTCCTACAGCTTCTGTCGGATAGTCCAAACACTTTGATAAGTATGCAAATGAGAGCAGCAGCATCTGAAGAGGGAATTAGCTCTGCCACAGACAGCCGAGAGAGATGGGAGGGGTGGGGAGGAAGAGGAAGGAAGGAAGGAATGAAGGAAGGACGGAAGCAAAGGAGAGAGGAAGGGAGGGACGTGGTGGGGAAAGGGGCACTGAGAAAGAGAGGAGGAATGGCAACTGAAGAAACAGGAGGAAGGAAGCGAGGGAGGGTAGGGACGATGAGCTGATAAATCAGGTTTATTTTAGGGATCTGTAATTATCTGCCGTGCACGGTTAATACAAATATGCATGTGTGCGAGATACTGTGATAGTAAATGAGTTATGATGCTAAGATGCTTTCCTTTTATTCTAGTTCTGGCTCTCAGATCAATCTGGGACGTGTGTGAGGGGGGGGGGATTGGGAGGAGGGGGTTGACAAGGGCAAGTTTTAAGGATGAGGAACGCACCGTGGGGGAACAAGTGTTCAATGTGGCTGAGAAAAAGGGAAGGAGAGAGAGAGTGTGTGTGTATGTGTGTGCGTGCGTGCGCGCATTATGGAGACACACCTTGCGTGAACCAATGATTCACCGACACGCTCGTCGCATTCTACAATTATGTGGAATAATTAAAACCTTTCATTAACTCGATGACTTCCTGTTCGCCCATGATTCAGCTCTGACACCGGCGATTAAAGCCGGGGGAGCGACTTCCCGCCTCGCTCATCCGGCTGCTCGTCGACACGAGGACAACCTTGTGTCTTTTGTGCGAAGGTGCGACTCCGACGGGGGAAAAAACGAGGGGCTTTAGCAGTCATCCGCCTTACTTAACTGTTCTCAACACTTCAGTGCAAACGCACAGCGGTGCTGGCGATGAACGCTGCGTGCTCAAGGTGAAATCGTGCAAATCTAGATTTGGTGTGGTTTGATTAATGCAAATACGGGAGTAAATACTCTGCGAAGCCCGCCTCCGGCCCCGAGACCTCGTCCTCCAGCACCTTTACATATTGATAGATTTTACATGGGAGGTCGTTTTATTTCTTTAAAAATGTTCTTCACGGATACACGCGGTCAGGTGAACAATTACCTCACTCTGGCAAGCCACACAACCATCAGCTCCCTCGTGATGTATTCAGTGCTCTCTGAAGAAGTGCACTCGCCCAACAACACAACAGTGTTTCCCTACAATCGTGGCCTTTGTTCAAAATCAGGGGAATTCTTCACTGTGCATTATTGAAGCTAATTAGCGTAGTTTGGGGAGCAAGACCACGCCTCCAACCCGCCTCTTCAAGTATTTCTACAGGTACAGCTCAGCCCTCTCTTCTCGTTCGTGGGTACGCATTCTGAAACCCCACCCTCCCAACCCCTCTTTTCTTTCTCTCCATCTTTTTTCCGACTTTTCGTAGGGCCCTGAAGGGGTGCCACGGGCGCACGGCGGATTCTCCGATGAAGCTCCGCACAACCCATCTGACCAACCAGCCTAAATCGATCAACGACACTCATGTTAAACGCCTTCAGTGGATGCCGTGGTCTCAGATAGTGAAACACCATAATTAGCAGAATCCTGTGCTGTCCCAGTTACGTAAGACGGCTCTTTTGGCCTTTTGAAATTTGATTCCTGCAGGAGGAGCCATCTATTTCCAGAAATGGGGGTGTAGGAGAGGGGTTCAGGGGCCATTTGTATCCCCGTCTCTGGCACAAAGCTATCCTACCCTGTGGAGCACATGCGCAGTGCGTACACATCCTAATAAACCAGTAGTATCCTGTACCAGATACTACTTGCACTGGGAAACGAATGTGGGGATCCACTTCACACTTGGTGGCTGTGTTGCTGGGGAACCAGGGATGTGCAATTTGGAAAACGGGGGACGTTCAATACGGATGCGGTCTGAATAAAAGAGTTTTGTGAAGCAGGGGGGCTTCGGGGCTCTGCAGGCCGAGTGGAGCATGTAGTCTGCGGTGGGTCTTTCCGCGCTGCACCTCATTGGCTGCGTTCAATCTAGCTGCTGGATGCTGGGGATTTAAACCTTACAACCAAGCACTTCCTCACTTCCCTGGAGTCAACGATCGCTGAGCAGCTTTACGTCATTTTAGAGCCCATCTGAAGGAGCTACTTCCTGTGAGTCATCATAAACACTGTTCATGAGAGGGACTCAAATTAGATCAATGTGTACACGACATGTACACCAGCACACGACCGATTCGGCTTCTATTTTCTTTTGGACCAGTCCTTTAGACTTCTAAGATTCTGTCTTACTGAGAGTTTCTACAAAGGCGAGACACTTTATATAGTCTTCTATTTGGAAATGTCAATACAGACATTCAGTCCGTAATAATTGTAAGTATTGGAATATATACATATTGCAATACTTACAATTACAATTAGTGTGCTATAGGCTCAGTCCCCATTGTGTTGTCTCATTTGGTGAATGAGTTGTGAATGTGACTAACAAATATTATTATCTATTTACGGATCACCCGGTTTTAAATTGTAGATAGTTTGTACCAGATACAGATGGCTCTGCCAACCACTAGATGGATTGGAAGAACTCACTCAAATCTAGTCTTCAAAAATGGCTTCAAGCTAATCCAGCTAGCATGTATGAAGAATGCTGTTGATTGGCCGAAACAACCATGTCTTTCTCTCACACCTCTGATTGCAAATAGTTCTCCGCCCATTCCTGCGTGTGCTTGCTGCGTGTGACATGGCTGCATACAAGCACCGTAACACACACATGCGATGACCTGCACGTGCGGTATAGCAGGGCAGCCTATCTGAAGCACAGCAGGCTGCTGCATGCAAAGTCAAACGCGTTAGTCCTGAAGACCATCAGCTCTCCAGGGAGAGGAGCCATCGAGCGGCATTATCGGCATTATAGACGCCTCGGCCTGGAGATAGGCTTCACATCGATCGCCTGATTAATTACTATCTGCAGGCGGCGGCAGCAGAGCATGTGTGTGTGTGCACAGGGAGAAGTGAGGTGAGGCAGGAGGTGAGAACTGTAGAAAATGGGGAAAAGGGGGAAAGGTGGGACAGTGGAGCAGAGAGGCGAGGGAGAAGAGGGAGAGTACACGTTGTACAATCTATGAATATCAGCTAAAGGCAAAGCAGTAATCTTCCAGGTGGAATAATATTTTATTGATATATAGGTGGGGATGAAGCGTTATCTTGGCTGCAACAGCCCCCTACCACACAGCCAAGGACACAATTAAATTCACACATTACTGGGGTGGAACCAACTTGCAAAGACAAGTAGAGGACACTGAAATAGCCACTGCTGTATCCAGGTTATACTTTTCACCAAATAAAAGATATACAGTACCAGTTCCAGGTTTGGACACATTTCAATTCAATGGGAAATGTCTCCAAGTAATTGACTGTATATACGTATTTATAAATATATATGTAATTATGTATACACATATACTGTATATATGTGTGCAAGCATGTGGACGGGCAGGCTGAGTGGCTAACATTAATGAACTCCAGTTGGATCCGTTGGGCTACATTCCCCGTCCCCCCCAGAGACGGTAAGGAACATAAGTCAATAAGCTGCTAGGCCCCCGCTGTGAGGGCTCCATTAAGGCCATTGCTTAGAAGGGGCTGCCAGTACATTCAGATTTGGCAACAAGGCTATTTTAATTGAACGTATTGGGTATCGTCCGCCCCACAGAGCGGTGAGGAGTTATTATTCCTTTTAAAAATGTGGGTTTTAGTTAACGGACAGGGTTTTTTTTAGGGTGTGCACCATGATGGCTTCCAGGAAATAGCCTCATCCTACTTAGCTTTCATGTTCTATGAGCTAAAGCTAAATGGAAGCAGTATTACAAAATATACTGTGTGACAAAGTTCAGCTTCAGGTCCAACCGGGCAACGGTTTGATGTATATCAATATTGTGATATGAGACTAGATATGGTCTAAGACCCTGGATATTGTGATACGTGATAGTACACGCAGGTGGCCTGTACACGGCCCTCTGCTCTCAGACAGGCTGCCCTTGCACACACTATACATCCATTACTGCACTGTTAGAGGCTAAACGGAGTATTCTATCTGGACACACACATGGTTGTATGGAGACAACACCGGAGCTTCCCTCCAAATTACCCAGCTTTACCCTCATAAACACATACGCAGGGAACTTTTCCAGTGACAAAGAAAACCGTCAACTTTGAAACAAGCTGTGTTGTACCTTCCATGTGACGGAACATCTAGCAGAAAGAAGGAGTCGGATGCATTTCAGTTTTGCGGCTACAAGCTTTCGTGATGTTGAGAACATCCAAACAACGGGGGGAGGAGGAGTGAGGACTGAAGTCTGTGTGGCCGAAGACACAAAAACGCAGGAGACAAGCTTGCTGTTGTAACCGCATGTGTGTGTGTGTGTGTGCATACCATTGCAGTGTACGTTTTTCAATCCCACTGACCTGAAAAGCTGTGTTAAGACTGGATCCACAGGCACTAAGAGAGAGAGAGAGGGAGAGAGATTATGACACTGACTTGCATCCACGGGCTCTTTGTGTAACACATGAAAAGGGAGCAGCTGAATAGTTGATCACTGGGACTTGAGATCTGTGGAGGTTTACCATGAAACTAATGTGCTCAGGGAAACACTTTAAGCTTGTCAAATTAAAAATCGTCAAGGAGTTAATTTGGGCTAAAAGGAGTTATAACGTTACCCTGTTTTAAGGAGCCTCTATGTTCTGGGTGAAAATCAGTCACTAAAAAAGACATCGCTTTCCCCTTTTACAGTAAAAAAAAAATCTTGTGAAAGTGCTCATGAAAAACAACCAAGAGCCCCAAGGAAGACTTCAACGCCAGTCCTCCGCTCACAATGGTGTCGTGTCTTGGGACAACAAGAATGTGACTCAATCCAGCAGGGGGTTTTCATCCACTCAATGTAAGAGCAATGGTCACCACCGTGCTCTTTGTTCAGTCACACTTTCTAGTGTTAAAGGGAATTCAATATGCATCCTCTGATTCAGAAATGGCCTCTTTTAAGATGCTTTGATGCTGTGAGAGAGGACGGGGGGGGGTTAGGGGAAGGGGGTCATGAACCTACTCAGTCTTTCTGTGGCTGCTAGGTGCACTCACCTATTACATCATCAAATGCTCCAACTCTAGAGAAGAACGCTGATGTTCTCCATCAATATTCACAGATAAACTGACTCTGAAATACCCTGGAGACGCTGCACTGCTCTTAATTCATGCCGGCTGTGTTGGTGTTTTTGGAAGTAAAACAAACGGAAGAACTATGCAGAGGAATTTTTTCACCTGTCAAACTAAAGCGGATGAGCCAGGCTATAATACACGCTGTCTGAAAAGATTACTGCTTAATCTTTAGAAAAAAAACAACTTTTTAATCTAAATGAATCAATTTCAAAATGTGAGATTAATTAGTTTTATCGATTGACAACTCTAAGACTGAGGTCATTGATGCACAGATGAGTCCAGTTACAGGATATGTCAAGTCAAGTCCTTAGTTTAGTTAAGCCACCCTGCAGGTATTTGACTCCTAATAAGCTTATTGGCAAAATGATTGAATCCGTTGAAAAAGTATAAATCAATTTAATGTGTAATGTGGAGTTTGTGATTTTGTCTTGGCAAAATATATCAAAATAAAGGGAGAGAGAAAGAGAGCGAGAGAGAGAGGGTGCAACTCAACTCTGGCAGTCCGGAATTTGTGGTGAAGGTGACCGTGTGTGTGTGTGTGTGTGTGTGTGTGCAGATACCTTTGGAGCGTGTTCTATGGCGCTTGTCGTCTGCATCCACCTCCATCTGCATAGAAGGCACAAACAAGGTGTTAAATACACAACAGAGAACTACGCTTTCATTTGGATTGCTGTTCCTTCCTCCTCTCCTTCTCCAATATGCAATTTACACCTGATGTTTGAAACACTTGGAAGTCAAGCATTCACGTGCCGTACTGTAGATGACGAACTGACCGCTGTCATTTAAAGAAGGAACATTTGGGTTCCACTTCTTGTAGATGATACAGAGTAGAGGAGACCCGTGGTTAGATACTAGCTGGCTAATTTTAGATTTATGATTTCATACAAACAAATCTCTTGGATCAAAGGTCAATATTTGATGTATAGCTGCTTGTAATGTAAAAAAGTATACAGTATTTCAGAGAATATGTTAAACTAAAACAAATTATACATAAGACTCATTTGGCAAAAGACAGATACATTAGTTTGTTACCTGACCAAAGAGTTTTTAATTAACCACCCAACATGCCGTTCAGGAAATGTTTCATCTCTGGCTGTTATGAGGACTTTTTCTGGCCTTTATTGTGACACAATTTTAAAGAAACAAAGTGTTTGTGTCTAACAAGCGGACACAGAAATGCAGGGTGAGGATGGGACAGCATACATTCCATTGTCATAAATATGCATGTTGAAATGATACACAACATCAATTCTAAATTCTCATTGATGCTTCTCTTGTCCATCCGTCCGTCGCACTGACGCAGTCCATCATGAAGGTGGGACCATCCCTCAGGTGGCTGTCACATGTCCTGCAGCATAACTTCTCGGCCCTTTGTAGCTGTGGGTGTGCCACGTACGAGCCTCTGAAGGTGTGTCTGTCCCTGCACCACATCATAAATCGTTGAGGCGCCTGAGCGCTGCTCTTGTTTATTCCAGATGTCCCTAAATATTCACGCCTGCAGGCTCTGGACTATGACGTGGGCCGTTGCCCCGTTGGGATGTCTCTTTTTATTAAACATGATTTATTAACGCCACACTTACTGTACTGTGGAGCCCCTCGGCCCTAATGGCGTGTTTCTTTATGAAGGCCGATAAAGGCTTCAACGGGGGGGAAACAAAATGATGAAAGGCAGGGGTACCTTGTAAATCTTATTAGCATAGCAGGGAGGGATCAGCCTAGATGTTTTTGGTATCGTATATTAGTATATTTAATATATATACACACACACATATTGTACATAGGAAATAACAGATTATCATGGCAGAAAAGAGAATAAATCCAGGTCATCCAGTCGGACTAAGACGACCACTGTGAGTGTGTACATGTGTTTTTCCAGAGATATCAACGATGTCGATGTGGGTGATACTGTCATTTCTATTCAACTCATTCCGTGCTTCTGTAGGTGGCGCTCCGTTCCTCCCACTGCTTCTCTTAACTAATGACTTTTGCTGCTTTTAGTAAAGAAACGCATTTCCAGCAGCAGCATTTGAATCACACTCACTTTTTAGAAATAACTGTTTGTTGGAAAGTCAATACGCTAAAACCCTTGACATCACTTGCATTCTGTCTTGAATAAGAAAGATCAAACAGAGGGATGAGTATCAGCAGTGTGCATGTTGTATTGTGTATCTTTGTGTAAATCTACTGTAAATGGTAGAACAAACAGGTCTGGAACAAAAAGCACGAACACGTGATGGGAGGATGCGCCACTGGGCTGGAAGCCTCTTTTGGAGCCGATATGCTGAGCAGACAATGCATAGAGATTCTATAGGTGGCTCTTTCACTTTTTTTTTGTTTATCTTCGTCAGAAGAGAACCGCCCTCCTGGACTGGAGCCCCTTTATCGTCTCTTTATTATCATTTTTAATTATCTAATTTAGCGTAGTGGGTGTCATAATGAGTGTTAATTGGTTTTGCTGTGTTTTCTAATGCATTGAAATTTTTCTAATGGGTTTTATGTTTCTAAATGTCTGATGTATTAATACCAATCTTATTTGTACATTCTGGACCGAGTTGATGTTAAAAGAACTGTCATCTGTGGAGTAACACATGCACGCACACGTTTCAAGGCCTGCATCTGTCTTCTACCCCCCCCCCCCCCCCACTCTGGACTGAGGCTCGCCGTATGTCGGAGAGCCCCCATGGTCCGTCTGCCTGTTTCTTCCTCCCAGCAGCCCACGGGAAAATGTCACGGCAGTAATGAAGGTTAGCCTGCTTATTGAGGATTACGAGAAGCCGCGCTCCTTCTCTGCGTCTCTGCGTCTCAATTAGGCCCCGGATCAATGTCATTACGGGGCGGCATGAATCACCACGGAGTCACGTTGAGCCGACTCTCGCTTGGCTCAAAGCAAACACGTATGATGGGGGAGCTCTGAAGGTCCGGCTCGCTCTGCTGTTTTCACACGACACGTCAGACCTAATGCGCTCACACACGCGCTGGTATCAGAGAAAGCTATTAACTCCATGTTCAGTTATTACACAAGATATGACATCCATTAAAAACTCTCTGGATTATTTCTACTGGTTTTATTTCTTATTTGAAGGTATTTTTCACAGTAGAATTACAATACAATATAATTTTTTAATGCCAATATACTGTATGTGTTTTTTCGGATTTGTATTGGGATTTGACACCTCAATAAAAAGTTCAATTCAAAACAAGTACCATATTTCCCGCACGGTAAGCCGCAGCAGCTAAATTAAATGATGTGCACATATATAAACCGCACTGGACTATAAACCGCAGGTGTTTTAATTTTTAATTACCATATGTCCCCTAGTGGCCGTTACCTGTAAAAATCCATAGATTAGCCGCACCGTTATATAAGCAGCAGAATCGAAAAATGGGAAAAAAGGTGCGGCTTATAGTTTAAAAATTACGAACACTATTTAGTACATTATACCAAACATACTGTATGTTTCCAAAGACATGTTTCCATGGATTCTCCTAAGTAATGTCGGAGTACTCGAGCGAGGTGGATGTACTTAACTTATGTTGTGATTCACCATTTCATTTCACACATGACCTCCACTGGGATTCAGTTGGAATATTCAAAGAGTCCGAGCCGGTTGGTATTTAGTCAAATGTCCTGCTGCACTTCACATTCATATTTACCATTCATTCCCTCTAAATATGCATGACAGAAGTTGTCCCTGTGTTTTTTAATTTGCATCCACGTGGGGCATTGAGCAGTTTACATTAAGTGAGGTTTTTATTCACTTGCAGAAGCGACAAGGTCACGCGAAGGCTGCATCCAATTTGAGATGCGCCGAGGCTACAAACACAAGATTTTGTGAGAAAAACACAAGATTTTCAGAGAAGGAAGTCCTATTGTGGATGAAGGGTTGAACACCTGCATTATTCCACATGCATATTGAAAGAAGCAGCCGTCCACACCGAAACCAAAACAAATATGTAAATTCTCTTCCTTGCAAACGAAAGTGTCCATGCCCGTTACTAGGAGTCTTCATCACGCCATCAGACAAAAATAAGGAGGACGTGTTTGTTGCTTGATAACGAATAATCGGGATATTACTGGGAATGAAACATGATAAGAAATGCACCGATTATTCTAATAAGCGCTGAGACGAGTGCGATGTGTGTGTGTGTGTGTGTGTGTTTATCATTGTGGTGGAGGTGGTGGAGGGGTTGCTCAGACATCTGTCACAACAATTCACATCGTTATCAGTTTCCCTTTGTCTTCACCTTGAAGTTTTGGGGGAATGCGTTTGAGGCATATGGCGCCCGACCCGCCCTCCGCCACGCACACATGCAGCCACGCACACACGCACACACGCACACATGGTATTCTGCAGGGTAGAGTCGCAGGGGGCCACCAAAACTGCACTGGCACCATCAGATTTCACCGCGAATAGGTATTTACGCCGTGCATCATCTCGCGACAGTAAACACGTGTGCCGAAGCGACGCTAAGTGCGTCTGAATTAGTGCGGAAGGCTGTGGAGAAAGCGGCGCAGTGGGCGCTGACAGTCAGAGTGAGGAGACAGACGGAGAGAGTGATTCCTAACTAGTGCGGAGGACGGCTCTGGTGGGCGACAGCAGCGACGCGGGGCTCTAAAACGAGTTAGAGAGGGACGAGCCGTGATCAGAATATAATGCTGCAATTTATCTGCTGGTGCAGAGATCGCACAGGGGATGCGAAGGATGTGTGCTTGTTACCTGATTGCTATACGGCCCGGGTTCGCACACCCTTTCCTTTGTAAAGGCATGCTTCTATTTGCCTTTATTGCCTTTCATCTCCATCTTTGAAACCTTCACTGCTGCTGAATTCTTTGACTGGAAAGGAGAATTTATTAACTTATAAAGGAAATAAACTGCTGTGTCAAAAACGGGTTTGCATTGGCATGTGTTCACAAGATGTCTCTCTTGAAAATCTAATAGTTCAATAAAAGGGTCAATATAAGATGATCTCGACAGAAAAAATAAACCTCATATTACTGAACATGCATGGAAACTTTTCATATGGGCCTTTGACAGTAAATAATAAAAAAAACTTTCAGTGTCAAGATCCCTATTTGAAACTGTGAAATACAAAAGAGGTTAAAATGGCATTGGAACAATGTCAGATTAGAAAAAGAAGATTTGGTTCTATGTTTTTCTCAATTCAAAAATATACAGCGTACTACCTCCTTTCCACCTAAATCACTTTTCCTCTTTTGTTTCATATGCTGGTGTATCCACTTGGCAAATGTTACCCTTGTCACTTTTCTTTTGATATTTGTTGCTTATTCAGTTTTATTTTTTATTTTTTAAACATCAAAAAAGGTTTACAAAATTTGAAAATCAATTTTTGGTTAGTCTCTGTTGAGTCTGAAAAGAGCGTGTTTTACCACTCAGTCTCGGACAGAACGACGGAGTGTGCAAGCATGACATGAACGGATTATTTGAAAAGACTTCTATGACTTCTACGGGGATTCTTATCCTTTTAGATTATGTATGTTGACAAACTGTCCACTGTTCTTGTTGGTTTCGTTGAATAATTATTAACTTCAAATGGGATGGTCCACCTGTGTGTCACGTGTCCGTGTAGGAGCTGGAGACATTGATACCTGTGACTACAAGAGCCATTTGTCTGGGACATGAATGGAGCGTTTCCCACTGGAGACAAAAGTTTGTTCAGTGGGAAAGGGGCTTGATTGACAACGTCCTCTTCCGTATTTAGGACTGCAGCATATATACATCAGAGCCGAGACAAATGCTGTTTTTTTTGTTGTCAATGCTGTTGATGCTGCGTGTATTTACTGAAACTGTAAGATGCAACGTCAAATCCGGCAAAAGGCAAAAAAGCTGGTACAATTTAGATTTCTCACAGAAGCGTGCAGCAAAAAGCAGCCAGGAAGGAAAGGCTGTGGACAGGCTGAGGACAACGGGCTGCGATGCACTACCTGAAAGGGTTTGGGCGGGAGACAGCTCTTTGGTCCGGACCGCTGCTTCTCCGGTGACCTGCCGACGTTCAGCTGGAGAGGAACGGCTCACCGCGTCTCCTCCAAAATCATTTTCTACACATGGGGGAGGAAGAAGACGGGAAGGCGTTCGTCATTAAAACCATTTTCCAGAACAATCTCAGGCCCGGTGGGATGTGAGATTTCTCTCCTCTCCTTTGACTGGGCTCAAGAGTAACCATATAGCATTGGATATGCAGCACACGCCAAGCCAGTGCCGGCTTCCGCCAAAACAACAGCCGCTTGTCGTGTGCGACGGGCTTGGCAACACGGAGTAATTAGCTGTATCTATCATCTTCTGCAGGAAGTGGGGACAAATACAACTAATGATCCGTGCCTGCCTGCCTGCCTGCCTGATTCCTCTCCTCAGAGCTCCATCCTTTGCCTTTTAGTCAGAGGAGGAGAGGAACGGGAGAGGAACGGGTGAGGCGCAGTGGCGGTTGATCCAAACAGAGTGAATTCAGGGGTCGATGTCCTCCTCCAGAAAAAGAATAAATGAAATGAACATGGAACGTGATGAAGACGGGAAAGAGAAGAGGTGGAGGTGTCAAAACGCTGCCTGTGTACTCCGCCTCCGTCTATGTTTCCTTCCGTTCGCTGCCGCTAATTGAGAGAACGTTTGGGAGAGAACAGATGAGGTGCTGATGGTGTATAGGGACCATCAGAAAGAATGATGGCCCCCATAGGGAGCCAAGCAGACGGCCTGTAACACGTATGCACACACGCACACAAACACACACACACACACACACACACAGCTATTCCCCCTCTATTTCAAAGCAGCTTAAATCAAAAACAATAGCTGGTCCTTGAGGACAAAGCAGCCATAGGCTCACAGTGCTTGTTGTTTCCATGTGTAAAAAGGAACGCTGCTTGTTACGTGCATAGGCAGACTTTTTCTTTGAACCATCAGGGGGGCACTTTTCTTTTTGCCCTTCATCACACAAACACACACCTTCGTTTTCCACCTTTTTTTCGATCCACTCCCTTTGTAGTGTGCCTCTGAAGCGTGGCCGAGCTGGAAACGTTGCTACAAAAGCTACAAAAGTTGTGAGGGGATAGCGCAAACAGTCCAACTAGGGTGAATTTATTCTACCAAATGTATGAGATATTTTCATCTGCCTTCACCCCTTGTAATATGAAATCACACACAGACAGACACACATATACATACACACACACACACACACACACACACACACACACACACACACACACACACACACACTTCATCCCTAACCAACTGGTCTTTACAATCAGAGTGTAAGTGATGGGTCTGTCCTCTGATGAAGGTCTTCATGTGGAGGCTGATGACAAATCACAGCTATGAGTCTTCATCCGAACACTGCCCACATCTCCCCTGCCCCCCCACCCGCTTGTACTTCTTCGTGTATTACAAAAGAGAAGACAAATGGCACGAGTGTAACTAGACAACAGAAGACGATAGCACACAGCAATGCCGCACACGGCGTATTTTAAGGCTGTGCTTTTGTGTGGGATTCCAGCCAAAGAGTTGAGAAGCTTGTTTGCTAGTTTCAGCACCAAGGACAGTGACAGACAGAGCGAATCCAGGGAAGAATGGTCCTTCGACAGCACACACACACACACAAACTCATGTTGTATTCAATCGCATACGCACAAGCCTAAACAGATGCCAGTGTTATTAAGGTTGGCTGTATGACTAAGGACTGGGAGACTAGTATACACCCAACAATTATCCTCTTTATTGACACATCATTACATTAGTAATTGATCGGTCATTCTAAACATATTATTTCACTTTAATTATTACCCAGATGAAATATCAAAAATGTATCTTATCAATATTTTTAGATTTTAATCACCTTATCTAAAAAACTAAAAGTAGTTAGACGTGAAATTGAAGAGGATAACTGAGGCACTGATCCCTGAGTGTCATAGAAGGCCTTTACGTAAACTGGAGAATCTCTAAACCTCAAATGGCTGTGACATGGATTGGTTTCATCAAATTAAGTTAAGGTTAATAACAGCAGTCTCCAATGGATAAGCAGTGCTAGATGAGTAAGGACCGTTTCCATGAGCGCAGTAGTGCACATGGTACTCTCAACACAAGCAGAAGAGAAGCAACAACACACAAGTAATCGGCTTGAAGTGACGACCTCGTAACAGAGAACACTCCCCAGGTGTCGATCATTCTAACGTACGAGGCTTTGGTGGAGATGTTTGCACTTTCACCAGCGTTGGTGCGTTTGCACCGCTGCTGCTGCGTTTGCACCGCTGCTGCTGCTGTGGTGAGCCCTTCTCACGGCGATGGTGTAGCATGGCTGCTATTCACAGGGCTCCTATATGTATCACAGCACGGCTGCACACACCCAAAGTAGAACGGGAACAGCAGCTGTTCAGGCACACGCACACATAAAGAAACACGCACACACACAGCACATGAGGATAACGTGTACACACAAATAATCACACAATACAAGAGAGACATGCTTTATTCATGTGCAAGTATGCACGCACACACACACACACACACACACACACACACACACACAGAAATCTCTTCCTCCCAGGCTCTGAGAGCGACTGGGGCTGCCTGACCTACATTCTGGCAGATATGTATACAGGCACAGAGGAGATGAAATCCCTCTCTGTTGCTCTCTCTCTCTGTTCCATATCCTGTGTTCTTATGGGTGCCTGTTGGTTGCCTCTCGGACACACGGACACACACACACACAAACTCACAAACACACACACACACACACACAGAGGAGGTGAAGTAGCGTGTTCCCGTGTGCTGATGCTGGGGTGCATCACATGTGTGGTGGGTATCAGACCGAGGTGGGAACAGGGACCACGTATGTTCCCTCATTCCTCTGTTGCACATTGAAGATCCACAAACTACCCAGAGCTCTTTATGAATGTCAATAAAATATTTACATCCCCGAAAAATTCAGCTTCCCAGGGAGAACAAGTGTTGTGGTGCGGTAAAGGAAGAGACGGAACTGCAGTAGAGATCTCGGTGAGGAGAAGTGCGCACGTTGGTGTGTACTGGGTGATGTTTGTGAGCTGCTGTGATTAGCCAGAGCACAGGAGATGGAAATGTACTGATTATAAAACCAGCTGGCAGCTGCATCTATTCCTCCTGAAACGGTTGTGTGGGAACCAATGCCTCTACTAGACTGCAAACACAGATTGAGAAGAAAATCAATTTTTAATTAGATGGATATTTTTGACCGACAGCCTTGTGTGCCCACATTTTAGTGTTGAGGGGTCCTCTCCTTGCCCTGACAGCACAGAGGTGAGTAATTCAAAAATGTTTCAGTACATAAAAGATAAAAAAAACGGATCCGCTATATCCCTGAAGTAAACCACCCCAACCCTCTAAATCCCACTGAGACATTACCCGTCTGTCAAAACAGTAATAAAGCAGGAAGCAGCTGAAGAACTGTCATGACCATGCATCCAAACCACATTAATATCGCATGTTGGCATTTCTCTCTCCCACAGATCCTCTTGCAAATCAATTTCACAGAAGATGTGGCTGTTACTCAAGTATTTAAGTAATTCAGCGATTTAACTGTTTACCGTCATCCAGCCATCCCCCCAGTCTCTCCTCCCTGTATCCGTATTGACGCCAGGACACAGAGCCAACCAAGGAGCGGCCTACATTAAATCAACGCATATCACGGTTCAGGTGTCGGGTGATTCTTGGTACTGCGGCCGTTAAAATGAATGTGCATGTGATGTCTGGCTCTCTGGGCCCTGGTGCAGCGGCCCGGCTCTCTACCACTCCGCCGCTGCCATCAAAGGGGAGGACTGAGCCGAGGTAAAAGCACTTTGACGACCTGCTTTTGTCTTCAAGGACGCGGGTCACACAGAAGCCCGGTACTCACGGAAGGGAAGAAGGAACGAGGAATCGATACAAAACGCACACAGGAACACGTTCTGTATTTTAGCTCGCCCCTCGCGATGAGACAAGTCAGAAGCTGAAAGCGCACACACCGCACTCCTCTCCCCCTCCCTCCCCCCACCCCCCGCACCCTCACCCTTCCAGAGAGGGGGGTGGAGGGGGGAAGCAACATTGAGCGAAACTGCTGCCGCAATTACCCACGGGGGGGTAATCACCGGCACAATGCACTATGGGTTGGCTGCCTGGGAGTGAGACTGAAATACTCAGGTGAGGAGAGAAGCCAGACAGCAATCAGCCCAGCAGGAGGAGGCAGACGGGGGAGGGGGAGGGGGGGAGCAAAGGGCCATTCCTTTAATTTCCAAGGGAGAGCCAAGGCCTTAATTACTTGATGAGTCTCCTTCTCTCTCTCTCTGTCTGCTCCGTGGCTGTCCGTGTGTGTCCGTGTGTGTGTGCCCATTATCCGACTTGGAAGACTCCAATCACCTCACAGCAGAGATAGCGTGTGAAGGGAACAACATTGCAGTGAGGAGGGTGAGAGAGAGAGAGAGAGAGAGAGAGAGAGAGAGGTGATTTACACCTTTGGACGCGTTAACCACATCTCTCATCCCCAGCAGCTATAGAACACCATGGTTGAGCGGCGAGACAGCGAGACGGAAACCTGAAATGGCCACAGGGAAGCAGAGAGCTGTGCTGTTCGCCATCTATGGAACGCTACACTAGTCATGCTACTGTTGTGGCCGCCATGGCGCCACACTTGGGCCTCTCTGTAGATGTAGAGTTCAGAATTGTGTCAGGCAGTTAAAGTTGTGTGAACCAACGCATGCCACAGCCTGGATTAAAGGCTTTCAGGTGACCTTTGTAGTACTACATGCTCCAGTCGTAGGTGGGATGAATGTACAGAGCCTCTCAGGCAACATGGGACAACAAAATGGAAAGTTGGTGGTGTGAAAACTGTGCTTGTTGCGTTTCTCCACACAGCTGAGCCTCCGCTTCTGTCACAGATGAAAACAAAATCTATGCATGAACACATATGACGCGATCACTTCATTATATATTTGCACGTCAAAAAAACACCTTTATGCCATAAATATTAATTACCTGGACGCCTTATCATTGGTTATTAAAGAATAATGAATAAAATAACTAGAGAGCTTTTTAACGTCACCTACGCACATTTCTTTGGGGTCCATTATGAAGTATTTAACCTCTAAATGGCCAGTCCATCTGTTGAAGAAAATAAAAGACAATGTGGAATAAACATTCACTCTTTCCGTTGTAAATGGGGGTCTGGTGGTTTGTGCCTGATCTCTGCCATTTGAAAACTTTACCAAATCGTAGATTACTGCCATCACACATGAACTGCTTCTTCAATGGTCCTCCATGTCTGACAAATCCTCAGACTGAACATTAAAAACAACATCCTCCAGGTTTCCGTGATATTAGGAGCTCGGTCGGTGAACTGATGATCTGTCTCTGCGGTAGGAAGGGTGGAGAGGCGTTCGTGAAGGTTAGCTGCCTTTTAGCACAGATCAGATGGGAGTTTAACCCTCAGCTATGATAAAGCTGGCTGAGCCCCAGTGCTCTGCCCTCGCTAATGAAATGGCTCCCTTTGTATGTCTGCAGGATGACATTTCCAACATTTAGTCCTTGTGCCATCGTCCTTCTCGTTATTCATATCAGATCATTCCTTCGGAATTGGCAAAGACATCACCCTGTGTTTGTGTGCGTGTGCACGTGTTTGTTTTTACAGGATGTGTGTGCTTGCATGCATTTAAAATGACTGATGGGTGATGGTTTGTGTGCGTGTTTGGCCGTGCTTATGACTGCACAGGTCAATATGCTGTGTACAAACACAAGTACTCTTTTGTATGTGCGTCTGATTGCACCTAGTTCGCTATGCACTGATGAGCTCTATTGTTCTGCTCTCCATTTCCTCTGGTTCTTTCTCCACAAAATCTCTCTCTCTCACACACACACACACACACACACACACACACACACACACACCTCTCCTCACTTCCCGTCCCACGCCCACCCCAGCTTGGCTACACAGAATACCAATGATGCAGTCTGCAGATAGACAGATAGGGCTGCCTGTCACCTGGCCCTATATGTCCTGAGGTTTTACCCTCGGGTGACACCAGGCGCACACACACGGGTACCCCCAGCTTGGCATGCTGTATTGCAGACATGCAAACACACACGGCAGACATTCACAGTGATAGATATGCACATGCACACACACTGATTCACCGCAGGCAAAGCAGCCAGAGACCCCACCACACACCCCTTGGATACTTCTATCCCTCTCTCATTCTCTCTCTAAGTAACACAGTCATGCAGGCTGGACAAAAAGACACTGAATACTGCTCCATACAACACACACACACACACACACACACACACACACACACTCACTGCACCGTTCTGTGGGAAGGAACCCCTCTCCTGCTTCTCACACATTCGTCACTGACACAGCTCTACACAGTCACTGGGTATCCTGTGGCACCAAAAATAGCAGCATAATAGGACAGAAGAAAAAAATAGATCCCTCGTTCTCCACTCAAATAAAACCAATATTTCCAGATCTGGAGTCAAAGGCGCTGGACACCAGACAAAATAGGTTTCCGTTTGAGTGAATCACACGGATGTTCAGAAACAGCTTCCCCCGACACCATCCACACCCCCGGACCGAACAAAAAGCAGACTAACTTCAACTCTCCCAGGCTAGTCTTCATTATCATCCCACTTTCCATTTCTGCATTCAAAATGTGACTGTGGCTCCGGGACCGGCAGCCCACTGCGTATCGATGGCTGTGACTGTTGGACAATCCTGGCATGCTAGCGAAAGGACTAGGAAAGCTTCAAAAGTACGGAGCATCTAGCCCAGCCCGTGTTTTCCCCACAGATTGTATATGAGACGGCATTTCAGTAGTTGAAGGAACCATTGCTAAATGGACCCTTTTTTGGGTCCTTTTGCCAACGTTACGCCCTGGGGTAGAAAGTAAACAATACCTCAGTATTCATATTGTTCTCGATGTTTTGATAAAACGCGGCCTGTTCTCTCAACGTGCTCTGGTCATGACTGGTAGCTCAACGAGTCCTCCAAACTGTCATATCATGAGAATCTCAAAGACGATACCATTAACTACCTCTTCCAATCAAAGTGTCCCACAAAGAGAAAATCTAACAACCCAAGAGGAATACGGAGCTTGGTATGTCTGCTGAATGGATGCCTCCTCCTCCTCCTCCTCTCGGTGGATGATATAGTGAGCACAGCAGCATTTATTGGGTGACACCAGCTCACAGACTTTCCATCACCCAGCTCAAGAGAACATGAAGGCTGAAGCGTGCGTAGCATCACTGGAAACCATAGCCCCCTCCTCAGAAAAGGAACGCTCCATGTGGCACGGCTGAACAAATTGGATTCCGAGATGGTTCCAGCATCGGCGAGTCATACGCTTGTTTCGATAATTATCCTCTTGGCACTCGCTGTGCCAAGCACACATGCCCACACTGGAATACCAGCAGAAAAAAACACAAACTAAGAGTATATGTAAACCTGCACACATACACTGTGTTCCAACGGATCCCCCCACAACCCCTCCATGTTATGAAATATGTATGTGTGCATTTCTGGATTTTTGTCAGAAAACTTGTTATGTTGCTATCACACCGTGGGATGCAGCTTCATCAAGGTGGCAGCCTGAAAGAAGGTGGGATGTTTATATGCAAATGGTTGTGGGAATAAAGATCCGGACTGTGATCGGAGACAAGGAGATTTCTCTTTATGGCCGTGCATCTGATACATGTAGGAAATACTGTAATAGGACCATGTCAACATTAAAAACGGTAAAATGAAAAATGCAAAAAAGGATGTGATTGTAAAAGGAAAAAGAGAAGAAAATAAGAGTCTGAGTCCCAGCACTGAATGCTGGGAGTCTCACGGCGTCACTTTCATTGACAGGAAATTAAATGTTGTGTGAACGAAGAACGAAGAATAACTCAACATCAGCAGTAACAATGCCTCAAAGGGAGCGAGCCACCGTGTCCAAACAGCAGGTTTGAAGTCACGCCAAACAAACCCCCCTTGAACCAGCGGCGCTCCCATTGGAAAGATGGCTACGTGGTATTCGCCAT